>OU342960.1:44747500-46028955 GCA_910592155.1 Ypsolopha scabrella
GCCATAATAGGTACATAGTTGAAATTTTCACACGATATGTATTACCAGGGCCTGCAGCACGACAAATAATAAAAATTTGAAAAATATGAATAACAATGGGGGTCCCCATTAGGGTGTCCCAGGCTAGAAGGGTGAATTTATTTTTTTCGTATTTTGAAACGCATACCCTCTGTTTTTTTTCTATTTGACCCTAGTAACTGGAATATCAAACATTATTGCGATCGGATAACGATAACCCGTGCCGACTTGATGTCAAACTTTGAACATTAAGATTAGTATGGGGAAGCCATATTGAGATTTTAGAACTTAATTTTTATGCGGTAAATAAAACACTAATGGTACCTATTATGTTATATTTATTAGGTATTCATTAAAAAGGCTTTATTTAGCAAATTTTCTTTTCAAAATTTGCTTTTTGCAGTCAGGGTACACTTGCCTGTGCTCTTGTACGCAGCGTAATAAAAATTGCTTTTGTTCCTCTTGAACAGTGATTAAGCCATGAAAATCTTGCATTAACTTCACTGCTCTTTCAGCGGCATCGTTTACTGCTCTGAGTGTGAGCAGCTTCTTTTTGGCGTGCTGAAATGAGGCATTATTGGGCCATGATGAAGGTGACTCTTGGAGAAAACTATCATCCAGTTTGAAGCGATAAAACAGAGACTTGCTTTTGATTGACACAAAGTTATCTAGGCTTTTCTCGTAAAGGGGGCCACAAAGTTCTTCTTTTGATGGGATGTAGCGCTTATTATAAGCTGGTTGATTTTCATTGGCTAAGTTAGCAACCATTTTTGATTTGGTCTCTTGATCTACATCATCATCAAATAGAGACAAGATTGACACTTCATCTATCAAGTACCATAAATGTTGGCAGAACTTCTGTAAAGCCGCTTTTGAGATACTTTTGTCTATTGTTTCGTAGTTCTTCATGGCTTTCAGAAAGCACAGGTCTTGATAAGGTGCTTTTACTGCTAAAACGCATTGCAGCCAGGGCTTGACATAGGATTTCATGATGAACAGGCAAACGTCTAACAGAGCTTACTTTTCTTTCTTTGAAATTCTGAACTGGGAACTAAGAAGTGATATTTTTAGTGAATAAATTGCTCTCGCCATCCATCGAGCTTGGTGCATAGCGCCTGGAGGCCGAATCTTAAATTTCTTTTCTATACCTCCGCCAATAAATATTATTGAAAGTTCTATTAATTCTCGATAGTCGTCTCTAGCAATGTCTTTAGTTAATTCAGAACGGTAAAATTCTAGCAGTTTGTGAATTTTTGAAACACTCAGACATGAAAGCCTTTCTGGGTAGCTCTGTATTCTCTCCGGCTCGATGTTGTTCCAGTTTTCCCGGAACTTTTTGAACAATGGAATGTCAGGGCTTGTAGTGACTTGGCTGATTTTTGCTTCAAATGCGCCTTTTAACACCAACTCGTAAACATGATGGCGACATGCAAAAATAAGCATTTCTCTATTCAATTTCTGTTCAAGAAGCACACTGGCGCCATTAATACGACCTGTATTTGAAGCAGTAGTGTCACAACAGAGAATCTGGGCTTTATCTTCAAGATTCCAGTCAACAATAGCGTTCCAAACTGCCTCGGCTTGTTCTCGTCCTGAAGAGTTGTCCAATTTTGGCACAGCAAGAAGTTGTTCTTTATTATCGTAAGAAATTAGTATCGGTAGTCGTTCTTCTTTAGATTTGCGTGCATCTAAAGCAGGCAACAGTTTTACATCCCAGTGGACAGTAACAGTATCCGGAACCTCGTTTTGGAAGTCAACTTTTATTGCTTGGGCGCGCTCAGTTCGCTTTTCCGTGCGAATTCTTTGAATGGAGGACTTGCTGATGGGAAATTCGTCAGTGTTATGTCCCAGTGCCTCAATAGTTGCTTCAATAATAAACACAGAATTTCTCATACTTATCTGACATCGATCTAGCGCTGCTACTAATTTTGGAGTAATAAAACTTTTTCTCATAGAAGTTTTATTAGAATCAGGCCTTGTGCTCTCAGTTAGGGTGTGCAAATTTTCTTGTAACTCCATCGGATGACAAACTTGTACGGGTTCATAAGATGATGTCGAAGGCGTCAGAGTTGAAAAATATTTAACACGCCGCTTTTGCCCCTCAATGCTTCTAAGTCGCGCCTTTTCCTCTTTTTCGGTCAGTTTTTTGTCTACACCAGCTAAGTGACCGGGGCGACCTGGCTCTCTCTGTCGCTGTAGAAATATCCTGTTTTCGTTTATCTTTATTAACTGAAGCTCATCGGCATGTGCAATATCAAACAAATTGTCTAAGTTTGCAACAAACTCTTGACGACGCTGCTCAAACACATCTTGTATTTTTTTTGCAAATCTCTCTAAACTTGGTATAAAGTAACTAGTTTCTTCACACAGTTAGGTAAAGATTTTGTCGTTATACGTGCCTTTTCCCAATAGATAATGCACTCACGAATAGTAAGATTTGCGTTTCATTGACACTTAAATTCACTTCACGAATATTATTGAACAGAACTGCCAGCACTTGTCCATTAGAGGGAAGTTTTGAACCGGTAATTTGGTGTTTTACGTCTCCTATTAAGAATATATCCTTTTTTGAACTACGTAACTCCACTGACATCTTGATTCAACGAAAACAATGCGATTACTAATAAAACAAACAAGCAATAACTTGTACATTGATATGTTAGCTGCCACGCGCCTAGTATGCAAGTACTGACATGTTTCAATGCAAGTCGGCACGGGTTGCCGTGGTTCTAAGTACATGAAACTTTATTTACAATAGTTTTGTCATCATACGAACGTAATTAGAGGGTATGCGTTAAAAAAAAATAACTCTGATTTTTTTGGGACACCCTAGTCTCCATACAAGAAACAATGAAAAAATTTTATTTTTTCAAAATTATTTGTTCCAGCTCTATGTTAAAAACGGTACTACATACAAGTTTCAAATTTAGTTAGATTGTTGTTAACTTTAAAGTAAAAGAATAAATAATTAAAACTACGGTTCCTTACTCAAGGAAGCTGAATCCTTTGACAAGGCTTTTTTGACGCCTTTATGTTGCTATGCTTGTTGTTATATTGTTGTTTTTATCATGTTTTTAGGGTTCCTTACCCGTTTTGTTTGGTGGTACGGAACCATTTGTGCGCGAGTCCAACTAGTACTTGTCCAAATTATTACCTTATTCCAATATTTGTCACTAATGAGCGACTTTTCGGCCTCTGCATTGTAATTCTTCTCGGCCAGTTCTAAGTCGGTGCGGAATTGTTTGATGTATCGTTGAGTTTGAGCGACGCTTTCCGGGGGCGCCTCTACGCCCGCTTGGATCAAACGGTCGAGGGATTCTGAAAGACAATACTATATTAGGGAACTAAGTAAAAAATTAAGGATTCTTTATTTATTTAAGAGCCTATGCACCCGGCGTCTTTCTTTCTTTCAAACGCGATTCTTACGCAAACTAAACCCGCGTCAGCCGTAGCCAGAAACCTTTGCAGACGTTCAAATCACAGTCAAGCGTATGTATCGATACAGACGCGCATTTGTATATCCATTTTTCCACTAGTACGACGCAACAGTAGTACGATGATGGCGTCGACCGAGACAACATTTGTTATGTTGGCTGTATTGCTGCTTTTAAAAAGAAAACTTAAAATAAACGCCCCCTCCGCTTTTTTGCAACGCAATGCTTACGCGCTTTTGAATCGATACATAGGCGCACGCGCAGGCGACGCGCGTTTGTATCGATGTAAATGCAACAATCTGCTTTTTGGACTGAAAACGCGCAGACAACGCGCGTTCGTGAATAGCAAAAAAGTCGCCGTGAGCATAGGCTCTTAAACAAGCTTCGCCTCCATTAACAGAGGGGGTTAACGCGAAAGTAGGTTTAATGCCGTGTGAGGTGGACAGAAACGCCCCTTGACCTATCTTGTATTTAATGCTAGTTTTTATTCTGCAGGGTTTTGTTACGTACTTTATTTACAGGTAAAAAAAAAACATTTACAAAATGAAATGTATTCGAAATGTCCATCCATCCATCAGCCCGTGTTCGTCCACTGCTGGACATACATAGGCCTTTCCCAAATTTCGCCACTCATGTCGGTCCTCCGTCCTCCTCATTCAGCTGCCACCCACAACGTCCTTCAGGTCGTCGGTCCAACGGGCACGAGGTCGGCCTACACTACACTCTGCTGTACTTGATCAAATATATTTACTGTACATTCAAAATGTACTTGTCAGTTTTATGTGCTTAATATATAAAATCCCATAATTAAAAGTGAAAAAAAAATTTAGAGGTGATTGAGTATCGCTAATAGACCACTTTCCACCGAAAACATTTTTTATTTGTGCTAACTCTTTTCACGTTTCCATAAAAATTTCATCAGCTGATTGAACCACTTTGTACTGAGAAATGAAAAAAATATTTGACCAAAAAACATTTTTTTCCTGTTTAATTAAGTCAGTTAACGTTACACAATCTACCCTAGAATTAATTTCACTCATTATTGTAGAACATTTTAAAAAGGGAAGCCGGACTAAAAAATCGCCTTACTCAGAAAAGCAACCAAGGAAAACATTAAAAAATTTGTACTTTGCAACTCCCTGTCAGCCAAGTGTATTTGTCGTATTGATATTTATGGAAATTTTTGACAAAGCGAAGAGCACGGAATGAAGAAATGTAGTATGGATGCCATTTCCTAAACAAGACGATGGGAATCGTGTTATATGGACCCTTCGCCACTGCCCAGTAACAAAGTTCGATGATCCTTTTTGTGAAATTCCTAAATTCTTTTCGAGTTCCTTACAAACGCAAGCCCAGCCCCGAGTCAATTACTATCGGACGTGAAGATTTTATTTTGCGAAATTAGCAAAAAGTGTTATCGATCCGTGTTACCGATCACTTACCAAGCCCCCAGTATGAATGTGGCTGCATGAATAAAAGTCATCTCATATATTCACATACCCAGTGCGAGCCTGGCTTTAGCGGTAGCCTCCTTAGCGGTGGTCGCGGCCTCGTCTCGCTCCTTCTGCGCGCTTCGAAGAATCGAGAAACTGCGCTTGTCCAAGTCGGGGAGAGACGATTCTACCACCTGAAAATTGAAATTTCATATTTTTAAAGGATCTCAGGAACATCTAAGGTCACTTGTGGAAAGTCGTATTCGTTTGACAGCCAAAAACGTACGGTTTCAATCGTCAAACAGACTAATTTGCTTAGCCAAATAGCCGTTTGAGAATCGACATCGTACGTTTTAAGCCCTAAAATAAATACGATTCACTCCTGATTTCGCTTCCCAGGGTAACGATTAATCGTTTTCACTAACGAAGTATGTCAATTTGTTTCGACGAAATCTATGTACCAGAGAGGAAAGTTTCGCTGATTCACTTTTCACTCCTATTACATTTGCAGTAGAATCGAAAAGTGGTCAGCGACATTTTCCTCTATAGTTTATACTTAATTAAACATTGGGATCTCCCGATTAAGCTAAATTCTTTTTTTGTTTGAATGTTGTTTTTCAGATATATCCTTTTTAAAGTTTGGTTATGATTTGATGCAGGTCTTCAGAGATAGGCAAATCCCGATCGCTACGTGTCTACTTGGTTTAGGTTATAGTGGACCGCCAATATCAACTCAAGGTTATGAAAGGAGGTCCTCTGTAACTTCAACTCAAACTTGATTCAAGAATGAATGCAAGTGATCACTTTCCCACTTAAGGGCAATGGATCTCACCGCTGATGTTATCGACCATTGTCAACTAACAACAGTACCTGTGATCATCACGTTCTACCGCAACAATAGATAGGATTCAGAGATAGGCAGTGTAACTCCTCAATGAATGACGTTTACAAAAGGTGTTCTCAAGCCAGAGTTGCTCTAGTGCACTAGCAATCGGCGGATAGCGGAGCCGGCGCACTCTCTGTCTATGCTGCGCACATATGTTAAGGGCCCATATTACCTCAAGTCGCAGTCCTGCTCTAACGCTTCTGCTTTTTAAATGTCTTTCCTACTCTGATCAGATGCCGCGCACGCAAAAACATCAGTTATTTAGAAATCGCGGCTACATACGTTTACGTTATACGTTTTTTCATTTTTATGGAACAGTCTGCAGCTGCTTTATATATATATATGTAATATATATGATATAAAAGTAAAAGACAAAATATTCTTTACTTCCATTATATTATGCAAAGTTTCAGATCTAATTTTAAGTATTCATTGAATGCTATCGGTTTATTGTACGGTTTGCAGGTAGCTCTGTAATTTTTTTCTATAGAGAAAATTTAATGGAATCAAGTTTTCACAACAGCAGTGACATAGCATGAGTCCTCAACTTTATCATATATTAATTTCAGAGTGATTGTTGTAGTATTTCTTGATATAAAACAGAATCATACGAAGCGAAGTGAGGTATTATACACACTTGAGACTACCGCATTTTTAAGTTTTAAAATCTGTGTCCGACTTGAGCCACGTCTAGTCAAAGTAATCAAACAAAAACGTCATGTAGTTAGTATAATAAAATAAACTCACTCTATGAAGGTTCTTGTTGTACAACTGGCAATGCTGTGTGGCTTTCTTGTAGTTGTCTACGGCCTTTTTGGTGTTCTCGTGCATGTCGTGTTCCAACTCCACCAGGTCTTTAGTAATCTTCACTGGCGCTGCGGTCTGAGGCTCGCACTCCTCCGTTTGGATGAGGGTGGCTGGTATAACAATTTGAATATATCGCATGCACTTCATCTGCCCAAATACACTCAGGAACATATTAAGGGGAAATAAGATTTGCTTCAAGACTCGAGTTTTTTTATTCGTTTTTACCGTTTTGTGATTTCTTTTAATAATAATTATTATTATTACTTTATTTATATTGTGATTTCTTTTCTTAAAGTAGTTCTTTTGCTATCTTTCCGTACGGTCCGAAATAGAATTACATCGCCAAAAGCCATGAATGATTTCAAGTTTGAGCGAGGACTGGTCCGTAATTTGTGAGCTAGCAAACGATGTGAAAGATAGCTCATGTTTCGGACTGCTTTATAAAAGGTATCTCATAACCTCTTCGTTTAACACATAATACAATACGTTATATATTTTTATCGACTCCACAAACCCACAAACAAATTCACAAATATAAATTCTTCCATTTTGAGATATTCCATAAGACTTTTCAAAATTTTGTCTGAAATTATGGAGTGAAAATCATTTTTGACATTTCATTCCGTTCGACACTCTCATCGCCTCACCTCCGACGCGTGAGCCACAAAAGTTATACGAATGAGTGAGGACATTTGCTTTACTCATCGATTATTTGCCATTCACCTCATTCATTTGTAATCGATTTTAGCGATGTTATTCTATTTCGGACCGTACGGTTTGTGTAAGATTTGAGTCGAATCAGGGCATTAAGTAGAAATAAATGCATGGGAAACACAAGAATAACGATGAAAAAATTGCACCATAACCCTAATTAAGACAAAAAGATAAGTCTTTAAGTAGTAAAATCTTATGATGAGAATATTGTTGCAAAACTAAAATTTTTAATTACTCGGCTAAACCAATTAAAGAATTGAAATTTCAGAAAATGTTGAAGAAATGTTGCTTGTTACTAATCGATTAATAAGTAATGAATAGAGTTCAAAAGTTTCATAAAGTTATAAAAATGTTTACATTTGAAAAACGTAATGCAAAAAATTAACATCTACTTTAAAATAAAGAACACATGAAAAAATCGAATAACTTCACAATTTTTTCGCGTTACTCTAATGATGTCCCCGAGTGTATGCGTTGCCTGCTTTGAAACCCCGACACCTCTAGCTGCCGCTAGCCGCCTCTAGCCAAAAGACGGCGTCGGCCATATCAAAGACACGGCATGTGCTGTACACACAATGTACTCAAGTCCTGAACTGGTTCACAGTGCTTAATGCAAAGAAGACAAAATGTATTCAATTTACATTACCTAATGTAAAAAAGTAGATGTAGATATATGTATATTTGGATGGAACCAAGTTAGAACTGGTAAAAGACACAACATTTCTTGGAATTACTGTAGACAGTAAATTACAGTGGGGTTCACATATAAAAACTCTATGTAGTAAACTAAGTTCAGCTGCATTTGCTATGAGAAGAATTAGACAGTTAACAAATGTAGCCACTGCACGACTTGTGTATTTCAGCTACTTTCATAGCATTATGGCGTATTGTATTCTTCTTTGGGGCAGAGGTGCTGACATAGAAGCTGTTTTTATTATTCAGAAAAGAGCAATTAGGGCTATTTATAACTTAAAATGTCGGGAGTCACTGAGAGAAAAATTCAAGGAAATAGGAATCCTAACTGTAACTAGCCAATTTATATATGGAAATATTATGTATGCTAGAAAAAATACCACTATGCTGCCACGGGTCGGTGCAAGCCACACCAGAGGTACTAGAAATAAAGATAAACTTGCTGCTCTAGAATTGAGACTTCACAAGACAAGTACTTCCTTTACTGGTCACAGTATTCGTTATTATAATAAAATACCAAAGGAAATACTTGGTCTTTCAGACAATAAATTCAAAAAGTGTGTTTAGATGTCTTTATAAGAAAGCTTACTATAGAATGAGTGAATATTTGGAAGATAAAAATGCATGGTGTTAATTCATCTCAAACTTCTTATATTGTATGTAAGTACTTAAAATTATTGTAGATTTAAAGGCTAAGGGTTGTTGCAATACAAAAATATATATATATTGTTTTGAAAATTATATTTTATAGATACATATATAAACTTTATTCTGACTGTAAGAAATGATAAGAGTAATAGAACAGGAGGATAAAGAGATAATTTATTAATTTCGTTTTGTTTTTAATATTATTTAACTCAACTTTTGGCCTGATTATCCGACTTTCTCTTGTCCTGTACCTTCTATCTCTTTACTAAAACACTATTGCATATAAATATAATGATGATCGAAAAAAAAGACATGATCTTGCTAAGTTTCTTGCCCTTCTTCTTAGCAATACTAATCGAATGAGCGGAGTTAGGCATGTATTTATATATGTAACGTATTAGTAGTATATGGGTAGCTATTATTATTATCATATCGTATATACATAATTTAATTGTATACATTAAATATCCCTTTATTTTAGTTGATGTACGTGTATTTACTTATTAAGTATAAACAAACCCAACACCTATTTTAATATATTGTATCTCCTCTTTTAAATTTAATTATTTTTTTATTATTTATTAATTATTTTTTAAATTTAATTATTTTTTTATTATTTATTAATAAATCCTAACGTGCGATAAGTGTATTTATGTACCTATGTTGCAGAAATGAAGTATTCATTTCATTTCACGCAAATTCGCTGTGTGGTTAACAGATGTTTTTTTATTACAACACAAAAATTATTGTATAAGACGTGTAATGATTAACGAAGTACATACTTATTTTCATATAGATTTCAAAATAGAGTGCGGGTGTACCACCCATTCAAGATGCTATTAGGATAGGACCTTTTGAGTGAGATGTACATAGTGAGTCTCACTCACTCACGCAGACTCACTATGTTCATCTCACTCAGGCACATCCGTCAGCGTTGCTAACGCATCGAGGCATCAGGTATGTATGACAATCCTATCACCAGCTATCCTAAATAATAGCAACTTGGGATATTACTGCAAACTATTTGTCTAATAAAGTCACACATTTTTTTACCGTTTCACATATCAAATATTTATAGTTTAAAATCTTCGATCAAAAAACACTAACAAGCTTTATAAGTTAGGTCTATTGACATTTTTGGTTGAAGCAAGAACTCGCCCTTCTGATTTCTGAATGAAAAATCTAACTCCAGAACTCTGGTATAACGAATTATCAATATCATCAGGACAATCTGTTTGTTATTTATTTGGTATTATGTCCCTAAGAATGTTGAAACCGGTTGGGTGTCAAATTTTATAATTTTATGGACAAGTACAAAAATTATTTCCACAAAGATGTATGATAAATTCCACCAAGTGCCGACAATCACAAGCATCAGCAGTTATTAGTTCGTATTATAATATAAATATGTGTGTGAATCTTTATTTCAAGATATATTATATAGTATTATAACATTCTCACCTTTTGTCGCAATCTCCGGTATTTCAAACTTGGGTTCTTCCACATACAGCGGTTCGAACTTGGGAGGAGGCACTGTTTGGATTTCACACGGATACAAGTTAGTTTTCTGTCAGTCAAAAATTTGATATTTCTGTGAAATGTTGATGCCAATAAATTATTGTATTATTGCAAACAGAAATCAAACGTGATTCAGCTTGGTTATCTGCTTTAATTAAATTATACTACATTATGTGCAGCCACAAGTTAAACTGATCATACAAAACAAACCTATTTCAACTCAGTACAATAATAAGTTACCAAGCCTTTATTGTTGGTCCAAGAATGTTTCTCGACAAAAGTTTTTCCGTATGATCAGTACGATATTGTTTTTAGATTTCTGTTAAAAAATAAAAGCCCATTTGCCAAAAAACATTTTTAATATACTTACGATCATACGTCTTATTAGCATACCCGACGGCAGCATCTTTCTCCAGGTCTTGCTTGCTTGCCGGCTTGATCTCTAGAGGAGGTACCCCTTCTTTACCAAAGAGAAAGTTCTTGATGAAGACTGTTCCTTTGTTGAAGTTGGTGACAGCAAACTTGTTGTTTTCTTGGTAAACGAAGGCTACAAAGTCATTGGCCCAAGGAGCGTTTGATGCGAGCCAGTTGCGGGCTTCTGGGTTGTTCCTTGAAATATATTTGATCTTTTAAATTTTAGCATAATTTCTACGCCTTTGTAATTATAATTATTGTGTATACATAACATATTTATTATTGCATATTTTTTAAGCGAATTGGCATATATGGCTATATGGCATTATTTATAAGGGTATAAAGTATTAAATATACTCTATAACAATTAACATTCAACCATCGACATAACATTCAACCCAAATTGTAGACAAAATATTATATCTACGCTCACCTAATCACCTATTTAATACTACAACATGTGATTTGTTTGTTAGTTTTTTCTTAAGGGACCCTAATTGTCAATTATTTAACAAATTTTAAATAATAAATATCAGCCGTACGCTAGTCTTAAAGAAGAGCAAATTGGCATTTAATTGTTCTCACAAATGATTACTTTTGGACAGTTTGTGATGACACTCTTGCAATGAGATCACAGAGACGAATACACGCAAAATTACACTTACAATGGCATTAGTAACGCCACTGAAGGCTTATTGACCTTATAGCATGCCAGTGTAAGACACTTCTAAGTTATTTCTTTTTCCCACAGCATAGCAAGATTTAATCATTAATTATCTAGAAAACACTTGTAGAGACCATCATACAGTCTGTCAAAAAAGTGTTGAAATGAATATTTAAGAAACTATTTTTCTTTCGCCTGGTTACACCAAACAAATAAGTACAAAATCTATAATATCGAGTTAACCGCGTTGTTAGTTCATAAATATATTACCTAAATTATACTACTTGAACGTTTAAAGTCCAATAAAGTTCATTGAAGTTTCATTTTCATTTCAACACTTTTTTGACAGACTATACATCAATTATAAGGGCAAAGGCTCTTAAAAAGTGCGCCACAATATCACACTTACAGACGTTTACTACTAAAATAGTTAAAACAAGATGGTCTTGAGACACTGGTACGACCAAATCTTGCTAGTTCACATTTTCACTGCTTGCACTCTACTTCGGTGCTTATCTCACCTTACCCAACATTCACTTCCATACATACATATAGGAGCCAACATTATATTATGACTACCGATTGTGTTCACACTTTGACTACCCATAAAAGAGTGTAGGTCTCATTTACTTTATCCACAAATAATGCAAGTTTTATATTCTTTTGAATCTGTATTTAAATAATGATAATTGAAAATATACAAGTGCCATGATGTTTAAAAACTACTAGCGAATGGCCTCACTCACAGTGTTGCTCACATGGATCCAGTTTCTGTTGATCCTGTTGTAATTTCCTGAAATTCCTTCTAATCAAAAGTCTATGTCATGCAAAAAACTAACCGTCCAAATTTCATGTTCCTCACCGTTTGGTTTAGGTGTTGATAAATCAGTCAGTCAGTGTATTCTTTCTATTTAAGGTATAAAAACATACTTAGCATAGACAACAGCAGCGCCAGTGAGTACAGTAGCCCCAATGGTTCCCCACAGCAGTTTGCGAGACTTAGGTTTTGGGGCCTCACCACTGGCGTAGCGCCTTGGTGAGCGCAATACAACTAGCGCAGCGCATGATCCATCACCGAGTTTCTTTCGGACCTGGTTGAAAGAATTAACGTAATATTTTAATCGGCAAAAATTATTTTGGCTTTATATAGCAAAATAACTTTGTGTTTTATTACATCTTGGATTTTTGGAAACAGTTACCCTCGGAAATTTTAGTTTTTTATTATTTAATAAGTAAACTATGAATAATTGTGTGCATATTTTACTCTTTTTGAGCCTTATTATTTATATTAATACTTTTTGTTTTTCAGTGAATAAGTAAATAAGTAAACAGTAGAACAAGCTAACATTTTGTAAATTCAATCTTAGTGTTGTAAATTCTTTGTAATAGTGGAGGAAAATTGTAAGAATCGTAAAAAGTGATAATTTTCCTAGTACACAAATAGTGGTTTAAGTTTGAAATATTCATTAAATCGAACTTAAAAACAATGATGCAGTGAAATAATGTACATCAAGTTAGTTAAAAGGAACACAACCGGCCAAACAACACAATTCATACTCAAAAAGTGATGACCGGAACAAAGAAATAAGATTATTTGCAAATGCCTAAAACCACATAAACATACAAGGTACCACTTCGACAATGATCAGGACAAAAACGCAATTGCTTCCATTTATAGTGTGATGAAAGTTTAGTCTCCCAACAAAACTTTGGAACTAAAATCCAGGAAGAAAAGAGTGGCCAACTTTCTAGTGAATTTTTTAGAGAACAAGTGAAAACACTCATCCGAGAAAATAAAACTAACAACATATTTTTTTCAGTGAAGTTTTAGCGAAAAGCCTCACAAATCTGTTGCAAGCCAGTACAAAGATCAGACTAATAGAAAGAGACATTGACTTCGCACAAAGAATTAGAAAAGTAGGGGGATATAAACCATTTCAAGTAAGGTTTTATCAAAGCTTAACAAACATACTTAAACAAAAACAAATAAAATAGGCAAAGAATTTTTTTGGAAATTCTCGAAGTAGAAACTTAAAGAAGATATGTTTAAGGAACAAGAGAAAGAGAACAAGACCTTCATCAAACAAGATAAACTTAAAGTCATACCAGAGACAGATAATAACAATCAATAATTTGGCCAAGTGCGAGTTAGGTGGTAGAGCTAATGCCGGGCTCGACTGTGGAGGTACCACCATCTTACTCGTAAATCCTCCCGAAGTTATTCGGGGGAGAGTAAGAGGACAGCTCTCAGGCAAAAAAACCAGGCGGCCCACCATTGCCTGGGACCGATGGATGGCGGTATATCCATCCCCAATTGCCGGGCCTTATATAAATCAGACTGGTGACGGGCAGCGGCATCACTGGTGCAAGGGTTTCGGTACCGCGCTCACCAACCCGCCTGCCCAGCGTGTGTGAGTATGGGCATTTCTTCCAGGAGGACCGCCAAGAGTGGCGAAATCCTGGAAAGGCCTATGTCCAGCAGTGGACGAAACAGGCTGATGGATGGATGGATGGAGTCAAACAAAAAAAAAAAAACAAAGGACAAAGGGTTCTGTGCCAACACATATTACGGGGACGGAACCTTAAAAACATTATTGATACATATAACAAAATTAACAAATTACCGCCTTAAAGATCTTAGCGCCATCTATCATCTTACTAATGAACCTCAGTGCAAAAAGGTTGACAAGCCACTCTTAGCGCCATATATTACCTCAACAAAAGCTGTCAAACAGGTCATCTCAGTCTCAGATGGCACTATGGTAAATATGAGTCATGAGGGACCTTGGGTTTAACTATTTTTATTATTTGTTGTGATAGAGGCCATAGAAACACGTATTCTGTGAAAATTTAAATTTTCTACCTATTACGGTTGAAGCTGCAGACCCATGTGACAGACTGACAAACAGACAGACAGGGGAGGCTTAATAATAGCGTCCCGTTTGGCACCCTTCGGATACGAATTCTAAAAATAAACTGAAACCTTTGTTGACACCGACTTGGCTGGCTTTTCGTATTTTTGATCATAGTAAAAAATATATTTGATGTGAACTATAACAAGAATTCATATAGTACCCTGGAGAGGCCATTGCATAGACATAGTTTAAAATACATAGAGTTGTCCAACAAAAGCATGTAGAAAGGGCAATCATGCGGGGCTTGCGGGGCAAGACGCGAGAGGTATTGACCCCAACTGCATACAAATTTCTAACAAGCAGTCGGGGTCCAGTCTCTCGGGGTTGACGGGTCGCAACTCGCAAGTGTAATAAAATAACCCAGAAATAACAGGTCTCTCTGGTCTAGTACAGGAGCCCGTGCAACTTGTTGTGAATGCTCTGTTTTGAACAATAAAGCTATTTTTTATATATTTTTGATTGAAAAACACTTGTACTTGTCCACTTATTTCCCTTACTGGTTTCGCTGTTATAGCATTTTCAAAGGTTTTTTGGTTGTTTCTAAAAATATAACATAACTTATTGCGTTTATAAGGGAAATAATATAAATAAGTGGACAAGTAAAAGTGTTTTTCAATCAAAAATGTATCAAAAGTTCCACCAAGTGCCAACAATCACAAGCATCAACTCTATTTTTTATATGTTTTAAAAATTGTGCTTACTATTTGTTTGGGTTGGGGAAGATTCGTGCTGCGGAATTTGTGTTTTTTTTTTGTGGCGACTCTTACTGCTGTTTTTTACCAGTGACGATTTGTGCTCCATTGCAATTATTTACTAGTAAATTGGCAATGCTTCTCGAAAATTGAAAAGTACCGTTGGTGTAATAAGTAAAAATAGTATAAATTAATAAAACAGTTTAATTATCAGTCTGTTTTTATTTTTATAAAATTAACACTTTATATTATGTGAATATGTTTATTCTTATAACTAATAATAACACAGAAAAAATAGTGATTAGAAAAATTTTGCTGTTATTCAGACTTTTGTTTTAATTTTAGTATTACTAAATCATTCAACAATTTTGCAATCAACAATGGACTTTTTTGGCAACAACGGCAAATCAATGTTAAGCAAACTTAATCTATTTTACTTCTATTTATTTATTATTTTTGAAATGACTCTTGTGACTGGTAGTACTCCAATGTGAAATAAATGAACATTTTTAACAGTTAAGTTGTAGGGCAGGAATCTACACCAAAAAAGGGGACGATTTTACACCTAGTGAATATATTTTATTATCGGAGCACGAATCTACACCAAAAACTAAGATCTTTGACACGAATTTCACAGAGCACGAATCTTTCTCAACTTAGTGCAAGACTTAACAAGGAATTGAGATTCCACCATTTTCCACTGGAGAAGGACAGGTAAAGTTTTTACTAAATATTCTTTGTTGTAGATAAATGTATGTACAGTGCATACATAATTTCATAATAGTTCAAAATGGCGACCGCACAGTAGGTGTGGTGGGTGACTAGATTTTGGTGTCAAATAGTTACAGCAGGTGTAGTTCTCAGTAGATATGGTCTTGTGAGGGTCTGATGAGATAATCTAAAAATCACCAAAAACACTTGTCTAAAACTAACCTCACTGTAAACACGTATACAAAGGACGAAAGTGAAAAAACAAATTAAAAAATTGATTTATCTAAACAGCTAACACTAATGTTGGAAATGATGATTCATTATATTTGTCATTGCACTTTGGTAACTATGATTCTGTTTCAAACAAGAATGTTTTAGAAGTACCAACTACTATGCGGCAAAATGGGTTACAGCCCGGACACTGAGTATTATTTTTGTCAAGCAAACCTTTTCACCGCTGTGGCTCTGAAAGGTTAAGGAGTGGATAACGGAGCATGTGGGAAAAGATTAACATGCTAACTAGGATGAATACGAATATGACAGCCATTAGTTTATGCTGATTTACTAATTTGCTACACTGAAGTGATCATCATCTAAAACAGGCTTTAAGTGGCTATATTAACTTTTACTGCTCCTTTTTTGATACTTCAAGGCTTTGTGTTATCTCTGTTACTAGGTTCCTATTGAACGAGAACAGTTTTGAAGTCTGCCGGCACTTAGCAATAGCATAAAGTTATAGGTAATTATGGCGAACATGGCAGTGTTAGTATTATGTAAGCCTGGCCAAAATAATAATATTTATATGTTATAAATAGTGTTAACAGATTTAATTGCGCCATGGCCTTGATTATCATTATAAAATCTGAATTTGTAATAAAAAACACAAAAGTAAACAGTGAAGAAAGGAAAATCATCCCGGAAAATCTGTCGGGGAAATTGTTTGGTTATGTATTTTTCTGGGGTGTCTTTGATGTAAATTATATTTCTGAGGACAAAATAGGTCAAAACTCACCAAAACCAAATTTGCATTGGATATTTGGGTCGTCAATTTATACATTTTCGAGTTTTCGGCACGGAATCTCCCCTTTGCTTGCACTGTCAAAAATCAGTGCCACAGAGTAGGAATTTTTGCTTTTTTTTAATTTTAACCGGGTCTGACATAGTAGGAATATAGAGTAGAGATCACAGATCATATAAACTTATTTATGTAAAGTAATACATTTTATGAGATGTAAAGCCCGACCAATGAGGAAAGAAACCAGCTCGATCAAAGGAAACTCAAAGGAAGCAAGATAAAACCAAACACATTTGTCGCGTTTAACAACCTCGCATCGCTGCAGCGATGAACTGTGCAGCCGCTGCAAAGAGTTATAAACGACCATTTCACATGGCTTTGACAAGCATCGATGCAAGTATCGAGCAGCGCAAAAAATTTCCGCTGATCTCCGCAGCGTATAGGCTATCTGTCATTATTGACGTATGGCCGTTTAACACAAATCCATCGCTGCAACCGTAGCAATACTCATCGTTGCAGCGATGCAAACCTGTTAAACTTGTATAATAACAAGACAGTGCACTGTCCAATGTTTGCTCAACTAAACTAGATTTTATTTCATTTGAAATAAGGTTGTAATTCTTACGACAGCATTTTCAAGCGAAAAACGAGCTGCGCGCGATATCTGTCGCTACTCGTGTATCCTTGTCTTGCAAGTTGTCAGTGTATATAATATATATATACAATAGAGACTGGCTAGCGAAAGCTGAACCCAGAGTTTTTTATAGCGGCAACCCTGCCGAAAATGTCATCATGGCGTTTGTTGTTGTTGACGTAGTCTTTGTAATTACGTTGTGTTTGAATTTGCGATAAAATTTATTATTTTCCATCATAAATCATGACTAAAACTGTGAAGAGTGCTGTTCGACAGATTTTATTTACTATGATTAGTAAATATAAACAAAAACAAGAAGAGCATATCGCTAGAATCAAGCAAAAAGAGGATTGTTTACATGTTGCAATGGAATTCATAGGTTAGTGTAACATACCCATCTTGATAATTTTATCCATGTTATTAAAATGTAAAATGAACTATGTCATGTTCATATCAAAAATTACCAAGTATTTACTATGATATACTTGAATGTGGATTGAAATTATAATATTCTACCTAAGAATATACTTGGTTCGCATAAATGTATAATTTTTATTATTTTACAGAAAAGAATTTTAATACTGAAGAAGCTTGTGCATCTTTACAAAGTCTCAAGAAAATTAAAGAATTGCATCAACAAGAGTATCTATCTCAAAATAAATATTTTCAAGAAATTGCTTCAATGACTGAAACTATTGTATCCACATTAAAAAGAATAAACAATGAAGGAAAACTGAATAATGGAGTATTCAGCACCCCAGGTACAAAACGCCCACATAAAGCGACAATATCCAACTTGGATATTCAAGCAATCAGAAATAAAATTAATGAATATTATGTTCTTAGGAAGCAAGTGCCCACGCTTAGAAATCTCTTGATAGACTTGAGGGAAAGCATTGATTTTACAGGTTGTAGAGAAACATTACGCCAAATCCTATTAGCCAATGGATTTGTATTCAAGCAAAACAAAAATGAACGTTCTGTGCTCGTTGAACGTTATGACATCGCAGCGTGACGACATAGGTAATTACGGACCATTACTTCAAAACGACAAGAAGGAAAGAAAATTGTATATTTAGACGAGACATATATTCATCAAAATTATAAACCAAAAAAGTCATGGCAGGGACCTTCAACGAAAGGTGTTATAGATAATACCTCTTCAGGAAAACGGTTTATTATCGTTCATGCTGGATCAGAAAACGGTTTTGTACCTAATGCATTATTGGTATTCAGTACAAAATCCACTAAAGCTGATTATCATCATGACATGAATGCTTCAAATTTCAATAAATTGTTACGGGAGAAATTAATACCCAATTTGACGGAACCTAGTGTCATCGTCATGGATAATGCGAGTTATCATACAGTGCAAGTGAATAAGGCATCGAACACCAACAGTCGTAAAGCAGAAATACAAGATTGGCTACGTTGCAATCATGTTTCGTTTGAAGAAACTCAAGCAAGGGATGAACTTCTGTGCTTGGTTGATAAGCACAAATCTGAGCCAATTTATGAAGCCGATCAAATCCTTACAGAACATGGCCACCAAGTGTTAAGACTTCCCCCGTATCATTGCGATCTTAATCCTATTGAGCTTATTTGGAGTACAGGAAAACGAAAATTGGCTAGTAAAAATATAGCAAGATCCGCATCTGAAATGGAAAATTTGATAAAACACTGTTTTGACAGCATAACTTCAGAGGAATGGAAGAAGATGGTTGACCATATTATTCACATTGAAGAAAAATATAAAGAAAAAGATGGAATTATGGATCAAATGGACAGTTTTATTATAAATGTATGTGATGCAAATGATGACAATATAAGTTCAGATGAATATGAAGTTGAATATCTGGAAACAGACTTTGATTACAGCGAGTAATACATTTTATATATTTTTGTCATGTTTTGTTTTAAGTACTCCCATCCTTTTATCCCAAAAAATTAAAAATAGAAAAACTATTAATTCTTATTACTAATACATATCATAGTTCCCACATTGGTTTTATGTATTTATTTTCTTTCATGTATAAATACACAGTAATTAAAGATTCGGACTATTTACTTTTCCGAATGCCAGTTCCAAAAAATGAAAAGTATCAAAACTAAAATTCCTACTATACACTGTAATACCAGCATAAGATTATTTAAATTTGCCGCGCTTTGCTAGGTTCATATTTCAGTAGCCAGACTCTAGTATACATTTTTAATGTTGTTGAGTTTCTAAGGTGTTACAAAGGGACCAACGAATGCCAACACCCATCTCGCTCGGCTCGTTTTTCGTATCGTAGTGCACAGTCTTGTTCTCTATACAATGTCTTTGGATAAAACGGCTTTGATTGATTGATTGGACATAGCCGACCTGTCAAAGAGGACGCTAGTTCCGCGTTTCATGTGGCAACACCGAATTTAAATGTCATGAGATGGTATAGTGACGTGATTATCATACATTTTTAATGTCGATATTCTGTATTTTCTTAAACATTTGATATGGTACAGATTGTCAATTAAGTCTAGAAAAAAAATGATGGCGCTTCAACCGCTTATGTGGCAATACTATACTGCGACCGCAAAAACTTGATACTTGCTCAGTCACTTTGTAGCGTTCACATTTAAGTAGGAAAGATTTTTTTTGCCGTGACGGTCTCTGTGAACTTTGTTAACTAAGGATATAGTTAGATACAAGTGTTGCTGCGGTTTATGAGCGGTGACCTTGACTACGCTTGTCATTTTTTTTCTCGCACTTAGTAATTTTGTGTGCGAGTGAACACATGCGTTAGTCCCCCACCACTTTCACCGAGCACTCAAAAACTGTTGCGATACTCAGGTACGTATTGTTTCTGAGGCGGGGGGATATTCATTGAACCAACAACGTGAATTGTGAAAGAAACCTCTGTTATCACTGTACTACAATATTATTAAGTATCTAAAGTGCATGTGGCGCACGCAACGGCTTATGAGCTCTCGGCGAAAGTGGTGGGGGACTAACGCATGTGTTCACTCGCGTACAAAATTACTAAGTGCGATAGAAAAAAAATACTAGCACAGTCAAGGTCACCGCTCATAAGGTGTTGCGACACCTGTACCCTACCTTTTTTATTAAAACGTACTTTACAGTGGTTATGGATATAAACATTCCCGGTCCCGTGTATGTCATGCCAAATTTCGGGAGGGGGATAAATCCCACCTTTCCCCTCCTGGATACGTGCTTGGCGACACTTGTACAGTGGAGCCCACATCAAGCTAAACACTTTCAGTATAAGCTGACCTCTCATTGTATAGGCTTCCCGTATACTCAATGTGTATAGCTTGATGGGGGCTCCACTGTACCTGTGTGAATTCTTGAAATTAAAGTACTTTTATATAAAACTTAATGCCATTTATATGTAGGTTAGAGCGAGAAATAATAATAATGAGTTCATTCTGATTGTTCATTCATCAACCGCACCTTTTGTCTAATTGCACATAAAATAAAGTCGTCCATATCGAGAAAAGGATGGCCTCTCTCATTTTTCCCGGGATTCGAAAACTTTATGTCACCGCTTTCACCTTCTTTGACGATTCGTCGCACCGTGCTCTCAGACTTTCCTGAAAATTAACACAAAATTAGTTTTCGAGATGTCAAAAGGATCAAAACTATTCAGTCTCCACTTAAAAAAATCAACAGAGCTTTTTAAATTATTTGTAAACATAACCTCCAAAATTAGAATAAAATGTATAAAGCAGGTCTTTTATGTATATTTATAAGCTTAGATAGAATTTATTACACTCAATTAGGTCATAATTTATACATTCACTGTAATTAAATACCTGTAATAACAGAAACTCGTTTGTACAAGTCATTCAAATCAGTTAGAACTTTTCCTGCGTGATTCTCCGCCAAACATTGCTCAAATACATGATATATGACCTCTCTTGCACCACTCTTTATAGTTTTTCCCATAATTAAGCAACAAAGCGTAGATTTTTCAATTTTTCTAACGATATTAATACGAAAATCACGAAGAACCTCTATTGAAAGAAATTTTCTCTGTGATTTGAAACAGTCACTGAGAGTTTTAGAGTTGCCATATGAAGAGAAAATAATAGTTCCACTTTATTTAATTTCTAAAATTAATTGATAAGCTGTACATAATAAATACTTCTATATTAATAAATTGTATTCGTTTCATATAACAAAAAAATATATATCAAGGAAAACAATTATAGAAGTTACATTTTCTTCGTTTGTGTAATAAAAATTAAATAAATATCATCACACTTACACTTAAATTATTATTATGGCAATGACTTGTACAAAAACAAAATTGGATTTCAATTATTGAATGTCCTCAAAGTATACATAATCATCACTTACAGAAGATTTGTCCTCCGATGTTCTACTCTTATAATTAATAATAAATTACGTTGGTTTTTTTTAACCATAGAAATGATTTTTAATAACCTTTTACCTCAAAAACCTTATCGATAGGAATGAGTCAATCGACAGACGTGAAACTTGACCGTCGCCGCACTATTGTCAAATTTCAGAAGGTGTACAATAACCAAGGCGGCAGTAAAGACCTCCTCACGCATCTATCCCGGCGACGAAATTCCAGTAATTGGTTTATAATGATGAATCAAAGTAAAATAATTATGCTCTTTTTATTCTTATAATTTTCATACACCCAAAATACAAACGATGTTTCCTAGTTTCCTGTTCGTCTCTGAATTAAGTAAATTAGAAGGTATACACGGTGTCATCGGTGATTATAAAATAAAAACAAAATAGCCAAACATAATAATTGCCACTGTATAAAAAAATAAGAGTTTAACAATAAAAAATGTATTAAAAGATAAAAATCGTTTTTTTCTTCGATGCTCAAGTGGTGTATCTACCCGGTATCGACCAGCTGGTTATTCGCTGGTTTCGGTAACTACCGGTTTACAAGCCGCTGGCTTACATATAACCGTACCCACCTTACAGTCCTATCAGCAGACCTTGGTCACCATGTTTTACCAAAGTTATAATAAAGACCAACCAAATAAGCATAAACTCGAACTTTGTATCTGTTGAGGAGGTTCCGTACTATAACTTCTAATTGCTACCAGTAGAAAAGTTAATTCCAAAAATCTATAAATGATGATTACTTTTTTCCGAGATCCGATTTTAATTAAATAAAGCTATTATTCTATTCCAAATTAAGTTCTGTACAGCTGTGAAAACTAGATGAAAATCCGTTCCATAGTTTAAGGGATGTGCGTGAACAAATAGACGGACAGACAGACAGAAATTAATTCTAAAAATCGTTGATTTGTGTTCTATTGCTGTTCTTTGGTCACCTCTTTTCTATTTCTATTACTTTTCTTCAATGTACAGACACAGCGTTTTTTACTGTTTTATTGTAAGGTATACGATGATAACTTTTTTAGATAATTAATATTACAAATTATTTCTAACTAGCTCAATGAATTGAACTAACATCTTACATAAAACTACCACTCACTCACTGACACATAAGCTTCTTGACTTGACCAAACGGCTAAGCCTAGGAACATGAAAAGATTGTTGATTTCTTTTGTGATGCAGACATCCATTATGAAGGGATTTTGGGAATTTTTATAGGAACGGCCGTCCACTAGTACCTATATTACAAAAGGACAAATTTTAGAGAAATACACAAAATAGGAGCGTACAAAGTAAGTATAAAAGTATAACAAAAGTATATACAAAGTATGTATAAAGTTCAATCTGTGAACAACTTGACAATGCATGGTTTTGTAAATAATTTATTAAAGAATGCATTCAGATTTACAACTACCTATATCGATATATCGAACGTATTTTTATATTGTTTAAAACATCGGTATTGTATTTAGTGCCTTATTCTTATATCGATATTATCGGATTTTTTATATATAGGGTTACATCCCTATCCTTATCAATTTTGATTTCGTAACTCCTCCGTATTTTTAGTTTTTTGTTTCGTAATTTTGCATAATTTCATTTGGTTCTAAAGTATTTTCTGTAACCTTGAATAATGGCTGGAACGTCAAGAATCGCTTCACGTGCGATAACGTCTATAAAAAACTTTACAGGTCTGAATCAATTTGTCACTAACTCGGGTACCTTCAACACGAATAGATATTTCTCAATTTCAAGCAATAAAAACATGAAGTTTGTTCAGTTTACTTATCCGCACAAGCCGGAGGATATCCGAGTCGGTTATGTGGAGTCAAATAATGTAGTAGATTTGAATAAAGTAGATTCTTCTCTATCACCTACTCTATTGGGTATCCTCAGGAATGGACAGCTAGAAAAAGTTATGAAGTAAGTTTATAGCTGTTTACAATAGTTTATGTAGATTCATTATCATGCTGCAATATAATTATTATCATGCTAGAAAAACAAGTTTGCTTTAGATAATAATATTAGCTTGGGATTACTTTTCATACTAAAATTAATTGATTTAAATTTTGCAGCTATGACCATTAGGGTGGGTCAAAATTTCTTTTCTCGAATTTCATATTGTAATGGTGGGATTGCTTTGATGCCAATAAATGGTCAGTGTCGATAAGACGGAACAACTCTACACCCAGGGCTTGCCCTATCAAAGGGCCAATGAAGCGGCACCTCTAGCCGTCAAGGCCAGGGAGTAACCCAGTAACAAAGAAAGGATTTTTTTTATTTTGATTATGAGCAAGTGGTTGTTATGTGAATTGCAATGCGGGTCTAGTGTGCAGACAGGGTAGCCCCTATGCCTCTGTTACAGTAATTGTATTAGTAAAATGATACAGATGAAATATCTCATTAGAAAAGTAATGTTTGTGATAAATAAATGTACCTCAATTCCTTCATATTTTGTTTGTCATTCATTCTACATTAACTGTTCCTACAGGTACTGTGAGGAGTGCCGTACCAATGAGCATGCCTATTTAAATTGACAAATTAGAGAGACACTTAAGGTGTTGTTGAGATCTTCCATCCAAGTTCCTTATTTGAAAGCCCAATCTTATATATATGTAATTATATTAAGCACAAGCAAGGGGGGTTCAGTGGTAGAGCTGTTTTCAGGTTCTACTGTGGAGGTAACACCAACTTACCAAACCCCTCTGAAGTTATTCAGAACAGACTAAGAAGACAGCTCTCAAATAGGCACAACCAGGTGCCCTTCTATGCCTAAGACGAATTGATCTTCCAATATATTCATCCCCAATTGCAAGCCATCCCTTATATTTAAATCAGACTGGCAACAGTAGCATCACTGGTGCTAGGGTTTCGGCACTGCGCTCACCAACATTCCTGAAAGGCCTTTCTCCACCAGTGGACAAACCAGGCTGGTGCATGGAAAAGAGTGCCATACTTTTATATAGCTTTATCGCAAAACTTGCCTCGGGCTGGTCTCTAGCCTTCTACCCACCCACGCATTTCAGTCAAAGGTGTACAAAATGTACAGAAGAAACTTTTTTTGTCAAAGCTGTAATTAACGAAAAATTAATATGTTATGAAAATTCTTTTGTGTTCTGAGGATGTATGAGAAAGATTTGATAAAAATGCTTCAAATGAGAAGTTCTGTGAATTTATACAGCTTTAATTTAATTTTAGACATCTACAGAAATGGATATTTGTATGGTATTTTTTATGATATACTTACAAAAAAAGTATTTAAAAAAAACACAGATTGTGCTCTCTACGAAACCATCAGAGGGCATTGAAAATATACCTGGGACTTTATTTATGCTATGTAGGTATACAAAACATAAAAAAATTGCATTGAGCTTAAGTAAAGAGTGGAAAATGACATAGCATCTTCGATTTTATTGAAACACAGCATACCTACTTTTGATCCTGAAACTGAAAACTTGCACAGATCCATGCTTTTGAGATGTGTCACTATTAATATTTGTAAATATTGACATGCCACTTTTGACATCTGTCAAGTTTTGATATCTGTCACTTTTGACGTGTGTTACTTTTTACCTCTGCTACTTCCAATTTATGTTAGTTTTCACATCTGCCACTTCTTTTATATTCCACGTTTGAGGTGATTCTTAGCTCGATTTTTGGTTCACGATTTTGATATTTGTTTAACTACGTGATGTCGCGTCGAAAGCACAACTACGAGCAAAAACATGTTTTTCGGACTGTTTCTGTTTGTTTACATACTTACTCGAAAACGTTACGTAGATTAAATGTGTTGAAAATATTGGGTTTGAAATGGATATAGCAGAAATTACTAGTACCATAGAAAATTATAGAGACCATGATTTTACCAAAGATTTTATTTCGGGTAAATATCCTGACTTAAATGCGCGCCTCTCTGCTGGTCTCTCTGCAAATACGCTTAGCGATATTTTTTTGATTTGGTATTTTTAAGCTTTAAAAGTATAAAATCTAAAACCAGCAGTCAAACTGCGCGTTTGACTCAAGCGCAAAAGGTTCCGTACTACCATACACTATAGGCACGGAACTCTAAAAACATTCTCGTAAATAACTAAAATACAGATGACATAACAATATCAAAAAACAAGGCGCTGAAATGGTACCGCCTATTCGGCCAAACTATTCGGTTACTTTGAGCACGGAACCCTAATTTTCATATTACATCATAGAGTATGTACATATACAAGTATGTATGTAGAGTATCATATATATTTGACCAATTTTTCAACCTGTACATATGACCGAGATGCTAAGATAGAACAAAAAATTATGATTAAATTAATTTCGAGTATTCTGGTATCAGGACCACTCCTGTGTATACATTTCTTGTTTATTTTTTGCCGTGATAGAAGCCATAGCAACACGTATTCTGTAAACATTTCAACTAGCTACCTATTACAACTGAAGTTGTGGACCCCTGTAACACACGGATAGCGGAGCCTTAGTAATAGGGTCCCTTTTGCACCTTTTAGGTACGGAACCCTAAAGACAATGCTTTTACTAACTACAAATGCTGCTTTTTCAATTTTTTGTATAAATTTCCCTAGCAACTCCATAAATTGATCTTTAAATCTTAGGGAAGCAGAAAATATGTTGCTTTCAGGATTTTGGGCGCCATCTTGAATATCTTCCTTTTGGCCGGGATCTCGAGTGGGCGACAAGCATTATCGGATTCAGCGGGGTCGAATTAGCTAAAAAACACCTGGTACCCAAAAGTTATATTATTTGCTTCCAGAAAATAATTGAAAAAAATGTCTAGACTATAATGTACCTACCTAGTTAATTGTACTCTTGCATTTTGTAATGGATGTTAAAATTGGTTATCTAATGTATAATATATTTCTTTTCGCGTAATCATAATATTTGTAGCAACAAAAGAGAGACACAAGTATTTTTATACCGTACTCGAAATAAAACTCGTGGATTGAAAATTCAATTTCGTCATTTTCTGCCCAGCGTGTGTGAGTATGGTCATTTCTTCCAGGAGGACCGCCAAGAGAAAGAAACAGGCTGATGGATGGATGGATGGATATATTTTACAAACTATTTGATTTGATTGATTTGATTTGAATTCTGACATCTGTCACATTTAACAAAAGTGACACGTGTCTAAAATCCATCCATCGGCCTGTTTCGTCCACTGCTGGACATAGGCCTTTCCAAGATTTCGCCACTCTTGGCGGTCCTCCTAGACAAAATTCCCATACACAAAGGCGCCCTGCCAGGCAGGTTGGAAAGCGCGGTGTGGAAATCCTCGCATCAGTGACGCCGCTGCCCATCACTACTGTCTATTATAAGAGCCGATAATTTGGGATGGATATACCGCCATCAATGGGACCCAGGCAATGATGAGCCACATGGTTGTGCCTGTTTAAGAGCTGTCCTCTTACTCTCCCTATTACTATAGGGGTGTTGATAAAACAACCACCAAGCTGATAACTGACACTTCCGCGATCGAAGCCGTGCAGTGGGCAAAATGACTCACTCATCAACGAAATCTCCGAGACCAGCGTCCACAAACATGAAACTTGGCTGGTAGCTTCATTTTACAATGTAGGCGATCCGATAAGATATATATTTTTTGAAGATTGTATCTGAGATTAGTTACTTTTAGTATAGTGATAATGTCATTGGTTAAAACCATTAAAATTGGTATGTAGCCTTTTTCTTGGAAATAAAGACATTAAAATTACACAACACTCCCAAATTTCAGAACCAGCGTTTTTGAATAATCGACGTTGAAAGTATTGAATTAATGAATAGACGCTTTATTGTACATGTACGAAAAACAGTTCAGGCCAGCAGCTAAGAAGGCGAGCGCAATCAATCACTAACGTAACACTCTCATTGGTTGGCCAGAACTAGTTGTATATAACGGATAAATATCAATTCCAGGGTTAAATCTACAAACCCAGCATCCATCCCCTTGTCTTCAGTGAAGCTTGAAGCTCCCATCCACGGGGTTGACAAGGTAATCTGCATCGGGCTCAACTACAAGGACCACTGTGAGGAACAAAAGCTGACCCCGCCGGAGGTGCCTATGTTCTTTAGCAAGTTCGCCAGTTCTATTGTTGGACCTAACGACCCTGTCAAGCTTCGGACTGATGTTACTAAGGTGGGTACTCACATTTTCTGCTTCAGCCAGAAATGGCTGGGTCGAATAAAAACATGTTACAGACCCCGAAAAAAATAGGAAAAGCTTGGTGACATCACATTTAAACATGTTGGTGCGTTAGTGAAGCGGAATTTTCATACTGATTACATGTTTACCGACGGACGTCCCTTGTCCACGACGTACACTTGTCACACTTTTCACTTCTATCCAATGTGTAAAATAAGAAGTCCCCACTAACAGAATGACTCGTAAACGCCCAACCCAAACGGCTAAGCGTACACTGAAAAAAAATGCAATTTTGTAATGGTATTGCAACTTACATACTTACTACGGATGCAACATACGTATAACTGGCAACATATACTCACTACTGGTAAAACATGAGCAACACCATTCTCCATGGCGCTGGCTATTAGCGTACACCTCACGAAGCAGTGCTTCGTGACTGCTTCGTGATACAGCTGTATAATTTTGCCACATATTTTAAGTATGCCGCCTACGGAAATTTTTCTCAGAGTTGTATCATGATATTTGGAAGGTATTGATTCAGTAGGTTTTGATTTACGTCGTAGACATCCACTGACAAGGTATTTTTGAGCCTAAAGGGTGAAAACATCTTTTCAACTCGGAATTATTTTGAAATGATCATTAGTTAAAACCCAGATATGGCATTTCGCTGAAGGTACCGACCGTTTACTGGAATATAAAATAAGTATTTTTTCAGGAACGCGCCTCCGCCTTCCTCGTGCCTTCCGCTTTACGAAAATTCAGAATAGTATTATTGTTAGGATCACATCTCGGCCTTCCGGCTCACCATAAACACTATAGTTACTGCAAGATGAATTTAAAAAGTTTAGTATACTATTTAAAAGGTGGCTCTTGCGATTATCAAACACGATGTTAACTGGATTTTAAAACCAATTAGAATGCAATTTCGATCTCCGAACCATATTGAAAGATCAAATAAGAGGGCTAAGAATACTGTCTAACCGGAAACGTTACTTGGCCTTTGGCCTCGCTGGAGATACTAATAGGTTATCAAATTATAGACTGTCAAACTCTACCTACGAGAGAAGCTAAAAGCGAAATACCAATCGCTCACCATGAAATATCCGAAACCGTAGAACCTACAAACTTGAGACTTGCGTCCGCTAAGAGAGGATTTTGTGATACTATGCTTTTTGTATGGAGTGTCTTTGTGGATTGTAATTTTCTTGAAATTTGGAGTGATGTTACTTATGTTTTACGGTCTAATTAAACGAATGGATTGTCAATATAATTTCATAATTCGGTTAGTTAAGAATCATAGGTTTTTGTGACATGAAATTTTAATTGTACGCAATTATGCTTTATGCAATACAAAAAATCATAGTAAACTGGCGACTTTATTTATAAAAACCGGACAAGTGCGAGTCGGACTCGCGAACCGAGAGTTCCGTTATAGACTATATTTTTCATTATTTTATTACAAATGTATAGTTTTGAGATTTTTTCCTATACTTGTAGTATAAGACGGTATTACTTGCCAAATTTCATAGTTCTAGGTAAACGGAAAATACCCTATAGATTTTGATTCCCTTGAGAGTGTCGAAATATACGTTTTTTGTGGCATAAACGGCGGATACTATTTTTACGTTAACTTAGAAGTTTGATTTTTTCACAGCTTCAAAAGACTTGAGTATACGTTAGTAACGAAAAAATATTTTTCATATTTCTATCCATCATTGTTTCTGATTGGCATCTGCTACGATCTAGACACACCGCTTTAACTTCTACTAATACGTACCTTCTTCCTCTCCAGAAAGTCCAGCTGGTTCGTCCTCATCGCCTGATATATTCAGTCCACCGTCGCTGTCTCCTGTTGGATATTTTCTTTCTCAGAAAATAAAGAGACCATTTCTTAGCAAACGTTGATTACCACGCAACATCACTCCATACACAATCGAGGTCTAAACCATAAAGTACTCACTAAAACTGAGCTTAGAAAAGTAAATCTGGACGTGAGGAGCTCTGAACCGGGATTCGAACCCGGGACCTCTCGCTTGCCGTGCGGTTGCTCTACCTTTAATACTTTTACAAGAGATGGTTGAAAATAGCAGCATGATTGTTAATTTAAAAATACTTGTTTCGGATTTATTTTCGACTGCAAGTTGTCTACTTTAAAATGATTTTTTTCTAAAAATTTATACGTTTTAGCATTACTATCTTATTTCAGAATGATTTTCTACTAAAAATTCTACTAAATAATATGGTAAGTAGTTATATGAAAAAAATAAGTTGGGCTACTAATATAATTGATCTACAGCATTGTTATTTGCACAAAAAAAATACTTACAAAGTTAAAGATTCAGACAGAAGGCAAGGGCGGATTTATTCCTACAAGAAATATATTACAGTCAACCGTAGAAAAATATAAAAACACTTTTATCCCAGAATATGCATGAGTGTAAAATTTAATATAAATTCAAACAAGTGCGTTTTAAAAGAAATCAGTTCAAAGTTCAAAAGTTCAGATAATAGGTTAGCATGTTTAAATCAGTAATCATTGTTATATTTACTTTATTAGTTTCGACAGACTGCTTGTTTGAAATGAAAAAAATGAAAAAACTTTGCTTTTGTAGATAATGGTACGGAACCCTTCGTGCGCGAGTCCGACTCTCACTTGGCCGGTTTTTTAAATTTCATTGTCTTCGTAAACATAATAAAACTTGGTTGATTGAAATAAGCTCCAAGCAAAGGCCGGGTGCGGTTGGCGTGCTCCCCCGCACGCCCTGTTCCATCCTGCGCACAATCCGCCCATCTAACATGTCGTCTAGAATTTTCAAAGCCCTATTAATTTCAAAAGATTTGAGTATATGGTTTTAATTTCAACGCGTTCCCGAGATAAAGGACAACAAAGTGAACCTATCAGGGCTCCGTTATTTCCTCCTGAGGTACGGAACCCTCAAAATCGACGGAATAATTTTCTTTTCAACAGGTAATGTAATGAATAATAAAAACCTAGTACATTATATTCCTACAAATTGATATGTCTGATGTATTGGCAATTTTATCAGCAAAGTTATTGAACTCGAATGAAAGATTTCGCTCTTTGAAGTTGACAACGTGATTATTTTTCTGTAAACGAGTGTAGGAAATTAATCACTACAAAAGTATATAAAGTAGTACCTATTTGCAAATTTGATACATTAATGTTCAATTCGAAAAGTTGGTTTATGTTTAACATGTATTCAACAGTATTAAGTCTTTCTTAAGATGCTAAATAAGGCGCTGGAAATTTTAGATTTTTGCATGTACATGTATGCTGCCTCTCATGTTCAAGGAGTAAACTTTTAGTGAAGGCGGAGCAGTAGGAAAATGCTATAGCTATACGTAAAATCTGAAATAATTAAAATATGAATAAACTCATTTTTTATGGAGAAATGTTCCTTTTGTGGCTTAACGATAAATAATGATGAAAGTACAGAAGAATGAAAGTTTACAACTGAAAGGCCATCTGCGGTCAGGTAGAGCATGAAACAACATTTGCAAACTGATTAAAAATATATATAAATATTTTTTATGCATTTGCAAGTGATTTTTATATCGCTGCATCTTAAGAAAGTAGTTGGGTATACTCTTATTGTTCTCGAAATCTTGAGATCTTGTGATAAAGTTTATTATCAGTAGATATGAGTTCTCATTGTTATATCACACTCCTTCTGCCATTTTGATGAAGTGCTGAATGAAATGAACCGCCATAGATTTTTCCGGGATCCTATTTTTATCTTATTTTCCATTTCGGCTCATCCAAATAGTATTTGAGTATTATTGTAGACGAACAGATAATTTAACAACACTGGGTGGAATAGGTACGTTTGTGGGAGGCTTTGAAATAAAGTGACCCGGAAATTTATTCATGCAATATAGGTACATAAATACACTATTTAACAATGTTTAAATTTTAAGGTTGAGAGAAATTTAACAAAATATTTAGACATGTATATTATTCCGGGAAATACAATAAAATGAAATAAAAACTAGGCTAACCTAAATATGAGGCGTCCGCTAAGAAACTTGACAATGAAACTTTAGACATATAGTAGGGTGTCTAAATACTCACATAAATATGTACCTATTTTCTAGTTCCTTCAAACCCAACAAAACATCTGCCATATTTAATTATAAATAACAGCCAACAGAAAAATCTCGCAAGCGGCCAGCCCGACACACTCATCCTGTTCCCACCTACGCTCTCATATAAATTCCAACTCAATTTAACCGGTAATTGACTCCAATTTGTGGGTCTGAGGTCATTCTGGCCCTCTGTGATTCATGCAAATAGATACATTATGACCCTATCCTGGTAGATGGTAGTTGAGCTGAACTATCGTGAACTGTGATTTAAATTTACCGATAATAGTTGATTGTGTTTGGTTCGTGTATGAGACGGTTGACATGCGACACGTAGGTACTGACGCCAGCATGGCAGGGTCCTTTTGGCAGTTCTTATTTCAGTGTCATAGGCGTTAAAATTGTTTGCAGATAAGGAGCTTAAATTGTAGGCGATATGTGTATTTTTGTACTCCGTGACCTATGTATAATAACGAGTAGGTTCTGTTGAGGTATATAGTGTAAGATATTTACCTACTGGCTGCTATTGAAATAACTTTGTAACAGACCAGATTTTTTGTGATATTATAGTAGCCTCAAAACATTGTGCTTTAAACCTATGTACAATAATATGTTTTATTTGCAATCCTATCGTAAAATCCTGATTATGAACTTGAAAATATTGTATAATGACTTATATTATTTACTAACGTCTATAAAATTAAATTCAAGCATTGTTTTCTTAACAAAATAATCGGTTAGTAATATTGTTTTTCCTTTGAATTTCTGCTGCCTAAGTGGGAAGGCAAAAGAAACTTTGCTCACGATAAAATCGTCTGTAAAAAGAGGGTGAACAAAGTTGAACATTCCCAGCTCCAACACCGAGAAAAAAATCTGGTTTCATTTACCTAATTATAGCTAATTTAAACAGAAATATTGTACTATATGTGACGTCTATATTTATTGTTCAGTTTACTTGAACAATCTAGTTACAACAAACAGCCTTTTTTTTGTTTAAGATAATTCAAGTACCTAAACTTGACTTAATTCATAATTTATTATTAACCAGGATTTTATTCACAATATGATCTGGTAATGTTGTAAAAAAATGTTTTCTCGGTGCAAGTATTGACTGTTGTATCGACAGCCTTCACTTAGAAAAACCTCTGACACCCCTTCGGGGATATTATGTCGTGACGTTATGTTTATGTCCTTTTTTCCTTTTTTTCCTTCTTATGATTTCATTCCAAAAAATGGAGAATCGTCTAAGAATGAGTTAAAATCAGGACAATAGTATCTGCGTTACACACGCACGCAGATATATAAAGGGAGTAACAGAGGATCTCGGTGCAAAATGCACATCTCAATATTGTTTTCCTTACTTTTAGTTAAAAAGTATGCAATAGATAGACGCATTTTATGTGTATTCGCGAAAATTGCTTAGCAAAAATTATGAATATTTTGCCATCTTATGCATTAAATTTTGATTGCATTACATTAACAAACTTTAAAGCGTGTTTACGGTGTAATGTAATGCAATCAAAATTTAATGCATCAAATTACATTATTTCCTTTTGAAAATATAATCATTACGAAGCAATTTTCGCGAATACACATAAAACGCATTATTGCATACTTTTTGTTCAAAAGTATGAAAAACAATGTTATGATGTGCATTTTGCAACGAGTTCCTCTGTTACTACTTTAATAATAAAACGTAACACAATGTATTCCCTTTCTCCGACCAAGTTTATTTTTTATCAGTGCGTGGACTGGGAGGTGGAGCTTGTGGTGGTGATCAGCAAGCCGGCCAGCAACGTGGCGGCGGCGGACGTGTACGACCACGTGCTGGGCTACACCGTCTCGCAAGACATCAGCGCCAGGGACTGGCAGAAGCAGAGGAACGGAGGCCAGTTCCTGCTGGGGAAGGTAACCACTTTTCTTTATACATTGTGTCGGTGGTGATCGGGAAGCCGGCCAGCATCGTGGTGGCGGCCGACGTGCACGAGAGAATAAATGAAAGAAGCGTGTGGAAAGAATTATGATGCTCAAGTGGAAGATAATGCTCCAACGGGCTGGACGTTAAGAAAAAGACGCCAAGGACGTAAGCCAGCCAAGTTGCCGACATACCGGAGAAGTATTAAGTAAAGGCTCTCGGAATAGAAGAGTTTGTATAACTAAATTAATGGGTCTGAGAGAGGCGAGCTATGTCCAAAATTTTCGCTTCATATATTTCTTCTGTTATTTCATACCTCTTTTATTTATTGCATGGCTCTTTGTTGTTAGAACTTACAAATTACAGGTACAAGATGCAAGGACTAGTAAGTCCTTGCGGGGTGGCACGCAAAAACCGTCCTCTCTTTATTAGCAACTGCCATCTTGATATTGGGTACTATGTATTATCTTAGTTTGATTTGCTCCTAGGTTTTAGAGCTGATGCCGGGCTCGACTGTAGATGTACCACCGTCTTAGTCGTAAAGCCCCCCGAAGTTATTCGCATGACTAGGTGGCCCATCATGCCTGGGACCGATGGATGGCGGTATATCCATCCCCAAATCCCGGCTCTTGTATAAAACAGACTGGTGACGGGCAGCGGCGTCAATGGTACGAGGTTTTCGGCACCAGCGTATGTATGAGCATTTCTTAAGTGTGGTGAAATCTTGGAAGGCATATGTCCAGCAGTGGACGACCCAGGCTGATGGATGGATGTGGACGTGAGTCGTGATATTTTCAGTCCCGTAACATCACCATTACATTTGGGGCATGAACTCTATCAAAATGGTTTGTAACGACAAGCGATCGTTATATAAAAAATGTATATTCCTAATTCGTAGTTCATCAAAAGCATCTATACTAATAATAAGGTAGTAAAAAAGTCGTCTCTACACTGAATATTTTTGCGAAATTAAAACCCTGAAGAAAAAATTAGGTTGTCTAAACATCATTATAGGCAAACATTTAGATTAATAGTAATAATAATAAGGTAGTAAAAAAGTCGTCTCTACACTGAATATTTTTGCGAAATTAAAACCCTGAAGAAAAAATTAGGTTGTCTAAACATCATTATAGGCAAACATTTAGATTAATAGTAATAATAATAAGGTAGTAAAAAAGTCGTCTCTACACTGAATATTTTTGCGAAATTAAAACCCTGAAGAAAAAATTAGGTTGTCTAAACATCATTATAGGCAAACATTTAGATTAATAGTAATAATAACAAGTCTATCTCTTTGTGAAAAATGTTAAAGGGAGTAGATTTATGTACATGTCAACATTTCTATAATACTATTGCTTTCTGTAGTTTGCTCCTGTTGTTTTTCCATAAATAAATAAAATAAAATAATAATTATTTATCTTTTTGATTATTTTATTCCTGCCAATCCTTTAGTAATCCCCATTCACATTCAATCTGAATAATATTTTTCATTTGCACACGCTATTTTACGTTCTATATTTTTATTTCAATAATAAATTTTCCATGTAGTTTTTTTTTTTTATTTAACTCTATAGGGTCTTCTCGACTTTTAATCATATTTTAACTTTTAAATTGAAATGTGATATTAGTATTGCATTGAGGCAAAACTATTTTTTTTAATTTTTGTTTCACTGTCTGTATGTATATGCCGTTTTAACTCGAGAACCCCTCAACGGAAGTGGATGCATTTTTTTATCATCGTAGTGACAGGATCAACATATAGGCTGAAAGGGGCGTTCATAAAATAACGCCCAAGCCGAAAACGGGGCATAGATTGAATAAACGCGGGTTGGAGCCGCGGGCGATAGGCTCGATTTTAATTTATTGATGATGTTCTGGATAGCGCTTATCAGCAAGTGTTGAAACAGGCCCTGAGTGTTAGTCCCATTTTTGCTGAAACAATGCAAGCCTCGGCAGTTCCAGTTCTTTCAACGTCAGCATCATCACAAGTCACCGCTTGCCACACTTTTAACCTATTTCTTAGTTAGTTAAAATCGCATCCGTCCATCTTCTCTTTATTAAGAGAGTTGATTTGTATAAGTTTTTACATATCACATTCATTTTTCCATGTGTCTGCTTTAAGGGTGCATATAATGTCAGATTGAGCACCTCATTTTGCATCAATCGGAACTGAACTCTACGACGTTTCCTTTTAGTTTAAAATAGCGCGCTCTCAGCCGTGGCTGTTACGACCACCATAAAACACGCGCCCACAAAAATCTGCGTTTTTATTTAATAACTCTGCTTCTAGATGAGATATTTCAATTTAAAACGAGCTGACGATGTCATTTGTTAACTTATGTTTAATACAAATTTCAAGGCTTTATGCTTCAGAGAAGGCCCTGGTTTAGAGGTAACTTCGTAATTTTTTTTCTATGGAGCGTACCTAATGATTTTGCGTTTTTTCTAAGATGAATACATCAGCCTTTAGTCTACTGTCTATATTATTTTTACTATACCGATTAACCAAGTTACACAATGTAATATGCTCATTTGAAGTTGAGCATCTAACCTTATACGGTCCCTTAACATGTTTATTTTAATCTTGAACTTATTGTCAGAGGTCTCCTTTTAATGCTTCATCATCATTTCAACTGTCCTTCACTTCTTCGTTTTGCCTAACGTGCCTAACAAACTAAAACAGCATCGTATTGTAACTGTGGTTAAGTACGTATAATAAACTAAAAAACCGGCCAAGTGCGAGTCGGACTCGCGCACGAAGGGTCCGTACCATTATTTATAAAAACGGCAAAAAATCATGTCTGTTGTATGGGAGTGCGCAGGTCCGACGGGTACGGAATCCTAAAAATGTTTTATAGTCATATAAAAATCAGTTTTTATCATCTAGAATATCTTCTGAAGGCTGCCAATCATTGGGGATGGACCATCTGCAAAACAAAGATAATATTTACATATTTATTTCAATCAAGATATACCTCTTTACATAAATCAATAAAATGATAGCGAATCTTGCACTATGTGATATACATTTTTAGAATTTCAAGATGTCTCGATAAAACAATTGGAAAATCCTAAAACAATAATCGGAGAAAAATAATCTAAAGTCTTGCTATCGAAGGAAAAGACTGGGAAAAAATAAGAATAAAAGAAACGTATTTTGTATGTTTTTCTGCTTTGTTCCGATAGCCTCTCTATTGGATCTATAGTTCTATTTGTTGTACAATTTTAATATGTAACTTACTACTAAAAGGAAGCGCAAGATCCCTGGAGCTGTATTTTTGAATCACTCGTCGTGAATCATGTATTCACCAACGAAAACAATTCACGAGCGAAACTGAATTCGATTGGTCACGATTTAACGTATTTTTGAATCAGTAGAAATCAATGTAATGGTTTTCGTTTCACGTAGGAAAAATAAAAACCGGAAAGCAATATTTCGTTGGGTTAAAAACCGATAATGAATGGATGTGAACGGAACGTAAATTAAAAAGTTATAATGTCAGTCTCTCATCGACATTTTCGTTCTCACCTTGCGTGGATTCTACTAGTAGTAATCGGAAAACGAGTGGGTCAGACCACTCGTAGCAGAATTCACGGAATGAATAAAAAAAATACTGATTTTTGGTTTTCGTATGCGAATCATGCGGATTCATATGCGAACTGAAATTCGAATGATTCAAAAATACGCTCCCTGAACCTCAGGCTAAATTTAACTTATAATTATAACACTGTAACCTTATAAAGACAAATGGTTTAATAAAGTATTCTTATATTTATTCAATGTAAACACTGTAATGTGTAGTATAATGTAAACACTGCTACAGTGAAGAATACATCAAACTATACACATTGGACTTTGTGCCTATCTTATACCCTTCACTATAAAGACTAATGTCGTACTGCAAGCGTATAACTTTACGTGTTTTTTACTGTACACAGAAGAATTACAACCAAAGACGTTATGCCCCAGACAGCAAACAAATTGTGTGACTTACACTACGTACTTTCGATGTAAGAAATTACGTTTTGCGACATTGGTGTCCTCTGGGTGGATTCGGGATTGAAGGGGGAGTCATACAACATGTTTGCAGAAATGCTACGGGAAATGAACTCGACTAGGGTGCAGTGACATATAGCTTTTTGCGAAATAATAGCGTTCGTTTGATCTCTTGCTGTATCGTTATGACCTAAGCTTTAATTATGCAATTAATATTCATGATATTTAAGGGTTCACTCCATAAATCCTACACTTTAAAAACACGATTATTTGTAGTTACCTCGATAGAAAACAAATCCAAAGTTATCTCTAAAAAACAATATAAACCCGTAGTACGGCGTAAATACTTCAAAGAAGGCCATCAGGTTTTGAATAATGACAGAACTTTGGAAACATGTATGTATTACTGTCTTAAAGATAGAGCTGAAACAAATAACCTTGAAAAATTGCATTTTTTCATAGGTTATTGTATGGGGACCCCCTTTATTTTTCATATTTTTCAAATTTTTATTATTTTTTGTGGTGGATGCCATGGTGAAACCTAATATCGTGTGAAGAATGTGTACCTATTACGGCTGGAGCTGTAGACCTCTGTGACAGACGGACACACAGCGGAGGCTTAGTGATAGGTTCCCGTTCGGCACTCTTCAGGTACGGAACCCTAAAAAAACAGTATCATCTTTCGATAGCTCGGCCATAATATACTGTGGCTCGGCTAAAGAAGCTTACTAGGCTATTAACATCTGCGTGTAATAATGTTATTAACAAAACTGCGTAGGTATTTATAATAATTTGGCCAAGTGCGAGTCAGAAGCGCGCACAAAGGATTCCGTATCACGACTGATTACGGGTACGGAACCCTAAAAACATTATGGTACATAACAAATGATCGTCTTTAAGATCTAAGCACCATCTAACATCTTAACAATGAACCTCGGTGCAAAAGTTGAAAAGCTACTCTTAGCCACGCCATGTATTAAAGCTGTCAAACAAGTCATCTCAGATGGCGCTATGGTGAACACAAGGTTTATTGTATGTGGACCTTGGGTTTAACTTTTTTTATTTTTATTTGTATTATTTGTCGTCATAGAGGCCATACTAACACGTATTCTGTGAAAATTTTAATTTTCTGTCTATCACGGTTTAATTGTGACAGACGGATCGACAGAAAGACAGCGGAGGTAATAGGGTTTCGTTTGGCACCCTTCGGGTACGGAAACCTAAAAACCATCAGTTTCACCAATTTTCAATATATTTTGTCAATCAATTTATTTTTATATTACATATTTTCCTATTACATGTGCATGACCAGATACCGTATAATATTATATATTTAACGACGTACGGTTGACGTTTTCTCTTATCCCCAGTCAATGGACACATTCTGCCCCATCGGGCCGTGGATCGTCACCGGCGACGAAGTCGGTGACCCTCAGAAGCTGAACATCAAGTGTTCCATCAATGGAGTTCAGAAACAGAGCAGTAACACCAACCAATTGATACACAAGATCCCCGCTGCCATTGAGAGACTCACTTCGTAAGTTTACAGCTCTTCTGTCTTTCTTTCTCGTTACTTTTGTCTTTGCCGAGAGCTAGCTTTCCCCGTATGACAAAATGGATCGTCTTAAAAAAATCTCATAAGTATCAGTTTTAGTGACGAAAAATTGTATTTTGCGAACTTGCGTATGTTATTAAAAGTGAATTTCTGCCAAAAATCTCAGAATCATTTTGTCACAATAACTTGATATTTGTTTTATTCTTATTTTGGAGGCTCTTTAATGACTCAAATTAAAACAGACGTGCTACAAAGTAGAGGAGGGTTTAGGGTGCACTATATTACTTTCTGTGTAATTACACTTTTTGCGTGTAATCCAGGCCTCCCTTGTGTAACCCATGTGTAATAAGCAAACGTGTGTAATTGTGTACAATTATGTCTCGATCACAGATGTTCATGGTCTCGATTTTTATATTTTACCTCGCCATCTATCGCTCGCTACACTGAACTTATGAACGCGGCTCATCGGTGTTGGCGTTTTTTGTCGTTTCTCGATTAGAAATTCAAAAATTATTTTTACTATTCAAAATAGTACCTACTTATGCTGGCGAGAAGAAGAAAATATAAGCTGTGGTAGGGGATTTTATATATAAAAAATAAATGCTCATGTACACTTTTACCCCAAAATGTACATTTTCAGCGGTGGATATGTATCTAAATTTTGGGAACTCGTTTGCGGCAACACTGATTACTTTAGAGCAGGTCACTTTTGCAAGACCTGCAAAGAACTGCTACATTAGACCAAGTTTTATTAAATATTAATATAAGAGTGCATTATAAACTAGAAAAGATAAATTAGAAACAAATGTAAATACAAGAATTTGACAAAAAATTCATCTTTTCTAGTTTATAATGCACTCTAATATTAATATTCAGAGTATAACTAAGTCCCTAATGCAAATTACTGTCAAAACGATGACAAACAACAGCGATTTTTTTACAATAACATATGATCCATTATTCCTAATGAAATATTTTGTAGGTTCTATCTATATTGGTTATTTATGACTTATGGTGTGTAATAAAAATAATAATGTTGCTGTAATATAATTCTGTCTGTGTTGTAATAGCTGTCAATATGTGTTTTTAAATTTTGAGACAGCAGAGAATACAATACATGTCATATTGTTGACACGAAACAATGTTAAGGCTCTGTTCCGTAGTACTATTACAGTGAGAAGCAATCAATAAGCCAAATTATTTTTTATATTTCTGTTTCTCCGTCGAAAAAACCTCCAGTTTTCCGGTAATTTATTACTCAATATACACTAACCATAACTATATGAAAATCTGAATATTAGTTTTACATTATGAGGTGGTACAGCTGATTCCAGGCTCTACTATGGAGGTACCACCATCTTACTCGCAAATCCTCCCGAAGTTATTCGGGGGAGAGTAAGAGAACAGCTCTCAGGCAAAACCAGGCGGCCCACCATTGCCTGGGACCGATGGGCGGCGGTTTATCCATCCCCAATTGCCGGGACTTACATAACACAGACTGTTGACGGGCAGCGTCTCTGGTGCAAGGGCTTCGGCACCGCGCTCACCAACCCGCCTGCCCAGCGTGTGTGAGTATTGGAATTTCTTCCAGGGAGACCGCCAAGCGTGGCGTAATCCTGGAAAGGCCTATGTCCAGCAATGGACGAAACAGGCTGATGGATGGATGGATGAAATGGGAAAAGGCCATTCCTGGAAAACTTCAAGCTGTATAAGAACACGGGACCAAATTAATGTACACCACTCGAAAGATTTTGACTCAAGGAATACAGTGCCGCGATACTAAGAAAATTCGTACCAATAATAAAACGACATTTACTAACATAATGAATTTTGAAAATGTTTCGTCTACAAAAGAAATCTCGAAACTGCCCGCGCCGGGGATGAAAGTCCTTTACCGGATGAAGATAATAAAGACATCAACGGAACTCAATCATCTAACAGAAGGTCGTTGCTTGATCAGTAATACCCGCTGTGTTTATCCGGAGGTCAAAAACCAGAAAAATAATCTCTCCACTCCACCCGCTTTGAATCTGGATATCTCAGGTTCTATTGATCTGATCCTCAATTCCTTTTTTTAAATTGAGAGATAAAATATTTCGCTACAACTTTTATTTCAAGCGCTTTTTCGATATACCCAACCGTTAGTCCAATAAACGGCAAAACGCAAACTTCAGAAAACATAGTTTCTTGTTTTTTTTTTTGTTTTGATTTGACCGATTAATACAGTTTTTTTTTGGCCAAGACATAAGAAACAAAAATAATGACGCAATTTTTTGAAAAGAAAATGATATACCCTGTGTCGAGATAATTGAATCCAACATGTATGAAAAACGACATTTCATTTAAAGATAGCAGGCGCGCGATCAAGACCTACGTGATTCCTATTCCTCAAATAAGGAGAAAAAGTGTGTTTGCAGACCTCATTTGAATCAATATTTCTATAGACTAATAGGTTTTCAATCGCGTTTCTGTTCAGCAGGAATCTAGAAAAAGATTCCAAGAATATTATCACACTACTATTATAAATGCGAAAGTTTGTGTGTGTGCGTGTGTGTGTGTTTATGTGTATATGTATGTTTGTTTGTTACTCTTTCACGCTGAAACGGCTGAACGGATTTGGATGAAATTTATAATGGATATAGCTTATACCCTAACTTAACACATATGCTACTTTTTATCCCGGAAAAAAGCATATCGATAAACCGAATGACACGCGGGTGGACCCGCGGACAAAAGCTAGTACTACATAATTTATCAAACTAGTAACTTCTTCTTGAAAGTAGTTGCAAGCCTCTAAAAAGTGCCAATATTTCGCAGTAGCGCCTTAAAAAACCTATAAATAAAGTTAAAAGAACGCTAAAGACATTCGATACATATTGCACAGCCGTTTTAGAGATAGTATAGTATATACCCCTCTAGAAATGTCATTGATTTGACTGATAAATAGTCATGATTATTAGGGTTCCGTAGTCCGACAAGGAACCCTTATAGTTTCGCCATGTCCGTCTCTCCGCGGCTTAGCTCAGAGACTATTAGTACTAGAAATCTGTTATTTGGTATGGATATAAATATAAATCACGCCCACAAAATGGTTAAATAAAATCTCGATTTTTTTTTAGGGTTCCTCTTCAACGCTTAAACTGGGGATGATTTTCTTTTCCTCGTCTATCCCATAGTGTGGGGTATCGTTGAATAGGCCGTTTAAAAACATTGTGGGTACGTGATAGCCATTTTTCGATTTAGGGATCCGTTGGCGTAATATTAATCTTTAAAGTGAAAATTTTTGTTAGAGTGGAGCTTCCCCCCCCCCCCCCTGCCGGCTAAACGGTTGTTTATAGAAATGTGAAAAAATTCACAGAAGTAGTATATATAATTAATTTAAAAGGAAAACTATCACAGCTAAGTAGGCTTTACAGTTTTACGAGTACAGGTCGCGCCAAACTTTTGGTCCCCTATAATGTATGGGACCAGAAGTCGCGGTCTGTATTAGTAGACCAACTTATAAAATGTACCGGGCAACTACGGAACTCTACATTGCGCGTGGCCCGACACGCACTTGGCCGGTTTTTTTATTTTATTAATCTGGGAATGTAGAATCGAAGCACGTACACATTCCTGACCAGATAAAAAACCGGCCGAGTACAGTGGAGCCCACATCAAGCTATGCACATTGAGTATAAGCTGACCTCTCATTTTACGGAAAGCCTATACAATGAGAGGTCAGCTTATGATACAAGTTTTTAGCTTGATGTGTACCATTCAAATAAGTTAAAAGACAAACGCTGAGTTGTTCGTAACTGATTTTTAAATTTAAGTAGAGATTAAACTAATTTAATCACGAGAATCATAATTTTCTGTTGCACGAAACACGTTGTCACAGCTGTTTTTGATCAAAGTTTACAGGCGCAGTCTTTCGTAGTTTTTCCAGAAGTTTTGCTGATTTTTACAAAAAAAACATGACAGAAACGAGTGATTGCAGACGATAGGTTCGATCCCGGGCCGGGCATGCACCCATGAGTTTTTCGGAATTTATGTGCACTTACCACTTGCTGAACGGTGAAGGAAAACACGCACCGTGAGGGAACTTGCATGCCCTAAAAAGCGTGATTTGTGCCCGAAGAACGGCGATGGGGCTCACCACTCATCACGTTGGGACGTAATAATCGTCGGTGAAACGCGGGTGTGCCGAGTGTGGACTGTGACTTTCATTTCACAGTTCACACTCGGAACACCTCTGACACCCCCTCGGGGATTCATGTCGTGACGATATATACATAATACTATAATATAAATACTATTCAAGTTTGGTATAACCGATTAACCTGTATTAGTATACATAAGTATATTTATGAACACGCAGTCAAAATACGAAAATTTAGAAGATTTGTGAATGTTTATAATTTCACGGTTGTGTATAAACTAACCTAACCTAACCTATTGAAATTATAAACTACCGGATTTAACAATGTCACGTGGACATTTACTTCACCTCTGACGACAATAGTATATAAGTAAAAAAAAAAATCTGGACAAGTGCGAGTCAGACTCGCCCACCGAGGGTTCCGTTAAAGACTATATTTTTTAAAATTTAATTTAATTACAAATTTATAGTTTACAGATTTTTCCCTATAATTGTAGTATAAGACGGTATTACTTGCCAAATTTCATAGTTCTAGGCCAACGGAAAATACCCTATAAATTTTGATTCCCTTGAGAGTGTCGAAATATACGTTTTTTGCGGCATAAACGACTGTATATTTTTATAACGTTAACTTAGATGTTTGATTTTTTCAGGGCTTCAAGGGACTGTAGACCTGACTATATGGTTTTAATTTCAACTTGATACCTCTACGCGTTCCCGAGATAAAGGGTCTTGACAGACGAACGGACGGACAGACAGACGGACAACAAAGTGATCCTATAAGGGCTCCGTTTTTTCCTCTTGAGGTACGGAGCCCTAAAAGTTGCTTTTTACTAATTTCACCATAATTTCATGATTTAATTTTTGGTTATATTTACTGATGGTTTTTAACAAGTTTGGAATCTTGCTTTCAACAGCGAATACTACAGGGGGAACTATGGCAGTAAAGTGATGAAATTTTTGCAGACACGTTTTGTAGTTATACATAGTCGCAGTGGAAAGTACAAATCGTAAACAACTCTCTCATGCAATCATAAGTAGTTTAAGAGTTGTTGTTTCTAGACTTCTGAAATTTATATATATTATTTATTTATTACTTTTACTGTGTTTTTGCTGGTTAAAAAGTTTCATTCTGACCAAAACTGTCTGGCAACAGTCAAGGAAAATTACAAACAATATTTTACCACCAAATCAAAAAAGCTTACGGCATATATGTTACCAAGATTTAATGGTTAAAAAAATAGGTAGGTAACTATCTCTTGCACGAATTTAGTTATGAAACTTCAAATCACTAGGTATTAAAACACTCGTGTGATGATATTAAAAAACTCGCGTTTTAATAACTTCTTTATGCAGCAGTTTCATAAATTACTATGTGGAGAAGCAGCTTTGCATTGTATAGGTAGCCACACGACGCTTGCACGTGTCTGCAGTGGTAGCTCAGTTAAAAGTAAATAATACACAAAGGCGGGCTTATTACTAGAAGCAATTTCTTCAAGCCAACATTTGGTTGATAAAGAAATAAGGGACAAACAAAAATATTTGATAAAGAAAACAAACATTCAATATTCGATTATGTACTGTTCTACTACATAATATGTACCATTTATAAAGGCACATGAACTTACTAAAGAGTTCAAACCGCATTAGCAGACATGACGGGAGGATGGCGTGTCCATGAGCGGTATAATTAAGGAGCCAATTATAAAGCCATTAAATAAATTGAATTAGCGCAGCACTGGATCCAGGAATTTACTCGTACATTTGACATTTGAATTGGCAATGCAAAAAGCAATGTAGGAACGAACTATTGTCTGCGAATTTGCACTCCCAAAATTCATTTTCGATTTAAAAAATCGAAATTCATTTTCGATTTCAAAAATCAACTATTTTTTTCCCCGACGCGACGCTAAAGCTACTCTTGTTGTCGGTTCGTTTTACTAATACATTCTCGTTTAGTCTAAAATTATTCCTCATTTAATACACAGTATTCTCATTTATTAAAGATCCGTTCATTGGTTCTCAATGAATCTCATAAAGGGGTAACTTTTTACTTCTGTACGAAATGCACATCATAATATTATTTTCCTTACTTTTGAATAAAAGTATGCAATAAATGTGTTTTAAAGCAACTTGCGGAAATTGTTTATCACACTTCACACTAATATTATAAATGCGAAAGTTTGTGTGTGTGTGTTAGGGTGTGTTTGAGTGTGTGAGAGTGTATGTTTGTTACTCTTTCACGCTGAAACGGCTGGACGGATTTGGATGAAAATTAGAATAGATATAGCTTATACCCTAACTTAACACATAGGCTACTTTTTATCCCGGAAAAAAGCATGTCGTTAAACCGAATAACACGCGGGTGGAGCCGCGGGCAAAAGCTAGTTAATAATAAAGTCTTCACAAAAAAATTACGTACTTGATTTTCTTACATTTTGTTTGCAAATTAAATTAAAATTAACAAACTTAAAAGCGTGTTTACAGTTGTAATGTAATGCAGCTAAAATGTAACGCATAAAATTTAATAATTTTAATGTGATCACCTAACTATTTACAAGCAGTTTGCGCGAATTGCTATAAAACGCATTTATTGTATACTTTTTATTCAAAAGTAAGGAAAACAATATTATGATGTGCATTTCGTACAGAGGTAAAAACTTACCCCTTTAAGAGATTCATTGAGAACCAATGAACGGATCTTTAATAAATGAGAATACTGTGTATTAAATTAGGAATAATTTTGGACCACCACCACCTTAACCCTTATATTTTTCCTGTAATCTTTACGAAATAACCGGTTTCGTGATCTTTTTATATTTTTTCGGATCTCTAGGTTCGGACAGACATTTTTGTCATTTTTAGGGTTCCGTGCCCAAAGTGCACCGTCCGGTTTTATGTAGCTAAAATATATATTTTTCCAATTAGCTCTTCACGATGTCCAATAAATTAATACTAAATGTGATAGAAAGTTCATTTTGTCAAAAGGATACTTAAAACAAATAACTGCAATAAATGTTTGGAATAACTTCCCCTTCAACTTTCTTAATCAAACATTCTTTCTCAAACCCGCCTCGTGCAGGACATAGGGCATCCATTGGCATTTCGTTCCAAACAACGATTACTTTATACAATGGTTCAAATTTGAAATTTTACAGTAATTTAGCTTTAATAGCATACAAGAACACCCAAAAAAAATCAAAGGGTTTCGATTTCGACGAGCTGGAACACCATTCATTCTTGGACAAGAAATCAGTCAAAGTAGGCTACGCGTTCCCGTTCCCGAGATACTTGTACCACGTTTTTTGTGTGAGATGGAGCTCCATCTTGTGAGAAGATGTAGTCATTATTCCCGAACATGCGTCGTAAGTCGTAACTTCGGGTTACCAGAACTTCCGTTTTATAATATTCAGCGTTGATTTTAACACATTTATAGATTAATACCAAAAGAAGTTTGTTCATCAGCCCATCACCGAGGTTGCTCATTGAAATCTAAGAATGAAGCCATTGCCCGCGGCTCTGCCCGCGTTTGTTCAATCTTTGCCCCATTTTCGGCTTGGGCATTATTTTATGAATACTCCTTATAACCTATGTATTGACCAGCGCCCGTAGTATGATGACGCGCCACTTCGTTTCTCACCTATTTTATCGCGCATATCGAACCAAAATAAGCGATTGTGCGTGATGAAACGCGTGACAAACGAAGTGGCGCGTCATCATGCTACGGACACAGGGTCACTACGATAATTATAAAGAAAACCGCAACTAAATCCGTTGAGTGATTCTCGAGTTAAAGCGTTTATTCAATCTTTGCCCCGTAAGACAAGATCATTAATTTGCAGTAAAGCCATACAAAAATAATGTACTAAGGCATGCAAAAAACATTGGTACAATAAAAAATCTAACTAAATGACTAAGAAAATGAAATTGAAAGATTATTTGAAATACGATTGGAGAAAATTTAAAAACTTATACATTACACTTAATGAGGTCATAATTGACAAAAGTATACATTATTTACTTCAGGGTTTCTCAAAGTAAGGTACGCGTACCCCTAGGGGTACGCCAGTTGATCTTAGGGGGTACGCGATAAAATTTAAGTAGACGTAGACTGTTCAGGCTAATTTCTCATGAATGGACAGCAATACAGGAAGAATATTCGGACCCCCACGCAGAGCGGTGAATTCCTTTTGCCTCTCGTGACTACTTATGTGAGAGTGAGTTTTCACATCTCAAAGTAACATCGGAGTACATGAATCTACTGAATGTTAAATATGAATGCAGTTTAAAACTGAGGAAAAATTCCCCTAAAATAGACTCAATTTGTGACAAGAATAAAGCTTATACATCTCACAAATTAAAGGCACATTATTATTTATGGCTGTATATATTTTTTTATATCTTATTTTCTTTTATAGGCAGTTTTGTAGGGGTTCCCTATTGTTTGGGAAATTTCATAGGGGTACGTGGGGCTATAAGTTTGAGAAAGCCCGATTTACTTAAATAACTAATTACCTATTCCTTACATTCATAACATTCAGACATATTATAAAATGGTGTATCCAGTAGAGACATTTTAAGTTTTCTTGAGAATTCGTTGACATTATTACATTGTTTTATTGTATTATTAAGTTTATGGAATAGGCCCGAGTAATTAATATTTTGTTGAAATACGCCATAATTTGAATAAGGTAAAACTAAATTATTATAACTCCTTAAATTATGGGTTTGAGTATCACGAACTCCAAGGTGAACTCTCAAAATATTGTGTGCTAGCTACGAAATCCCCTAGAAATATTCAAAACGGCTACTTATTTTTGGTGCTTTTTACGTCAAATTGGTTCCTTTACTATTTTCACCACTCGTTCTGTTGTCGCTAAACGCGACTGAAGAGATCTCATTCGGTCCTCCAATAAACATATACGTTCAAGGATATTTTTATTGTTTTATTAACAAAGTTATGTTTGTTGCTTTCCATTGGGCTCTCGCCATTGAACTTTGTGACAAAAATGCAAGAAATTCGAAACGATTATATTTTAATCGTGTAAAAATATGCTTCAAACCTGTAAAAAGAAAATGTCTAGATTAATTTGTCTACAATATCGGTATGAGAAAACTTATTGGGCATGGTATACTATTTAGTCACCATATTCTATTTTTATAAATTACGTTATACTCGTAGGTACTCTATAATCGAGAATTTTTTCATATTTTTTGGTCTACCAGCTTCGGAGGTAAGGGGAGAGATCATATTTTTTTTGCGGTTTTTCAAATATATCTCTAAATCTGTAGAATTTATTACAGCGTAATTATATATTTTTACAATCTGCTCATAAAAACCTAGAATTTGATACCCATACTAGATTTTCAAGAAGATTTTTTTTCGCCTTTTCTTCCATCCATCCATCAGCCTGTTTCGTCCACTGCTGGACATAGGCCTTTCCAGGATTTCACCACTCTTGGCGGTCCTCCTGGAAGAAATGCCCATACTCACACACGCTGGACAGGCGGGTTAGTGAGCGCGGTGCCGAAACCCTTGCACCAGTGACGCCGCTGCCCGTCACCGTTCCAGCCTTTTCTTAGAGTAACAATATTTTGCGCAATATCGTTTTAAGGGTTCCGTCTGTCCGCGGCTTAGCTCAGAGACTATAGGTACTAGAAAGCTGTAATTTAGCATGAGTATACAATTAATCACGTCGACAAAACTGTAAAATAAAATCATGAAAGATAATTTTTTAAGGGTACCTCCCATACGCGTAAATGGGGGATGATTTTTTTTTCTCGTCTATCCCATAGTGTTGGGTACCGTTAAATAGGTAGGTCGTTCAAAAAAAATTGTGGGTGTATGAAGACTGTTTTTCGATTTAGGGATCCGTTGGCGAAATATGAAGCTTTAAAGTGCAAATTTTTGTTAGAGTGGAGTGACCTGCCCCCTGCCGGCTAAACGGTTGTTTATGGATATGTGAAAAATTCACAGAAGTAGTATAAATAATGAATTTAAAAGGAAAACTATCACAGCTAAGTAGGCTTTACAGGTTTACGAGTACAGGTCGCGCCAAACTTTTAATCCCCTCTAAACACGAGTTCTTCTAAATGTATGGGACTAGAAGTTTGGCGTGATCTGTATTAGTAGACCAACTTATAAAATGTACCGGGCAACTACGGAACCCTACACTGTGCGTGGCCCGACACGCACTTGGCCGGTTTTTTTTATTGCGCCGTTATTATGTTGGTAAATTAGTGCAATTTTTGTGCCAGATTTCAACTCTTATCTATAAAGTTATGAGGTTCGGACAGACAACGGAGTCTCACCATAATTTGAGACATTCCTCTTGTCTTTTAGATACAGAACCCTAAAAACTAATCACGTCACGTAGGTATTTTATATATTACACGCATTTTTGGACGGTTTACATCCCTCCGAATACAACCTTACGAGCCTGCATAAACGGCCTACTAGCTCTGAGAGTTTTGTCAAAAACCAGTAACCGTAACAGGGACCTACAGAAGCTTTGGTGTCCGCTACGAATCTAGGAAAAATACGTAAATCGTCGATTTGAAATGTGTTTAACATCATCGCAGATTCTCCTTATAAAGCCTAACTATTTTCAAACGCAGATTGCGTTAGATTTGCTGGATTGCTAGATTAGGTTGACTGTTTCTCCATACATTGTGTAAGGCGGCGGATACTTTACAGATTTCTTGAGATATAGCATTGGACAGCCGAACGTAAGATACGATTTGGTTGTGTGGTGTTTGAATCTACAGAAGATCCCCTCTTTCAGTGCACCGCAAAAAACAAAGCATTAAATAAACAAGTACTCTCTCCTTATTTCCAGGGTAATGACGCTGCTGCCAGGCGACATAATCCTGACTGGAACCCCGGGGGGAGTCGGCATGTATAGGAGTCCCCCGGAATATCTCAAGCCCGGTGACAAAATCGAGAGCGAGATTGAAAAGATAGGAGTCCTCGAGACCAACGTCGTTAAATTTTGAATATAAGAATAAGTGAAGAAAGTCATGCTCGTTTCTAAAGGTACATTTTAAGCCTTTATTTTATTTATATTGTTGAAAAATGTTTATAAGATATTTATATTTTAATGGATTAAATACTCCAAATTAGATGCTTGGATTTGATTTGCCTAGTGAAGCTGAACAAAATATGTATTCGTAAAAATATTAACCCATTTCGATCGAAACATAGTAATTTGTTTTAAGGCGCATAGGCACGCCACCGTTTTAGTACAAAATTTGATAACCCGTTTCTCTGTTGTTTTTCGTTATAGACTAAAGGTATAGACCTCAATAGCTTAATACAGGCATTTACAAAGTCGCTATGTGGCTGAAATGTTAAATTTTGATATAGGTACAATCTGAGGCAAGAAAACAACTTTGTATGTAAATCTGTCCAGCTTAATATCTTTAAAACAAAATGAATATTCAAAATTTTGGCAAAATGGTGCCTTTTAATATACCAGCACCAGATGATGTAGCTCATATAGTTTGGTCTATTACGAAAAACAACTGAGAAACGGATTATTAAATTTTGTACTAAAACGGTGGCGTGCCTAGGCGCCTTAACGAACGGTTGTTCCTTTTTAACGATGTTCATGTTTTTGGAATATTTAATTTTATTATTAGAGTGCATTACTAACTAGAAAAGATAAATTAGAAACAGATGTAAAGACAAGAATTTGAAATTATTCCTCCGGCCAGGATTCAAACCTGCGACCTCTTGCTATCAAGACAATTGCGCTACCAATTGCGCCACCGAGGTACTCTAGACCGTTTAATTTCTAGTTTGCAATGCACTCTAATAATAATATTTAGAGTATTTCAACGCGATGGATTTCGCAATAAAACATAATATTTCATTTTGTTCAGTTCAAGTTCATTCCAAATTGAATAGGTTTTTAGTGTGGTGGTGTTTATCTATATAGCAGTACGGTAGGATTTTTTTTTAATGTCGGGATCGGTACCACCACTAATTAGCAGTTCACAACGAAACGCATAAACAACTAAATCCCATCCATCCATCGGCCTGTTTCGTCCACTGCTGGACATAGGCCTTTCCAGGATTTCGTCACTCTTGGCGGTCCTTCTGGAAGAAATGCCCATAATCACACACGCTGGGCAGGCGGGTTGGTGAGCGCGGTGCCGCAACCCTTGCACCAAACAACAAAACATTTTATGTTAATAGCAACTTTAACGCCTGAACAAAAAGGCTTAAATTTGAACGGCAACGCATTCCAGATAGTACTTTTTGAAAATGAAAGCGGCAGCAAGGTACATGGGTGAAACGATTTAAAATACAGGATGAAACGATTTAAGATTTTTACATAATTTTATATGCATGTTATTAAGAAAAACAGTATTTAGGTTTAAAAAAGTTCATTTGTCTCTTGAAACTTTAATTTAACACACATTTGTTGTTTATTAAATAACTATGTTTACTTATATAATTTCAATAAAACCAGGAAGTACCTACAAATACAAAAAAAAATTGTATGGCTGCAATCTACGGTAATTATTGAAAATACATTTAAAATTACATTTTGTACCTCTTATTCCCGCTAAATCAAAGTTTCTAAATCGTTTCGTTATGCACTGCTCATTTAGCGGTCGAATTTAACAATAGGTAACAATTCCATTCATTGGAGGATAAGATCTTAAGTGGATTACGACATTGAAAAAAAATCCTACGATAGTAACTTAGTTATTTGCATTCGAAACCCTAACTGAACTAGACGGTTCCTACAATAAAATATGTGGATGTGTCTTTCACTTAATATACTTTATAAAAACTATAATCGACAGTTTTCGGCTTGGCGGTTATTTTATAAATACCCCTTATAGTCTACTAGCTTTTGCCTGCGGCTCCGCCCTTCGGTTTAACGACATGCTTTTATCGGGGATCAAAAGTAACCTATGTGTTAAGTTAGGGTATAAGCTATATCCATTCCAAATTTCATGCAAATCCGTCCAGCCGTTTCAGTGTGAAAAAGTGACAAACATACATTCACACACACAAACTTTCGCATTTATAATATTAGTGTGATGTGATTAGTGTGATATATTGACCAGGGTCACTACAATGAAAATAAAGAAAACCGAATCAAAATCAGTGGTCCTCGAGTTAAAACGAAAGATACAGACAGACAGACAAAAATTCAAAAATTTTTTTGTTTGACTTCAGTACCATACTAATAAGAAAAAAAAACGTTCTTTTGGCTTCAGTAAAATACTAATTTGATTTTGCTTCAGTACAATACTAAAACAAAAATTATAATAATGATAGTTTTGACTTCAGTACAATACTAATAAAATGACCATAATATACGTGGAACACTCAGAAAGTTTTGCGAAACTAAAAAAAAATGTTCTATAGGTATTTTTTTTTTAAATCTTTTCAAAGTACTCTCCACCAGCCTCTATACAAAGTTTCATGCGTCTAAACCAGTTTTCAAAACACTTTTTCCAGTCCGCCGCAGACACCTCGTTTACAGCCTGCTCGAACGCAGCCAGCGCATCTTCCGGCGACGAAAATGGTTTTCCTTTGAGCTTATTTTTTATTTTTGGAAATAAAAAGAAGTCACACGATGCTAGATCAGGGCTGTAAAAAGGGTGACCCAGGAATTTGACTGGCATGCTGTCCATGAAGTCCCTCGTTTTGAGTGCGGTGTGCGCAGGTGCATTTTCGTGGTGGAGCAGTAGCCCGCGGAGCCCTGTGTTTGGTCGCTTGTTGCTAACAACAGAGAAAATTTCTGGCAAAAATTTGGTAGTATACCATTCGGCATTGATGCTTCTTTGATCCCGTAAGGAAATTGATACCAAGTGGCCAGTCAAATTAAAAAAGCTAGCGATCAAAATCTTCCCCCCGCTTCTAGATCGCTTCACTTTGGTAGGCGTTGGTTCATTTTGAAAAACCCAAACAGTTTCTGGGTCGTATTGATAAATCCAGGACTCATCACCTGTAACGATGTCGTAAACACGCCGAGACGAGCCTGCTTCAAATTTGTTTAGCATATCACGGCACCATTCCACCCGGGCCTGCTTCTGAGCATCGGTGAGGTTGTGCGGCACCCAGCGTGATACTATCCTCCTCACGCGAAGATGGCTGTGTAGAATCTCGTGAACGCTTCCCGATCTAATCTTCAATATGTGTTGAATCTCCTGATATGTAATTCGCCTATTGTCTTTGATTAAATTTTTCACTGCCAGCACGTTTTCTTCGGTAACAGCCGTCAAAGGGCGACCGCTTCTTTCTTCATCCCCCAAAGTTGGTCGACCGCGCTTGAATTCGTTATACCAACGATACACGGTTACCTTGGAAGGGCCTTCATCCATGAATGTCATTTGAAGTCAATCGTACGATTCATCCGGTTTCAGGCGACACTTGAAATCGTAAAAAGTCATAGCTCTAAAATGTTCCCGGCGCAGATCCATATTTCAGCGAGACACAATACTTTGAATTAGCTCGCAAAAAATGTGGAGGGAAATTTTGAAATTAAAACATGCCTATTTTTACTTATAAATAATCATATTTTCAAAAAACATTATAACTGGCCAGTCTCCCATATATAAAAACTTTTTTTCGCAATACTTTCTGAGGGGCCTGGTATACCACCATTTTCACAAAGATTCCATGTGCGACAGATGATCACAATATACCTAGTTCAAGATTTTTAGTCTCGCCTTAGTTACACTTCACCCGATTTGTACGGTAGTACAAAATATTACCTATGCTAAGCTATCGGCACCGGTCGAAGATACGGTTCATATTTGAACAGGCCTTCAGTCGTGATTTCACATCAACTCAGTATGTCAACTTATATCAAATCATGAACCAACACGTTCACGTATAATAAAACAACGTTGCTAACAAGACCTCTCTACATAGAATACGGAAAGCTACAAAAAACCGGGAAGAATACGCCAATTTCAGTGCCATTAGAGGAGACCTGAAGGTAAGTAGGTCTGTAGCTTATTAGAGGCATATGCGTGGGATCGTAGAGAGCCTTTAAATTAATCCACGAGGTTTTCGGCAACACGTTTCAAGCCTGAAGACTCAAAGGGGCCTCGTGTCATAAATGAAGGCGAGGAGTGTACGGCTACAGAGGCAGCGTTTGCTTTTACAAATTTCTTTGCAAGTGTGTTCCTTCCAGTCTCCGACATTAGACGCTGAACAGACAAATAGCCCTGACGACACCTCTGACTTATGTATAGGTACAATTGTACATCCATATCAGTATAAAGTCCCTTTCAATAGAATCCGGCAATAATGTAAACAAACCAGTTATTTGACAGTTGTCTATGATCATACTGTTGTACCTATCTTTAAATGTTTAAATCTTTTTAAAATCAATTCAAAACAATGAAAAACACAAACTTTCCAAAGACAAATAGGACTTTGGTGATTAAAAAACTAATATGAAATTTGACAAAACTATTGAAATTTGACAAAACTATTGAAATTTTCGTCGTCCGAGTATTTTTTATTAAAATAACAATCATAAAGAAGTTATTTGGTGTCGAAATGATTGTAAGAACAATGTATGGTTCCTTGAAATGTGAATATGATCACGATTGATATTCAAATGTAGCAATTACGGAGTAATCGTGTTTAATTGGTTTGTTTACATTATTGCCGGATTCTATTGAAAGGGACTTTACATTTTACGTATGAAATGTATTTAATGTTTTTCCAATGGTTTTTCGCCTGATGATGTAGATAAATCGATGAAACTGGTAGCATGATCGTTGTTCACAAGAATTTATGAGTGGGATAGAACAGTGTACAAGTAGTTTTTGTGTATTTTTTCTATTATTGTTAAAATGCTCCATCAAGAAGTGACAACATACACTATCAATCGCTTTCATCCATATCGATCATAATATCAAGTAGTGACGTGAAGTCAGCTTTAAAACGTCGTAAGACCTAGAAGCTTTCTCAGCTTAGAAACTTCCCTCAGCTTTTCCTAAAGCTTATGTTAAAACGTACACAGAAAAATATATCCGCATGTGCAACCTTTCCAGAGTGACACCCAACATGGGTTTAGGGGTCGCTGGTCTTATGAATAAACGGGTGCAAACCAGGGTGACAACCACGTTATTCTCAAAAACTTTGCAATATTAGATTTTCGTCGAGTCTCTTACGGTTGTTCGCAAATTATCTGAGGGACCGTTAGCATTACTTTAAGCATGAGTGTTTTGTTTCGAAAACAAATTCGATGCGTTCGGGAGTGAGACAGGGCTCAATTATTGGCCCTCTTATTTATCCTCATGATAAATGCCCTAGAAAATAGATAATAAGTATATAAAGTCATAGTATGGGCATTTCTTCCAGGAGGACCGCCAAGAGTGGCAAAATCCTGGAAAGGCCTATGTCCAGCAGTAGACACAACAGGCTGATGGATGGATGGATGAAAGTCATACTTCATGCCTTTTATTTATATGCAGACAACTTCAAATTAGAAAGGTGTAAATAATAAGGATAGAGTCTGTCAAGCCGTCAAGCCAATCTTGTCAAGAACTAAGGGGTAAAATATTCATATAGCAACACAGACATTTAATTATTACCATAAAAATTAATAATTCCACCTGTCAATAAACTTTTCTTTGGGGCTCTTGTTGATATTATTTAAAGCTGAATTTAGTGTTCATCATGCCTAAACTGTGCCTAGCGATCTGAGGTGTTGGTATGCTGTTTAAGATGTTGAGTGCTACGACGAAGAGCAATCAAGGTTCCAGCGTTATGAAAATGAAAAAATGCAATCTTTGGAAACGTTGTCAGTGGTAGTTGGTATGTTAGGTTTGATACTTTATTATCTATTGGGTTAATTTATAGAAGGTAAATTATTTTTAACTTTTAGATTGCCTTGGCAGCAACACCGAAAGATCTTATGATTGCTATCCAAATTTAACAAAAACTGGAAAGCGGTTTTTCCAAAACTGAAGTTGAATTTAAAGTGTTTCTGTTTTTTTAAAGCAGCAATGACTTAACAGTAAAACGTACCAGTTTCAACTTGATATCTCGCACGGGGCCCGAGAAAAACGGTCTAGACAAAATGTTCCTTTAATGGTTCCGTATTTTCATTTTGAGGGAATGGAACCCTGATAATCAAGTTATTTTTTGAAATGATGTAGCCAAATTCGTACTGGAGACTTTTGACTTAACTTTAGACTTTTATACTTTGTTTTTCACAGAAAGGGTCATTGAAGCGATTTCTTCGCTTTAAGCCGACTTTCTGCAAAGTCAACAGTATAAATTTAGATACTAATAAAGTCAAGTTACATACATAAGTATCAAGATTGTTAATTTTGGGGTGCAATACTGTCGATTTCATTTTCCCCACAAAAAGTGCGTAGCCATAACTCGCTTGACAGACTCTAGCTGCGAGCTTCTTCAGAATGATCTGAACGCACTATATCTCTGGAGCCTAAGAATTAAGCTACATTTTAAGCCTAAGAATTGCAATGACATATCTTTCACTCGTTCTCCTCAAGCAAAGCATACTAAACATACACTAGGCGACGAAGCAATTGTATGGGTGTCTTCAGTTAAAGATCTTGCAGTGACCTTTGACTCGCGGCTCCCATTTCATGAGAATTTCTTGGCACTAGCGGCTAGTAACTTTAAAAGTTAAGGCTTCGTTATCCGGAACAGTGGAGATCTACAAGATACTGAAGCCATAACTCTGTTTTACACATCCCTTATTTGGAGCAAATTTAAAACTAGTGCTACGAGTATGATATGAAACCCTCATGAAAGGAATATGAACCCTACTTTAATGTCATGAATTATAGAAAAAGTTCAGAGAGCCTTCCTTGATTCCTTTATTTTTTTAAATACGAATACTATCCCTTCATGTTTCCAACCCTGTATTTACTTGGAACTCTGGGCTTTAATTCGTTAGAAGTAAGGCGCAATACAATCTCTTACTTTTTCTAAGCCGTGTTCTGAGCTGCGAATCCAATTGTTCACAGCTGGTCAATGCGGTGACCTTTTTGTTCGTCATTAGCTACAGCATCAACCCTCCACCAAAACCAAAGCTCGGCGTTACTCTCCACTTCCGCGTGCCGTCGACACCCTACCCTAGTAGCATTTATTGTTGGCCCATATAGCTATCGTTAGTTGGCCAACAGTTAAGTTTGGCCACTATTTTTTAGTTGGGCCTATGTCTATTTGCCTACAGTGGCCCTACTTATGTTACTGACAGTTACCCAACAACCCATTCAATTGGTTTTTAATTGTGTCTGGAAATGTTGGCCTTCGGGGTTATTCCTAGCTCTCAGGTAATAATAACTTACATCGTAATTTTAACACAATAGTTACATACCTATGATTAAACGCGTACTGTATAGCGTTCCTCAACCTTGATCGGAAGTAGGTAGGTTAGAACTGAAACTGCATGTGTGTACAGCAAGATCTATATTGCCGTGACTATTTGACTTCGACATCCCATAGTTAGACAGTGACAAAACGATATCGCAATTTAACTACCATCAGCGCCATCTAGTTACTTCTACATGAAAAACTTAAATGACTAGATACAAAAAATGTATTTGTGTGTAATCACATATGGGGGCTTTTTTAGATCTGTGGGGCTATTTGAGACAGTAGAAAATAAAAGTTTATAATCACTTTTCCTTTTTTCTTGAACGCATCAGTAGATTTTTCTTTTTATTGGCAACACTACAATATCTGTCAAATTCGCTGCCTTGTTTTGGAGGTTATTTCACGCTATCGTGTCGGTGTTATGATTTTTCTCTTTTGATGTTAAAAATTACAGTCTAAACAAGGTGTACATACTTTCACTTGTAAAATTAAAGTTTACGAGGTAAGTGAATTATGAGTTTTTGCAACAATTTGCTGGTGATCTCTTGTTAAATGTGCAGGAAATGTGAAAGCTTTGTTTAATATTTCAACATCTCAATTTAGTGAATTTGTTGAATCGGGCTATTTGGTACAGCACTGTAGGGCTATTTAATACAGTGTACCAAATAGCCCCTCATAATTACGTAAAAAATAATTCAATGAAACATTTTAAAACTAGTTTTCGTTTTCGGGATTTGTCTACATATGAATAATGGTACGTACATACAAAAGAACGTACAGACATATCCGTAACGGAAAGGTATTTAAACCGTACAACTCTTATGCAAAAGAAGACCTAGAAAATGCAATTAATGAAGTTCAATCGGAAAACGTTAGTCTTGGAAAAGCAGCTATAAAGTACAATATTCCGAAAGCAACAATTGCCCAAAAATGTAAAATTCAGATACCTGGTCAACGAACAGCTGGTCACCCAACCCTGTTTAGTGAGGCGGAAGAAGATTGTTTCGTAAAATACATCAAAATGATGGGAGATTGGGGTTTTCCGATGGATGATTTAGATTTGAGGATATTTGCTAAAAGATATCTTGATAAAATAGGAAGAAAAGTGTATTCACTAAAAGATAACTTGCTTGGGCGTGACTGGGCTATGAACTTTTTAAAAAGAAAGAAAGATCAATTATCCAGGCGACAGGCAGCCAATATTTCTAGGGATAGGGCTAAAGTGTCAGAAGCTCAAATCGATGCATTTTTTGAAAATTATGTCTTCACCATTAATGATGTCAATCCAGAGTGTATCATCAATTATGACGAGACAAATTTGACGGATGACCCCGGCTCAAAGAAATACATTTTTAAAGGGGCACAAAGTACCCAGAACGTATTTTAAATAGCTCAAAATCAGCAGTGAGCTTAATGTTCAGTGGAACAGCAGACGGCCAAATGTTACCAATTTACGTCGTTTATAAAGCGGAAAAACTGTGGGATACTTGGGTAGGAGGAGGCCCGGATAAAACTAGATACAATGTCTCAAAGAGTGGTTGGTTTGATGGAGCTTGTTTTGAAAATTGGTACGAAACTGTGGTTTTGCCGTGTTTAAAGAATAAACCTGGACGAAAGGTAATTATAGGTGACAACCTGTCATCTCATTTTTCACAAAAAATTCTGGAAAGCTGTGAAAAAAACAATATTTCATTCATTTGCTTGCCACCAAAGTCTACGCATATAAAGCAACCTTTGGATGTGGCCCTTTATGCGCCACTAAAACATTACTGGAGAATTGTTTTATCAGAATGGAAAATTAAAGAAGGGCAAAAACAGAAGACACTTTCCAAACAGCCATTTCCGTTGTTGTTAACTAAACTGGTTAACATGATGACGGAAAAAGATGTAGTTAAAGCAAACATTGTTGCCGGTTTCGAAAAATGCGGCCTTTTTCCGATCAATTCTGAACGGCTGAAATCAAAACTTCCAGATTCGACAGTCGCAAAAACTACAGCTGCTGAAGCAAGTTCTGAAGTGATGATAGATATATTGCAAGAAATGAGAGGATTCAAAAATATCCCTGAAAAATCGAGACGAAAACGTTGTGATGTTGCATCAGGGAAAAGCATAACTGCAGAAGACATACTGGTCAAAGAACGCCCAGAAGCTAAAAAGCAGAAACGAAAAGGACAAGGAAAGAAGACAGCAAAGAAAGTTAAGATAATTCAGAATAAAGACAAACCAACCCCACAAACCAGCTCTAACAAAGAAAACATTGTGACACCTCAGGAAACCTCCATGGAAACTGCAACACATCAAGCAGAAGTTTGTTCACCTGAAATAACCAGTTTAGTAGCAGATACCACCATAGTTGAACATATGGCAAAGAAGAAATTGCCATTCAGGACCAGGAAAAGTAGTGATTCTTCTACAACTGTATCGGACTTGATGAGTCTACATAGTGATTCGGATATTGTCAATACTGTTCAGAGTGATGATTCCGAAGAAGAAGCGCCAATAAAACTTAACAATGATCGCTCAAGAAATATCATAAAAAGTACCAAGAGGACATATGGTTGTCAAGATACAGGTTCGTCTACCAGTAAAGGTCCAGAAAAGACCACGAAAACCATACTTTTAGACACAGGAAATGAAGAAAAAATATATGAATTAAATGACACGGTGCTTGTAAGGTATTTTAATAAAACGTGGAAGTGCTATGTTGGTGTCATTGAAAAGATGATCGAACATTGTTATAGCATACGTTTTTATAGAACCATTAAAAAAAATGGTCAACTGACATTTATTGTGCCCAAAAAGCATGATCGAGATAATGTCCCCGAGGTCTCTATTGTGAAAAAGGTGCCAATTTTGCAAATTTCAGAGGACGATGAGTACATGCTGCTAAATGAAGAAGATTACATTTATTTTTAAATTAGATTTTGTATTCACTGAGTGTTTATTTGTCAATTAAGGTGTTTGATATTTTTTTATGTTTAGCTTAAGTTTCGGTTGATTTAAAAATATTGTATTTTGTCTAAAAATATAAGTAAAAGTACCCAGGTATAAATTTATTTTCAAGCTGGTTGAATTATGCCGTTTGCATTTTGTCATTTAAATTCTAAACAATTGAATCGGTCTTTTTTTTCATACAAATTTTGCACGTAGCCTGCTAAATTGTTGTGAAGGGTCTTTAGATTTGTCCTAAATATCGCTACAGTCGTTTAGTTTGATACAACAACCTAAATTTAAGAAAATATGAACAAAAACGGTAAGGTTCCCAAATAGCCCCATCTTAGGGGCTATTTGAGACAGCTTTGTTTAAAAATATATATAAAAAAGTACTGATTTGAGTGAAATATAATTTTTCTGGGACATTTGTACTGGCTTTCCACATATATAAAAAAACGGCAGTTGGTAGGACCGTTATTATTGACCTGGCAAAAAAAAAACTAAAAACTCGTACCAAATAGCCCCCTCTGACGTATTTATAATTGTATATCACTAATTATATCAATACAATAGAATTTACTGTAATTACATAAAACTAACCCAGGGTTGGAATAGCACCGAATGACTCAATAAATGGGTACCTAATTAATGGTAACAGAAAGAACGTGACGCTGGGAAGCTTGCTTGAGCACCAGCGCGCGCTGCCTATCCCCTCTACCCCCGCATTTGTCCCGCAAAATATTGTAAATTCTATGACCATAGGGCCTACATAGTGTTGCCAGCCATTTTTTTCATATTGAACTGAGGAAGTGAATAAAATCATACATCGAAACAAAACGATAAAAGTGCTTTAAAAATGTGTCCCTATTTCTATTTAAATTAGTCGATATTTCATACGTACAGTTTATAAAATAGTCGTGTTAATACAAATAAAATCATACGGTTTACGACATTACGCCTACGTCGTTAACAATGCTTTATATCCCAACATTGTTCACCCAACGGTAGCAGAAGTTGCGGTTGGCCCATTGTTAGTTATCGGGTGGCTATATTGCTAATATTAGTATCATTGGGCCAATGTTGGGTCTATGATGGCCAACTAACTAACTATAACCCAACGCTTGTACTTTTATTCTAACTTAGGCTACCGGTTTCGTATTACACATCATCGGGCCAACAAATTATTAATTATTTAACATTTTTTTTTTTTTTTTTTTTTATATTTGCTTGTTAAAAATGTTTTCTTTCTGTCATGTTAAATAATTAATAATTTGTTGGCCCGATGATGTGTAATACGAAACCGGTAGCCTAAGTTAGAATAAAAATAAATATATGTGGAATAAAAGTACAAGAATTTGTGTATAATTTATTCAAGATGATATTCCACCAAGAACCATCAATCGAATCCATCCAATATAACCCAACGGTTTGCCGATCGTTGGCGAATGAAAGCCAACGGAAAATGCTACTAGGGTACTGCCAGCAAAACCAAAGTGATATTATTTCCTGATAGGTTATTGGATGTTCTTCGTGAATGCTTAAAGATATGTGAGAGATATGCAAGAAACAGTAGCATTGTTTGTTTTTTTATTTATTTTGAATTATTATTACGTTTTTTGTCTGTACCTAATAATTTAAGAAATGTATAGCGTAATAGAATACTATCTGTACCGTTGTCTTTTTATGTCAGTAATAAAGAAATAAAATTAATATAGAGGTACTGATGTGGTATTGTGAGCAACCGTTAATGGCTATACTACAGCAATACCTAAACGTGCCAATTCGCACCAGCCCAGACCCATAACCATAAACCGCTCAATAGCCAACTATTCATAACTCCAAGCTCAATAGAGCACTCGCCTCAACGACTTCAAATTGTGTCAAAAGACGAAGATGATTACTCCCGCGCACACGCGTGTCTCGTCGCTGATTGGTCAATGAGCCCCACAATTGGACCAATCGCCGTCTTCCGCTCTCCGCCGCAGGAAGACCGCGTTTGCGCGACCCTTATTTAAATTTAATGCGACAAAAGGGGACTTTTATTAAGTTAAGTGGCCTATACGGGTGACCAGTATATCTTGGCATTACAATATCAATACTTTGAGTATTCCGCGGAGGTCTTTTTGAGTAGTTTTCGTGTTTCACCTAAGTGTCAATAATACACCCGCAGTAGCTAAAATTGGTTTTCATTCCTCCGGATACAAGCTGTTATCATTCATAGATCTGAATAGGCAAAAGAGATGGCAATTTAGTTATTATTGAACGATTGTTGACAATTGGTTCGGGCCTTCGGTCTTGTTTAGTGTCGGTTAACTGCACTATGCAATTTTCTATTTAGAAATGCTTGTGATTGTTACTCAATTGCTGGCCATTGTGGTTATTTATTTGTACAATATATTGATCCTAGTCGTATTAGTCAAAAACTGTTTGCTTCTGAGATTTGGTTTGTAAGTATGACCGCATGACTAAGGAAAATTGTTACTCCATTACGTTTAGTCACAAAAATAGTAGGCATCTTGAAACTGTGCAGGCAATTGAAAGATGATCCGACGCAGGTGACGCAATCCAGTAATTCGCTTTGCTTTAGGTATTATATGGCAAATAACGATCTTGATATACAGCTTGAAAGGTATTTATTACCACTTAAAAGGAAGGTTACCACAAAAACTTCTGTTAAATGGTCCTGAAGTTTACTCCTTTGGAAGTCTTCTTTAATTTCGTTATCCATCGCTGACATATTACTAAATACTCATTGATAAGCACTTAAGCAGCAGGAGAACTACACAAAACACTCCTGCGGCACTAGTACTTAGGAACAAGATTTAGTTCTTCATTCTTCTTTGTTCTAATCTTCTTAGTTCACTCTTCTGTCGCCTGATAGGATTTGGACGTCAGCCTGAAAAGTTATTAGCTTCGGGCACTTGTTGCTGACATACCTTCTTCAGTTTTCAATCATAATTAAGAAACAAATTCGTAAGCATCTGAACAAAACTTAAATTCGCTGACTCTTATTTTGCAGTTATTAAATAATATTCATAATCAAGCAGAGGCATGCACAGAGTCCTGGTTTAGAACTAAATAAAGACTTATTTAAAAAGCCTAGGCAAACGAGCTTCTGTACCAATTTTTCGCCGCAATGCTGGTAATCCTCGTTGGATCTTTTGGAAAAAATAATACATTTTTGAACAATTTGCGGATTTCTTGGATATTTTCTTTGATTCAGATTGATTTTACCAATTTTTTTTTTGTTTATTCATATTTTATGACCGCATCAGCTTTTTCCGTCGCAACGCAACATATGCACGCACGCGCTGGTCAGCAGAGCAATTAATACAGCGGGTCATTACATCACCATGAAGTCTTTCAAGGAGGAGTCCCACGTAGGTGGCAATCTACACGTACCACCAGGCACCCATAAATCATTCGCAATGCGAAGTTCCGAAACTGCTGCAAACCTTGCTTCTGGGTTGCAGAAGGCGACCCATACCACGATGGGGCCGTGAATGAATTAACGCTTTGCGAAAAATGCTAACTTTTGTTTGTCAGGACAAAGTGAAGGTATATAGACCTGCACGCACAGCTATGGCCTAATGGATAGAGTGACTTACCATGGGGACCATATGCGCAGCAAGGTAGCACACATTGGACTGTCACTCGATGTTCTGTCCTCGCAGATGGAGTGGCTGTGGAGTGCCACGCTGCCAGCCAGTCAACACAGCTGCGGTCTTCCAGACGTTCCCCGTGGCCCTCCATCCTTCTAACCAGGGCGAAGGAACCAGGACCTGTCCCTTTGAAGTCACACAATTAAAATGGGCTTGGGATAGAAATATGACCGACGAGAGGGGATGACGCATAGAATGATATTAATGGGACTAGTGGCATTTGGCTGTTCACTAGATTACTCATTTTAAACCATTGATAAGCTTTCATTCGAATTCTCTCAGTTGCCAAAGTAACAAACTAATACCAACACAAATGATATAGATAGGAACAATACCATGATTCTTCTAAAACTGTGCGGTACTAAACAAACACTGATCAAGGATAAATAAATTGTTTGAGTATTTCCTTTAATACCATCTGCAATTATTTCCTCGCTATCTTTGATAAAGGCATCGATGGAAATGGCAATTTCCTCGTTATATAAATGGATATCCGAGCCAACTTGTTATTAGTACGAGTATACCGAAAAACATTTCTATAGAATATAATATCCTAGAGTCAACACGTTTGTAAGGTACTTATTAGCTTGAGTTTGGGCTCATAAAAAAAAAACCACGGGTGGAACATAGTACTTTTCAGCAGGGGTTGTTGGTACATAGGCAGCTAGTATTTTAGTATTTCCATTATAAAATATGTTGTTCCTTTAAAAACTGACAACTTAGCTTAAATATATTAATAAACAGCTTGAGGTGGGGAGAAATCTAAACATTTGCAAATAGTGAATTGGAATAAATAGCTATCGATTACCGAGCAAACAACACTATATCAAAAATATTTAAGATTTTTCTTTTTTATTATTTAAAGGCCTGTTTTAATCATATTTTATATTCGTTTAATTTTTTTTTATTTGTTGCACTAAAACCCGATATCAAAATATATTTCTCATTCTCCTATAGAGATGTCGTTTTGAATAACATCAGATTTCTTGTAAGTTAGCTTAAAATAAGGAACCAATGATAATGTTATCTCTTTTCATAACAACTAATTAGAAGTTGGAAACGCGATCAGGGTCACATTTTGACAAGGCGCTTGAATCTTAAATAACAACCAAACATCTTACGTAACTATCCGTAGTAGCAGCATGATATTGAGAGGCGCCTTACCGACTACGCAAATGCTGATGATGATGTGGTGCTTGGTAAGCTTAGTAACGTAAATTAGGACTGAAAATACAAAATACTTAATAAATCACACAAAAAAGACCTAACCAAAAAAAATCGTCAAATCGATTTTTGGAAACAAATTTTTGTAAATCGTTGCCTGTTTCCGGGTAAAGGAAAATGGTTCCTTATACCTAGAGACCGAACGACAGACGACGAAATTCGGCAATAATTTCGTGATTCGGGTCAAGCTTGGTGTAGACAACTTTACCACAAAATTAAGGTTCTCTCTGAAGCAGATAGTAATTTGAAGCCTTTCAAATAATTCCAGCGAGGGATTCTCTTATTTTTATGTATACCGAGTGAATAATTTTCTAATACAAGAAAAAGATGTCATTAAAAACATTTTTGGACTCTTTTGTTCTCTAGATTTATCTTCATATCACGTTCAGACAAAAGAATGTGTGAAACGTAAAATCTGCAACTTACATTCTGCCTTAATAAACTGATAAATGACGTAATCGTCGCCTGCGTCGATTGTACGCATGCGGGTGTGTGACATAATGAACTGAATGTTACGATGAACTTTTGGACATCAAAATGAAGTTACTTTAAGCAAGCTCAACTTTATCAGAAGTTGAACTCGTAATTTTAAGACTGGCTTGGAGATAACGGGTCTTTGGGCTTCCAGAGGTTCCCTTTTTAACTCACTTTATCAGCTTTATACCAAGTCGTAAGTTTTTATCTTTCTAAACATACACATGGGCGTATAATAGGGGGAAGGGGGGGGGGGGGGGTTCCTGTCAACGCAAGCCCAGCCCCGAGTCAATTACTATGGGAGATCGACATGGATACCTGCTTGAATTTAAAGTAGGTCGCGATGATCTATTATACCAAACCTTTTCACACGTTTTAAAAGTCAAGCCACACAAGGAACTCATTTACTCTACCTATACCTTGATGCTTCCCTTGTCATTTCCAACATAAGGTAGGAGCCAACACATTGTTATGCACCGCCAATTGTACCTTTGCAATAACATTTTGGTAGTACGACACAATTTACAACAGATGTTGTATCGGCCAAGATCGCAAAACTTGGTATTCAGGACCTGAGTGTGATAATTTTTCAACTAACTGAGTTTTTGCAAAGATAATTTTCGATTAGCAGTCAATTTTGAAGTGTGACTTTGGCATTGATCAGTTTCACGAACTTAACCCATGCTGCTTCTAAGTTGTCTTAGATCATGTATATTTTGTGGTGAACCAAGTGCAAAAATAAAGCTGAATCCCGCCTTAATTATGTATTGTAAGCCTTATTTTCTTGAAATTCGATCTCTAGTGCAGATTTTTATTTGAATTTGCCATGTTCTTAACTACATATCATAGTACATCATCAAGACATTTACACCTCTATAAGTAATCCAGTAGAATTCTACGTGGGGTAACTTTTTTGCACTACATTTTTATTTTGGCGTCTTTATGCACGTCAATAAATTCCTTATTCGTTGGGCAAGTAAACATATTGTGGTTTCCCAAGTCAGTAAATTAATAAATTGCCCGCATCCTCAAGTCATAGCGGATGAAAATTACTAGAACTGTCAATTTCCGGCTAAGTTCTTAATCAATTTACAAGTATGCTTGCAGTTACGAATATAAGATAAGTTACTTATTTAGTTCTAATAATAATAGTTCTAAGTAGTGACAATACAAATTTGTAATTTTATTTTACATTTGAATGTCTTCACAAAAAAATCTTTTTAATTTATGTTTAAAAACTTTAAATGGATTTGAAAAATGAACTGAAAATCAATAATTCGAATTTAATGTCAAGCTTTTATTACGTTATTAATGATGTTAAGGGGAAGATTTAAAAAAAAATCTTTACTTCTATTTTAAATTTAATAGAATATTTCACTGATACATTTACTAAAGTTTATTGGTAATTATACCGACGTTGATAATTTATGATAATGTATCAACCAAATAGTAAAAAAATAAAATCAACCCTTATATTAATCAGAATTCAATTTATAATGGTATGTTAGTTTAGTACAATACCACGATAATCGTCGTCTCGCATGCACGTGTCCACTCTACTACTTGTATAAATCGTTTTCATGTGAGCATTGGCTGCGTGTATGCGCAAGAGACTTTGGGATGAATGACCAGCAACCCGCGCTTTTCGGGAGCGACCTACCAAACATTCGTAATTTAAAAAATTAAAAGCTCAATTTTAATTGCCTTGCTCGCCGACTCCTTTAATGTAACCAGCCAGTACTTGGCACTTCCTAAATTAGGTCGTAGACTTTTTATGAGAATCTTTATTAAGTTTTATGGCCTTTAATTATGTCAAGGAGATGTAAATATTACAGGATCGTTTTGAAAGCTAAAACTTAGGTAGTATCAGCCAGCCTTCGGTCGTCTATAAATAAAATGTAAGTGCCAATGGAAAATTACGATAAAAGAAAGTACAATAAACAGATGATTAATAATAGGTGTTGTGTCCGAGTTATAGCTATAACAGTCAGGTTCATCACACTGGTCTTGAAGATATCGGGATGCTCATCTTCGACTTTTGACCCTGCTATCTCGAGGCGTAACGTTGCCACCCTGTCTTATCATCAGACGCCTATGTATTGACGCTCGTTCTATGCTGTTTGTTCATTCACTAAATTCTTTACAGACAACTAGCTTAATTATTTGGAGGAAATGATAAATACATTAATAACTAGCTACCTAAAGCGGTGACGAGTTACAATTCGGGTTCGAATAATGAATGCATTATGTGTTTGTTGCATTTTTGTAGAGATAAGAAAAAGATAGAGGGGTGGCTATTGAAAAGGCTAAGTTGTCATGTCTTATTGAGGAGGATCATTTTATGAATATTTAGAATTTCGTGAACATATCACAATTAAAACATTATTTTATTAATTTGTAGACATAAAATAGAATTTTTCCTTAACTTAACTTCTGAAAATTATATGGCAATAAATTATACAATGAATGAGTCAACACTTGCCTGCTTGGAATAGCCATCAGACCACGTTTTAATTGTATCTTAGTGTTCTAATTTATATTTATAGAAATAACTGTAATTCAACAGCTGTGTATGGTCTTATGTTAAAAAAATTACAAAAAAAATGTAAGATACTCACGAAATAAATTTTAAAATCTTGCTTCAGAACGGAGGACGAATATCCTTAAGAGAACTGTCACTGTTCAATATCAAACAAGAACAACACTTGAAGATTCGAATTTGAAACTCGAGCGCTGCACGTTCCATTTAAATTCAAACTGCGAAAAAAACATGGCGGCCGGCAAGCAAGCGAGCGCGTCAACACATGAATGAATACCGACTACTCCTTAACTAACTTTGATTAGCTTTAAATAGTCATGCCCATATTATCTACTTATTCCATTGAAAGTGAGGGATGTGGGACTCGGAGCTTTGTAAAGAGACAGGGAAAATTAGAAATTGAATATTTTAAACTTTGTATTTTTAGATGCATCAATAAAATTGTTTGGTTTGAGATGGGTATAATGGAGCATTATTTTATGAATATTTTACGGTATTTATTGAATGTTACTTAATAAAAAGTTATTTCACAAGAAAGGTATGTATTAGATAATTTTTTGAAGCCGTTACCATCAATATAATTGAACATTATGACCTCTCTATCCAATACCGATAACCACGTCTAAGCATCTATTGCTTTAGGTCATCAAAATATTTTGTACACTACGTATTTATTATCAAATTATGAGGTGACTTTCGTTTATATAGCTAAATTCATACTAAAGACTCGGTAAGTGGTCAGGAATAGGGTTCAATGACCCTGTTTGAGAAATACGAAAAATATTTTTTTGCTACTAATACTTGTTCAAGAACAACCACGACTTAATTGGAATAGGAAGTCTAAATTTTATTATCTGTGTTTGGCAGAAGCAGTCATTGAACTTTGGTCCTGAAACTTACCGTGTCTCCGGTATAAATTTGGTTTAAATAAACGAAAGTAGCCTTATATAAGGGCCCTAAAATTCAAAGTGAAAAAAATTTAAGAGATGATAGAGTATTCGCAATAGACCAATTTACGCCGATTTTTTTTCATTTTGGCGCCTTCTTTTTTTTCATCTTTTTATAGAAATTTAGCTGACCAAATTAGCTGACTGATTTGACTTGTTTGTACTGGGAAAAGAAAAAAAATATTTTTCCTTTGATCAGTTAACGATAACGATACATGTTCCACGCTAGAAATATTTTCACTTATTTTATTATTGTAAAACCCTATATCTTTCCTGTAAAATGAGCTCCTCCGAAATATTAGTTTTTAGGGTTCCGAACCCAAAGGGTAACCAACGGGACCCTATTACTAAGACTCCGCTGTCCGTCTGTCTGTCTTTCCGTCTGTCCGTCTGTCACCAGGCTGTATCTCATGAACCGTGATAGTTAGACAGTTGAAATTTTCACAGGTGATGTATTTCTGTTGCCGCTATAACAACAAATACTAAAACCGGCCAAGTGCGTGTCGGACCTGCGCACTCCCATGCAACAGACATGATTTTTTTCCCGTTTTTATAGATAATGGTACGGAACCCTTCGTGCGCGAGTCCGACTCGCACTTGGCCGGTTTATTCATTTACTCTCTAAGTATTTTATGTTCGAAGGGGACGTCACAAAATTTCTTTTTCTTTTTCTGTATTACTCGTGTGATTTTTCATCTAGCTACATACACAAATCAGTAACCAATACTTTCCAAGTTTCGCTTCAGATGGACACCATGTTTTAAAGGAACCCAAAAATAATTCCATTTTCAAAACCCCACCATGAATCATAGGAATTGAAAGTATCGTTTTAAAAAGACACTTCCTTGTTAGCCGACTTCCGGCGGAAATGTACGCGTTCTTACTAGAAATTGAATTTAATTCAATTAACCTCACTTGGTTTTGTCTGCCCGTCTATTTGCGTTTAAAGCAACTGAATTCAGTGGGTTTTACAGTTTCGCTATTAAACTGATTGTCATTCTGTCCATCTGCTTCATATACCTAACTAAAATAGGCTGGGCCTACTGAGTCGAAAAGCATTGGAGGCAGACCTCAAAATATATGTGCTTAGTAACATTATTCAGAGATGATGTCTATAACATTTTTAAATAACAAAAACGGTCAAGTGCAAGTAGGACTCGCGCCCTGAGGATTCCGTCCATTTAAATAAATTAATAAACTTGAACACTTGAACGATTTGAATAAAAATTCCAAACTTATCAGTACCTACAAACTACAAAATTAAGTTGGTTGAGTATTCGGGTACGTGACCCGAGACATATAACAAAGGGTTTCTAACCCTAAACACATGATAAAAAACAACAATATCGATACCATAGCAACAAAAGGGGGTCAAAAATGAAAAAGGTAAAAATGATAGCGCATGTCAGATGATTCGGCATCGTTTGAGTAAGGAACCCTAATTTTAATTATTTATTCTTTTACTTTAGAGTATATGATAACAATCTAACTAAATTTGAAGCTTGTATGTATTACCGTCTTTAAGGGCTAAAAAAATATCTTTGAAAAAATTGATGTTTTTCATGGTTTCTTGTATGTGTACCCCCATTGGTTTTCATATTTTTCAAATTTTTATTATTTGTCGTGATGAAGGCCATGGTAATACCTAATATCGTGTGAAAATTTTCAACTGTCTACCTTCTCTACAGACAGACAGACAGACAGACCGCGGAGGCTTAGTGATAGGGTCCCGTTTGGCACCCTTCGGTTACGGAACTCTATTAAATTAAAGGCTTTGTCCTGAGTGACTGACTGACAGACAACGTACAGCCTAAACTACTCAGTATTTGGAAAATGTTTTTTGTAGAAAGGTAAAAACGCGCGCCAAGAAAGGAAAATTCCTAAGGCGTCATAAAACAATAACATTAATCTGTTTCAGGGTATAAGGAAAATTATGATATTCTTCAGATAATAGCCATAAAACGGTAGTGTTTAGGCTTTTCGAAGCGATAGAGAATACTCCATCAACAAACGTCTGATGACTGAGACAAATTGTTGACTTTTTTATTTACATTCAATGGCAACTAGGGTCTGACGATGAGGTCTTGAGAGGTTCAGTGGGACTCCTTAAAGGTCCGGCCGCCCAGTTACGGGCGTCGCGTCGTTATGGAAATCGGTGTTTGGCTTTAATTGTGCGTAAATTTGTGGCATTTTGAGATACGTCTTTTTTAATACGCATTTTTAAGGTATAAATGGGTGGGCAACTGCCTCCCCAGTTGCGAGTTCCCCCCCCCTCCCCCTCCCCCAGTGAAAGCCGTTTGCCCACAAAGTAAAAACGCTGATTTTTTTTTTCTGATGTTTGCGAAAATATTGATAAAACGAACAGGATAAAACGAACTTAGCCGAGCAAAAACACGTAGTCGTAATATTTCTCACTTCAAGAATTCAATCATCAAAGCGGGCGGGCTGCCTAGCTTCTATTTTCAGTATTTTTTTTGCCTTCTACAAATTATTCTATAATCGGTTTTATATTTAGGTTGTACTTTAAAAGTAAAATTTGGTGTCCGTGTTAAGTGCTTCTTCGGGTAAAGTCATAGCCGTTAGGCCTACCAAAGTACCCGAATTCATACTGTAGACTAGATAACTTATGAATCTCCAGTGCCAGTGAAAATTAGAATTAGAGTAGAACCGCTAAATGGATATCGGTAAAATTATCATGTTTGAACTCTTCCGATTCGTCTTTTTGAAATCAATAACCTTATCCTAAAGTTCTTTTCGCGAAAGAACTCCCCTGACTAAATACCTATCTACGAAAATGTACTTCTTTCGTGAAGTTCTGAATAGGCCCCCTACGAGTAACGGAAATGGAAGTATCCACTTTAAAATCTTTTTGTCTGATTTTATATCCGAACCATCAAAACCATCAAAGTTACACTTGGATCCCGCTGAAAAAATACTGAACACCCGTACGTTGCTTACAACTGTACAAAGGTCACTTTACAGACTTTGAAACTACATAATCGTCGCCCGCATGACTAACTGTCCTATCTCATTTTTAGGTGATTTTAGTTATGAGCAGTAATTTTTTGTACTCTTAATTCTCTATTATTTTAACTAACCGTAGTCTATCTATATATGTATGATCTCAAGATATACGTCTTGCAAACAACGTATCTCATATTAGCACAATTTTTGTTTTTATTTATTTATTTTTTATTTATTACTCTTTTTGTACATTCACATATATATTTTACAACACATTTTAAAATAAAGGACATATATTTTGTACAAAGGCGGCACTTATTGCTTATAGCAATATCTCCCAGGCAACCTTTGGGTGGAAATAAAAAGAAAATATTACTAACTGGTTTCGTCCACTGCTGGACACAGGCCTTTCCAGGATTTCGCCGCTCTTGGCAGCCATCCTGGAAGAAATGCCCATACTCACACACGCTGGGCAGGCGGGTTGGTGAGCGCGGTGCCGAAACCCTTGCACCAGTGACGCCGCTGCCCGTCACCAGTCTGTTTTATATAATATGTCTTGCAATTAGGGATGGATATACCGCCATGCATCGGTCCCAGGCAATGGTGTGCCGCCTGGTTTTGCCTGAGAGCTGTCCTCTTACTCTCCCCCGAATAACTTCGGGAGGATTTGCGAGTAAGATGGTGGTACCTCCACAGTCGAGCCCGGAATCAGCTCTACCACCTTAACAGGAACAGTACACAATCAATATGCAAGAAAAACAAGCATTTCATGCAACAGGATTAGAACGGAAAAAAAATAGATCTGTCGGTCTGTTGATGGAGTATTCTCTATTAAGTTTCTTGTGATACTTTTTACATGCAGCAAGTCATAAGTTTTCCTATTAGTAAGGAAAGTGCTGTGTTTTATCAGAGAGGGCTATCGGTATACCTACCATTTATGACTTGGTTGACATGATTGTTTCTGTTACACGTGGCATGAAGAAGGAAGTACGAGAGGGGCTTGTGGTATTTCTACTGCTTTATACAATAGACTAAATAGTACTTGTACTATTTAGTCTATGTTTATACCCTTACTTGAAAAGTATTGACGAAAAAGGAAATAAGAAGGTCTATTTATTTGCCGATGTTTGCGGCGGTAAAAATAAATTCAATTGTAGCTGCTACCCTTCTTTACTTGGTAAAAAATGCTGTTTCTAGTAAGAAATTGAATTCTGTTTAATGCTATGACCAAAATGAAGGTTACTCCTATGCAATTAAAATAAGTGGTGACTTTTTCACCCCGTCTTAGTTACATTCGATCATAAAATTGGCACGAAGATGACAACCTTATAGAGTAAAAGCTCTGAGCTACTTGGACTTTTTAGATTTCAGGACACTGTTACAAAAACTGTACCTGCTTTCCTCCGAAGAGATGATGCCGGTGACATGGTAGACTGGAGAGAAATTACGGAATTCAGTATTTGTAAAAACTGATACCAACAAAATTTTCTTGAAAACCATCACGCTGCAGTGACTTCTCGTTTATTTATATTCAATTTCCAGATTAAGTCTTAGTCTTAATATGGAAAAAAACAGACGAGATTGAAAACAAAAATTTTCACAGTGTCCTATCTGTATGGATAAAAAACTCTCAAAATCAATGCATTTTAAAGTTATGCTTGTATTTACTAAAGTTATATTGAAAACATATCTTAAACAGCTATTTTAATAAGTATTAGAAATTTTAATTAAGCCTTAATCTGGAAAAAGACAGACTAGATTGAAAAAAAAAATTTCACAAAGTGTCCTATATGTTTTGATAAATAAAAATAAATAGAAATAAAGATATAACGTGAAATTAGGTTTTATCGAAATAAAAAATATCGTTAGCGAAAAACGCTTGTTGTGAAGAAGTCACTTTTTTGAGATAGAACAATTAGTCATGCGGGCGACGATTATGTAGTAGATACTAAGAAACTGCTTCCCCTTAACTTATATCCCGCCAAAATTTGATAAATACTGGTTAAGATATTAAACTGTTAGAGACCTTTAAACAACAAAATATTACCATTTAAGGTTCCGTATTGAACAGAAACCCCTAATAATGAAGCCTCAGTGTGTGTTTCTCTGTTTGCGGAAGCAAAATAAGTATTCAGGTGCAGAATTACAGGTTAAACATAAGGAAAAATAATGGCATATTATATTCCTAGTAGGATGTACTTTAAGGATTATTATACTAGTAAAATATCACTGATATGATATTTAACAATAAACCGAGAATAAAAAGCCACCTACCAATTTATGTCCGATTTACCACATTAGGGTCACCGCACTCTAACAGATTACTTCCTCATTGCGCTGTATGAAGCCGCCTTTATCATTTCATTTTGTGCACTTATCGGACATCTCTCAGTTGGCGTTCTAAATTGATGGGAAATTTCGTCGTAATAATATGAATAAATACGAAAATGGACGGGCCTTCTCGAAAGCTTTATATATATTTTTTGTAATAATATCAACAATATAATGATCGATCATAGTTATAGGTATTGAATTTGAATTCTGAATGCACCATTGTGTACAACAATTTTATTTTCAATATATTCAAGTAATGGATTATACAACTGAAATAACAAAAAAAGAAGAACTTAAAATAAAATATCTAAACCTACTACTTATTAAAATAAAAATAATTATATTTGAATTCAAACCAATAAGTAGACATTCGGATGATTTCATTGAGCATCAGATAAAGTAGGTAAAAGAATGGCTATAATTTATAGAATAGCCAGACGTAACCTACTTAAAGTGATGACATTGTTTGAATTTTGTAGCTTGAATTGAAGGTTAAAGTCAATACTAATCCAAGCAGGTAAAGAACGGCTATAAATACAAAATAGCCGGACAAAACCTACTTAAATTGGTGATGGCGTTGTTGTGGGTTGAGCCGATGATGATGACGACTATGATCCTGTAGTTATCATCAAATCAAGTAGGAAAAATTTGGCTACGATTGACAAAATAGCCAGATAAGACCTACTTAACGTGATAATGACTGATGTAAAGCTGGATGTTGCGTCGTCTTGGTGATATCTTAGTAGCTTAGCATAACTATAATCAAATAAAGTAGGCAAAGTACGGCTATAATTAAAAATAGCCGGTCAAGACCTACTTAATGTGATTTGATGCAAAAAAAGCTAGATGTGGTTATCAAATTTGCATCAAATCAAGTAGGCAAAGTATGGCTAGATACTACAAATCAATAGCCAGACAGGGCCTACTTAAATTTATATCAAAAAACGAAATATAAAATGTTACAATAGGATTTTGCAGGAAATGTTGTGATCAATTCAAGAAGGCACGGCACGGCTATGATTTTTTAAATAGCCTGGCAAGACCTACATAAAGTGATCACAATAAAAAATATGGTACACCAAGTTTTGGTGATTGTAGAATTAAAGCTTCTGAATATTTCGTCATCAAATAAAGTAGTTTAAGTTTGGCTACAGTTTGAATTAAGTAGCTAGACAAAACCTACTTAAACGATGACGAGATGGGTGAAGCTTTGATGATGCACGTTGATAGCTCCTTATCACTAGTTTCAATAAAGAGCAAGGCAAGTTATGATTTTATATGATTGATACTTGCGATTGTCCGCACTTCGCGAAACATCATCAACATCTTAATAAATACACTTGTAGTGTTTCACTGATATTAGCTTTAATTATATCTTCAACCGCTAATTACTTGAAATTATTATAGCAATGAGGATCTGTTCGTTTAAAAGGATTTTGTGCTTTGATTTTTCTATTTATTAAATTCAATTGCCTCTAGAGCATCCATTTTCTTTCCTTCGTTACAGACGTGGAGACGTTTAACGTTAGTTTTAGGGTAAAATTTATGATTTTCAGATGTAAGATGGTTTGCAAAATTCGAGTCCGTCAGAGCTTTGCAGCGCCAACATCGAACGCTCTGCCAGTTTGACCTAAGTATATCATTTTTTGTTCCTATCTTTATTGTTGTTAGAAATTCATAAACATAAGTTTTATTAGTTATTTATTATTATTAGTAAAATATGATAATAATATGCCATAAAAGGTAGGTACTGACTTACTTACTTCGTGATAAAGACAAAGGTTGAATATAGTATATTTAAGTAGTATTAGTAACTATAACGGCAAAATTGGATTCTTTTGAAAAATACATTTCGAGTAGGTTAGTAAACGAAAAAATATCTTTCTGGATCAATCTACGTTCAGTAAGTTAAAGTGAAATTTACTTACCATTTAAATCTGACCCGACTATCCTTATGTGTATAATCGGGATAAAGTAACTTACCTCTATAAGTTATCATTAAATTTTATCAACATAAACTTAGCGTATATTTTAACTTGAAAACTGTCACATTCTTACTATCTAGTATACTGTACTATACGCTACTGGTTACCACTTTTAAAATAGAGTAATTTAGTTGCAGATATATGCATAGGATTTCATATATTTATGTGAAGGATTGAAATCTAACTAATAGAAATTCTAAAATCATAGATAATCACAAATGCACACCATTCTTTACACTCAAATTACGACTGACATCAAAATAATTTAAACCTAATCTTTATACAACCTACGGACTCCTCATTAGCTAATTGATGGTCATACTTGATTATTTTGTTTGCTGTTTACTAGCCAGATTTTGTTTGTTTTTGTCTGTTTTGTTTTGTATGCTTCCTAATTGCCGTCATTAAGATTATCTAATAAATAACATTGTATTTAAGTATTTTACGAAAAATATGCATAATATCTTAATCTTAATTAATATTTTACGAATCCGAAAAGCTGTGTAATTTTGGAAAAAGAAAAGGCTACTTCTAATTTACGCCACGCTATTTCTTTTAGAAAGGGGTAATTCAATCGAATTACAAGCGTGCTACAGTTGCAGACTGGTAACCTCAACATTCTACGTAGCCTTTCTAGCTTCAGTTTTCAAGTTTGCTGTAATTAGCTTGGAAAGATTTTAAATTGATGTATTACTAGGTTACTAGCGTCCGGAATAACAAAGTGAAACAAACATATAGCATTTATTATGGTTTTATTGTTTTTCAAAATATTCGCCATGATGATCGATGCCCTTTTGTATACGTTGGAACCAATTTTCGTAGCACGTTTTCCATTCGTATTGAGGTATCTCTTCACGGCTCGAAAAACGTTGTCCACGTCACTTATTCTTCACGATTGGGAATAAATAGAAGTCGATGGGGGCCAAGTCAGGGCTGTACGGCGGATGACCCGTTAATTCGATCTTTTGACCTTCCAAATACCGAGTTGTTTCAGCTGATGTGTGGCAGCTAGCATTGTCGTGATGAAGAAGGATTCTGCTTTGTCGGTTGTTCTTTCTTATTTCTTCAATGACTTCTGGCAAACAAATGGTCGTGTACCATTCAGAATTAACCATTTTACGATTTTCTAGTGGTACTGTAGCCACATGTCCATCTATACCAAAAAAACAAGCAACCTATCAGGAAGAAGGTATTCAAAATCTTGCCCATAACTATTTATGATACTTAAAAAAGAATCGATTGTACCACAAAAGAAAGACTCAAATATTTTTCATCGTGGAAGAAAAATTTCATTTTGACATTTTGTTATCGTGATTTTCTCACCCGCTATATTTTTCCTGTAATCTCTACGTAACCCCAAATTACCATGATTTTTAAAATATTTTTCGGTTCATTCGTTTCGGAAATAAGGGGGGGACATACATTTTTGTGTGGTTTATCAAAGATTTCACGAAATCGGTGCCAGTAAATATAGTAAAAGTATACACTTTTATAATCAACTCCTTAATATCCAGAATTCGGTACCCATATTGCATTTTCAAGATATTTATTTTTAATTTTACTCATTTGTATTGGAAATATTTTAAACAATTTCAAATTTTTAATTTTTTTCAACACCGTATTATGAAGGCAATTGAATGCTAAAGTTATGAGTCTGTGACTTAGAATTGTTAATTTTAGGGCTCCGTAGTACCTAAAGGTACATAAAGGAACCTTTATGGTCAGACAGCCTGTGACATACAGACGGACGGACAGCGGAGTTTCACCATAAAGGTTCCTTTTGTACCTTTTAGGTACCACGGAACCCTAAAAATATCAAATCTACCTATATCTTAGTAGTTCATGCTATAAGTGCGGTAAGGAGGCTATAGCTTACGAAGACGATTTGAAACACGAGCTAAAAGCTAAAAGTAAGTGTTTTAAACGTTACGTACGAGTAAGTTATTGCCCTTACCCTCATGTTTAAATATTTTTTTATGTATCATAATACTATGTTCTTCAATGCATAGTGTGAGTAAATAAATGAAACGTAACTAAAGGAACAAACAAACAAATACTCCAAATAAACTTTAGGCTGGCATTCTTTTTCTTTGCACGCAAGTTGCTGCTTTCACGATGCGCTCGTAGTCATAGCTACTGTCCTGCTGTCAGTGGTAGGCGGGTATCGCCCGACCATCAAACTGAACGCAGCTTACGTACGCATCAAACTGTAAACTAACTTCTGTCTTCTATCTATGGTACAAAAAAAAAGACTGGCAACTATTTTCAATCAATAAAAAAATAAAACGCTAGTGTGATAAAGTTGACTTTGACAACAGTTTTGATGCATATAAAATAGGCCTTTACGAGCATTTGCATTGAAAATAGTACATTATGATATAAGTACATTATATACAATTGCTGACGCCCAATCTGGCAACACTGCACCAGTAGTGGCGATGCCGACTGAATTAAGTCCTTTTCTTTGGTGCTTGAATGGCCGCGCTCTCTTAAGTCCCCTGTATCTTTTGTTATTCAAGCGCTAAAATTTAAGCACCCTGGTTTTTGTCGCTTTGCTGTAGCTTTTTATATAGTGTTGTTATTTACCATGGTGTTTTTGGGGTTCCGTATCCGTATTGTATGAACATGGTACGGAACACTTTTTTCACGAGTCCGACTCGGAATTGTATTTGAACAGACATCGTAGCGGAAACATGCAGATACAATACAATACAATATAACTTTATTTGCACACCACACAAAAGGAAACAAAAATAATATAAATTACAATAGCCAAATAACGTAGGTACAATCAGGCGGCCTTATCGCTTATAGCGATCTCTTCCAGACAACCTTTGGGTAGAATCTGGTTTAAAAGGAGATTGATGAATAGGCGGTGCACTAATTTTAAAATAATATTTAAATATACTATACAAAATCTACATTAATAAATTAAAAAAAAATAATAATGTATTATAGATAAATAACATTAATGAATAAATATATACATACATACATATATTACATAAATAATAAATAAACTTTAGGAGGAATGTAGATAGTTCAGTGGTCAGAGTGAGAGGTAGTGTTCTTTTACCAGTCTCTTAAAGACTGAGAGGGAAGGTGCTCTTCTTATAGATAGAGGAAGATCATTCCACAAACGGACGGCTTGTACTGAAAAGGAATTGTCATAGAAGGACGATGAATGCATTGGGGTAGCCAGGAGTAGATTTTGAGAGGACCGTAAGATATGGTCATGAGTACCATGAAGAAACTGAAAGCGAGCTTTGAGATATGATGGGGTGGCAGGATTATTTAATACAGAATACAAAAGAGACAGAATATGAGAATTGCGACGACGACGAATAGGAAGCCAATTAAGACGCGAACGAAATTCAGAAATGTGATCGAATTTACGAATACCAAAAATGAACCTAATACAGAAATTCTGAAGACGCTCGAGTTTATCAAGTTGGACCTGAGTAAGATCGAGGTAACAAATATCTGCGTAATCGAGAATCGGTAGTAACAAGGAATGTGCAAGCGCAATTTTAGTAGCAGTCGGAAGGAAATTTCGAAGCCTTCTCAGAGCTCCTGCAGACGCAAAAAGTTTTCTGCTAACTTCATTTATTTGGGGGTCTCATGACAGGCAACTATCTAATAGGAGACCTAAATTTTTTACTTTTTTGCTGTATGGTATTATAGATATTTCAGCATCTCCACGTATAAAGCCAGTTAACTTGGCAAGCATCGTTGCAAGGATTGCAGAACAGACCAAGTTTAGATGGAGTTGAAGGCTCTCTTGTAGTCCACATTGCTAGACCTAAGGGCTGATAATACTATTGGGTTTTCTGTATAATTCACCTTAGCATGAGAATGTGTTCTATGTGCTGTAGCCTTTCGAAACCTAGCCTGCTTTGGAGGTTGGACGTCATCAAATCGTTGGGCGAAACGATTCGTGATAACTCTTGAGAACAGCTTGTAGGTGTGGCTCAGGAGCGCAATTGGTCTATAGTTCTTAAGTAGGATTTTGTCCTCTTTCTTGAAGAACAACCCGATATGAATGACGGCAAAAAAGGTCCTCTAGCCTCTAGAGTGAGTGTTACGAAACCTCCAGATTTCAGGAGTTCTGGTGTGATGCCGTTTTCACCCGGCACTTTTATGTTTTTCAACTGTTCTAGAGCTATTCTAATCGAGCCCATTTTGATATACAGGAGTTCATCAGTGTGATGGTGGATTAAAGGTGCACGTTTGTTGTCTTTATTGCAAGCAGTTGGCTTAGGAGCGTATGAAGAATATGTGTGTGACAGATGGATGGACAGACAGCAGAGACTTAGTAATAGGGTCCCGTTAGGAACCTTTAGGGTACGGAACTCTAAAAGAATTGCATAAAATTCTAACTGCGATAAAAAAGCATTGAGTATTTTCCCAATTCCTTTGCGAACTGAAAATATTAAAAACCTTAGTTTATCTCAACAACGCAACAGCTCGATTTAACAAAAAATGTGTAATTACCAAAAGCTTTGAAAAATCAAAATCGGATCACTGGATACCGAGATATAATAGGTCGGGGAAAAACTCTTTTCGCAAATAGTATGTATGAACTTATAATAAAATCTCTTTGGCTATACCATTTGTATCTGGCTGGTTTTGGTATTATTAAAAAGTTTAAATTTAAAAAAAGATAATTCCAAATTCAAATTAGGTAAAATGTGTGACTTTCATTTGCTTTTCTTACTGTTAAAATTTGTGAATCTAATGAAGAAATTCGATACATTTTAAAATTTTACAACAAAAAAGGTAAAAACACAACGCAAATGAAGAAATTCGATACATTTTAAAATTTTACAACAAAAAAGGTAAAAACACAACGCAAGCCGCGAAAAAAATTGTGATGTTTATGGACCTAGTGCAGTGTCTGTGAGAGTAGTACAAATTTGGTTTAATTTAATTTTTTAATTTTTTTTTTGTTAGACTACGGAACCCTAAAAAGTGAATCCTATCCGTAATTATTTACGTGTATGTACCTATATTTAGTTGGTAGAGCTGATGCCGGGCTCGACTGTGGAGGCACCACCATCTTACTCGCAAATCCTCCCGAAGTTATTCGGGGGAGAGTAAGAGAACAGCTCTTAGGCAAAACCAGGCGGCTCACCATTGCCTGGGACCGATGGATAGCGGTATATCCATCCCCAATTGCCAGGCCTTATATAAAAACAGACTGGTGACGGGCAGCGGCGTCACTGGTGCAAGGGCTTCGGCACCGCGCTCACCAACCCGCCTGCCCAAGAGTGGCGAAATCCTGGAAAGGCCTATGTCCAGCAGTGGACGAAACAGGCTGATGGATGGATGGATGTACCTATAACTACTCGTAATAGCAGCGTTAGCTCTGACGGTAGATTAGGGGCCTATCTGGGGCCTATCTATCTTGGTTTGATGAGTTGGTATTTGTGTGCATAGTATTTGCTAAAACTTACCACTTTGGTAATACCTAACAGTGATGGAAACCACAGCGAGGAAACATGAATGCCCTAAAAAAAACCTGTGCCAGAAGTACGGGGATAAGGCAACCAGTCATCACGTGGAGACATAGACATAGTAATCGTCGGTGAAAACAATACCGGGTGTGGACTGTGACTTTGCATTTCACAGTTCACACTCGGGAACATCTCTGACAACCCTGGGATTTATATCCGTGACGATATATTTATATTTATACCTAAGCTTTAAGAGAATAGGTTCCGATTGCATTGATCGCTGTTACTCCATGCGGAAAGGCCCGCAGTGCGAGAGGGACGAATGCTGGAAAATTATCAAAATGACGAAATTTATCAGGAATTTTATTATTTAAAAAAAAACTAGTTTGTATCAAATATCTGTTCGGATACGAGTTTAATAAAGTTCATACAGATTTTAATTCATAAATAATATAATGTGATTTTACTCAAATAATGTTAAAACTCGACATGAAAACTTTTTTTGGAGTCATCATTGATTTTTTATGATTCAATGTTGATATTACGTCTGAAGATTCTGTTTCGATAAGGGTGTGCATTATATTCTTGACAGAAGTCCAATTTTTTTCAAATATCTAATATTGCTAGATTCTTCAAACAAGGAAGAATAAATTATGGTTTTTCGGAACCTATCCTCCTGTCAATATCCTCTGTGGTCAATATACAGGGTTAGTTTTTCAAGTGGGCGTGGATGGCCAAATCTGAAACTGTCCTTTGACAATTTTTTGCTATTCCCACAGACATACAGACTAAACATTAATAGTAAACGCATAGAGTCGACTTGGCGCAATTTTATCTCAGTGACTTACGGGCTCTTTTAGATATAAATATTGCTTGTTTCCAAACAAAATATATACGAGAGATTAGTTCAGGACCTTTAGACTTTTGATACTAGACCTTTGCGTGTGGCTCTACAAGTTTTTCAAGTTTTTCGCATATTTCTCGAAATCAATGCTATTTATTTTTATAGTCAGCTCTACAATTTAATAAAAAAACATTGAGATTTTTTTGAAATAATGATTTTTTCTCCATGCGGTCTCGATTAATTTCCAAATTGTATATAACCACATTATTTTAAGTCTCTAGATCAAGCGGATCAGTCAGAAGTAACGAGACTGTGTGACAAGCATACGGACAAACAATGATATATCACCATAATGTAATGGTTTCTTATTTACTACTATTCTTGGGCTCCGCCCGCGTTTATTCAATCTTTGCCCCGTTTTGGGCTTCGGCGTTATTTTATGAACACTCCTTATAGCCGATGTATTGACCAGGGTCACTACGATGATAATAAATAAAACTGCATCAAAATCCGTTGAGTGATTCTCGAGTTAAAAGCGTTTATTCCATTTTTGTCCCTTTTTCGGCTTCGGCTTTATTTTATGAACAACTCTTATTTTGTTGACCAGGGCCACTAAGATGATATATAAGGTTCTACAATTCAAAGTGAAAAAATTTTAATAGATGATAGAGTATCCCTAATAGACCACATTCCACCGAAAACAAAAATTTTTGCACGAACTTGTTTTTACCTTTCCATAGAAATTTAGTCAGCTGATTGAAGCACTTTGTAATGGGAGGTGAAAAAATTATTCGAGCAAAAAAAATTTTTTCCTTCTGGAATGTGGTCAGTTAACGATTTATGAACTACCCTAGAATTATTTTCACTTATTATTGTAGGACCTTATACAGTTGTGGTCATATAATTAGGAACGACTTATACCGAAGTAACTTTCAGAAAAACAAGTTGCTGTAACTTTAGTTTATATTACTGTTACTACCTTCAAACGACATGATAATATAGCTATGAAAGCAGGCTTTTATACTAGATATACATATAATATGTAAAATTGTTAAACTTCAATTGATAATTTAATTAAAGTTTCATTTTTTTTTTTTTTTTTATGTGTAAATCAACATTCGTATATTATACCCAAATTCTAACTTAAATAACATTTTATATCTAAACTAAACAACTTATAGCAAAAACTTAAATAAACTAACTATAAATAAAACAGAAGATGTAATAACAGAAACTAAATAACCCTAAAAAAAAAAAACGCAAACCTGTACACACATAACAATCACAAAAAAAAGATTGCCTCCAGATCACTGCCCTGCGGGAGAGTACCCAAAATACTGGCCGCGTTACCTCTCTGTATGGCAAGACTTATACGCTGGCCCAGATAAGAGCCAGCCCGCCGGTCGCCGCTGGTATCTATCAGCTTGACAGAGAGGTCCTTGATAAATTGTCGCGCCTCTGGACCCCATGTTCCCATTGTCTCAACCCCAAAAGGTGTAAACATGTAGCTTGAACCTATTGCCGCATATTTACGCCCCTTGGAGAGCTCAGCAGCGGCCGCCGCCGAACCAGCAGCCCTACTACTCATGGAAACATGAGAGGGCGCCAGCGTGTCCACGCAGGTTGCGTCCCATACGAGCGGCCTCCCATGCTTCCACGGTATTAACGTCATACCGTCAGGCCTCTTACCGTCATCGCGAACTACTCCGGGTGGTTCAAGAGTAGCCGGAGCACCGACGGAGACAAGGGCCCTTCGGATAACGTCATTGAGGGCTGCATGGCGAGACAAGCGGCCGGCACTGCGCTGACAAGAAAGTCCATGGAGTCCGGCCCGACAAACGCTAGCCCCGCAAGGGCAGTGATGAGGTTCAGTTAATGAAGCCCCTATTCGCAGACCGAATTCAAAATTCATTTGAACTGTTTATTTGAAACTTTCTAGCTATGGACAAATAATTAGGAACGGGTAAAATAACTTAATTTATTGAAATGTATCAGAAACCACTTTAATGAAATGAACAATACTTATTACAAAACTTATAACACAGCTTACAAAAAGCAGTATTAGTATTTTGTAGGGTGGCCCTTGCTTACAATAACTGCTCTGCAGCGACGGGGCATGGAATCTTTTAAGTTTTTACAGGTTTCATTTGAAATATTGTTCCACGATTCGACAAAGGCATCATATGATCGTTCAAATTGCTCGTCCTTTTCGCAGCCACACTCTTCTTTACTTCTCTCCAAGGATTTTCGATCGGATTCAGATCTGGACTATTTGCAGGCCAATCTAACACAGCAATTTTTTGTTCACTAAGAAACCTTTTAACTGAATGAGCAGTGTGTTTGGGGTCATTATCTTGCTGAAATATCCAGACTACAAGCAATCTCTCCTCAGCATAAGGAAGCATAGTCTCCTCCAATATTTGCTTGTATTTAAATTGGTCTAGCATACCTTCAATCTTTTTAACTGGCCCAACACCATGACCTGAGAAACATCCCCAAACTTTTATGTTTCCTCCCCCATGCTTTACCACTTTTTTCGTGAACTTAGGATTCAACGCTTGCTTAGGCGGTCTACGCACATACTGTTTACCATCAGACCCTAGTCTATTTATTTTCGTTTCATCAGAAAATAACACGTTTTTCCATTGACTTGCTATCCAGTTGCCATATTTTTCCGCGAACTCTAACCTAGCTTTTTGGCGCACCTTCGTGAGAAGCGGTACACTCCGGGCGATTCTTCCAAATAACTTTGCATCAGTTAAGCGTCTTCGTACAGTACGTGTAGATACTCCTCCGTCTCCAAAAACTTCCCTCTTTATATTTTCAGAACTCTTGAAAGGATCAGCCTTTGCTGCACGAACAATCAAAGCATCTTCACGTGATGTTGTTTTTCTAGATTTAGGCTTTCGAGGTACATTATTCGTAGTATTACACTGTTTGACGTGATTTACAGCATTAAACACCTTAGTTTTAGAGCACTTCAAATGATCAGCAATCTTTTTATACGACCAATTACGTTCATATAGAGCCATAATAATTTTCCGGGTGGATGGATCACAAGTTGTGATTCACAACTCTCCTTTTTGCCCATGATTTCGAAATAATTATTCACTTTCAACTTAGTCAATATAAAGCGATGTAACCATAGAACGCGGGAAACAAAAAAATGCGATATTCTTTTTCGAAATTCAAAATGAAGAATAATTTTTTTCCGTTCCTAATTATTTGTCAAGCGGCCAGTAAATTTAAATTACAATAGCAATTGAATATGAATTGAACTTTTGATAGCAGTGCAATCGTTTTGCATATTGGGTATAAATTATTAAAGCCTACTATTATAACTGTTATTTTGTGTGGTTTAAATTTGTTATCAGTAAGTTAATACAAAAGTAACAGCTACTTGTTTGTCAAAAGTCGACTTTCTTACCAGTAGTTCCTAATTATATGACCACAACTGTATATCTACATACGGAACATATGTACAGACAGACAGATAAAAAATCAAAAAATTGTGATTTTGGCCTTCATCTATCCATCCATCAGCCCGTGTTCGTCCACTGCTGGACATAGGCCTTTCCGAAATTTCGCCACTCATGTCGGTCTTCCGTTTTCAATAATAATAACGCATTTCATTTAAAATTTCACGAAATTATTCAAAGTACAGACGTGAATTTTTTACAACTTTATAATTAGTATAGATTTAGATATCCTAAAATTAAGTAAATAGATACACTGAACACACTGAATGGTATGTTTCGGGCGGTGTCGGGTGTGGAACAGACGTCCGTACCATACCTCAAATTGCGACTTTATTTCCATGCATTTTGTACGAAATTTGAATGACGCCCGCGCGCTCTATGCGCGCCGCGCCGGTTCTGTGTGGCTTGCACCTAATGTGTGTGGCACGTAATAGTTATTTGATCAAAATATCGACATACGGGATCGTTGCGGCCTGAAAGAAGATGTAGTGCCTGGAATATAAAAACCGGTCAATTGCAAGTAGTACTCGTGCCTTGAGGGTTCCGTATCATTCAAATAAGTTAATACTTGAACTTGAATGATTTAATAAATATTACACACTTATCATTAGATACCCAGAGAATGTATGAAACAAAACTGCAAAATTTAGTTGGTCCAGTATTCGTTTATGTAACCCTAAACCTATATTAAAATAGGCGTTTTCATTATTTGTTGTTTTAGTAGAGTATATGACACAGATTATACAGAAAATGCCAAACTCCAAACTACTTACTTTAGTTTTTGAGATAACTAACATCGTCTATTTACAACTGACAACTTTGATGGGCATTGAACCTTGATTCTGACAACTTACCGAGTCTCCAGTGTGAATATGGCTATATAAACGAAAATTACCTTATGTATGTGTATAGGTTTACAAAAAACAATAACTAAGGTATCCTTTATTAACTTTAATCTGCTATTATAAAAAAGGCTTTAATATTTAAATTATTTATAAACAAATATTTACAAAAAATAAATAAATAAAGAACTGATTTATAAGATTATGTTTTTATTGCGAAATCCATCGCTTTGAAATACTCGGGCCAGGTTTCGAACCAATTGGTAGCGCGCTTGTCTTGATAACAAGAGGTCGCAGGTTCGAATCCTAGCCCGAGAATTTTTTTTCAAATTCTTGTCTTTACATTTGTTTCTAATGTACCTTTTCTGGTTTATAATGCACTCTAATAATAATATTTAGAACTGATTTATTTTTGCGAAAGTCCCTGTAAATACTGATGGACGCCTCGCCAGCCGGCACTCTTTCAGTTTCTGGGCGAGCGCACTTCATCCTACGTCTTGTTGGCGCGGTAACAGCCAAGGGTAAAAAAATATGTACATACCTATTTACGGCGATTTTCATTTATATAGCCAAATTCTAAGTGGTCAGGACCAGACCAAAGTCCAATGACCGTGTTTGGGAACTACGAAAAAAAAATAGTATAGGAAGTTTAAATTTTATTTCGCGACCACAACCAAATCGCTACAATCAGTAAAGTAAAAAGCCGTCGGCATTTTCTCTATACCTATACGGCGAGACCTTTGTTCAAAACTGCCACTGGCCTTGGTTTACGGGAAGCATCAACCAGGATCGACACCTACGGGCCTATTACGTATCTTTGAATCGGTTGCCAACTATGGTTGCTATTCACCAAAAACAGATAAAAAATGAACTTCCAAAATAACCTTCAATGGGTGTTGAAATATTTACGAATTGTGATGTCATTTCAAGTGCCAACGTATCCTTAGATTATATGCGGAATTCATATGTATGTTTTCGACGATGGGCACTCGGTTGGAAACTGATTTTATGATACAGAATCAGAGGGCTGGACGGCTATTCCGGCATTATTTTCCACTCGCAATGTCAGTTATTATTAGATATTTGTTTAACGTTTGATAAATGCCATGCGATGAAAATTAAAGTGACTAAACCACATCAAATAAAAACTCTAGGATATAAGGAATGTTCACTATAAGTATTAAATCAAAAAATCAATACATATGCGTACAAAATCCCTTTTAAAATCAGCCGCAATTTGTCCTGGCAATTTTTGCGCACATACCAGAATTAAGGGCCAGACGGCAATTCAGGTATTATTGCGCATTCGCAATATCAGTCATTAGATATTTGTTTAAAGTTTGAATAATGCCATGCAATGGCAATTAGAGTGACTAAACCACATCAAATATAAGCTATAGGGTATAAGGAATGCTCACTAAAAGTTTTGAATAAAAAAAAACAATACATATCCGTACAAAACCCCTTTTAAAATCACCCGCAATCTGCCCTGGCAATTTTTGTGCACATGCCACACCACATGTAGCCTTTCCCAAGCTGTTCGCCATTGGAATGTGGAACGAAGTTCTATACATTGTTGCACTTCCTCCTTTAGCTATATAAATAAATACAAACAAGAAACAAAAAAGGTAAAAAGCCAAAAAAATATTGTAGAAGGTTAGCCTGCTTCGTCCCTTTTCTCAGTTTTGATTCTTGAAGCAGCGGACAGTAGAATATAGTCAAGCGAGTTAATTTTGCGATCGTCAAAACGAGCAAATTCATGGACCACTGCCCGTTAGTGACGGTCACAAACCAACTTCGTCTAACAAAACGTTCTGTTCTCTTGTGGCTTCCGAATTGTTCTTCCTTCATTCTCTTGCGCCTTCTTTTTTATGTTTCGTGTTTTGTTACCGGAAAGCATACCCGTCTCCTGAAAAAGAATAGGTTTACTTACGTTTAAAACCAATAGCCACGTTTAAAAAGAAAGTGATTAACAAATGTGTTTACTAAGTGAGACGCTTATATTTGGAACAATATCTACCATAACAATTATTTTAAGCTTTGTTCAGCGAGTGATACCTGACTCGCGAAGGCACAGGGTCAGTTTCAGAATTAAAAAAACCGGCCCAGTACATTTTATAGGTTGTTCATTACTCGTTAACTTTTTATTTCTACTTCGTTGTATATACTCGAACGACGGCTGTGAATTTTTTCCGAATTCCAAAACAACCGTTTAGCTGTCGGGAGTCGGGGGGACATTTGACTCTAACAAAAAGTAGCACTATAAAGGTTAATATTTCTCAAAGGGATCCCTGAATAGAAAGATGAATCCCAAACGTCTGCAATATTTTTGAACGGCCTATCCAACGGCACCCCACACAGTGGGATAGGCGAGATAAATAATTCATCCCCACTTTACAGGGAGGCAAACTAAAAAAATAAGAGTTTAATATGTATATATTATATACCCATGCCAAGTTACAGCTTTCTAGCACTAATAATCGCTATGCTAAGCCGCGAACACAGACAGATATACGAACATAGCGAAACTATAAGGGTTCCTTGTTGATTGCGGAAACCTAAAAAAAAAAGTTTAGTCACATAGGGGATAAATCAGTCAATTATAGAGCCGCTTTTCATAGTTAAGCGACATTTTGAAATTCTGGGAACGTGCAATCAGGAGACAGTGTATGTAAATAGAAGGAACTAAAGAAAGGCTGCTTTGACGTAATTTCGTACTATCAGTATTATCTCGCACGATTTACGTGACGCCTTTTTCATAAATATTCTATACAGTGTGTACAATATAATAGGTATACAATACGAGTATACAGTCAGCATTAAGGTGACTAATACTGCTGGTGACCTTGGTGCGTGCATCTCACTTTCTCAAGCGACTCGTCCCACAGGGAATCAAGCTGCGAAAGCGCTCAACAAATAATTACAATTCTATCGTAACAAAAATTCTTTAAAAATAATCAAGGGAACTCATTTGTCATATCTGCAAACTTTATTTATTATAGATCTTTGTCTTGAATTGTCTTGGTTTGGACCTCATTGTTCTTGATAAAAATTAAACATACTCGTACTAATTATGCCGTCTCATTCCTGATATTCTGTACCTAGTTTATTTATCATAAATTTTTAATTTTTTTAACACCGTATCGTCTGAATTTCACCGGCCCTTATCGCGGCTTTTTGAGGTAACCAGTAGTAATCCTCTTAAATATAAATGATGACCTGTGTGGCTAGCATGCGCCGTCGATACCTCGTCTATCTATCGTACTTGCGCTCTTAAGCAAACCGCGTTTGTCAATGTGCGAGAGAGCAAGTATAATGGAAAGGTACTGTATCGGTGGTGCGTCCTAGCCACACAGATCATCATTTTCATATATATTTAAGGGTAGAACTACTACTGGTGACCTGAAAGAGTCGCAATAAATTCCGGTTGAATTCAGATGCCATTTATGTAAAAGAAAATAAAAAACAATCTAAGTATTCTGTGGGCAAGTATAAGCATGGGCGTATGGGTGTTTAGGGGTACAAGCCCCCCCCCCACTACTAATTTTAGTAGAACAGTTAGTTGTTATTATAATAAAATACTAAGTTCAAAATTTATAAATGAAAAATAAAACCCTCAAATATTTAGTAACAGGTTGTAATAGCTCCCTCTAAGTCCCTCTGCAAAATATTTTTTTGATATTATACCGGGTGTAAATAGACTGCTACCATTAAATGAAACCACATATTCTACCGACCCTACTGAACCACTTTTCCCACGAATCATACCCACGGACACCCTTTGCTTAGGAAATAATTGAGTTCTAAACAAAAATGTGTGAACCCTAACGCACCGACATACGGGCGAGTTTAGAGAGAGCGTCGTCCGTGAAACCTGAAGCGGTTTCCAAAGCGGAACCTAAACTTGCCCGTATGTCGTTGCATTAGGGTTCACGCGTTTTTGTTTGGAACTCAATTATTTCCTTAATTAAGGGTGACCGCGGGTATGATCTTTGGGAAAAGTGGTTCAGTAGGGTCGGTAGAATATGTGGTTTCATTTAATGGTAGCAGTCTATTTACACCCGGTATATGTACACCCGTGAGTACAAGTGTTTAATTTGAACAATGATTCAACAAAGTGCCGTCAATCATAAGTTCATAATATCCATCAAGATGATCTGCAGTTTGAATACTGAAAACCTCAAAAGAATAAAGCCAAAGTCACAATATATTTTTAAACATTTAGTCCTAAAGGTTCGACCACTTTTACGAAAAAAAGCAACTTGTATTTGATATTATGATTGTAAGTAGTACCAAAACTAATTTGAAGCTAAATAAAATGTAGAGTTAAGTATCTGCTGATCCGAACAATGTGGATCGCCAAAGAACAGATAAAAACTCGCAGTAAAAAGCAGCCAAAACCAGACTAAAAGCTTCAGTTATTCTTATTATTTATCTTTAGTTTATGAAAGTCGCTGCCTAGCTCTTCGGTGAAATTCCTTCTCATTTATCGATTTTGAAACACAATACCTATCTCCTTGGAGTGTCACCGAGGAGAGTTACCTTTGTTCTGACATCGAAAGGCACAGACCGAATATTCCACTCACACTTGTGTCAATAGACCAACCGAGGCCTTCAAACATACGTGGCTGATGCATCTTTTAAAATAATTTATTATAATGTGTTAACATTTTGGAATTATTGGCAAAATGAGAAAACGTATGAAGCATAATATAGGTAACTAAAACCTTGTTGCGAAGCTTTGGTGTTTCTTTCAATTTAAAGTATAACTTGAAGGGAAACAGATATATTAAAAATCATATAATTTCGTCACTTTTATCTCCCCTCAAATTATAAATAAAAGTTGAAAAATATAGCAATCATTATCTCTTTAAATCAATTTAAATATAATGTTAAAGAAAAATCTGCAGCGTGAAAAATCAAACTAGTATTAAACTAGGACCCAGGAAAAAATTATCATTGAGAGAATAGCTCAGAACAATAATTATACATCAATGGAGAATAGTGATCAGAATTTGAATTACCTGGCTAGTCGTTTTCCCGAGGACCGCTTTCTCTCCGATTTGTTCGCAATAATGGTAACCGCTCAGCCCTTAACAAAAATGAAACACACTTAAATAATAATAACCCTAAGACCTGTCGCAAGAATCGGTTCATATAACAGTCAAATTCGCATAGCATCATCAAAATATTTCAAAGAATTAAACTAACCCAATCATCTTACCTTCTAAAATATGTGGCGCCACATCTCCAGCAATTCCCAATCATGATCGAAAAAGTCCGTAAATTAATTTAAGACAATAGAATACTGGCGGCTGACTGGTTATAATGGTGGCACTGAACTGATACATATGTGGTCTGCGCGATGTAGGTCTTGAGACCCATAGCATACAGCCTTCGGGCGACAGGGCTGGACCGCGATCACGTTCTTGGAATTATAATGTAATTTTTCACCATTTTTATGTGATAATTGTGAATTCCTACAGCTGGGCAAAGGCCTTTCCTTCCTTAGACCACACTTATCTCTCCTAATCAGATTTAGTACACCCTGCATGAAGGTCTGGTTCATCTCGCCATTCTTCAGACAGCCTTCATCTGGTACCTCGACAAGAATCATTTTAATGGAACATAAAGCAAGCTACAAACATTCACACTCATTTCTTCGTCATTATTTCATCTCTTCCCTTGACGGAGCTGACATCCTCGACGTAGACAAGATGGTCTTCTGGGAACCTCTCTCAACCCCCCTGCCCTGCGTTCATAAATTGGGGGTCTCGACACGGATTCTAACGCCATCTCTGTCGCACGCTTTGAAAATTGTATACGCTATCCTGCTGTCAGTGTCGGAACCTGACGAAAGTGTTAATTAATGAACGGCTACCTGAACCTTTAGCATAATAGCGGCTTAGAGCGTACTACCACTAGGAGAGTACTTAAGGCACATACAAAGCCTACATTAACAAATCGATGTGTGTCGGTACAAAATATATTGACGGAAACTACATTCAAATAATGTTCATATCAGCTCGCATTGCAAAGTAGCTGTTGCGACGGTCTCTGCCTCTCCGGATAGCACAAAATAGGAGAAAATAATACCTTTCACATGAATGCATTCAAGTAAAATAAAATTGAACTTGAGAATCACTTCAAAATTGCTTAAAGCGTTCGGAAGAATATGCGTAAATCATAGGAAATTTTCGATAACTTTCATTTTCTTTTTGACTACTGTAACAAGGGAATTTTTTTTATTTTATTTATTTATGACTTTATTATGCCTACCATATATTTAATATATTTTTATCTATTTGGATAAGTACAGGAGTGGGCCTTCAAAGACAGGCCTAATAAATATTGCGGTTTGCGTAAGTATTCGTCCTGTCTAAATCCAATACAAACTGAGCACTGCGTAGGGCTCATACCTAAAACTTTTTGAGTTAGCTAGCAGACGAAGATACAAACGATTGTTTTGGTGGTATGAACTCTTTCCGCAGAAGTAGTAGGTAAAATGTACCTACCTTTATTTTCTTATAATATAAGAAACAATATCCATCGAGTACAGCCCTGGGTCGTGTGGTTTTCTGTGTGTTCAAGTGTCTCAGATATTTGTTCTAATTCCTACGTAAGTGTAACTCTTATAAACACTCAATTTTTCTCTCCATTGTAGTCAACATACCTACTAAGGATTTCGGTAGCTATGCAATAATTTTAGATAAGTATCTACTTATATTTTCATGCATGAGTGCCACTCTTGGACTCATGAAAATATCATCCACCCAGAGGGAGTGAATCTCCTCAAGGTTGCTGGGGAGCGATGAAAGGGGTAGACTAGGGACCAAATATGGACAGATGGAAGACGAGGAAGAGTTCTAGACTAAAATAAGTACATACGTCTACTAAGATCGTATTAGAATTATTGCCCCGTGATAATGCATAAAATCTCTTAAAAATATGTAAGTTTTGTTTGAACTGCTGAGGACTCTTTATTTATAATGTAATATATGCCTTGTACGTAAGGGTGGAACAATCGTCAATGCCCTTGAGCAATGACCTCTCAACACATACTCTTAATAAAGAGGAAGAAGAGCGAGAATTCGCTGGCAACGCAAAGGTCGCTGGCGGTATAAAGGCGATGGAGTCGGCAAATTATGATAAAAATATACAAATCACACGTTAAAAGTACGTTTGTACTTAGTGTGCTCAATACTATATATTTATCACATATATTTTATTATACGTAAATAATTTGTTCCTTTATTTTTAGTTTATGTAATTTAAGTAATTAATAAACGATTGTTTATTTTTACATTAAGACCTGACCTGTAATACTTATATACAATACATATGTACCTATATTGCAAAATAAACTTATTATTGTTTTTAAAGTAGGTAACTTAAAAATAAACGTTACGTTACGTTAACGGTTACGTTTGTAGAGAAGATAAACGTTACGTTACGTTAACGGTTACGTTTGTTGAGGTCTTTTGTATAGAAATTGAAATCGCCAATCGAAATTAGTTTACGGAATAATAAAATTAAGTAGATAAAGTTGATGCTCGTGATTGTTGGCACTTGGTGGAACTTTTGATACATTTTTGATTAAAAAACACTTGTACTTGTCCACTGATTTATAAAAACCTTTGATAATGCTTTAACAGCCCAACCGGTAAGGGAAATAATATAAATCAGTGGACAAGTACAAAGATTTTTACCTTTGATAATGCTTTAACAGCGAAACCGGTAAGGGAAATAATATAAATCAGTGGACAAGTACAAGTGTTTTTCAATCAAAAATGTAAGTAGATAAAGATTTTCTTTTTTGTAGTAAATACTCGTATAATAAGATATTTAAATAACTGTTTAAACCTTACAACCCTTAATTACATACTAGGTGAAACTTAATCAACCGACCAAATTCATACTGGAGACTCGGTTAGTCATCAGAAACAAGGTTTAATGACCCTCCAGGTGAAATTCGAAAAAATTTTTTTTGTCCCTTGGTTGTACATAAACTAGTCCAACCAGTAAAAGATCAAAAAAAAAAATTTTTTGAAATTGGCCAAAAGGATAACTGAACCTAGTTCTTCATCGCTAACCGAGTCTCCAGTATGAATTTGGTCGGTTGATTTAATTTCACCCTATATACGAGCTATATACATATCTTTTTGAGAATTTTCTGGTGGCTAGTTTGGGGAACAAATCGAGCAAATATACGGAATCCGCGTTTGTTTTTGTTCGAGCAGGCTTCTAGGCGTTTTTTGTGTAATTTATCAACGATTTAATATATTATATAGTAGGTACATAGACACATAATTATGGTACTTACCATCTATTTTAATCATAAACTCTTGAGAATTATTTCAACGCGTACAAATTGTACATACGTAAGCTTTATGGGTATGAAGATTACGGCCCAACTTTAGCCAAAAATTCTTCCAATAAGAATTTATAGCGTAAATTATATTCAAGATATTTGAAGAACTTAGAGCACAACATTGTTCGACGCTGTGAATTATTTAGTTGACTAGGTACTGTAGTTTTACTTTGTAACAAAGAACTGACTATGTTTTGTTAATCAATTTTAATAGTATTTTCGTGATCTAGTTATTAAGTAAAATGCATGTCTATCCGTAGACGTATACTAGTACTTAACATTTAATACCGATAAAAACTTAATTTTAAAAAAAATACCATCACGACACGAATCCCCGAAAGGGTGTCAGAGGTGTTTCCGAGTCTGGACTGTGAAAAGCGAGTGACAATCCACACTCGGACACCCAAGTTTCACCGATGATTATTACGTCCCAGCGTGATGGTTGGAAAGTGCTAACCTTATACTTCGGGTACAAATCCGATAAATAGATCATTCTTATTATCCTCAGAAGATCCTACATCGTATACCGAGAAATGATCTACTTATGTATATAATTATTATACTCATTGGAGAATAGCACCTAAAATCGAATAATTGATTATTTCTCCATGCGGAATGCCAACAGGCGGGCAGCTGTTTAAATATTTAAGTTTTTCGTCTTTCGGCCTGAAGGCTGGCCTCGTTTTGGTAGAGACAAGGCGGTCTCCAGTCTATTGTAGCAAATATAATTAATATTTTATTCAATGTCTATGTACTTAATGATGAAACTTCTCTTTTGTTGGCTTTTGTTCGAGGATGCGTATTTAGAATTGCAAAATAATACGCCATTTTCGAGTAACTAAGTACTTTATTACACGAAAAGGTTTTTGTTTTAAACTAAAAATGTTTTCTCTTTTCTACCTATAGATTATTGAGGTCTTATTAATCGTATCGCTAATACAATATAGTTTTGTAGGTGGTAGAGCTGATGCCGGGCTTGACTGTGGATGTACCACCATCATACTCGCAAACCCCCACCAAGTTATTTTAGGGAGAGTAATCCTAATCACAAATCTTGACAGACTTAAGGCGACGACGGTATTTAGAAAAATCTGTCCTTCTCCAATGCTTTCATTTTTCACTTGTCTAAAGGGAAAGATCCTATGTGGAAGCGGGTCGCTCAAAAAACTCGCGATTTCGAGGTGTTTTCATTAGTTTTCAATGTTTATTTTAACTTTTCTAAAAACGTTGTTTCCATAAATAACTAGACAATACTAATTCACTTGATAAAATATTGTAATGATTTTAAAAAAATTATCTTACTTTCCTGAAATCCTGCGACCCTACCAGTCTTTGGCGTCATGATTGGAAAACTTTTTCAACATTGATATATAGTGTAGCTATGTACTAATTCCGGTAACTAAAAAATTCAAGGGTTTTCAAGAACGAATATAATTATGCTTTTTTATTTTCTAAGCTAAACGGCAAAGACGTGCCGTCAAAAAATGACAATTCCTGCCATGCAATGAAGCTGTATTTATTTTATTGGAATATAGGTAATACGGATTTATAAAAAAACCGGCCAAGTACGAGTCGGACGCGCGCACGAAGGGTTCCGTACCATTATCTATAAAAACAGCAAAAGAATCATGTCTGTTGTATGGAAGTGCGCTAGTCCGACTCGCACTTGGCCAGTTTTAGTATTTTTTGTTATAGCGGCAACAGAAATACATCATCTGTGAACATTTCAACTAACTATCACGATGACAGACAGACGGATTGACAGACAGACAGACGGACAGCGGAGACTTAGTAATAGGGTCCCGTTAGGTTACCCTTTGGGTACGTAACTCTAAAAATGGCGATGGGGAAATCATCAATACATTTTAACCGATGTCAGAACATTTTTATGAAATACATTACAAACATCGGGATTAAAAATCCAATATTTATCCAGGCTATTTATAAACCTCAAATGTTAATGAATATGAATATAATTATGTAAGTACATCAATCAACATTCTTTCCTTAAATTTTAAGGTCTAATCTCGACTAATTGCTTTCGTCCATCGTTGTTTGTTGCCTAATAGATGGTTAAATATAACTCTAATAAAAAAACATGATTTTAATAAAATTTCGTAAAATAAAATAAATGTGATATGTATTTCGGGCCTTACGCTGACTGATGATGTCGGACCGGAGGGATATTTTAGTATATTTTGTATAAAAACTAATTAATTATTTCTATAGACGTCTACATTTCGACCAACATATATGTTCGTTATCAATAGAATAAAGAAAAATAAAAGGCTCTAGAAGGTATTTAAGTAATATTTATTAAGTAATATAAAAACCTAATTAAAATGAAAAACCAAGTAGTCTTCACATACATATAAGTGGTCTTAATGAAAACCTTAATTCCTATTATTTTATAACAAAAGATTGACACACTGATGCTTTCTGACACATGCGAATTGGGTCTCAGGCACTGATATGTATTAGAATAATCTCAGGATACATAAGTAGGTATACGTTTCATTAGAGCTGGCTTCTTGCATTACGCGGTTGAGTCGACCGCAGCCCTGTCTGCAAGCGTGTGTACTATCAGGGTTTCCGCTGACCCACTTAATTTACATCGTAATAAAAGTGAACTGTCAGTATGCGCAATTTTCCCTTCAGTAGATAACCCCCATACGAATTTCAAAATGTACTTTGTTTTTATTTTAACCGGCACTGAATTCTAGTTCTTTAGCCGTTCAAAATGTAACGCGACGTGAAGTCCACAGAGTTCTCAAAATGCACCACCGACTCCACATTACGTGTGAGTGTGTAACTAATAATCAGAGATCGGGGTTAGGTAGTGTGATTTTTGAAATTGGAACAAAATGCTGATATCAATAAGGATATACCCCAAGATTCCTAATCTGATTTATTGATTAACATTGTACCTACCTTTGAGTATTGTATTTGGAACAATAAATTGATAGACTCGCGAGGTCATAAATAAGTTCAGGATAATCTTTTATCCACTTTATCACCATGTCCTCCTTAGGTAGGGATGCCATTTGAACTACACCGAATTAAAATAACCCTTTAGTTATTTATTTCTCGTATTAGATCGATACAACATACTATCTGTTTCTGATGCTATTAGGATAGGACCTTGTCATACCCAATGCCTGTGTGCGTTGGCAGCGTTGACGGAAGTGCGAGAGTAAAGACATTACTTCATCATTTACTTGGTCGATCTTAAGTCGGTATAAGATAAAACAAAGTAAGTATTAAGTTTAAACACATTTACCTTTAGTAGTCTTTAAGCCTTGGTATTGGTTTTAAGTGTTCGGTTAAGAGTGGGCTACAGATTTACTATTCTTAAAGAATAAAGTGTCTCTTCCTAAACCCATATACAAACTGTTAACACTTAGTGAAAACAAAAACATAGGTAGGTCAAGTCCGTCTCGATGCTTGCTTTTGTATGCTTTGTACTGCGGTTCCGCTGCTTGTTTTCTTTTCTTCTGCACGTGCTTGGTGCTAGCAGCTTCAGCAGATGTCAGCCTACAAGGGCCAGTATGGTGCCGGTCCCAAGCCCGGTTAAGGGTGAGGCTGTGTTGGGCGGACGCCTCCGGGGGGAGGGGAGAAACCTATGCGTGCATGGGTCTGTCTCCTTCACTCGGGGGATGTCAATTGCTTACACAGGCTCAGCCTGAAAGGAGGAGGGCTGACCCGTGGGCATTCTGGCACCAATCAACACTGGTACCGGTATGACCACTCACAGCCGTGTGTCCGATCATACTGAGACACCGGCTGCCAACAGGAAATAAGTCGGCCTGTTGGATAGGCTAAAGGGTCACACCCACACAAAATCAACTCCTTGCTATATAAAACACTCCCATCATACAGACAACACTATACACACACCTCAACACATACACTAACGGGTGCAGGGCAGCACCCCCACACACGACCCCGAGGCCAAGGCTCCTGCGCTACGTTACAGTCTCGTCACGCCCTCTTTGGTCCAGCGTACCATCACAAACAGTGCCCACGGTGTAGCTAGCCGTGCGGTAAACGGAATCAACCGGCTTCGGCTGACTAAGCTGAGACGGGCGAGGCTCCTGTTCGGAGGGGTATGCAGACGGCAGTGTACGGGGTGTGTGGTGAGCGAGTGGTTCTTCCCAGATCACTGGCAGCCTCACACTTAGTCCAGCTAGCTGGTGCGTCCTTATGCTCAACCGTCTCGTATGCAACTCTGTTACGCCAAACCTGCAGTGTCCCTTGGTTTTCCCAACCTAGACAGGTTTAGGCAGGGAGCCTATATCTCCGCGGGGATTTCCTGGTGTCACCATAGTGTGATTCCCCCGACGTTGTAGGCTCCGGGGTTGGTGGGGACTTGTGGAGATGAATTATAACGGCCTGGAAGAAATGGAAAATGGGAAAAATACTAATCTAACTGACAGCAACGACAGTGTCAACAAACCACCGTCTAAGGTACTTGACCTTAGCGCGTTAGCGGAGGCCATACAGCCACAGACCAGTTTTGTGAGCACATGGCAGGTGGTTGCCAACAAAAATAAAAAACAGCCGAAAGGTAAACAGCGCGCTAGCGCTGTAACCGGAGGCCAAACTCAAGGGTCTGGTAGCCAACAAGGCAACCAACCCTTTCAACGGTCAAGTCGCAACAACAGGCGGAATCGCTGGAGGCGTGCTAAGCGCGACTGAGAAGCGACTGACCACAACACAACGAAACAGACCAGAGATGCAACAGCAAACCCTGCTGACGCGACACCTGGAACGAGTGCGCTCACGGCCCCTCCCCGAGACTCCACTCGGCAGACCCAGACCGCAGCTGACCTCTTGCCAAAGGCCAACAAGCCCAAGGCAATGTCCACTGGGTCGGGGCGGCCGGGGGGAGGCGCGGGGAAACCGAAGCCATTCAGTGAGAAGGCTGCCCAGTCTCAGGGTTATTCGCATGGTGCATCTAGGTCACCAACCAAATCCGCGAGCCGTGGTGAACCCCACAAGGCCACGCAAGTAAAGGAGGTAGGTCGCCAAGGTCAAAAGGGTAGACCGGTTTTCCACAAGACCAGTGAGGCAGTCCTTGGAGGCGGCCACAAGACGGCACCAGCGAAGCCCCATGAGCAACGTAAGCGGCGTTGCCAGGACCGTCTTGATGAAACCGCCTCCCCAAAGAGTGACGCCAAACGAGTCAGGGTGGACAAGACCAAGGATTCTGCATTGAGCTACGCAGAAGCAATGCAATCGCACTTGTGTGTAGCGGTCAGGATCAACCCTAACCGTGACCTCACAGCAGAAGCAGCACAGCAGCTTCAGGTAGAACTCCTGGCGAAAATTGGTGAAATCTGCGCTGAAGCTACCGGCTCCAACATACCGGACGTACCGTCATTCCGAGGACGGCCCAGCTGGAACGCGGGCGTCCTCAGACTATGGTGTGAAGACGACGGGTCTCTGGCCTGGCTGAAACGCACCGTAGCGACGCTCAAACCGCCGTACCCAGGTACCAGCTACGAAGTCGTCAGCCTGAAGGAATTAATACCCAAGGTCAAATGTGGGCTGTTTATTCCTGAGATGACTGACAAGAAGCCCAGCGAGATACACACCTGGCTGGCCATGCAAAACAAGAAATGGCTCAAGGTGGACAGTTGGTCTATGTACTCCATGGACATACACACCACTCCGGCTGAGAGACCTGGGACATTCTTAAGCCTAGGTATACCTCGGTCGGAAATACCGGCACTGATGGCGAGAGACCGCCGAGTCACCTTCGGGCTAGGCTCTGTGTACGTCAGATTCTTCGGTCCGAGAGGTTTACAGGACACCACTCCCGAAGATCCACCAGTGCCAGTGACCACGGAGGAAGACTCCAATCCCGACCCCAACAAACGGTCGGATGTACCCGTACGTCAGACCGAGACCGACAGCGTGATCACACAACCGTGTGGGGAACCGAAGGAGGGGAGTAGCTGTGGTATGGAAGTGGAGCTGCAACCCACCGACGAACACACCCACGATTCAGATGACGTGGAAAGAGGGACGGATGGGGAATCAATGGATAGTGACATTCTCCTATCCTCTCCCACCCGCTCCCCCACTAACGTCATCCAAACTAGCCTCCAGCACAAGCAGGTAGCAGTGGCTACGCTGCGCCGCATGCTGGAGGTTAACAAACACACTATCGCTCTAATACAGGAGCCTTGGATTAGGGCCGATAGAATATGTGGTTTAAGCAACATTGGAGGTAAATTAATCCTTAATACCTCTGTTCATAGTCCACGAACATGCATATCCAGAGATCTGACGACAATCAGGCTCGAGGTTCAGGCCTGTGGAGGAGGCTGTGCTACCGTGGTGCTGGCGTCTGCCTATCTCCCTGGTGACGAGGAGGTGCCCACCAGAGAGTTGGCGGACCTAATACAACACTGCGAGCAGAATGGCCTGGACCTGATCGTGTCAGCAGACTCCAACTGTCACCACCCTATCTGGGGCAGAGAGACACCCAATAGGAGAGGTGAGGCCCTAGTTTCTTATCTCTTTTCAACTAACCTTACAGTCCTTAACAAGGGCTCTGTCCCAACGTTTGTTACCTCCAGGTTTCAAACAATAGTAGATATCACCCTAGCCACGGAGACGGCCTCGAAGCTGGTTACCGATTGGCATGTGTCTGAGGAACCCTCCTTCTCAGACCACAGGGGTATCTGCTATAACTTAGGTGTCCACATAAACAGACCCCTGCCCAGACGTAACCCGAGGAAAACGGACATCGACAGGTACAAGGGTCTACTGAAAGAAGAACTGCAAAGGATAAACTTTCAGGATATGAGAACATCGGCTAGCAACATCGAAGCTAATGTAAAAACCTAACAAACAGCATCAACACATGCCATCAGAAGGCTTGCCCACTAACGACACCACCCAGCGGAAGCTCAAAATCTCAATGGTGGGGACCTGAACTCGAACGGCTCCGGCACAAGTCTAGGTGCTTATTCAACAGAGCTATGAACACGAGAGACGAGGATGACTGGGACAAATACAGAGAAGCCCAACACTTCTACAAAAAGCGCATCAGGATTAGGAGATGCGAATCTTGGCGCCGTTTCTGCGAAAACATTGAATCAAACAACGAAGCTGCCAGAGTACGCAAGGTCCTATCGAACGACCAAGACCGCAACCTAGGCTCGCTTAAGAAATCAGACGATACATTTACAAACACAGACAAGGAGACCTGCGAAGTACTACTCGAAACTCACTTTCCAGGTTGCAGCATCTCAGAAGAACGCAACTGGAAGGAACGACTGAGTAGATCTCCGAATGAGCAGGACTGGAAAACAACCGAGACTGTGGTCGACAAGGACAAGACCATCTGGGCCATCAACAGCTTCCTTCCCTTCAAATCGGCGGGGCTGGATGGCATATTCCCGCTCTTCTGAGATGGGGAATAGATTACCTAGCAAAACCGCTGACAGACATCCTGAGAGCATCTCTTGCACATAGCTATATACCACAGGACTGGAGAGAAGTCAAAATAATGTTCTTGCCTAAACCGGGTAGAAGTGATTACACTCAAGCGAAATCCTTTAGACCCATTAGCCTCACATCCTTTCTTCTTAAAACTCTAGAAAGGCTCTGTGATAGGTATATCAGGGATGGGGCCCTAAAGAGGAAATCGCTACACCCGAACCAACATGCCTACAGTTCAGGCAAATCAAAAGAGTCGGCTCTGCACAGCGTAGTGAAAAGAATCGAGAACACTCTGACTGCTAAAGAGTCAACCCTAGGTACCTTTATCGATATAGAGGGGGCCTTTGACAAAACTAGATTCATAAATATCAACCACGCTCTTCTCAAGTATGACGTCGAACCAACACTACGCGGGTGGATAGACAACATGCTTAAGTTGAGAGCTGTACAACTAGACTTGAATGGCACCACCAGAGCGGTGGTAGCCAAGGGCTGCCCACAAGGAGGCGTCCTATCACCTCTGCTCTGGGACATCGTAGCGAATGATTTGATCCGACGGCTTAACGATAAGAGCTATCATACAATAGACTATGCCGACGACCTGGCTATTCTCATTAGTGGGAAATTTGAAAGCACATTCTGTGAACTAATGCAGGGTGCTCTCAAGGTTGTTGAAAAATTGTGTGAGGAGTACCAACTAACAGTGAACCCGAATAAGACAGAACTAGTACTGTTTACCAATAAAAGAAAGCTGGTGAACATGAGACCCCCGAAACTCTTCGGCACTGAACTAACCCTATCAACTGAAGTCAAATACTTAGGAATGTTACTTGACAACAAGCTGTACTGGACTAAACATATGAACAACAAATTGAAAAAGGGGACCATAGCACTATGGCAGTGTAAACGCATGATGGGCAAGAAATGGGGACTACGCCCAAACATAATGCTATGGCTATATAAAGCAGTGATAAGACCAATGGTCTCGTACGGTGCCGTCGTCTGGTGGCCTAGGATGGACGTCGTCTACGTACAGAAAGACCTAGAAAAGTTTCAACGGCTTGATAGCATGCTTACCACAAGTTGCATGCGCACCACCGCAACCGCGGCCCTCGAGATAATTTTGGATATCCCACCGCTGCACCTGTTCATACAACAGGAGGCAGCGGCTCCGGCGTTCAGACTCAGGGCAGCTGGACAGTGGAAAAGCGACGACAGGGCACCACACACGCACATCCTTGAGCTGGCCGTGTCCCACCAGCCACTAATGGACGCGAAAATGCACATCTTCAATAGACAGTACAATGTCCAACTCTTTGAGGAGCCAACGGACCACTCTAATATCCATGAGATAAGGATATATACAGATGGGCCCAAAACGAAAGAGGGTACTGGGGCCGGAGAGTACTCAGCTGAACTTAATATTAACAAAGTAACCCTCCAGTGGATAAAAGGGCACAGCGGATCGCTGGGTAACGACGCGGCTGATGAACTGGCAAAGAAAGGCGCAAAACAAAAACCGGTAGGTGTTGAACCACTGGTACCCTTGCTTTTTAACCAGATAAGAACATGGCTGCGGGAGAGAACCAGCACTCAACATGCTGAACAATGGGTAAGCATGACAACCTGCAGGCAGACGAAAGAGGTGTTACCTGAAGAAACTGCTACGACTTAATAGAACCAACCTTCGCATGATAGTAGGGCTAATTACAGGACATAGCAACCTTAACAGACATTTCTATATTATAGGTCTAACAGAAAGCCCTCTGTGCAGAGCCTGAATGGGGGCCGAAGAAACGCCGACCCACGTGAATATAGACTGCGTAGGTGTCAGCACACTACGGGCCAAGATCCTCGGTGAACCGGGGACGCTCCGCCAGTCCTGTGGCCACCTAGGCCGCCTCTTGGGATTCTGGCGTGAGCTGGGCTGGCTAGAATAGCCAGTCCCACTATTTCCACGCACAAAGGTCCAAATGAGAGACTAGGTGCGGAAACCGAGCCCACCAAGAAGAAGAAGAACATAGGTAGGTCATATTTAGTTAATGCTCTTTAGTGACTTAAGGAATGCTACTTGGGTCGGCAGGGCCGGATTTAGGAGAGGGCAACAAGGGCTGGAGCCCAGAGGCCTCTTTACAAGAGGGGCCTCCACAAGTTTTTAATGCTGTACACAAATTCTAATAAACATAAATACGATACTTAAATACATTGCATAAAGATTTTTGGTCAAACGGTCTTTGGCCTTACGATGTTTTTTTATCTTTCTTTTCATATTGGTTTGTCCTTGAGAACTATGTTTTACGGTAATGAAAATTTCGAAATGTAGCCATACTAATAAAAACAATAGTTTTAAAACACAAAATTGTTTAAAAATGCTTATTATAATTGTAACTAAACATTTTGTTATTCTGCTGAAGAGCCTTACAAATTTAATACATATTAAACTTATAACAAAGTATGTAGCAAGTATAGATTCAATTCATTATCGGATATATCGGGCGCCCTTACTTTGTTCTTGCCCAGAGGCCCCCACGTACAGTGCGACCAATTATCTGTTCAGTTGGGTTATCCACCCATCTCTTTCTAGTGCGGTAGAAAAGAGTATGATTAGAAAGAGACGGCGAATGATTTTACTGAACAGTTAAATTGGTGGCACTATACCTACTATTCTATGCCTCGGTGCAAAAAGGTCGATAAGCACTCTTAGCGCCATCTATCATCTGGTCAATGAACCTTGGTAAAAGCTGTCAAACAAGTCATCTCAGATGGCGCTATGTTTTACATGAATTTTTAAAATATCATATCTGTTTAATTATTAGGTATTATTATTATAGGTAGTATAGCGAAATAAACAATTTTCAGGGTTTGCCAAAAAGAACAAAAAGGACCCTTATTTATCTCACTCTGATGTCTGTCCGTCCGTCTGTAGGTATGTCACGAGTTTCTAGTTCGTAGCGTAGACGAAAAGGGTTACATACCTACCATTTGGTTATTTTGTGTAGAATATTGACCCAAAGTCCAAAAGTCACCACTATTTTCTCTATTTCTCTTTTCTCTTCGGTTTTCTCAGAGTACAAAATATATTTTTATAATTATTTACTTTCAATAACAAGCAAATGGGACGTGAAAGTTGTTATTTTTAGACCATATTTGTTACAGGAAAACAAAACTACCTAGTCAGGAATTTAGATTTTCTGTACATTATGAACCACATACTGTATTTAAACAACAAATACCTACGGAAAACTCAGATTTCTGTTTATTTATTTAATAGCAGAAAAAAAACATATTATAATTATTTGATATGTATAAGTTTTAAACATCATTATGTTAGATTTTTGTAAGGTTTGCCCGTGTGTGTGAATAAGTTTTAACCTAGTCTTTTATGAATTAAAAAAGTTAAAGCATCTTGTCAGTTTCTTAAACCATTTGAAAGGTATTTATTTATTTACTTGTTGTAGGTAAAACCTTTTAAGATTAAAAATACCTATCACAAGTACAAGTAAGTCAACATACTTAGGTAATATAAACTATAGGTAGGATTTTTTTTTTGATATTTTGTAATATTCTTAAAGAATGTTTAAACGCAGTTTAGCTTGTGAAGCCCCTGAAAGTAGTACCTATAGACAGTTTCCGGCTTGGCGATTATTTTATCAACAGCCCCTAATGCCTCCCAACAACATTCAATAAGTACTTTATTATTGTTCTGAGAATAAGTATCTATAGCTCATTCATTGCCTGTGTGTGGGTGTGCGTTAGTAAGCACCATAGAGTAACTTATAAACTGTTAGGTTAGCACCGTGCATCTCATTCACCACAGATCATTAAAAACTATAGGGTTTCAATTCGAAACAAGTGAATTTCACTCGGAGTGATGCGAATTTCACCCTAGGGCGTTCAAAAATTGACACGAGGGTAAACAAACTGTTACCTGACGTGCGAAAGTGTTTTGATCAAAGACATTGTATAAGAACTAGACTGTGACTATTTTTGCTCAACTAAACTAGATTTTATTTCCTTATATATAAGGTTGTAATTATTATGATACAATTTTCAAGTGAAAAACGAGCCGAGCGAGATAGCTGTCGGTACCCCGTGTGTCCTTATCTAGCAAGTTACCAGTGTACTTATATAAGGTGACTTTAATTTATCCAGCCAAACTCATACTAGAGGCTTGGTAAGTGACCAGTAACATGAATCGATAACACTTTTTGCCAATTTCGCAAAATAAAATCTTGACGTCCCATAGTAATTGCCTCAGGGCTGGGAATGCTTTTGTAAGGAACACGAAAAGTATAATTTACGAATTTCACAAAAAGGGTCATCGATCCGTGTTACTGATCACTTAACAGGCCTCCAGTATGAGTTTGGCTGCATAAATTAAAGCCACCTTATATAACATATACAATATACCTATATTGTGTTGTTGAATTTCAAACGTGTTAGAAAGGGACCAACGAGTGCCTACAGTGCATAGTCTAGTTCTCTATATGTTCAATGTCTTTGGTTTTGAAACGCTTCGGAGTAATGCGAAAATCACACTGGCTGGGCCACCTGATTTGTGCGACCAGATTTTTCTTTCTCCTTTCTTTCTACATATCTGTCTCTTTCTAATAAACGAGTGACGCAATTTCGCACTATGCTCGCACGTTTTGAAACGTTTCCTCGTAGTTCATTCGGCACGCATTTCCGTCAACATTTCTAACGCACACAGACATTCCTATCCTAATATCATCTGAAACGGAATGTATTTATTATTTTAAAAAATATTTATAAAACGCATTTAAAATACGGAACGGCAACTCTGGGATTAGTTATTAGACTTTTATTTATACAGCCAACTCGTACTGAAGGTTCGGTAAGTGATCAGTAACAACGTTTGAGACCGTTTTTGTGAAATTCGTAAATTTTTCTTTTCGTGCTCCTTACAAACGCAAGCTCAGCCCTGACCTGAATCAATTACTATGAGACGTAAAGATTTTATTTTGCGAAATCAGCAAAAAGTGTAATCGATCCGTGTTACTGATCACTTACTTACCAAGCCTCCGGTATGAGTTTGGCTGTATATATTGAAGTCACCTTGTATACGAATAATATATTTTCATTGGCTTTATAAATCGTTCATCGATCTTAAGCTCACGGTCATGAAATTCAACACGTTCACCATTTTGGCCTGTGAAGTTAGCTGTTAACGTTTTTCTCTACGATTTTTGACGTTTGTTGAACACCGTGTTATGATCTGAGTCGTTCGTGACGTGAGTTGTGCGTCACGCACGCGGGGATAAGTTTTGTTGAAAAATTGTAGTTTATTGTTGTTTCGTAACCGCCCCTTAGGTACTTTTCCGTTTGACAGTTAGACTCTTTTACTCTGTGAGTTTTTTGCTCTGTTGTTTGAACACTTGGCTACGTTCAGTTTGATCGTTAAACGACGTCTGCTTAACATGGCATCTCTTTTACACGTGTAGAATAATGTTTCTGCTATCCTGCTGTCAATGTTATATGGTTGGGTGGCGTCTGACGATCAAAATAAACGCAGACTTGTAGTGCGTGATGTAGGTAGTGGACGTGATATTTTGCAAATTTATTATTTTGTACAAAATGTATATTTACGAATTACCTTTCGATATCAACAAGGAATTATGCAGATTGCTCGACAGTGATGATGATTGGAAGGAGTTGGCTGGAGTTCACATGAAATATTCTCCATTTGACGTCAATGTGAGTACTATATTACTGTTAAATTTATTTGTTGCCCAAGTTTGGGTTTCCCCCAATGAATACTGGGAAATTACGTGATTTCTTGAATAACACAAGCGGTCATCAGTATTTTAATGTGTTATTTGTTCCCTGCAACATTTTTAAATGATGTATGATATCAATTTGATAACAATATTTATTTTTATTTTTTTGTTATACAAGAATTTTTTACATTTAAATTTAATTTTGTAGTTTTAAAGCATCAAATGCCTAATGATGAAATTACGCTAATAATAATTAAGCTTGTGGTCAGAAATGACTCATATTTAGCAGGTTGATTTAATAATACCATCTTTATTGTCATAACAAGTAAGTATTCTTTACAAAATTTACGGATCTCTGTCCACTATATGTAAAGCAAAACAAGTAAATTTTTTTTGTTTACCTAGTTGGTGCTTAAATTCTGTCACAAACAAAATTGGCTATAAAATGAAAACTAGTCATGATATTCAAAAAAAGTTTTTTTTTAAAAAAAGGTAATTTAATTAGCTTACATTAAACACAAACTTTATTCAAAATGATTGCCACCATTTTTCACACAAGCCTTCAATCTTCGCGGCCAATCATCAATAGCAGCACGGACCATATTCATGTCGATATCGGCCACTGCTTTAATCAATGATGACTTTAGGCTGCTCAAATTTTTGTGAGGTTTAGAACAGACCTTCTCCTCCAATTCCTGCCAAATTTTGTAATCCAGTGGATAGAGGTTAGGGCTAGATGAGGGCCAATCTTGATGCCTTATTAGCTCGATATTCTGGCGCTCGAACCACTCCTGAGTTGTTTTGGCCTTATGAGCAGGTGCGGAGTCCTGTTGAAACACAAATGGCCGTCCTCCAAAGAGTGTCTGGGACAGATCTTTTATTATGCGATCTAAAACCGTGTCTTGATACACTTTTGCACTGGTTTTGACACCTTTTTCACAAAAATGCACTTCAGTAGGGCCATAGTAGGACACTCCCAACCAAATCATGACTGATGAAGGATGATGGCCGTGCTGCACTCTAGGAATGGCATTTCCAGCGGCCGCAGAGCTGGTAGCGTACACCCTGTCATTTTGTTTGTTGTACTTCTCTTCGATATTAAAAATTTTCTCGACTGTAAACAGGATATCGCGGTGTCTGTTTCTTGCTTACCGCTTTAGCAAAACTTTGCATTTTTTGGCTCTCATAGCTATCAGATGCGCGTTCAGAAGATGTCCACTCTTTTTTCGGTAAGCTCGTAGTCCCAGGTCTTCATTGAGTACTTTTTTTACGGTACTTCTGGTTAATCCCATCTCCAAAGCCATCAGTTTCTGCTTGCGGACGGGATTTCTTGCAATACGCGCCTCGATTGCTTTGATGACCCCTGGAGTTCTAACGGAACGAGGTCTGCCAGTTCTTTTCTTGTCATCGACACTAGAGGTTTCATTGTATCTCTGGATGGTACGGTACACGAACCTCTTTGTGATTTTTAATTTTTGAACCAAGTTGAATATCGTCTTCGGTGGATGGCCGCAACGATGCAATGCAATTACCGCTACTCTCGGTCCTCTTTGCGAGTCCACTCCATCGTAAAAAATGAATGAATGTAATTGTGATTTGGCAGGTTATTAATCAAAAAATATTTGAAAATCGAACACCATTTAATTTTTTTTTCTAGGTGTTCTTTTTTTAAAATAAATGGCCAGTGACAGTATTTAAGAACCCACTAGGTAGTTATTGAGGATATAAGTAATGAATATTCCTAACTTATTCTTAACTAGCCTTTGCCCGCAGCTAGGTCCTAGGTTCCTAGGTCCCCACAGTACAGACCTAATTTAGTTTGGGGACCAATAGATATGTTTTAAAAAGTGGCAAAGAATATTGTTAATTTTAGTATTTTGTAAATCACTTTTGTATATTTTTTGGTTAAATCAATTATATTATTATTATTATAGCTTCGCTCACATGGAAGTGTTTGAGTGGTTCCTGGGTTAGTGTTTATTTTATCAACACCCCTTATAGCCTATATGTTACCCAGGATCACTACAATTATAATAAAGAAAACCGTATTCAAATCCATTGAGTGGTTCTCGAGTTGAAAAGGTACATAGAACAACAAAATTAAAAAAAAAATAGTTTTTGCCTCAGTACAGTACTTTTATTAAATAATCAAAATAAAAATCATTTATTTCAGACTTTGAAGGCCCAAATAAGAACTATTTACGTATTCACAGCCCAGGAAAGCTGTCCACAAGATTGACTCTATACAATGCTAATGAAATAAGCTAATAATCCATTTTATTTAAAATTTAGCAAAAATATTCAATGTAAAGTCCCTTTCAATAGAATCCGGCAATAATGTAAACAAACAAATTATTTGACAGTTGTCTATGATCATACTGTTGTATACTATGGTCGATTTGGATAGAAAAATGAGGTATACAAACTGTTAAGGATGAAAATTACCGATATTGTAAAACCTCTTGATAAAAAGTTTACATACATCGATTCTAGACACTTCAATCTTCATGTAGAATACACTTTTGGTCACAATAAAATGCATATTAACTCACTTTTTGATAAAAAACTTTTCAACAAAATTATTATTTCAGGTAGGGAATAAAAATACCTTGCGTCTCTCTTTTGTTGCAACAAATATTATGATTACGCGAAAAGAAATATACATTAGATAACCTATTTTTTTATCCATCACAAAATGCAAGAGTACAATAATTAACTACCCATTACCAAATGTACATTCCCAAATCTGTTGAATTACGGCACCCTAGGTATGCTAGTCTGGCTCGCACTTGACCGATTTTTAGAACCTATTTTAAACATGAAAACACTGCTGGGACAGGTTTTTTTTTGTTCTATCTCCTTAATGTGGCACAATATCCCAAAACGTGTTTTACAGGTACATCGGGCATCGTAAATTTGGTAGGAATATGCAAAAAGTCAAAAAAGGAAAAAGTATATTTATTTTGTCATAATAATATTCTTTTTACATATAAAAAGATAATATTACTATATGCTCAAGTGCCAAAGAAAACAATAATATTTCATTACAATTAATCAGGAAATAGAACAGGAAGCCAAGCGCCAGATGATCTCTGCAACCAACCAGCTGTTTGTCCGCTGGGGTCAGCTGAACCAGACTGTCGAAGCACTCTTCATATTGCTGCACCATATGAAGCATGTCCCTGCGATGAAGTTGCTCGTGCCGGTGGTGGATGCAAGGTTTCAGAAACTACTGAAGAAACATAGCTGTGGTGACTCTAGGGACAAGGATACTGCTACTGTTGATGGTAACAATTGCTTTTACCAGGATTACCTCATCTTCAAAGGGGTTGTATACAATATACGGAATGCAAAATTCTCAAATTTTCGACTCCGCCGTCCCCCAACGTAACAGTGTTTACCGTAACATTTGGCAGGGAGCCCTCCCTCCATTCCGTTACGTAATGGTTGCTTTGGAAAAATATTTGGGATTATATTCAGGAATAAAAGTAATATTTCAGTTTTTAATAACATAAAAAATCTCCGTCCTAAAATTGTAACGTAACCCAAACCTTACCCGCCCCACACACACACGTACCAGGACCGTAACGCCTGGCCGAAACCCTCCCCCCAAATTGCGTTACGTATTTTGTGAACGACCCCAAACAGAAATAAGCGAATTTTTGATTCAAAATGGTTATCATTAGGCCATGCTCTGTGTTTGCTTCATGGTCAGTTGATTAGAAAATTAAAGGGTACTTCTATATAGACTATATTTAAAAAAAAACCGGAGTCGGGCTCGCCCGCCGAGGGTTCCGTGAATGACATTTTTTTATGATTTAATATCAAAGGTATAATTCTCACATTTTTCCCTATACTTGTAGTATTAGACGGTATACTTGCCAAATTTCTTGCCAATGAAAACTTCTATCTCACCATAGTAGTTAAATCGTTTTATGATATTGACAATCCATAGAAAAAAGTAGTTTGAAATTAAAGAAGCTAGAAATCATAATTAAAGAACTTACTTTTACTTTTTAATAATGAGGACAGTCCCTGCACTTATTTAATAAAAAGTGTGTTAAGTTTTTAAGGACACCTGTAATTTTTATGATCAGTAACAACAGTCAACAAAAAGATTTACCTTCGAAATAATACAGACTCTATCAATAGTAAAGTATAAATTTCAAAAGGTACTAAACTTAACATAAATATGGCAGTTCCTTAAAAAATCATATAAAATACTGTCGGTTCCTAAAAGATTTTTACCTTAATGAGTCAATTAAGCTAGAGTGTTGGCACAGACAATCTTGTCACATCGCGAAAAATCGAAAAAACCGCAAAATAAAATAACACAAAATTTCTAATTAAATTGATGTTGCTCATTTGTTAATATATATAAATGACAGAGAAAAAATTGTTAGCTTTCAAAACTGGAATGCAGGCTATGGGAAGTTGTAATCAACGTAGTCAATCAATGATTAGGTTAATTTGTTTCTATTGTATTCATATTATCAGTAATTTACTTCGTAATTTATTAATGTGTTCTGCAGTTTTCCTGTTGCTTACTAACTAATAAACACCGATTTCTTTAAGCTAGTTAACTGTATGTTGTTAAAATGTTTGTTTATTAATGTTTCAGAAAACGCGAACAATCACAAAATACCGAAGATCGTCGGTAGTGACAGTTCAATACCACTGCCTGTGATGCTTATTGAAAAGGTAATAAAATAATTGTAGTTGTTTTATTATATGACACTTTTTTTTGTGCACGGGAAGTTGAGGCGGTCTTGCTCTAAAGTTTTTTTTTCACGGAGAAGAAACTGACAGTTCATGACACTTCATGCTAGTGCAAAATGCGCTTTTAACTCTTATGATGCATGAGTTATTTCACATTACAACATTCAAAGGTTCGCTACAATGTGAAATGGCTCACGCACCATAGGAATTAATAGTACATTATGATACAAGTGAGCTGCGTTGGACATTACAGTCGAGGCGGGATTGCAGGCCGAGCCGAAGGTGAAGCCGTAATGGAGCCGAGAGTGTAACGTCTAATGCTCACGCGTTTCATACGACGTTTTTCAACACAATTGCGAAGAAAAATAATAATATATCACTGTCTTTTTTTTTCCACATAATCTTTCCACATAATCGAAACCACAGCCGTGAACTGACAATTTTCTTTGAAAAATGGCGGTGGAGATTTTGTTTTTTGCGCAGATGGAAATAGAGGCACTGACGCATCCGTCAAACAGCCAAATATTGCCAAACAGCCAAAATTAAATACTAACAAACTGAATATTTTTGTATTTACAACAAAAATTTGAGTTAATTTGTTGATAAAAATAAATAATTTGATAAACTTAAATGATTATTTAAGAGACCGTTTATTTATTCGCAAAAACTTTACTATTTCTCAAGACATCAAAACTCTTTGCTAAGATAAAAAAAACTGTAATGTATAAAGCACTAGTGCTATAATGTAAAGTTAAAAGCACGCGTGTTTAATATGCTGCATTATGACCCGAAGAACGCTGCAATAAGGGCCACTTTATAAGCAAGTGTGTTGAAAAAGCGCATTTCCCACTATTACGAACTGTCAGTTTCCTCCGTGCATATGTAAAAATATACCATAGGTTGAATTTAATAACGCACAATTTTTGAATTCGCGGTGCCACCCCTGAAAATGTATTATTTTTGTAGCTTTTTTATTAACTGAATTAATTTTATACATATTAATAACGGATCCGGATTGTATACTGACATGTCAAACTAGATGATGAACAATTGTATTTTTTTAGAGCGAGACGGAGAGTCAATGTCTGACCCAGTCTTAAAAAAACTTGTTATTTCAAATCGTGCTATTTCTAGATAAGAAAAATAAATACCTATCCTGACTTAATAATATTATAGTATTGAATACAGATAAAATATCTTGTTACACAATTTGTAAATTCACCAGTAAACACAGAAAAGAAACCATTCCCCTCCAAATTCACCAATGAAATGTGGTCAATTTATATATTTTGCTATGTTACCAAGTTTTCTCGGAAGCGTGTACCATTGTTCATCTCAAGGGTATTTTTTTGAAAAATTGTCCCCCGTACACGGATAGTTGCAAATATTTAGTAGACATATATTTGAAATTAACGATCTAATTTTTGGTTGTAATTTAGTGATGGAATAAGGGCTGTTTTAATGTGTTAAATTCGCCAATAAAAAGTCACATTTGATTTACCTAGCGTAATACTGACTTAAACAACCCTTTGGATTATTTTAATGAGGAAAATGGTTGTATTTTATTTACAGGGCGTCCAACTGCCGACATCTAGTAAAGTTTACAACTTTAATTCTCCGACGAATGAGTCAAGCTCCGTGGTAAGAATCAGAAACAATTAGCTTATGCCGTGCAACAAACTGAATAATTTATTAACAATTCCGCGATCAATGGCTTATATTTCTGAGAGTGTTGAATAGGTATTAAATTTAAGTTAATGACTAAGGAGCCAGCTACACAGATCGCGTTCTGCGTTCGAAACAATCACAACGAGCGTTCTGCTTGACCGGCGCGGTCTGTCTGTGAAAGCGGAACGAAGAACTCGGCTATGTTTTGCCGGCTCCCTACTTAAGTATATTTTAAAATAAGAAAAATTATTGATTTCAATAACGTTGCGAATTTTGCAATGCGAAGGTCCCATAGTAGACAACTTTGTATTGACGAGTAAAGCTTATCGGTGCGGTGACACTTCACCATTAAGCAAGAAAAGGTTTATCAAATTGAGACCTTGTAAAACCATTTCCTTTCAAATACCTTTGCGTTTGAAAATATGTAAAATATGTACAGTTGCCATTTTAGTCAAGCGTTTTAGAACTGTAGTTTTAAGATAACCGTTACTGGGTGAAAAGAAGCACCAAATTATGTATGAAGGTACTTAGGTGTAAGCCAAGGCGCCCGCTCAAAATAAAAAAAACACTGGTCAAGTGCGAGTAGAACTCGTGCCCTAAGGGTTCCGTACATCGTTTAAAACACAAACATATTCCACGGGTAGTGGTAAACTTTCGATCTATTAAATTTAGGTATAATTGGTCCTAAATTTCTTTTTGAATATCGGTTTTTTCAGATTTGTCTCATAGACGTGCAAGACCTAAATGTGAACGAAATTTTAAGTTTCTAAGTCAACTAGAAGTACCCTATAGATATCATGGCGAGCCAATTTGTAAAATTGATTACGTAAAGGACAATAACTTTTTCCGCGTTAAGTTAGAAGCCAGATTTTCTAACAACGCTATAGGGCCGTAGACTTCTTTAGGAGATATTGTTTTCAACTAGATAATTCTAACGGGGCTCGAAAAGGGGTCTTGACAGACACACAGACAAAAAAGTGATCGTATAAATTTTGAGGTACAGAACCGTAAAAAGGGTTACGTTCCGAAACCTTCTATATGAGCATTGTAGTACTTGTGCAACTAAATAATGGAAGTTCCATTGGAATTGGCAAAGGCGTCCATTCTAAGTCTACCTCTGCCACTATTCCTGCATACATTTTACTTTTACCTATGGCCGAAAAAACATGGTGCTTCTTAGATTTGCATCCCAAAACTTACGCTTACTTCAATTTGAACACTGACAACAGGATAGCATATGCATTTTTGCATGAGTGCGAATGAGTGAGGAAGAGAGCTCGTATGGCTACACTGAGATTATTGAATATTTAGAACGCGCTTGGCTCTATGACGTAATTTTTGAGCTTGTGTGACACACACGGTGATTTCCCAAGTTGGAAGCGAGTTGTAAGTTGTATGCGAGCTAAATAATACAATTAAATTAAAATAAGAAATAGGTTGTGCGATTCGAAAATCTTTTGATCCATTCCATGTTGCGACTTGGTTTAACCGTTTATTTAACATCTAAAATACCTTTTATGGTATAAATAATTTTTCCCGGTGTTTTGACGCATCATATATTTCCTCTATTTTACGATGCATAAAATTTCTCCGCACTACAAACCCTTCGAGATAAGTATCCAATTAAAGTTAAATTACACTGGCAAATAAATCACATGCAAGATTGATTAAAAAAACTGATTATGTGCGAGTTAGACTCGCACTCTGAGGGTTCTGTAACATGCTTCCTACTTTATTTCCAAGTACTTTGATATTTCCGTCAATAGCATGCTGCCGTTTTCTTGCGCCATCTAGTAGGAGCGAAGAGCATACCTTGTTTTATTATAGTATACTTTCACCTAAAATCTTCAAGTAGGCGCCATTTCTAACCCAACCCTTTAACCTACTTATGCCAAGTAACATAGCCCAGGCTATTTTTCCGCGTGCGCGCAGGCGCGGTCTAGCTTTAGAAAAATAATTGCATCACCTACTGGCCCAAGGGCGACAATAACTTTTATAAATCTGAATGAATAAAGTAGTTTAAAAATACAATAAATCAAACAATATTAGAATCAATCATGACCCACTTAGGTCGAAGTATATTTTGATTTTCCAATTTTGTTTTATTTATGTATATTTAAACTTATCTATATATGCATATTCTACTAAAATAAAAAGTTCATCAAAGCCAATGATTTATATTTTTGAAGAAAAACAGTTTAATTATGTAAATATGTTTATGGTAAAAATAAAAAATAAAATGGGAAAAAATAACGCAAAATTATTGTAATAAGTGTTGCAATTGCGGAAGTTTAAACTTTATCCAAAATGGTTTTACATAATATGTCGTCGCACAACGAATCGGCACCAGACTACCTCAAAGTAAAGCATTGAAACATGAGCTTTAAATCGTGAAATGATTATGAAATACGTGTATCGTATTACGTACTTTACATTTCTGTTCTAGTGGACAGCGGGTTGATGGCGCGCTGACAGTGCATTGACTTCGCATTGTACACTTGCAGCGTAAGCATAACCATTTAAAGCTCACATTTCAATGCACACTTTGAAGTGGTCCGGTGCCAAGGCGTTATATTTTCAAGTAACGTTTGGTCCAGTACGGAGGGCACGCTTGAAGTTAGTCGCATTTGGCGTTGCAACTGCGATGCGCGGGGAAATACTGCGCAGGCGACAGCTTACTTTACGCGCGCCTTCGGTAGTTACCCTGGCTTAAGTTACTTGGTGCAAGTCGGCTCAAGAGCTTACAACCATACTGAAGCGCTTAATAATTAGGCTCGCCAAAAAATGTACCTTCAAATTCTTTACCTTTCAAGAGTAATAGAGACAGCGATACGCTTTAGGAGAAAAAGTTTAATAAGTAGGTAATAGAGAAAAAGCCATTTGAAGGTCATTAATTTTAGCGTGCGGCTTTCATGGTTATAAACTTCTTGAGTGGGCCCAACTATACGGTAATACAAATGGCTTCTCCCCTAGCAAACGAACACAACATCAACAAACGGATGCAAGGGCATTTCCAGCTCAATGCACAGCGAATTCATCAAGAACGTGTCAGCTATACCGATGCTGAGCTACGACGACCTTCGGGTAGCGACCAACGAGTGGGCTGAGTCCAACCTGCTGGGCCGGGGCGGGTTCGGACAGGTCTTTAAAGGTATGGAGTACAATGAAAAGTTTCGTCAATGTAGGTAGCGTCTGACTGAGCCTTAAAAATCATTATCTTATGAAGCCCTTGGAGAGTGTGTCGTCCATACACATGAACTACTAAAATCATATGATTTTTTTGTTGTAGAAGAGAAAAATTGCAGTCGATTCGACATTATAATGCCTCATGCAAAAGTGAACCATTTCTGAGATATTTTGAATTTAAGCTTTTTTTCTAAAGTAAACTTTTAAAAAATATGTTTAAAAATCCAGCCAATATTTTGTTTTTTTTTTATTTGTTTCGCTTTGATTACATCCCAGCCAATAAACAATAACCCTAAAATGCAATTATTGACGTAAACCTTAACACAGTGCTCCAAAACAATTGAAAACTCTTGAAAATCGCAAAAGATTTACACAAAAAAGCTAGGTTGAAACGAAAAGTCTCTATGCAATTTTCAGTGCGTATTAGCTCGAAAACATCTGCATTTTACTAGCTTTCGAATGAGGTACAAAAACCTTAAATTGACAGAGGAATGATAAAAATATGGCCAAAAGAGTAGGACTGGGTAGAATATTAGAAACAAATCTTATGCATACAAAATGTAAGTCTATAATCCATTGTTTTCTAATTTATAATGATTTTTTTCTACCTGCTCCTATTGTTGTGGATATATTTTTATCATTTCTCTGTCAATTTGAGATTTTTGTACCTCATTCGAAAGCTAGTAAAATGCAGATGTCTTCAAGCTAACACGCACAGAAAATTGCATAGAGACTTTTTGTTTTAACCCAGCCTTTTTGTGTAAATCTTTTGCGATTTTCAAGAGTTTTCAATTATTTTGGAGCACAGTGTCAAGGTTTACGTCAACGATGTGCATTTTAGGGTTATTGTTTATTGGCTGGGATGTAAGCAAAGCGAAACAAATAAAAAAAAACTAAAATATTGGCTGGTTTTTTAAATATATTTTTTTAAAGTTTACTGTAGAAAAAAAGCTTAAATTCAAAATATCTCAGAAATTGTTCACTTTTGCATGCGGCATTATACTGTCGAATAGACTGCAATTGTTCTCTTCTGCAACCCCTTAAAAGAATTGCATCTAATTACCAATCATTCTGTATAGTATATTTACAACGAGCGTTACTTAACCCAATGTTTGTGCTTACACACAAGTCTCTATCGAGATACCCAGCTATGTAAAGAGAGAAACGATTGTCTGTTATCTTATCCCGCTTGAATGAAACCCTTTGTAGGATACATACTGGCAATAGTCTGTTTGTAACAAAATTATTAGGATCAGAGACGCAGCTACAATACAATATCGGATTAGTCGCGGAGAATAAACAAAATTTATGCGACGAAAATCCCAAACAAAAATAAGTATGAGTGTAGAATAAGTGTAGTCACAAAACTCGCAAATTATGATGCCTCCATTCGACCCGACCGACGATTATATACAGCTTAAGTTTGGAAACGTTTACACGAAGGAGACTTGCAAGCTTAATGATAAAGCCGAATTCAAGAAATCCCTGGCTGCCGAACTATTTTTGGATTAAACAGTCTTAATAATTAAGGATAAACCAAAAGTTAGGTTAGGTTAGGCCATAATCTATGATCCTATTTTAATAGGCAATACCTTTGGAATAGAATCAAAAAGATCTTTTAACATTCAAGTTTTCTATTTTGTTGTGAAAATTATACACTTTAAGTGACCGCCGCCATTGTTGGTAACGATCTTAGCTCAAATACAGTCCGGTAAGATCTACAAAAATCCATCCATCCATTCATCAGCCTGTCTCGTCCACTGCTGGACATAGGCCTTTCCAAGATTTCGCTACTGTTGGCGGTCCTCTTGGAAGAAATGCCCATACTCACACACGCTGGGCAAGCGGGTTCGGTGAGCGCGGTGCCAAAACCTTCGCACCAATGACACCGCTGCTCGTAATCGGTCTGTTTTCGGTCCTAGGCAAGAGCTGTCCTCTTACTCTCCTCCGAATAATTTCGGGAGGATTTGCGAGTAAGATTATGGCACCTCCACAGACGAGCCCGGCATTAGCTCTACCACCATTATCACTGCACAAATATCAAAATCAAAACGAAATAGACGTTCGACGTCATTTGTAAAATCTATACCACTTTCCGTTAGGTTCATACATCATTGCCCACCTTGTATATTTCACTGGAACTTTGGTAACGCTGATACTGTAGTGGTATATTTACAATTCCAGGTGAATGGAAACTTCTCCCGGTGGCTGTGAAGAGGCTAAGAGACAACGACGGCAAGAACAGAGAGTTGATACGTGAGATGTGCCTCAATCAGTACAGGCATGATAACATTCTCCCGCTCTACGGATATAGTCTTGGAGGTAAGGGTAAAATCGCGGAACAAATATCAGCAGTTCCATAGAAAACACGAACCTACTTGACCAAATTGTATCTATACTAATAATAAAATATTAAAAAGTCGTGTCTGTCTGAACATTGAATTTTTTTATATGTTCCAAATTAACTCGAGAACCACTTAACGGATTGGGATGCGGTTTTTTATTATCATCGTGGTGACCCTGGTCAACATAGAGGCTCTAAGGGGTGTTCATAAAATAACGCCTAAGCCGAAAACGGGGCAAAGATTGCATAAACACGGGTGAAGCTACGGGCAAAGGCTAATTGATTTATATAATAAAATAGATAGGAAAACTTGCGACTCTATGACAAATGGTAGTAAACTACTTAAATAACATTAGTCATTGAAATTTTCCACGGATAGTAATTAGAATACATTAAAAAATCTTATGAAACACAATAAGTAAACGATAGTTACATAAATACCTAAACAGTAAGAATAACAATACTCTAGCTTAAAAGACGTCACTTTGTGGAAATTCAAATACTGTCATGACTATCTATTGTATATACAGGATGACTGGTAATTAGATGCAATCCTTTGAAGGGGTTGTAGAAGAGAGCAATTTCAGTCGATTCTACCATATAATGCCTTATGCAAAAGTGAACCATTTCTGAGATATTTTGAATTAAAGCTTTTTTTCTAAAGTAAACTTAAAAAAAAAAATTTAAAAAACCAGCTAATATTTTACAATTTTTTTATTTTTTTCGCTTTGATATCATCCCAACCAATAAACAAAAGCCCTAAAATGCACATTATTGATGTAAACGTTTAAATTATATAACAATGGATTTATAAACTTACATTTTGTGTGCATAAGATTTGTTTCTAATATTCTACCTGCTCCTATGGTTTTGGCCATATTTTTATCATTCTTCTGTCAATTTGAGATTTTTGTACCTCATTCGGAAGCTTGTAAAATGCAGATGTTGTCAAGCTAATACGCACAGAAAATTGCATAGAGACTTTTTGTTTTAACTTAGGTTTTTTGTGTCTATTGCAATTTTCAAGATTTTTCGATTGTTTTGGTGCACAGTGTCAAGGTTTACGTCAATAATGTGCATTTTAGGGCTATTGTTTTTTGGTTGGGATGTTATTAAAGCGAAACAAATGAAAAAATTGAAAAATATTGGCTGGCTTTTTTAATATAATTTTTTAAAGTTTACTTTAGTAAAAAAGCTTAACTTCAATATATCTCAGAAATGGTTCACTTTTGCATAAGGCACTATATGGTCGAATCGACTGCAGTTGCTCTCTTCTCTAACCCCTTCAAAGGATTGCATCTAATTACCAGTCACCCTGTATATAATATATAGTTTTTTATTATATTACAGTATTACACAAAAGAAAAGAAAAATCTAGATATATTTCAGGCCCCACTGGGCTTGGCATCAGTTGATATAATATATATATTAATTGTATTATTCTAACACATCCATCTTTATCTCTAATGACACTCAGTCTCTGATATTCCGCGGCCTTGTCTTCACCAACCTCCAAAACATATTAACGTTGGCTCTGGAATGAATTTAAACTTTCTTTCATTTCTTCCTTCTTTCTTTCAACAGTTTCTTTTACTTTCTTTTTTAGTACATTGTAATTTTGCTTTGATCATGCACTAAGCAAATTCAAAATAATTGGACCCTGTACTCTCTTATTAGCTCGCACAGCTAATAAGTATAACCATACTTTCTTCAATTCTTCCACAACCTTTTAACATTACCATTCCACCATTTCCACCATATTCTCTTTTTTTCCACTCTTTCTTCTATATACACCACAAACTTCGGTAGCTACATCTACCATATAAATTTTCAAAGCCTCCTAAAATTCCTGTTTCATCACCATTCATTTCATTCAAATAATTTAAATTCTCCTGATTTTTTATATTCATCCTTGACATAGGTGTCCAGCAATCTTTCAATTTTAATTCTTTCTAACATAGTTATAACCATTTTTGGTGGATGACCCCAATGCTTGAACGTACCATTCATCACCAGATGATCCGTAACAATGTTGGAGCCTCGGTTACACCCTGGTGTTAGAACTCTGTCAGTTTGTAGTGCTCTTTAATTATCCATCCATCAGTGGATTTCACCACTCTTGGCGGTCCTCCTGTAAGAAATGTCCATACTCACACTCGCTGGGCAGGTGGGTTGGCAGTGACGTCGCTGCCCGTCACCAGTCTGTTTTATATAAGGCCCAGCAATTTGGGATGGATATACCGCCATCCATCGGTCCCAGGCAATGGTGGGCCGCCTGGTTTTGTCCACAGTCGAGCCCGGCACCAGCTCTACGATATATAATTATAGATACATTATATTTATACATTTTTAGTCTCGTATACTTCACTGCCTAAAAGAGGGCTAAAGCTAACCTTGGCATGCTAATATCTTACCAACCGTTAACTTGAATGCCGAAAAAATACTAGATTTTTGATCCTGTAACAAATATTCATACTAAATATTTAAATTTACATTTTTCGAATATATTTTACTAATAAATTGTATAATACTTGTATAATGAGGGCGAGTAGTATTGAAAGTTCAGTTTTAGACTTTCGATAACGTAATTTAATAAATTAATAACGAAATAATTAACTGTATTTTAAAAAGTAAGAATAGCACGTAACATTTTTCGGACTTAAAAAATTAATTGACTATTTTAGTCTCAAAAGAATTCACCTGTACCAACAGCCGGACTTCAAAAAAGTCACATTCACAAAAATCGGTCATCCACCAGCAACACGCAGATGGATCCCTGTCAGAAAAATTTGAAAATGAAAAAGAGAAGAAAGCTCAAAAAACATTCAGAGGAACAAAATAAATAATTGTATATAATGCGAAATGCATGCCAGATTCTAATACCGTACAATTCAGAAGCGGTCATATGTGAAGACACCAAAAATTCTAACACCTTATGGTGATTATTGGTTCATAATTGCAAACTAACATTATTTGAAATTTTATTTGCGGCTTTTTTTGGAGATATTTGCAAAATACTGAATTTTCGTTAATTTCGTTCAATGGTGGACTGCAAGCAATGGAACCTGTGCCACAATAAAAATAAAAATCGTTCATTCAAGTCAGACCGAATGTCTAGAGGCCGTTCAAAAATTAACCCGTCTAGGTCTAAATAATTCTAGCATCTTACTCGGTACAAATGCACATAAATATTTTTGAAGCCTACAAAATTTAAGGGTTTCTGTGCTAAAAATATGAATACTACAAAAAGGCATAACAATACAAGGCCGTTAAAAAGCAAACAATTTGAAATGTTGTCAATTGTATCATAGTATTAGTCGTAGGAACAGAATGAAATGCAAAGGTCAACACTAGTAGTAATTTAAAAATGCATGCTTTGGTCCAGATATGGAGCAGGATCGTACCTTGTGCAATCAGACGGGTTCATTGGTTAATTATGAATACATTTTTCAGGGCCTGAAGCTTGCTTAGTGTACCAGCTGATGTCCGGAGGGTCACTGGAGCAGCGACTGCGATGTAAGACTCATCACCCGCCGCTGACCTGGTGCCAGCGGTATAGGATAGCACACGGTGTGGCTAGGTAACATATGCACTATATTCTCTATAACTTACTACCTAGTCCGGCCAAAAGTTCTGTCCCTCACATTAAGTGGGATATTTTTCATCCCAGACCGAATCTAGTAAAATTAACGAATGGAAATTCTTGGCTAGCTACACACCTTAAAAATATTTTAGCTGCTCAAAGCAGTGACCATTAAAAAAAACTATCCTTGAAGCAGCCCGTAGCAGCCCCCCATCTTTAAAACACGCTACATAATTGTGCTTTTCGCCTTAAATCTTTTCAATCCTAGCTCTTACAGTTAGAACTTGTGGTAAGGCTTAAAGCTGACTATTGTCTCTTAGAGATTAGACAGTAAACATTGGAAAACAAAGGAGTTTGAATAATTTTGGGAGCCATTTTACAGCACCACCGTTATGAACAAAGAAAAAAATATTGTCATTTTCTATCCTATCATTGGCATCAAAGTCCAACCTTTAACTCGTTTTCACCTATCTTAATGGAATATCGTAGACCCAAAATCAATTCGTGTATTTACAATCTCAATCTGCCACTTTGATACTCGTCAAAAAAAATCTTTTTAATTATATTATATAACAATCCATTTTTATTGTAGTTTGAAACTTATTCGTTCCTGTGGATATAGATTGAGTTCTATGGTTTTCCCGGAACCTTGCAATTATCCTTAAAAACAGGGACAGAACTTATGGCAGGACTAGGTATATAAAAGCTAGTTCAGCTGATGATATATAATTTCCAAAGGCGCTTGTGTTATGCGTACGAGTAATTGGTCAGGATACTACAATAGTTATGAGCCGAGGTGTGGTAGTTTATGAAAGTGCTACGTACGAGTAAAGATGTTATAAAAACACGAGTGTGAGTTTTTCACTAGTATCACACGACGTCGCTTTTCTTACGAAGTGGTGTAACTGACTTTCTCATAACCTAATACGTACGTCTTCACCGTTATATGTATAAGTCAACGCAGGTAAAAAGAGCTCTGGGGCGTCAGTGGAAGGGATATGTTTGCGCATGGGGGTATAGTCGCGCACAAAAAGGCTTGAGTATAAAATTGTTTGATGATTATGTAAGTAAAATGTTTATTGTAGAATGACATCGGCATAACAGCTATTTTTTAACAAGTTAGAAATAAAAATATACTGTGGTTGTTGATTTGGTCCACAACTTGCGTCACATGAATGTTAATATAATATACATGGTGCTTATTCCAAAAAAAATGCATAAAAAAACAAAATACTTCTACCAGCTTCGTTCCTCATGCAGCAGTAAACATTGTAAATCATTTTTCTTTATTTTCTTTGCAAACCTATCCTAACACAAATACATTTTTGCGCGTGACTGTATTTTGAGATCGACCGAACGTGGACACTGCGCCGTGAAGCGAAAGTCACCAATCACGAGACAGAAAATCCACGCGCCAGGTATTTTCCCCGTCGCGGCCGCCCGCGCCGCACCTCATACCACCAATTTGGTCGGTAATTCGCTCACTGCGCAGGTACGTCGCTCGGAGCTCTTTTTACCTGCGTTGACTTATATAGGTTAAAATTCGGGTATAAATGTATGATTGTAAGAAAAATAGTTTTGCCTGACGGGATATTAAGGTTCTCTGAGAAAATCTGATTCGAATTTATTTTCGAAACCCACGCGGACGACGTCGCGGACAAAAGCTAGTATGATGATATAAAAATGCATCGTCCGTGTGTCAGCGATGTCCCGAGCGTGTAGTGTGAGATGCAAGTCACAGTTTACACTCGTACACACACGATTCACCGACAGTTATAACGTTCCAGCGTTATTGGTAGTGGGCCCTATCGCCGTACTTTGAGGCTTTCCCGCGTTTATTATTTCTATGTCCTGTATTCGACTCGGGCGTGGTTTTATGAACACTTCTTTTAGCCTGTGTTTTGACCAGCGTCATTACCTATACTATGATAAATAAAAAAAAACCGCATCAAAATCCGTTGAGCAGTTCGTTACATAAATACAGAAAGACAGACAAAAACTTTGCCTTTATTACAATAATAATAACCCATTTCACTCAAAATTATGTAAAAATAATCAATTTACAGACACACGACTTTTTTACTACTTTATTATTGGTATAGATTGTACACAAAAAAGTTGATTACAGCCATTGAAGATTTATAAATTTAAGTACAGCGGCAAGCTCATCTCTGTAAGAGATTTTTTATAGCAAACCGAATGAATATAGGAGTGCAATCGGTAACCATATGTTTACTTAAGGGGCTATTTCGATAAAGCGGCACTTTTTGAAGTTGTTTACCTGCTTTTTAGAAGAAGCCACTAAATTTATAAATTAGTATATAAATTTCCGAACCTTTTTCTAGTTTTCTTTAGCACAGAAACGCAATTGCAGAACTTTCGCTGGATAGAAATAATTATTGAAATGAGGTCTTCTTCTACACTTTTTTTGTAGTATGACAAATAGTAATGACATACAGACAGACCTCGACGATGTTTTATTAGATAGATTTTAACAATATCTAAATTTTGTTAGTTTGAAATTATAATAGCTATTTTAGTAAATTTTATATAAATTTAAAACTGACATTTTGATATTATTTCCGCAATCCGTCCCTCTAGCACTGCGGGTCGTTCTGCATGGAGTGACAGTGACCTTTGCAAGCGTGACATATCCTCTTAACTACATATACATACTGACTAAAATATATATAACCCTTAAGTTCTACATTTATACATAACTTTATATAAACGTGACTATACATAAGGTAAGGCTTAATGATTTTCTGAATAGTGCATTTTTAGTTTATTTTTAAAAGAGGAGATAGTGCGACATTTTTGGATGGTGTGCGAAAGAGAATTCCCAAATGGCTTTTACTGTGAATGAACATGTAATAAAATAATATTCCTTTACAATGGAATTCTCCTGAAAACCTAAAATTAGGCTCCACGTAACAAATCAGTGGTGCAATTGATTTCGTAGCACGTGTGTAAGACAATCGTATTCAAATTCGATTGTCATATGGCTATTCGGCTAAACAAATTAGGCCGTTTGACAATTTAAATCGTAGGTTTTTGGTTGCCAACAATAAAACAAGACAATCGTATTCATTTGACAGCCAAAAATGTACGATTTCAATTGTCCAACGGGCTAATTTGCTTAGCCGAATAGTCATATGACAAGCTTACCCAATAGCAACTCAGAAAGGCAACGTTTCCTTCCTTTGTTCCAGAGGTCTACAATACCTACACACGATGGCGGGCACGCCGCTCATTCACGGCGACATCAAGCCAGCCAACATCCTACTGGATCAGTGCGGAATCCCCAAGATAGGTGACTTCGGGCTCGCGAGGAAAGGGCCCTATGGCGAGGATAGGACGCATTTGAAAGTTTCCAGGTTAATATAATAGTCATTTTGTATTTATATATAAGGTGACTTTTATTTATGCAGCCAAACTCATACTGGAGGCTTGATAAGTGATCAGTAACACGGATCGATAACACTTTTTGCTAATTTTACAAAGTAAAATCTTGACGTCCCAATAGTAATATGACTTGGGCAAACCGAGTGCGTTTATAAGAACACGAAAAGAATAATTTACGAATTTCACAAGAATGGTCATCGATCCTCGTTACTGAGCACTTACCGAGTCTTCAGTAAGAATTTGGCTGCATAATTAAAGTCACCTTATAAGGTGCTATTAAAATATCTGCAATGGGAGAGGGTATATAGAATGCAATAGTAATAGTACATTATGATACAAGTGAGCTGCGTGGGACATTATAGTCGAGTCGGGATTGCAGGCCAAGCCGAATGGGGAGGGCGTAATGGAACCGAGAGTGTAATGTCTAATGCTCACGCCTTTCATACGACGTTTTTCAACACAATTGCGAGGAATAATAATAATGTTTCACTTTTTTTTCACATAATCGAAACTACAGCTGTGAACTGACAATTTTCTTTGAAAAATGGCGGCGGAAATTTTGTTTAAAGAAATAGAGGCACTGACGCATCCGCCAAGCAGCCAAATATTAAATATTAACAAACTGAATATTTTTGTATTTACTACAAAAATTTGAGTTTATTTGTTGATTAATATAAATAATTTGATAAACTTATTTTAACTAACACAGTTTATTTATTCGCAAAAACTTTACTATTTCTCAAGACAGAAATAGGAATCGTAGGTAGGAATGTTTTTAAATGCCTTTCATGTTATTGCCCATTTGGCCTTCACAACTTAACCTGACAAAAGGAGAGAAAGCCGAGAGCGTTATCCTATAAAATTATCAACACTTACCTGAGACGGGAAACTGATTGTATTACATCAAATATCGTGATTTCAATGTTTGTCAGGGTGCACGGCACGCGTTACTATCTCCCCGAAGAGTACCTCCGCTCTCGCTGTCTCTCTCCCGCAGTCGACGTGTTTAGCTTCGGAGTGGTGTTGGCGGAGATGGCGTCGGTGCTGGCAGTGTTCGACCGGGCGAGGAACTACCAGCTGCTCACAGACTTGGTGCACGCGTCGCTGGCTGAGGGGCTAGACCTGGGTCAGTATATACTCACGCCTATTTCCCCGAGGGGGACGCATGTCTGCTGCTTCACTTCTTCCATATGCTCTAATCGCTGCTTAACTGACCTTGAAATAGTGTTGTAAATAACGTTATGTTTAGAAAAATTAGCGAGCAACTAACATTACATATCGTTATTAATATCGGTATTTCGGTTTGTTACATCATAATAACGTTAATATAAACGAAACAAATCTATCAAAACGCTATAACTTTATATTTGTATTTTATATCGTTAAATGTCTGCGTACGAAGCTTTCTATTACTGGTAATTATGCCCTTAGATTTCAATAGTTTGCTTTTGGCCCGAATGCCGTTCATGTAGTAAAAACTAAAAACACATAATAAACATATCGTCACGACATGAATCCCCGAGGGGCGTGTCAGAGGTGTTCCCGAGTGTGAACTGTGAAATGCGAGTCACAGTCCACATTCGGTTCACCCGCGTTTCACTGACGATTATTACGTCCCAACGTGATGGGTGGTACTTCATGCACAATTACACGCTTTTTAGGGCATGCAGGTTTCCTCACGATGTTTTCCTTTGCCGTTCACCAAGTGGTAAATATCAGGTAAGAACACAAATACTAATGCACATAAATTCTGAAAATTCATTGGTATGCCCGACCGGGGATCGAACCTGGGTCTTAAGATTAAGAGGCCAGCGTTCTACCGCCTGAGCTAAAACTATAGGCTGTCCGAGATATCATGATATGGGTGACAGTTCGTAATTTTCCGTTTCACCTATACTACTCACACCATACTACATACACCCAGGCACAAAAGAAAATAATAGGTTTTAGAAATAATGTAAATAATTATTGCAAAAATACAATAAATAATGCCTCTATAAATCGGAACAAAATCTCAGTGTATTCGTTAAATTTAACGAAGAAAAGTTTGAGTAAATTAATGATGTCTTTTTGCTACGTGATGCGTGGATCGGAACGCTAACCCATAGGTACGGACACTACATAATCGAAAATATTTCGATGAATCGGTGCAGCCATCATATAGGATCGCGTCAGTATGAGTACATCTTGTATGCGGTTTGTGTTTTCGTTGCGGTTGCTTTACATGCTATTTGTTTTGACGTTTGTTACAGTTTTTGTGGATTTTTCGTTTTGTTATTGGTGATATTCCGAGAAAAACAAAAAAAAAATCTTTGAGCTCTCAAGGTCTGGAGTTATTGGTTCGTTTAAATTAACTTATTTAGTAATTAACAAAAAATAGATTGGATAATCAAAGATCAATCAAATAAAAAATCGATTCGATAGCCCTTGTTAACTTTCTCGATACTAAAAAAAATCGATTATATTTCGTTAGGGTACATCACTGTAACTGTCAACTTTGAACTGCCACCCATATCATGATATCTCGGACAGCCTATAGTAACATACTGACTTGTACCCATTGTCAGGACAGTTCTCCTAACCCATTTTTGCCTCTTATATTTTACTAGCCTTTGCCCGCGGCTCTGCAGCAACCTCTAATCAACCTCTACCTCGTTATCGGCTTAGGCGTTAACTTATCAACACCCCTTATAGCTTATATGTTGACCAGGGTCACTACGATGATAAAATAAACCGCATCTAATTCCGTTGAGTGGTTCTCGAGTTATAACGGAACATACATACAGACAAAAAATCTAAAAATGGTAGTTTTGGATTCAGTACAATCAATACCATAAACGCGATTCATTAAAATTTTTGAAAAATATTCTTTGTGTAGACACAGAAATAGATATGAGTTCATTTTGCAATATAGGTACATTATATACACGTATTATAGGTCAGGACTTTTTTACTATTAGTATAGCTGTCGTGAGCAGATCGTAAAGTGTGAAACCGAAAATCTTTCAGCAAAAGTGAATAGTTGCGACGACGAGCGGAGCGAGCAGGCGCGTGTTAGGTTGCTTGAAATCAAAATCATAATAGAAATATGATATGTCTGGGCAGATCATGATATGCCCAATTCTGCGATCTGCCGACGACATAGATACCATCTTCCCAGGTGGATAAAATCACATCTGTCTAGATTTTAAGCAACGTTAGCTATTGAGACCGGCCCTCTTATTGTCTAACTTCAATATCCTTCGCTATAGCCTTCAAAAGCGTGATTGGTCATAACGTAAATGACGTTTTATGTGGGTCATTTCAGAAATAATGCACCCCTTGCCTTTTTTGGGTGTCCCATGCATTTTTGCTTTTATTTTCAGGCTAATTAGCCACGGAAGTTCCTTATTTTTACTGAGTATGGGCATTTCTTCCAGGAGGACCGCCAAGAGTAGCGAAATCCTGGAAAGGCCTATGTCCAGCAGTGGACGAAACAGGCTGATGGATGAATGGATGGAGAACCAATTACAATAACTGCTTTTTTTATACATCGATTATTGAAAATACAGAAAATGACGGTTTCATACTGTCCCATCGGCGAATTTTTTTAACTTCTGACTGCCTTAAACATTTTTCTTCCACACAAGTTATTATGTTTTTATTGTTAAACAAAATAGTATCTTGAGTTTTATTTTATACTAATGATTTATTTAAATATGAATAAATCCCGAAAAAAGCTATTTTAAAGCTTGTCCCACGATTTAACATCTTTGAGACACGTCTGCTTTTGTAACGGTCATTACTAAAACAACTTGCCGAAAACTGTGAAATAATTTAGGCTGGAACAACACTACTCAGGAATATGTCTAGTCCACTGAGCGGCAGCTTTGAGATTAGTCGAGAAAGTGCCGTGCTAAGCATCGGAAGAATTTTTCGCAAAATATTGTCCCGTTTTGTTACGAAATATTTTATCTCTTTTGTAATAACTGAAAATTAAAAATAATTTATCTATCATGGGAAACATGCACTGTTTATATATAGTTAAAACTGTAAGGAATTTTAAAATAATTCGAAATTTCCGTAACAGGGCCCTGATTTTGTTACGTAACTACACGTAAAAATAAAAATAATGAAAACAAATAGCATTATACTTATACAACATACTTTTGTGTACTTTAAAATGTATTAAATTTAGAAGGTATTTGTAATGGAAATTTAAACTAAATCAACACTTATTTATTTTTCCATCTTTCAATGATAGGGGTGCATATCTTTTGAAATGGCCCATGTCATTTCTGGCCAATCGCGGCACGTTTGAAGGCGATTGCGTTGGATGTCGAAGTTAGACGATAAGGCCCCGGGTTTGTAATCCTGTTGGATTAGCATGCACGAATAAATTTTTCGGAATTGTCGTGCATAGTATTTATATACTCTCAACCACTTACTGAAGGACAACACTTGCCCAAATGAGGTCGTAGTTGTACCCGAAATACAAGGCTCACCTTCATGTTGGCACGAAGAAATAGTCTGTGAAAAGATCTTCAGTTCAGTACACAAGAGTTGAACTGTTCCAGTGACAGTTAACACTCGTGACCACGCCACTCCTGCCATTTCCATGGGGACCTTTAAAACCCATGTACCTTAATTACGCTAGGTCATTTCATGGAAATGCTGCGTTAATTATAAACACAATAAAACATGACTACATAAAATAAAATATTTTTTAGATTTTTATATTATTTATTAGATAGGTATCTATAACAAGCACAACACTAATGATGTGATACAAAAGGTGTTGTAAATCCAGCGGTGTGACGACGAGGAAAAAAATTACTCGACGTCACACTGGTGTGACAAAATGGTGTGACGACGAGTCTGGCATGAAAAGACTAAGTCGCGTTATGACTAGACATAGTGCGAACTTGACGTATAGCTAGTTAGACCTACTGCGATATAGGTTTGAAGAGAGGAAGGCATGAAGTTTCATGGACATACTGAATTATAGATCAACAGCTCTAGTCCTACTGCGATATAGGTCATATCGGAGGAAATTATTAATATTCCTAGACAGTAAAACTATTTTTAATAATTTTTAAAAATTTCTCTATATTGAAAACTAATTTTAATAACTAAATCATATTTTAAATTAATAATGGACTATTTCACCTTCTATAAATTATTGTTTACATTGAAAACTACACTTGTCTAAACAAAACATTAAACTTAAAAAAGGCATATTTCACCTACAATAATTTAAAATTATTATTATTTATTTATTATTATTTATTAGCCTTATGTAGATGACAATAAAAAATATATGTATATATATTATAATTTTCAAAAAAAGATAAATTTCTACGTTAAATCCCATTGCTGAGTAAAGGCCTCCCCCATCCTGCTCCATTCATGCCTGTCGAACGTTAATCTGGTCCACAGTTCTCCGCCATATTTCTCCAGTTCATCACGCCATCTTGTTTTTGGTCTCCCTTTACTTCGTTTATGGTCTCTGGGGCACCATTCAGTTACTTCTCTGGTCCATCTGTTGTCTCTCTGCCTTATCACATGCCCTGCCCATTCCCATTTTAACTTTTTGGCTTGGCGTATAACGTCCATTAATCCAGTCATCTTTCTAAGTTCTACGTTAGATACATTAGGATGTGAAAATTGAAAAGGATCTTTCACATATCAAGTCATTAATTAAAATTTTAAATTTATGTTTACCTATGTACTACTACTACTAGAACATACTAGTGGTTCCTAATTAATGATTGTGAATGTTAATACGTGACTATAATTTATACACCCAAATTCTTACTGAAGATTCGGTAAGTGCTCAGGAACAAGGTTCCATAACCCTTTTTGTGTAATTCGTTAATTATTCTTTTCGTGTTCCTTACAAACGCAAGCCCAGCCCCGAGTCAATTACTATGGAACTTCAAGATTTTATTTTGCGATCACTTACCAAGCCTCCAGTATGAGTTTGGCTGTATAAAGGTGACTTTCGTTTATGTAACCAAATTCATACTGGGTATTCGGTAAGTGGACCGGACCAAGGATCAAAGACAGACCCTTTCTGTAACATGCATACTAATCGAGTCGAGGTTGTTCTTTAACAAGGCCATAGAACCTTTATCCTGCCTGACCACTAAACGAGTCTCCGCAATCAGTTTGGCTATACACCTTAGCGATGTGTCAAATCGATTCAAATCGATTTGATCCGCTCGCCGCTACTGAGTCGATCTAGCCAGAGAACGCAAGAAACTAGACCAAATTATTTTTCTAAACAGCATGAGACAAAGAAACTTATTAATTTTCGAATGTTCCACGTTAAACCGTTCATAAGCTAAGCTACAGATCGAATTGTAGTAAATGTACGTAGTATATGGGCATTGGGCCTAGGTAGCTGGTACTAAGAAGTACTTAATTAGTAATTAGTTAATTAAACGTGTTTTTGATTTGCAACAAATTGTTTTTTGGTCCTATTGCTTAGTTCTATGATTTATTCCATTTATTTCAGAAAAGAAAAACTATTATTATTTAAATTATCTTTAATATGAATAAATAAACCACGCCATTCTATCAAAATTACATCGGTAAATTCGATTTTGGTACATTTTGTATGCTGTTTTTCTATATTGATGCAAATCGATTTGCTTTTTTTTTAATCGATTTGAATCGATTTGTTAACAAAAGTTGTTTTGAAATTTCAAACGATTTCCCCATCACTAAGGCACCTTATTAAGTCTGGCGATAATTTTTATGTGTCCATTTATTATAGTAGCTATGTAGCGGACTGTATTAATAAAACTTCCTTTTGGGTTCTTGCTATATATTGAAAGTACTGTGGTATAATTGTGGCATACATTTTACAAATCATGTTCTTACATTTAACCTAAAATCAACTCTGTTAGCTAGTGGCTATAACCGCGATTTAAAAAGTGATGGCGATATCTGAGACGTGTAACTGCGACGAGTGTCGATCGCCTCGCCTGTTTCAGCATCGACGCGAGTTAGCCATTTGTTCGTCTCGCTCTATCTGCTGCATCTGTTCCGCGGCCCGCAGGCCAGCTAGGTTTTTGAGTTTCCTCGGTCGGAGGTTCGGCGTCCGTAACAAGCACTGTTTAAAACAAACTAATCCACAGTCTCCTATCTAGGTACTAATGTAACATTCCGTCTTTCCAGCGAGCTTCGAAGATCGCCACCTGAAAGGCACGCCCAACTCCAACCCTCAGCTGTGCAGGGAGTTCATGTCGCTGGGCGGCGCGTGCACACACTCCTCTAGGCAACAGCGGCCGACCATGCTCGTCGTATATAGACGCATCGACGCGCTCAACTGTGAAGGGAAGAACGCTAATACATTTGAGCCGACCAAGTAGTTCTATTTTTGCTTTGTTACTACTTCGTCAGGGTGAATAGAGGTCACATTGTCCCGAGGTTACGCACAGTAGAAAAAAGCGCGTCTACAACCATAGCTAAAAAGAGTTCGTAAGATAGAATATCTGTAATACTTGCCATAGATAACGATTTCAATGTTGCAACGGCTTTCCATATTGATATCACAGACATATAATTATTACTAAGTTGTAGACCAAACATAAGGATTAAATAGCGTGGCAAGTTTCCATACAAAAAATAAGCTACATTTAGGTTTCATAGTACGAAGAAACGTATAAAAATAGTTCGTTTTGGCTGGCTTATTTTTTGAATATATTTTGTTTGGAAACAAGCAATATTTATATTTAAAAGAGCCCGAAGTTCACTGAGCTAAAATTGCCACGCGTCGACTCTATACGTTTCATTATTAATGTTAGGTTTGCTATAGTTATTATTATGCGCCTGTGGTTGATATATACGATGATAATGAAAAAAACTGCATGCAAATCCGTTGAGTGGTTCTCAAGTTAAAACGGAACATACATATTAATTTATTTTCTGTGAAATAAAGAATACTAAAAATAATTATAAATAGGTCGCGTTATTTTCAAACAGAAATGGAAACTAAAAAATCATCAATTATAATTTCTTTGCTCACGTCGTCGGTTACAAACCCATGTTGTAGCGGCTACTTATGCAAAAAAACTCGTTTCTTTGGTACCGGTTAAGAACCGCTAGTTTTCAACGATAGTCACGCCACCGTTTTAGTACAAAATTTGATAACCTTTTTTTTAGTTGTTTTTCGTTTTAGACCAAAGTTCATCTGGTTCTGATATTAAAAGGCACCAACACGGATGAAATACAAATCGCACCAATTTGCCAAATTTTTAAATATTGATTTTGTTTTAAAGATATCAAGCTGGACAGATTTACATACAAAGCTTTTTTCTTGCCTTAAATTGTACCTATACCAAAATTTTACATTTCCGACAGTGACTTTGTAAATGACTGTATTAATCTATACAGGTCTTAAACTTTAGTCTATAACGAAAAACAACAACGAAATAGGTTATCAAATTTTGTACTAAAACGGTGACGTGCCTAAGCGCCTTAAGAAGTCTGTCTGTAATCGACATTTTGTGTTATTTACCGTTTTAACATGTCTCCACTGAATATCTATTTCTAAAAATGTATTACACCCTTTAAGGTAAGACTGAGTTTTGCGTTTGTGTTGATAAGAAATAGGCAATAGAGTGATAAGCAATTATTGGAATCTCGGGGCTTTTTTGTTTCTTCATTATCATAACATGGATGTGCCTTTACAAAATGCCAGAAATTCCAAAACTTTATAAAAATAGAGACTGATATACATTCCTTTATGTAACCTACAAATATTGAAGAAAAAAAACGGAACATTTCCGGAAAATTAGGGAAAATCCGAGGGGTATAGTTCAGTAATTTTATTTCCTCGCTGTATTTTTACAAAAGTGACAAATACTTTGTATGAACAGGTAATTCAAAACAACAGGTTCTTTCTCCAATAAAGCGTTCGAATATACTCGAGGATTACAGAATGCGTCCGAAATTGATTTTAATTATGTTATAGAACCTCCTTTGCAATATGTTTCCCTAATTCAAATAATACTAGAAATAAATATATATAATTTAGCTATATAAAGTCTTTAGTTTCCTTTAACTTGTATTAATAATAAAAAAAATATTAATTTTCGAAATATATTTCGGCCCACTATGGGGCCGGCATCAGTCGAATACTTAAAAGACTTTTAAGTCAAATAATACTAGCTTGACAATGGACAGAAGCCTGTGAAAGAATCGTGTCTGTAATTATTTTACATACTTCTACCTTCTTACCTTTAGGTAAGTAAATATATTTTGTTTTATACTTACACAGTATTATTTTGTTGACATTTTTATAAATATAGCGAGGAAATAAAATTAGTTTTCCTGTAAGGGAATATAATATTTATGTCTCTATTTTTCTAAAGTTCCAGAGTTTCTGGTATTTCGTAATACTGCAAAGGCATATCCATGTTATGACTATGTAGTAAAATGCCCCGAGATTCTGATCTTCTTGTATAAACTTCGCTTTAGCTGAGTTTGACGGATCTGAAAATGTATAGTCAAATAGCGTCGCGGTTATGACAATATGTGGCCCCCAGTGACGCGCACGCTCGAAGCTCGCTAATAGTATAGTGCTAATGGTACCAGGGATTGGGCTGGGCAGTGTATAGCTTGCCGTTCCTTATGTACACACAATTAAAGCTTCTGGCGTGTTTATAGTTGGACAATAAAGGATTAATGTTATCAGTAGCGTTGTCCTCAACTGCGACTGTTGAATTTGTCATTAAAAAGATTTTTAACTTATAATAGCTTTTCGCTTCGCCGGCGTTTATTCAATCTGCCCCGTTTTGGCCCTGGGCGTTATTTTGTCAACACCTCTTATAGCCTATGTTAACGATGATAATGAAAAAGACAGCATCCAAATCCGTTAAGTGGTTCTCGGGAACATACATACATACAACATTTCTAAATGTGGTAGTATTTAATGTACAGACACGACTTTATTATTAGTAGAAATGGAGTAGAGATGAAAATGAGTCTAAGCATTTATTTCAGTCATAATTATAATCTTGTAGGTTTATTTACTTCAAATGAAAAACTATGGTTTTGTGTAGTAAACTAGCCCATTCTACACTTGATATTAATATTCCTGGGATTAAGTTTTCGCCTGTTGCTTTTTCTTGGAGGCTTTCTGTTTTGGTAGAAGTTGAGGTGTATAGGAACCCCCCTTTGAATTTAAATTTCTTGAATATTTTGTTATTTGCCCTGATAGTAATCCGTATTTTGTAAATTTAAAATCTCTACCTATTACGGTTAACAGGCAGACAGCGGAGGCTTAGTAAGGTCCCGTTTGGCACCCTTTGGGCACGGAACCCTAAAAAACAACAGACGGAAACTTCTCAGGTCTAATAAATATCAAATACAGAGCGGGCCCGTTTATTGAACAAAACCTTATTTTTTTATATCAAGCAAATAAACCTACAAATTTGAGCTAAAATAATTATAATCTGAGTATGTTAATTGTATATTTCAATTAAACGTAGCTGACGATATCGCAAACCGTTGTTAAACTCATTCACATGTTACTGACCATTTTTAATGGTGTCGCAAAATAATTACATTGTAGGTAATATTTATTTGAAGTTGCAGTATATTATAAGACTTTTTTATTTTTATTTAAAGATAATACTAAGTAAGTCTTCCAATGATATGAATAAATATCGTATTTGTAATACAATCTAATATTCTCATATTTTAATAAAAAAACATTATTATCAAACATTTGTTTTACTCTTCTCCCCAAATATTGGCTATTTCTACTCTGCACCCCAAATGTTGGTTACTATAGTAAAAAGATAAACAAAGTAAAAAATATTCACTGAAAATACTCGTTTTATTTCTAAGTATAATATAACGAAACACAATTTCTTATTTTGTAAAGACAAATCTCTAATTACAAAACCCGAATTACTTTAATTCAATGAAATATATTTTTTATGGAAGAGCTTATAAAAATTAAGTAAGTATACCGATTTAGGTTTTGATGTATACACATTCCTCCTAGGACCAATTTTTTATGTGTACAGAAAATGCATTAGTATTAGTTTACAAATATAATGAAAAGTTCATTAATTTCTTATAATGTTACAATATTAAATCTATGTAAATATTTTAAAACATAATCACAAAATACTTCATTTCATTTTTAATATCATACTTTAACATCTAGGATTTCTAAATCGACGTTTTTATATTCTCAGTCTATAAAAAAAACTCTCCAGAATTCTAAACAAAAACACTAGCAAACTGCCGCAAATAGATACTAGCTAGAACGTAGTCTTGCACTAAAACAGGTGTACTAGTGACTTACTACCAAATTATTATACCAAACATTTGTGCTCAACTTTTGAAACTATGCAAAAAATTATTTTACCATGAACGAAATAAATATATAAGGTGACTTTTATACCGGGTGTAATAAGTGTGACCAGGCGATTATTCCGTAACTATTACAGATATCAAAAAAAAATTAAACGATATCGAAAGTAAAAAACAACAGTGACAACAACAACAAAATGAGTACTAGACCACTTAAAATAGGGAAACTAAAACCTTTCTACTAATCTCATACTAAATGTATGGGAGGTTTAATGTCCAAAATTTGGATACTTCTCGTTTGATTTTCAAAAGGTTATTGATGTCATTTTACTGATTAGGTAACGTACTTTCGATATCAGTTTAAACATTTTTGATATCTGCAATAGTTACGGAATAATCGCCTGGTCACACTTAACGATTACACTCTGTATATGCAGCCAAACTCATAGGCTTGGTAAGTGATCGGTAACACGGATCGTTAACACTTTTTGCTAATTTCACAAAATAAAATCTTGACGTCAGCCCCGGTTTTACACCTAGGCCCACAAGATACTGGCTTAGGGCAGAAACGGAAAGTACAGAAAGGAAAAAATATATAATTGCCCAATTTAACAACACTGCACCGTAGCGATACCAATTGAATTAGGCAGATCTTGATTGATTGATCTTCGCTCTGTTAAGTGCCTAGGGACCCTTGGGCCTACCATGAGTTTTGCTTACTATACACGTTACCGTATGCGTAAAATATTTTGTATGAGAAATGCTGGTTCCTGTAGTAAGCCGCTAGGGGCGCTGCACAGTTTCTCATATACCATGGGTGGCCAAATTATTAGGGACAATATAAATTTACTAAAATGTTCATGTTGGAGTGATTTTAATGAGGGAATAAGTGTCTTAATATCTATCAGTTAATGTTTATTCGTAAGAGGGATTTTTATTTAGAAAATAAAAACAACATTAAATAATAAATTATACTTATTAGGTTTTATAAAATAAAAAGTGATGACGGCACAATCTAAGACACTTTTTATTTAATATTTGGTAATTCCACCCTTTACTACGTTTCCGCCTTCCAGGCATCGGGGCATGCTGTTTATGCAGACTTTTTCCATATGCCGGAGATCGACGTCATGATGCCAAACTCTGATAAGGGTTTCAACCATTTGCTGTTTGGTGGTGATGACTTCTTTGGCAATCTCCTGTTTCGTGAGCTCCCATAGGTTTTCTATGGGGTTCATATCTGGCGAATTTCCTGGGTAAGGCAAAACACACACGTTTTTATCAGCCAGGAAGGCAGTAACACTTCTGGCCTAATGGCAAGGTGCCGAGTCGTGCCTAAACAAATACTCTTCATTGTCAGGGAACCATTCTTGAAGTAGAGGTAGAAGCTGACTTTCAAGTACTCGCTTATACTGGTCTTGCTTCATGGTCCCCTCCACAATATAGAGGGGAACCATACCCTTGGCTGAGATCACAGACCAAACCATTATGCTAACGGGGTGTTTAAACCTCTCGACAAGGCAGTCCGAGTGGAGCTGCTCTCCTGAGCGACGTCGGACAAAGGAGCTTTTGTACACAGAAATTTGAAAAGTCGACTCGTCGGAAAAGCAGACCTGTAAAATATTAACATTTTACAAAAAACATAACTCAGGGTTCTAAGAATTTTATAATTGTTATATTTACTTGACTCCAGTCCTCAAAAGTCATGCTCCGATGTTCCCTGGCCCATTGCAGTTGCTTTTTTATCATGGCCTAAGTCAGCCGTGATTTTTGACTGGGCGACGACCCTCTTCAGCTAATCGTCTCCGGACTGTCCTTTTAGAGAGGCGATTCCTTCCTCGTTTATGATTGTATGTAGTCGGTCGTGCCACGCTCTTTTTGAGATTTTGAAGACAAATGTTTTACAAAGATTTTACGGTCATCACGGGGGCTAGAGATTCCTTTTCTGCCACATTTTACGACCCGGTTTACTGTTAGATGCAGTTTATTATCAATTTTTATTTTAAACCTGCTGACCCCTGACATCGAAACACCTGTGTGTGCTGCTGCTATCTTCTTCTGGGAACATGAGGAATGAAGTAATAGGGTTTCTATCTCCCTAGATTTTCTTGAGGATATGTCTGAAGACTCTTCCATACTGAAAAAATAAAAATACGTAGTATCACGGTTAAGTGTCAGCCAAATCGAAATAAATGCATTAAAATTAGCAAAACTAATAAATTATTACAAAACACTTACTTTTAGATAGTCTTGGATCAAAAAAACTAGCAAATAATGGTTCCAGAAACTACTACCCGATCTCAATAATTTTCACCATTTAGCAGTCAAATGACAAATTACCGCTTTTTTCAAAAATAATATAGCAGACTCAGTGTTGCCACATTAAAAAAAATTAAATAGGACCAGAAACAAATACACAACAGAAAAAACATTTAGAATATAGTTATTTACTCACAAAATACATTTAAACCGAAAATTAGAAAAAATAAGGACTGTCCCTAATAATTTGGCCACCCACTGTAAATATTTTACGCAGACGTTAACGTGTATAGTAAGCAAAACTCATGGTAGGTCTACCTGTATCTATAAGTCCGTCCCATAGTAATTGACTCGGGCTTGCGATTGTAAGGAACACGAAAATAATAATTTACGAATTTCACAAAAAGGATCATGGATTGATTCACACATTGTATGACACTGAGCACTTACCGAGACCCCAGTAAGAATTTGGCTGCATAAATTAAAGTCACCTTATCTATAGAATAGGTAGGTACAAGAAGCTGTATAAAGGTCTTATGTTTAAAGGTGAATATTTTATTTTATACAATCGCACCATGACGCCATCTGCAAGCGACACAAACCCATGACGTTGTCAACTGCAAGCGGCCTAATGAATGCGGCGAGCTGCACAGGATTTCTTACAGTATGCTACATTTCGTCTACAGACGCATACTTTGGAGTCGAAAAATGTATCTCAGACATGCCGCTGCCTATCGCAAGACGCATCGCATCCAAAGGGGGCGTCCATAAATTACGTGACGCTAATTAGGGGAGAGGGTGTGGTCACATTGGGTCACGAAGAGGGTAGGGGGATCGGTACAAATGTGACGTGACAATCTGCGATTTAATAATACCAGTATATTTGCAGGAGTCTCAGTAGTCCATGGATGGATGAATTGTAATTCTTCCTCCTGATTTTTAGGTTCAGATTTGTGTCCTTCTACATTAGTATAAAAAATAATTCGTTGATAAATTTATTTGCCTTTCACTCATAATAAAAGTTACGTGACATTGGGGGGCCAAGAAGAATGATATTAGAGGAGATGGGGGATCAAAATTCAGCCAAATATGTGTCACGTAATTTATGGACGCCCCGAAGTGTATCTTAACTAAATCAGACGAACATATTGTTTTTTGGCACGTCACTAATACACCTACGTTTTATGAAATAAACTTACAAAAGGATACGAGACTAGGTTCTTGATATAACATTCTTAAAAAGAATTTATATTTTCCAACATGTATTTCAATAAGTGCTATAAACACCTAGTACATAACGACAAGATTTGACTTAAAGTATCAACATAAAATGGCATACATGATTTCAGTTAAAATAAAAAAATAATTTGAAATACCAGCCAAATTCTTAGAACAACCTGCACATGCAACATTTTGTTCCCTATTCTGAAGCAACGGGCAAGACAACACAAACACTAACAAATTTACTTAACAACTATCACTGGATTCAACAAGAAATTTAAAATATACTTCGTGGAAACGACACAATCATTCACAATGGTTTTACAAAGGTCTGAAAATTTTGTCGTAGAGGGCGCTTTAGAACTTAAAACCCCAAGCGAATTCTTACATTCTAGGCAATTTATTTCGTATCCTTGTATATTGGTTTCTCTGCTACCAATGTTTTCGTACTCTGGGGTATTTAAAAGGGTTCCTTTAAATCTGATTTTGTCATCGGATCGTAAGGAACGGGTATAGTTTGAGAAGTAATTGTCGAAAGTAACGGAGATTTCCGCGTGGCGTTTAAGAATGCCGCCGCTCGCTTCCATTATTAGCGTTATTTCATAGGTGTATCTGTTGACAAAGAATAAAGGGGGTAAAATGTCGATTAGTATGCCTTTCTATCTATAGACAGAAAGAAAAGTAAATTAAACTTACTCATTCAAATTATCGAGATGACAAGTTTTCCCGCTTTGCCTCGCAACGCTCCTCACAAACTCGCACTCCTTAACCGAGAATGAACCTTCATCCCCTTGACATAAAGACGAATATTCTTCACCGTAATAGCACTTGAAATACTCTTGCAAAAAGCCCGGCAGCCACGAGGAAATGTTACTCCACATATTCCTCACCGATTTTACTTTGATATCTTTCACGTATCCCTCCCAATTGACGTTGGTTCCTTCTAAGACGGAGCATTTTATCTGCGTGGCGGCCATGTTTGTTTCTTGCCATGACGGCGAATTGCATTGACTGTAATAGTCTTCCCAGTTGATGTTATATGTATTTTCTTCGTAATCTGTGACGAATTCGTTCTTCAGAAGGTTTTTTATGCCGTTCTTGTCGTCGCCGATTAGTTCTATTAAACTTGATGGTAAGCCGTCGTCTTGAATGTTAATTACGAATTGGTTTCCAAAGTAAACCAGCATTGATAGTCCGAGGGCGAGCTGAAAATGATAAAACTATTTTAAATAATTTTCACACATCTCATATTTCGCAAAGGTTAGCTCAATTTAGTTGTAATTTGCTTGAACGCTTCATTTGATTTTTGACATTAATAACGAGATAGTAATTGAATCGGGGCTGGGCTTGCATTTGTAAGGAACACGAAAAGAATAATTTACGAATTTAACAAAAAGGGTCATCGATCCTTGTTACTGAGCACTTACCCAGTCTTCAGTAAGAATATGGCTGCATAAATTAAAGTTACCTTATATTATACACCATAAATATTATTAGTACATTAAATACAAACCTGGAAGGGAGTGACGAACTTCTTAGTAGCCTCTAATTTCGCCAAAATACACGTCAAACCTAGACTTGACCCCAAACCGATTACAATGGCCGCCGTATACAACACTCTGGAAACCGTTATGTGCTGGAGAAACGCGAATATGGGTAGGGTCAATGTCAAAACACCTATAAGCGGCACAAAAAGGAAGGAACAGACCATTCCCAGAGTCCCCCTAATAAGACCATACGTGGTACATCCATGAGAGCACATTATAAACATCTGCAACCAACTCAAAGTCACTAAATGAGGCAATGTGTACTTCGTGAACCCTTTCCAGTTACTTCTGCGAGCCATACAGAATAATATCACAGGTATAAGCAGAGAGAAGAACACTCGAGCGTTCAAGCAAAATTCGATGCTATTTCCAAGTATGTAAGAGGGATAACTCTGTATATGCAAGTCCAAAAATCTCCATCCCTGATGAACTACTGTGTCTTTTTCGTATGGATACTTAGCCAGGACGTTAATGGCGAAGGAAATTAGAGCCAAGATATCCGGGTAAGGATTCCCATTGGTTCCGAATGAGAATATAGTTAAAAACATCAATACGAATGACAGAACGCAGAATTCAGAGAAAGGCACCCATTGTGTCGCTATGAACGGGTATATGAACAGATTTATAAACAACGCCAGGAAGAATTGCAAGAATGGCGCCAAGTTGTTCCTCACAAACAAATTCTCCGATTCGTCCGGTTGCAAATTACCGTCACTGTATCTCAGAAACAATCCCGACCATTTTCTGAAATCGATGAACTGTCGTTTCGCGTGGAGCATTTTGAAGGTACAAATCACCATTGCTATGAAACTGACATAATAGAGAACTAATGGGACAAAATGAGAGATGTTATTTGTATTGACGGACAAATACGCTATGAGTACAATCGAGAGCTCTATATTCGATAGTCTAAAGGAAAACGAGCCGAAATAGTACAGTAACTTTAAGTATAACACTTGTATGAAAACTAGTGGGTGTAGAAACGCCTGATGGAGTAAAGGTACATGGTCTAAGGCCTTTACGCTTGGGTCGGTTAGGGTCAGTTCGTAGGTGACTAGAGGTAATTCCCCTTGGCAGTAATCCACTGCCGCTGTAACCAAGTTGTCAACGGTGAGGTTGCGGATTTCTTCGTTTGCGCATCTCTCGGGGGAATCTAAAACGAGAATAAGCTATTTTAACCACTGTGTTGTGTCACAAGGCTCGTTTTAATTAAATTGAACATTGCTGCACGATACCGAACAGCGTTATCCTTCACCGTTCAGCAAGTGGTAACCACACAAATACTTTGCACACAAACTCATAAAGCCTGACCAGGAAAATAAGAAACCTGCCCTAGTGGCGCCACATTTGCTTTAATGACTGGAACACTCATATTCACACACACACACACACACACACACACACACACACACACACACACACTTTAACAGCAATCTAAATAGTGAATTAGTCACTTTAGAAGTTAGTGTTGCCAGTAGAAGAAATTAGTTCTATTGGTTTTCCGCAACATGGCGAAGTTTTTTATTTTCCTAATCAGGCTTTAGCTGCATTGCTCGATCAGGTGTAGGCCGAACTTTTTCTTTGGGGGGCTTTGAAAACAACACCTTTGTGGTTTATGAAAATATGAGATCGAATTACTTTTAAAACTGTTTAATTTTTATTTGTATCCACTTTTCCACACAAAATCGTGCGCCGGATTTGAACCCGGACCTCAAGAAATTGAGGAAATAAAGCCCAAAATCCGATTTGTGAAATCTCAAGCGCTGCTTTCATACAAAATTTAATAATTTGGCCAAGAGCGAGTCGTACTAACGCACAAAGGGTTCCGTACCACTATACAATATTTATTTATTTATTTATTTATTTATTTAACTTTCTTACAGCTATCTTTATGTAATAATATGGGTAAGGAATCCTAAAAACATGATAAATAACAACAATGTAGATGCCATAGCAACACCAAGGCGTCAAAAAAAGCTGATAGCGATAATTCAGCATACTTTTAGTAAGGGACCCAATTTTTTATTATTTTTTCATTTAATTTAGAGTACATACATGTGTAAGTATAACAATTGTGTGTATTTAAGTGACAGAGCTGAAACAAATAACCTTGAAAAAAAATGAAAGGGTTCATTCATTCCTTTGAGGGTTTGATTCCTTTGATCTTCATTTTCTTTATTTGTCGTGTAGAGGCAATAGTTGTAAGTATTATATAAAAACTTCAACTGGCTACCTATTACGGCTGAAGCTGTAGACCGCTGTGATAGACGGAAGGATAGACAGACAGTGGAGGCTTACAGTAATAAGACCGCTAAAAATGTGAAATAAGGCAGTTCAACACTTACTTTCGTCGGGCGCCTCTGCCGTCCTTAGAGTCCCGTTCCCGTGTGCTTGGTCTCCAGCTTCCAACTCGAGCCTGTCTGGTTCCAAGCCGTTCACTAAGGGGGGTTCGCCTGCAAGCGAAAGGACACCATATCTAAGTATTTCACTCGATTATCGGCGGGGTATGTTGACGGGATGCGGACCACGCGTAAGGTTGTTAGGCCTTAAAATACAAAAGCCTCATTCGGCATTATATTAGGCCGGACATTTTGCCCTAAAAGCCGAACATATGTAATTTAATAGCCCAACATAACAACTTATAAAAACAAATCGGTTACTAATTTTAATTGTTTGAACTATGAATCACTTTTTTTGTTTCAAAATGAACCAGTTTGGTAATTATGATTTTAATGAAGTGAAAAATTCTGTAGACTAAATAACTTCAAACTGATGACTGTCTTACGCTGACAAAAAGGCTAACAAAATCCGGATAAACTGGACGCGTATATATTTGGCCGGACACGACCGTGAAAAGCCAAACACGTCTGGCTAAAACCCTTACCGTGCGGTATGTATACTTCTTTGTCGGCGGGTTATGTTGGCGTGATTGACAGCCAGATTTATTAAATACGATCAAGATCAAGATCCCCCTGCCTGCGAATGTTGATCGCAAGTGAACTTTCCCGGCGTTCCTCCCTTCTACCCGGTAAAGTTGTAATGGCTATGAGCAAGAAGTATTCTTTTGTATATTTGCGTACGTATTCCTGATGGATAATACTCGTAGAATTTATACAAGTTGGACATTTAGATTGTTGGAGTTTAGTGGCTCGCTCTGCACTAGAGGTGTAAAGCTACCGTATTCTACCAAATGAGCAGGTATTATACTAGTTTAATACTTTAATACTACGGTAGGTTTGGTAGTATTGGTACTTTATTTTTTGGTATAAATATTGAGTTTCTTTATTGTATTTATGACATTTATAAGAATCTGGCTTGATACACAGAGAGAAAAAAGATACGTAATTCCGTAGCCCACTTACGTATGTGAGGACCAATTCAGGACACTGTTACTTAAGTACCCGACAACAGGCCGCGTAAGTAACCGGCAGTTGTGCCAGAACCCGTAGTGTACGTAGCCCTCTCCATTACATATACCAGTGTAGCCTACTTACTACGAAGATGTAGGTACATTACGTCATGCTGTCTCTTACATACTGGTGTAGTGAAAGTGAAAGTGAAAAACATTTATTTGAGCCGTAGTCTACGTACTGAGCATATATAGGTGCATTACGTGATGATGTTTCTTACGTACATACTGGTGTTGCCTACGTACTATGAAGATGTATGTGCATTACACCATGGTGCCTCTTACTTACATACTGGTGTGGTCTACGTACTGTGCAGATGTAAATGCATCCCATAATTCTGTTTCTTACGTAATAATGGTGTAGTCTACGCACTGTGCAGATATATTAGCATTACGTCATGTTGTTTCTTACGTACATACTGGTGTAGTCTACGTATTGTGCAGATGTAGATGCAGTACGAAATGGTGCCTCTTACTTACATACTGGTGTGGCTTACGTACTGTGCAGATGTAAGTGCATTACGTCATGTTGTTTCTTACGTGCATACTGGTGTAGTCTACGCACTGTGCAGATATATTAGCATTACGTCATGTTGTTTCTTACGTACATACTGGTGTAGTCTACGTATTGTGCAGATGTAGATGCAGTACGAAATGGTGCCTCTTACTTACATACTGGTGTGGCTTACGTACTGTGCAGATGTAAGTGCATTACGTCATGTTGTTTCTTACGTGCATACTGGTGTAGTCTACGTATTGTGCAGATGTAGATGCAGTACGAAATGGTGCCTCTTACTTACATACTGGTGTGGCTTACGTACTGTGCAGATGTAGGTGCAATACGTCATGGTGCCTCTTACGTATATACTGGCGTTGCCTACGTACTGTGCAGATGTGGGTGCATTACGTCATGTTGTTTTTTACGTACATACTGGTGTAGTCTACATATTGTGCAGATGTAGATGCAGTACGAAATGGTGCCTCTTACTTACATACTGGTGTGGCTTACGTACTGTGCAGATGTAAGTGCATTACGTCATGTTGTTTCTTACGTGCATACTGGTGTAGTCTACGTATTGTGCAGATGTAGATGCAGTACGAAATGGTGCCTCTTACTTACATACTGGTGTGGCTTACGTACTGTGCAGATGTAGGTGCAATACGTCATGGTGCCTCTTACGTATATACTGGCGTTGCCTACGTACTGTGCAGATGTGGGTGCATTACGTCATGTTGTTTTTTACGTACATACTGGTGTAGTCTACGTATTGTGCAGATGTAGATGCAGTACGAAATGGTGCCTCTTACTTACATACTGGTGTGGTCTACGTACTGTGCAGATGTAAATGCATCCCATAATTCTGTTTCTTACGTAATAATGGTGTAGTCTACGCACTGTGCAGATATATTAGCATTACGTCATGTTGTTTCTTACGTACATACTGGTGTAGTCTACGTATTGTGCAGATGTAGATGCAGTACGAAATGGTGCCTCTTACTTACATACTGGTGTGGCTTACGTACTGTGCAGATGTAAGTGCATTACGTCATGTTGTTTCTTACGTGCATACTGGTGTAGTCTACGCACTGTGCAGATATATTAGCATTACGTCATGTTGTTTCTTACGTACATACTGGTGTAGTCTACGTATTGTGCAGATGTAGATGCAGTACGAAATGGTGCCTCTTACTTACATACTAGCGTTGCCTACGTACTGTGCAGATGTGGGTGCATTACGTCATGTTGTTTCTTACGTACATACTGGTGTAGTCTACGTATTGTGCAGATGTAGATGCAGTACGAAATGGTGCCTCTTACTTACATACTGGTGTGGCTTACGTACTGTGCAGATGTAGGTCCATTACGTCATGGTGTCTCTTACGTATATACTGATGTTGCCTACGTACTGTGCATATGAAGGTTCATTACACCATGGTGCGTACTTTGCAGACGCAAGAAGCACCATGACGTAAGAGGCAACATGACGGAGTGCAATTACATCTGCACAGTACGTAGACTATACGAGTTTGTACGCAGGAGGCACCATGACATAGTACACCTGCATCTACACAAATAGATTACATAGACCACATTAGTATGAACGTAAGAGGCACCAAGACGTAGTGAACCTGGATATGCACATTACGTTACACAGGCTACATCAACATGACGGAGTGCAACTACATCTGCACAGTACGTAGACTATAGGAGTTTGTATGCAGGAGGCACCATGACATAGTACACCTGCATCTACACAAATAGATTACATAGACCACATTAGTATGAACGTAAGAGGCACCATGACGTAGTGAAGCTGGATATGCACATTACGTTACACAGGCTACATCAACATGTAAGGAAATTCAAAATTAGCACCAATGCATTAGCAGCGATTAATATAGAATGTATATATTAAAAAACAATAATGACTACTTGTAACGTATCTACAACACTGCACCAATATCGTTACACAACATATTGCACCAAAATACACCATAGAATTATATTAAAGAGGTTCGTAAGCATATAAATAATAAGAAAATTATAAATTATTGTTTTATTATCTTTCCATTACTTTTACAATAGAAATTATTGTTTGATTATTGTGTACTAAAAAGAAAAAAAAAACTTAAATATTTTTTAGATCTTACAAAGTTCCAAAACAGCAACCTGTATGGATAGGGATCAAACTGATAACTACCTGCGACATGTACATAGCTAAGACGAGAAAGTAACTGACCACCGACTTCTAAATTGAGAATTTCACTAAATACCCAAATACTGTAGTATACTGCCTGTCTCTTCAGGTTTCTTAAAAAAAAGTACGAGATTTAATGATACCTACTTCATTTACTTAGTTAAATTCTCAATTTAGAAACCGGCTGTAAGTCTAGTTGACAATACTTAAAATATAATAATTATTATAAGGTAATTTTACTTTTTAATTAGTTTAGTTTAGATGTAAATTGTTATTTAAGTTTTAGATTACAATAATAATATGTAGTTATCTCTATTTACTAAAAATTGGCTGAGGTAAACTTAGGTAAACTTACTAAATCAGTTCTAGGTTAGCTAGAATTACATTGACAGCTTGCGTCTTTCTGTCAAATTTTGTTGTAATCCCGTACATTCCTATTTGAATTGTTGTCCATATGTCCTCAGACTCTTCAGGGTAGAATGCGCCTGTCGCTTGAAATATTTTAAAGGCACAATCAACCGCCGTAATCAGTTTTTGAAATTTGTAGAGAGTGTTATTGATAGCTACATAAGCTTTCCTTATGTCAGCTGCCGATGAGCCCACGGATATGACGTAGGGCTGTATGGTGCGTCCAATTTTTTTGAACTTCTCCGTTTTTTCCAGGATTGTAGTGGTCACTTCGCTTTCGTTGACAACTTGAGAGACGAACCCTTGGCTTATCTCGGGACGCGATGGTTTCCACGTTGGTTTTTTCTGCTTACGGGTCGGTGAAACGTTTATCACCAATGGCAGCACCATCAAAGCTACATTTGTTGATGTTTCTGGGTTGGTATCTGTAACAGTAAAGTATTGGGTTAAAATGGTACATGAATCTTAGTACCTAAATCAAACTACAGAAATTAAATTCAATGAGAATGAAATGAATCCACTTTAGTAAATAGGTACCTACCGTCAACTAGACTAAGCAGCTCACGTAGCGTGTTAGTTACATATTTGTCGCGGGCAGTTTTCAGTTTGCTCTTGGCATATTTGAGGATATCTTCTTTCTTCAATAAGATTTTTGAAAATAAATTGCACCTTTTTCAGGAAACATGTGATCAAAATCCTTGAGTAGCTGTAAACAAACCAATGTTGATCAGTAGAGTAGGTATCATCAGTAGGCCAAGCATACACCCATAGTATAATGTATGAAAATGTAGGCAAAAATGTAATAAATGTGGTATGTATAAATAAATATAAAATATTCTGAATCATGTCAGTTGTGTGTGTGTTTCTTTGATATTTTTTATTTTAGAAATGCTCTCACCACACCAGGCGTCAGCTTACGCTTCAACTCCTCGATTTTGTTTTTGAATTTTATGCGTTGTCCTATTTTAGGAAATAATTCTTTTATATCCCCGTCTTCAAGTAAGAGGACCGTGCTTATATCCAACTCATTATCTGAAAAAAAAAAAATGTAGTAAAGGCACATAATCTGGGCGCACTCAATAATCTAATTTAATATAATATGTATTACTTGTGAGATATATTGTGTTTTTATGCAATGGCAGAGTCAATATACATATTTATTTAAAATATTAAAGATTTTTAATATTGATATGGTCACTATAAGATGTTGTTAGGTTAGCTAATTACGTAATAACTTACTTGTCCCTTAAGTAGGGAGTAAATAAATTAACCGACTTGGATTTACATGGATCTCACAACTTTTTACAGTAGAAGAACTAAGTTGCGAGACTTGGTTTTTTTTACAAGTTTTTGATATGATATGAATTATATGCCAGAGACTTGTCTACAGTCGGTCTGCCTGCACCAAGAAATAGGACTGACAGACCTTGCGATTTGTCTTACAAGTCGATTATTACAGGTATTTAGCTGGGTTGGTGGTTCAAGTTGTCAACTGCAAGAAACCAGATATCTGATTCAAAACAAGTTGTTGCGTTTATAAGGCATTATTCTAAAACTTGACTGACTCAAGTAAGACTGAAAGAATTTAAAATCGCACAAGACTGATGGATGAAATACTAACTTACGAACGAATGGTGGAATACTGATGGTGTTCTGGACCACTCAAGAGTAAGAATCTTGAAACTAACCTCGAAAAATTTGAATGTGATCTTCACAATTAATTTGTTGAAGAATTTCTTCAACACACAGTTCTTTAACTGTCGTCGTCTTGGGTTCGACCGGCGCCGGCGACGGCGACGCTACAGCCAGTCACCCAATGACCCTCTTCCCACACTTCCAGTGTCGTCTTCACTCATGGTGAACTTACTCTCCAACCACCAGATTACGGAAGAAGACTATGATGTGATGACACAACAAACAAAACAAGCCGCGTTTCGGAAGTAAAAGGTCGCCTCGCTCGCCGTCACAGCTTCAAAACAAACAAAACACAACGAATAAAAATAAGACAGCCCGCCCGCCCTGCCCCCGCTCCCCTCACAGTGTTGCCACCTCTATTCTAAGAGTGAGTGATTTATTTAAAATACGTATACTTACGTGATAATTACTGATGGTGTACGTTATAATTTCAAGTCAATATTTAACATTTAGGCACAAAAAAAATTAATTTGGAAAAACTTACTTAGTGTAGGTAGGTTCCGGGCGACGGCGCAGCGCCTCACTTAGCTTCTCACTTGCGTATTTTTAAATCCATGGACGGGTCTTCCAACGAATCCTTAGCACTGATTGTCTAAAACCTGGCCGCTTTAATAAAAATATAGCGATGGGCGAGTCGAGTCATTCAACTCGAATAACTCGAGTTAACTTGGAACCGAGTCAACTCGAGTTGCCTTTGTGACAACTCGGTCATTGACTGCTGGTGATGACTCACTTTTGCAGCCGAGTCGAGCGAGTTACCGGGTCACCCCGAGTTGCCTTCGTGACAACTCGGCCCGAGTTCGACTCAGTCGTTAATGTTGTCAGCGACTCGCTTTTACAGCCGATAAAAGCGAGTTACCGAGTCACCCGAGTCGTCCCGAGTCAGTCAGTCAGCTCGCTGTCGTCGGCGAGTTCATACGTTGCATGCAACTCGCTCGACTCTCACGGCAAATTTTGTAAGTAACTCGGTTCACTGTGAACAAACGTGTGGCGTGGGAGTTTTTTAAGAAAAACAATGGGCACTCCTCTGTGCAGAGCAATATTTATTCAGCCAAGAATGTTGATAATACTTTACTCAATAGTTTTTTACTTTTAATGTTGATTTTTATATTTTATATCGTCAAAGTTGAGTTTGATCAGTATTATATTTTTATTGTTGATTTTTATATTTTTTATCGCCAATTAGTTAAACGTGGTTAGTATTTATATTTTGATATTGATTTTATTAAGAAAAAAGCAATTACTTGACTGATCAAAACAAAGCCATTACATTGTAATAAATAGGTAACATACAATTAAAGTGTAAATAAAATAAATTGTTGTTTTTCTTAAATGTACAACCGAGTCGACATTACGCGAGCTTACACATTTACTCGATTCCAAACTCGAGTTGACTCGCTGCGCAAAGCAAAACTACCTAGGTTGGATTTATTGGAGCCTTTATTGGACATTCATTTTAACTCGAGTTGAGAAAAATGCGAGTTGGCCCATCGCTAATAATGGCAACCTGGTAGTTTTCTTATAGGCACTCAGGTTTGGAACCGCGTTACTGAACTAATACTGTGTGTAAGTGTGTAAATTCGCGTGTTGTTGACTCGTTACTCGTTTGTACATATAACAAAAACATGAATTTATTTAATTTAAACTAGCGTACTTATTACAATGTAATGGCTATTCTTAGATCAGTCAAGTAAGTGCTATTTTCTTAAAAAAATCAACTTTAAAATACAATACTGATCAAACTCAACTTTGACGATATAAAATACAAAAATAAACATTATAAGTATAAAACTATTGAGTAAAGATATAGGTAGTGTCATATTATGTTCAGCCCTTAACACACTTGTAAATGGCTGAACATAATATGGCACTGCACAGAGGAGATCCCATTGTTTTTCTTAAAAAACTCCCACGCAATACTTTTGTTGCTCCCTGGAGGCATATTCTTCACAATATTTTCACAGCGGACTGAGTTAGGTAGGTAAGTACATAATTTGCCGTGAGAGTCGAGCGTGTTGCAAGGTATGAACTCGCCGACGGCAATGAGCTGACTGACTCGGGACGACTCGTGTGACTCGGTAACTCGCTCGACTTGGCATCAAAAGCGAGTCACCGGCCGCCAGCATTATGTAAGAACCGAGTCAAACTCGGGCCGAGTTGTCACGAAGGCAACTCGGGTTGACTCGGTTCCTTACTTGAGTTAAATGACTCGACTCGCCCATCGCTAGGCTTTATTATAACCGAGTCAAGCAAACTTATCCTTCCACAACTGAACTAATGTTAAACATAATAAATCAATACTTATTCACTTTTGATTTTTATATATTACTAAATAAATATACTTAATTTACGGAGCCCTGGCTTTTTATTGTCTCGCAGAAGGTGTAAAAAGTAGAGTATGCTCCTCTGGAATAAAGCTTGTCTTCCTCTTGGGCAGCTTGAACCCCTCGCTTCACTCAGGACTCTATATAACTTTAGGGTTCAATATGCCGCCCGCGACGTAAGACACTGCTTTATTCCCTTAATGCATAATCTACTATTTTACTTTACTTTACACTTCTTATGTAACATCCTCAGCTGTGACTGAATTAAAAGAGAAAGGCTCATGCTCAAGGGTAGGCAAGTTGTCTAAATAAGTAGGTAAGAGAATTAGATTTGGTGAACAAGTCTACCAAAGTTGGCGGAGTGGTAAAAAAGCTGTTAAGACCATTAAGATCTAGAGATTTATGCAGTGTTAGAGAACGAATCCTTTTCAAGTCACTAGAAAGCCCGATTCAGGAGCAGCATGCTCTACCGCAGCCCGGACACTGAAAATCAGAGGTTGAGACATCTGCAGGGGGTTGATGCATGAGGGCTAGGAGGCATCAAACCCACAGAACATATCCAAAGAATAATCGTACCTAATTTTAATTTTCAATACGATAAGGTAATTTTGCCCCACACTGATTGTACCGACTACGATAACAATGTCAACAAGTGCGTTATTATGTGACACAATACTGGCAATACAGAGTAAAACTTACACTTTTCGCTTCCATTAAAGTGATGCTGTTGCATACGTACGGTACGTAGTCCGTTACAGGAGTAAGTAAGCCGAGTCGAGTACGTATACGTATTGTACATAGTGCCGTACAGAAGCGTAAGTAAGACAGATACTTAACGTACGTAGCAGCGTATAGTAATAATGTAACCGCAAACATATCACACGTAGTCCAACACAGGAACTTATAATGCACCCGCATACGTACTGTACGTAGTGCAGCACAGGAGTTTAAGTAAGACTGATACTTACTGTACGTAGTAACGTACAGTAACAATGTAACTCCATACTTACCGCACGTAGTCTAACACATGAACTTATAATGCACCCGCATACGTACTGTACGTAGTGCCGCACAAGAATTTAGGTAAGACGGATACTTACTGTACGTAGCAGCGTACAGTAAGAATGTAACCGCATACATACTGCACGTAGTCCAACACAGGAACTTATAATAATCAACCCGCATACATACTGTACGTAGTGCAGCAAAGGAGTTTAAGTAAGACGGATACCTACTGTACGTAGCAGCGTACAGTAAGAATGTAACCGCATACATACTGCACGTAGTCCAACACAGGAACTTATAATCCACCCGCTGTACTGTACGTGGTGCAGCAAAGGAGTTTAAGTAAGACGGATACTTACTGTACGTAGCAGCGTAGAGTCAGAATGTAACCGCATACATACCGCACGTAGTCCAACACAGGAACTTATAATGCACCCGCATACGTACTGTACGTAGTGCCGCACAAGAGTTTAAGTAAGACGGATACTTACTGTACGTAGCAGCGTACAGTATGAATGTAACCGCATACATACCGCACGTAGTCCAACACAGGAACTTATAATTCACCCGCATACGTACTGTACGTAGTGCAGCAAAGGAGTTTAAGTAAGACGGATACTTACTGTACGTAGCAGCGTACAGTAAGAATGTAACCCCATACTTACCGCACGTAGTCTAACACAGGAACTTATAATCAACCCGCATACATACTGTACGTAGTGCAGCAAAGGAGTTTATGTAAGACGGATACCTACTGTACGTAGCAGCGTACAGTATGAATGTAACCGCATACATACCGCACGTAGTCCAACACAGGAACTTATAATCCACCCGCATACGTACTGTACGTAGTGCAGCAAAGGAGTTTGAGTAAGACGGATACTTACTGTACGTAGCAGCGTAGAGTCAGAATGTAACCGCATACATACCGCACGTAGTCCAACACAGGAACTTATAATGCACCCGCATACGTACTGTACGTAGTGCCGCACAAGAGTTTAAGTAAGACGGATACTTACTGTACGTAGCAGCGTACAGTAAGAATGTAACCGCATACATACTGCACGTAGTCCAACACAGGAACTTATAATCAACCCGCATACGTACTGTACGTAGTGCAGCAAAGGAGTTTAAGTAAGACGGATACCTACTGTACGTAGCAGCGTACAGTATGAATGTAACCGCATACATACCGCACGTAGTCCAACACAGGAACTTATAATTCACCCGCATACGTACTGTACGTAGTGCAGCAAAGGAGTTTAAGTAAGACGGATACTTACTGTACGTAGCAGCGTACAGTAAGAATGTAACCCCATACTTACCGCACGTAGTCTAACACAGGAACTTATAATCAACCCGCATACATACTGTACGTAGTGCAGCAAAGGAGTTTAGGTAAGACGGATACCTACTGTACGTAGCAGCGTACAGTATGAATGTAACCGCATACATACCGCACGTAGTCCAACACAGGAACTTATAATCCACCCGCATACGTACTGTACGTAGTGCAGCAAAGGAGTTTGAGTAAGACGGATACCTACTGTACGTAGCAGCGTACAGTATGAATGTAACCGCATACATACCGCACGTAGTCCAACACAGGAACTTATAATCCACCCGCATACGTACTGTACGTAGTGCAGCAAAGGAGTTTGAGTAAGACGGATACTTACTGTACGTAGCAGCGTAGAGTCAGAATGTAACCGCATACATACCGCACGTAGTCCAACACAGGAACTTATAATGCACCCGCATACGTACTGTACGTAGTGCCGCACAAGAGTTTAAGTGAGACGGATACTTACTGTACGTAGCAGCGTACAGTAAGAATGTAACCGCATACATACCGCACGTAGTCCAACACAGGAACTTATAATCCACCCGCATACGTACTGTACGTAGTGCAGCAAAGGAGTTTGAGTAAGACGGATACTTACTGTACGTAGCAGCGTAGAGTCAGAATGTAACCGCATACATACCGCACGTAGTCCAACACAGGAACTTATAATGCACCCGCATACGTACTGTACGTAGTGTCGCACAAGAGTTTAAGTAAGACGGATACTTACTGTACGTAGCAGCGTACAGTAAGAATGTAACCGCATACATACTGCACGTAGTCCAACACAGGAACTTATAATCAACCCGCATACATACTGTACGTAGTGCAGCAAAGGAGTTTAAGTAAGACGGATACCTACTGTACGTAGCAGCGTACAGTATCAATGTAACCGCATACATACCGCACGTAGTCCAACACAGGAACTTATAATCCACCCGCATACGTACTGTACGTAGTTATGTACAGGAGTTTAAGTAAGATAGATACTTACTGTACGTAGCAGCGTACAGTAAGAATGTAGCCGCATACATACCGCACGTAGTCCAACACAGGAACTTATAATGCACCCGCATACGTACTGTACGTAGTGCCGTACAGGAGTGTAAGTAAGACGGATACTTACTGTATATAGTAACGTATAGTAAGAATGTAACCGCCTACTTACCACACGTAACCCAATGCAAGAATTTATAATGCAGTCGCATACGTACTGGAATATGAGGCTTACTACGTATTTCATGTTGTAACACCATTGAGAATGATGCACAGTCTTTATACTGGTGTTCCTGTTTTATCATTAAGAAGCATGGTGTGGCTTATAACTGGTTCAGTATGCAGCTTCATTGCTAAGTAAGTGACAACTAAATTACTGATGCGACACTCGTAAGCAGTATCTCGTTGCAAGGTACGTGGTACGTAAGCTGCGACTGGATACGTATACGTAGCTTTTTTTTCTGAGTGTAAAAATGTAAATATGTAACAAAATAAAAATATTTGCAGTGTTCCTAACAAAAATACCTACCTATTTGAAATTTCCCGTTCCTTCCACTTGACACCACTGAGTTGACACCATCAGTGGTGTCATACGGAAACACTATTCCGTTTCACACCACCACCTATTAGTGATGTTACAATCTAGTTATCACAAAGTATATGTTAATTAATACTACTAGATTTGAATTCACAGAAATACGAGGTTTCGATAGCTAACCCAAACTAGGATTTAAGGAATGTATTTTAGTTGTTTTTATTTCCATTTATTTGAATAATTAATTAAATAATTATTAATTACTTTGAAATCAAGTCTTGCGATCCCTATTTATCTAGTAGACAATTTGTTCCGTGGCGTACAGAGCACAGCAACTTGAAAGTGACGTGGCGTTTAAAAGCGGATACTCCGCAATAAAAGCAAGTCCATTATTATTAAGTTAAAATAAACAAGACATCACTAGGGTGGTGTGAAACGGAATAGTGTTTCCGTATGACACCACTGATGGTGTCAACTCAAGGAATGGAATTTCCTAACTGCGCAGTGTAATGCATAAAACGGCAACAACTCGCAGCTCACTACCAATTAGTGCTCCCTATTCTACGTATAGTCAGAAATACGTCTGCTAAGTTGTTTGACATACACGCCTAACAAAACCGTAGACTTAAAAACGACGTAGTTTTATAATTCTACGTAGACTTAATTCTGAAATTCTTTAAAAATCAAACCCTGACCTCGTTTACGAAAGCCATAGACGGTAGCATCCTTAAAATACCGTTTGCTTGTTATATTGTAATACCGGACTTACATAAAACATATAATACCAAAACTAACATGGTAAAATGTATTATACGGTACAATACCCTAGAATACGTAAAATACCGTTTGCATGTTATAGTATATTACCGGACTTACATCTCTACTCTGCACACACAGAAAGACATAATCACAACCACAGCTACACAGTTGTAACACGAACCTGGGCTGTCGTCATCGACTGTATCGCTATCTTCAGCAGCCTCCCGCTTCAGCGTGACGTTACAAATCTCACGAATGCGCCGCTCGAGTTGCGCAGTCGTAATGTACTGCTCGCCATTGGACAGGCTGCGGAAAATTTCGGTTATATTTAAAAGTAGCAATGTGTAATGCACGACCGCTAAACTGTAATGTATGGGGTGTCAGAGGTGTTTCCGGGTCAGGACTATCACTAGAACAGTAAACACTTAATTATGATGACAGTAAACACTCATTAACCAACTTTTTATCGACGATTTTTACGTCCTCAAGCGACAGGGATGAGCCTTATCGCCGTACTTCTATCCGAAAGCATCGCTGCGTAATTATAATAAGCCTCAGGTGTTTCATACGCCATTTCCAATATCATCTTTAGCATAGTATAAGTAACAAATAGTATTCTATCTCCATACAAGCGTGCCGAAACGAACCACCGCCAAAACATGGTTTAACTCGGATTACGACAGTCGCGGTCGCACCGCAGTTACGTACGCACGTTGTCTCTGTGACGTTCCCGCGCATTTGCGTAAATAATGGCATGAAATTAAAGAGTATGTTGTGCATTGTATGGTTGCCTAACTACAACTTTTATAATAATAATATAGCATTATCAAATACGTAAACAGTAATTTGGCAGCCCTAGGGCGTTTTAGGCGCCGAGCGGCCGTAGGTATTGATTTCAAGGACACCGCCTAGTTAAACTACTGTTGTTACGTATACTGTGTATACTGCGACGTAGGTACGTAGTATACGTACGTTCGTATTCTTACTTTTCTTCGTTAAAAGCATTTATTTTTAGTTCCGTATGGGAATCATAAAATGAATCCTAACTTTGACTTAAAGTTTCATTGAGATATATTCTAACAAGATGTCACACGAAGGCTGCTTCTATGACAACTGTGTGTGGTGGCCAGCCTTTAGGGCCTTGGAGTTCAAGGCGCGACTTCTAATTGATTCCGACGGTTAAAACAGAGCTACGCTGTAAGTATGTGCTTATCAGAATAAACATTGTTGTACCTGGCGAAAAGATCTCTAGCAGCTTTTCTAGCTACTGTCTCTTGACGACTCGCTTTCAGACAGGACTTGGCGCGGACGATGTGTGCGCTGTCTTCGTCTATCACACCGCTTCTGACACATCTAGAAACAAAAATTGTAGGATTTGTAAGTACAGTTCTTGCAATCTACGATAAAATAATCTGCTTTGCTCGAGTGAGGGAAGTGCTTGTATAACTTGGAAATAATTGCAGTATACATATTATAATAAACGACCTAACTACAAGTAGAGTAGATTTGTCGCTTGGAGTGCTAGAACTGTATGTTAGTTCTGCACACTGGGGCTCCGTTTAGAGACGGTTTTAAATCGCTTTAAACTTTCTATCAAATTATTAAAAATGTCCCGTAATTGTGATGTTTTAAAACATTTTAACCTACAACAAGTAAATGGATACCTTTAAAATGCTTCAAAGTAGTTTAAAAAACTGATAAATAGCTTAAACTTTTTAATTCAAAGGGGACTAGGTTAAATGTTGTACACACACACGAGCAATACAAAAATCTAACATAATATCTAATTTATCATACATGAAAGGTATTATTTTCTGCAGTGGCGTGCATAGGATTTTTAAGTAGGGTAGGCACAAAACTGTAAATTTGGAATTTATCCCATATAAGACTCTGCTACATTTTACATACGAAAAAATGCAGTAGGTACCTACTTGGTATTTAATTCGTCCATGGTACCTACCTATAACAATATTATTAGCAACAACAATCTACGACCCCATCAAGCCGGGCACTTGCTTGCAGTACGAAATTAGCCCCTATAAAAGGTAGATAAAAAGTCCAACTGTCTGACTCGATGTGGTTGCTTCGAACAGGCGTTTCGTATTTTAATGAAATTAGGAAAAAATATGTCGAGAAACGACGCCTATAGACGTCCGTCACATCACTAAGAAACCTAAATGACACCTATGGGAGTCGTGTCCAACAACGTGTTAGTTTCATTTTAATTTAATTATTTATTTTTAAAGTGAATAACTCAATATTCTGTGAATATTTCAAGCATCTACCTGTCGCCATTATCAATATTGAGCAAAAAAATCAGATCTGTTGTATGGGAGCCCCCTCTTATATTTATTTTATTCTATTTAGTATTTGTTGTTATAGCGGCAACAGGAATACATCATCCGTGAAAATTTCAACTGTCTAACTATCACGGTTCATGAGATAAAGCCTGGTGACAGTAATAGTAATAGTCCCCTTAGTAATAGGGTTCCTTTGGTTACCCTTTGGGTACGGAACCCTAAAAATGGACTTTATACATATTATAGAAACTGAAATAAAAATTGCTTATTTTTTCAACAGCTCCTCACATTTTAATGAATTAACAACATGCAACAATGAATTTTTCAATAGTACTCACAACAATGTGGTATGGTCTTAAATTGTTAACTTGTAAACTATTTTACCTTTTCTTTTCACGTAGTTCAGTAACCACTTGCCTCCATTTCGTCTTCCAAAGTAGAAAGTCTTTCTGTGGTCCTTTCATTATAACAAACTTGGTGCGGTAGAATAATATAAACGAGTCCGCGGCACAATAAATTGTGTATAGGCACAAATCTACTAAATAAAGCTAAATATCTTAATATACACACGCTTACGTTTCAATGAAAACTGTGCCGTAGATGATAAAATATATATTATGCACTCTACATACGCCTTCAGATGAAGTGAAGACGGTGGTATTTCTATTGCGTGTTTTTCTTTCGAAAGCAAACAAAGACTATTCATTTACGTACCGCACAATGCAACAGTACGAAGCGATATGTTAAAAAATGTCAACAATTCGAGGATATACTACACTACAAGAACCATATTATCTTCGCCTAAGTTCCAACACCGCGTACCTCAGTTTTAATCATTCTCTGCCCCATACCTTCAAAATTCTGAATAAAATAGAAAACAGTAAATACTTTGGCTACCGCGGTGTAGATCGTTGGTTCATTAGTTGGTCTAAATTAACAATATCGCGAAGTCAAAATATTGAATGTTTTATTTTATTCAGAACTAGCCTTTCGCCCGCGGCTCTGTCCGAATTTTTTCAATATCTGCCCCGTGTTTGCCTACGTTGACCAGAACTCCGATGATAATTAAAAAAACCGCATCGAAATCTGTCGAGCAACAAACAGAAACACAGACAGAAATTCTAAAAACTGTGGTTTTGGCCTCAGTACAATACTAATTAACTAATATACTAAGGAAGCGTTTCAGAAAGAAACAGATTTCGATTCCTATCCCGTGATCTCGCCGGCCACTTCATAACTGCGATATTCACTTTATTAAGATATGCTTGAGTTGAACGAGCATTATCCTGCATAAAAATTAAGTCATCAGCGATAAATGAGGCGAACGGTACCACATTTTCTTCTAAAATTCCTCATATCTGACTTAGTCAGACTCTCTCCCTCACACCGTTATTGACCCTTTACCATAATGAGAATGTATAGGTAGTTTCTAAATTTGGCTGATTGTAACGTTCTCCTTTGCGTCTGTTTATTCCTTGCTATTCTGTCAACTTGATTTGAAGGAATTCTGCACTCATCACTAAACAATACTTATCTTATCCCAAAGAGCACTTTATGATTTATCCCATTGATTTGTGTTCCAAAGTCGATGTTTGCGAGCAAAAGTAAGTATGTTTTTACAAATCAACTAAAAAGTTTAAAATAATTAAATACTGATCCGATTCAATACCGAAATAACACTTTTAGTGACTTATTTCTTTCCGTAATATATGCTATTAGTATGGTGCAATTAACCCTACTCCTCAACATCCAAAGTAAAAATATCATTCCAGCTCCAAAATGTTATATATAGTCCACATATTGTTGGGTAAAAAGTTACACTATTTTTAGTGTCGGGTTTGGCGGGGAGGGGGGGGGGAGAAGTTGGGTTTTTTAGGTTTGTCCTAAATATTTCGAAAACTATGTGGTTTAGCGCAAAAGTGCCAAAGACAAAAGTAATCTATATTAAATTGCCAACAAAAATGGTCTACAACATAATCTTGCTAAAAGTGAACGGTTCCAGAGTTACGGAGGGTGTAAAGGAGCAATTATTTGTTTTTTTAGATTTTGGGAATAATATGACATTATCACAAGGAAACTATTTTACATTGCTTTTTTCATCCACTGCCCAAAAAACACAATTTTCAGTCAAGGTGCCAGATTAGTTGCAGCGGGAGTCCCGAATGCTTAAAACGCCTTTTTCGGTTCAAGGTTAATTAAAGTCGAAAGAATTGATAAAAATAAAAGGAAGATGGGTACCTTCGCAGCATTCTCCTAGCCTCGGGGTGGCCTTGTTCTGTCGCACAAATTAGCCATTCCAAAGCCTGCTTGAAATTTGAGATTTTGTCCGCTTCCAACTCTGTGCAAAAAGGAAACTTATTTATACTTAAATGTTTGCACTAAAATGGTCACTAATCTGCTCACTACAAACCGCGCGAGCTCTGAGATGTTGATGATATTTATTCATGTTGAACTGTTGTTTTTAGTTTGCTTGAACGTCGCTTCATTCTCCGCACTCTTCTTTTATTTAATTACAACAATTCAACACTCCCAAAGATTCCTCAGAGCTCCGGCGTGGATTGTAGATATAGTTCAATTATGGAGAATTAACTGCTGTAAAACATGCACGTGTTGCATTTTATGTTTGTTTAAAGAGGCAAAAAAAACTTGAAATTACAGTCATATTCTGTGTAAAAGAATCTACATCCACATTGACTCACCACATTTCTCTTCCAACAGTTGTTTGGCCAGTACAACCTGGGACTCGGCGCACCCATCTTCAGCCAGCTGGTTGCGAAGTCTTTTTAGAGATCCTTGCGGACCATCTGAAGCAAACCAAGGGGTTAAAAAAGTAAAATTTTGATGAAACGAGTGATGCCCGATCTCGCCAAGTTCCAAGTTCCCCAAATTGATTTTTCATACATTCATTCCCAAAGTCCTCGAAATATAAAATGTAATTATTTTTAAAGTTCTCACTTGACCAATCCTCGTATAGACGTGTACAAAAGTGTTAGAATAAAATAAAATCAGTAGGTACCTGGTACAAAATTAAATTTATTTTGGAATATATATAAGGTCCTACAATAATAAGCGAAAATAATTCTAGAGTGGATCATGTATCGTTAACTGTTAACTGAAAAAAGTAGTTGTTTCTTTTCCCAGTACAAAGTGGTTCGATTAGCTGACAAAATTTCTATAGAAAGGTGAAAAACAAAGTTCGCAAAAAAAAAGTTTTTTCGGTGTACGGTGGTTTATTAGGGATAATCTATCATATTTTCATTTTTTTACTTTAAATTGTAGAACCTTAATTTTCTGTATGTAGCTAAGTTTAATTTGTGCTATGTGTTTTAGATGTTTTCAAGGTATCTCCAGGTTGTGTTACGGTTGTATCCAGGATGAGCGAGAAATGTATCAAGCCCCCTGATTCTGTACCGTAAAATCAGTTGCGAACCGAGTGCCTATCGTCAAAAACATACATATACTATCGAATTCCGCTTATCTAAGGATACGTTCGCACTTGAAAGAAGTCACAATTCGTAAATAGTTCAATACCCATTGAAGGTTATTGTGGAAGTTCATTAGGGTTCCGTAGTCCGACAAGTACGACGTTGTTTAGCTGGCAGAGGGGGACGCTTGACTAAAACAAAAAATAGCACTTCCAAGCTTAATATTTCACCATCGGATCCCTAAATCTAAAAATGAGTTTTCTCACACCCATAATGTTTTTGAACGACCTATCCAACGGTACCCCCCACTATGGGATAGACGAGAAAAAAAAATCATCGCCAATTTACGTGTATGGGAGGTATTGACGTTATTAATATGTATACCCTACCAAATTACAGCTTTCTAGTACTAATAGTCTCTGAGCTAAGCCGCGTACAGACGGACAGAAGGACACACGGACATGGCGAAACTATAAGAATTCCTTGTCGGACTACAGAATCCTAAAAAAGTGTAGGGCTGGTGTAGAGATAAAGGACTTAATCTTAATTCTAGTAAAACAAAACTCGTGCTAGCTTGGCATGACTTATAACAACAACCTGAGATTTGATACTCATGTTAGAATCATCACTGAATCTAGTAAAGTCATTATAACACAATTCCAATCCAGAAAGGCAGTGGGTAGTAAATGGAGTGTGAAGCCTAACATAATAAATTGGATACACAAGGCCAACATTCTACAGCCAAGAACAGACATACAATACAATCCAGATAAAATTGGACAAAGTGCAAAGATTAGCATACCTCCTGTAATAATCACTGAAGACCTAAAAACAAATCAAACAAAACAAACAAACCTTTTGCATATTGAGGTTAAAAAGAGAGCTACCAAGCAATGGTACAGAATGAGAATAACGGGTGGAAGAGTGGAAGAGCAATTTATGGACAAAGGGCATGGAAGCTACCAACAGAGTGACTGGGCATTAATTGCTACACTGATGACTTGATTCGTGATTGTCCCTCTATGAATATATTTAAAAGGCGACTCAAAGAGCACTATATATCACTCTCATGAGTATCTTTTAGCAGTTTAATATAGTATCATTAGTATATATGTATGTATTAGTATTCTTATTTATATATTAATAAGTATATATGTATTAGATTATGTATTATATATTATTCAATTATTAATAAATGTACACTTATGTATGTCTACCTATTTACTATCTTTTCTCTAATCCCCAGAGGTAAACTGGAAGAAATCTCTTCTTAGAGATAAGTTTGCTTTTGTACATGTTTATTTGTTTAGTTTTATTTAAAAATAAGTTTTTAGTGTACAATAAAGAATAAAGAAAGAATGACTCAAGGAAAAGAAAAAAATGCATCCTACTCACTAGGTGAATAGTAAAAGGTAAATAATGGTAGTTTATTAGTTAATGAGCTACCGTATTTCTGGCAGAAACATTAACCATTATGGAATGCACCAGCATGATACTATCAAGGTGTGACATAAACGTGAAAACAGACATTATTTACCCTACTCGAAAATCCAAGCAGCACTTTATACACTTGAAATCTAGTCAATAAATCGGCTCTATTATGAGTGTAAAATTCAACTAAGCTTGGCAATAAAACCAGAACATCGAGGTATTCAACGTTTTGAATGTCCAGGAAAAACAATTTTGCGCGGCCGCTAAATGTCACGAAAATCCGGTTTGAAACACTACTCGCACCCAATTTTTCAAGCGCTGACATAGTGCTTGTGACATTCAATCAAAGTGATAAGGGGATGAAAAAGCAGACGAAATAGCTAGAGAAGGGACAGAGGACAGAACCATTGGATCAGAACCAAAGCTGCAAATGTCACTAACAAGGTAATGTAAGCGCTCTGGCTTTAGAAGAATCTACAAATGGATGGAGGCACATCAAGGGCTGCTGATAGTTTAAGATGTTTCTCGCAGCTATTGTCTATGAAAAAGTAAGTATCCTCAACTTAAGCAGAGTCAACCTAGGTATGTTATATTGGTATGTATTCTGACTGACCATTGTAGGCTAAATAGATGATGGGAGATAATTGGTGACAACATTAATGAAGAAGATCTTAAGTTTCTTATTCACTCAGATATAAAGGATTATTTAAAAAAGCAGAAGATTTAAGAAGGGAATGCATCTGGGACGTCAGAATACCAAAGCTTCAAGCAAGGGAATTGGATAAAATAGCTCCAATTGGACAGCTGACCATCTGCATCATCAAACAAGACAACAATTGTTTTACAGACCGAGCTGGCAGGTATATTCTCAAAAGAGGAAACTCTGTGTTTGCTGAAAGATAACCTCATGAAAGTAGAGAGCGGCTTCACTATCAGCGCTAAGCAAGCCTGTAAGTAAATCTAAAATCATAGCATTAATCATAGAACAGGCTAACATGGTCTGTCAAGATAATGCTATGGCTATACAAAGCAGTGATAAGACCAACGGTCTCGTATGGTGCCGTCATCTGGTGGCCCAGGATGGATGTCGGTTTCGTACAGAAGGACCTAGAGAAATTCCACAGGCTTGCTTGCATGCTAACCACAAGTTGCATGCGGACCACTGCAACCGCAGCCCTCGAGACTATATTGGATGTCCCACCGCTACACCTGGTGGCGGCTGCAGCGTTCAGATTCAGGGCAGCTGGACAGTGGAAAAGCGACGACAGGGCACCACACACCCGAATCCTGGAAGTGGCTGTGCCCCATCAGCCACTTATGGAAGCGCCGTGTGACAGAGTCCCTAAAATACATGTCTTCAATAGACAGTACAACGTCCAACAATCTAATATACATGAGATAAGAATATATACAGATGGATCCAAAACAAAAGAGGGTACTGGGGCTAGAGCGTACTCAGCTTAACACAACATTTACAAATCAACAGCATTGGGTTAGCACAACACGATTTTTCAAGCGGAATGTGTTGGCATCATCCTAGCAACAAGCGCGAAAAAGGCGCAAAGCTAAAACCGGTAGGTGCTGAACCACTGGTACCTCTGCCTTTTAACTAGATACGAACATGGCTGCGTGAGAGAACCAGCTCTCAACATGCTGAACGATGGGTAAGCATGACAACTTGCAGACAGACGAAAGCAGTCTTACCTACCGTGAATGGTCATCTGACAAAGAAACTGCTTCGTCTTAATAGAACCAACCTTCATACGATGGTAAGTATAATTATGGGACACAGCAACCTTAACAGACATTTTTGTAATATAGGTCTAATGGACAGCCCTCCGTGCAGAGCATGCATGGAAGCCGAAGAAACGCTGACCCACTTATGACAATGGATTGCATAGATGTCAGCATTCAATGGGCTAAGATCCTTGGTGAACCGGTGACGCTCCACCAGACCTGTGGTGATCGATTCTGGCGTGAGCTGGGCTGGCTAGAATAGCTAGCTCCATACACGTCCACGCACAAAGGTCCAAATAAGAGACTGAGAACTGGTGCTGATGCAGAACCCAAGCCCGCCAAAGAAGAAGGGTCTGTCAAGATTAATGGTACCATAAATAAACAGTCAGTAGGGCTGGCCCTACCATAGCGTGAGCAGAATAGCCGCTCTAGGTGCCAAGTCCCAAGGATCCACAGCGGTAACAATTGGTATATATTAGGGACTAGTAAAGCATGGGTTGGCATATTGTATCTGGTTCCAGTTGCCTCGGATTGGCAAGTTAACAAGGTACTTAGTGAAATCACAATGTAATGGTCAGTACTATGAGGCATTGACATGGTAGATATTAAAAAGTAATCACAAATTCTTTATTGAGGCTAAAGATATTCACAAAACATGATTTTAACTCTGGACCCCAAATTAAAAGAATTGTATTTGGGGGCACAGTGTACACAACAAAACAACAATCCAGTTGTATTACTACCCTATGAAGAAATTTCCTTACAACCTGGTTGTTGTGGACTTGGACTTGACATTGTATGCTTCTTACCTTTGAGTGGACCATATCGGGCTTTGTCCACTATCTGTCCCTCTTTAAGTAGATCAACAGAGTGAGACAGAACACTGTATCAAGCTCTATCGAGCTCAGGGTGTTAATTCCAAGACTAAGCTGCATGTACCTATTTGCCAATCTCTGTAGCAAAAATCTATTGACAAGATATGTAAAATGCAAGTATATCGTGTGCAATTCATAAATTTGTTTCCCCGTGTAGGGCTAAAAAAGTGTGTTATGAAAACAAATTTTTGGAATACTTACCATGGAGACTCCACCGTTTCCGCCCAGAGGATCGATTAGGCAACATAACTTTAAAATAAAAATATTAAAATATATATCTCACAGTTTATAAAATTTATCTAGTAAAAGGAATGGACTAGAGTTAATTTACAAATAAAATTTTGCAATATTTAAGTACCTATTTATTTTTAAGCAAATCTCTTGCTGTTATTTTATTTATGTCAATGCTTGCTGTCACATTTCTTATGATTTCTTTCACAAATTAAAAAAGTCTGTGACAAACTGACAAAGTGTGAATGTTAAACAAAATTGCAAAACAAAACGCAAATAAAACGAATGAACACTTCCACTTCCATATGTTACACTCACTACCAAAATATCCGAGGAAGGTAACTGAAACTAAACATAAACAACATACAACCTACTGTTATGGGGTGAAGAAGTTTAGATCAGTCTATTAATAACAGAACAATAGATAATTTGATTCCGTCCGTACCTAATGTGTAGGCCTTTCTTGAACCTACGCCTACAGTACACCCACGAAGTTCTAAATTAGTTAGGTAGGTAAATGATAAATCTATGATGTAGTATGTAGGAGAGGAGAGGCCAGTAGTGCGTTTTATAATGTACTCTGTGAGTGCGTTCATTAAAGAACCCTAGGCTGGGTAGTAGAGAAACCTCTGAGGTAGGAACAGTCGTAGAGGAGGCAAATTAGCTCATGTATTACAAAAGAGTGGAAATAATGAACTGCATGAACATAAAAAAATTTAAATGTGATACCTAGATAACTAATAAATTACCTCAAGGGTAACTTTCAATAGAACCATCCCTTAGCAAAGGGATTGTAAGGGGTGAATGCTATTATTTTTTATAACTTGGAGGGAAAATTATCTGCAGTCGGTGCAATATGACATACCTACGAACTAGAGCACCTTAATCTACGTTTGCGAAAAGTGCAGTTTGGTATACGAATTACGGAACTACTATGTATTTTTACAAATGTGCGATTGCGACTCGGGGAAAATTACTGCAGTCAGTGCGAATCGGCTATACGATTAAAAAGTAGTCTTCATTCATTGCCTATTTCACCTTTTTGTATGGGTCATACGGATAAGATATTTTTATATTTAACTGACATTCTACTTCGGGAGAAATGTCTGCAGCTTTAGAACTTAGCTCAAAGTTAGCCTTTTGGCTAGTACTTCGTTCACCGGTAGTAAAATATTGACATTTTTACGCGAAACTTAAATTTACAATTGTTGTACTGGTAGGTATATCCACAGAACAATAAACAGATAAAAGTGACAAGCGGGCTAAATTACTCAGACTTAAATACCAATAGTAGTGGTCAGCGTAATTAAGATGTTACTTTATGAGATAGTAAAACTTTAGTGTATGCATGCACTTACTCATAAATTCTTCTACTTTTACTAAGTATAGGAACAACAACATATAAGCTGCTTTATACAAAATGTATGTATTGATGTATACATTGCTGAATATTAAAAACCTTAGTGAGGCAAAAGTAGGTAGGTACCTGCCCATAAATACGATCAACTTTAGTCGTTCTGCCCTGATCATTTACAAAATCAATGATCTTGTGTTTGTTATGAAACGCTCACAAAGCACAGGAAAACTAGACAGTGGAATGCGCGGTCCTTACTGCGTGAACGGCGTCCTCCCCCACGAAGAACTTCGTGTCCTCCCCAATGGTCGATACGGGTTGCGTCTGGTGGTTGGCTCGTATGGGAAGACGACGCAGGCCACCACCCAGTACATGGTACTATGGCGTGGTAAGTGGGCGCCAGACACGTGTACGGCTTTGAGAGTGAGTTAATCATTTATTTTTAATTACCACTATTTCAATTAATAATCACTTGTTTTTGTTAGACTTTTAATGTAACATGCATTGTGTAACTAAGTAGTGTATAAAGTGTCGAAATTACCGAGAAAAGACTCGTGTAAGGCTCTGAACAAGAGTACGAGGTGACTTGGAACAGATTCGTGTAAAGCTTGTAGTCTTTTGGGTTTCGAGGTGACTTAAAAGAAAAGACTCGTCTAAATCCCGTGTCAGTTTTATGGTGGTCTGATGAAACAGGCCGATATAAACCCTGAGGTGTAGAGGTGACCTGTTAAAGACTTTTGTAAACCCTTTATGGTATTAAGTTGCACGGGAAAAGACTCTTATAAAGCCTGTTCTGTTTAAATAAACCCTGATGTGTAGAGGTGACCCATTAAAGACTTGTGTAAACCCTTTATGGCATTAAGTTGCGCAGGAAATGACTCCTGTAAAGCCTGTTCTGCTCAAAACAATTCAATTTTAGTTACACAGTAGCACACTTCGTAATACTTCCAATTACACTAATATGGCGTTATAATTGTTAACTTTTGGGCGTCGTTGTTATTGCGTTTTGGAGGCCAAAAGCCCATGCATTTCTTTTTACGTGTTGTTATAGATTACAAAGACAATGATGGGCCTCAGCCTGGACGCTCAACGTTGGCGAACCGACGGTTTGAAGATGATGGACCTCAACCAAGATGCTGGACGAACGCAGGCCGCGAGGACGCTGCCGTCTCAGGAGCGGCCGTTTTGGAAGAAGTACACATTTAAGTGGCAATACTGGCTGCGTCATATCGTGCTTCTATAAAAGGCAGTGTCGCCATTGCTGCTGCCTATTTATTAAAAAGTTAAAAATCGCACTAGCCGGAAATGCGTTCACTAAAGAAGCCTAGGCTGGGTAGGAACACTCAGGTTACAACGCTGACCCCCGTTCAATAATTAACACTTTCGTCAGGTTCCGACTCTGACAGCAGGATAGCATATACAATTTTCAACCCGTGTCGAGACCCATAATTTATGAACGCGGCCCTGAGTTTTTGACCGGGTTCGGCCGTGTTGCTACACTCCAAACGTCATTTGACATATTTCCAATAGATTTAGGTATTATTGTTTTTTATCTGTCATTTTAAAGCTATCCTATACGAACCTTGTGAACAGATTTGATGATGTTGAAAAATTCGGCAGTGGTGTAGCGAGTGACTCTGCCATTTTTGAACGGTTGGTGTTGCGTTGTGAGCCGTGTTGATTTTTGAAAAGGCAAGTGTTGCAACCGAGGCAGGAAACCCAACCCAGTGTGACTTTATGAAGACTATCAGTGTGATTTTCGCTCAGACTAATGAACCATTTCGCATTATTCGGAAGCGTTTCGGAACACTTCCGTGCAGCTGTCAGGTAAAGTTCGTTCCGTTTACCCTTGGTTTAGGTACCCTCGTTTCACTCGTGTCAGTTGTTGAATGCTGTGGGGTGAAATTCGCATCACTCTGAGTAACATTCGCTCATTTCGAAACGAGCGAATTTCACTCGGAGTGATAAGTATGTTGATAAGTCTTAAATGAACTATGAACGCAGTAGTCTAGCAAACCATATCGAGCTCAATCATAGACCTCTTATAATATTATTCTAATCAGTGAGCTCAATACAGTGTTCTGTCTCACTCTTTTGATCTACTTAGAGAGGGACAGACAGTGTATATCGAGCTGTTCAATCTGTTATTTTGTGATTGGTCAAAAAGTACCTGGGTGTTTATTTTTGATAACTTAATTTTTCGGTCACCCATCCCTAAAATAACCAAGACGTGCGTTGCTTAACTTGTAGCACCAAAGAACATAAACATTAAAATGTACGTCAATTTTCATGAGCATGTGTTCAAAGTTGGATTTGAAGTATTTTAAAATCTTTATATCTTCATAATTAGTAATAATGAGTGTAAGTAAAGAGATTAAATAAAAACTACAAAACTAAGTATTTAGAGTATATTATATACACCCTTAGTCTGAGATTACATATAACCAGAACTCGTTTTATATTTGTTAATTCATATAAATGCACCAATTACGATTTCACCCGCATAAATACCCATTTCGGGTTGCTACCCATTTTAGGTTGATAGAGCAGCAAATCGTGATACGGATTTTATTAAATTTTGTTAAGCTGTAAAATTTATTTTGACGATTAAATGTATATTTTCGCTTAAATTATTTCTATTTCTCGTAGTCATGGTATAAAGTATAGTACCTATGCAACTCTTGAATAAAGTACGGATTTATATTGAGGGACATGAATCACTCGCGTCGGTAAGGATTTTAACACATTCGTTAGAATCCTTTACTTGCTCGTGAGTCATCTATGGCCCTCGCTTTAAAGCCGTCCTTTATTCACTAATTGCATAAATACTATTCCCACTCTAAAAATCTTGTTTTATTCACTGAAAACAGTGAAAAAAAAAGGCCTTTTAATCAGTGGCGGCTGGTGCCTCAGAGAACCGGTGGTGCACTGCATGGTTTTATTAAAAAGATCAAATAAAATGCCGCAATTTAAGGAAACAAATTTTATTTATATTCCGTCCAAATCGCTTCTCCGCCGAAAATAACAGGGAAAGCAAAAAAAAAGCATTTAGTCTCTCACATCCACATAACCATTTCTTTTTAACATACATTTCACTTTTGAACGTTCTCGTGAACGATTTATTGTTTGTTTTGCATTCCTGTTTTATATTATGAATAGACCGGGTTTTCATAAGTCCTGTTGGTTTTAATAAAGTCAATATTGTAATTTACACTCATTATTATCACTCTTTTTAATCTTTAGTTTACTTTTTTACATAATTATAGTAATTAAATAAACAATTACTCCTCCGCAAGCGCGCGCAAAAAGTGACAAACTGACGACAAGTGCATCGTGCGTAGGTCAAGGCCTCGGGGCTACGAATAAGCATCCTTATGGAGGATGGTTTATTCGTAGCCTCGGGGTAACGCGAGTGAACTACTCGTTTCGCTTCGTATTCTTTCGGCAATTTCCGGTCGCGTGCGGCGCACGAATCTAACCTAAAACTGCCATACATTTTGTACTACCTACGCATCTTCTGTCTCACGCGCCGGGCTGTTTACACCGTGTTTCATAGAAGTTGTATGAGCTCGCTGCGTGCGCTTTCCCGAGCGCACGCGGTACGGGGCCGATTTTGTTCAAGCAAAAATAAGATTTATTTCCTTTGCAGTAGAAATCTATACATTTTTATTTACCCCGTAATGACAAAACATGTATATATGTACTATAATCAGATATTTAATTTCCGTATATGGCAGTATGGATGGATGGGTAATGATAGGTATAGGACATTATTGTGGAAGTTTAATTTAAATGGTAGTGCGGCGCACGGGCGCACTTAAGGTGCAGCCGCCACTGCTTTTAATCACTATTTTGGTGTTTGAATTTAGAACACACCAATATATTCGACCTCCATCTCAATGCTTATACAACCTCCTTGCGCAAAGAATACTCGACATACAAACTCTTTGTGCAAATAACTCCTCGAGATTTGATTGGTCAATATTTGCGACAAGGAGTTTAGCATTAAAAACCATAAAACTGCTTTGTGTTCTTTGCTGCCATTATTAATATATACTAGTAAATTGGCGCCATTTTGAATACTGTAAGTTGTACGAACACAAAGTTTAGTGTTACTTTATAATAAATCGATTGAATATGCATTCAAGTGATGAAGAAGATGTGTTAACACCTGAGTTTATAAAAGAGAGGGGGCCGATATAGTAGAAAACTTGCTATCCAACAAATCATGGCTCTTTTACATCGAAGCCTACGATGAGTTTTGCAAATGGAAAAATGAAAATCAAGCTTTGGACACAATGTTCCAATTTTCATGTGCATTTTAATTAATTTAACCTTTCTTTTTTCTTCATGTCTATTTTAGCTCAACTTATTTCTTTTATCGTAGTCATGGTATATAGTATGCGAGACTTGAATAAAGTACGGATTTATATTGAGGGCTATGAATCACTCGCGTCGCTCGACGGTCGTGATTTAGTCGTTAGAATCCTTTACTTGCTCGTGATTCATCTATGGCCCTCGCTTTAAATCCGTCTTTTATTCACTAGGTAATTGCATAATATAGGTACTTTTTTATAGTGGTTTATTAGTATTGTGCTGATGTCAAAACAACCATTTTTAGAATTTTTGTTTGTTTGTCTGTCTCTCTGTCTGTATGTATGTTCCGTTTTAACTCGAAAACCACTCAATGGATTTGGATACGGTTTATTCATTTATTTTATCACCGTAGTAATCCTGGTCAACATAGGCTTTATGGGTGTTCAAAAATTACTTAGAAGCCAAAAACGGGGCAGAGATTGAATAAAAGCGGGCAGAGCTGTGGGCAAAGGCTAGTTTAAACAAACATCAAAAATAATTGTAAGCAATGTGAAACACTGTTATTCTAAATGCAACAACTTGTCGAATGAGAATGCTCACACGCATAAGCCGCTCGTGTTGCGTACCTAACCCCGCTTAATTTAACTAGTCACTTTTTCAATAAAATAGAGAGTTTGCAAGTCATTTAAATAAGTAATATATTATGTTTTTTTTTTTCTATTTACATATTAGAATCTTATGTTGACTATGGGCAACAATTTTTTTTTATAGTTTTGTTAATTATTTCCATTTTAATAGCACTAAATTTTGAAGAAATGCAACGCAAATGCAAAACGCGTCACCATTTATCCATTTTAATTACACGAAATATTGGTGCAATGGAACGCAAATGCAAAACGCGTCACCATTGGCTACTGTCTTTTGTGACGTCACCTGGGTACCTAGCGTAGTAGACCATATCGAGCTTTGACAGCTCGATATACATTGTCTGTCCCTCTATAAGTATATCAACAAAGTGAGGCAGAGCACTATCTCAAGCGCTATCGAGCTAGATATGGTTTCATTGTTGTGCTAGACTAGCTGAAGTACGGAACTTGTTTATTGCAGTTTGCTAATAAATAAAAAATATATGGAGTGTTTTCGGTAAAATTAGTAGTTTCGACGCGGGCGGGCGGAGCCGCGGGCAAAAGCTATTATGACTACGTTTCTATCATTATTAGAGTGCATTACAAACGAGAATAGATAAATTAGAAACAAAGGACAAGAATTTGAAAAAATTCCTCGTGCCAGGATTCGAACCTGCGACCTCTTGTTATCAAGACAAGCGTACTACCAATGTACCAATTGCGCCACCGCCTACTTTTGTAGCTGAACAATTTTCTTAACATGTAACCATAAATGAATCTGTACATTCAAAAGCACTGCACTAATTGACCTGGGAGTGTCCTCCAGGGATGCTTTGGGTCCGGAATGGAATATCTTGTCTTATGTAATATCAAAAACTAAAATCTGTTCAAGTGCGAGACGGATCTCATACATACCGTTTAAAACACAAACTTAGGTACTCTACGAACAGTTATGGTTGACACTTACCGTTTATTAAATTACATGTATCTTAAGATGGTTGTTAATTAATTTCTGATTAAATAAAAAAATACAGTTAATTTGTTTCTAGACGTGTACCTACTCGGAATTTCACGTTTTTAAGTCCACTGGAAATACCTACTTATTACTTATGTAGGTTTTCATAGCGAGCAATTTTTTATTTGTTATTTCTCGTCCCGACTGTATTTTGCCTCGACTATTAATATCAACCTTTTAACTTACCGAGTCCAGTATAAATTTGGCTATATGAACGAAAGACGTCCCAGAGGTCGTGGCTTCAGTGCCTGCAGTACACACTAATTTGTGTTCGGTCTGCGTGCTTCGGAAGGCACGCTAAGCTGTTGGTCCATTTGTGTCCGAAGTACGGCGATAGAGTAGAGCTCACCACCCATCATGTTTGGGACGTAATAATGGTCGGTCACCCTCTGTCACCCCGTTCGGGGATTCATGTCTTTACCGACTTCCATAGATTTTACGAAATACCCTACCTTCACTCTTTCACTTTGTAGACCAGCGCACTTCATTCTAGACGTGTGTGTACAGATTGAATTCGAAAGAATTTGACATTGACAATTCAATCATGACATTTCGCGTCAGCGGGAATCCTTGTTCCCGGACATAGGAGGGGATACTAGGAAAGGAAAGCGGATTTGGGCATCAACTCCTTACAGCAAACATGATCTGTGTATGCATCAACGCCTAATGTTGTACAGTTTTTACGCAACATAGTTTGGCTTGGTCACAACACAATCGAGAAGCAAAGGGACAATGATGTTGGCTATTAACGCGTTTCTAAGAGAAGGCGTTTCATAGAGCGCAACATGATTGGCCCCTAAAATAAATTCAAAATTCGTACATAAATCGACGAGCCAAAATCTGTTGCGCATTGACACGCGTGTACATGACTGAAAGAAACCATAGAGTAATTTATAAACTGAGACTGAAACAATGCGGACCAGTGTTGCTAGTAGTTGTCTCCAAATAAGTACGTCTGGATCCCCGAAATAGTACGAAAATCGGAGCAAAAGTAGGTATGCATCTTTTTCCATTTCAAAAAATTATGTATTTACACACCAAATCCCTTTTTAGAGTATAAGCTAGTTCATTCAAAACGCAGTAATTAAATAATCCAGGTCTATTTGGTAATTCTGATCTAACCACGAGCAGTAACTACGTTTCAAAACCTTTACGCTTACAGTGCGTGTAGAGCGAGACAAAAGTATGATTGTATGTGTGCGTAAGGTGTCAGTGCAACGTGCGTTAGTAGTAGAGTGACTGAGATGAATTTTTTGGTTCATGCCATGGCCCAACCATGGTTCATGGAATTTACGAGCATCCTTAACTATGGCTGGCGGAAAAGAAAAATAAGAAACGCGAGCATTGTCTTTCTCACAGTGTCCTACTTAAGGGAGTGACTTTTTACTTAGGTACAAAATGCACAATACAATATAACTTTATTTGCACCCCACACCCCCCCTGTTTTGTAGTATTTTTTGTTATAGCGGCAACAGAAATACATCATCTGTGAAAATTTCAACTGTCTAACTATCACGGCTCATGAGATACATCCTGGTGACAGACGGACAGCGGAGTCTTAGTAATAGGGTCCCGTTGGTTTACCTTTGAGTACGGAACCCTAAAAAGCAATGCACCAAGTAGGTAAGCGCTTGTTTGATTTATTATTTGATTTCTATTTTTGACTGGTTTGGCACAACTGACTAAATAAACGAATCATAGAAAATGTTTTACTTTACAGGCAGATATGGTTCAGAGAAACAAGACCATTTTATTTAAAAAAGAAAGCTTTATTGAACTAAGTCCAACTAAACTAAAATAGTCTACCTTCTCACAAATGAAACAAAACAAATAAATTAATTTCTATATGAGTATTTAAAATTATAAAACAATATTATCTATTGAATTTATTTTTCAGGCAGGTGGTAGAGCCGGTGCCGGGCTCGAATGTGGAGGTACCACTATCGCAAAACCCCACCCGAAGTTTTTCATTCAGGGGAGATTACGAGGACAGCAGCTGCTCTCAAATAGGCACAACCATGTACCACACCATCTCCTGGGTTGGGACCGATTTATGGCGGATAGGCCTTGGGTGCAAACCACACAGAAACGGCGCGGCGCGCATCGAGCGTGCGGGCGTCATTCAAATTTCGAACAAAACGCATGGAAATAAAGTCGTAATTTGAGGTATGGTACGGACGCCTGTTCTACACCCGACACCACCTGAAACATACCATTCGGTGTGTTCAAATTGCGACTTTATTTCCATGCGTTTTGTACGAAATTTGAATGACGCCCGCGCGCTCGATGCGCGCCGCACCGCTTCTGTGTGGCTTGCACCTTACATAAAACAGACTGGTGACGGGCGGCGTCGTCATTGGTGCGAGAGTTTCGGCACCGCGCTCACCAACCCGCCTGCCTAGCTGTGTGAGTATTTCTTCCAGGAGGTCCACCAAAAGTGGCGACATCTTGGCTGATGTTAGATGAAGTTATCAAAAGTTGCTGGTTAAGTCGTGGCAATCCAAGCTTAAACCTGAAATTTGATAAATATACATTAATACCAATATTACACTCCTATATGGGAGACGGTGTGTGTATATTTATGTATGTAGGTATTACTTATTTAATTACTGTGTAACTCCAAAGTAATCTATACTATTAAATAAAGAGGAATAATTTGTTTGTTTGTATGTTAGAGGTAATCTTTGGGCTCCCGACGCATAACGACATATACGCATTACAACACATTTGTGTAAAGAAAAAAATACGTGAAATGGCTACTCGCAAAATGACATACTCGTATTACGACACATTTGTTGGAACAGGAAAATACGTGAAATGGCTACTCACAAAATGACATACTCGTATTACGACACATTTGTTGGAACAGGAAAATACGTGAAATGGCTACTCGCAAAATGACATACTCGTATTACGACACATTTGTTGGAACAGGAAAATACGTGAAATGGCTACTCGCAAAATGACATACTCGTATTACGACACATTTGTTGGAACAGGAAAATACGTGAAATGGCTACTCGCAAAATGACATACTCGTATTACGACACATTTGTTGGAACAGGAAAATACGTGAAATGGCTACTCGCAAAATGACATACTCGTATTACGACACATTTGTTGGAACAGGAAAATACGTGAAATGGCTACTCGTAAAATGACATACTCGTGTTACGACACATTTGTTGGAACAGGAAAATACGTGAAATGGCTGCTCGCGTAGTATTTTTTTCTGGACTAAAATAATTACCTACGTAATTTTAATCCAGATATTGAAACAAGATATACTATCATAGCATTTACTTCAAAAAATTTTAACATAAAAATTATTGTGAATTGAAATATATATAATTAGTTACTGAAAGGAAGTTACACATAACAATGCCTTACTGAATTCAAACTTTAACGAAACTTCAGGTACGGGATCCTGTAAAATATATGTGTATGCATGAGCATTATGTATGCTTAACTTGTTATGAGTACTTAACTTAGTACTAATTTCTTAAATACAATCCTTCGTAGGAAAGATATTGCTGTAATTCTTTTGCATTTTAACTCTTTCAAATATTTACTATAACATCAGTCAACGTTTATGTACTTCTTTCTTCTATTATTTTTTGCAGTGTTAAATAAATTATTTACTATTGCTCGATCCCATATAGTCGACTCCTTTTTCAATCTTCAAATAAAATTGATCAGTGTAGGTTTACGAGGCATTCTCGTATTTAAACGATAGTTCCACCCTTCAATGAAATTGTTGGTGCGGTGTTTCGAAGTTGCGACGCTTATTATATTTGGAGAGAAGATTCCGAACCATTGTTTCTCGAAACATTTTATAAACTCTTTCATTTTATTAGTCTTTGGTGCCAAACGAACAATGGATAGCCATGTATCTTTAATAAATTCCGCTGGTAATAATGGCAAATTGCTAATTAAACGCAACAATCTTCTGCTTTGTTTTTTTTTTGTTCAGTTTCAGATTTTTTGCCTTTTTCCAAATCGCGTAGGAAAATTGATAATGGCAGCCTGTGATATCAATCTTAGTAATCACTTTTCGCACAGCATTGATGGCGGCCAAGTCGAAGTCACAAGTAAAATGTCGAATGGTTATATTCAACTTTTCTTTGATAAGTGTAAATAGTCGCGTGTATGTCCTTTCAGTTTTATTGGAGAGCAGGGTGTAGATGATCGGAATTATATTAGTTGAATTTTTATTGGACTCCAGGTTTACATGAATAGTATTAATCTGATAGAATGGTGGCGGACAACTTTTAAACGTTCCGTCACCATAGTAGTTTGCATTTTCGCAAAGAAACAGTTGTATGTATTCTTGAGCAGATTTTGAGCAAAATATTACGATTTTTTCAACATCTCCATCTTCGCAAAGTACAAAATTGCTTCCAAGTTTTTCCGGTACCTCTACGTCTTCAAGTTTTTTAAAAGCACATTTTTTGCCATTTAAGTATTTTTTGCGAACACGATACAACGAATCCTGTATTTCCTTAGATGTTGGCACGATGAGACTTAAGGAAGGATCATTTTTCAATGTATCAAATTTATTTTCGATAATCCGTGGAATTGCCGAAAAGTCTTCGCACACATCTTTTTTCAACTGAGCACGCATAGCGAAAATTATATTTCCTTTTGGATGAGCTAAGCATGAGTGAATAGACTGCCTTAAAATCTTTGCTCTCAGATTATCAAGCGTGATTGTAGCACAGCAAATCTTCCGATTGACACACCTCCATATTGTGGAACCATCCTTGTTGCATATGGTATTTTTATTATAACGATGCCCATCATGCAGTAAAGTTTGAAATCCTTTTTGATTTTCACAAAATTGCAATTTCAAATTCTCCTCCATCTTTTTAGTCACGCGACGCAACTGACATGAATATCAAAGGTAGGTACACGTCAAACAGAAAAGGAAGTAAAACCTCTTTCAAAGATAACAGGGTTGGCAGGAATAAACTGATAAGTGATAAATATTGGTCATTTCGCGTATAGAGTATGTCATTTTGCGTATTGGTTATTTTGCGAATAAAATTTTGGTCATTTCGCGAATTAGTCATTATGCGTATTGGTCAAAATGCGTATTGGTCAATATGCGTATTGGTCAATATGCGTGTTTCAAATAAAAAAAATTGGTCGTTATACGCAGACAGCATCTTTGGAACTACCGAACCGATTCTAATAGTAGTTTATGCTACGAGTGCGTAAAGGAGGCAATAGCTTATACGAGGAACGATTTGAAACACGAGCGATAACCATATGGGAAAACTAAATCAGTTTATTGTGACTACAGATTTACATCTACAACGATCCGGACACACCTCTTGCTAATATTTAGCTTAAAAAAGAAAAAGTGATTATAGCCAGGCTTAAGAGATGACTTTTCCCATACGAGAAAAACTGTATCAGTTTTAATCTGATTACAGATTTCCATCTACAATGATCCTAAAACACCTCTTGCAAACTTTAACCGACTTAAAAAAAGAGAAGGTTCTCAATTTGACTGTATTTTCTTATAGTTTTTCTTTTTTGGGTATATTCCATCACAACGTCATTTCTTAGCCGATTTGTAAGATTATTGTTTTGCTAGGAAGGTTGTGCTTTCAAGTAGGTCCGGTTTTAGTTTGATCTAATGATTGTCGTCAGAGATAGGCAGTGGAACTCCTCAATGGATGACAGCATATTATCACTCGATATTGAGGCAACAAACGCCTGTACCAGGATACTGATTCCATCCATCCATCCATCAGCCCGTGTTGGTCCACTGCCGGACATAGGCCTTTCCCAAATTTCGCCAATTATGTCGGTCCTCCGTCCTCCTCATCCAGCCGCTCCCCGCAACGTCCTTCAGGTCGTCGGTCCAGCGGGCACGAGGTCGGCTTACACTACGCTTTGCTGTACGTGGTCTCCTTTCTAAAGCCTTTCGGTCCCAATGGCCATCATGTCGGCGACAAATATGGCCTGCCCACTGCAACTTACTGATTCTGCAGGCTATGACGGTTACTTTCGATCTCCGACGGATCTCCTCATTTCGGATTCTATCCATCAGAGATACCCCAAGCATAGCCCGCTCCATAGCTCGCTGAGCGATCTTAAATCGGTGACCCTTTGTATGAGACCACGTCTCGGCGCCATGCGTCATCACAGGAAGGACGCACTGATTTTACATCTTATTAGCCTTTAAGCACTGCGGTATTGATGACGTAAATATGTGACGCAACTTTCCGAATGCTGCCCAACTCAAGCATATTCTTCTGTCAGCTTCGGCGTCGAAGTGGTTTTTATCCAGCTGTATGACTTGACCCAGATAAACATATTTTTGAACAACTTCGATGCTGACATTGTCGATGGTTAGTGGCCCTTGGATAACGTGACAGTTGGACATAACCTTAGTCTTATCCAAATTCATCCGCAGGCCCACTCGTCTCAAACAATCGCTAAGGCCGCGCATCATTTCCTCCAGTTCCTGCAGCAATTTCGCCATTATCACGATGTCATCGGCAAAGCGAAGATGTGAAATGTACTCCCCGTTTACGTTTATGCCTCTTCCATTCCAGTCTAGTGTTTTAAAGACGTCCTCCAGCGCGGCGGTAAACAGTTTTGGAGAGATAACATCTCCCTGTCTCACGCCGCGCTGAAGATGTATCGGTCTTGTTTGTACACCCTGTACTTGGACGGACATCGTAGCGGAGTCATACAGACATTTCAACAACTCCACGTAACGCCAGTCAACTTGGCATCGCTGCAAGGACTGCAGAACAGACCAAGTTTCGATGGAGTCGAAGGCTTTCTTGTAGTCCACACGCGCTAGACATAAGGGCTGGTTATACTCTTGAGTTTTCTGTATAACCTGCCTTAGCGTGTGAATGTGGTCCTCGGTGCTGTAGCCTTTTCGAAACCCAGCCTGCTCTGGAGGTTGGAAGTCGTCGAATCGCTGGGCGAGACGATTCGTGATAACTCTTGAGAACAACTTGTAGGTGTGGCTCAGGAGCGCAATTGGTCTATAGTTCTAAAATAGGATTTTGTCCCCCTTTTTGAAGAACAAAATAATCAGGCTCCCGCTCCACTCTTTTGGCGTACTACCTGTACGAATGACGGCATTAAAGAGGTCCTGTAGCTGTCCAAGTATAGGGTAACCTCCTGCTTTCAGGAGTTAAGTTGTGATGCCGTCCTCGCCCGGCGCCTTGTTGTTTTTCAGCTGTTCAAGAGCTATCCTAATCTCATTAATTTCGATATCCGAGAGTTCATCGGTGTGGTGGCGGACCAGAGGTGCACGTTTGTCGTCTTCATCGCGAGCAGTTGGCTTGGGAGCGTGTGCAAATTCGGCGAGGATTTCCCGTCTCTGCTTCATCAGGTCCAGAGTTCCACTCGAAATTTTTGGCTCCTTAGTCCTTCGCTCTGGCTTAAAATAACCCCTCCCCACCTCGCGCACGACTTTTGTGAAATAGTTAGCAAGCTGGTCAACGTCCTCCGTGGTTTCTAACAGGGCAAGTTGGTTCAGAAGTTCCATCAGACGATTTCTGTTAAACGGATGACACCACATAATTCAAGTTTGTGGCAATCACTATGTGTTAGTGTGCTGATTGCTGAGTATTACTGGAAAATTGAAATTACGCCACCTGACTTTCAAATCTGAAACTCTTCAGTGGATGACAGCACACCATTCGCTATGGCAAAATTAATTGACGGCGGTTTTTTCAAGATGGCGGATTTTCCCCAAGATGGATTTTTTGGGAAGTTTGGGATATCAATCAGAACACTATTCTTCATAATTTCCACAGTTTTTCAGCTTGAGGTTTCAAATGTCCGGGTCAATCTTTAACTTGGTTGGAGTATATGTTTGTATTTTTCGTTTTAATTCTAGAATGACTCAATGGATTTGGATGAGGTTTTCTTTATTATCACGTAGTCACCTTGGAAAACATCTCTACTATAATAATGTAGCAAAAAAGTCGTGTTTGTATTAATTGAACTTTTTCGCGAAATTTTAAATGAAATGGGTTATACTGAGGCCAAAACCATAATTTTTAGAATTTTTGTGTCTGTCTATCTGTTTGTATGTATGTTCCGTTTTAACTCGAGAACCACTCAACAGATTTGGATGCGTTTTTTTTATTATTATAGTAGAGATTTTGATCAACATAAAGACTTTATGGGATGTTCAAAATCGGCCCAAGCCGAAAACGGGGCAGAGTTTGAAAAAACGCGGGCGGAGCGGCGGGCAAAGGCCAGTTTTAAAATATATCAAAATGGGTGAGGCAATGTAGATAATAAAAGGGAATTAGTATTCCTCAATCATAACAAATGAAATTAGCAGTCAAGGAAGTAAATAATTTTGGTAAATATGTAATATTTTTTGTTTTTCATGATATCGAGTGCAGAGTGTAGTTATGTTTAATTTCAGAATCACTACACGGATCTAAAAGCGGGTGTTGTAAAAAATTTAACACATAAAAAAATATTTTCGCTTCTTCGAGTCTACCTAGTACCTACCGGTATTTATGCCAAATTCCTACGTTACATTGTTAAGGATTAAAAGTTTTTGCTGATGAATATATGATGAATTAATAATTGTACACGATTTGTAGAACAAAAGCAACTTACATAAAAAGAGAAAGAATATTGTTTTTCGGCTACAGTCTCTTGATATCACTCAACTTGATGTGGATGCTAAAAGAATAAAGTAATTTCACAACATGACGTATTCGTACCTTAAGTTCAAGTTCAAGTATTAGTAGGTATCAGTGGCGAAGGGTCCATATAACACGATTCCCATCGTCTTGTTTAGGAAATGGCATCCATACTACATTTCTTCATTCCGTGCTCTTCGCTTTGTCAAACATTTCCATAAATCTCAATACGATAAATACACTTGGCTGACAGGGAGTTGCAAAGTACAAAAAAAATGTTTTCCTTGGTTGTTTTTATAAGTGAGGCGATTTTTTTGTCCGGATTCTCTTTTAAAAATGTTCACCCGTCACCACTGGTAGACCTACTTATTTATTGGAAATTTAGTCATAATCATTACATAAGGAGGTGACATCAATTTATGCAGCCCAGATGCGGCCAAATTAGGAGCCTTAGCTACGTATTTTTTATTTTCTATTAAAAATATTATACCACATATGATGGGTACGGAACCCTAAAAATATTATGGTACCTAAGTATATAAGAATGACCGCCTGTAACATCTTAGCACCATCTATTACCTCGGTAAAAGCTCTTAAACAAGTCATCTCAGATGACGCTATGGTTAACACGGGGTTTATTGAACGAGCAAGCGAAGCAAGCGAGTTCTCTGAGTCTACTGGAACAATCCGGTGTTTGTATGTATGTATGTATGAATATTTGTTCGACGATAACTCAAGTGTCGTTAATTGGAATGTCATGAAATTTGGTAGGCGAGTAAATAAGGCAGAAAGACTTTTTAATTTCAAACATGAGCCAAATCGGTCAAGCGCGAATCGGGCGAGTTCGGTTAAAGTTCGGGGCCAAATACCAGTTTTAAGGGGACCTTGGGTTTAACTTTAATTTTTGGACGAGCGAGTGAATCAATCCGGCGTTTGTATGTATGTATCACAGACGTATAACATAGTAGCAGACCTAACATTAACTAGTAGTTCGCTCCAAACTTTGAACTCGCGCTCGCCCGATTCGCGCTTGACCGAATATTTGGCTCATGTTCGAACTTAATTTTTTTTTTTTGCCTTATGAAAGAGCGAGCGAAGCGAGCGAGTTCTCTGGGTCTACTGAAACAATCCAGCGTTTATTTATTAATTAAATTTGCTATTTTTAACTACAGGTGTCCAGAAAGAGCAGGATGTAATAGAAATCCAAATAAAAATATCCATTTGTATTGTTTTTAAACTAAGGATATTAGTTAGCAAAGGATACATTGTCCAAATGCTGACCGTGAGGCTGGTGACATTCTTCTAATCTTGAAATGGACAAACGCGTTGACACAATGTTCTAAGGGCTGCCGCTATTTCTGATCTGATATTCTGCTTCAGTTGCAATATATTTGTCGGTGTTTGTTTGTACACCTTATCTTTTAGGTATCCCCATAAATATTGTCAAGAGGACTGAGGTCGGGGCTCTTGGGAGCCCAGTTTATGGTGTCTCACAAATCACTTTTTTCGGGAATGATTCGTTTACATACTCAATGGGTATGTCAGATGTATGACAAGTGGTCCCATCTTGCGGAAACTGTCCTTAAATTGAAGCCCTGAAGCCTTAGAGTGCATGTACATAAGCAAACTATAAGTATACTGTAAGCTTAAAGGTTTCTAAAGCTGAGAGCAAAAAAATCTCAATATGCCACATTAAAGGACTGTATTTAAAATAAATGATTTCACAGAGATAAACGATTAACCGGAAGTCAGGGTTTACGAGAACAAGCCGACGAAGCTGATTCAAATCTAATGCATCAGAAATAAGGTCTTCTCTAATGTGCAAATTTTCGTTTCAGATTTAATAAATGTCAGTAGCGTAACGGTAAGTATTTAGATAAATGTACATAATTTAACTATAAATTAATAGTTAACTTATAGTTTTGTATCTTGCGTTAAGAGATAAACAAGCAAATTATATAATTTTCATATAATTTTTACTCGAATTCCAATTACTCCTACCTTTTTTGGACACACGTTTTAGTGCCAGGCCAATAACTTTCCTTCTTGCCCCAGTAATTGGAACTCTTACCCGTTTCTTCTATTGAATTTGTATTCGTTCGCTGTTTGTGTTGATTTAACCTGTTTCTCTTGGCTCTCTCGTACTCTTGATAATGTTTTGACTCATTCTTGCATCTTGCAGAGTCTGTTGATATAAAATTTCTGGTAAGTACCTATGTAACATTCAACCCGTTAAATACGGTTTTTAGGCGTAAAATAGGAAGTTTGATTACCATATGGTATAATTTCATCAATGCTTTTAAATGTCACTATATGCGTCTTATTAGGAGTTGCTATATTCTTTTTTTTCATGTTCTTTATTTGATCTATTTTGCATACGTTTGTAATACCACTTTCAAGTTCAAAAGCATTTTTACTTTGCTTTATTTTATTAACCCCAGTTAGTACCGCATAGTCACTTAAAAGTTTTATTGGTATTTCGTCAATTTTTGTTTCAGATACGTTTAATTCATGTTGAGATATTTCATTACTGGAGTCATTAATTTTCTTCATATAATTTTGTAAATTATAATTATATCCTTTCATGCGCCGCTGTTGATGTAGCAAAGATTTTAAACTTGCAGGACTCAACAAAGAAACGTCTATCTTTGGATTCTGTGACTGTAGTCGTGATTTTAGTTTCCAGCCAGATTCGTATTTTTTTTTAGTTAATGGACTCCACCAATCCTTTGTCTGTCTGGTAATATTCTCGCTACTACTTGCAGTTTGTGTGCCTTCGCATCCAGTTGACATACTGTCGGTGGATAGTTTTTCCACTGTGCTCTCAGTATAGTCCGTCACATTATTGACGACTTCATCTACGTATTCTAAAGAATCTTTACCGTGACTGGTATTTGTAGACATGGTTGTTAAATATTTCTCTCCATCTGCAATTACAATAATATTATAATGGAAAATTATTTATTACGAGCATAAGTAGTAGCGTTAGTTGGTAATTCTTACATAGAGATTTTTTTTCTCCTGCGCCTTCACCATTCCCAGAAGATTGTGTTGCAAAAGTATTGGTTAAGTATTTTGCTTCAATGCTGCGAGACTCTGTTTATGCATCAAAAGAATGATTGAAAGTCAATGTAAACAAGAGATTGATAAAAACAAGATATTTTTTAACTCACTTGTAAATTTCTGTGCGGGTTGGATTGCACAAGAACAGGTATTCTTTTTGGTCAAAACTGCAGATTCTGTAAGAAGAACACATAATTACGTCATCAATACCGCAGTGCTTCAAGGCTAAGATGTTCAACCAGAGCGACCTTCCTGTGATGACGTATGGCGCTGAGACGTGGTCTCTTACAAAGGGCCTGATCCACCGATTTAAGGTCGCTCAGCTATCTCTGAAACGAGGAGATCCGTCGGAGATCGAAAGTAACCGACATAGTCTGCAGAATCAGTAAGTTGAAGTGGCAGTGGGCAGGCCATATTTGTCACCGACATGATGGCCGTTGGCGCCAAAAGGCTTTAGAATGAGACCACGTACAGCAAAGCATAGTGTATGTAGGCTGACCTCGTGCCCGCTGGACCGACGACCTGATGAAGGACGTTGTGGGTGGCGGCTGGATGAGGAGGACGGAGGACCGATATGAGTGGCGAAATTTGGGAAAGGCCTCTATGTGCAGCAGTGGACGAACACGGGCTGATGGATGGATGTACTTTTGAATAAAAAGTATGCAAAAATTGCGTTTTAAAGCAATTAGCGGAAATTGATTACTAATAATTAGGGTTTTACATTCAAATTCTATCATTTTATGATTTACATTTTGATTGCATTCGATTAACAAACCTAAAAGCGTATTTATCTTTGTAATCGAATGTAATCAAATTGTAAGGCATAAAATAACATAATTTTAATGCGAGACCCTACTATTAGTAATCAATTTCCGCTTATTGCTTTAAAACGCAATTTTTGCATAATTTTCATTTAAAAGTAAGGAAAACAATATAATGATGTGCATTTTGCACCGGGATTCAGTCTTACCACCTCAAAGGCAGCCATGGATATCATAATAATATGTCTGTAATGGTGGCGCATTCGCTTACAAGTTAATTTCAAAGTTTTCATTAATCCGTTACTATTTGCAATAACTAGCTTTTGCCTGCGGCTTCGCCCACGTTGATCAGTTCTTCGGTAGTCCCATCAAATCTGTTAATATTTTTTGGACCAAAAGTATTATAGTATCTACCTACTTGCTTTAAAGATATGGTCCTGGTGAAAAAAATAAATTAATAACTGACCCTTTGTCTATGTCTCTAGGGAACTACTTGTTCCTAGGGAACAAACTATGGCCATTTTCCAAGTGAAGATCTTGGAAAAAGGCTAGGCGTTCCGCAGGAACCCAAAAATTGTTTATATTTTTTTCTGCCATATTTTACCCGGAACATGGTTCTGTGCGTGAATTGATTCTAATATTTAAAAGTGTGATAGAAAAACATGACGAAATAATAATGAATAAAAATCTAATATATCTATAAATACAAAAAATCAAGAAAATTATTAATTGTTTTTTATTAATATACTACATATATGTATGTACAATTTTATATATATGCAAAAAAGAAATAATAAGTTCAAAATATATTTCTTTTTTATCATATTCGACTGACGACGACCCCGAGTGGATCGAAATATATTTCGAACTTATTATTTCTTTTTTGCATATATATAAAATTGTACATACATTATATATATATTAATAAAAAACAATTAAAAAGCTTTTACAAAGCTAAAATATTTATTATTATAACGCTCGCACATGCGATATTTTATAATTACCACGAAGAAAATTATTAGGTATATTGTAAAAACCATAAACAACAAAAAATATTTTAAATATCATTGCATGACAAAATACAAACAAAATCTCAACTAAGACAAATGTTTTAAAAAATATCCTCGGGCCAGGATTCGAACCTGCGTGCGACCTCTTACTGACATGGCAAGTGCTTTACTAACTGAGCTTTTAGGTTGCTTATGGTTTTTTCCTTCATGGCTGCATATAAGGTCAGATTGAGCACTTCATTTTGTATCAATCAGAACTGAACTCTACGAAGTTTCCTTTTAGTTTGAAATATCGCGCTCTCAGCCGTGGCTGTTACGACCACCAAGAAGTACGCGCCCACAAAAACCTGCGTTATTTTAATAACTCTGCTCCGAGATGAAATTTTGAAAATATTCTAAGACGCTCTGACGATGTCATTCGTTAACTTATCTTTAATACAAATTTCAAGGCCTTTAACACTCGAAAAATATGAAATTTAGAGGTAACTTCGTAATCTTTTTCTTTGAAGCGAACTTAAAGATTTTACGTTCTTTCTAAGATGAATATATCAGCCATATAGTCTACTGTCAACTTACACAATATGATACGTGGGACGCACTATAAGTTTCCGGAATGAATATGAAAAAATACTATTAAAGGTACAAAATTAATTTATTGTTTTTCAAAATAATCTCCCTTGGCGTCTATGCACTTTTTCATTCGATCAAACCAGTTTTGAAAACTTTTGTGCCACTCCCCTGTGGTGACCTCTGAAACGTGTTTTTCATACTCCTCGACAGCCTCTTCTGGTGATGAAAATCGTTGACCGCGTAATTGGTTCTTAATTTTTGGGAACAGAAAAAAGTCACAAGGTGCCAGGTCGGGACTGTATGCAGGATGACTCATGAGTTCTACATTTTTCGTCTTCAAAAAGTCGTTTGTCTGTCTGGCCGTGTGAGAACTAGCATTGTCGTGGTGCAGGATGATACGGCGTTTACGGTTAATTTTACGGAGTTCGTCAATAACTTCCGGCAAACAAATGGTCGTGTACCAGTCACTATTCACGGTACGACGATTCTCTAAAGCAACAGTAGCCACGTGTCCAGTTTTATTAAAAAAAGAAGCAATCATCCGCTTAGATGCACTTTTCACGCGCGCCACTTTGGTTGGTTTCGGCTCATCTTGAAAGACCCATACGCTCGATTGCTGCTTTGTTTTGGGATCGTAGCAATAAATCCATGTTTCGTCACCTGTTACTATGTCCCACACCAAATTTGACGCACCTTCGTTGAATCTGGTAAGCATGGCACTGCACCAAGTGACGCGGTCCGTTTTTTGAGCCTCGGTCAAGTTGTGTGGGATCCACCGCGAGCACAGCTTTCTCACACCCAAATGTTTGTGTAGGATTGATTGTATTTGACTCATGCCTATTTCTAAGGATGCGCGAATTTCATGGTAGGTCACATGCCTGTCTGTTTCAATCATACGGCGCACAGCATCGATGTTTTTGTTGGTCACAGCGGTGGACGGCCGACCATCGCGAGATTCGTCACTGAGATTGATACGACCACGCTTGAATTCTGCAAACCAGCTATAAACAGTCGTCTTGCATGGTGCTTCATTGCCAAAAGCTGTTTCAAGCCGAGCGATGCTCTGTTGAGCTGTCAAATTACACTTAAAATCGTAAAAAATCATACTACGAAAATTTTCCCGAGTTAAATCCATGTTGATGCAGACACACAATTTTTTAAATGGCGCCACAAGGTAAAAACAAAAGACAGTCAGATGAAACAAACTGCATTCTACAGCCAAAGAGTTCTATTTTCAAATGTTGCAATAAATTTTTAAATATTGTTTATGTAAGTGGCCAGTTCCGGAAACTTTTAGTGTTACCTATGTATGCTCATTTGAAGTTGTGCATCTAGCCTAATACGGACCCTTAAGGGGAAGCGTTTCGATCTCGGTGTAAAATGTGCAATTTTAGATTGCTTTTATTATTATTGAATAAAAAGTACTAAATAAATGTGATTTATGGCATTTCGCGGCCATAATTTATTGCATTAGGCTTTTCTTCCAAAGTTGTATAATTTTAAGCGCAATTCTGCTAAAACCTCTGATATTTATTCAACAGTAGTCGCAAAATAAGATAAAACTATTTTATTGAAAAATAAGATAAACTATCATAAGTTGTGCATTTTGCACTGAGATCGAAACAGTTCCCTTAATTCTATTTACACCAGGCGCGGTTTGGGGGGAGGGGGGGTGTCATCTTAGCTCAAGTACGGTTTAAAAGGCCAATTTTGACAGTAAAACAGGTCCAGCAAATATTTTTTTTTAAATAAAATGAATAATCTGTCACAGAACTAATAGAAGCTTCTATCAATTTTATGGGACTTGGAACGTCCACGTGTTGGCACGAATATATCGCGGACAAATTTGGTTTGTAAACTGTCAAGTTCTAGGAGATTTTTCGAATTGACGTGGATGATTTTGGGGAGGAGGGGGTGTCATGACCTCTGGGACCCCCCCTCGGACCGCCCCTAACTTACACTATCACAGTCACTCACAACTGGATTAATAATTTCTAACTTTGGACAAATCTAGAGTTTGGGCTTTTACTGTAATGTAAAGCTCTTACCGATTTATTATGGTTAACTCTAAGTCGATGCATAAATGATAACCTTTGGGACGCTTTAGAGCAGATTTACTTTGCATACACGATATATTCAATTGTTTTATTTTTTTGCCGGTAGACTTTTAAAACTAAATACTTAGTAATTTTCAAACCAAACCTTAGACTGGTCTAAGAACCTAACTAAAACATAACGCTGGGTCCAACTCAAAAAATCCCCACCGTAAGCCCAGTGGTACGGGCCAGTTGTACCGTGGGTTCGAGACGCTTCTGTTAGCATCGGTTTCTATGGTATAAAAAGTTAGTCTAGTGTTGGGCTATGCCTAAAGGTTATACGATGTTCTACAACTTACTTGATAGTTTGGATTGAATTCCACGAGTGGACGTTTTTATACTTGCTTCAGTCTCTACGTCTGCTGAAAATGTATTTATGATTAGATAATTGACTATTAAATTGTTTAAAACCAAAATTAATTATTCTGTTACTGCTCTAAATCTAAATACGTTCTTATTTATAAGCGGATCCAACGGGGGCTTTGTGCGGTAGGATTATGGGGTCAACCCGTCGAAGCCAGAATAAAATTCACAAGACGTTCCTTTTTTTATCAAAAAATTTGTATGTTACTTGGTTAAATGGTCGTAATTAACTAGAAATAGAGGTACGAAAAGGTTATACATGTATGTGTGTCTTTGGGGAAAAACGATTAAAACCAAAAAGCCCAACTTTACAGGAGAGCCGATAAACAAAACTTTTATGCACAAAATAATTTTTTTTTCGCAAGCAATTCCACATTTCGTACCCAAAATCAAAGTGTCATAAATTATATTATTAAGTATTCGTTCAGCCCCTGTAAAACATACTTTAGAGATATATCGAGAACCCGAATTAAACAATTTTTAAACAAAAATATGTTTATGCCTTTTACCATTATGTATCTAATAAACGTGTAAAAAAAACAAATAAAGAAACGTGAAAATCGATCTAATTAAAGTGACATATAATTTGACAAGATGTTTTATAAACTAATGTGTACCGCATCAAAATGTCTATCTCTGTTGTTATAAAAGTTATCGAAATTCCAGTTGGACCATTTTGTGGAGAAAAAAACAAAAATATGGAGCAAAGTGGTGAATAAATCTCATTTTAGACCTTATTTATGTATTATGTATTACATTTAATAATAAGTATTAAATAATTGCTGTAATTGGGTTCGCCCGTATTAATTATAATAAATAAATACATTATATTGTAATTTATTAAGCTGTAAGCCTCTAAAATATTAAATAAATAAATAAATAAGTCGAGTTGAACCGTTATTTACCGGAACCACGTAATTTCCGAAATTTGCTTCACATCTTCGATATGGCATCGAGGTGTCGCAAACATTAACCCATGGTTCGGACACGAACGTATTCATTCCACAAGCAGTTTTAAATGGGTAGTAATATAGGTCCAAAAACTAAATAAAAAACTAGGATCTTCAATTTATTAATGTAACTGCTTTAAATACTAAGTTACCCAAATCTTCAGTGTTAATAAATAAACTACCGACTACCGAAAACTACCGAATGAAATACTGAACATTCCGAAAACTTAATACATCAAAAAGCTGACATAATACTATTTCACCAGCTTAAAATACATTTCAGCGAAAACTATAAATTTATTGCCATTTATTTTATCGTAGACCTCCGAATAAAAATTCAAAGTCGCCTAACCATATCATGAATTCTGTTGAAACTTAAGGGATCACCTCGCTCCGCTCCGCTTCGCTCGGCTCCCTATGTACACTTGCGAACTCTAAACTGAAATCACCTAAACGGGGGTTGTTTAAAACAATTTTAACAATTTTCATGCAATAAAATTATAGAATGTGGTGTATCATTTGACAAGTAATTTTATTGGCTTTCAACCTCTTTTGGTATTATTACCAAAACTTATTCAGTCATGGAACGTAAAAACAAATGTCATTAATTTTTAAAATAAAACAAATAAAAACATATTGAGGGGGAAAAATATAAAATTGGAAATAAAATTTCAATATCTTTTCATTTTGTTTCATTCGTTTAGATGTCCACAATTTCAACCTGTTGCACTAATTCCTAAAATTTAAGTAAGAAATGAAAAGTAAAAATATTTTCTTTACTATCATTCGAAAGCCAATAAAATTACCTTTCAAACGATTTGCCACATTTTATAATATTATTGCATGAAAATTGTAAAAAAAATATTTAACAACCCCCGTTTAGGTGATTCCAGTTTAAAGCTCGCAAGTGTATTTATATGGCAACCTAACACGCTCCTCCTCATTACGTTTGTCGTCGCACCTAGTTTTTGACTCAGTAGAACATTTTTTTTCGTTAACTTAGTATTTCTTTCGGAAGTTCAGTAATTTATTCGGAGGTTCACTATTTAAAGCAGGTGGTCGTAAGAAATTTTAGTTTGCTATTTTTTATATATTTTGTCGGTAGATCTTATACAATTAATTTAGTATATTTTTCTATATTTAATTTTACCGCTGCTTCGATAGTATTACAGTGTCTAGCAGTTCATTTGTTTTTCGGAGGCTTTATTATTATCAGTTATATTTTAAATGACCAATAAGTCGTTGGACTAAACTAACTTGACATTTAGGATCTATTAAACTCCATGCATCCAAAAAGATCTTACTAAGGTGGTCATTAATTTCTTCATGAATAACTAAATATAATGCTTGATGAATGATGCTATGTACTACAGATGTCTATAGGTGCTGGTGAATCACCTCTTGAACGCAGATCACATTATATTTTTGTATGCGTAATTTCAATAAATACCAATTGTACTTTTGGGGATAACAATGGTAGGTATTTTAAGCTACCTTTTATGACTTCAATGTATCGAAACTTATCAAAATTTCATTTTACCATTTACTCGTATGTGTCGGTTTACGCATCAAAATAATTAAAATCAATGTAAATAAGATAAAGCTAGATGAAAAAAAAATATTCTTTAACTTACTTGTAAGAATCTGTGTGGGTTGGGATGCACAGGAACAAGTATTCTTTTTTGTAACAGCTGTAGGTTCTGTGAGACAAATAAACAAGAATTTTGGATTTGTCGTCGTATGATGGCGAAAACGGCTTTTTCGCGAAAAAGCGCGCTTTAAATATTTATATATTGTATATACAAGTATATTTTGGCTAGTAGGTTTCTCAAGAGGCTTATTTTTAAGGTTCCGTAGTCTGACAAGTGACGTAAATTGGGGATGATTTTTTTTTCTCGTCTTTCCCATATTATGGGATATCGTTGGATAGGTCGTTCAAAAATATTATGGGGATGTGTGAAAACTATTTCTAGATTTAGGGATCCATTGGCGAAATATTAAGCTTTAAAGTGCTAATTTTTGTTGGAGTCAAGTGTCCCCCCCCCCTGCTGGCTAAACGGTTGTTTATGAATGTGTGGAAAAATTCACAAAAGTAGTTAATGAAGTTAAAAGAAAAACCATCATAGCTACGAGTAGGTAGGCTTTACGAGTACAGGTCGCGCCAAACTTTATAGTCCCCTCTAAACACGACAAGGCAATGTATGGGCCGTTCTGCTAAATGTATGGGACTAGAAGTTTGGCGCGATTTGTATTAGTAGACCAACTTATAAAACGTACTGGGAAACTACGGAACCCTACATTGCGCGTGGCCCGACACGCAATTGGCCGGTTTTATTTTACTTTAAAATTGTCTATGTCTCCTTTTGTGTGCTTCGTATTTTATATACTTTATACTATGGTACAGACACAGACGTATAATACAGTAGCAGACCGAACATTAATAATAAACGCATAGAGTTGACGCGTGGCAATTTTAGGTCAGTGAACTTTGGGCTCTTTTAAATATAAATATTGCTTGATTCCAAACAAAATATATAATAGCGATTAGTTTAGGAATTAACAAATATGTTCCAAGCATGAGCCATCCAAAACAACCCATTTTTATTTTTTTTCTTCGTACCATGAAGCCTAAATGTAGCTTATTTTTTGTATGGAAACTTACCACGCTATTTAATCCTCATGTTTGGTCTGCTACTTAGTAATAATTATATGTATGTGGGTACTGACGCCGGCAGTTCAAGCGCTCTAAACGATTTTAACGGCTATGACACCGAAATAAGAACAGTCAATATAATAGGTAGCCTGTCATGCTAGCCTCCATACATAGGTAGTATTTTATTCTACCACGTACTTGATTCTACGGGTACGCGTTTTTATATTTGCCTCAGTGTTTGCGTCTGCTGCAAAAAAACTACAAAAAAGGTGAATCTATAGTGTTAGGCAGTACGTTCGTAAAGATATAGTGCGCTAGAAAACTTCACACTACCAGGCCAATCTCACTCAGCACGTTAGGTATGAAACTATGGTACCCCGCATACGGGGCCCGGGGCACATAAGGGCGTATTCGTGGTGTGCCGTGCTCCAGCCTGGGCTGAGTTCAGTTTGATCGCCCGCTCACGCCCGGCGATCATGACATCTCTTTTGCACGCGTTGAATTTGTATATGCTATCCTGCTGTCAGTGATGAGCGGGTGATCAAACTGAACGTGGCCCTAAATGTACAGTATGTCCGCTACTCACGTCGCGTCACCGCTAGATTATTCTACTGTACGCTAAAATAAGGGCAAGGAAATAATATATTGTATCGTATTTGACTGCGTATACTCTAACTGCAATATAGACCTGTCTCTGAAGGCCTAATCCTTCGTGATTCAGTACATTCTCGCCTGCATACACGCGTGGTACCTGGATGCAGGTAATTGATAAAATGATAATTGATTTATTTCTTTATTTTTATTGGTCTGCCTACAGAAATTACACTTACAAAAGTATATAGATAAGACAACATGTACGAGTGTATTCCCAATTATAGGCAAACACAGCATGCCTGTAGGACACTTAAATGCGCTCGAAGCGACCTAACAAAATCTAATTTAAAGAAATTTATACAGAATTATACAGTTTTAAGTGAAAAATTAAACTAAAAATTGAGAATTTTTTTTAAAACACATACTTAAACTAAACTAAAAACTAAAAATTAAAATAATGATATTGGGGTTCCTTCACTACACAAGAGGACGAAGAACATCTTATTCTGGAAAGCTGCCTCCAGACTCCTCACTACCGATCTTAGTCTGCAGTCTCCAGACGTTCCTGCCATCACTACACTTCAAGGACAGTGGTATTTTATTGAAACAGCCTAAGGCTATTAGGACACTGTATTTCATCGCCTTATTCATGACCATCTTACTCGTAAAATTTGAAAATGATATTAATGAAACAGTAATTAAAATAATTGACTGGTTAAGCAAAAACAATTTACAAGTTAATATCAGTAAAACAAAATTAATGCAGTTTCATACAGATAGAGCTCGCCCAGTAGAACTAAATATTAACTACAATGGCACGCAAATAGAAGAAGTTAATTCGACTAAATTTCTTGGTCTCCATATTGACAAATACTGCAAATGGAAAATACATGTTGAGATGGTCGGCACTAAACTGAATAGGTTTATATTTGCTCTTCGACGTCTAAGGGAAGTTGTTTCATTACAGGTCTCAATTAAGGCCTATCATGCATATGTTGCATCCATATTACAGTATGGTTTGATTCTGTGGGGCAATTCAAGTGAGGTGGACAGAGTATTTAAAATTCAAAAAAAATGCCTCCGAGCCATATGTGGGGTACATTTCAAAAAATCCTGCAAACCACTGTTCATGAAGTTGAAGCTATTACCATTACCTTGCCTATACATTAAACAGATAGTCATTTTTGTTCGTCAACACCCTGAATATTTCCCTCAAAAGAAGGAAGTATCACAAAGATCACAAAGAAGTAAGGTAGGTGACAGATTGTTTATCCCCACATGTAAACTAAGAATGACACAAAAAAATGTTTATTATATGGCTGTAAAAGTTTAGATGGTATTAAAAACTTACCGCATAACGAATTTAAGCGTAAAATAAATACATGGTTACTCGACCACTGTTTCTACTCTGTGAAGGAGTTTTTTGCTTCTAGGGAGAATTTGAAATGATGTCGATATTTGTATTCATATTCAATTTTAATACTATTGACATGACATTGTTTTATTATTATTTTGGACATTGTAAATATTATGGAATTTTATAATTGACATGTTTAATTTACCAATTTAAGAATGCATGATAAAATAGGTAGGTACCTAAATATTTGTACGCCTTCATTGGCAGATTTTTGAGAACAAATAATCTACCCTTATGTAACATCTAAATGTACACACCAAAAATTGAACAAATAAACGCTGATTTGATTTGATTTGACACCACTCTCCGTTAATTTTGGTATTAATTAAAATTGTAAATCTTCAAAATATCTTTTCATAATTTTCATCCTACCCTCTAATTATTTATTTTTCTATTAAAAGCTTTCTCGCTGACGGTTTAACCGCGACAATGGATAATAAGCAAGTAACACAGGTGCCAGTTTGCACCTTATTGACGCTTAGCGAGAGTATATATTTATTTGTTCTGTTTGACAAGTGGATCTTCTGTACGAAGTGCTACTTTATGTTCCGTGACACTATCGACCGGACGCGCACTACCTGTTATGGATTTGTTTAGGAAGCGTAAGGAGTGGCAGGAATTCTTGTGCGCATAATTTAAATAATACTACAGAAGTATGGCTGCTTTGTCGCTGTTCCCTGACGGCCTGGTGGTTGCGCATCATTCACTCATATTGAAGGTCGACTAGGTGGTAGAGCTGATGCCGTGCTCGACTGTGGAGGTATGACCATCTTACTCGTAAATCCTCCCGAAGTTATTCTGAGGAGAGTAAGAGAACAGCTCTCGGGCAAAACCAAGCGGCCCACCATTGCCTGGGACCGATGAATGGCGGTATATCCATCCCCAATTGCTGGGCTTTATGTAAAACAGACTTGTGACGGGCAGTGGCCTCACTGGTGCTAGATTTTGGCCAGCATGTGCATTTCTTCCAGAAGGACCGCCAATAGCAGCGAAATCCTAGAATGACCTATGTCCAGCAGTGGACGAAACAGGCTGATGGATGGATGGACGGACATAGGTAGTACAATATTTTACCACTTACTTGCGTGTGCCCGATTTGGTTGAACTCCACGAGTGCAAGTTTTTATATGTATGTCAGTCTCTGCGTCGGCGTTTGCTAAAATTAAATATACGAATGTTAAGATTAATAATAATACCATTCCTATATAGTTATACTTGTTCGAAGCAAAATTTTTATTTGTTACTTTTATATCGAGTAACATTTACAGTGGCGGCGCTAGACTACACGTGGACGTCGTCGGCAACATCAGTTTTGCGAGCCCTCTTTTATTTCCCAGTCAAAAAGAAAACGTTAAAAGCCGAATTATAAACTAATGTATGAGTAAACGAGTTTTATTATTGCTAATTAAATGATGACAATAAATTATTACACAATTAAAAATAAAATGGACGAACTTTTCGGCTTTCAATAGAAAAAACGGAGCCCTTATAGGATCACTTTGTTGTCCGTCCGTCTGTCTGTCAAGATCCTTTATCTCGGAAACGCGTGGAGGTATCAAGTTGAAATGAGGCGATGAGAGCCAGAGTGGCCTATCTTTTCCAGACACAATAGCACCACTGCATTTTGTCATGATTATGTCATAGCCAAAACTAGCCGCTATTTCAGCTTCAATTGATAGAATTGATAACGCAGATAGTCTGTCTTGGCTCATCGTGCTTCTCAGGTGGTCTTTATCAATTTGAGACGCTTCTCTCAGCGGATAAGCTGTACTGACTGGAACTGTGAGCATGATTCTAATTGTTATGTAAACATTTGGATATACTTCTGCCAAATTATTTTCTAAAATATAACTGGACTATAAATAACTTGTAAAAATATTTTGCAAGGCTCCCCCAGGCGCGAGGCCGAGCGCCGCCACTGAAAATTTAATTTTGCTCTCTTAAGCACAATAAAAACAATGTTAAATATTTTCAAAATATATTTCGGCCCGCGTCGGGACCCGGCATCAGTAGAATGAATGACAAAGTATAAAATCTTAAATTTTCAAATATAAAATTGCGTGACACAAGTGGATTACAAAAGATTGCCGATCAAAAAGAAGGAGTTTGTCCAAAAAAAAATGTATCTTTGCTATATGTAGTTTAGTAGTGTGTCCTATTTTATACTTTTGAGCCCATTGGTTTTGGAGATAAGTAGGACCATGGATGCAATTGGTGTAAGGCTAATCGTATTCATTTGACAGCCAAAAACGTACATTTTAACAAACGACAAACGAAATCGTACGTATCAAATGAATACGATGCTCTTACTAAATTGCACCTCTGATTTTGTTTTATAGTAAAAATAATTTAAAATCAGTGTAAATAAGAGAAAGCCGAATTAAAACATGTTATTATTTTACTAACTTGTAAATATTTTTGTCGGTTGTATTGCACGAGAACAGGTATTCTTTGGGAGTACTAGTGCAGATTCTGTTAAAAAAACAAACAATAATCTTGGAACAATAGATATCACTGCGGACATAGACCATGCTATTGATAAATTAATAAACGAAATTATTTCTTAACTAGCTTTTGCCCGCAGCTCCGCCCGCGTGTTATTCGGTTTAACGACATGCTTTTTTCCGGGATAAGAAGTAGCCATCTAAATTTACACACACACACACACACACACACACACACACGCTCACACACACAAACTTTCACATTTATAATATTAGTGTGATCTCTTATTTGATTCCTAAGTAAAGTGGCTTTGGTGAGGTCGAAGGCTTTTCCAAATAAAACTATTTCTTCTTTTTGAATCGATCCTCCAGCTAAAGTTTTTTTAGGCGAGGCCCTTGTTTGAACCGCTTTACCGAACGAATGCATTGATCTCTTATTATTATTTTGATTCCCTGGTAAAGTGTTTTTGGTGAGGTCAAAAGCCAAGCCGCGTTTCCAAACGAAACTATTTCTCGTTTTCCGAATTGATTATCTGCAAAACCGTTTTTAGCGAGGCCGACGGCCAAGCCGCGTTTCTGAACGAAACTATTTATTTTCCTCTCGAGCGGTGAAATTATTTCTTAGCTATTTTCATCCTTAAATAAAGAAAAGAGTCTTCAGTGAGGCTGCAGGTCGAGACAAATGTCCAAAACAAATAATTCTTCTGGCTAAGAAGTGTTCCCAACCGAAATTTTGTCCTGACGAGCCTCCTATTTGATCCTCTAGTAAAGTGTCTTTGGCAGCGATGAAGGCCCAGCTGAGTTTCTAACCGAAATTATTCCCTCATCTCTAATTATACCCCAGTACCCTGATCTCTGATCACTTGGGCTTCATGCACTGTCATAGGCTGCGACACTCTACGACGCTAATAAAATTTCACTGTGGAATTAATAAGTTTATGGCCTAAGTTGCGTAAGGATTGTCTTACCCTTGCGATTGTATAATTTGTTGTTTATTTATTTGCAACATCCATTACATATTTTTCCATTTTATGGCTCTTAATAATTTTTTTACAACCAGCTTATATCCTTTAACATTCTTTGGATACTCCGTTTTTGTAATCCGTTTGGAAATTTCGTTCATCAAAATCCATCGGTCAAGAAGCGTTCACAAATTACGTAACGTAACGCAGAACGGTAACGCTTCTTGGATCCCCCCTCCATTGCATTACGAAATAAGTAAAAATTTTGCTATTCTAAAATCGTGAGTAAACGCACACCTTGACCCGTTCTCCCCCAACGCACCAGGGCCGCGTTCATAAATTAAGGGTCTCAACACAGGTTCTAATGCCATCTCTGTCGCATGCTTTGAAAACTGTATGCGTTATCCTGCTGTCAGTGTTGGAACCTGGCGAAATTGTTAATTTATGAACGGCTATCTGGAGCGTAACGACTTGGTCGACCCCCCCTCCTCCAAAATTGCGTTACGTAATATGTCTACGACTTTCGAGCAGTTTAGGTTAATAGCAACATTCAATCGATACTTTTTCCATTTATGACTCTTTGGTACTTTTTTACAATCTATGTAATTAATAAATTAATAACACATCACACTTTTCGGATTATCATTAATCGTTTGAGATCTTGTTCATTAAAATCCATACAGAGTTAAGGTTATTAGCAAGATTAATGGATATTTTTCAATTTATGGCTCTGGTTTTTTACAATCTTTATATAGATTATGTCACCCGGGATAAGACAAGGATTCCAATTTTACCACAGATATTTAAATTGGTTTGAGCATTTAAAAATTATGGTAAAATAAAGAAACAAACAAACATACATACATATATGAATCCTGAAAACAATATGCTTTTTTTTGGACAGACGTGTAATAAAGTTGCTCAGACGGAATTATTAGAAATAAAACCTACTTGGAATATTTTGAATTTGGAAATCACCCGTCTAGAAGTGAAGCTCTAATATCAAAACTTTGGAATTTAATTTCAAAAGTTTAAAGTTTATTAAATGAAAGGCGGGGCTAGCTGAGATCACCACAAGCAAGCAATAAAATTTTGAAACTGGTCAGGCGTAACCTTGCTCATGGGCTGACATGGGTAGTATTTTAATGCTATATTCTACCACATACTTGCGTGTACTTGTTTGGATTGAATTGCACGAGTTCGCGTTTTTGGTTCAGTCTCTGCGTTTTCTGAAATAAAATGTACGTATGATTAATTAGATTCTTTATAACACTATTTATCATGATATTTTTTTGGAAATAAAATGTATATTTATATTTCTGCCCTAAATACTTCTTTATTCTAGTTTTTACTTAAAAACCGGTAAGTGGAAGTGGAACCGAAGTGCTTAAGGTGTCTATGTATAATAGTGCCAACTGGATTACAGATTTTAAAGTTTAAAATTGCGATGAACTATGACATAACCCATTCTTAGAGTTCCGTATCCAAAGGTTGCCAAACGGAACCCTATTACCAAGCCTCCGTTGTCCGTCCGTACGTTCGTCTGTCACAGGGGTCTACAGAGGGAATTTTCACACAATACGTGTTACTATAGCCTCTACCACGACAAATAATAAACATGAAAAAACAAATTAAACTTAAGAGATTACATAAAAACTCGAATATTTTGCTTTTTTGCTCTGTCTTAAAGACGGTAACACATACAAGTTTAAATTTGTTCAGATTTTACATACTACGAAGTAAAATAACAAATAATAAATATTATGTTTCTGTACCTCAAAGGGTGCCGGATTGTTTGTCATGCACTACTACACTCGGCGTCAAAAAAATCGCACCTTTTAAAAAATGTGCTTCAAACAAATTTTATTCTTATTTGAAACCATTTTCGCGGGATTTTTTAGGTATCAATTGAAAGGTAATAAAACAGACTATTTAAATATTGAAAAAAAAAAGTGTTTTTCATTACAAGGGCATAAAAAAAATACAGGTTGATTGGGAAAGAAAAATCATCTTTATTTACGCTCTACAACAAAAGAATTAATTATTCAGAAAAAATCACAAAATCATTCTTAAAAGTAATCTAAAACCTAGTGTTACCTCCTCTTGCCCTGATAACAGCTTCCATTCGATCTCTCATAGACCTAACCAATTTCAGGACTTGATCTTGTGGCATGCTGTCCCATTCCGAAATTACGGCCTCTTGCAGGTCCTGGGGGTGGTACGAGCAGGATCTCGTGACCTAACTTGCCGTTTCAGTTCATCCCAAAGGTGCTCTATCGGGTTCAGGTCTGGAATTCTCGCCGGCCACTGCATGATAGGGATCCCAACCTCTTGAAGGTAGTCACGTACAATAAACGCGGTGTGGGAGCGAGCGTTGTCGTGCATCAAAGTAAACCCATGGCCGACGAAACCAGCATATGGGACCACATTCTCTTCCAGGACTTCTGTGATGTACCGGTGAGCAGTCAGCGACCCTTGCCCGCGAGCACCTCCAGTCCGGGAAACGCATACAAGGTCAGTTTTGCCGTCGCAAGATATGCCGCCCCAAAACATGCAGGAACCACCCCCGTATTCCACAGTTTCTTGAATACAGGCTTGTGCGAATCGCTCCCCCTGCCTCCTGTACACTCTTTTTCGCCTGTCATTACAGAAAAGGCACACCCTCGTCTCATCTGAGAAGAGAACTGTTCGCCATTGGTCTAGCGTCCAATCGACGTGATCGCGGGCAAACTGCAAGCGAGATCTACGATGCTCTACAGTCAATCTTGGGCCTGTAGCAGCTCTATGGGCGGCTATTTTCTTCTCTGTTAATCTTCTTCTAATCGTAGAGTCACATGCAGTTGTCCCGCGAACTGCTTGGAGTTCCTGTCTTATCTCAACAGCATTGGAGAACCGATTTCTCAAGCTCGTCGACACTATGAAGCGGTCATCCCTTTCAGATGTGCAGCGTCGTCTCCCAGATCCATGTCTTCGGACAAAGCCACCAGTCTCCCGGAATCGCTGGACTACTCTTCGAACAGCAAAACGGCTTAGGTTGAGTTGCCGGGCAATATCACACTGCCGCACCCTTCGGCGCAGCAGTGCAAGAACTTGTGCAGCTTCTTCAGGAGTAGTATCCATGTTGAGGGTAGTATTTTTTACTTGTGCGCTTAACGTGTGTCACCTTCAAAGTTTGGATAGTGAATGACCTACATTTGACGTGTAATTACCTTTTTATACCCCTTTTATGTAGCGCAACTAGCGACCGTTTGAACGCGTATTTGAGCAATACTTTTCTTAATACCACGATATTCGAGAGATTTTTATCGTTTATAAAATGAAACGATTGTTTATTTCAAGGTCGTTTAATGCCCTTTCAATTGATACCAAATAGTTCTCTCATATTTGGTTTCAAATAGGAATTAAAATGGTTTGAAGTAAATTTTTCAAAAGGTGCGATTTTTTTGACGCCGAGTGTATTTTAGGGCCTTGGTTTTTGATGCCTTGATGTTTCCATGGCATATATATACGTGGGACGCACTATAAGTTTCCGGAATGAATATGAAAAAATACTATTAAAGGTACAAAATTAATTTATTGTTTTTCAAAATAATCTCCCTTGGCGTCTATGCACTTTTTCATTCGATCAAACCAGTTTTGAAAACTTTTGTGCCACTCCCCTGTGGTGACCTCTGAAACGTGTTTTTCATACTCCTCGACAGCCTCTTCTGGTGATGAAAATCGTTGACCGCGTAATTGGTTCTTAATTTTTGGGAACAGAAAAAAGTCACAAGGTGCCAGGTCGGGACTGTATGCAGGATGACTCATGAGTTCTACATTTTTCGTCTTCAAAAAGTCGTTTCTCTGTCTGGCCGTGTGAGAACTAGCATTGTCGTGGTGCAGGATGATACGGCGTTTACGGTTATTTTTACGGAGTTCGTCAATAACTTCCGGCAAACAAATGGTCGTGTACCAGTCAATATTCACGGTACGACGATTCTCTAAAGCAACAGTAGCCACGTGTCCAGTTTTATTAAAAAAAGAAGCAATCATCCGCTTAGATGCACTTTTCACGCGCGCCACTTTGGTTGGTTTCGGCTCATCTTGAAAGACCCATACGCTCGATTGCTGCTTTGTTTTGGGATCGTAGCAATAAATCCATGTTTCGTCACCCGTTACTATGTCCCACACCAAATTTGACGCACCTTCGTTGAATCTGGTAAGCATGGCACTGCACCAAGTGACGCGGTCCGTTTTTTGAGCCTCGGTCAAGTTGTGTGGGATCCACCGCGAGCACAGCTTTCTCACACCCAAATGTTTGTGTAGGATTGATTGTATTTGACTCATGCCTATTTCTAAGGATGCGCGAATTTCATGATAGGTCACATGCCTGTCTGTTTCAATCATACGGCGCACAGAATCGATGTTTTTGTTGGTCACAGCGGTGGACGGCCGACCATCGCGAGATTCGTCACTGAGATTGATACGACCACGCTTGAATTCTGCAAACCAGCTATAAACAGTCGTCTTGCATGGTGCTTCATTGCCAAAAGCTGTTTCAAGCCGAGCGATGCTCTGTTGAGCTGTCAAATTTTACTTAAAATCGTAGAAAATCATACTACGAAAATTTTCCCGAGTTAAATCCATGTTGATGCAGACACACAATTTTTTAAATGGCGCCACAAGGTAAAAACAAAAGACAGTCAGATGAAACAAACTGCATTCTACAGCCAAAGAGTTCTATTTTCAAATGTTGCAATAAATTTTTAAATATTGTTTATGTAAGTGGCCAGTTCCGGAAACTTTTAGTGTTACCTATGTATACTACTCAAAACAAAATAAGGGCCACTTGTTATTTTTACATTTTAGTTTAATTAAATGAACATAACTAATTGATATGTAGCAAAACGTTGACGTTACGAACTCTTTGGTATCTAACCTCTTTGATGAAGTGCCTTAGACCAAATACAGGACATTAGCAAAAAAAAATTCAATTTCAAATTTTCTTCTAGTTTTGTGTCGATTTTTCTTTGAGATTTGTTTCGATTAGCGTCTTGATAATCTGAAAATTATCGTAATTTTGTTTAGTTATCTTGTCTAAACAACATTTAACGATAAAATGACAAAATTACAAAGACATATGGACACAATTACTGCAACCAGAGCCGTTACAATGATCCGAGAAGGAAATTCTCAGCAGTATGTGGGTTTGCACCTGGGTTTTTCCCGAAGAGCTCTTCAAAATTCTTGGAATCGCTTTAAAGAGGCTGGCAGTGTTGCAAGAAGACCTAGCTCGGGTAGAGTTCGCATTACAACTGCTCAGGAGGATCGGTTCATCCGGTTAAGTGCCCGCCAAGAACGCACAGTAACGGCTCGTAAGTTACAAAATCGCCTACCTTTTACAATGGGTACTCGTGTCAGTGATCAAACGATCCGTAATCGGTTGCACGAAGACCAGCAAACTTCAAAACGACGAGTTCATCAAATTCCTTTATCCTGGGCTCAACGTGTAAATCGTTTAAGGTTCTCCCGTCAATATTTGGACTGGGCATAAATCAGTGGGGCATGGTGCTTTTTACCGACGAGTGTAAAGTAAAAATTTTCAATGACGATCGGCGCATTAGGGTGTGGAGACGACACGGCGAGCAATTTTCGGAAGCTTGCATACACGAAGTTGACCGTTTCGGTGGTCCCAACGTAATGATTTGGGGTGGGATTGGCTTACATGGCAAAACTGAGCTCGCTATTTTAAATGAGGGTTCCGTAACTGCTCAGCGTTAGATTGAGGAAGTTATCAGGCCTCATATGGTCCCATTTGCCCAGCGAATGGGTCCTGGATTCATCCTGATGCAAGACAATACCCGTGCACACACAGCTCAAGCAACCCAGTCTGTACTGAAAGACTCTCATATTCAAGTGTTATCGTGGCCAGCAAGCAGTCCAGACTTAAATCCGATCGAGCACATGTGGGACCAATTGAAACGAATTGTTAAAGAGAGTTAGCAAGAGGTCTACAACCAGCAGCAACTAGTTGACGCTTTGAAACGTGCCTGGGAAGAGATTCCAGCTGAAAACGTCAAACATTTGTTCAAAATCATGCATTCCAGGCTACAAGAGTGCATAGCTAACAGAGGAGGGCATATCCGTTATTAAAAAACAGAAAAATAAATCAAAAGTAAAGAATTTTCAAATTTTCAATGACCTTTCGTTGCTTGTGTTTTTTTTTCTAAATTGTAGTTTTTTATGAAAAGTTAAATAAGCATATTTAATGATAATTAATTTAAACAGTAAGTAGCCTACACGTTAGAAAATAACATTGTTTTATGTTTACGGTAATTAAACAATGTATTAATTTTAAAATTTTCTTGGTACACCTTAAAAACCTAGTGGCCCTTATTTTGTTTTGACTAGTATATATATATATATATATTTAATACAGCCGCTCAAAATATGATAGATTACGTGCCTATTTAGCGTGCTTAAAATGACATATTTCGCACTCGTGTTTTTTGTTTTTACTACCTACTGACGCCATCTAGGGGAAACCGGCCACATCATTTAGTAAGCATGTAAACCTTTGTTTTATCAGATACTCTATAACAAGACGAGTATTTAATATTTTATTAATAAGTATATTATGTATGTTAAATTTTTGAAATACGTTTTAAAAATTCAAAATGATTTTGGACGTCATAATTTATATTATATTTTAACTATCCTAGAAATTATCATTAAAAAGATTTTAGAAAGACATTGGTCTTCGTAGTAAAGATTGGCGCCAACCAGACTGCGTGTTCTTCAGCCGACTTGTATCGGTTTTGATTTGCAAATTGCTTTTATTGTATTATTTCATGTAATTTTTCGCAGGTGTATTAAGAACGTCGTTCGATACACGTGCGAAAGTGTTAATATTTCTCGTCCCGACTGTTTTTTGCCTTGACTGCGTTTCGACAAAAAAGTCAATCGTGACTCTAAATATCAACCTTTTCGCACTTGCATCAAAATGTACCATTTTAATTCATCATAATGTGCTTAAGATTCCGTACCCGTATTGTGTGGTGGTACGGAAACCTTTGTGTGCGATTCAAAAGTCAGACTCACAAATAGCCAATTTCTTCTTAAATTATTATTTTGTGAATAAATCGGTGAGACGACGAGCGAAGCGATGAGATTATAAGTTCAGGAGCCAAGCGAAGCGAAGCAGAGTAAGGCGACTCCGGTAGTTTACCAGAAACTTAATATTATAATAGTTTTCAATTAATTTGATTATACAGTTATGGTATGAGGGAAAAACTATTGTAACACTAAGCTTTTTATTTGATAGTTGACAATATAATCTTGTTCATAACACATGAATTATCAGGGAATGGTTTTATGGTTTTTATTGTTTCGTGGCTATATTTTGGCGACAGATTTTGGTTAAAAACCCTATTATTTGGCTTTCATCCATCAGCCTGTGTTCGTCCACTGCTGGACATAAGCCTTTCCCAAATTTTGCCACTCTTGTCGGTCCTCCGTGGCTATAGCCCAATGTAATTTTTAGTAACCGTACTTTTTGCGGTTTCGCTTCCAGTTAAATTGCTGTCCGTGGATTGTTTTCCAGCAATACTTTCAGTATAGTCAGTAACAGTGTAAACGAGTTCGTCCACGTTCTCTAAAGAATAGTTTCTGGCACTAGCGAATTTCTTCTCATCTGTAAAAATATTATAATTGGCACTTATTAGTTCATTGGCACTTGTTAATTAATTTCTACTGGTTGTAACTTCATTTTTCTCGTAGTATTATGCTGCAGAAGTAGGTAGGTACTAATGCTTAAGCGGCAAAATAATGTAAAGATTATATTTGATGAAGATATAATAGCTTATGTTCGTTGGGGTTGCGTTGCGCAAGTACTGGTGATATTTATAGGTTTAACTTCAGAATCTGCTAGAAAAAAAGAATTTGGGATCCATAGACACTACTATTTAATATATTTATATAATAATAATGTTTAAAACTTACTGAAACCTGTTCTTTTCTTGGGACCTCGAGTTGGCATCATGCTGCTTTGATTCGCAACGGTTCCACGGGTATCTACATAAGAAAATCTAGTGTTGGGCAATACATTCATGTGGTTAGCTGAAAGTACTAGCGTGTACTTATTTAGATTAGAAGTAATTAAAAATATGTCATTACTAAACAATTTTGACATTAAAACTGCGCCCCTTGCAACAAGGGCCGGTTGCCAGACGGTATGCATTTTTCGCAAATGGTCCTTCCGTCCCTCACATACACAATGTTCTCTTGGCGCGTACGACTCGTTACCGCTTTGTTACTGATAAAACATGAAATATCAGCATAAATCCGTTGCATTTAGGTTTATTTTCAAATTATTTAACAATGTGACATAATATTATGTATACGCACTTATGTTGCAAATGGCGGAAGTAACATTTTTCAGCGTGTTATGACAATGCTGCCATCACCAACTTAACAGTTAAGATCTTCTATTTAAAAGGGGGGATCTGTATTTAGAACTCTAAATACATTTTTCCTTTTATTATTCGTTCTTTCGTAATTTTTCGTTTTTTTAATTCTGGCAACCCTACTTAATACGGGTTGTGCCTTTCTATTCATCAATGTTATCACCCAAATAAATTTAACTAAACATAATAGTTACTTATTATTTTGAAGGTGTGGCAAACCGTTACTTTTATGTTTTTTATTTTACTCTTATTATGGCTCGATTTGAATATTTTCTTATTATTTATTTCGAAATATTACATTTTATACAATTTGGGTGCCAGTAGCACTAAAAAACTCGAAAGAGTTTATCTTAGTGTAGTACTAAGTAGTAAATTATCGATTTAATATATTATAATAATGACACGGATCTGGTACGTAATAAATAACAATTATTATAATTTTAATTCAACAATAAACAGGCTAAGTGCGATTCAAGCTAGTGCACAAAGGGTTCCGTACCACCACACAACACGAGTATGGAACCCTAAAAAAACTATGATAAATAAATAAATAACAAAAATATTGATACAATAGCAACACCAATGCAACAAAAAATAGGCGCTAGTTTCTATTAAAAATATAGTGTAAACGTAACAAAAATGATAAATAGGAAAAAGGAAAAATATATCAAGATATATTTCTGGCAATTATTTTAATATGTCTTGAGCAATTTTTTTACTTTTTTTCCTATTTATTTTTGTAACGTTTACAAAATATACAATGAAAGCTTTTTAAAAGAGCACAATGTATTATTAATTAATTAAAAAGCTGACTCGCATATGCGAAAGTAAACTATTAAAAATAAAAAATAAAAATCTATATTAGCGGTTCATGAGTGCCTATTGTATTCCTATAATATAAATTTACATAAAAGAACAGAAATTCAGTATCTAATAATAGTACTATCGTTATTGGCTTTAAATATTTTTTTAACCTGCAATTTAAATAAACTATATCAAGGTTTTTTTCAATTGTATTTCATATAACTACAAATAGTTTCGTTACGCTGGAAGAAAAATATCTGGATGACATTATCATATTTTTACTGATTTTGAAAAAAAAAACATAAAAGGAATAAATAAATACGAGAAATGAATTCTACAAAATATAATCGTTTTTTTTTTAAGATGAGGCCTTCAACTCCTCCCGCAACGAGTTTTGCGTTGCTGCCAAGGCTCAAAATGCGTAGAGGTAAGGCACGTGGTTTAATGTTAAAATAGTATGTGTTTTAAAATAGATCAGCTATAAAATATCCCTGGCGTGTTAGTTCCACTCGCACTTCACCAGTTTTTCATTCAAGTTGGTTTTTGTGACCTCAAGGAATCTATTTTTGATGCTTTTTCCGTTGTACGGATAAAACCCATGACATTTTTTATTACCTACAATGATAGATACTAAAACTCAATGATAACATATGTATGTATGTACTTACTTGTGCCTTTAAAACTTGGTTGAACCGCACAAGAACATAACTCCGTTTTATCTCCAACCTTTGCATCTGCAAAATCAAATCCATATTGATGGTACAAAATGGTACAAGTTGGTTATAAAAGATAAATTTGCGAGAGTCGCTAACAAACTTACTTGCGTATACGAATGCCCGTGTAGGATTTGATGCACATGTGCATGGTTTGATTTTGCTTGCAGCCTCTGGGTCTGTGGAATAAATGCAGAGGCGAACTACACGATCGTGTTTTTGGGAAAATTGGAGATATTCTATACTCGTATCTGTGTTTATCCATACTATCTAGCCCGTGGTCAGGATTCGTTTTCCAGGGAAGGATAACAATTCGGAAATGCTTGTTTGAGTCGTGGCCATATCGTAGAATTGATAATTTCATGATCAAATGTCATGAAATCTGTAAAAACTAAAGGGGATCGCCTCTCTCCGCTCCGCTTCGCTCGGCTCCCAAGTAATGATCACAAGCAACCTAACATGCTCCTCCTCGCTTGGCCCGTGTCGTCTGTAATAAACTTATTGTATAAGGTAATAAACCTACCAACGGTAATAAACTTATTGTATACTTTGCGATGTTGTCAAACAGATCATGAAATGATAAATACTACGATATGGCCACCACATAAACATAAAATTCATGTCGTTATTAATAAAATATAAAAAATTAAGCGGTATGAACAGGCGGTTTACGTATCACAAAAAGTGTCTTTTTGAAAACCAATGATTTTGGTGTGGTATACGACGCACACAAACTCCATTCCTGTATACGGGGCTGTATACTTAATCCATCCATCCATCCATCAGCCTGTTTCGTCCACTGCTGGACATAGGCCTTTCCAGGATTTCGCCACTCTTGGCGGTCCTCCTGGAAGAAATGCCCATACTCACACACGCTGTACAGGCGGGTTGGTGAGCGCGGTGCCGAAACCCTTGCACCAGTGACGCCGCTGCCCGTCACTAGTCTGTTTTATATAAGGCCTGGCAATTGGGGATGGATATACCGCCATCCATCGGTCCCAGGCATTGGTGGCCGCCTGGTTTTGGCTGAGAGCTGTTCTCTTACTCTCCCCCGAATAACTTCGGGAGGATTTGCGAGTAAGATGGTGGTACCTCCACAGTCGAGCCCGGCATCAGCTCTACCACCTAATATATACATAATAGTAATAAATTACTAAAAAAGTCGTGCCTCTACATCGAATATTTTTGCAGACCTTTTAAATTTTTTGTGTTTGCTAATGAGGTCAACACTAAGATTTTTAGAATTTTTGTCTGTCCGTCTGTCTATGTGTGTTCCGTTTTAAACTCAACGGATTTGGGTGGGGTTTTCTTTATTATCATCATAGTGGTCCTGGCAACATATAGTTTAAAGCCTATATAAAAATTAAACAACAATAAAACAACCGCCAAGACCGTAGTAATATACCATAATGGCCAAGACAAAAACTATCGATAATTCTTCATCCACCCATCCATCCATCCATCAGCCTGTTTCGTCCACTGCTGGACTTTTGATAGGCCGTTCCAGCATTTCACCACTCTTGGCGGTCCTCCTGGAAGAAATGCCCATACTCACACACGCTGGGCAGGCGGGTTGGTGGGCACGGTGCTGAAACCCTTCACTAGTCTGTTTTTATAAGGCCCGGCAATTGGGAATGGATATACCGCCATCCATCGGTCCCAGGCCCAGGCAATGGTGGGCCGCCTGGTTTTGCTTGAGAGCTGTCTTCTTACTCTCCCCCGAATAACCTCGGGAGGATTTGCGAGTAAGATGGTAGTACCTCCACAGTAGAGGCTCTACCACCTAATAGTCTTCATTGAAACACTATCATTCCAGCGAAACCACGGGGAAAAGCTAGTAATAAATAATGCAACGACATTTCCCAACTAACTTGCGTAGGCCAGCTTTGGTTGAATTGCACAAGTGCACGTTTCGACTACAGCTTCCACTTCTGCATCTATAGAAATAGAATAATTAACTATTAAATAGGGTTTCTTTTTCTTCGAAAATTTTGATTATCCATAGTGTAGTGGACGATATTACGGGAATCTAAGGGATGTAAATTTATTCCCTGACGTGTGTAAAAATAAGAAACTCCAATTTCGTCAAGTACATACATTTATTAAAATGAAATGTATACAACCAATAAAAGAGACCAAAACGCAAAATATTTACTTGTTTGTATTACTTAATTAAAATTGTCACGACAGCTTACTTATTGCTTAGCCGCACAAGAACCTAGCCATGTACTAAGAAAGTTATAGTATGGAAATCTTAAAACCTTAAAAATAATGGAAGCTATGCAAATACCTTTAAGGATTCCTAAATCATATTGATCTTTAACTTGAGATATGGTCTTCACTTTTCTATGCCTGTCTAAAATCGATGAGCAGTATTTTCTGAGTGAAAATAAAGATGTTTTCGAGCTGAAATTGGTTTTTAGAAATAAAGCGAATTGTTAATCAAGTAAAAGAAAATCGACAATTCTAGAACCCCAGTAAAAGCATAATATAAATGTAGAGGTTTGGCCACGAGTTTAGGCGGTGCTACTTGCGGCGGGAGATGCCGAGCAGTGGCGTCGGCGCCGGTGCTGCCAATTCAGTGAAATTTCCACTAAAACTGGTGATTTTAGACACCCCAACTAGCGGAAAAATATTGCTTTTAGTGGCTGGTGGGTTTTCTAGTGGTTTAATTTTGAAATACACGCTGATATGAACGTTATATCAATGTCTTTTACGTTGATATTCGTACCGACACAAATCGAGTTACTGATTTAAGTTAGTAGGTAAGTAGGTAAATTTCGGGCCCTACTGGGTGGGCATCAGTCGATATAATACATAATATGGCAATAACATTAGTGACTCTGCTGACTAATCGAGTTGAAAAAAAGTTAATATTTATATTGCCACCGAGACCCTTTTTTCAGCACTACAGACCAAAAATAATCAATAACTTATATGATTTTGTTATTATCTCTATTGAACTGTTACTATCTTCTTTATAATTTCAATAAAATTACTAAAAATTAAATCCCGAAACTTATTCCCTTTAATTTGTAAGATATTGGTTTTAGCGATGGTGAGAATTAAGAGGACTGATTATCTCCAACCCAAACAGGTTTTTGTTTCACAAATAAAATGTTTGGAATTGATGAATTCTGAAATAAAGCATGATAGAGAGACGATGAAATCATACTGGTTAGTATACACATACGCGCCACAAAAGAAGTCCCGAGGATTGAGTACGCGAGGATAAAGAAAAGAAATGGTCTGGCATCTTGAATAAATAAATCGCTAGTATAAACATGAAAAAATATTATCGTTTCAAAATGCCCAATATTTCGAGCGGAAACTATCGTATATTTTTGTAACTTTAAAAAAGGAAAATCTGATCTGAAGGTGTAATCTTTAAAAAAATATTATATGCGAAACATATAAAAGAGCATCGTCATTTTTAATCTAATTTTATTTTTTACTAGCTTTTGCCCGCGGTTCCACCCGCGTCGAAGAGATTTTCGTGGAAATAAGGAAAACAAAAGAATATGACTTTTTGAACGACATATGCAACGGTCACCATGTTTTACCAAAGTGCTAATAAATACCAATCAAATGCCCAAACTTAAAGGGTCCGCTGTTGTCCGTTGAGGAGATCCCGTACCTACCTTCCAGTCCCATCAGCAGACCCTGGTCACGATGTTTTACCAAAGTGCTAATAAAGACCAATCAAATAAGCCCGAACTTGAAGGGTCTGCTTTTGTCCGTTGCGGAGAACCCATACCCACCTTCCAGTCCCATCAACAGACCTTGGTCACCATGTTTTACCAAAGTGCTAATAAAAACCAACAAAATAAGCCTAAACTCGAAGGGTCTGCTGTTGTCCGTCGAGGAGATCCCGTACCCACCTTCCAGTCCCATCATCAGACCATGGTCACTATGTTTTACCAAAGTGCTAATGAAGACCAATCGGATAAGCCCAAACTCTAAGGGTCTGCTGTTATCCGTTGAGGAGATCCCATAACCACCTTCCAGTCCCATCAGCAGACCCTGGTCACCATGTTTTACCATAATGCTAATAAATACCAACTAAATAAGCCTAAACTCGAAGGGTCTGCTATTGTCCGTTGAGGAGATCCCGTACCCACCTTCCAGTCCCATAATCAGACCCTGGTCACCATGTTTTACCAAAGTCATAATAAAGACCAATAAAATAAGCCAAAACTCAAAGGGTCTACTGTTATCCGTTGAGGAGATCCCGTACCCACCTCCCAGTCCCGTCATTAGATCTTGGTCACCATATTCTACAAAAATACTCATCAATACCGATCAAATAAACGTAAACTTGAGAGGTCTCCTAAAAAAAACATTTACCAGTGGATGATTGAAACCTCGACGACGATGAGACTACATACGTACGACTACGCAAGGCGTACGTACCACATGATTAACTAAAATCTTGTTGAGTGCTTATAGAATTTTTATAGTCAGTTCAGTAGTTCTAGATATTATCCATTATATGCAAACAAACAAACAAACAAATCTTTCCTTTCTCCTTGATTACTGTAGACAAACTTTAACGTGAGTTGATTTGAACCAGACTGCGTCAAATTCGATATTTTGAAACATGCAGCGCCATCTAGTGTATTAAAATAAAAACAATTTCAACGCCAGCTTACTGAGCCGTTATCCAGGATAGCTTCCTAGAGATGGCGTTTTCTAAGCACTTGAAAATAAAAATATTTTAGTTATTAGTCTTTGCTAAGTCAAGAAATATAATTTCAGCTTTAATATTTCTTTTACAATAGGAAATATTTTTTTCTGAAAATAAAATAAAATAATAAAAAATAAAAAGTGAAAACAAATTTTACCACTCGGGGTTTGAACCCGCGACGATCGACTATGCTACGGCGGCGAACCTTCCGTATGTCCTACTAAAATTCTCATTGCGCTGCTACTAAACCTTCCAAAAGAAATTATCTCTCAGTGAAAACTGCATCAAAATCCATTGATTGGTTCTCAAGTTATAAGCGAACGAACAGACATACAGACGTTGTATTTTATATGTATAGAGAAGAGAAGATTTATTTCAGCTTCTTACCGCGGCTGGCATTTGCAAAGACTTCGTTGCGGGACTTCTTTTTAGGCGCGAACTTAGCTTATGATAACTTAATAAATAGCCATTTTTATGTTTGGATTTTAGTTAAATTAAATTACCCTTTCGGTTCCGGATTTTCATGACTTTCCATTTTATCCTCTCGTTTATCCAAAACATCATCGATGAGAATTTTAGTCTCTTTTAAATTACTACTGATTCCAAGTTTATTTTTCACGCGATTGACTTGAATATTTTTAGGGCACGTATAATTTGGCTTTTTGGTATTGCTCTCCTCGGTCGTTGTGCTGTCGTCCAAGTAAAGCAAATTATGAATTGGCTCTATTAAGTATTTCAGACATCGATATCTCGACCAAAGAGCACTACTGCTGTTAATTTTATGACCACATTGACCACGAATTGGCTCTTCAATTTCTTTAATGTCATTTTTATTTTTAATTACCCCAAAATTTCTGTCGTTATTAAATTGGGCGTGTTTTGGAGTGCCATTCAGTTCAATTTTACTTTTTGGTACTCTTTTATAATGCTTTACTTTATTTCTCCTTTTTAGTCGTATCATATTTTTGCGTATATTTCTTAAAAGCTTTGACGATCGTTGAAATTTCGTTACGTGGATGCCTCTAGATGATTTTTTTATTTTATAGAATTTCAGATGGCCGAAGTTACGGCATTTTAATGGCCATAAGGAAACTGAGGTTGTCGGGTTAACTCCTTTTGTACAATAATTTGCGAATTTTCCAAAAAAGGTTTCTGAGCGCCTGGGAAATATTTTTCTAGTATTGAAATTGTAATATCTTATTCGTTTATTATTTTTGTTTACGATTAAACCAGATTTATATTTAAGGTTTTTTTTGTTTTGACGTTTTGATCCTGATGGTGTGTAATATTCTTTATTTATATGTCTATTTTCATTATTGTCATCTACAAGAAAAGTGTCCGAATTGAATAAGTTGTCATTTAAACTAGTTTTTTTTATGCAACTAAATTGTTCTTCAGGTGCTATTTTTAAACTCTCTGCTTTTAACAGTAGTCTTAACTTTTCTCCTGGCTGAACACTTCTGGGCTTGTTCATAAATTTTTGTGAACGAAATATTTCTTTGTGACTATCACCGTAAACTTCCTCATCTAAATATTTTTTTGGCTCATGAGCAATCGCAATGTTTTCATTTTGTTGAATACACTCATTTTCAGTAACAGATTTACTAAACATATTCATTTCATCTTCTCGGTCCATTCTGTAACATACAATGTTTGTTCTTTGTGTATGATCATTGTCGCTTTGTTCGTCATCTTCTAGCAATGGATCTAAGTCTTCTTGTGTATTTCCTTTTGTCTTCCACTTCTTGAAACTCTTGGATCTATTTGTTTTGTTTTTTGAATGTCTTGGTATGGAGCTATCACTATCATCAGCATCAAGAGATGCAGTCTGAAACATGCATCAATTTTAGCTAATTAAACCGAGTAAGCATACCATACGGGTACTGCCTACGTTCGTTGCCAATGTCAAATACTTTATTAGCTTTTGATAGAGGCGATTATTGGTTAGCTAATCGACCGATTTGTCTAGGACACGTAATACTAATAATTACGCGCGAAACAGCAGATCGGAGGGTTTTTAGCTAAAACTGAAATATTTAGTAGGGGAAAGATATTGGATTTAAGTAGAAAACCTTTATATTTCTATTACCTACTTTATGAAAAAAAAACAAGTTGATCTCTTAAACGCGTTCTTGAAACGAACGTTTAAAAACCAAAAAAGAGGGTAAAAACATTTTTTTTTTGACAAAAGTATGAATCTTAGTGCATTATATAGATAAACATATACACCTAGATAAAAGATAAATAAATCAAATATGTTTTTTTCAATGCTAAGATAGTCCTAATTTATTCAAAAGAAACCTCGAAAATCTGGCTTTGTTCATGTTCTAGGCTCAGGTACAGCCATAAATTACTTATGGTGAGCTGAATCGCTAATTGGCTAAAAAGTCTAGTCGTTGCTAAGCCGAAATAATTCAATAGGCATCCTAGAGAGAGACACCTAGACAATATCACTAACGAGACAACAAACTAAGGAGAGGCAAAGCTACAAGTAGGTACTGTAACATCCTCCCCTTACTAACAGCCTAACTGCCTAAACGTACTTAGGTTAAATAAACCTACCTACATATTATATACAAATCCTTGACACCTATATACAGATATACATCTGTTTTGAACAGTAACTTGGCCAAATGTGATCGCTATGGTGTACAGGACCTTAAGTTATGTGCCTCAGCTAGTAACCCTGGAGAGTAGTAAGGGATGAGACTGACCTAACCTGACCCTGACTATATATTCTAAGAATCCCAAGTCCTAGATTTCCGGTTAACCTAAGCTAATTAGTGTAATTTAATTGTAAAGAGTTCACTACAAGGCGAGGGTATATTTTTGGCTTAACTCAATATTATGTACAACTAGATGATTACACCATTTATAAATTGGTTGTCGAGAATTAAGGTTCTGTAGGACTGCAGAAAACCTTATGAGATTTATATTATTTTGTGTGTTAGAAATTTAAGAATGTGACTTTTTTTTAAATAATAGTAACTAAACTTTGGTCTAATAAATAATTGCAAGGCATTCTCTCTTCAACAATATAAGTCTGGTAAAGTAAAAATATTTCTTTATGCAACTCTAATGAAAATACCTACTGCTTAGCCAGAAATCTTAGTTGATTGTAAATTGGAACTGTAATCTACATTGTAGTATAGTTAAAGTCATAATAAACTTTGGTGGAGTATAATTATTGAAAAAGAGTAGTTGTAGAGTATTTTAGTTTCTCGAAATACATTATTCTTACATCAGGAAAACAGCTGAACAGTCGCTGCTTGTGGAGAATCAGTACATGATTCTATAAAAAGTTTTTTTTATTTGATTGGGAAAACAGCCCCTCCCCGCCGTCCCAGTAGATTCCGTCACCTGACTAATGAATCTTCCTGAAAGTTGTAGGAGATGAAGTTTTGTACATTATAGTAAGTACTAATTTTGTGGGACAAAATCCTGCCCGTTCGATTACACCAATCTGGAAAGAAGGGCAAGAAAACCAGATGGGCCTAACTTTGGGTTCGATGCTGGACAATAATATCATTCTATGATAAAATAGTAACAAGCCATTTATAAGATTCGTTATTATTTCATTCATCCATTCATCTTCCAAGATGCATTTTTTTATCCCGGAAAAAAGCATGTCGTTAAACCGAATAACACGCGGGCGAAGTAGCGGGCAAAAGCTAGTTATCTATATAGCAATAAATAATTCTATAAATCTTAAGATAATTTATACAACTCTCCACATAATCAACTCATAATGAGCTGCTAGTCCTGTTTTCAAGTAGCTGACAATTATAAGAACAAATATGTTGTAGACGATGCCATACATATGTATATGTATACAGGAGGGTTATCAAGAAACGGCTATAGATCTTCTGGTTTTAAAGTTATCGTATTTTAATGCTATTGAGCTTCCTTTTCATGTATTTTTAAAACTTATCTACAAGATATTGTTTTCTAAATTAATATAGTTCTGAAACCATTTTATATTATGTAAATCCATAAACAAATATTAAAAAATTTAAAATTTTAAATCGTTCAGCTGTGTAACTTAGGAATAACAAATTATCTTACACGTTTGAAGCTTCGAAGTTGTTCTGAATCGTCACAATAAGAATGATCACTGTCGTCTGAAGAGCCTCTGAGAACAACAAATTATTTCTGTATGCGATTTATAAAGAAAATACAATATAAGCAATTAATAACAAAATTAAAACTTACTTTTCCAGACTCACATCACTTAAGTCACCGTAGTCGCTCGGCGACAAGCAAATGGTACACAACTGACCGATGTCGTTGAAGCAACAGGTACAGTAGATCCCTGGACACTCAGGGGTTTCACAGCTAAAATGATATACCGGGTGTAAATAGAGTGCGACCATTAAATGAAACCACATATTCTACCGACCCTACTGAACCACTTTTCCCAAGAATCATACCCGCGGAACCCCTTAGTTTGGGAAATAATTGAGTTCCAAACAAAAACGCGTGAACCCTAACGCACCGACATACGGGCGAGGTTAAAGAGAGCGTCGTCCGTGAAACCTGAAGCTGATTGAGTTCCAAACAAAAATGTGTGAACCCTAACGCACCGACATACGGGCGAGGTTAGAGAGAGCGTCGTCCGTGAAACCTGAAGCTAATTGAGGTCAACGCTCTCTCTAACCTCGCCGTATGTCGGTGCGTTAGGGTTCACACATTTTTGTTTGGAACTCAATTATTTCCCAAACTAAGGGGTTCCGCGGGTATGATTCTTGGGAAAAGTGGTTCAGTAGGGTCGGTAGAATATGTGGTTTCATTTAATGGTCGCACTCTATTTACACAAATCAGCTACATATATCTTTCTTCATCCTAAGAAACTGAAAATTTTCTAAAGATACTCAGAATCTGGTTTTGCCCAGAAAGTTTCCGCTGAAGTAATTGCTACTTGAGAAGAATGTTTGTCTAACCGTGTAAGTTGCGTGTCCGAGTCATTTAAAAACTCTGTTGTTCCACACAACATACATGCTGGGTCCTTTCGTCTTACACCCAGTAAATACCGAAGGGACGAACATCTGGAAGAAGAAGTTTTATTGATACGAGTACATTTCAGGTAGTTTCATATGTAATGTTCAAAAAGTATGTTAAGTATGTTTTATCGGGCGCAATAAAAATTACTTACGGTATATTCGTTTCCACCCAATGCCTAAACGTGTTCTGTTCTTGGTTGTAGTATTTGTACTGGCGGTGAAGCTTTCTCCTTGCGAACTTAAGGAAACTCCCTTTTAGAAAAATATAATTTTAATTGTATTACTGTTTATAAACATTATTTTACGGTTGATTGTTGCCACTTGGCGGAACTTGGAATACATAATAAACTTTTGTTCTTTTAACTTATACTATCACAGGAATACTCATTTCCTGACCGGTTTTGCATTTAGGGCATTTTCAAAGGAATTAGTATTTCAAGAATCAGGGCAGATATTTTTAAAAATCATTACCAAGTTCCTTATTCATAAATTTTTCTTCTGGTCATACTATTTTAAGCTATTAATTCCTTTTCAGGTAAATAATTGAAAGGTAGGTAATAAAGTTTAATAAATTAAATTAGCATTAGGTGGTAGAGCTGATGCCGAGCTCGACTGTGGAGGTACCACCATCTTACTCGCAAATCCTCCCGAAGTTATTCGGGGGAGAGTAAGAGAACAGCTCTCAGGCAAAACCAGGCAGCCCATCATTGCCTGGGACCGATGGATGGCGGTATATCCATCCCTAATTGCCGGGCCTTATATAAAACAGACTGGTGACGGGCAGCGGCGTCACTGGTGCGAGGGTTTTGGCACCGCGCTCACCAACCCGCCTGCCCAGCGTGTGTGAGTATGGGCAAATCTTCCAGGAGGACCGCCTAGAGAGGCGAAATCCTGGAAAGGCCTATGTCCAGCAGTGGACGAAACAGGCTGATGGATGGATGGATGGAAATAAAAGCTGGTGACGGGCAGCGGCGTCACTGGTGCAAGGGTTTAGGCACCGCGCTCACCAACCCGCCTGCCCAGCGTGTGAGAGTATGGGCATTTCTTTCAGGAGGACCGCCAAGAGTGGCGAAATCCTGGAAAGGCCTATGTCCAGCAGTGGACGAAACAGGCTGATGGATGGATGGATGGATGAAATAAAAGTTATTACTGTTCTTACCTCTCATTCTAATAATGTGGTTGTAGAGCCAAACTGCTCGTGATTTTGCTCTTTCTGGTCGATAGAGTCCTACGATGACATGCCGGAGTCGAAGCCCAAAGGGTTCGAATAGAGCAAAGAACCAATGCAAAAAAATCAAGACTCCTGGAAAAATATACCCATTAAACTATGTCCGAAATGTGCCCCATATTACGGAACAAGATGTATACACCTGTATGCAGATAGGACGAGCACATTCTCAACTGCATGCAGGCACTGCATACCAAATGCGTGCGCGAAGGGTATGCACAAAGCCACGCGCACGCATATGGTGTGTAAAAGCCTTGAAAGTAACTTTACTCCAGCGTTACTAGATAAGCTAACTAACCAATCTGCGCATAACGCTGTAGATCCGGGGGGTAAGGGTTTGGCAGACAAGATACAGAAGGCTCGGGTGATGCTATTGGAATGGCCAAAGCTCCGATGATGGCACGGATGATACTCGCTACCGGGCCTTGTCCTGTGACCTGAACCCCGGCATTTGGTGCTCCAACTAAGATAAAGTTAAAGAATATTATTTTTTGCTGAGTCATAGGTAGATAGATCTTGTATTGAGCGTATAATTTGTGTGCCGTGTGCTCTACCGTTAGGCGTCCAAATGGTCATGTCTTAAAGTTATTCCATTTAGAAAAATATACAAAATAATCGATTTCCTATAAAATATTTATAATATTAGTATATAATATTTTAATCCATGTTAAATAAGTGTAAAATTAATACATAAATTACTTTTTTTCTTCTTCATCATCTTCTTCTATTAAATACCTATCATTAATATCAGTCCCCAAAAATGTCTTGATATCTTGGAATCTAATATACCTATACATAGTAACAGAACCTACTTGATCGATGTAAATTTTATGAAAAAGAAAACCTATGTAAATAATTATTTTGAGATAAATTACCTGTCCTTGGTGATTGAAACCTTCCGTGGTATCGTATAGTCATCAGCACCCAATACAAGCTGTAGTCGGCCACCATGTGAATGAGCAGTTTCAGGGTTGTTATCATCATAAACCAAGCGGACCGCGTCATGTAAAGCTTCTCGAAGGCTACCAAACGGAATGATGTCGTCTGAAATAAGTACATATTTCAACGTGATTTTAAATGATTCCCATTATTATACTTTATGAATGCTAAAATTGCGTTATGTTCTAGTAATTTGACGACCAATTTCCTAATATGTAAACTAATCTTACAGTAACGTATTTGGCCTTCTCCCTTCTGTTGAGAGGAAGAACTGTCTCTCTTCCTTGCCTCATTCTCTTTAAGTCCAAATCTCTAAGGTCTTTTGTCACATATCGATTGTCGAAACGCGAACGAGTTTCATACATGTGTTGGTAGTATTTAGCTCTGAAATTGTAAGAAATGTATAAAACTCCTAAAAAGTTTTCACCTGCGAAGTTAGATCGCTCGTATTCAGACGAAGAGATTCATTTAATTAAGAAGATTCTCTCGTTCTTACTCTTAAATTGACTCTCATATTTTTAAAGATTTCGAAGTAAGTAGACTTAATATTCCTCTTTTGGTTTTGCTTAAGGTTAAAGTAGTTAATAAATAATGACGAACGCACCGAAAAATAATAAGCAGTAGAAACAAACTGGTAACACAAGAACTCCAAGAGAGCCACGTGAGGAGCGGATCAGCTCGACTCCTGATCTCCGTGACTATGCCAGCGGCGACCTGGCTGGCGGAACGACTGTTGTTGCTACTAAAGGAGTACGAGTGGTGGACATGGATGGCCACGAAGAGCATCGTCTTGATATGGTTGGCAAAGGTTTGGAGTTCTATGGAAGAGGAAGGAATTATACTTGTCGGAGGTTTTTGTGAGAACTATCACACGGTTGGTACTTATAGGTATATTTTGGCTACAGCTTGAATTTATATAATGATTTGTTGTAGGTGATGTTTTATTTTTATTAGGTGAATAGAGAACAATGAATTATTTTATGCTTTTTAGGGTTCCTTAGTCCGACAAGGAACCCTTATAGTTTCGCCATGTCCGTTTATCCATCTGTCTGCGGCTTAGCTCAGAGAATATTTAGTACTAAAAAGCTATAATTTGGCATGGGTATACAATACATACATATTAATCACGCCAACAAAGTAGTAAAATAAAATCTCGTTTTTTTATGTGTACACGTATGATGATACTTTTTCTCGTCTATCCCAAAGTGTGGGATATCATTGTCGTTTAAAAATATTGTAGTTGTGCGAAAACCATTTTTCGATTTCGGGATCCGTTGGCGAAATATTAAGCTTTAAAGTGCTAACTTTTGTTTGAGTCAAGTGTCCCCCCCTGCCGGCTAAACGGTTGTTTATGAATATGTGGAAAAATTCACAGAAGTAGTATATGTAATGAAGTTAAAAGGAAAACTATTACAGCCAATTTTAAGCTTTATAGGTTTAGGAGAACAGGTCGCGCCATACTTTTAGTCCCCTCTAAGCACGACAATGTATGGGCCGTTCTTTAGGAGAGCAACTTCCGAGCGGACTAGAAGTTTGGCGCGATCTGTATTAGTAGACCAACTTATTAAATGTACTGGGCAACTACGGCTCCCTACACAGCGCGTGGCCCGACGCGCACTTTGCCGGTTTTTTGTTATATTAAAGAAAGACTCACTTTTCTGAACAGTAACAACAAGCGTCCCTTTTACAAACTCAATGACAACGCAAATGGCCTTCAAAGGCCTGAAAGTCTCGCAAACAGCTGCACCGATTTGGGTGACATTGCAGACAGCATAGAACATTGGTCCAAATTTAGCTTTGCACATCTTGTTACCGTCTTCTATGGCTTTGTTGCATCGTTCATATGGGGTGCCGAGTTTCTTGTTGCAGACATGAACCACAGAGTTTAACCAGGAGAAGGAAGAGTCCAGGACACTAACTGAAATATTATACTTAATTAGGAAGGTAAACATTGTCCAGAATAAGAAAGCGTACATGGAAACTGAATTTTTTTTATAGCAATATAGTGGGTAAAAACTAAAAACGTTTTGATAATTGTAAATTTATTTTACTTTAAGTTTAGGTAAGTAATTACATTTTACATGAGATTAAAATATAATTGAATTTTTCATGTAACCTAAAATAATGTCTGACATCGCTGTTATTAATATAATGAAAATAAAACAAGCAAGTGGCCATAAATATTTATTGTGTACTAGAAAATGATTTCAGTCACTGAACTTCCATTTCCTGGTTCGTTTTCAAGTGATGAGGAAGAAAAATTAGAAATCCTATGTTTATAATGAACCTTTCTTCTAGAACTAATGATCGGTCTGCTGTAAGAAAGGTTTTCAAAGCTAATTCAACCTCCTGTAATAGGTTCACCAAGAGCTTCTAAGTCAATTGTATTTGTATTTTATAATTCGTAATACGAATTTTCTTCGATACTGTATTAGACTATTTGTCTGATCATCTTCTTCTCACCTCTCCCCTTTTTTTACCGTACGTGGAAAATATACTGTTGTATGATATCTCTTTGCTTTTAACATTACGTATTTACAGTGGTACCGGAAACTCCTGAAAAGAAATTATAAATATTCATGACACAATACCAACAGTTAAAATCAATTGTCATTTATTCATTTATTTATAACCAATTTACTACAGATTAAACAAAACGGATGGGCGGGGGTGTATTTAGGGGGCAAGAATAGGGAAAGCGTGCGTTTTCACAATATTTGCCGCAGCAGTTATAAAATTAAAAGTATTGAAAGTGTTTACTCGTACTTACCGGTCCAATCAGAAATGCGTTTGTTATCGTAAACGATGTTCTTTTTTTTCTTGCTTTTGCAATTAACATTAAAAAAATAAAAGCAAAAGATTGAATTGGTTTTCCCGTCACACTTTTCACTATAAAACTGCGATTTGACAAAGACAACATTGCGATTTGAAAATCATGAAATTTATCTTGTCAAAAGACCAGGAGTTTCTGGTTCACTTATATCACCGTACTAGTATGTACATTGAAGGTCTGCAAAGAAATCGGAAATACAAAGGCTTCTTAAACCCCGATGTGTGGATACGACTAAAGGTATCTGTGAAATCAATACATGGGCGTAGCTATAGCTTTCTCATGGGGGGATCATGGTCCAAGGATCCAAAAAAGTAAAATTAAAAGTTGACCTTCTAGGTAATTGAATCGCGCGTTTATTTCTTTTCCCGCATATGCTAAGGAGTGGTCCGGAACGTTTAGGGGGTCCGGTTTAGGGCCTAAACCAATATCTTGTCTTTTTTCCACCTATATATATTTTTAAAAATTAATTACTTTACCAATACTTAGAGCTAGTCTGTGTATCTTTAAGAGCGTCCCTTTCAAATTAGCAGTCACTAGCCGCACTCTATTTATCATGACTTTTATTGTCTCCTTCATGGAGTTGAAAGGCTTTTTAGCAGACTCCGTTATTTCTCTCACGCTGGTTTTCAGTTGTTCCTGAAGATATTAAAACTGTTTCATAATTTTTCCTCCACTATATCAAAACAAGTCATTTAATTTGGTACTTCATTGAAAAGCTACTCTACAGAAAAAATATAAGATTTTAGTCGTTATGGTTAGAGACTTGATGAAATGAATAATAAAAATTAAAATAATTATTATAATGTCTAAAACTACAGCTTAGATAAAAAAATACTATAAGCTGTAAAAGCAAATTAAACCCCTACCTAGCCCTAAAATAGACATTTCTTTATCATTGCATGTGGGAAGTACTAAATATCTGGGGACTTAATTATTTGTTACTGCCAGGCATAAACGTAAACTGACATCCTACAATTACAAAATAAATTAAAATTGAAGTACCTGATTGCAAGCCATGCTTTCAGAAAGTACTTCGGAATTCTTCAGGGTATTTGTTGCTGGTCCAGTCAGTATAAGTACCAGGGCGTAACAAGTTAACGTATATCTTCCAACCCGGGAGAAGAACTGAGGTATGAGAAGGAAAACCAGGCACCTAGAAGTAATAGGGTTTAAAAAATGCTTGTCATTTTCATTTCAAATCAAAATCCAATACGGATATCAAAGTCTATCTACATATATAGTCACGCCTGTTCCCAGAGGAGTAGGCAGAGACTACAGATTTCCATCTGCTACGATCTTGACACACCTCTTTTGATATACATAAATAAATCTAGTCATACAAGCTTTTCTATTCCGGATGTCTCTTAGAACATTTTATTGGCAAAGTGTCCCTTTGCCGTCTCTAACCCCAAAATCCGCGAGCTAAATGTAGGTCAAGGCATGTATATTGACGTTACTTTCCATTTGAGACGTATCTTGGCAGCATGAATACAAAATCCTGTTGATTTCGGCCAGGTACTTGGCCCAGCCGCTCGGGCTTTTAAAGTAGACACCCTCACTTTAATCCTCAGAGCGTTTCGGCCAGTCAAGGGGCCGAAACCAACAGGCAATTAAAGTCGACGTTTTATAATACTGCCACTACAAAACCCTGAGAAGCAGGTATAGGTTTTATTGAAAGAAAACAAAACAAATATTTCTGCAGATCTATGAATTTATTTTATTTTATTTCATTTTATTTAATGTAAGATACCAACTGAATTTAGAACTTAAAGATAATTTATTTAAAAAAAAACTTTTACCAAACATACGAATGTAGTTATTTTATTTTTCACTTTTTTGTACTAGGCTCTCCTAAATGAATATTTAGGCTATATAAAGCCTTTTGTGAGCTCTTTTGGCTGTTTCTTCATTAGAAGCGCGTCCAGACTGAATTCGATTTCCACCTTTGTTACCTCTTTGAACTCAGCTTCCAATAGAGGTCGGTTGGACTTGTTGTTTTTTGTTTTTTATGTTTTTCACTCCATGAGCAATTTTTTTTTAGGGTTCCGTAGTCCGACAATGAACCCTTATAGTTTCGCCCTATTCGTCTGTTCTTCTGTCTGTCTGTCCAATATAATATAATATAGCGGTGTGAATCTTTATTGGCTAGGGCCAGGAAAGGAAGGTTTAAAAATAAAATATATATTACGTATAAATACAAACACGTGCTTCTAATAATATTCAAGAAGAAAGTAATAAACAGCGCGCTATCTCTGTCACGCGTATGGAATTTCATATCCGCAGAACGTTTTCGAACGTGTTGAATCCTTATATGTAAGATGTGCAAATCGACTCTTGCTTAGTGCATTCAATTTTGCGTAACGCTTTGGCTTTTACAGTAAACATACCTGCACTACAATTCCCTATTAGAGACAAACACACGCTGGCGGAATCACCCGGGCCTTTGTAGTTGGAGTAAAACGATTGATCAACTCTAATAGCCTGTTGGTTTGGGCTACAATGTTGGCCCAAACGCTCTGGGGATTAAAGTGAGCGTGTCTACTTTAAAAGTCCGAGTGGTTGGGCCAAGTACCTGGCCGAAATCAACAGGGTTTTGTAATCACCCATCTTGGTAATCTAATTTCTGCCTCAACCTACGTTCAATCGCCTGACCTAGTTATTTATAGTCTGCTGTACTTATCAGTTAAATCAATAAGTATTATACAGTTTTCTTACCTGGCTCTATAGCTGAAAGCTAATCCTAGGGTCAGCATAACACCAATTATAGAGCTCATAATTGTAGCATGGATCAATGATATTGATAGTTGAAACACGAAGAACATGAAACAGAGATATGTCATCACGATCCCTCCAACAAAACCTAAAATACTTTTCAGCACAAAGTTGGGAAAAGTCTGATCGGTCCGTAAATAGATCAGAAAATTCGATATAGGGGACCCCTCCGGGAACCATCTTCTAAGCATCTTAGTCATGCGTTTCTTGCAGTTATAGTGACAATGGCACCATCTCTTGAAAAGGCTTTCTTTCGGTAATTCGGCTTTGGCAAGCATTATTGATTTCATTTTCTCGTTTTCATATTTTATGCGGTACTTTTCAATGGCCCGCGCTTTCCACAGAAGCGCGAAATAGGCCATGTTGCTCTGCAATATTAAAAATCTTGTAACAGTTTTGATTTTAGCACATCTTTACCAACTATTACATTTCCTGTGGAGAAATTCTTTGAAAATTCATAAACTAAAAGATACTAAAAATGTTCTTTATCTGAGTTAAAGTTAATATGCTTTTCTGTTTGACTGATTTCCGGCCATAGATAAAACGAGAATTATTTATTCGTTATTGCTGCTTAAATTCTACATAAAGGTTAATATACTCATAGTATAGAAAACTCACAGACATTTATTCCTTATTATATAATTGAATGTCTGTGAGAAAACTTTATACGAACGTCGTCATGTGTATGTGTACGGAACCCTAAAAATAATGTAATTATATAATAATTTCACGCAAGAGTACAAGTTATTTTTTGTTCGTTATATAAGTGTATAATCCATTAAATTATATATGTTGTACAAGTAGAAGCCTTCATTAAAAATGCTAGTTCCCGACCTTAAAGTGCTGCCGCGGGCTCGGCCATGTCCATAAAACAATACAAATTTCGCCATGCAAAAAAGGTTGTGGCAATCCTTGTGGGTGCCAAAGAGCTGAGCAAGTGTTTAATATTATGCGAAATTTGCATTGGTCAATCTTGTGAAAATGTGCCCGATATTACAGTTGAAAGTGACGATGACAGTGATGATTATGAACGGTCAAAGAATGGTGACATAGATAGTAATAAAGCAAAATATGATACGCCAGCCAGGTCCATCCGAGCGACAAAAATTGTAGATTTTCTGGTCTGCATATGATGTGTACCTTCTTACTGTTTGTTTTTAATTTTATTATTGATATTATGGTTTGATATTAAAAAGAGGTAAAATTCGTATATTTTTTTGTGTTTAGAGCGAAATCTCTGGAACTACTCAACTTATTCTAAAAATTCTTACACTAATAGAAAGCTACATTTTTATGAGTATACTGGTGGTATAAACATTTTCTGATAAATTATTTTCAGTTCTAAATCTAAGTTTTTGTAAATCAATTCCTCTTTCTCTCCACATAGGCTGAGACTTTGTAAGTTTCATATCTTGGGAACTTTGAATTATAAAAAGATGATTCAAAGAAAAAGTTGTATCATATTTAGTCTAGTTTATACTTCTGGGAAAGTCGTTTTCAGTAAAACCAATAAATTGAAATTTTGTGGAATAAGCTCTAACTGCTTATATTTTAAAGTATCTTATCTTGGTAACTATTAAGTATATAAAGATGATTCAAATAACAAATTGTAGCGCATTTAGTCTAGTTAATTACTTAAGACCACAACTTTGCTCTAATCCCCAAAGTGTGGGGTTTATTCAATGAAAACTGAAAAAACGTCGAAATTTGTATTGTTTTATGGACATGGCAGAGCCCGCGGCAGCACCTTAAGGTCGAGAACTAATTTTAATGTAGGCCTCTACTTGTACAACATATCCAAAAATGGAAGATACCCGACCTTTTGCAAGGCAGGTATCCCTTTTTCATATAGATTAAATGAATTAGTAGAGCTGGTTTGAAAAGCAACACAATGCGCATCAGATCGAAATTTTCAACAGTATTTGTACGAGTCACTTTTGACAAAAGAGTGTGCTGTGATTGTGGTGGATGATGAAAGTGAGCAGAATTTAACACAAGTACGAATCGTATATACGCTATGGAATATTGGAAACAAAAAAAACAAAATTCCCAAAGAAGTATCTTTTACAAATTTTATAGACACTTATAAATAATTATATAATAATAAGTATATTATAATGTACCTACATTACATAAATTGATCTATTTCATTTCAAGACCACAAAAGCATAAATATTATTCATACGAGCAATAGAAAATATGACGGTCTAATTTTGCGAATCTGTAAAATAACTGACAGGAAATAGCAAGCCAAAGGTCAATTTCTATCAATCAAAACATTAATGTCTGGACAAAGGGAACTGAAATTCCCCAGCCACCTTTCTGAGTTCATTCACATTATAAAATTGTCAATATCAACATCGTAATGAACTTGGCTGTATGGCTGCGGTACTGCGCAGGAAAGTCACCTCGGAAATCTGCGCGAAGGATCCTGCAATGCTACAAAATTTTATATCATCGGACATCGTAGAAAGTGATATCTTTTTTCAATTATTCCAATAATACCTATGCATGTGTAATTTTGTGGTAAAGAACTAAAGAAGTGGCCAATTCGAATGTGGAAAATGTGCAGATGATCTCGCGATTTTAACTAGAAGAAGAATAGTGACTTTGGTTTTTTCTTCATACGTAAGTTGTTCGTAAGGTTTTTCTTATTCTTTGAGCGTTTACCTATTCCATTTAAGCAAGGCTTTTAAAATCTGCTTGTGATAGGTAATTTCTGATTTCTTTTAGTCTTTTTATATTCACAATCTGAATTGGTATTTTGTACGTTTTCTTGGCTGCATTTATGTATGTATGTTCTCTGGGCCATTTTATTTTTCCTGCAAGTTTTCTACGAGTACATAATTAAGTACGATGCTTTTCATAATTATTGGTATTCGTTTCGAAGATAGAAATCGAAAATGAAGATATAAAGAATTAGATTATTTATTGCTTTTTTACCGCATTCTCGATTGCGTGCAAGAGATTTTCATCGCTTTCAACATTCTTCCAGTAATATCCATATCTGCATTAAGGATTCACGGTTTACGAATATAACGGCGGTTTCTGCCATCGATATAATAAAACGTTTCAGTTTTAAGACTTTTCGTTTATGACAAGATTATTTTTAGAACAATGCTAGGTACTACCTACCTGTTGTATTAGTCAGACTTCGTCATGCAAACGCTATCTATGTCTACAAACTAATAGTAAAGTAGTAAAAAGGTGGTGTCTGTCTGTCGTGTTTTGTTTTTTAGTATTGTATTGAACACATACATAAATGATTTCCAAGTAGCAGACCAAACATAAGGATTAAATAGCGTGGCAAGTTTCCATACATATAATAAAAGGCTTCATGGTTCGAAGAAACGTATAAAAATGGGTTATTTTGGCTTGCTTATGCTTGGAACATATTTGTTAATTCCTTAACTAATCTCTAGTATATAGGTATTTTATTTTTTATTTTATTTATATTTAAAAGAGCCCGAAGTTCACTGAGCTAAAATTGCCACGCGTCGACTCTATGCGTTTATTTTAATGTTAGGTCTGCTACTACATTATACGGTCTGTGGTATTGAAGCCCCAACAACCATTTTTAGAATGTTTGACTCTCTGTCTATTTGTCTGTATGTATGTATATATATGTTCCGTTTTAATTCGAGAACCACTCAAAGGTTTATATTCAGTTTTTTTTTATTATCATCGTAGTGACTCTGGTCAACATTATATAGTATGCTATAAGGAATGTGAATAAATTTATTGAATAAACGCGGGCGGAGCCGCGGGCAAAGACTATAGGTACTAAAGCTATTTTGGCTTCATGCAAGGTAAGATCATGTAGGTCAAACAAAGGTATGCTAGGATCGTGACAGATAGTGTAGTACGGGTAGCGTCGTCGATGAGGCAGTCAGATTGCAGTTATGATGAAATTAGGGTTTCGGGAGAGGTATAAACTTGAAAGAACGTTCAAATTGGTTTTTTTTTACTATCTTAACTATCATTCATGGTTCATCCACAACTTGACATAAGCCTTTCCAAGATTTCGCCACTCTTGGCTGTCTTTCTAGAAGAAATACCCATACTCACACACACACGCTGGGCAAACGTCGATGCCCGTCACCGGTCTCTTTATTATTTCACTTACAGTTTGGTTTTACTTTACTAAGTCGCGTAGGAATTTGTGCCTAAAATAATACCGGGATAAGGCACAACACACCCCATAAACATTACGTTGGGTGGCTAGTCGTCGCCGAAAGGAGGATGGTACGAGTCTTAACTATTTTAGTGATATGTTCTTGATGTTCTCGTGAAAACACCTCCGACAGCCCGTTGAGGACATATGTCGTGACTACAGGGCCGGACTTATTGATACAAGGCTCCTAGGCAGAGCGGAGGCCAATGAAGCACCAAAAAAACCTGTCTAATTCAATCGGTATCGCCACTGGTGCAGTGTTACTAAATTAGGCGAAATTTTTCTTTTTCGGACGTCTCTTTCCCGGCCATCCTGTATACAGTCGAATTGAGAACCTTTTCCTTATTTGAAGTCGGTTAAAAACCGGTCATTATTCCGCGCGGGTAAACTGTATTAGTTTAATCTGACAAGAGATTTACATCTACAACGATTCCGACACACATCTTGCACATTTTTAACTGACTTAAAAAAAGGAGAAGGTTCTCAGTTTGACTGTATTTTGGACCAACAGCTTATTGGACCTTTCAAAGCAGGCAGTGCACCACGGGGATTGAACCTAGCTGAACAGGCCAGCGCTCGACCTGTCGGCTAGAAAGGCGGTCACATCTTTATACACCTACACTTCCACATCTATATCTACACTTCTACATCTGCGACAACACTACCTACACTATTATATAAAAAGGAAAGATTTGTTTGTTTGTTTGTATGTTTGAGGTAAACTTTGAACTAAAGAACCGATTCTAAAAATTCTTTCATTAATAGAAAGCAACACAATATTGTTGAGTAACATAGGCTATATTTTATTATAATAAAGAGGTATGCAACTTATCGGGCCACCATTTTTTTTTCTTGCGTCCAGTAACCAAACGTACATACATATATATCGATTGGCCATCAAAAATAAAACAAAAAACACAAAGGTTTAATTACTGAAATTGCCGCCCGCAATGGGACTTTTTACATGTTGAAATATTACTAGTAACGCCCGATTTAAGCTCATGAAGGCTGATGTATCTATTTTACAAATAAACATTTTGAATCTTTGAAAAGTTTTTTTTGTTTGGGAGAGTTTGCTTTTAGGTAGGTTTTATTTCAGTTTGGCCGTGATCTGCTGATGATCTTCAGAGATAGATAGTGGAACTCCTCAATGGATGACTGCGTATCACTCGATATTGCGGCAAACGCTTTGTACCAGGATGCTGATTGCAGGGTATTACTTGGAAATTGACATATATATCAACCTGACCCTAATCACCATAGAACTCTTAAACGGATGACAGTAAATAATTCGATTTTTCGGACATCACCTGATCTTCGATCCTGGCCTTATCACCATAGAACTCCTCAACGGATGACAGTACATAACACGAGATTTAGGCATTCACTTTGTGTGAGTGTGCTGATTCTAGGGTATTACTTGTAAATTGACAGTTTGCTCATCGGACCTTTGATCCTGGCCTCTTCACCGTAGAACTCCTGAAAGGATGACAGCAAATTACTGTAAATTACGGCGATTGCCTTGTGTTAGTGTGCTCATTGCAGGATATTACTTAAAAATTGTCATTATGCCACGGGACCTTTCAATTCGAAAGAGTGCTCACTGTAGTCTACCCATTTTTTACAATTTAACCCGTTAACACTAAAAAGCGGGAAATAAATTAATATTTAACAAAAAAATGATAAAAACCGACTTCAAATATTATAGCAATCAATCAAGTAATTACTAAAAATATCTATGATTTTATCGAAGACTAAAAAGTTTAAAATAATTACGTACTGACCGATGGTACCAAAATAACACTTTTGCCGACTTCTTTCTTCCTGAAATATATGTTATCTAGAAGTCGGCGCATTCCCTATCGTATAGTATAGGGCACAAAAACCAATATGAGAGCGCCGACTTCTAGAGAACATGTGGCTTAGAAAGAAAGACGTTGGCAAAAGTGTTATTTTGGTACCATTGGTCAGTATGTAATTATTTTAAACATTTTAGTGAATGTTTTCCAAAAACTGTAATATTTGAAGTCAGTTATTTTTTTATTATAAGTTTATTTAAGTTTATCACGTTTAACTAACCATGTGGTCAACGCACGCCGATAAAGCAGCCAAGCTGCGCTTTTTCTGCCGACTTGATTCACAAATACTGAATTTTCAAACTGTAAACTTATTTTTCTTCAAATTAAATATAGCCTATGTTACTCAGCGATAGCTACACTTACTTCTTACAAAAGAAATAATTTCTACAATCGGTTTAGTAATTCCAGAAGTTACCAAAAACATCCAAACGAATCATTCCTCTTTAATAATAGTGTAAAGTAATGTAATGTACTTAAGGCGCATAGGCACGCCACCGTTTTAGTACAAAATTTGATAACCCGTTTCTCTGTTGTTTTTCGTTATACACTAAAGGTATAGACCTCAATAGTTTAATACAGGCATTTACAAAGTCGCTATTTGGCTGAAATTTTGAATTTTGATATAGGTACAATCTGAGGCAAGAAAACAACTTTGTATGTAAATCTGTCCAGCTTAATCTTTAAAACAAAATTAATATTCAAAATTTTGGCAAAATGGTGCCTTTTAAAATACCACCACCAGATGATGGAGGTCATATAGTTTGGTCTATTACGAAAAACAACTGAAAAACGGATTATTAAATTTTGTACTAAAACGGTGGCGTGCCTAGGCGCCTTAATATATAAGGTCCTACAATTCAAAGTGAAAAAAAATTAACAGACGATAGAGTATCCCTAATAGAGCACAATACACTGAAAAAAAAGTTTTTTGCCAGTACCTTTTTTTACCTTCCCGTAGAAATTTAGTCAGCTGCCTCAACCACTTTGTACTGAGAAGTAAAAAAAATACTTGAGCAAAAATTTTTTTCTACCCTAGAATTATTTTCGCTTATTATTGTAGGACCTTATATAAGGTGAAATTACTTATCAACCGACCAAATTCATACTGGAGACTCGGTTAGTGATCAGGAACTAGGTTCAGTAATCCCTTTGACCAAATCAGAAAAATATATTTTTTTGCTCCCTTCCTGGGCCGCGTTCATAAATTAGGGGTCTCGACACGGGTTCTAATGCCATCTCTGTCGGCCTCCGGGCCACTAGTACCATTGAACAGTACCATCAATGGTACTAGTGGCACTGATTTGTCCTACTAGTACCATCAATGTTGCAAATTGCACTGATTTGTCCCACTAGTACCATCACTGGTACAAATGGTACTATTTTTTTTTATTGTTTATTAGAAGGGTTATTAGCTTAGTACACCACAACTAAAGTGGAGCACATATTTATGTAATGAAACTACTGCGAATATCAAAATTAGCATTAGTACCGATGAAAGATGGTTAATATTATACAGATTTTTGGACAGATGTCAAAGTGACAGATGTTTTTTTTGACAGATGTCAAAGTGACAGATGATTTTTTTCTGATTTTTTAAAAGTTGTCAGTGAAAGATTTTTTTTAATTTTTTGACAGATGTCAAAGTGACAGATGATTTTTTCAGATTTTTTGACAGATGTCAGTGAAAGATTTTTTTTTAATTTTTTGACAGATGTCAAAGTGACAGATGATTTTTTGACAGATGTCAGTGAAAGAAAATTCTTTTTTTAGATTTTTTGACAGATGTCAAAGTGATAGATATTTTTTTTTACAGAAGTCAAAGTGACAGATGGTTTTTTTTCAGATTTTTTTAAAGATGTCAGTGAAAGATATTTTATTTAGATTTTTTTTCATGTGTCAGTGAAAGATTTTTTTTAGATTTTTTGACAGATGTCAAAGTGACAGATGATTTTTTGACATATGCCAAAGTGTAGATGTCATCGTACTGTTTCACTGATATAAACTTTGATAACTCCAACCTGTTTCGCCTTAAGGCATTGTCAAGGAATGATAGAACTGAATGAAATAACTATAAATAATATACATTGTTAGGGTTTTGTTCCCAAAAAGCAAAACGGAGCTGTTCTAATATCTGTCGATATGTCGATACGTCGATATATCATCTCTCATCGGTACTAATGCTAATTTTGATATTCGCAGTAGTTTCATTACATAAATATGTGCTCCAGTTTAGTTGTAGTGTACTAAGCTAATAAGTTAATAACACTTCTAAAAATCAATTTAAAAAAAAATAGTACCATTTTTGCCATTGATGGTACAAGTGGGACAAATCAGTGCCATTTGTACCATTGATGGTACTAGTGGAACAAATCAGTGCCACTAGTACCATCGATGGTACTGTTCAATGGTACTAGTGGTCCGGAGGCCTCTGTCGCACGCTTTGAAAATTGTATACGCTATCCCGCTGTCAGTGTCGGAACCTGACAAAAGTGTTAATTAATGAACGGGGGTCTGGTTGGACTGGTTTAAGTAAAATTCCTAGTCTAGGCAGTAAGGAAGCAAAAAAAATATTTTTCGAATTTCACCAAAAGGGTAATTGAAGCTTGTTTCTGATCACTAACCGAGTCTCCAGTATAAATTTGGTAGGTTAATTTAATTTCACCTTGTGTAATACCACGTATAATACAACGTGTTAGTATTATGCTGTAATGTTATACATTTTAACTAAAAAAATAATAAAAAATGGTGTAATGTAATTTAATGTGTAATGTAAAGTGTAGTGCAATGTAATGTAATGTGATGTAATGTAATCTGTAACGTAATAATAATAATTGTAATGTTGACCAGGGTCACCACTATGATAAACCGCATCCAAATCCCGTGAGTGGTTCTTGAGTTAAAACGGAACGTACCTACCTACATACAGACATAAAAAAATATTTAAAAATGTAGTACTTTAATAATAATAATCCACTTCAAAGGTAGCTCTTTTGGCGCGTTGGGTTCCTTAGTGTGAGCGCGTGGATGACATTGATAGGCGCTGCTGTAAAACAAGGAATTGTTGTGATAGCGGCTTTACCTAGTTCCGATTATGGCCCCGCATGCATGACCAATCCACGCGTCCAAAGAGCCTTGTGTTGTGTGTCTCCATCTGTTCAGTCTGGGATAAAAAAATACGGAAATCGGAACGTTTTTTGGGCATGTCAAGTCAATGTCAAAAATAGTTTCGAAAATTTTCAACGTTGCAACCAAGTTACAACGCTGTTTTATAAAAGTCCAATGGTAGCATTAATTCTAAATGCAACATTTAGAAAATATTGGATATCAATAAAAATTCCAAGTAATTTTAAACTTTCAATTTATTTTTCAAAATAAATTTTGCTGTACATACTGTTTTCATAAAATTTACTTTTTGTTCCCGAAAAACAGGTCTCTGGTGATAATTCTGTAATTTCCTTACCTAATATAACATTTCATTGATGTTGTTTCTGTGTATCTAGATCTTGTCTAATGCGTAATAAAATTACAAATTGGTTTTAGTCTACTACAAATTAAGTGCCTGTGGTCTGTAAGTTCTACTTAGAAATTAGGTAGGTGTATAGAATAGCAAATAGGTACCTACAGATATTCTTTTGCATCGCTCATTACATTTTTTGCGTCTTTAACTTTGTAGTCTTTAGGATTTTGGAAGGCCTTATTGTTTTAGAAGTGCAGATAAGGGGGTACTAAGTAAAAAAGACTCAGATAAATGGCTCAGTGTCTGCTAGTTCATCATCACTCACTTGCACATCCATCCACATTTGTTTTAGCATGTCCTTGGCTTGTTCTAAACCTCTAAATACTTGCAGAGCATGGACAACGAGCAGCCACACCAGGAGCTGGTGAAGTGTGTGGTAGTGGGAGACACCGCTGTCGGCAAGACTCGACTAATCTGTGCCCGGGCCTGCAACAAGCATGTCTCACTGTCTCAGCTGCTCACCACGCATGTCCCTACTGTGTGGGCTATTGATCAGTACAGGATCTATAAAGAGGTACCTATATTGATATTTAAACCATATGGGAAATGGGTTGATGAGACAACACTTTCTCTTAAATGAGAAAGAAGGAATAAAGCAAAAGAGTATCAGGATTGCAGCAAGTTAAGTCTGCTGCTTCCAAACTGGGAAATAGGCAATGTATCTATAATTAATGAGTATTGGCCAAAACTGTCCAGCTATTCATAAAACTCATGGTGGTAGCAGGCTCTGATTTCAGCCTAGGCCGGCCAAGCACTGGCCTAGGGGCCTAGTCGCTGAGGGGACCTCAGCCATGGCAGACATGGAAATAATTGTGCATTTTTTATTGTCTATCCTTTCCAATTACATTTCAAATTTTCTATAGGCTTACTTGGCCTTACTTAACTGTCAACTGAGTACGGGCTTAAATGGAACCACACCTGATACCTAGTTTGTTTAAATTCGGAGGATTTCAACCAGAAGAACTTCTATCTACACTCAGTGGCACAAATACTTGCCCAGGACAACATTTTTATACAAACAAGTAATTTCAAAGCAGCTATCCTGAGTATGCAAGTATACAATGTATCAAACCAACAGTTCACACCAGATTTTTCCATAAACAAAAACCCCCAAAAATGGCATCAAAATGTGTGCAAATCAAAATATCCACAACCCCGTAACTGTCTCCGGTGTAAAATGACTTGTCTGTTCACACTGTGATTTCTTTCAGCAATTACCAAATAATTGATTTATATTTCAGGTTTTGGAAAGGTCCTGGGAGGTAGTGGATGGGGTGAATGTGTCTCTAAGGCTCTGGGATACTTTTGGTGACCATGAAAAGGACAGGCGGTTTGCTTATGGCAGGTAAATCATACTTCGTTCAGCCTATACTTCATACAGCTGGCCATGAGACAAAATGTAAACAAGATAACAGTGGTCCTAAAACACATGTACCTTGCAGAGTATTGCAAGAAAGTCGCAGTTGTCTAATTTAAAAAAAAACACAACAGTAACCTTGTAAAATAGTTAACAATTTATGTATCATAATCTCTAAACAGCCTATCATTTAAAATGTCCCATAAGTCCCTGATAAATTTATATCAGGGTAAAGTAAACAAAAAAATAGTTTAGTATCTGTATTGATATTGATACCATTGATATAACATAAGGTAGATATGGTACGTTCTTATATCGTCAACTAAAAAATAGACCGCTTTTTTAAACAAGCACCACCGAACAGCAGAGATAGAGCGACATGCATCGACAGTGGTGCGGGCGAGACAAGTGACACAAAACAGGCCCATTGGCCGCATCTTCTTTTTGTTTAATCTAAGGTGAATCTAAGATTGATACTGTGTTGATATTGTATTGGTTTTTGTCTCCAAAAAAGACTCTACCAATTTGAATTTTAATGTTATTTCTTAAGAGCTAAAATTGACAACAGTTCAAATTGTTTGCTAAAGCACTAAATGGTGTTATCGGAAAGTACACTTCAAACATTAAAATATGAAGAAAGAATAATCTCGATTAGTTAAGGGTGTATAATACCTCACTTCGCTTCGCATGATCCTGCTTTATACCAACAAATGCTGCAACAATCACTCTGAAATTTATATATGATAAAGTTGAGGACTAATGCTATGTCCATCCTGTTGTGAAAACTTGATTCCATTAAAGCTTCTCCATAGAAAAGAAATTACAAAGTTACCTCCAAACCGTACAATAAACCGATAGCATTCAATGAATACTTGCAATTAGATTTGAAACTTTGCATAATATAACTGATATTAGTATAAAGCAGCTGCAGACTGTTCCATAAAAATGAAAAAACCATCAGTGTAGGCGGGATTACAAAATAACTGATGTTTTTGCGTGCGCGGCATCTGATTACAGTAGGATAGACAGTTAAAAAGCAGAAGCGTTAGAGCAGGACTGCGAATTGAGGTATTATGGACCCTTAAGTATTTCATTACTTATTCCCATTTAAAAAGCTTTTCATTCTAAAAGGTCTTAAGTGCAAATGGTTGGCTCTACGTGGTGACTGAGATCTTTGCCTCATAGAGAAGTTTGCACAAATAAAAAAGTCACCTGTCAAACATGACATTAGTCAAAGAAGGAGTTCAATACTTAACTCTGTCAAATGTGTTAAGTCAAGTCACGGTATGATTATTACTATGAGTTTTTCTTAACGGCCTTGTATTGTTATGCCTTTTTGTAGTATTTATATTTTTAGCAAAGAAACCCTTCAATTTTGTAGGTTTTAAACATATTTATGTGCATTTGTGCCAAGTAACATGCTAGAATTATTTAGACCGAGACGGGTTAATTTTTGAAAGGCCTCTAGACATTCTGTCTGGTTTGAATGAACAATTTTTATTTTTATTGTGGCAAAGGTTCCATTGCTTGCAGTCAATCATTGAACGAAATGAACGAACATTCAGTATTTTGCAAATATCTCCGAAAATAGCCGCTAATAAAATTTTAAATAATGTTAGTTTGCAAATACGAACCAATAATCTCCATGAGGTGTTGGATTTTTTTGTGTCCTCTCCGATGACCGCTTATGAATTGCGCTAACTGTATAGCGCGCGTTTGTGCATCGTAATTTCTTGGAATTCGAAGTGTTGATAATTAAATGAGGGTTATCAATAACATTGCAGAATTCGATTGGTTGAATATCACCGTTTATTCTGATATTACATTTTTGTTGTAATTAAATTATGTGTTATTCAATACAGAAATTGTAGTAACCTGGCGACATTAATTGGGATTTTCCAGTGATTTTTGTAAACTTTCATGTGATGAATAATAAAATTTGATATTCTAGTACATTATGTATGGGTCAATTTCAACTTGGTGAAAAATTCACCTATTGTTTGAAGTTGACAATGTAATTATTTTTCTGTAAAGAAGGCTTGGGAGATCGACCGCTACCCAAAAAAACAAGTAGTGATACACCAACTATCAATACAAAATATTAGGCTACTTTTAACACTTTAATAAATATATAATTGGATTAGCTATAAATGAGCTTTTTATTTTGTATGATATGATATACATATATGCAATGTCACTTTAAATAATATATATTATAAATGAAAGAATATTTTAAACTAGATATAGACATACATAAATACACATTTCGGTCCTTATTGGACCGCATCTATTTTTAACATGTATTCAACAGTTAAAATTATTTCTTAAGTTGGTAATTTAGGAGCATACAATTTTAGATTCCATCCATCAGTGTGTTTCGTCCACTGCTGGACATAGGCCTTTCCAGGATTTCGCCGCTTGGGCGAAGAAATGCCCATACTCACACACGCTGGGCAGTCGGGTCGGTGAGCGCGGTGCCGAAACCCTTGCACCAGTGACGCCGCTGCCCGTCACCAGTCTGTTTTATATAAGGCTCGGCAATTGGGGATGGTTACACCGCCATCCATCGGTCTCAGGCAATGGTGGGCCGCCTGGTTTTGCCTAAGAGCTGTTCTCTTACTCTCCCCTGAATAACTTCCCTTAAACATGATTATTTTTCTCTTTCAGATCTGATGTGGTTCTTCTCTGTTTTTCAATTACAAACCCAATATCTTTGAGGAACTGTGGGGCTATGTGGTATCCTGAAATCAGGTAATTGGTCAAACGAAAAAGATATTTCTCGTTGTTTAAATTATGGTACTGTATTTTAAAAATCCGGACAATTGCGAGTCGGCCTCTCCCACCGAGGGCTCCGTTAAAGACTATATTTTTTATGATTTCATTACTAATGTATAGTTTTCACATTTTTCCCTATACTTGTAGTATAAGACGGTATTAATTGCCAAATTTAATAGTTCTAGGTCAACGGGAAATACCCCATGAATTTTGATTCCCTTGAGAGTGTCGTAATGTACGTTTTTGCGGCATAAACGGCCTATTTTTTTTTCACGTTAACTAAGTTTGATATTTTCACCGCTTCAAGGGACTGTAGACCTGAGTATATGGTTTTAATTTCAACTCGATACCTCCACGCGTTCCCGAGATAAAGGGTCTTAACAGACAGACGGACGGACAGACGGACAACAAAGTGATCGTATAAGGGCTCCGTTCTTAGGGCCCCGTACCTCAATAGAAAAAAAAAACCGTTTTTAGGGTTCCGTAGTCCGCCCAGGAACCCTTATAGTTTTGCCATGTCCGTCTGTCCGCGGCTTAGCTCAGAGACTATTAGTACTAGAAAGCTGTAATTTAACATGGATATAAATATTAATCACGCCGACAAAATAGTAAAATAAAACCTTGAAAAAATTTTTTTTAATGGTGCCTCTCATACACGTAAGCTGGGGATGAATTTTTTTTCTCGTCGGTCCCATAGGGTGGGGTATTGTTGGATAGGTCGTTCAAGAGCACTGTGGGTGTGTGAAAACCATTTTTGATTTAGGGATCCGTTGGCGAATTATTAAGGTTTAAAGTGAAAATTTTAGTTAGAGTGGAGCGTCCCCCCCCCCTGCCGGCTAAATGGTTTTTTATAGAAATGTGAAAAAAATCACAGAAGTAGTATATATAATGAATTTAAAAGGAAAGCTATCACAGCTAAGAAGGCCTTACAGGTTTACGAGTACAGATCGCGCCAAACTTTTGGTGCCCTCTAATATATGGGACTAGAAGTTTGGCGCGATCTGTATTAGTAGATCAACTTATAAAATGTACCGGGCAACTACGGAACCCTACATTGCGCGTGGCCCGACACGCACTTAGCCGGTTTTTTTCTATTGAGGTACGGAGCCCTAAAAAGAGGTAATCCTTATTACCTGATATGTGTGCCTCTTTGTCTGTCACATACATATTTCTCTGCAAGGAAACCTATGATTCTAAAACCCACTTATTTATCTACTCCAGAGATGTTGGTGTAAAATATTGAAGTTGGCTATGTATGTTAACAAAGAAACTATATTATTCTAACTCACACGTCCTAGCCTCTTATCTTTTACTAGCTTTTGCTCACAGCTTCACTCGCGTGGAAATTTCTTTCAATCAATGTATTTTTTTCTTTGTGCGTAACAGATGTAGGTCGAATCTTTGAGTAGTATGGACGGTTTTCGGCATGGCGATTATTTTATCAAGAGTCTTTACAGCCTATATGTTGACCAGGGTCATTACGATGATAATAAGGGAAACCGCATCCAAATCCGTTAAGTGGTTCTCGGAACATTTAGTCGTTTAGCAAGTCATTTAATGTTGAGGCTGTCAGACTTTGGAACTCGCTTCCAGCAAATATTCGTGAGGAACACCTCTATGAATATATTTAAAAGGTGACTCAAAGATCACTATCTATCACTCTTATGACATGAGTATCTTTTAGTATTTTAATATAGTATCATCATTATGCATGTATTAGTATTCTTATTTATATATAAATATATATATATTAGAATATGTATTCATTTAAGTATTATTAATAATTGTACACATATTGTATGTCTACCTATTTACTATCTTTTTTCTAATCCTTAGAGTTAAACTGGAAGAAATATCTTCTTAGAGATAAGTTTGCTTTTTTTGTACATGTTTATTTGTTTAGTTCTATTTAAAAATAAGTTTTAGTGTACAATAAAGAATAATAATAAGAACATTTTATTTAAAATTCTCAAAAATATTAAATTTACAGACATGACTTTGTTACTACTTTATTATAACTCGTAGTATAGATGTGTGCCTGTGGTTTTCAGGCGTCAGAGAGGGGGGGAGGTGGGGGTTGCCTCAGACAAATGTAGTTGTACTTATAAAACGTGATGTCGTATTTCAGACGTTTCTGCCCCAACACTCCTATACTGCTAGTGGGATGCAAGAACGACCTTCGCTACATGTACAGAGATGAGACCTATTTGAACTACTGCAAGGATCGCAGCCCCTTCATTAGGTCAGTGCAACCGTACGTTGAAAAGCAGTTCTATCTTATTATTATAACACTCTCATAATGGTTGTAGTTGGAAAAATAGGACAGCTGGACTTCGTAACAGACAGTAAAACAAGTAAACTTTCAAATTGACCAAGCGCGTCCTGCAAATACCATAGAATTAAGTTAATAATAACAATGGACTTATTCTTAAAAAGCGGTACATGCTTACATAATTTATGCTTGCTAGTTAAAAATAAGTTGATACAGTTTTGGCATAGTGTTAAGGTAAGGGGTTAGGGGCGGCTATTGCTAAGTAGGTTGTTAGCCTGTATTTATTACAACACCTCTATCCTCAGATGTTTGGTACATTGGCGCCCCTCGCCGGCCCGTAGCTATGTGGTCCAAAATTTATTACTTTCACCACAGGCACGTAATAGTAGATTATGCACTAAGGGAATAAAGCAGTGTCTAATGTCGCGGGCGGCATATTGAACCCTGAGCGTAACGAGGGACTCTAGGTTTAACTCCCGAACGTAGTGAGCCCTGAGTGAAGCGAGAGGTTCAAGCTGCCCAAGACGAAGGCAGGATTTATTCCAGTGGAGCATACTCTACCTTTCACACCTTCTGCGAGACAATAAAAAGCCAGGCCCTCAATTCTGGCACGTGCGCAAAAATTGGATAAGCAGATTGCGGGTGACTTTAAAAAGGATTTTATACAGATATGTGTTGATTTTTTTAAATGGAAACTTATAGTAAGCATTCCATAAATCCTATAGTTATTATTTGATGTGGTTTAGACACTCTAATTTTCATTGCATGGCATTATTCACACTTTAAACAAATATCTAATGACTGATATTGCGAATGCGTGATAATGCCCAGGGCTCCATAAATTAAGTATTTTCGCCATATGCTTTTTCGTATATGCGTTTTGATTTTTCCGGTAGTAGATTATTAATATTCTCTAAAGCGTCTGTTTTGATAAACTCTGGGGTAGAATCACTATCGCTCGACATTTTTTTTATCAACATGAATATTACAATAAAATTCACTGACAATCACAGCACCAAACACCGTCTTTTGTTTCAAATTCTTTGTAAACGCACCTTTTTCTTTTATTCTGCTTATGGTGGCCAGTTCGATTTTCGAACAAACCTCTTTACAATGCCATATAAGCATTTTTTACTTAGGCCACGAACAAGGAGACGCGGGGCGTCAAGCGGCGCGGTGCGCGTAGCAGGCCGCCGGAAACACAAACATACACCGATGTATGGAGCGCGCACCGCGCCGCCTGACGCGCCGCGTCTCCTTGAACGTACCCTTAGAGTTTTCCACGAGTTTCCACACGAATTTGACGTTCCAAATTAAAATCACTATTCCCTAGGGAGTTTCATACAACTTTATATCCCTTAAGATATATTGCTTTACCTTACGCTGAGGTTGCATGATATGTAATTGGACATTGTCGAGCAGGTGGTGTGAAAAGATATACACTTTATACTAAAGAACCCCCCGCCCCCATATTAACACAAGAAAAAAAAAAATTTTTTTCTTGTAGGAAATTTTATCTAGTTTTAGAAAAACAAAACTGCATTAGAATTGGACAACTAGTTCCGGAGATATAGCCAAAAACAAAATTGACGGGAAAATTTGCAAACTTGCAAAAATGCACGTTTATCGGACAGGTTAAGGATTACCCAAAAAAGAGATCTTAGCAAGTTGAATAGGAAGAAAACTCATCGAGGTCGAAATTCGTCAATAACTACATATGTATATGCACTGCTAAATTTACGTTATACAACGTGAAATTTAAGTCATTTTGTTAACGAAAACTGGTGACAGTACTCGTCCATATGAACAACTTTTGCTATGAAGACAACCCTGAAATCGTGAAAAAAATATCAGCTGTTCCATAGAAAAGTTAAATACCTACTCGACAAAAATGTATATATTACATACATCCAAATTCGTCCTGGAGACTCGTTAAGTGGTCAAGACCAAGGTTCAATGACCCTGTTTGAGAATTACGAAAAATATTTTTTTGTTGCTCTATACTTGTTCAAACAGCAACCTCGACTTAATTAGTATAGGAAGTCTACATTTTATTTTGCGTATTTCACAGAAAAAGTGATTGAACCTTGATCCTGACCACTTACCGAGTCCCCAGTATGAATTTGGCTGCATAAACGAAAGTCACTTTGTACTTAAAGCCATCTTAAGCGTAGTGTAGCATTCCTCATAGTATTTTAAAGAAAGTAATTTGCAAGTGAACTAAAATCATGTACTTATTATATTTATCTATCTCATGTATTATATTTCATAAACATTGGGACAAGATCAATATTCTGTCAGTATGAAACATTGGCTCAGTGCCACTTAGTACAAACTATTTTCTGGGGAACACTGGATCGAATTAGCAGTCTCGTGGTCTGTGCTTAGAGCTTTAAATTCTTGTTTGATTTTACATTTTTTTTAAGCTTTTATGTTTTCAAAGACATCACTAGTATCTGAAGAAGCGCTTAAGATAAGAACACTCAGGAAATCACTATCACTCGAGAATATACAAGCCTTTCGCCCGCGTTTATTCCATCTCTGCCCCGTTTTTGGCTTGGGCGTTATTTTATCACCACCCCTTATATCCCATATGTTGTTCAAGGTCACTACAATGATAATAAAGATAAGTGGTTCTCAAGTTAAACCGGAACATACATACGTACATACAGACTGACAGACAAAAATTCTAAATATGGGAATTTTGGCTTTAGTACAATACTAAATTCTAAATTCTAAATTCGTAGCGGGGGCGATGAGTCCTGCACTGACTCTCCGTGATCGTGAGTATTGTGCACTTCCCCCCGGTCAGTCAGCCCAGCCAGGACAGCTCCTTGAAGTAGAGCCGAACAGCTTCAGCATGCTGACACAAAAACTGGTCCAGTGAAGGGAAGGTGGAGTTCGTCGCGATCCCTGCTTTTCGTCTTATGTCTTCGGTTGCAGAGCAGTGGAGTAGCACATGTTCCACTGTCTCGTCCTCTAGAAGGCACCCTCTACATAGAGGGCTATCGGTGCCACCTGTAGTGAAAAGGTGCTTATTCAGGTTACAGTGTCCAGTTATGATACCTACCATTTCACGTAGATCGGACCTTTTTAATTTTAGTAAGTATCGTGTTACTTTACCATTTGACTGCGGTACCATTCTTCTTGATAGACGGCAGTCGTTTCGTTCCGCCCACTTTTTGTTGTGTATGGTCAGTGTGTGTTTTCTGAGTTCCCCTCTGATTGCTTCCGCCGATGGTCGACACAGGTTAATGCCATGTGCCGTTACTTCCATGTGGGATGCTAATTTAGCAAGAGAATCTGCTTGTTCGTTACCTTCATTTCCGTTGTGTGCCCTGGTCCAGTATATATTTACCTTGCACATCGTTGATAGGTTTTGTAGTTCCCCATGACAATCTACTATGATTTTGGATCTACTTACAGGTTTGCTTAGCGCTGTTAATGTAGCCATGCTGTCTGTAGTGATTGTGACCTCCTGTATGTCGAAAGGCCTACTTGTGCAAATTGCGGTCGCTGCCTTAGCTGCTAGGAGTATACTTGCCGTCTCGGTTTGAAACACCGTTGTTAAGCTGTTGAGTGGAACTGCTTTACTGAGCCCTAGTTCCGGAGACACGTAGCTGCAACCAGCACTGCCATCCTTCCTTTTGGAGCCGTCAGTGTAAAAAGCCAGTACCTTTCGATTGGAGCTTGGTTCTCCCTGAGAGTGTATCTCGTATCTATGGTCCATTATGTAGGATTTCGGTATCCTATCCGTTCCTGTGACTGCCTCTGGTACAATCTCTAAAGCTCGTTCCAGGATTCGACAGTGATTGGTTTTTATATTGTTACCTTTCCATTGACCAGTGGACTTCACCCGAAGGGCTGCAACCATCGCCTCCTGCTGTATATGCAGATATGGCGGTGTGAGCCCTAGTAGGATGTCCAGTGCTGCGGAGGGTGTTGATCTCATGCATCCGCTAATCAGTGTACATGCCAGTCTTTGGAGTTGCTGTAGTTTGTTCTCGGCTGTAATTAACTCTGTTCTTGGCCACCACACCAATGCTCCATAAGTTAGTACCGGTCTTACCACTACTGTGTACAGCCATTTGCAGAGTTTGGGTGTAAGTCCCCAGTCCCTGCCCACTGCTCGCCTGCACTGCCATAGTGTGTTCGTTGCCTTCTTTATTATGTGTTCTACCTGCTTACCCCACAGTAACTTGTCGTCAAGCCAGACACCAAGGTATTTTACCTCCTTACTGAGAGCTAGCTGGGTACCAAATAATTTAGGAAGTTTTAGTTGACTTAACTTCTTCTTCTTGGTGAATAGAATAAGTTCAGTCTTCTGTGGATTTACGGATAGGTTATGCTTGCCACACCAGTCCTCGACTTTCCGTAACGCCAACTGCATCTTACTGCACAGCGTTCCTTCGAAAAGTCCTGATATCATGATAACTAAGTCATCTGCATAACCTACCGTGCAAAAACCATCCTTGTTCAGTTCTATGAGGAGGTCATTGATAACAGCTACCCAGAGCAGTGGTGACAAGACTCCTCCTTGAGGGCATCCCTTTGTTACCTGGCAGCGTGTCCGCTCTGATGTTTCAATGTATGCAGCGCGCTTGCTCAGCATATGGTGACCCATTTGATAACAAGCTCGTGTACACCGTGGTTTTCGAGCCCGTGCACTATGCTGGGGAACGTGGTTTTATCAAAGGCTCCTTCTATATCTATGAAGGTTGCAAGGCAGGATTGCTTCGCTTCTATAGCCATTTCTGCTTTGTGTACAACCTGGTGTAACGCAGTTTCTGTAGACTTACCTGGTAGGTAGGCGTGCTGGTTCGGGTGAGGTGGCCGCTCTTTCAGCGGTCCTCCTCTAACGTATCTGTCACAGAGTCTCTCTAGTGTTTTAAGTAGAAATGGTGAGAGACTGATCGGTCTGTATGCTTTGGGTTGTGTGTAGTCGTCCTTGCCAGGCTTAGGGAGAAAGACTACTTTAACTTCCCTCCAGGAGACTGGGATATGTTTCCACGCCAAACAGCTCCTGAATATTACAACAAGGTGTTTTACGATGTGGTCTAGAGGCCATTGCAGTAAAGCGGGAAGGATACCGTCACCTCCTGGTGATTTGTATGGAAGGAATGTGTTTACCGCCCACTTAATTCTTTCCTCCGTAACTATGGATTCCGCTAGCTGCCAGTCCTCTTCCGAGGGGCATGGGGACGGCGAGTCCATCCATACAGAGTTATTGCTTACCTGACAACCCGGGAAGTGGGTTTCCAGTAGCAAAGCATGCTGTTCTTGTTCATTTGCCGTATAGCTGCCATCGGGTTTTTTCAGTGTCCCAAGCTTAGTGTGGTTATCACTCGCTAAGATTTTTCTCAGGCGTGAAGTTTCACTTTGTGTTTGAATGCTGCTGCAAAAATTGTTCCAGCTTTCGCTTTGTCTAAAACGTACCTCTTTGTTGAATGCTAGGCGTGCTTTCTTGTAGTCGTCCCAGTCATTGTCAAGCTTAGTGTTCATAGCTCTGTTGAAATGGTGTCGCATTTTCTTTCTTAACTTATGAAGTTTCTTGCTCCACCACCCATGTTTTTTCTCGTCAAACTTACCCTTTTCCTTGATTAGTGGGCATGACGATTCGTAACTGTTGATAATGCACTTTGTGATGGCATTAACTTGTGTTTCTATCTCTTCCACAGTGAGTCTCTTGGATCCTGTAGGTTCAGGAAGTGTCTTTATGCCTTTCTCTACAAGTGTAGAGAATTTTGTTTTATTTGTTTTCCTCGGGTTTCTATATTTACGAGGTTCATGTCTTCCTACTTTTAGTACGTACCTTAACCTTTTATGATCAGATCCAGATGTATCCTTGCTCGCAACATGCCATCCGCTGATGTATTCTGTTACTAAGTTTGTTGCTAACGTTAAGTCTATGATTGTTTGACTTCGTCTCGTTACAAAGGTTGGCTCAGAGCCCCTATTTAAGATGTTTAGTTCATGAGATAGAGCAAAGTCAAGGAAGTCCTTACCTCTCGTGTTTGTGTCTGGGCACCCCCAGACTGTGCAGTGGGCGTTTGCGTCGCATCCTATGATGAGCTGGGTCTTCTGTTGGGCGCAGTGTTTCGCCAGCGTCTCCATTTCAGGTCTTGGGATTTCTAGCTCCCCGTCAAGATATGCAGATGCCAAGTATAGTTCTTCAAGCTCCCCTCCCAGGCCCGTCCGTAGCTTGATGACTGTGAGGTCATCAGAGCACAAATGGGTTACGAGAGATGCTTTGTAGAGTGCTGGAACATAAATACACGTTCTAGTTTTTGATTGTAGGGGTGAGGTAAAGATAGTTCCCTTTAGATTTCCATAGCCACTCACCCTTCCCCGAGTTAAGTACGGTTCTTGGACAAGTGCTATGGTATTGGGTTCCTCTTCCAATGTCCTCCTTAGGGCGGCAAACCCAGTGACGCTGTGTTGAAGGTTGACTTGAAGTATGTTTATGCAGGAAGTGATTTTTGGTTCCCTATCTAAAACTTCTCCCATTTTGTGAGAGGAGGGGATTGTAGGTTTTGTAACAAATGACATGATATTCTTGTGTGAAAGCATGGCTATAAATCATGTGGTAGGTTTGGCTTTTGAGGTGTCTCCGAGCTAATCAGCCTCAGAGAGCAGCAAGTCGTCCTCTAACCGGGACATAGGGGACGAGGCGACGTCCAGACCTGATAACAGATCTAGGACTCTTTCCTCGTCCTCCATTGTCTTTCCGACCTGCGTGCTCTCGGGCATAACCGTGCTCTGAGTTGCACCATCCAGGTTGGGTGTGTCGGAAACTTTTGGGTTACCGTCGCCCCCTGACACCACTGTTGGCGTGTTGCCAATTGTAGCGTTGGAGGCAGACTTAGCACTTCCACGTGTTTCCGACCCCTTAGGCTGGTTGTCTTTGTCGCCCCTTAAATTGACATAGACTGTCGCCATTTTATAAAATAAACGACAGCTTATCTCTTTGAGCTTTTTGACTTCGGCCGGAGGAATACCCATCATAAGTGTGATGTTCTGTGTGTGGCCTTCTTTTTGCACCTCGGACGTAATGAGGCTCCACGAGTTCATGTCTAGATTCCTTTTGTTCATGGCAGCCAAGAAATCTTTGAGGAGTCGTGCGTCCCCCTCCATGAAGTCAGGAACCCAGACAATACCCCGTGTGTATTTGGGTATGAGGTTCTCCTGCACGAGGTAGTACCCCGGGCAACCTTCCCATAAACCTTTTAATTGGCCGACCTGAGATGTCAGCCATTCGAGGGTCTGGTCATCTTGACACAGAATTCTCAGACCCCCGCTTGCCAGACGAGGAAACACCTTAAAGGCTGGCATCCACAGCGATTGCTCTCCCTGGGCTTCCATAAACTTGGCGAACACCAGGGATTCGAGGCTACGCCGCAGGACGCTGGCCCGGAGCTCGTCCATCTCGGACTGATCTTTTTGCAGTACTACCACTTTCAGATGGGTAGCGACTGCTGTCGCGTACGTGTCCGTATCGTTTCTTTCAGAAGAGTCAGCGCTTCTGGCACCCTCTGTAAGTCGGACCTTTTTTCCCGCAACGGTAGTGGTCGGAGAGGTAGTGTCCGTGCTGCGCTGTCTCTTCTGATTCCTGTTTATTGTGTGGTGTTGCTTGTTTGATGTTTGGGTGAAATGTGGTTGTGTATGTGTATTTTTAGGTGATGTGTCAGCCACCACCGTCGAGACCCGTTCACCTGTTGTCAGAGGTGTGACAGGTTGTAGCAGCCGATCATCGAGGGTGCCCTGATTGTCATCCATGGCTCTTTTGCCCTTGCCCTTACCTCTACCACCACGTTTCCCACCTTTTTTGATGGGAGGTGCGGCGGCAGTGGCAGTGGGCTTGGATGACAGGGCGGTCTCGTGGGCCACCACGTCCATAGCAACCGGGATCTCGACTGTAGCATCTGCACTTTTTTCCAGTGTTTTGTGTTGTGTGTGTGTATGTATTTTTGGTACGGACACCCCCAGACTTCGCGCCATCAGAGTGAGTTGATCAGGGCCCGCTTTCATTGCTGCGCGCCCTGATCCACCCTCTCCACTTGTAGTACAATACTAATAAAACATCTAATATAAAATTTTGAGAAGGTATTTAATGTACATTCACGATTTTTTGACCACTTAATTATTAGTTTAGAAGATGATTGAAGTGACATGAGTGGCTGAGAGCCATTTATTTTCACGTGTTAGTGTGGGCTGCAACTAATTTCACAAAATTATTTTTAAAATTATTTCTCCTTCATATACCAATGAAATATACGACATCATTCAGGAGAAGTACATCAATTTGAGTTCGTACTGTTGAACCTTTTGATACTTTCCATGCAATAATTAAAATGAGGGGAAATTTTAGTATTTTGCATTTTTGGAAATAGTAATGAATTGCATCAGCGAAATTAAAATGCGAACTTTTATGCACTGCGTTTGAGTTTTATATACAGGATGTAAATGCAAAGTCAAGAATCCCTTTAGGGTATGAAAGTATATACGATTCTGATATGCAACCCGCACCCCTCATCCGAGTGGCCAGCGACTAGCGAGGGTGTCCACGCGATTAGTGTATTTTGAGTAAAGAAAATCGTCTTATAATGAGGTACTGGCACTTTATTTAGAGATCCCAGTATTTAAAATAATATCTTTACCGATCACACACACCCTTAAAAGATTCTTGCCTTTGCTCTTACACCCGGTAGTTGTATGTTATGTAAACTTTAAATATACTTGCCTTTTATCTCAGCACATTTGGTTTGGAAGCAACTACTAAAACCCAGCAAAATTCAGTGTGGAGTTTTTAATAAATACAGAGACAACATACCACAAACACATACAGAACACAACCCAACACCCCTTGCAAAACTGAAAACTGCATCCACCTATTGGAATGCCGACATTGCCCGGCATTCTACATAGGTGAAACCAAAAACGTATTACACAGAAATGACTAGTACAAACGGAGTATTACGGAGTGTGGTTTTACATTGTACTACGCATTTTTTATAACATGAAACCTGGCGAGCGAGAGTTAAATATATCCTGTAGTATGAGCGATCGCAGGCCGGACAAGGAAAGCGTGGCCTCATGTTATTCACACGTATTACTATAATAATTGTTAAATGAGACTAATAAATGTCTCTTGATTTCTTTCGGTTTCGATACACCTATTTCGTCTCGTCCATGTTCATACTTTTTTATAAAAGTAATGCTTTGCGTTTTATGCACTGCGTTTGCGTTTATGTAATTCTTTGTCTTGTAAAATTTGAATGTACTCGCTCTTATTTGAATTTTAATGAAATTTATTTCTTTTCTTATTTTATGTTTTTCAATAATTTTTGAAAGATTGCATAAATTTACAAAAATATATATATATTTTTTCCCTTTTATGTATTGCCAAAATTTATTTCATTTTTTTTACAACTTGTTGTCTATTATCTCAGCACATTTGGATGAAACTGTCCTCTATCATTACAGACATTGAAAGTCTGTGGGCCAGTTTCTGAGTTAAGAAAATCTCGCTAGGCGGTACTTAAGAGACGAATCAGCCAATCATAGTGCTGCATTTAAAAGTTAAGCACTACTTAACTTGAATTTCTCAACTCTGAAATTGGGGGTGTGTCTACCACAACAGATAATTCCAGTATGTTTTATGAGAAACGTATTTTTATTTTTAACGTTGTGCATACGCCTGTCTCCAAGAAGGGTATGCAGAGACCATAGATTTTTATCTGCTACGACCCTGCCGCACCCCTTTCGTTTCTTTCATACTCATAATTTATTTGGAAAGCAATAATACACTTACACAATTTGCACTGGGTTTGCGTCTTATATAAAAAAAATTGTTCCTAGAACCCACCAGACCTAACATTAAATAAACGAATAGAGTCGACGCGTGGCAATTTTAGCTCAGCGAACTTCGGGCTCTTTTAAATATAAATATTGCTTGTTTCCAAACAAAATATATACTAGAGATTAGTTTAGGAAATCACAAATATGTTCCAAGCATAAGCCAGCCAAAACAACCCATTCTTATACGTTTCGTCGTACCATGAAGCCTAAACGTAGCTTGTTTTTTGTATGGAAACTTGCCACGCTATTTAATCCTTATGTTTGGTCTGCTACTTAGTAATAATTATAATTATATGTCTATGGCTAGAAACACACATAATTTCAATATGGACTGTAAATAATAGGTTGGGGAAAAACTCTTTTCGCAAATAGTATGTATGAGCTTATAATAAAATCTCTTTGGCTATACCATTTTCGTATGGCTGGTTTTGGTATTATTAAAAAGTTTAAATTTTAAAAAAGATAATTCCAAATTCAAATTAGGTAAAATGTCTGATTTTCATTTGTTTTTCTTACTGTTAAGATGAGTGAACCTAATGAAGAAATTTGATACATTTTAAAATTTTACTACAAAAAAAGAAAAAATGCAACGCAAGCCGCGAAAAAAATGTGTGACGTTTATGAACCTAGTGCAGTGTCTGTGAGAGTAGCACAAATTTGGTTTAAGCGTTTTCAATCCGGAAATTTTGATGTCAAAGATGCACCTCGCTCTGGGCGCCTTGTTACGGATAAAATGGACGCTATTTTTGAAAAAGTGGAGCAAAATCGGCATGTGAGTAGTTACGATGTAGCTGAAGAACTGGGAATTGAACACAAAACAGTTATGGCGCATTTGAAAAAAGCTGGGTACACAAAATAGCTCGATATTTGGGTGCCTGAGGAGCTCACTGAAAGAAACTTAATGAACCGTGTACTAATTTGTGATTCTTTATTACGACGTAATGAAACCGAACCATTTTTGAAAAACCTGATAACTGGTGATGAAAAGTGGATCACGTACGACAAGAACGTGCGAAAAGGGTCGTGGTCAAAGTCTGGTCAGGCTTCACAGACTCTGGAGAAACCCGGGTTATCTCGCAACAAGGTAATGCTGTGTGTATGGTGGGATTGGAAGGGTATTATTCATTATGAGCTGTTACCGCCAGGCAGGACCATCGATTCTGAACTGTACTGCGAACAACTGATGAGATTAAAGCAATAAAGTGGCCGGAGTTAGTCAACAGAAGGGGTGTGGTTTTTCATCATGATAGCGCTAGACCTCACACATCTTTAGCCACTCAGCAAAAATTAAGAGAGTTTGGCTGGGACGTATTAATGCATCCGCCGTATAGTCCTGACCTTGCACCTTCAGATTTCCACTTGTTTCGGTCTCTTCAGAATTCTTTAGGCAGTGTCAGGTTAACATCACGAGAGGACTGTCAAAACCACTTGTCGCGGTTTTTTGATCAGAAGCCCCAGAATCTCTATAGCAATGGGATCATGTCCCTACCTACAAGATGGCAAAAAGTTATGGAACAAAATAGCACCTACATACTTTAGTTAAATGTAAATAAACTTGATTAAAAAATGTTTTGAATTTTCATATAAAATGCGAAGAAACTTTTTCCCCAACCAATATTTATGGTTCCTTTTATAGGACAATTAAATGTAATTTCATATTTTCTCCTCATATTACAACATATACTCACGCCTGTGTCTCCCAGAGACTACAAACTTTTATTTGCTACAATCCTGACACACCTTTTTCGTTTCCTTCATATTCATTAATTAAGTTAAGTCACACAGGCCCTTCTATTCCGGGTGCTTTAGGTAACTTTGACATATGCTCACATCTTAATTTGAAGCTCTTGGTGACGTCATAAAAATTAAGGGACTAATATTCCGTCCTGTATCATCGATGAAATTTAATTTTCAACCCATCACGACTTATAATAGATGCAGGAATTGTGGACCAGCCGCATAGGTTAGGCGTGGGAGCGCGCTATGTTGCATTGAGAAAGAATGAGAGATACACTCTCTCTCAAGCTACTCCTTTGTCGTCATCCCTGTCCTGGTAACAACGCGGGCTAAAACTGACTTATTCGGCTAGCCTATCTCTTTCTTCAGTCAGTCTACTCCTCCGCGGAGTCTGGGGACTCTATAGGCTCTAAGGTTGGCTGCAAGAAATCGCTTTATGTGATAAGTCCACCTTTGGGCAAAATTATGTTACCAAAACTCTGTTTTTCCTTTATAATGTATTTCTTTGTAAAATAGAGTGTCATTCATGAGTTGTCTCTTCGATGCTTGTCTGTCCATGGCGTGCGAGGTGATCTCTGACCAATTGACCGTTTTATCTTTTCTCTTCGGGCTCGTTTAAAAGAGACCTCTTCCATATCAGAGTTGGTCGTCGAGAACCCCCAAATGGCTTTCACTTCAAGGCAACTCTAAGTATATGGTCTGAAGGTCTTCGTAGTGTATGCCCTTACCATCGCCCCTTTCGCTCCTTGATTTCATGGGAAACGTTTTGTCATCTTCCAAAACTCAACATTGGTGATGGTTTTGGGCCAACGTCTCTTTAGGATGCTTCTTAGAGAGTTAATACAAAGACCTGCTGTTTTCCACATGTTCTACTGGTAACCTTCCAAGTTTCACGCCCATATAAGGAGACGTCTTTACGTTCGATTAAAAAAGTCTGATTTTGTAGTGCAGAATATATTGGTGGATTTCCAGAAGTCCTTAAGTTGGGCAAAGGCTCCTTTCGCTTTGTTAATGCGATTCTTCACGTCCTGTTCTGTTCCTCCTTGTGGTGTGATTATACTACCAAGATAGCAGAAGTCGGTAGTCGGCTCGATGTGATGGTTCTCTAGGAGTAGCGGTGTATTATTATCGCTGAACACACGCATTTCCTCAGTCTTCTTTCCGCTGATGCTCGCGGTTCCTTGGACATCCGAAAGTTTGTTCTGTATGTCGTCTAGATGTATATGTCGTCTGTTGGTAGACATAATGTCGTCTGCAAAGTACAAATCCTCCAGAGATGATGACGCTATCCATGGTATCCTCCTCTTCTTACTGTGGGTTATCTACAGCATTATTGCGTCCTTAACCATAATGTAGATTAGCGGGATTAGCTGGTTTGCCTATAACCAATTATAATCTTTATTGCTTGTAAATACGAGTTTTTTTCCAACAGGGCAACTAGGAAAAGCGACCTGGTAATGCCAGACCAAGGGCGCGCTTTGGCTCACGAATTTGGCATCTACTACTATGAGACTTCGGTGTTCACTTACTATGGCGTCAACGAAGTATTTGAGAACGCTATAAGAGCAGCCCTTATAGCCAGAAGGCAGCAACGATTCTGGATGACCAACTTGAAGAGGGTGCAAAGACCTCTGTTACAGGTATTTTATCTAATTTGAATCTTGTTATTGTTTAAACCTGAATTTATTTGAAAAGGGATCAATTGCCGTTAAATCTAAAATATAATGTTTTGAAGTAGTTTTCCTTGTAAAATACAAAGTAATTAAAATTCATTACCATATTTATCCTACCAATATTTTTTATGTATCTTTTATCTGTTTAGGGTTCCATAGTCCGACAAGGACCTCTTATAGTTTTGCCATGTCCGTCTGTCCGCGGCTTAGCTCAGGGACTATATAAGTACTAAAAAGCTGTAATTTGACATGGGTATACATATATTATTAATTACGCCAAAAAAGTAGTAAGTTAAAATAAAAAAAAAAGAATTTTTTGTCGTATCCCACGTAAATTGGGGATGATTTTTTTTCCTCGTCTATCGCACAGTGTGGGGTATCGTTGGATAGGTCCTTTGAAAACATTGTGGGTATATGAATATATATACAGGGTGACCGGTAATTGCTCTTATTCCTCTCGGGGGAAGAAACTATGATTAATTTGGAGTGATTTTACCCTATCACTTGGGGGTCGCAAAATACGCCATTTTCGAGAAAATTTATTTCTTGTTTCAATTTTTAATTCTTTGTTATCGTGATTTTAGATATGCAACATAGGATTTTGCAATTGTTTAAGTGATTTTTAGTTTTAAGGAGATCGATCAATCAGTTCACGCCAAATTATTTTTTTCGGCGTTTTGTATTTGCCAAATTTCGCAAATTTATAAATAAAACAAAGAATGTCGATTTTCTCGAAAATGCCGGATTTGCGAACCCCAAGTGATAGGGGTCAATCACTCCAAATTAATCATAGTTTCTTCCCCCGAGAGGAATAAGAGCAATTACCGGTCATCCTGTATATATATGAAGTTGTTCGGGGGAGAGTAAAAGAACAGCTCTTAGGCAGAAACCAGGCAGCCCACCATTGCCTGGGACCGATGGATGGCAGTTTATCCATCCCCAATTGCCGGGCCTTATATAAAACAGACTGGTGACGGGCAGCGGCGTCACTGGTGCAAGGGTTTCGGCACCGCGTTCACCAACCCGCCTGCCCAGCGTGTGTGAGTATGGGCATTTCTTCCACGAGGACCGCTAAGAGTGGCGAAATCCTGGAAAGGACGAAACAGGTTGATGGATGGATGGTATATGAATACCACTTTTCGATTTAAGGTTCCGTTGGCGAAATATTAAGCTTTAAAGTGCTAATTTTTGTTAGAGTCAAGTTCCCCCCCCCCCCCCCTGCTGGTTAAACGGTTGCTTATTAATATGTGAAAAAATTCACAGAAGTAGTATATAACGAAGTTGAAAGGAAAACTATCACAGCTAAGTAGGCTTTACAGATTTACGAGTACAGGTCGCGCCAAAATTTTAGTTCCCTCTAAACACGACAAAATCTATGGGCCGTTCTTCGGGAGAGCAACTTCTGAGTGGACTAGAAGTTTGGCGGGATCTGTATTAGTAGACCAACATGGCCGGTTTTTTCTTATTTGGTACATATTTCCCCAAAGTTTTGAAACCTTTTTTTTTCTACCCTGTAGAAAACCTAACGGTAAAAAAACAATTAAATTTGGACTTTGATGTTAAATTTATAAACCTTATGCCTGTTCAATGGTTAAATTACAAACCCTAGTTTTGAAAATGTTAGTTCATTATTTATGTAAATATATTTCAGGCTCCATTCATACCGCCGAGACCTATGGAACCGGAAGTGACGATTGCAATAAGTACTTATTTGGAAAATATGACTACGTTACTGCATCAACAGGTGATATATTTAAATATATTATTACTGCATTAGTGATTATTGCAGTGAGCAGAAAGTCAGCAATTTCTAAGTCTATGATTTGAAACCAGCAATTTCCGTTTCTGTCGAAACAAAAGTGCTTTTCGCAATTAATTTGAAAATACGAAATAAACTGCTAACCATAAAGGGAGTTCATACGTACATGCAATCTCTGAGCGAAAACTAAAGCACATTTTTTAAGGTTTTTAGATTATGCTGCTAACATTTGTTTGTGTTTGTAAATATTCTGCGAGGCCTTTTCTCTAAATAAACTACTTGCTTGGTTCTTTTTGGGACTCCGTACCTCAATAGAAAAAAAAACGGAGCCCTTATAGGATCACTTTGTTGTCCGTCTGACCATTCTTCTGTCTGTCAAGACTCTTTATCCCGGGAACGCGTGGAGTTATCAAGTTGAAATTAAAACCATATACTCAGGTCTACAGTGCCTTGAAGCTGTGAAAAAATCAAACTTCTAAGTAAACGTGAAAAAAAGATACCGTATCATATATATCCGTTCATGCTGCAAAAAACGTATATTTCGACACTCTCAAAGGTATCAAAATTTATAGTGTATTTCCCGTTGACCTGGAACTATGAAATTTAGCAAGTAATACCATATTATACTACAAGTATAGGAAAAAATCTGAAAACTATAGATTTGTAATTAAATCATAAAAATATAGTCTTTAACGGAGCCCTCGGTGGGCGAGTCCGACTTGCACTTGTCCGGTTTTTTTTTTTATATAACCCATGCGTTTCCAAACAAATTTGCAAAAAAGTCTTTTCAAATTACACATAAATCAGCGGGCGCATATATTTCGTAATACACAGACATTTCAATTGCCTTGCGGTTCGTTCTAGTACTTTGCGGACATGGTAATCATTTGCGGCTCCAAGGGGTTCCCGGTGCACAGATTCCTGTTGTCAGCTACTTCCGAAGCGTTCCACCGACTGCTGACTGCGAGCCAATGCCGCGATCTTACAAGGAGCTCTAGCGAGAGCAGTATGGTGAGTCAGTACTACAAACTAAGTAACGACGATAATGTACAGTGGGATCCAATCAGTTGTGTCGCATCTGGTGTGGTGGAAGGGCTGGAACTCCCTCCCCCCTTAACAACCAATGTAGGCTTAATACTAAGGGCAGATCAAGGATTTTAATAGCAGGGGGAGAGGGGGGGCTTTTGTCAAGATTGGGGTTAGAGAAGGAGTTCAGAGTTAGATGCACAAGCAACAAACGACCCGCAACACAACTACAAAAAAGAAAGTTTTTAAATGTTATACGGCTTCAAACAAACTAGGTCTAAGGCCGACAGACAGTTTTGGGGGAGGCTAAACCCTACCCATTGTATCCGGCCTCGCTTAAATAAACATTGGCATTGCCAGCGACATCTGAGTGGCGTAGTGAAGTAGACGTGTGATGCTTTTCAAAGTAAGAAACCGTTTTCCAGGCAGCTTTCATAAAAATCACATAGATGGCGCCGTCTTAGGACTTCAAACCTACACATGTAAGATTGCCGGTGAAAGGGGGCTTTGCTGTCAACGTGCCCTTTATTTATTCCTTAAATAATTCCACGAACACCGCCACTTTTTAACACCTGTAACACCTAGTAGTGGAGGCATAAAAGTTACCCGAGAAAAAAATTCAAAGCAATCAAAGTAAAGGCGGAGAATAATATGACTGACACGGATCAACCTAAGATGTCATTAAATTAATATAAGCTTACATTTATTTTTGGTATTTTTGGCAAGAGATTATAAATAGTTTTAAGTCCTTCGACAGCGCCATCTATCTAATTTTTATGAAAGCTAGCCGGTTTAGTGAAAGCGGCACGATGATGATAGCGGGATGATCTGAAAAGCTTTTCTTCTAAAATTCGTTCCATGTCCACGTACCAGGTGAGCAGCATGGGTGAAGCGACAACAGGAGAGTTCAACGAGGACACAGAGTATCTGATCCGACAGGACCAAGCCAAGCAGCTAAGGTTTGTTATGTACGACTGTCGGACACCGATTAGTATATTTCTACTTTTGATCTATGTCGTCCTGGTCTTTAACTACGTCTTCGTCCGTCTATCTGTAGCATAACTATACTAAACAGGTCGAGTTGAGCATGTAGAAGATTTTAAATCTCAAAACCTGAGTAATGCACCAATTTGTTTTTTGGAATTTGGGTTAAGGAAAATACTACGATGGAATATGCATGCCTTAATTAAGGTTATTTGTGCCTAAAGTCGGTAAAAAGTGTCACATCTCATATTCCTTAGAGTAGGTTAGAGGATTCAGTTCACGAAATATTTAATTATATATTTCATTCCAGGGTGTGGGATCAGATCAAACGTCGGTCTTCGTGCCAGATCTTACCGGTCTCCGACGGATGCAAGAAGCCGCCAGATCTTTACCGCGAGGTCAACCATCTGGCTTTCCACTCTATTAGGATTGTAAAGGTAATTTGATTTATCTGTGGAACAAGTGTGGAGCGGCGGTGGTGGGCGGGGTTAAGCCGCCTACGTGCCAATCATTTTGTAGGTTTATGCCGTGATCGCTCTGATTCAAAGTCTGAATGCGCCCCTGCTATTAACGTCTCATAAACTAAAGGTTTAGGATGTCCTTCGCCTACTGTTTGTTACCTTTGATTTTTTTTATTCCGAGTGAATTAGACTGCTATCTTTAAATGAAACCTCATACTCTACGGATCCTTCTGATTAACTTATTCAAAGAAACAAACACGTGCGAATTAAAATTAAATTTCACTTACATAAAACATCTTTTTTGTGAGTGACTTAGCTTTACTGTTGCCCTTTACCAGACAGTTTGTAAAACGTTTAATTGTAACAACATGTAATAGTTTTTGTTATTTTTAGGGTTCTGTACTTCAAGTGGAAAAAACGGAGCCCTTAAAGGATCACTTTGTTGTCCGTCTGTCTGTCAAGACCCTTTATCTCGGAAACGCGTGGAGGTCTCAACTTTAACTTTTCAAAATTATTTATTCATAATTCTTGAGTACTGAATACAAATGCACAATACATTGAAAGAACAATAAAAATTGTACACTTAAGCGTATTAGAATAAAACTTGTAGAGGCTTAAGGCACCTTTATAAGCTTAAAAGTATATAAGATTTAAAGCTATACACAACAATGATTAAGTAGTTAAGGAATAATATAATCATAAACTAATAAAATATGTACTCATTAGTTTTGAGTTACATTTATAGGAGGTATCAAGTTGAAATTAAAACCATATACTCAAGCCTACAGTCCCTTGAAGCTGTGAAAATATCAAACTTATAAGTTAACGTAATAAAATATATGGCCGTTTAAGCCGCAAAAAACGTATATTTCGACACCCTCAAGGTAATCAAAATTTATAGGGTATTTCCCGTTGACCTAGAACTATGAAATTTGCCAAGTAATACCGTCTAATACTACAAGTATAGGAAAATATCTTAAATAATATAACTATTATATTATAGCTATACATTTGTAATTAAATCATGAAAAAATCATCGAGGTTAAGCAACTGTATGCGCGGTCATAATTGTACGGGTGACCAAATCTTTTGGTAGATTTTTTTTTTACTTTTACTGATTTGTACGGAACCCTCGGTGTAATAGTCTGAATCGCACTTGTTCGGTTTCTTTTTAAATAAAAAATTGTTTAATTAATGTGGTTTATGGCACTACGCGACAATAGTTTAATGTGTATTAGGCTTTTCTTGCAAAGTTGTATTATTTTATGCATTACTTTGTAAGTGATCCTGCACAACAACTTTAAAGTGTGTTTATAGTTGTTAACATTATGTCATTGCAGTATAGAAACACAGAAGAAAAGTAAATCTCTGAAAGGTTGTCACATTTTACATCTCTCCCGCGTTTCTATACCGCAGTGTTAATGTTAATTTGTTTGCGATGGATAAATCGCCAAGTGTTTAAAATATAGATTTATTTATAAATTTATGTTATGCATGTAATTGTAGATAGTTACTAGATAATTATAAAAAACAAAGAAATATTTTCTTCGATGTCACCTTTTTAACTCTTATAAAATATTCTTTATGTCATTTATTTAATTTTATTTTCATTCGACTGATGACGATTCCATTGAACGAGTCGAAATATATGGTATATTTTTTTCGTTTTTTAGTTTCTCTATTATCCATAATAAAACTACAACTATCTAGTAACTATCTGCAATAAAATAAAGCTCAGAAGTATATAAACTATATATTGTAGTATAATTGGTATGCATGATCATCATTTACAAAGTAATACATAAAATAACACAACTTTACTAGAAAAGCCTAATTGACATTCGACTATAATCCCATCGTGCCATAAAAATTTACATTTATTTAACAATAATAAGTTGTGGTGCAAAATTTATAATAAAATCCCTAATGACATAAAAGATTTAAAATTAGTACAATTTAAACATAAATTATTCTTTATGTTAATTCAAAAATGTTATTATAGCATCGACAAATTTTTAAATGACAATATTTTGACTGTAATTTAATTTTTTATTACTTTATGATCTTTATTTATATTACTTTGTCACACTGTATGAATAATTATAAATGTAATTAAATTAATATTTGTATGCCGTAAGGCAGATCATGGCGCTCTTATAAAATATTACTAACAACTATTTGTACCTAACATTTATACCCATGTTCACAAATAAATATTTCTGATTCTGATTCTGATTTGGGAATGAGACCTGGAGTAACCGCCTTAACTGACAACGTTTCTGTTTTCAGTGCGAGAACGTGCAGCACGGTGCGTCGCCGACACAAACCATAGTGACAATGAGCAAACTCATATCACAACACGTTATGCAAGAAATCCTCAACTTCATATACACCGGATCCATAGACAACGGGGCGTTTAAACAGGTCGGTAACTACACAAGTCATTGTTTGCGGGTTTGTTATAAAGTCTTTTGTCGTTTGGAGTTGGATTGCGGTTTATTTTTAGCGTTTACGGAATATTTTGATGTAATTAATTATAAAATGGTGGCTTTATAGCGATGGCGTCGAAAATGTTCCGTGAACGCTTCAATTACGCTTCGAACCGTTATTAGGGATTTATTACTACAATTTGCAGCCTCATTTGCTAATTTGTATCTCAGCATTCAAAACAAGCTTTGGTATTATACGGTTTAATCTTATCGTTACGAGCAGTATGGGGGCCGATTTATCGTGCTGCTTTATGTTTGAATTCCATACAATTTGTATGAAAATCACATACATGCTGCTTCCATTTAATTAGACTTGTGCCTACGTTACATCGCAGTGCGCGAGAATTTGTCTTTGCACGCTATTTTTATACTTACGTGTTTTATAATAAAGTGTATTGCCCTTTGTTTCTGAAATACCTAAGAAACCTGTGGAAAGCAAGGTTCGTGACAAAATGCAAGACACTTATTCTACTTCTACTTTCTCTGAGCAAACTCCTTAGTTTCTTCTATGTATTTTATGTAATATTTAACAAAATATAAAATTACGACCTAAATTTAAAATTAAAGTTATTCATAACATATTATACTGATAATGATGTGTTCCGCAGTCGGCTCCTATTGGATTACTGCTGGTAAACTTAATTGTAATGAATATCACGTAAATCATTGTTTAGATACATATTTGTGTAAATCAATGCCATAAAACGGGACACAGTAAAGCAGACGCATGTAAATTTACTACTATTAGTAGCCCTGCTATCGTGGCTGACCTCATACTGGGCTATTTCACATATAATTTGCTACCAAATTGATGCGTTACGAAAAAATTACGTTATATAATTATAGTGATAATATATTATTGAAGTCATTTGTGTCTGATTTATGCAAATGAGTGCAAAAGTTTCTGTTTTGTATCAGGCGTATTTATTTTAACGACATTTGATTTCGTTTTACGTGGTGGGGCATCGTTTCAAGAAATATATCCTCCCTTTAATGTATACCAGAAAACGCTATAAATTTTAATTAATAAGATTGTGTAACAAATATGTATCTAAAGTATTTTTATCAGCCATGGTTTTCACCTAGCTTTTCTATCACACATGATTTTATTTGTAGATATTTGAATTTATGTTGTATTATTTTATATTTCTTATCGAAATCATAATTTATTTTATTTTTCAGACAGTAGTATTGACAACTTACATATAATCCATTGCATTTTTTCTTACTAAAGTATTTTAACTTTATTTTTATTCCAATTTTATATCTGCCTTTATGAGAAGTAATTATAATATTTTTCCAAGATAATTTTACAAAGCATAACCTGCTTTTAACTGTTATGTCACTTAGGACAAAAAATATATTAATGTTTAGTTAAAGTTTCAAGTCAGTAAACCAAATAAGCTTATCTGTGGCGTAAAAATAGTTGTTCATAGATGCAACTCCTTCAAAACATTAAAACATCTACGTGCAACGCATAACTCTCCTCTTTTTGATCCGGGCTTGTACGTTGTTTAAGATGAATGGTTTGTCTTCCATGACTCTTCATTGGTTTTACATTAAAGTGTAGCGTTCCAAATCCTTTATTCATCCGAAAAAGTATTTATTACTGTCTAGGTAAATTAGCTGGTAAATAATCCTGGTTTCAAAACCGATACAATACGACTAAAAACTCATGATAGTGATGGCACTGCAGCCAAACATTTTTTTTTTTGGATTTTATGGCCTGGTGTCAAAGACCTTTAAGCCACCTGCCAAACACACAGCCCCCTATATAGCGTGACAAAAACGACTTAGTACTTGATTTTTTAAATTTATACTGTGTAATAATTATAAAAAAATTACAAACTGCCATCAACAAAAAATAAGTTCTGTCGAATCAAAATAGACTGAATCCAGGTATTCCAAACCGAAAAAATTATCATTATCAGGATCTCAATTCAAATTCGCAATACAATCTAATAATCCACCTGAACGTGCATATTCCCATTATCCCAACATTATCCTGAAAATAAATGACGTTTGTGACGCACCATCCACACTGAAAAACTAACTGTGTACATAACTACATAATTATGTTGTTATAGAAAGTAAGGACATAGATTTTTTGTCAAGACTTTTTAGTCGTATTGTATATTGGTCTGACAGCCGAAAACCTGTGTTCTATGTATTACTCTCTGAGAATTCCAAACCTCGACCGACGAACGAACATCGCTACAAAACCTTTGACCGAAAATAATCTTCGAGTAATAAGGCTGAGGATTTAAAACGAAACTGAAATAGCAACCATGTAAACGATATTCTTAATTTAAAATTCTAATTTCATTACGAATTGGCAGGAAATCCGTCAAGCGACAGAACTACTTGGATTCCACGAGCTAACGAAGCTCATTCATACCATACTCGGGAAACACCACCTTATCGACAAAGAAAGCATGCAACAGTTCCATAAGGTAATACTATCACACCTGCTATTATGAACCGCTCTAGTCAGCACCAGCACCACAATAGTGCCCTATCCAACGTATTTTATAATTCTCTGTATGAAATCTCAAGCAAACTCGCACACCTATCTATAAGCGTAAGCATTGAATATCAACAAAATGCGAATAGTGAAGTACTCAAATATGCATACCTACATATATAATAAATACATATCTTCATAAAAATCCATAATACGAGGGGTGGCTGATATAAAATCTCCTTTGTTAAAGAAAGTTTAAAAAATGTTACTGGCCACTATATTCTCGTATACTTTGTTTATTCCTTTTTTAAAAATTATGACACTTATTTGTTTTTACAAGTTCAATTTTTTTTTGGCGCGTCTTCGTTTTTATCAAGTTGCAATAAAATTAAAAATGGATAAAATTGAGTATCGCGCTGTGATTAAATTCCTCGGTAAAGAAGGGAATACGCCGACGCAGATCCGAGAGCGCATGTTTAAGGTGTTCGGAGATTCATGTCCTTCCGAATTTGTAATAAAGTTTTGGTCAAAGCAGTTTAAACAAGGCCGTGTGAGCTTAGAAGACGATCCCCGTAGTGGAAGGCCCATTTCTGCAGTTACCGCAGATAATGTGGAAAAAGTGAAGAAACTGATCCTTGCCGATCGGCGAATTAAGCAGTGGGAAATAGCTAGAGATGTTGGCATTAGCAAGGAACGAGTTCATGAAATAATTCATGAACATTTGGGAATGTCCAAGGTGAGCGCACGTTGGGTGCCTAAAATGTTGACCCCGTTTGATAAGCAAAGGCGTGTGGAATGTTGTCAGTCATTTTTAGACTTGGTAAAGGATAAAGAGGAAGAAACTATCTTGCGAATAGTGACCTGTGATGAAACTTGGATTCGTCAGTGGGATCCCGAAAGCAAACAAGAATCGATGCAATGGAAATTTAAAGGGGAAAAACCACCAAGGAAGTTTAAGGTCCGGCTGTCAGCGGGCAAACTAATGGCAACCATTTTTTGGGATGTTGAGTGGATTCTTATGATAGATTACCTGCCAAAAAACACCACGATGAATGCTGAATACTATGCGAACTTACTTGACCAGCTACGCAAAAAAATAAAAGAAGACAGGAGGGGCAAACTTAGCAAAGGCGTTTTGATTTTGCATGATAATGCACCCGCGCACACGGCCTTTAAGGCGCGGTCATCTCTGACAAAAAACGGCTTTACAGAGATCAACCACCCACCCTATAGTCCAGACCTGGCTCCCTCTGACTACTTCTTATTTAAAAATTTAAAGAAAAATTTGAGAGGGCGCAGATTTTCAACAGACGAAGAGATGAAGGACGCTGTGAATGACTATTTTGACGAACAAAATAATAATTATTATTTTAATGGTATGCTGTCACTTATTGACAAATGTCGTAAGTGCATTTCAGTTGCAGGGGACTATATTGAAAAATAAAAAATAAATTATTAATCCATGTATTTTCTTTCATAGTCAGGTAGATTACTTTTCAGCCACCCCTCGTATATTATTATAATAACAAATAAATATAAATAAACATTACTTACATACATAGACTGAAGTGCGTAAAATTGACAGTCACCGCGCGTTAAAACTTTGTATAACATATTTGGAGTCAAGACGTTTGGGCCGTCGGGTTCTGACGCTCGACAGCTAAGTAAAGAAATAGCATCGCGTGTGGTGGATGCTTCAGGAGACCCAAGAGCTGGAGCTTATCTCGGGCAACGCATCAGCCTTGCTATCCAGCGAGTTAATGCTGTGACAGCGTTGACTTAAAATAAAGTCTTGTTTAATTTATATATTTTTTTATTTGATTATTCTGTTTGGTTAAGTTTTGGTTTAAGTTTTTTAGAATATAATTGTATTATAATTTTATAAATTATTACCATTTAAAATACTACCGACGTGGAAAATTATCAAATATTAAAGTAACTTGTACTTATTCTAGCTTGAATAAAAATTATACCAAGTTTTGCCTGCTCGCTGACTGTCACTTTTTCGTAAGCCTTTTTATAAATATGTTTCTGTGATTCTTTGTGTGTTCAAATAATGTACACAGGTACTATCCGTTTCAGATGCTATTAGGATAGGATCTTGTCATACTTGATACCTGTGATGTGCGTAAGCAACGTGAGTGAGTGAGATACATATAGTAAGCCTCTTTGACATGGGTGACAGTTCGTAATTTTCCATTTCACCTATACTACTCACACCATACTACATACACCCAGGCACAAAAGAAAATAATAGGTTTTTGAAATAATGTAAATAATTATTGCAAAAACACAATAAATAATGCCTCTATAAATCAGAACCAAAATCTCAATGTATTCGTTAAATTTAACGAAGAAAAGATTCAGTAAATAATAGTGTATTTTTGCTACGTGATACGTGGATCGGAATGCTAACCCATAGGTACTGACACTACATAATCTAAAATATATCGATGAATTGGTTGCTTTACCTGCTATTAGTTTTGACATTTGTTACAGTTTTTGTTGATTTTTTGTTTTGTTATTGGTGAAATTCCGATAAAAACAAAAAAAAATCTTTGAACTCTCAAGCTCTGGAGTTATTGGTTCGTTTAATTCAATTAATTTAATCATTAACAAAAAATTGTTTGGATAATCAAAGATCAATCAAATAAAAAATCGATTTGATAGCCCTTGTTATTTTTCTCGATATTAAAAAAGAACGATTATATTTCGTTCGGGTACATCACTGTAACTGTCAACTTTGAACTGCCCTATATAGTATCGTGTCATATAAATACGTTATTTGGGCAGTATATGTTAATTGGGTCTGAAACTGTCCAGGTTGCGCCTGGCGTGTTGTAGTAATTATTAGAAAGAAATTTTCTTAGACTTGCAACAAAAGAAGTTAGTAGTAATTTAAAATATGTGAAAGTATTGTATCGGAAGACTTAGCAGAAATGTTTCGGGCCTTTTTTGCACATATGGCATAAGTATTTAGGTTTAAGACTTTCATAATTTTTAATTCTGAAGTAACAACTTTTCATAGGGCGTTTTATTGGTTGACACTTAATAGCGCCCTTTGAATGAAAAATTAAATAGTTTACAATAAAGTATATTTTACATCCACAGCCAATCCCTGATCGCCTTCGTGAGCTGTACATCGAACGGTCACTTTTCGCCGACGTGACTTTCGATTTGGACGATGGAATACAACAGGCTCACAAAGCTATCTTGATGGCGCGCTGTGACCCCATGAAAGCTATGTTTCAAGGTCATTTCAGAGAAAGTACAGCCCGGGTGGTGAGTCTAGTTACAATTTATACTTTACTATTTACTTTGATTCTAATGTTTAAGGGATTAGGGTTTATCAAGGATTTTCATATCGGTCCAGTCTACTTTATTAATTGAATTATAGAACATTCAAAAAGTCTCAGGTACTTATATTTTATTGGAAAGTTTCAAGTAAAATGTGTTTAAGTTTTGGTAGCTTGGTAGCTCAACGAAATTCTACAGCCGTTCCCTGCATTGCGAAGTGTTAATTGAATAAAAATATGTATTATATAGCAATGCTACAAACATGTATAGTTTAAGCTAAACAGAGACTACATTATAAGTCACTCTGGAAGTATTTTTTAATAAAGCTAAGCGATCGCAGCGGTTGTTGCGTTTTCTAACCATGTCTAACCAAATAATGAGAGCGAAGTTTTCAATTTGTCCCGTTTGTGGCGCTAGTGTTTCTGGGAGATCTGTCAAAAGGAAGGCAATAGAAATATTACGAAGCGAGTCGCATTTATCTAAATTCTGGCTATCGAAAGATGAGACAGTTTTTTTATTTTGATCGCAATCCCAAAAATAATGTCACACCAAAGACACGAAATGCAGTCCTTGCCTCACAACAGAAATATTGTTACACAACATGTTTGCTATCTGCACCTCTAACATGGTAGATCATATCGAGCTTTGATAGCTCGATAAACGACTGTATGTCCCTCTGAAAGATCAACAGAGTGAGACAGAGCACTGTATCGAGCGTTATCGAGCTTGATATGGTCCTCCATGTTAGAGGTGCAGAAGCATAGCGTCGATGGTTGAAATTTATCTTACCCCTTTATCATCAGTGTTGGCATACGAAGATTTATTGAATTTGCCGCGTTTTTTCAGTAAACCTGATTTTGAAGGCTTTATTTTTAGTTTGTCATACATAAAATTATACATAAGTATGATTAAAACGAAGAGCCATTTTCAAGTCACCATTTTATATATATAAATTTTAAATTAAAATTAAGATTTTAGTTTGTCAGCCATAATTTACTCAACTTAGTGATTTTAACTTGTTTTGGTAATTTCAAGGCACATTTTAGAGCTGTCATTTGATTGAATTAAAAAAAAATTGTCTGATTCAGGAGGGTTAATAAGATTTGCTAATTTTAGTTGGTGTGCCCTTCAGAATAGCAAAATATAGTGCTGTCACTTAAAATTACGTTTTTTAGTAAGTTTCTTAGCTTTAAATCGGCTTTATTGTCATCTCCCGATACGTTTGACTAGTATACTGCCTTTTGGAAGTACTTAGATGACAAGTAATTGGTTTTCCAGATCTCGTTCCCCGGTGTGAACATGTACACATTTCACAAGCTCCTGTGCTACATGTACACCGACTCAGTGCCCAGTATAGAGGCGCACAAGTGTCTGGAACTGCTGGAGTTGGCGAACAGACTGTGCATGAACAGACTGGTCAATCTGGTCGAAGCGAGGGTCATACATGACTTGCAGCAACGAGAAAGGTAAACTGAATGCTCTCTATTAGTTAACTAATTCCTAGTACACCTACTTTTACTGGCGATTTGAAAATGTTGAAAAAATTGAGGTGGTTAGATGTCGTGCTTCTACTGCTAGTTTTATTTCGTGAATTCGATTATTTTCAAGGAGGTTTAATAGGGAATCTCTTCAGATGCCAGTTCAAACATTTGATTGATTTAAACCCAATTCTCTGTATGTTTAAACTATACCTGAAAATGGAGAATGGATGCAACTAAGTGTTCGAAGATTTTTCTGTTGATAGAAACAAACGTGTTTTTTTTTCCATAAACAGGAAGAAAACGCGGACTTTTTGGTGGCGTCAATTACATTTAAAAAATAAAAACATTTAAATTACGGAAATACAATATACCTAGTCGGTGCTTAAATTCTGTCACAAACAAAATTGGCTATAAAATGAAAACTAGTCATGATATTCAAAAAAAGATTTTTTTAAAAAAAAGGTAATTTAATTAGCTTACATTAAACATAAAATTTATTCAAAATGATTGCCACCATTTTTCACACAAGCCTTCAATCTTCGCGGCCAATCATCAATAGCAGCACGGACCATATTCATGTCGATATCGGCCACTGCTTTACTCAATGATGACTTTAGGCTGCTCAAATTTTTGTGAGGTTTAGAACAGACCTTCTCCTCCAATTCCTGCTAAATTTTGTAATCCAGTGGATTGAGGTCAGGGCTAGATGAGGGCCAATCTTGATGCCTTATTAGCTCGATATTCTGGCGCTCGAACCACTCCCGAGTTTTTGGCCTTATGAGCAGGTGCGGAGTCCTGTTGAAATACAAATGGCCGTCCTCCAAAGAGTGTCAGGGGCAGATCTTTTACTATGCGATCTAAAACCGTGTCTTGGTACACTTTTGCACTGGTTTTGACACCTTTTTCACAAAAATGCACTTCAGTAGGGCCATAGTAGAACACTCCCAACCAAATCATGACTGATGATGGATGATGGCCGTGCTGCACTCTAGGAATGGCATTTCCAGCGGCCACAGAGCTGGTAGCGTACACCCTGTCATTTTGTTTATTGTACTTCTCTTCGATATTAAAAATTTTCTCGTCTGTAAACAGGATATCGCGGTGTCTGTTTCTTGCGTACCGCTTTAGCAAAACTTTGCATTTTTTGGCTCTCATAGCTATCAGACGCGCGTCCAGAAGATGTCCACTCTTTTTTCGGTAAGCTCGTAGTCCCAGGTCTTCATTGAGTACTTTTTTTACGGTACTTCTGGTTAATCCCATCTCCAAAGCCATCAGTTTCTGCTTGCGGACGGGATTTCTTGCAATACGCGCCTTGATTGCTTTGATGACCCCTGGAGTCCTAACGGAACGAGGTTTGCCAGTTCTTTTCTCGTCATCGATACTAGAGGTTTCATTGTACTTTTTGATGGTACGGTACACAAACCTCTTCGTGATTTTTAATTTTTGAAGCAAGTTGAATATCGTCTTCGGTGGATGGCCGCAACGATGCAATGCAATTACTGCTACTCGGTCCTCTTTGCGTGTCCACTCCATCGTAAAAAATGAATGAATGTAATTGTGATTTGGCAGATTGTTAATCAAAAATATTTGAAAATCTAACACCATTTCATTTTTTTTCTAGGTGTTCTATTTAAAAAAAAAATGGCCAGTGACAGTATTTAAGAGCCGACTAGGTATACTACTCAAAACAAAATAAGGGCCACTTGTTATTTTTACATTTCAGTATAATTTAATGAGTATAACTAATTGATAATTAGCAAAACGTTGACGTTACGAACTCTTTGGCATCTAACCTCTTTGATGTTGTGCCTTAGACCAAATGCTGGACATTAGCAAAAAAAAATATTGAATTTGAAATTTTCTTCTAATTTTGTTTCGATTTTTCTTTTTTCTTTCTTTTCTTTGAAATTTGTTTCGATTAGCGTCTTGCTATTCTGAAAATTATCGTATTTTTGTTTAGTTATCTTGTCTAAACAACATTTAACGATAAAATCCCACACGTATATCCACATATGGACACAATTACTGCCACCAGAGTCGTTACAATGATCCGAGAAGGAAATTCCCAGCGGTGTGTGGGTTTACACCTGGGTTTTTCTCGAAGAGCTGTCCAAAATGCTTCAAATCGCTTCCAAGAGACCGGCAGTGTTGCTAGAAGACCTGGCTCGGGTAGAGTTTGCATTACAACTGCTCAGGAGGATCGGTATATCCGGTTAAGTGCCCGCCGAGAACGCACAGTAATAGCTCGTAAGTTACAAAATCGCCTACAGTTGACAACGGGTACTCGTGTCAGTGATCAAATGATCCGTAATCGATTGTACGAAGACCAGCAAACTTTAAAACGACGAGTTGTTCGAATCCCTTTGTCCAGGGCTCAACGTGCAAATCTTCTAAGGTTCTCCCGTCAATATTTGGACTGGGGCATAAATCAGTGGGGCACGGTGCTTTTCACCGACGAGTGCATAGTAAAAATTTTCAATGACGATCGGTGCGGGTGGTGGAGACGACGCGGCGGCGATTTTCGGAAGCCTGCATACGCGAAGTTGACCGTTTCGGTGGTCCCAACATAATGATTTGGGGTGGGATTAGCTGACATGGCACAACTGAACTCGCTATTTTAAATGAGGGTTCCGAAACTGCTCAGCGTTACATTGAGGAAGTCATCAGGCCTCATGTGGTCCCATTTGCCTAGCGAATGGGTCCTGGATTCATCCTCATGCAAGACAATGGCCGTGCACACACAGTTCAAGCAACCCAGTCTGTACTGGAAGACTCTCACATTCAAGTGTTACCGTGGCCAGCAAGCAGTCCAGACTTAAATCCGAAAGAGCATACGTGGGACCATTTGAAATGAAGAGTTAAAGAGAGTGGGCAAGAGTTCTACAACCAGCGTCAACTGATTGACACTTTGAAACGTGCCTGGGAAGAGATTCCAGCTGAAAACGTCAGGCATTTGATCGAAAGCATGCATCCCAGGATACAGGAGTGCATAGCTAAAAGAGGAGGGCATATCCGTTATTAACAAACAGAAAAAGAAATCAAAAGTAAAGAATTTTCAAATTTTTAATGACCTTTCGTTGTTTGTGTTTTTTATTCTAAATTGTATTTTTTTATGAAATGTTAAATAGGCATATTTAATGATAATTAATTTAAACAGTTACTAGCCTAAACGGTAGAAAATAACATTGTTTTACGTTTACGGTAATTAAACAATGTATTAATTTTATATTTTTTTCGGTACACCTTAAAAACTTAGTGGCCCTTATTTTGTTTTGACTAGTATATAAGGTGACTTTAATTTATACAGCCAAACACGTACTGGAGGTTTGGTAAGTGATCAGTAACTTTTTGTGAAATTCGTAAATTATTATTTTCGTGTTCCTTATAAACGCATTCCCAGCTCTGAGTCAATTACTATGGGACGCCAAGATTTTATTTTGCGAAATTAGCAACAAGTGTTGTCAATCGGTGTTACTGATCTGATCACTTACCAAGCCTCCAGTATGATTTTGGCTGGATAGATTAAAGTCACCTTATATAAAAATGTTAGTATAACCCTAGCCATAAGTTCTTTTACTTTTTATGAAATAAATTCTCATTCTCATTGGTATTATTGGTTACTATTGGTGTAAGCGATAGTATTCAAACTCGGACCCTCGGAATAATCCTATCAACAGTGATAACGCTGCAGAAGCATCAAATATAGTAACCATCAATAATCTATACTTTTTTTACTAAATCGAGGTGCAGTCGAGATTGTAAAAAAAGTTTAGAGCCGAATTATAATTTTTGCTTTTTTGGTACATACAAATAAAAATCTTCTAAAAATTTTCTTTCAGAGATCAAGATTACGTCGTCGAGCTATGTCTTTCTCTGTTGGAGCCTGTTAAGGTAACGTAAAACACGTACACAGTAAAATAGCTTAGTATTTTAACATTGTATTTTCTCATAACTGAATAAATAAATTAAAAAAATGGCACTACACGACAATAGTTTAATGTAAATAATACTTTTCTAGCAAAGTTGTGTTATTTTATGCATTACTTTTGAAATAATCAGGCACAACAACAATTAAAATTGCTAGAAAAGCCTTATTGACATTAAACTATATTCTAGTGCCATGATACACGTTATTTAATCATTTTTATAGCACACTGTGCGTAAAATGACCGCTTTACGCACGCTGCGCTTGCGTAAAGACGGCATTTTCCGCACTTGTGCTATAAAAAATTATACGAAACTCGTGCGAGAAACGTTTCATCGCTCTCGTATCGTAATGTACTATTATTTAAAGATAAGAAAATCAATTATAAGTTTTGCGTTTGGGAACGAGATCTGAGCAACGACATTAAGAGGCTATGGAAATATTATGTTCTTTTTTAATTTTATAAAAAAAACTGAAATAGCCATCAACATTTCTAAAATCAAATATTGTCAAAAGCCATCTAATAATTAATTATTGACAATGAATTAAGATTTATAGATCACATAAACTACAAGATCAGAAACGCTTTTTATAGGCTCAAAGTACTATATGGATATCGAGAATTTCTATCCGAGGAGGTACGAATAACTCTAACTGAAACACTTGTATTATCGCTGTTCAATTTCGGGGATGTCGTATATGGCTCGAGAATATTTGCTAAGACAGAGCGCGCAATTCAACGCGTACAAAACGCATGCGCTCGCTTCTGTTTCTCAATACCCAGTCGAGCTCATATCACACCATTCCTCAATAAAAAAGGTATCCTTAAAATGGCAGCACGCCGACAATTGCATTTAACTAATCTTGTACATAAAGTTGTGCATAAGCAAGTACCAGAATACCTTCATCAAAAAATAACTTGGAAAAGGGATATTCTTACGTATAACACAAGAAACAGATCCAATAATAAAATGAACATACCCATACATAAAACTGTCGGATATAAAGGAAGCTTCAGTTACGCAGCATCCAAAATTTGGAACGATTTACCTCCGCCCCTAAGAGAAATAAGATCCCCAAATATAGGGTGTTTTTTTTAGAGGTATAGAACTTTAAGTTGGCAACACTTTTTTTACTGGCGGCCATTTTGTCAGCTGTTATGTGATTTATGTTTAGTTTGGTTTGGCATTTCAACATGAATAGACTGACGCCTGAACAATGCTTCCAAATTGTGCAAATTTATTTTGAAAATCATGGTTCTGTTCGAAAGACGCATCGCGCATTACGTCCAATTTACGGTCAACATAATCGTCCATCACAGCCATTAATTCAATTAACTATGAAACGTTTTTGCGCCACGTTTACTCTAAATGATAATACGCATCCACAGAGATGTCGTACAGTGCGTACAGAAGAAGTCATTGCTGCTGTAGAGCGTAGCGTAGAGGAAGACCCGAATCAGTCTATCCGCCACCGTGCACAGGAATTGGATATGTGTCCATCCACTTTATGGATGATTTTGCGATTTAACGCCACTTGACTATTTTCTGTGGGGATATGTGAAGTCGCAAGTCTACGCCGATAAGCCCGAAACGATTGACCACTTGGAGGACAACATTCGGGGAGTTATTCCGATATACGGCCACAAATGTTGGAAAAAGTCATCGAAAATTGGACCTCTAGATTAGACTACGTCCGAGCCAGCCGTGGCGGACATATGCCAGAAGTCATATTTAAATTATAATGCCAGAAGGTTGTCTTTCGAATGAAATAAATTTAATATCAATAAAAAAAATCATCTTTGTTTTATTTCATTTCAAAGTTCTATACCTCTAAAAAAAACACACTTTACATTTAAAACTAAATTGCGTTATTTGTTACTACTGAAGCAACAACAAGATCCTGCATATCTATAAATATTTCTTTTTTTACGAAACATATAAATATTTCATGAAAACATCTATATATTACAAGTATATAAATATGATATTTTATTTAAGATTTCATAAACACTTTTCATATAAACACTTTTTTATTTTATTTTTTAGGTATTATTCTTTTTTATTATTTATTTATTTATTATTTAATTATATTTTTTAGTGTACTGTTACATACAAACATTGCTGTCTTTCTGTTTATTATCTGTAAATTAATTGTGTAAAGCGCTCTTATATAGATGAATCCGCATATTATATAAAATTATAAGATGACCTCCACTTTAATTTTATTGCAGAGTATTCATCTAATATTTTTTAAGTTTAGCATAGTAAAAGGGGCAGTCTGAAAACCAGCATTGCGTTGTTGCTACACAACACGCAACATGTCCGAGATTGTTCCTTTTGCCACATTAAGTGCGGAGGAATACTATTATTATTTTTAGTTAAGTTCTCTAGTTTAACATGTATTTTCTGTATTTCTGTGTACATGTTGTGGCAATAAATACTTTTTGACTTTGACTTTGACTTAATAAAATAGGTTTGAGTTCTGTACATGATCCCTATTCGTTTAACGAGAGGGAAAATTGCGTTTGAAGACCTTTCAATAATTAATTATTTCTATCGAGGGAAATTTATTCAAACGTGTTTTCTAAAAACCAAACCCTAGATTATATAGTCAAAATGCATATATCAAAAATGTATTACAATTTTCCGTATACTTCATGAAATACACAGAAACAAATGAATATACGTATGAAACGTTAGAGGTAAGAGGGAACAAAGAAGTATAGAGTCTGAGTATAAAGGTGCAGAGAAAATGGAAGACGAACCAGAATTCACATGCCTACAAGGGTTTTCCTAATACATGCCAAAGAGAAAATTCATGCTGTATTCGGCAATTCGACAAGGAAATTAACTTTGATACAAGCAATCTACTCGCGTTACTTACTTATATTTACAGTAATTGTCAGAAAAGCAGATATGAACCTAGACCTCGGAAACTTGACCTTTGTGTTTGGTACCTTTCCAGTTACACAATGCCCACAACTTGGCTGAATGGTGCATGTGGAGACTGTGTGGAGCTTATGACCGAGTCTGCAGAGCGAGAACTTTGAGGGAACTGAGCCCTGACCATCGTGATTATCTCTCTGAGAACCGCTGGCCCCCTGTCTGGTAATGTTACCTTTTTGTCCACAAGCATTTAGCCCGCAGATGCCTTCAATTGGGTCACTCAACTTTTTTACCCACACTACTTTTTGGATCATTGCCAGTAATAAACCACAAAATTCACGATTTCGCTCTTTTATATCCGAAAATAGTTTTGTTTGCCTATAACATAATTATGCTACATTACGAAATAAAAATATATAGAGAAATCTTTGTATTTTGAAAAATGTATGGTTACTCAGTAGACTAGTTTGTCCCGGGGTTATTATGGAAAAACGGTGTTGTCTACTGGGTGACCCCCTAGTTAAAGAAAATTACAATCATTATAACACTTTATTTGATTATAAAGACACTCAATGATCTCTTTAACTAATATTTTTGTTTTTAACAACAAAGCTACTCGTTAAAGTTGCTCATTTAAGAAGCCTGTAGTCGGCGGCTTGAAGTCAGTCGCGCATGGGGTCGCTATGCTTGTTATTTCATTCTACATTTAACTTCGGATTATAGAGCACTGACTGACTGTTATTGGTTTGCCCGAACGTTCATTTCCCGAGCTCGTACGGAACTAACCGAACACGGTGTGAGAGGCAAGTTAACGCGGGACAACATTCATGTTTTGAAAAAACTCGAGAATGGTTTTGGTGGTTCCTATGATTTCAGGAGAAATATCCCAAAAATCGAAATGAAACATAAATATTTTTGAATGGTATAAAATATACTATGCCGAGAAACTAAAATTATTTGATTTGTTGTATCGCTTGTAGGGCATTACGGTACATAAACATTCATCAAAATATGTGTAAAATCCAGGACTTTAATACGCTTGTAACTTTTGTATGTATTTGATTTTGATAAATGTTTTAGTTTCACGTCATGGATATTACTTATATCCATTGAAAAAGAAAAAATAATATGCAAGTACCTATAAATAAGGATATGATCAGCTAACTGCGCTAGTATGGGAATTCAGGCAAATAGAGTCGCCTTAAAAAGATTATCAGTGTGGGTAAAAAAGTTGATTAGCCTAATTACAATTTTCCGGAATTAAAACATAGCTTTATGTCCAGCAGTGGACGATGACAGGCTGATGGATGGATTATGTTTGAATGCACAAACATCAGAAGTGTGAAGCGTTACTGCATTCAACAAGCCATTATTAACACGATGCATCGCAAATATCCAACATAAACAAATAAAACTTGTGAACAATATAAACAAAGCGCCATATTGGCATTTTCTATTAATAAATTAACTTACTACTGATGGGAGAGTAATCGGTTTTTTTTTTGTTTTTTCTATCCCTAATATTCAGAGTAATGTTAGAGTCGATATATTTACGAACCTTTAACGCCATCCTGTTTGTATTGCAGGTACTTAAAAGAATTCGATTACTATCAGAAGTGTTGCAACGAACAATCGAAGGAGCTAAAAGAAATTCGACCAACCACCTCTGTTCAGGCGAATCAGCAGACTGGATGCTTATGTTTTTCCAGTAAGTTCATTGCATATTTACTCCAAGTTTACCGGTTACCTCAGTCTGTTGTTAAGGTAACGTGCGAGGTATATTTTCATGCCAGACAATATTGAGCAATTTAACCTGTCCGCACGTTGTTACCTAAAGATCAGAATAAGGCAAAAAGTAGACATAAAAGATTTTTTTTTACGTTTTTTTAAGAACGTTGTCGAACTGTAACCCTTAAGTACATTTTTGCGTTTCAAATTCAAATTATCATAGTTGTAAAATTCAAAATAACTGACGCCAATTTCAACTTCTTATCCATTGATATAACAAAAGGTAGATACGGTACGTTCTTATGTCGTCAACTGAAAAATGGACCTCTTTTTTAAACAAGCGCCACCGAACGATAGAGGTAGAGCGACAAGCTTAGACAGTGGCGCGAGCGAGACAAGCTATGCAATATAGGCCTATTGGGCCTATATTTGCAGTGCCGCGCGCGAGAAGCGGGGTACCTACGGTATCTTCCTTTCGTTTTATATAAGTTCTTATCTAGATGAAATTTACATTTTAAGTTTCTCCATAGATGGCGCTCTTTGCTGGTTCAAAAGTTAAGTCGTTCTCGATCGATTCTGTGGTATGTATTCATAACTTTTCTGTCACTTTGTGCACATAGTCATCATATTCCAGGTAAACCGCGTCGCGCCAGTGTGCCCGAGGTGACAGCAGATGTGAGGACAGCTTTGTGCGCGGAACCCGTGGCCGGCGGCTCGCCTGCGAGGCAACTCTGACAACTGCCTTACTGGAGGTTAGACCTTTATGCTTTGTAACAAAGCTCAACTATTCACTAAAATAAAGTAGAGCTGATGCCGGGCTCGACTGTGGGGGTACCACCATCTCACTTGCAAACCTCCCGAAAGTTATTCGAAGGAGAGTAAAGGACAGCTCTCAGGCAAAACCTGATATGCCTGGGACCGATGGATGGCGGTATATCCATCTCCAATTGCCGGGCCTTATATAAAACAGACTGGTGACAGGCAGCGGCGTCACTGGTGCGAGGGTTTCGGCACCGCGCTCACCAACTCACCTGCCCAGCGTGTGTGAGTATGGGCATTTCTTCCAGGAGGACCGCCAAGAGAGGCGAGATCTTGGAAATGCCTCTGTCCAGTAGTGGACGAAATAGGCTGATGGATGGATTCAATGTCTGGCTATCGAAAAATGAGATTGATATTTTTCTTATTACCTGTCATGGCATCCACAAAAATAATGTCACAACATCTAGTCAACTTTATACAAGAAAATATAACCACGTTGCATTTTTGCGAGGTGTTGTGTGATCCGGGATCCTCGCTCGGATGCAAACCGTATTTGGGCGAATCACTTTTTTTACCCACTGCTAGTTCATTTGAAGAAGCAACTAAACCGCGTAGTTTATTGTTAAATACAAGAATATTAGATAGTTCATTGAGTGTCTTTCGAATCATATAATGTTTCATAATTATTGTAATTTTCATTAAACTGTGTAGACAATACCGTTTTTCCATATTAACTCCGGGACTAACTCGTCTACGATGTAACCATACATTTTTTCCAAAAATACAAAGATTTCTTAATATATTTTCATTTCGAAATGTTACTAAATTATTTAGTAAGCCAACAAAATCATTTTCGGGAAGAAACGGCGAAATTGTGAATAGTGTGGTTATAAAAGTTTATTGACCCATTCACCAATGTCTCACAACAGACCGAAATTCATTGATCCCTTTATCATCTGTGTACCACAACTAGTGTTAACTGACATACGAAGATTATTTTTATTTTGCCGCGTTTTTCTACTCACAACTTTCGATAGCCAGAATTTTGCGATGTCGGTCACCAGAAATGTTAATAAGGTGGCGGCGTACTGCTTGTTTAAAGATATTGGTCGTAGCTGACGCGACGGTAGAACGTTGGCCTCTCAATCTTGAGACCCAGGTTCGATCCCTGGAGGGCATGCACCAATCATTTTTTCGGAATTTACGTGCAGAGTATTTGTGTTCTTACCTAATACTTACCACTTGGTGAACGGTGAAGGAAAACATCGTGACGAAACCTGCACGCCCAAGCGTGTAATTTGGTCCGAATTATGGGGATAGGGCTCACCTCACCACCCATCACGTTGGGACGTAGTAATCGTCGGTGAAACGCGGGTGTATCGGATGTGGACTGTGACTTGTGTTTCACAGTTCACACTCGAGAACACCTCTGACACCCCCTCGGGGATTAATGTCGTGACGATGTATATATATGTATATTGGTCGTATTGCAGGTCGCTGCGGGTCGCTGTCCTCCTGCCGGTGTCAATGTGTTTCATGAGCACCATACTGACTATCCTCGTACTGTTCCACGTCTACACATAGACTCCTCCAATAGCCACTCCGACATTACTCGACTTTGGGCTTTTTAACAGATTTGACTTAACGGCAATTAAGGTTCCGTTTCGAAACGAGCGATTTTTACTCGAAGTGATGCGAATTTCACCCTAGAGCGTTCAAAAATTGACACGAGTTAAACCGACGGTAACCGAACTGTTAGTGCTGGCTAGTGCGATTTTTAACGCTGTCTGGACACCGGTGAAATTCGCCTGACAGTGTCAGTTAGGAGTTTTGCCGGGCTTAGGACAAAGTTCAAAACTTTAAAAATGTATTTGTCGTTCTAAAGTGAAAACAGTGAAAATTATTATTAGGAAAGTTGTAAGGTGCTCGTAAGAGCTCATTATTCCATAATTTAATTTTTTTGTAGCTACAAAAGGCAATTTCAGTTTCCTGCTTGTGAATTAGATTTAAGGCTGACCTTTGTTACCCAGACCCGTTCTAAAACACTTTTCTCACCGGAATCACTCTTAATCGTTTCAAAATCAGATTTTTCTTTCCTTTTCTCGTACATAGATGTCTCTTTCTAGTAAACGAGTGAAATTTCGCACTACGATCGCTCGTTTCGAAACGGTTCCTTATTCTTCTTAGGCCTTTGCACGGTTGTCAAATTAGTTAAACGTCGCAATTACATTCATACTATCCTTAACAACTTATTTTATGTAATGATAGGGTTCCCTTGAGGGTTAACGACGAATTGTGTCACGCGATAATATAAGTAATCGGGTTTTCTTTCAACTACATCAACAATAAATAAGCGAGTATGTGCATAATCTGACTATCGATTTACCATGCATGTGTTCTAATCAGACAGTATTATTTTTTATTCTTTAAAAATTGTTTCTGTATCTTGTTGCAACTCTTTGGTCAACAGCTTCAAATGTAAATCGAAGCTGTAAATGTGGATTTTCATACAACTCGTTTTGTTTACGCTACGTATGTATGTTAACAGGCACGATCGTTCAACCTGTATAGAATTTAATGATCAGCTTAAACTTGAAATTGATGGTGTTAGTTTGCAACTTTGAATAAAGGTATAGCACAGGATAGTATAATTCTAATCTCGACGTTATAATAATATCACAACAGTGCAATAATGCGCAAACGCATTGACGTGTCCTTTTAAACTTTAAACAATTTAGGACAGGTTCATTATTTCTAAAAAAAAGAGGTATAAAAGACTCTTTTTTTCATTTAACAGATTACAGTATTACTAAGTATTTACTTTGGCCACAGTGGCCAAAGTAGGGTTTCGAATTCGATTAATGTTCGAGTATTTGGCCTTAAGTTATATAGTATACTCACTCTACTAGCCTAACTGACACCAGTGACTGCTCTCTTTGTTCGACGTTTTAATTTAAGCCGTACGTGTGTAGATTTCTCAAATTCGAATTTAGGAGAACAAGTCAAGTTGAATAAAATATATATTACAAGAATAGTGTTGAAATTTAAAGCAGTGAGTGTTATATTCATTCGAGGGTAAAAGTGCGCAGTTGATACTGAAAACGGGGGAAAGAAAGATGAAGTAGAGAACTGAGATTCAAGACAAACAGGTTTGAAGTTTTTTGTGTGGAGCTTGGCCTCTCTTAACGGTCGCCATTTTTATTATTTTTCGAAATGGCGGCCACGAATAATTCTTAGTAAAATCAATAGTTGACATAAATACCAACAAAAAATTTCTTTGACAAAATCATGTAGAATGTCATATTTTGAAAGTATAAGCAGCTAAAGTTTTACCGGGATCGGTTTTAGATAATGGGAGTGAATTCCGCATTCTGTAGCACCGTGCGTGGTACTATTAGAGGCACGCTACGCTCTAAAAACATTTTATCTCTGGTGCTAGCAGTATATAGGTATATCTTCGAAACGTGACACTCTCCGAGGTTATATTCAATAATATTTTGTGTTTTCTTTTAACATTAGCAATCGATTTTTATAAGAATTATCAGCCGCCGTAATAAAAAATAATAAAAATATGACAGAAAGTCGGTAGAGGCCAAAATTTTCAAACCCCATTGAATAGCATATTAGGAATAAACTTTGACTATTATTGTTTACTTATACGGTCAGTTAAAAATATCAGCCTGTCTTCAATTTCGACATTATCTTTGTACGATTTCAAAGGGGAATGAATTTTTTCTTAATTCGCTTTAAACTCATGAAATATTGATTAGTTTTTTATTTTGGTAAATGGTTTAGTTACCTTGGATTTACTAGGTTTTGTCATTAATTTTATTGAAATTTTAAACGGTTTACCAATTTCACACTTTATGCGAAAATTAAATCTACAATAATGTACTACATTTTAAATAATTAATTAGATAATGAAATTGCACTTTTGGGTAACGTCAGGGGGTAGATTTTAGCTTGGTGCTTGAATATAAATATTATTATTTATAGAACGAAAGAAATGTGATCGCTTCAGTTCCTTCCTATTTGTTAAAATACTCCATTTTGAAAGTAAGCGCACGTGTTTCAATTCGCTGCAAGGAATTGTGAATATGACAGTTATTAAAGTTACAAGAAGAGAAAGCATGTGACAGGTAGTCATTTTTTGATTTCCTTACTATGATTAATTACAGTTATTCCAATTCATGAAGGCTTGTCGGCAATATACTGAATAATATGAGGAATCTTATATTTTATAGAATTTAGCCGTCGTCGTCGCTTATCTTCGTGAAATGGATAAACTGTTTTATGTATTCATGCCATAAGTATGTACCTATTTTTATACACGATTAATTACTCATGTAGTATTCACGCATAGTCTAGATTTAGGTAAAGAATATTTATCAGTATTATGTTTCATTATTTGTTTAAGGCAGCCGAGGAAATTCCTCGTGAAATTATGATTGTTTAGATATTTTAATGTTTTATTCAGAAGTGGGAAGTTACGTAGTCCACTATTTCGTGTATTTTTTTATTATTACATGGCTATTATTAAAGTACATAACCAATAATTTATAAGTGAGTATTTACTGCCAAAAAGAATTCTAAGGGCACAGAAGGTAGTCTTGAGTTTCGTATGCTTCTTAAAAATGCACTCTGTTTTGAGCGAGCTATGATATTGTAATTTTGCATGTCCACTTAGCTTTGGTGATAGAAGAATCGAAACTCCTAATGGAAATTGTTAAGTATGGGATATAGGTATAAATGGAAATTGGTATATTGCACTTGTGATAAGAGTTAGGTCGACACGATTGTTAGATGCAAAAGCAATTTTATTACATAAGAAATAAAACACATTATTTACATCACTTGACTAAACATCTATTTATTTATTAATACATACGAGTATCTATAGGTAGTTTAGTTCAGAAAAGTAAGAAAGCTGTGAAAGTTGCGAGAGTGAGATGCAGTACATCATAATAGAACATACGTTGAACATTAAGGGTGTATAATACCTCACTTCGCTTCGCATGATCCTGTTTTATACTAACAAATACTGCAACAATCACTCTGAAATTAATATATGATAATGTTGAGGACTAATGCTATGTCCGTGCTATTGTGAAAACTTACTGTAATTACAAAGTTACCTCCAAAACCTACAATAAACCGATAGCATTCAATGAATACTTGAAATTAGATCTGAAACTTTGCATAATATAACTGAGCTGCAGACTGTTCCATAAAAATTAAAAAACCATCAGTGTAGCCGCGATTTAAAAATAACTGATGTTTTGGCGTGCGCGGCATCTGATTAAAGTAGGATAGACAGACAGTTAAAAAGCAGAAGCGTTAGAGCAGGACTGCGAATTGAGGTATAATGGGCCCTTAAGTGTTATTATTATTATTACACCATGTGTTAATTTGTCTATCAAAAACCCAGCCTACTTCCACCCCTCTCCCCTAACCTTGCTTCTCTTTCTCCGCCACCTGGGTATTGAGTCGTCTGTGTTTCGGTATAGAAAACCGAAAAATAGTAGTAATCGATTAGGTGTTTAAACCCTAACCAATATCTTATCTTATTTATATGTAATAAGGTTGATTTTGCATAGATTCGGATCTAGAATGTAGTGAAAATAGTGTTAATGCCGTGACGTAGCTAAGATTAGACTGTGATAGGTTAATGAATCTGTGATTCGATTAGTTTGGTGAAACTAGACTATCAAATTCGAAGAAAGTTGAAATGTATATTAAGCATAATGGCAGATTTTTGTTTAAAATGCGTATAAAAATCTTGATTTTCCGTAACTTTTGTTATACTTGAATCCGAGTGAGTTCAGAATTAGGTACTTAGTATGATTTATGTTGTGCTATGTTGATGTTATATGGATATTCCCGGGAATTGTGAATTAGATAAGGTAGCTTCGAGATGAAGTAATTGTGAAAAAGTGGAAAATCAATTAGAAAAATCCTGATTTGGATACTTCTATAAGAAATATAGTAAATAAAATGTTTTTTGTGTAAATTAAGAGAACGAAGAAATATATAAAGGTGATTGACCATCCTCCGGAACAAGACCGTTTTACTTTAAGGATTTGAATGAATTAATATAAGTACACTTAATTGTACACACACGAAATAAAAATAAAGAATAAAAAAGTAAAGAATACACAGCTTTGTACATTTAAAAAGTTTAATTGATATTGAAGAAAATGTACTTTAGTTTCATAGTTTTAGCAATCTGCAGATTCAAGAAATTGGAATCAAGGTAAAGTAGATTGGATTGTCGTTCCGAAAATCCCGGGAATGTCTATGTTAACATCAACATTTAGTTCCAAATTTAAAGGCATAATACTACCTTAATCCGAAATCTAGAGTGATACCTACTTTGATACAGTGTTTTTTTGTTTAATTTGCGTTTTAATTATAACTTATTATAAGTGAACGTTTTATGTAAAACGAGAGAGACACTCTTATAGTATTCACCAATCAATCAAGTTTTAACCTTTTTATCATTAAACGCTTGTTTCATATGAGCTCAGTAAAATTCAGCATACTTACATGAAATTGCATTACTGTAGATAACAGGTGTTGGTTTGGTTCTTAAAGGTGTTAATATACGATTTAATAATATGAAAGGTACAGAAATATAAGGGTTTTACCGACATTAAAAAAACGAGCTAACAATGTAGTTCGGTAGCAAATAAGTAAACCTTTAAGGTAACAAAATAACAACTGCCAAAACAAAAGGTAAATACGGTACATTCTTAAATCGTCAACTGAAAAATTGACCTCTTTTTTAATCAAGCGCCACCGAACGACAGAGATAGAGCGACAAGCTTCGGCAGTGGCGCGAGCGAGACAAGCTACACAAAACAGGCCCATTCCCTTTGTTTTATCTGGGCAATAAAGTGCACATTTTGTTCCAATCCTCGATTAAAAATAGGGAAATTGTTTGCGTAACTAATTGACGTTATTCTCAAATAAGACTTGCTGTAAATGAGCCCTTCTTTTCCTGTGCCCTTCCTATACTTACTATATTAATTCCAAAAACTAAAATATTTAGGATAAGAACAATAATTTATTTATATATAAATATAAAATAATATGCAAATATCATTTTTTTTATTTCTATTTTTTTTTCTATAAATAGTCAGTAGCATAGATTTTAACTGTCATTCAACTGATGACGGCCTCATAGAAGAGGCCGAAATATTTTGAAAATTGTGTTTTTATTTAATTTTTCTTGTAACTAGTATCATTTAAAATGACAACAATAAGTAATTTAATAAATCCAATCGGCCATATTGAAGTGTACTTGTAGACTAACTTAAATAAAAAACTTAGAGGCTTCATTCGCGTCCGTTTGTCAGTAAAATAGAAATCTCTGTTTTAAGAGGTTTTCTAAAAAAAATTTTCTCTGCTAAGGAAATTAATCAATCAACTAAATCTTCGGGCAAAATGATGTCAATGAAATGCTTAATCTAGTATATACATTGGTATTTACATGTTTTTTTATTGCTGAAAATATGGAGATCCATGTCGGCAAAATTTCCAATGCGTCGCCTCAATATATATGTATTTGTTAGGTAGTTATCTAGATATTTTATCGAAAAGTTTAGGTACCACTCCTTTTTTCCCATCACTACAAATCGTATAAACTAACACCCCTGTGACTAAAGAATCAAAACAACACCTTTATCTGTATTCGGGTAGGATCATGACAAAAACTTCCATTTTGTTATTTAATATGTACAGTGGAGCCCACATCAAGCTAAACACTTTCAGTTTAAGCTGACCTCTCATTGTATAGGCTTCCCGTACAATGAGAGGTCAGCTTATACTCAATGTGTATAGCTTGATGTGGGCTTCACTGTACACATAAAACCATCGAGTACAAAGAAAAATCGTAACCATTTCATATGAATCCCAGTTCATTATCAATTTGTTATTTATCTCATAAAAAGATCTGTATTTTCTTACTGTATGTAATAATCAAAGTTTTCTATACTTACCATACTATTTAAAAAAACTTATGATCTCATTTTATAAATAAAATATGCACTCACAAAAGCAGGGTTACCGTATAAAAATTGCTTCAATTACTAGTTATAGATTGGAAAGGATTTCAGTACAATTTGACTTAAATTCATCTATAAATGGGTGTTCCAGTCATTAACACTAAATTTTTTGCCAACTTAAATATATTGGTTATTATTTTATGCTGCTATAGGTTTTAACAAAACTACTGACGTTTCACAAAGAAGTCGTTATCGAAAGCGAAAAAAAAATTTAATATCTCACAAAAAGAGTCTTTGAACCTTGATACTGAGCACTTACCATTTGTAATATGAATTCGGCTGTAAAAACTTATATCACCTTGTATATAAAACTGTAAAACGAAAAAATCATCAAATCATATTTTATGGTATGAACATACAGCATAGCTAGAATAAAAGGCAGTTCAAAAAATGTATTTATATTAATTGTATACGCTTGCAATCTTGTTAACTATAAAAACTCATGAAAAGAAAGTTCAAAATATAAATATCGAGACAAATTATCTTTAGGAAAGATGCATGGAAATATTTGACGAGAATATTTGAACTGAGGTAAATATAGACGGATGTGTCCTAAATCAATCAAAGATGCTATGGAGAGTTTAAGAAAATTGAGGAAGTTAAACGCATTGGAAAAGAAAAAGAATTTAATAGTTGCAGGGTATTAATACATGCAATTAAAATCACCATACTATGTATGTCGAGAGTTCCGGGCAGAAAAAAAAAAGATAATGCTTCAAAAAAATTGCAAAATGACCGCTGTGCTGGCATAGTAGGTACTTAAAAACTTGAATCTTTGAAACTTATTTTTAAAACTATTCTTAATGAACTTCATGGTCCATTTTATTCATAAATAAAAATTAATAAAGTATAATTACCAAGATACAAAATGTTTGGAGCGAATGTATTATACATATAACATACTGCGTCATCAATACAAAAATTTGGAAGGCATGCACCTAATACGTATAAAAAGAATCCTGAGCTGGGATTCTGCAAAAAATAAAAGTTACTTTATGACTGAATCTTCAATGATAAAAATTGTACTGAAATCTTTTCCTGATAAATAAATAGCCCAAGTTTAGACATTCTAGTGTAATATTGTGCGTAAAATAATGTATTTTGCCAATCTTCACGAGTCAGTTAATGACGATCTGCCATTTTTTACGTGCCCCTAGATTTTAATAAGTGTAATAAAACTATGTATGTGTAACAATATAGTGTTTCTTTTATTATTTAACAACATTTGTAAATTATCTTCTATTTAAAACAGACAGATAATGTTAAAAAAAGTTAATAGATCAAGCGCAGCTATAAAATATTTTATAGCACACCGTGCGTAAAATGACCACTTTACGCACGCTGCGCTTGCGTAAAGTCGGCATTTTCCGCACTTTTGCTATAAAATATTATACGATACTCGTGCGAGAAACTTTTTCTCGACTCGTATCGTAATGTACTATTTTATCACTTTGTCGTCGTGATATACCCATGCCAAATTACAGCTTTTTAGTACTAAGAGTCTCTGGGCTAAGCCGCGGACAGACAGACAGACATAGTAAAAGTCTTTGTGAACTACGGAACCCTTAAAAGGCAGCTAAAACACCAGACACAAAATGTATAAAATAACAAACAAAAAATTTATTTCAATGCTTTATTTACACGGTTCTTTTAAAGGTTAATTGCAATCAGCACTTATTAAGGTAATAATATACATTATATAAAAGAGCTTCTTTAAATATAAACATGCATACTTATACCTTACTTGAAACGCTTAGTGCTGTAGGAAGTTAGATAAAGCTACCTAACAACCATTATCTACCCACTGTAAGGAATCAATAGGCGTCTCCTTTTACACTTTGTTTCACTACTTTGTTTTTCATAAAATTATCAAAGATAGTTGCGGTTAGTAACCATAAGACAAGACAAAATATACTTATATTCTTTAGATCCATTATGTGTGAATTTAGCGACGAGAGAATAATATATTTAATGGTTTCAATCAAAACATTGCTTCTACTCGTACAGTGAAAAGTTGTATGTTTTTTAAATTGAATGGTTTAGTTAGGGCGTATATATATTTTAATATTCGTGATTTAGGTTAACAACGAAATAAAATGAAATGTTATTTATGTTAAGGAAAAAAAAAGTTGGGAGGATTTGGAGGAATAGACAATGCCCCCGCTTAAAACTTAAAATGTATCTTACAAACTATTAGTCAAATGACATTGAATTTTTTTATAATGGATGTCCCAAGAGTTTGATTTCACTTTTGACTTCATCATATAAGTCTTTGTAGTCATTATGTTCTTTGACAAGGACCATGATGCAGCCTCTCATGGTCCCCATGGCTGAGCCAATGTCTTTACGACTTGGTGTGTAGCAGTACGGTATATCCTTCTCCTCGCAGACGGCTGGAAGGTGGCACATTATTTCTATGGGGGATATGTCACCAGCAAACACCACAATCCTGAAATGAAGGGGATACTCGTAAATTAATGAGCTTATATTACATTATGTATATGCAGCGTGAAAAGCCAAGTTCCAGCCAAGAAAAGGAAACTGGCGGGCAGCACCCACGAACCATTTGGAGCCACATTTGAACCCTTCATAATCATAACTCAAAAACTATTTAACATAAACACACCAAATTTAGTTTATATGAGACCCCCTAGCTAGATAATCTAGTACCCCAAATTTTATTAACATAGCTTAGCTATTATATTAAATACTAGCTTCTGCCCGCGGCTTCGCCCGCGTGGCGCACAGGAAACAAATTACTTGTTTTTCAGAAGCAATAATTTTACGCCCTCTCTACAAACTGACAATATCCCAAACAAAGCAATGAGGATGAAGTCCGTAAAAGTAAACTAATCTAACTTAAAGCGTGTGTGAAAAGATCTAATTAGGACAGGTGCTAGAATCACCAGGCTGCTCCTAGTGTATTTAACTTTATTTAATACAGAAACAAACGCGTTTTTTTACATATACTTAGTTCATAGTAATATTACTCCACCTTAGAAAAATCCTACCTATTTTCTAATAGGTAAATTTTCCCGCGCTGCGGTAGGATTTTCAAAGCCTGAAGAGTGTGTGTACCAATTTTCAAGTTAATCAATCCAAAGAATAAAGTTTTACAGAAAATTTTACCCCCATTTTACCCTTTTAGGGGTGGCAATTCGAAAAACCCTTTTTTAGTGGATACCTACCCATCACAAGGAAAACACCCTCCAAATTTCATGTTCCTAGGACCAGCGGTTTAGGCTGTGCGTTGATATCTCAGTCTGTACCTAGTCCTGCCATAAGTTCTGTCCCTGTTTTTATGGACAATTCTAAGGTTCCAAGAAAACCCCAGAAGTCAAATCTATATCCACAGGAATGAGTCGGTTTCAAACTACATTAAACAAGTGATTGTAATATAATATTATAAAATCTGTATTTTTTAACGAGTCCCCAAGTAGCAGATCTATATTGTAAAAACACGGTTTGATTTTGGGTCTACAAAATTGGGATGGGTGAAAACGAGTTAAAGGTTGAATTTTTATGCCAATGATAGGATAAACAATGACAATATTTTTTTATTTTATGCTATAAATCCTCAAAATAATTAGGAAAATCGCTAGACAAAAAATATTTTTTTCTTAGAGAAATTGACGTGATTTGTTCATAACGGTGGTGCTGTAAAATGGCTCCCAAAATATTTCAAACTCCTTTGTTTTCCAATGCTTATTGACTTACCGCCAAGAGAAAATAGTCAGCTTTAAGCCTTACTACGAATTCTAATTGTAAGGGCTATGATTGAAAAAGTTATGAGGCAAAAGCTCAAATTGTGTCGCGTGTTTTAAGATGTTTGCTTTGGATGCTTCAATGATAGTTTTTTTTTCATTTTCGAAAATAGCATTCATACTACATTTCTTTATTCCATGCTCTTCGCTTTGTCAAACATTTCTATAAATCTTAATAGTTGCAAAGTACAAAAAATTTCATGTTTTCCTTGGTTGTTTTTCTGAGTAAGGTGATTTTTTTGTCTAGCTTCCTTTTTATAAAATGTTCACCCTTCGCCACTGATAGGCAGGTACACCTTATTTACTTAACTTATTGTACTTTTACTTACATACACACATTAACAGGTAATGGTGGTGTGTAAGTAAGCAGGTGTCAAAAAAACAGGTTTTGCAGTATGATACTGCTTAGAGTTAATCATTTAATAAGTATCTATATATATAAAATTCAAGGTCCTGACTGACTGATACATCAAGCCACAGACTAAACCGCTGGTCCTAGAAACATGAAATTTGGAGGTTGTGTTCTTTGTGAAGTGTAGGTATCTACTAAGAAAGGGTTTTTCGAAATTCTACCCCTAAGAGGGTGAAATGGGGGGTTGAGTTTTCTGTGAAACTTTTTATTCTCTGGGTCGATTAACTCGGAAATTGGTACACACACTCTTCAATTAAAATTAATAGGGCTTCGAAAATCCTACACGGCATAGTAGACGGGCGCATGGCGCACAGGATGGCGCACGGCGTGCGGGGGAGCGCGCCAATTGCCCGCGGCGTGGGATTATGTACCTATCAGGCAATAGGTAGGATTTTTCTGAGGTAGAGGTGTATCTGTTATATCTAACTGATATTATTTATACAGGTTGTCCCAAAAGTCAACGTTATCCCTAGCAGGGCTGATAGACCAGCCCATGACTGTCCAGAATATCAAAATATGACCTCAGTAAAAAGCCGAGAGTTTTCGAGTTATCTATACTTTTATGAATTTCGTAAAATTCGACATCTTAGATGAGTCTTTTCAGTGCTACAGCTACACAATTCCATATTCCAAGATAATAATTTTTGTTTCGCAATCCTGAATAGCCCTGCTATTGATCCTAATCCAAAATGATACTAATATGATACGCCGTTGTAATGAAAAAAAAAAATTGTTCGAATTAGAAGATTAAATTTTTTTTCTAACTTTGACTCTTCATACTGTGAAAAAAATGCTTAACTGGCAAGTAATTTTGGATAATAGGTCATTTAGTGTAATTTCTTAAAAAGTAAAACAATTGCCATATTTTACTTAAGAAAAAAGTATATTGCTATTCTACTGTAAAAGGAGCTCATTTTAAAAGTATGTAAATACTTAGAAAATCGAATGAAAAAACTTGTTTAACTGAAGTGGTAGGTATTTACTAACAAAAACTAATTGAAATTAGAAGCAGTGTTCAAACTGCCTGCCACGGCAACCTTTTAGAAAGGAGTGATAGATATTAAATTGCATGAATCAGAGTGAAATAGATAGTAACACCATTTTACAAGAGTTAGATTGAGATAGTAAGACTGTAGGTTTTAAATGGTAGGTTATTTAGTGTACCTATAGTTTCTTAAATTCAAATCACCTAGCAACACACAAATCCAGAGAACAAAGCAAAAGTCGTTAGTTTAAAATGAAAAAATCGAGACAAACGCAGCGTAATTATGCAAAACAAACGAAGTAGCGTAGCACACTGACAAACAAAAAAAACAGTGATTACTCTATCTCATGTCATATTTTGTCACTATTTACCTTTGTCTTACTTACAGTGTTACTCTAACACTTGTAAAATGGCGTTACTATCTATCTCACCCTGATTCATGCAATACAATATCTGTCGCCCCTTTCTAAAAAGTTGCCGTGGCAGGCAGTTTAAACACCTACTTCTAATTTCAATTAGTTTTTGTTTGTAAATACCTACCACTTAAGTTTGACAAGTGTTTTCATTCGAATTTCTAAGTATTTGAATATTTTCAAGATGAACTCCTTTTACAGTAGGATTCCGCGATAATCGATACCAGGAAGTAAAAAAAATTACTTGCGAATATGTGTACTAAAATAGAAAATTAACAGGCTTTATGCTTGATATTTTCATAATTCAAAAGAAATTCCTAAATATGTTTGCTGTTTTTTGTAATATTTTGTTCAAAATCAGACGTTACCGAAGTCAGCGTAGTAGGAAAAAAAATTACTAAAATACCAACACATTTTTTTACGTCAATCACATTGACGGCCCGCCATTTTCATTTGCTCTCGATTCTGCGACTCGTTATTATTTGTTGTGAAAAAATTGGAATTGATCAGGTAAGTAGTAATAATTTTATTGATAAAATTGTAACCGCAAGTGAAACGCCCGTCACAAAATCAACAGAAAAGTGAACTATACTAACTTTTATTTCGTATAGACCTCGCGAAAGTAAGGGTAAGTGATCAAAGAACGCCTGAAAGTATTTGTGTGTGTTAAAAAAAAGTAGTTAAAATATAAGCTGGTTTATTTGTGTAAAACCCGTCACACGTAAAACTCGTCACAATTCTCTTCGCCAATGTTATACTTGTTTTTGTGCACAATAGTACTGTAATATGTTCAGCAGTGGACAACATTAGGCTTAAGGCGGGAACAGAGGATCACGGTGCAAAACGCACAATTTTTCACGGAAACTGCTTGCTAACAGTAGGTGATCACATGAAAATTATTCCATTTTATGCGTTACATTCTGACTGCATTACATTACAACTGTCAACATGCTTTAAAGTTTGTTAATGTAATGCAAACAAAATGTAATACATTAAAGTACATAATAGTTTTGTGAAGACTTTATTATTAATAAAATATTTCCACGAATAGCTTTAAAACGCATTTATTGCATGCTTTTTATTCAAAAGTAAGGACTACAATATTATATGCATTTTGTACCGAGGTAAAAGTTACCCCCTTAAATTTAGATGATATCATCTAGGTGTGCCTTGCCACAACAACGAATTGTATTATTTTGAAACGCATGGCTCTGGAGAGCTTGCTTGGCTTATTTGTCAATAATTAATTTTTGCAATAAAAAGGAAAGGCCGAGAAAAATTAAAAAGTGACCTCAGGAAGGAGAGAGAAAGAGACAAGAAAAGAAGACAGGAAAAGAGAATGGAGTCTAAATACGTTTTTTTATTTATTTAGCTATCTGGTTGATGTATTTGAAAAATGATTAATGGTATATGCCTTAAACGTGTGATATTGAAAAAATATTATAATTCAAGTGTTTAATTGTTATATTAATAAATAATGACTCGAAATGTACTTAAGTTTTGTTTAATTTGCACTCTTAACACCCGTCACAAATCTTATAACGCCCGTCACAAGTATTTCTTTTAAAAAACGAGTAAAAATGATATATCCCCAAGATACTTAAGAAATATCAGAAAGGAAGATTCCTTAACTTGCTACTTAGTTATTAATTTTGTGACAAAACTTTCTAACTTAACTGAACTCTGATGTTTAGTCAACAAGGTAGCATATTTTGCAAGAGTACTTGTAACACCCGTCACAGGGTTAAAATCTATTATTGATTCTAAACGCCTGGATAACTTCTAATATGTTTTTGTTTTAAATAAAAAGAACATGGAAATTTATTGAATTATTATCAAAATGCAGACATATTTGTTCTTATTTAGGAATTATACCAATTTGAATGCGTACAAATGTAACACCCGTCATCCCCGATTCACCCAGTAGAATAGCAATATACTTTTTTCAAAAGTAAAATTAGGCAATTTTTTACTATTTAAGAAACCACACTTTTATAATTACTTGCCAGTTAAGCATAGTACATTTTTTTCACAGTATGAAGAGTCAAAATTAGAAAATAAAAAAATTTAAACTTATAATTCAAACAAAAAAGATATTTTTTTCGTTAAAAACACATATCATATTAGTTTCATTTTCACTTGAAGGAAAAACTAAATATATTGTTTACAAAGAAATACTCCGGTAGGTATAGTATTAGTTGTAAACAATATTAATTATTTGTGATCCACTTCTGGTTGTCTCCTAATTAGATCTTTGCACACACGGTTTGAGTTCTGTTACACCATACTACTCTCATTCCAGAGATTAGTTTAGTTTTACGAAGAACTTTGTCCTTATTGCTTTGCTTTGGAGATTGTCAATTTGTATACCTATCTGTATTCAATTGAGGAGGGCGAGAGGGTTTCCTGTAGGCCACGCTGGCGAAGTAGCGGGCAGAAGCTAGTACCGTATATACAGTCGTGGTCAACTAATTAGGGACAATCCCTAGTTAAGCCAAATTGTGAATTGGCGTTTGCACGTAAATATGGACATTGGACCTACGCCCAATGGCAACATGTATTATTCTCTGACGAGACCAAGGTTAATTTGATTTCTTCAGATGGAAGGCAATATGTACGGTGTCCAGTAAAAGCAGAAATGAATCCAAGATTCACAAAAAAGCAGGTGAAACATGGCGGTGGAAACATAAAAATGTAGGGTTCATTTTCTGGACGTGGAGTGGGACCTGTGAGGAAAGTTCAGGGTAACTTAGACCAACATCAATACAAGGCAATATTGGAGGAAACAATGCTTCCCTATGCTGAGGAGCATCTCCCTATTATACGGATGTTTCAGCATGATAACGACCCGAAACATACCGCCCGTTCAGTCAAGTCGTTTCTTACCAGTCAGTCAGTATCGGTGCTAGATTGGCCAGCAAATAGCCCGGACCTTAACCCAATCGAGCACCTTTGGCACGAAATCAAGAAAAAAGTTACCACTTATCGTACCACAACTTTAGATGAACTTAATGAAGCTTTTTATGAGGCATGGGTAAACATTCCTGTCGAAACATGCCAGAAACTGATAATGTCTATGCCACATCGGTGTCAAGCTGTAATTACTAACAAAGGTTTTGCTACTGGGTACTGATTTTACACGTAATGAAATGGAGCTGTTAAACATATTATAATACTGCAGATTATTAGTTTTGTTTAACTCTATTTTTCATTATAGTTTACTGTCCTTAATCCAGCTACAGAATTATACCTTAAAATTTAATACATGTTCAACCTTTGATATTAAATACTTTTTTCTATTTATTTATTCTTTTATTTACAGTCATTTATAGCATAATAATCGGACCAAATTATGCAAATAATAGGTGCTGAGAAATCAATAGGGTTTTATATTTATATGTACATAACCGGTTATTGCTCTTCACTATCTTGAAAGTCCCTAATTAGTTGACCACGACTGTATATAATAGCTCTAGCAGAATTCGTCTATCCAGACCTCTCATGGTGTGAGATGGTGGGGGCGAGTCATCGTACAAGTCATGGAGCAGGGTTGCAGAGCGAGGGGGAAGATCGCTTTTGAATAATAATAAATTTATTAACAAGCGAGTTATAAGGGCAAGGTCAGAAACCACCACACATACCCTTCATGGTTATCTGACTCAAGTTCTTTTAGCAGAGCGCAAGCAAAAATTTATCTTTTTTGCCAAAGTGCCCCTTATCGTTAAAAGTTCAATGAATTAATACAAAAACACCTAAATCTACTTTTTAATTGTTTTTTATTAATATATATATATATATATGTACAATTTTATATATAACCCCTCTCCGGGTTGCGGTAGAACCATGACCGAATTTGCAGGCGCTAATTTTGATAGCGGTCATCAGATGACTGATTTGAACACGTGTTTTAGGTCCGCCGCCACATGCACAATCAGGCTTTTTGTGGTCTGTGGTTTATTTTAAATGGTCCCACTGGTAATAAATGTGCAATGTAAACAGTCGGTTCCATGAAAATAGGTTGGAATTTAGAAAAAAGTCGAATTATCTGTGGAATGGTACCGCAAGATGGCGGAAAATGCTGTGTCGAGTTTTGTGCAGTGTCGTGTGTGGAAATTAAATATGTGTTAAAGTGTTACAACAAACGAGGAAAACATGCCTAGGTAAGTGTTTTATAGATTTCAAAAGTTTTTTAAAGATTTTTACCCGTACTTTTGAATATGTAACCTTGAAAATACGGGTAAGTTTTTTCTTTGTTTACCTGCCTTCTGTTCGATCATACTACAATATTCCATGTGTTTTAATGAAAATACTGCTGTGTTTTAGACAATTTATCTAGGAATACAAAGGTATACAACATGTGTGGTATTTCTAAACAGGAAAGCCACAAAAACCAAAAAACTAAACCGCGAGGCGCGCGGCCCAATTAAGCGTATCGAGGTATCAAGCTAACTCTGGCAGGGCTCAGCGCGCTTCATCACTTTAGGGGATATACAAAAAAGAAATAATAACTTCGAAATATATTTCGATCCACTCGGGTTCGTCGTCAGTCGAATATATTAATATTATATGAATATATTAATATTATATTAATCCATCCATCCATCCATCAGCCTGTTTCGTCCACTGTTGGACATAGGCCTTTCCAGGAGTTCACCACTCTTGGCGGTCCTCCTGGAAGAAATGCCCATACTCACACATGCTGGGCAGGCGGGTTGGTGAGCGCGGTGCCGAAACCCTTGCACTAGTTACACCGCTGCCCGTCACTAGTCTGATTTTTACAAGGCCCGACAATTGGGGATGGATATACCGCCATCCGTCGGTCGGTACCACCTATTAATATTATATTAATATAATATTCGACTGACGACGACCCCGAGTGGATCGAAATATATTTCGAAGTTATTATTTCTGTTTTGCATATATATAAAATTGTACATACTTATATATATATTAATAAAAAACAATTAAAAAGCTTTTACAAAGCTAAAATATTTATTATTATAAATCTACTTTTGCTCACTTCGTTCGAGAACACCTAATTTAGTTGCCAAATGAACTGGCTGTGTGGCAGGTGTTTAAGCCGAAATAAAAAAAAATACTACGAAGGTTATGTATGGCGGTCGCTTAAGGTTCTCTTCAGCGCTGAAGGATTTCCAAAAAACTAGTTTGGGTTAAGCCAAACTGGTTGGCCGGTGACATAATAAATAACCCACAGATATAGATCTAAATAGATGACGCAAGTGCATCAAACTCTATTAAAATCAAGCGTGTCACATTTTACAATGAAATTGGTTGACAGCGGTTTGAATCTTAGAAGGGATTGTAAGACTTAAGAGATAATACATAAGAGTCAAAGTTGGAGGAGTCAATATCTGTGAAGGAAGAGCATTGCTCTCCCTTTTGGCGCGCAATTGGGCTCGCGAAGTACATACACTCGCGGCATCTATATCTGTGAAATAACCTAAAAATTAAAACATGAAACTTTTTTTTTTGAATCTTACCCCTTTTCACCCAAACGCAGTTGCTTTTGAACGATTTTCAGTCCATTTCTAATAAAATTCTTGTGGCTACTAGATTTCTTGATGAGTTTATATATTTTCTTACTAAGTTTCTTCGGGGCCATGGGTTTTGCAATTACACTGCAATGTTCGACCTTGTTATCATAGCTTTGTGGTTCACCTTTAACGGACACATCGCCTTGGCTTTCAGCATCTACGGGTTCTTGTTTTACTTTGCCCATTGTTTTATTTGGGAAATTATCGAGTAATACACAATAAAAATAACAACACGTGGTTAGGTGCGCTGCAGTTTTGCTCAGTGCCTTTTTTTTGCAGTTCCAGTGTTGCCAGAACTGGTTCGTCAAAAGTAACGCAAGAATAGCCAAAAAGTAAATTTTGAACAAAAGTAACAATATTTTACCATATTTTTTGTGTAATGGGATTATGTTTTGGAAGCTATTCTAAAAACCTTTCTGGATACTTGGTTGGTTTTTGAGTAAAAACTAAAAAAAATGTACTTAAAGGTATACCAGAATCTCATAGCAAAAAAATATATGAAACCATAAAGAATTTTCATGTGAATTTTTGCCATCAGATTCTGGTATACCTATACTTATATTTATAATGTTCAACAGACATACCTTCGTAATTTATGGCTTTTCATTTATTAATTTGTAAATTTAATAGTGTAGTTTTGGTTTATAAAATCGTAAAATATTATCAAAAAAATGAAATATAACTCATACCAATGTGACACCTCCTGGAAAATTATTTAAGCGCTGATTTTTTAGATTACAATCATCATCAATATTTTGTGTGTTTAAAGTTTCCAATTTTTATTAATAAATGAGATTAAATAATTTTACACATCTTAGAGACACTCAGTTTCACCAACATTACAAAGTAAAAGAGATGCGTTCATGATTGATATTTATAAACTACCTCACCTACATTCAAATTCTAACATTATTTTTTTTGGCTGCAGATTTTTATTTTCTTAGTAGTGAGTAACAAAAGAGTAACAATTTTAGTCACGTAACAAAAAAGTTACGCAGAGGGGTCAAAAGTAACAAAAATTGTTACTAAAGTTCCGAAATGGCAACACTGCGCATTCAGCAGATCAGTGTTGCCATGCCAGTCACCAGCAGTATTGCCGGCAGTCAAACTAGAAAAAGTCCGAAACCGAATCAGAAATTACCCGAATTACCCGTTTTGTGAATGTAATTTTTTTCAGAGAAGAAATAAAATATAAAGTAGGTGCCTTGTTTTTATTTTAACATTTCCTATACCTCTTTAAAAATTAACAGGAATGTGTTTGTTTTAAAAGTGTTTTTACTTGATAAGGTGAAAAAAAAATACAATTATAGATATTTTGAGTAGAGTTTAATATCTAAAGTCGTTATAACCAAATAAAATAACTATTAAAGAATTTTCTACATTTACATTCAGACCATTTTGGTGAAAATGGACAAATAAAAAAAAACAACAATGAACTTATAATTAAATAAGTTGATTTTAAAGGTCCCTTTCTCTCAAAATTTTCACGTTTTATAGTATTTGTAACTTTTCAGAGCAAGCCACAAAACAAAACGGAACAAACAGCAAAATAACCGTGCTTTCTACTGATGATTTGTGTGGGCATCTCTTTTGCACGTTGTTTTAGTGCGGATTAGCCTCACTTAAATCATGGTTCTCACACACACAAATAGAAGAGAAAGATAGGATGTGTTTAATTATGCGCTGTAGCTGCGTCAAGACAATTTAATAAAAAAATATTTTTTTTTTAATTGAAGGTACAGGTTTTTTTACCTGGCAGTCATAGTTAGCTGCAACAAACCCGCTTAGGGCCTAAATTACCTAAAATCGGGTAAAAATAACCGCACCGGCAATGCTGCTTTGATGTGATGTTGAAGAAAATCTTCTTGCTTGCCCTATCTTATGAGAATCTGTACAGATACAGGCATATGGGCATCTCTTTTCCATGTGTTCCACATACCCTCACAAAAAGATAAGGATAAGTTTCATTCCGTTTTGCGCATTCACACATGTGCCTCAAAATTATTTTGTTTTGGGCATCAACTGAGTCAATACGATTTAATAGGAGAAAAAATATTTGTGTGTTTGTCGCAAGATTACCCGAAATTACCCGGTAGTCATGATTACCCGCAAGATACCCGCTTAGTGCCTAAATTACCCGAAATCGGGTAAAAATACCCGCAAAGGCAACGCTGGTCACCAGTGTTGCCAACGGCTACCCATATCTAGTAGCTAGATTTGTTGCGAAAAGTTGCTAGATCACCCGATTTTCGTACCCCAGAAAGTAGGTAGAAGTAGCCAAATGTCTTTTTTTTTCATAGGAAAATCCATTTTCAACATAAATAATGGACGCAATGAGACAAATTAAGGAAAATCACTATGAGCACAGTTAGAAATAATAATTGAATAATACAACTGAAACAAATGCTGTTTAAGTCAACCAACACCAACCACATGCCAAAATATATTATGGCGTGTAGTTAGCTCCGGTCCGGCGAGCGAGATGGATATAGAGAAATAGGTGATAAGAGATATGAAAGAGAGATAGTCAAAGAAAAGTTTGGCTATAATGGCTTATAGTCAGTCGTCCGCCCGGGTCGTGGCCGCCACCGAGTCAACTATGGACATTAATTATCCAAGCTAATTAGATGAATGGTGAAGACTATATTACCTTGTGATATAAAGGCGATTATTGGTTGGGCCACGCGTCTTATTGTTTTGGACGTTTAGACAGAGACACCGCCACTTTTAGCTTATAAAGTTCATTTCACGAAATATGTTTCACGGATTAATGCATTCTTGTATTTACCATTTAATAATAAGTACTTTGACAGCGGACTTTTTTCCTGAAAGGAAATTTAGTGTTAACTCTCACTCACGTTTTAACTGTTCCTTAAAAAGTAGCTAGAAAAAGTAGCTAAAAAATCTAGCTACAAGTTTTTGTAATTTGTAGCTGTCCGACACCGAAAAATAGCTAGATCTAGCTTTAAAGAAGCTAAGTTGGCAATAGTGAGTCACAGTCACAGATCACTATCTATTCTATTCTATCTGCCAGAACTGCGTTCATTGACCCTTAGTAATTATTACTCGCACGAAGAAAATCACACAACTGCTCGCACAGGGTCTCAGGTGACCCCAAATTGTACGGATTATTTTTAAATTTATTAAAAGTCCATCCATCCATCAGCCTGTTTTATCCACTGCTGGACATAGGCCTTTCCAGGATTTCGCCACTCTTGGCAGTTCTCCTGGGAGAAATGCCCATACTCACACACGCTGGGCAGGCGGGTTGGTGAGCGCGGTGCCGAAACCCTTGCACCAGTGACGCCGCTGCCCGTCACCAGTCTGATTATATAAGGCCCGGCAATTGGGGATGGATAAACCGCCATCCATCGGTCCCAGGCAATGGTGGGCCGCCTGGTTTTGCCTGAGAGCTGTTCTCTTACTCTCCCCCGAATAACTCCGGGAGGATTTGCGAGTAAGATGGTGGTACCTCCACAGTCAAGCCCGGCATTAGCTCTATCACCTAACTTAAAAGTATGTTAATAAAATTATTTTATTCTGAAACTGCTTTATTTAAACTATTAAAATTTCAAGAAACGACTTGATTTTATATCTGCTTAGACAGAGAAAAATCTAACTTAAAACAAATAGCAAAAATGTATACTTTGTACACACAGTGAGATTAAATGTCATATATAATAATATTTTAGGAGCTCACAGAATCACTGTCATCACACTCTTAAAAATATGTCTCAGAGTAATCGTTGCAATCTTGCGCAATTTTTGCATTTTGTTGCCACTTTTCAGATGCAGATACTTCGTCATCATTATTAGACTCTTCACTGAATGTTCAGGAGATTTGTTTATTTAGCTAACATTATCGTGAGCACTTTGGTTCATTTCATCTGCCTCAGACTCTGATTCTGAGCCCTCAACTTACTGTTCTTTATCAGAATCTACTGCTAACATTTAAAAATACGCTTTTCTCTACTATCCATGACGAATTCTAGAAAACATACAAATATCATGAAAACACGTGATTTTTTATTAATTTGTCTTATAGAACTGAAAGAAATGTAATTAAAACTGTATTTTACAAACTGGACTAGCAACTAATGTAATAATATATGAAAAAAAATTCAAGGTACTCACCTGTTTCAAATAAGTTACGAAGGTAATTACTCGCGTGGGGTCACGGCTCAAGAGAGCAGTGACGTGTCCTTTTACTCCCGTGATCTGATTGCCACTGAAATGCAAACTTTGAGGCGAGCTAGGAAGCTAGCAAGGGCGCGGGGAAATTCGGAATGCGGCATGTACTTTTTTAGTCAAATAGTCAAACAAAATTTAACATGAGAGAGTTTATAAAGTAAAATTTTTACGAGAAAAGTAACATTACCTTATTTTTATGTTCAAAACGACACTAAGGTTCCGTTTGGAAACGAGTGAATTTCACTCGGAGTGATGCGAATTTCACCCTAGAGCGTTTAATTTTAGAGTGTTGCCAAAACTTAAATTAGCCCAAAGTACTTGTAGCTTCCGTTGTTGTTGACACCACATTGACACTAAAGCACTATTTTGGATTAAAGAAAATTTTGTTTTGACAGCACACAAAATTACTATTTTCTAAAATAAAATGAGACTCAGTTGTATCCTTATGCGCGATTCCGACTCACACTTAACCTGTTTTTTACTGGAAATCACCATATTTTGAACTAAGTAACATATAAAAGAAACAAATACAATTTGCGTATGTACTTCATTACTTAATTTATTCTTGGTAATACTAAGGATAACTTTGACCTAATAATCTTTTAAAAGTAATCAAAAATAATCTTTTGACATGTACATGAATAATTAGGGTTGCCCTCTCTTAAGTTATTTTCCCCGGATCTCGTACTACTACAGTTTTATGAGACAACCCGCATAGTGTAGTTGGTACTGCCTTCTGCGGTGACACGAGGCAGAGGGTATCAATTTCAATTCCCGTTCAGTCAAATATTTCAATGATGCATTTAAATATCAGTGTTGGATATTTTTTTATGCAAACAATTTTACAAGGATTTAGGCGAGAAGTAGGTGGGCGCGGAGACGTTTCGGGGTGAAGGAGCGCGCGCGCTTCAGGGAGCACAAGTCATGTTTCTCAGTAAAGTCGTTTGCAATAGAATCCAACAATCATGTAAACAAACCAAATTGTCACGATTACTCCGTAATCACATACATTTGACGATCAATTATGAACATAGTCTGATTTCAACGAACGCACCATTGTTTTCACATTATCTTCAACACGATTTAACTTGTATTTATAAGTTAAATTTGTTAAAACATTTGCAACGTAAAAATTTCGAAGTATTTGACAAGCTGTCATCTTAGTTTTTTACTCATCGAACTCTATAAGTCATTGAAAAGTTAGTGTTGTTCGTAATCTGAAGTTATCTTTTATTTTTAATTTAATAAATTATTTTAATTTAATATTATTTGAATACAATAAAAAAATTTTTTCAAGAGCTTAATATAATTAACCAAAACGGATTGTATCCTAAGCCATAAAAATAATGGTTAGTTTTTAAAAATTGACAGGTGGCCATTTTGTTAGAATTGTCATTCACAGTCATTCACTGTTCTGTGGGTTCGCTGTGCATTAGTGTTTTCTGTTTCCGTTTTCTGTTTCCGATTTCTACGACTTTGCATTCTCATTTTGGACTTTTGTTTTGCTTTACGATTTGGCTGGACATATTTTTCTTGGAACGACGACCTTTGCACGGCATCACGGACTTTGATATAGCATACGATTGGTATTTCGAGTGCCCAACATGAGCTGGAGGAAGGATGCTATACAAGAATGGTTACGTAGCAAAAATATAGCTTTTGAAACAAGTGAAATAAAAGCACAGTTACTCACAAAATTTGATAAAAAAAATTATGTTACAAAATACGTTGACGAGCTCGCCGCATCGAAAGGAATAACTGTGCTTCGCCTTCCTCCCTACCACTGCGAACTCAACCCAATTGAGCTCATTTGGGCACAGGTTAAGTCGTATGTTGGGAGAAATAACAAATCTTTTAAAATGGCGGAAATAAAAACTTTATTGAACGAAGGGTTGGCGAGAATCGGAGCCGAACAATGGTCGAAATGCGTAAGTCACGTCCTAAAGGAAGAGGGAGAAATGAAAAAGCTCGACGGCATTTTAGACACGGCAAGCGATGACACAGTGGTTCCATTTATAATTACGGTCACCGGCGACACTTCTGATAGTGATGATGACGAAGACGAAGATTTAAATTTGTTTTAATAAACACTTTTTTTATATATAATCAGTTTTATTTTATAGTCTATGGCTTATATATTTAATCTATTTAGTCAGTTTTATTTTAGTACCTATCCTACTATGGGCCATAGTCTATGACTTAAAATTAAAATAATTAGAAAAATAAATTTAATTAAAATTAAATTAGAACACTATGACATCACTATGGGCATAAACAATACGCTGTCAATGTCAGTCCGCCATATTTGTTTACATGATTGTTGGATTCTATTGCAAACGACTTTTACTCTAGCGGCTCCCTCCCGCAGCGTGCAGTCGGCTTTTTGGTTACAGATGCTCGGAACAAAATCTACACGAGATTAATTTTCCACAGATATTTCCCAGGATGAACACTGAAGATGGACGGTCCAAATTTTTTTCTAAGAAAATTATTAAGCAAGCCAAACAATCAGTATACAACGTTAATTATTTCTTTTCACAAAGAAAACAAGATCTATTTCTGAAATATGTAATTGTTTTTTTCATCAAAATAATGCATTATAATCAAAACACGTTAAAATCCCACTATTACAGGGGTGTTTTTTTAAGTTTTTTACTATATCACTCAAAAACAGCTTAGCGGATTTAAAACAAGTGAATTAATTTTTTTTAATAAAAAAATGTTACAAACACATTTGTATGTATGAAATGAAATGACAGAGTTCAATATCTTATTTTGCATTCGAGTAATATATCTCGAAACAAGTATGACGCGTGTATCGATACCCACGCCCACCTACTTCTTGCACCGCGGGCGTCCCGCGAGTTAAATAGTTTGCCTATAGATAAGTTTTCTTGTATATGAACAACTTTCAGATTTTGAATGATGATGATGAATATACTTGTAAAAGTCAAACAGTGAATAAATTGATAATTTAATGACAATGATTTATTTACGATGGTAATAAATAAAACACAATTCAAACATTAACAGAATATTTTTATTTTGGTATATATACTATAGTACATTAAAGGGCAAACTCAATGGCGGCTGAAAAGTTCGTCTATATCTCTCCTTCATATATCTCTGTCATCCATTTCTCTGTATCAAAAAATATGCAGAAAAAATGTTTGCAATCAAATTTCATTTTTTAATGGACGTTTCTACGCTCGCTTGCTACTCTGTAATTTTACGGATGTTTCTCATTTAGAAGTTTGCGTCATCAACTCATCAGATGGTACATAATTCGGTAATCGGTTAGAACTATTGATTGCGCCACGTTCCGCTCCTCTTCGCTCTGCTCCCAATATGTACTTACAAGTCACCATTTTTGTCCTTTTGGTGTAAGAATTTCGATTTTTAAAACAGCGGGCATTTTATTCATTTCCAAAAGCATTTAGAAACTGACAACACCTTCAGTAAAAAAAGTGCAAAAAGAAAAAATTATGTTAAGGCAAAATAATAATGGATTTACATGCATAAATACATATTACTCACGCTCATCTCCCAGAGGGGAGACAGAGACTACAAATTTCTAACTGCTACGATCCTGACATACCTTTCTTGCCTCTTTCACATCCATTAATCTATTCATTCCAGCTCTTCTATTCCAGGTACATTTGAAATTGCCCTTCTTGAGTATGTCGCCAATTTGGTCACCATACGTCTTTCTGTGCATGTAAACTGTTGTATTTATTTATTGTTGAATTAAGATTATTCATGACTAATTAACATCAATTTTACCTTAATAGGAACAGCCTTGGAATGTAGATATGTTTTATTTCCTGCGTTCGTGAGCAGTTTTCTCAAAAAGCTTACAGCACCTTCTTGACTTCTTTTTCGGTACCCAACTATTTCTTCCAGTAGCTGCAATCCATAAATTGAGTAACTCTGGTTTGTCGGGAAATCTGTAAGCAGATCAGTGTTGCCAGTGCCTCGTCCACAAAAGTAACCCAACACTGTTCGAAAAGCAACACTTTCACAAGAAAAGTAACGCTTTTTTATTATTTTCGTATTTTAATACAATATGCACAGTTTCAATTTTATTTAGTACTTTCACATATACATATATAGTCTGTCCAAAAAGTTTTGAAATGAATATTGAACTTTAATGAACTTTAAACGTTCAAGTAGTATAATTTAGGTAATATATTTATGAAATAACAACGCGGTAAACCTGATTTAACAGATTTTGTACTCGTTTGTTTGGTGTAACAAGGCGATAGAAAAATAGTTCCTTCAATATTCATTTCAACTCTTTTTTGACAGACTGTACCTCTAACTATCTCAGCATTTTCTTAGTGGTTAATTTTATTCGCTGGATTTAATCCTGCAAAAAAAAATGGTACAATAAAAACAATAAAATTATTTTTACTTACGTGATCATTGCAGAAGAAATTAATGAGGCTTTAAATAAACTGAATGAAAATTTTATCAACTAGCCACTAGTTTAGATATTATTAGTCCTTACACATTTATTTAATATTTATACCTACAGCAAAAATTATTTATAAGATAATAGAGAAGAGAATAGATTATACACGTATATCGGGAGTAAATAAAGTGCGACCTTTAATTGAAACCACATACTCTACTAGTCATACTAAACAACTTTCTGAAAAAAATACCTGCGCAAATCTTCAGAGAAGAAGATATTCAACTGTAACTTAAAAACATTATTTCGTAGGAAGAAGGTCTATTCTAGGACGCTGCACCGTAACAGTTGTTTTACGGAAGACGCTGTTTCAAAGTTAGAGTTCACGCTTATATGTTTGAAACTCAAATATTTCCTAAACTAATAGTAAGCGCGGGTTTGTTTCTTGGGAAAGTGGTTCAGTATGATCCGTAGAATATGTAACTGTTATTTTTTCCCATTATTTTTCTCCCGTAAGTACTACACTTATGAGAAACGGAGGAAATCGAGTTTTATTACAAAATAAGGACTGAAGATCGCTTTTGATAACTGTACTATAAAATATGACAGAAATTCTTTCATGGTAACATGATGGTAACAATTTAAAAATATTTATAAGTCCACTGAAATATTTACTAATTTGTAACTGGTTACGACAAAAGAGAAAATTTTGTTCTTTTGTAACCGGCTCCAAATACAGTTACATAGGCGGCCGAAAGAAGAAAATTGACTCTTCCACCACACCGCGCCTCGACGCGCCGATCCGTCAGTCAGTCAGTCATTTCCATCATTCATTGTGGCAAAAATATGTACACGTTCATCTCGCTCTTTCTGTTTGCTCATTCTAGCCGTGCGATAGAGAAAGATATTAAATTCTAGCTTTGGTTTACTTGCAATGCTCAATTGCCAACGTTAAGAAATGCACGACACCATAAAGATATTGACTTATGACAGTTCCTCTGAGCACGACACTTGCTTGCGTTCCGTTTCATCTTGATTCTTAATTCAACTTTTAAGAATTTGTTAAAAATTTGAAAATTAATCCGTAAAGTAACGTAAAAGTAACGTTTTCAACCATGTAACGTAAATGTAACGTAAAGGGGTCAAAAAGTAACGTAAAACGTTACAAAAGTAACGTTCTGGCAACACTGAAGCAGATCCAAGATCAACGTTATTTACTGATCGAGTTTGACAGCACGTCGGTAAACTCGCACTTTCGCACAGTGAAAGGACAATCCATCGATTTTCGTCCCGCTATCGCTTTTACAACCCAAAACACTGCACCGCACCATTTTGCAGGTCTAGCCACGTCAATTTGAAACAAATAGTCCATCCATGTATTTCGGATTGAACAAATAAAATTAAATTGGTTTATCGGCATCACATCATGATGTGCTGACCTTGAAAAAAACCGGCACGCGTTATGGGACAAAAAATGTCAAGCTCCGTCTCTTTTCTTCACAAGAAATTAGCTATTTTTTATCTTTTTTTGTGCGAGTGAAAAGGAAGACGCCCAGCATTCTATAGTATTCTCTTTCTACGAGTGAAAGAGTTGAACGAGAAAATTCCTTGAGCTACGTTTCAAAATTTGCGATCGTATTACAAAATTTCTCACGTTTATTAGAAAAAGACAGGGCTATATACGAAAAAGAAAAAGAAAAAACTGATTTTGAAACGCTGCGCTTGCGAGCGATTCCCCTGAGAAAACTGTTTTAGAACAGCCCCCTGATTCCGTATCGTAAACTCAGTTGCCAAACCAAGTGGCTATCGTCTAAAACATACATATCCACTTACCTAAGGATAAGTTCGCACTTGAAATGACTTCACAATTCGTAAATAGTTCAATACCCATTAAAAGTTATTTTGGAAGTTAACTTTTTATATGTTTTTGGTGAATAGCAACTATAGCTAGCAACCAACACTGAGTTATATAATAGGCCCGCAGGTCTGGGTAACAAACGTCCTCGTCGGTCTCAAATTATTATTATTCAGGGCGGGAAACTGAAATTGCACAATAATACTTCACAACAATAATTTTTACTGTATTTCATTAATTTCCCTTTAGAAACAATATATACAATTTTCAAGTTTTGAATTTTGTCAAAAACCCGGCAAAACTCCGAAGTGATAACTGTCAGGTGAACTTTAACGCTTTCCAGACAGCGAGCGTTAGAATTAGAAATCCCACTAGCCAAAGGTGCGTTCATAAATTAGGGGTCTCGACACGGGTTCATGCCATCTTTGTCGCGCGCGTTGAAAATTATATTCGCTATCCTGCTGTCAGTGTTGGAACCTGACCAAAGTGTTATTTAATTAAAGTGCGAGGGTCATTGTGATTTTCGCATTATTCACTCGGAACTGTTTCAATACACTTCCGGGCAACTGTCAGATCAACCCTCGGTTGGATTCGTGTCAATTTTTAAACTCTGTAGGGTGATTCGCATCACCCCGAGTGAATTCCACTCGTTTCGAAACATACCCTCACATTTGTGGGTGCGGTTATGACTTTAAACAGAATAATCTACATCAGTTGTAATGTCGGTCACGAAAATAAACGAAATAAACCCAACAAATCCGTATGGACTTACTTCGTGCGTGCGTGACCGACCATAAACCACAACACATTCAACCGGCCCCCATAATACTTTTAGCATTGTTGTTCGTTGTGGCCTGAAATTAGCCGCACCACACGTTTGACAGCCCATTTTTCCCAACGATTTTTGACATTTGATGAAGCTCGTGCGTGGCCGAATCGTTGGTGTTTATTGTAATTTTTGTGGCCTCATAACCGCACTCTGTGACTACGGGTCAAACAAAAGTCAAAACAAAAATCGTTTGTTTTGTGTTGTGACAAGTTGTCTAGGAAACAGGTCCGCATCAACACAAGCGAAAAATATGTTTCTACGTGGATAATTTAATTATAGTAGGTACATACATATAAAGGATTGTCATTACGTTTTTTGATGTGCTATTATTTTATTTAAAGGGAAAGACCTTAACCTATATCCATGATGGTGAGTAATTTTTGCTCACTCCACTGGAAACCATGTTTCACAAATGAAATGAATTATGCCCTTACAAGCTGGATCCAACGAAATATTGTCAATGTATTTCAGGGTCTACTTAACATTCTCAAGAAGCTACGTTCGAACCCAGACAAGGAATTGCGTCTGTTACTACTCGGTTTGGATAATGCCGGTAAAACGACTATTCTCAAGCAATTGGCTTCAGAAGACGTTACTCAAGTGACCCCCACTGCTGGGTTTAACATAAAGTCTGTGCTATCAAACGGGTTCAAGCTGAATGTGTGGGATATTGGAGGACAGAGGAAGATCAGGCCATATTGGAGGAATTATTTTGAAAATACTGACATTTTGGTAGGTACTTAGGGGTTTATCATAAAAAAATCTGTGAAATCAATGCAAAGGTTGAGCTTTCAATGTGATTATGACTTATCATTATCAGGATTTGCTGGAAAACAGGTTGTACCCACTCAGGGATGAGAATTGTTCTTAGAAATTTAGATAACCAATTACTAATTAGCTTACCATCTATCGCCACCATCAAAAGCTAATAAAGTCTGCCATTGGCCTAATTGTGATAGCCAGTTAATACATTTTGGATGTGATGAGGGTTATGAATGTTCTCCTGGGCCTTCCACTCTTTGTTTTTCCCTCCACTTTTCCTTCTATTATGTTTTTGATATAATTTTCGTGTTGTATCAGATGTCCCAACATCTTTCCGCTTCTATTTAGTCTTCATCAAATTTCGCTTTTCATTTACAATCTGCAGGACCTCTTCATTGCTCTTCTTTTCCATCCAACTAAACTTATTCGCCAACACCACATTTCAAAGGCTTCCAATCTTTCGCTGTCATGTTTTGTCATGGTCCATGTTTCACAACCATATACAGCAATGCTCCCTAATAGAATAATAAGAATAAGAAAGGTTTAGTCCCAATGTATACTTTTATAAGACGTTTCCGAATATTGCATGATATGTGGGCTTGGAAAAGGTACTTTTTCTTTTTAAAAGCATTCTTGCCATTGCTATTCTAGTGACTATGTCTGGTGTACATCTGGTGTCATTGGTTACCAGGCTACCTAAGTATCTAAACTGTTTCACTTATTCTATAAGTGTTGAATTTAATTTAATTTGGTTATGTTTTGTTGTAGTTTTTGATGTTATTAAAGTTTTAGTTTTATTTATATAAATTTTTAGGCCAATTTCTTGAAATACTAAATCCATATCTACTAGTAATTCTTCTAACTGATTATGACTTTCCGCAAGCGCTGCAATGTCATCTGCAAAATGAATGAACTGAATTTTTGTTCCATTAATCTTGACCCCCCTTTTCCTGACTCTGTTAGTTTTCTGACTGCACACTCTATATGTTAAATATAAGAGGTGAAAGTGGACACCCTTGTCTTACTCCTTGTCTAATCTTTGCTTTTCCTTTCTCTTCTCCTATTTCAACTATTGTTTCTTGGTTTTCGTTTAATTCAAATATAATTCTTCTGTCTCTATAATCTAATTCTGCTTGTTTTAAAATAGACATCATGTGTTTCCAATTAACTTTGTCAATTGCTTTTTCTAAATCTATAAAGGCAATATGCATGTGCAAATCCAATTCCATCCTTCTATTGATTGCAAGTCTCAAAGCTAGTATGCCTTCTCTTGTTCCTTTGTTCTTACGAGAACATTCATGGATCAAGTGAAAGAAAAAGTAAATGTTGTGTCGTATCAAAAAGTCAAACAGAAGGCAGGGTAAAGAAGTGAATGGAGAAGACTTCACCAACAAGAGCACAGCTTTTAAATTGTGAATGAATGAATAAATGAGGTTTATGATTAAAATTTAACTGATGTTATAAGAGTAATATCATTGTGGTATATAAAAACAACAAGGTGCCGGGCAAGGATGGCATCACCACTGAACTCCTGAAAGCTGGAGGTTATCCTATATTCAGACAGCTACAAGACCTCTTTAATGCCGTCATTAATACAGGTACTACGCCAAAGGAGTGGAGCAGGAGCCTTGTCATTTTGTTCTTCAAAAGAGGGGACAAATTCTACTTAAGAATTATAGAACAATTGCGCTCCTGAGCAACTACAAGCTGTTCTCAAGAGTTATCACGAATCGTCTCGCCCAACGATTCGTTAACTTCCAACCTCCAGAGCAGGCTGTGTTTCAAAAAGGTTACAGCACCGTGGAACACATTCACACGCTAAGGCATGTTACACCTACAGAAATTTCAAGAGTATAATCAGCCCTTAAGTCTAGCGTTTGTGGACTACCAGAAAGCCTTCGACTCCATCCAAACTTGGACTGTTCTGCAGTCCTTGAAGCTATGCCAAGTTGACTGGCTTAGCATTACGTGGAGATGCTGAAATGATTGTATGACTCCGCTACGACGTCCGTTCAAGTACAGGGTGTACAAACAAGACTGATACATCTTCAGCGCGGCGTGAGACAGGGAGATGTTATTTTCCCAAAACTGTTAACCACTGCGCTGGGACGTCTTTAAAACAGTAGACTGGAATGGACGAAGCATAAACGTAAACGGAGAGTACATTTTACATTTTCGCTTTGCCGATGACATCGTGATAATGGCGGAATCGCTGCAGGAACTGGAGGAAATGGTGCGTGGCCTTAGCGATTCTTCGAGACGAGTGGGCCTATGGATGAATTTGGATAAGACTAAGGTCATGTCCAACTGTCACGTCATCCAAGGGCCACTAACCGTCGACAATGTCGACATCGAAGTTCTTTCAAAATATGTTTATCTGGGTCAAGTTATATAGCTGGATAAAAACAACTTCGACGCCGAGGCTGACAGAAGAATATGCTTGGGTTGGCAGCATTCGGGAAGTTACGTCACATATTTACGTCATCAATACCGCAGTGCTTAAAGGCTAAGATGTACAACGAGTGCGTCCTTCCTGTGATGACGTATGGCGCTGAGACGTGGTCTCTTACAAAGGGCCTGATCCACCATTTTAAGGTCGCTCAGCGAGCTATGGAGCAGGCTATGCTTGGGGTATCTCCGATGGATAGAATCCGAAATGAGGAGATCCATTGGAGATCGAAAGTAACAGCCATAGCCTGCAGAGTCAGTAAGTTGAAGTGGCAGTGGGCAGGCCATATTTGTCACCGACATGATGGCCGTTGGGGCCGAAAGGCTTTAGAATGGAGACCACGTACAGCAAAGCGTAGTGTAGGCCGACCTCGTGCCCGATAGACCGACAACCTGAAGGATGTTGTGGGTGGCGGCTGGATGAGGAGGATGGAGGACCGACATGAGTGGCGAAATTTGGGAAAGGTTTTGTCCAGCAGTGGACGAACACGGGCTGATGGTGGATGGATATAAAAGCACCAGAAAAGTAAATCTGGATGCGAGGAGCTCTGAACCGGGAGTCGAACCTGGGACTGCTCCTCACATCCAGAATACATAATATAATGTTAAAAGGTGTGGGGAAGGGTTCAGAAAATATCACAAGGTGGGAGGTGGGGTCTAGTGAGCTATCACATGTATTAATTTATTTGTTATTCATTCGATTCCTAATCCGAAAAGCGGTACACACTGGCTGATTTATATAGAGTTTGAGACAAACCTCACCACGTATCCAGAGGGCAGGGGGGGTTAAAAAATGGCTAAAAAACGTAACAATAATTAATGGACGACCCCAAGATGTAATTTAGGACTAACTTAAATTGATTGGATACATGGAGTTTAATAGATAATTGTTGATTCAGTGTAACACGACTTAACTTATTTACAGGAGAGGACTAAACTTAATTTAAGCATTCTATCTTTCTCTGGGTTAGTCCTGTCAAATAAGTCGTCTTACATTGAGTCAACACCAATAAGTGTCAGGGTAAGTTGGTAGTTCTTCACGTCATGTGGCATAAGCTTGTTTTGAACGGTATGTAAGGAACTAGTCCACCTCGCACTTGGCCAGTTTTTATTTTCTAATTCCAGATCTATGTGGTAGACTGTTCCGACCAACAACGTTTAGAAGAAACAAGTGCTGAACTGATGGAACTACTGCAAGATGACAAGCTTCGAGCAGTGCCTTTACTCGTCTATGCTAATAAGCAAGACTTGTCCACAGGTGAGCACGCATACATCTTTTAAAATTTCCAACTAAGTTTAATATAAGTTAAAGAGTGGGGCATCCTGGCAAAGGTATTCTAATACTTAGAAGGATGTCCCAACATCTAATGTAATCCATCCATCCATCAGCCGGTTTCGTCCATTGCTGGACATAGGCCTTTCCAGGATTTCGCCACTCTTGGCAGTCATCCTGGGAGAAATGCCCATACTCACACACGCTGGGCAGGCGGGTTGGTGAGCGCGGTGCCGAAACCCTTGCACCAGTGACGCCGCTGTCCATCACTAGTCTGTTTTATATAAGGCCCGGCAATTGGGGATGGTTAAGCCGCCATCCATCGGTCCCAGGCGATGGTGGGCCGCCTGGTTTTGCCTAAGAGCTGTTCTCTCACTCTCCCCCAAATAACTTCGGGAGAATTTGCAAGTAACGTAATATGATACATTTTTTGCAAATTTCTATTTTTGTTTCTTGCCACAGTTGCCACTGCTGTGTATGTTCATATGTCCATATGAACATGGTATGGTTATCATAATAAAAAAATGAAAATTCCGTGTGCTAAATAAATGAGATACAGTTACAGACACAAATTACGCTTATACGTGGGACGCACTATAAGTTTCCGGAATGAATATGAAAAAATACTATTAAAGGTACAAAATTAATTTATTGTTTTTCAAAATAATCTCCCTTGGCGTCTATGCACTTTTTCATTCGATCAAACCAGTTTTGATAACTTTTGTGCCACTCCCCTGTGGTGACCTCTGAAACGTGTTTTTCATACTCCTCGACAGCCTCTTCTGGTGATGAAAATCGTTGACCGCGTAATTGGTTCTTAATTTTTGGGAACAGAAAAAAGTCACAAGGTGCTAGGTCGGGACTGTATGCAGAATGACTCATGAGTTCTACATTTTTCGTCTTCAAAAAGTCGTTTGTCTGTCTGGCCGTGTGAGAACTAGCATTGTCGTGGTGCAGGATGATACGGCGTTTGCGGTTATTTTTACGGAGTTCGTCAATAACTTCCGGCAAACAAATGGTCGTGTACCAGTCACTATTCACGGTACGACGATTCTCTAAAGCAACAGTAGCCACGTGTCCAGTTTTATTAAAAAAAGAAGCAATCATCCGCTTAGATGCACTTTTCACGCGCGCCACTTTGGTTGGTTTCGGCTCATCTTGAAAGACCCATACGCTCGATTGCTGCTTTGTTTTGGGATCGTAGCAATAAATCCATGTTTCGTCACCTGTTACTATGTCCCACACCAAATTTGACGTACCTTCGTTGAATCTGGTAAGCATGGCACTGCACCAAGTGACGCGGTCCGTTTTTTGAGCCTCGGTCAAGTTGTGTGGGATCCACCGCGAGCACAGCTTTCTCACACCCAAATGTTTGTGTAGGATTGATTGTATTTGACTCATGCCTATTTCTAAGGATGCGTGAATTTCATGGTAGGTCACATGCCTGTCTGTTTCAATCATACGGCGCACAGCATCGATGTTTTGTTGGTCACAGCGGTGGACGGCCGACCATCGCGAGATTCGTCACTGAGATTGATACGACCACGCTTGAATTCTGCAAACCAGCTATAAACAGTCGTCTTGCATGGTGCTTCATTGCCAAAAGCTGTTTCAAGCCGAGCGATGCTCTGTTGAGCTGTCAAATTACACTTAAAATCGTAGAAAATCATACTACGAAAATTTTCCCGAGTTAAATCCATGTTGATGCAGACACACAATTTTTTAAATGGCGCCACAAGGTAAAAACAAAAGACAGTCAGATGAAACAAACTGCATTCTACAGCCAAAGAGTTCTATTTTCAAATGTTGCAATAAATTTTTAAATATTGTTTATGTAAGTGGCCAGTTCCGGAAACTTTTAGTGTTACCTATGTATAAAGAATAAAAACATTAGTTAAAATATATGTAAACATAAATGTGATATTACCTGGGACTTATTGATGTTTCCATAATCTGCATACATTTATCTAATGAAAGGTGTTATAATATCTCGGAAACTAAAACCGACAATAAGGTCCCTTTTCATAGTTAACGTCACAAATATACTAAAAATCAAATACTATAGTCACTGGTCTAAGTACTTTGCCACACATGTGTGGATGTGGAGTTGCGGACCAGAGAAGCAGAATATCCTTCTCTGGTTGATCTCTAGCCATACCCAGTAAATAAATAGCCTGTTATTCAATTTTTGCTATGGATGCTAATTTGTATTGCATACGAAATAGTGCAAACATCAGCATAAAAAGCTACATTGTCAGATGTTATTGCCCGTCAAAGGCACTGAAATCGCTAACAATACGGAAGTTAAACTGCAGGCGACTACAATGATATTTGACGGTTTATGATTTATGGTTCGTCATCATTATATTCACTGTTAGACAAGCAGCAAGATGTTGGTATGTCTATAAATATTATAAATCTGTTTGTCTTGTGATGTTTATACTTTTGATCGTGTTCAATAAAACTATGCTAAACCAGCTTTTCCTAAGATGTTAGTGTCTGTATATTTTGATATCCATGTTTAAATGTAGTGTTACCACGGGTTCCACTGCTCCTCTTTTTCAAGCCCACAGAGTTCCGTATTTCTATAACATTTTGCTTGATTTTAAGTCTGTGCCTCCGGTGAATAACGATTTAACTCAAAAATTCCAATTTACAGCAGAGATAAAAACTATATTTTTTGCACAAAAACTTCGTGTTTTGCAAACCATTCACATTTTGTACACAAAATTAAAGGATCATGTAGATAACATCACTATGTAATATGTAACCGTTCAGCCCCTAGAAAACATAACATCTTAGAGATATGTCGTTCAGAAGCTGAATTATACCATTCGGTACCAAAAAAATTATGTATTGTTTAAGAGGATAGGTTCCGAAAAACCATAATTTATTCTTCCTTGTTTGAAGAATCTAGCAATACTAGATATTTAAAAAAAAAATTGGACTTCTGTCCAGAATATAATTCACACTCTTATAGAAACATAATCTTCAGACGTCATTCCAACATTGAATCATAAAAAATCAAAGATGACTCCAAAAAAGTTTTCATGTCGAGTTTTGACATTATTTGAGCAAAATCATATTATATTATTTATGAATGAAAATCTGTATAAACTTTATCAAACTCTTATCCGAACAGATATTTGACACAAACTTTAGTTCTTTTTTAAATAATAAAATTAGTGATTAAAGTCATCATTTTTATAATTTTCCAGAATTCGTCCCTCTTGCATTGCAGGTTTTTCCGCATGGAGTAACAGCGATCAATGCAACCGGAACCTATTCTCTTAAGTAGAGTTTTACCACATGTAGTAAACGTGAAAGAAACAAAAAAAATGAAAATGAAAATCGATCTAATTAAAGTTACTTTTTAAACCATTGTGTACCGCAAAAAAAATTACTTAAGCCATTTACATATTCGGCGTTTTTGAAAATATCTAATTTCTAGTTAAACCATTTTGTAGAGAAAAAAAAACGGTGGAAAGTGGTAAAAAAATCTCATTTTGGCCCTATGTCGAGTTAAACTGTTATTCACCGGACCCACAGAAGTGTTTTCTGAGATAAATCGCTTTTCGCAACATGACTGTCGATTGTTTACTCGTTCTCTTAAAATTAATTCAAATTTTTTGTAATGTCATATTAATACACTGGGCCGCAAAGAAAGCGGGTCGGTTATAAAAATCTCAATAACTTCTAAAATACTAGAACTAGCTTTATGAAATAAAGACTAAATTAAAGTTTATTCTATTACAAATGTAGGAAGAAGTAAATAAAACATTTTATATTTCTTTTTGGCGATTGTATTGAAAACCATATATAAAAAATAAAGACGATTTTTAAAACTTGAACATCAATTTTGAAACTAAATGTTTGTTGTACTTTTGTTTCTATTCTGTCATATGAATATGGTATTTCTTGTGCAAAAATTCAATATACCGTTTAAATTTAGTTGAAAATATGCCATTAACCCCTGAAGAGTGTACCAGAATTCTGACAATGCTTGAAGTCGGGCGCAGTCAGCGTTATATAGCGAGAACTGTAGGTGTGTCGCTATCAACCGTTCAAAGAGTGCTCCAGCGATTTGAAGAGACTGGATCCAATATTCGTAGACCAGGAACAGGCCAAACAAGGTGCACAACAGCGCAGGAGGATCGGTATATGGTGTAAACAATGTTGAGAAATCGATTTCAAACGGCTACTGAAGTCAAAAATCACCTTCTACGTGCTGGAGGAAGCAATCCTAGCGCGTGTACAGTGCGTCGGCGTCTTGCTGAAGCAAATTTGAAGCCATTTAGACGTGCAAATGGTCCAAAACTCGAAAGGCAGCATCGACATTCAAGGCTGAGTTACGCAAGAGAATACATGAATTAGACTATGGATGACTGTTCAAGAGTAATATTTTCGGATGAGTCGAGGTTCATACTATACACGCACGATGGAAGGCAAAGAGTCTACAGAAGACCAGGAGAGCGCTATAACGAAGCTTGCATTGAAGAGAAAGTGCCAAACGGCGGAGGGTCCATACACGTATGGGCTGGAATTTCTTCCGAAAGCCGCACCGAGCTAGTGGTGATAGAAAATGGAACTTTAACTGTAGAAAGATACGTGAATGAAATCTTAAATGAGTACGTTGGCTCATTTTTAGTAAACATAGGCGATGACGCCATCTTTATGTAAGATAACGCTCGTCCCCATACAGCTCGGATAGTGTTTGACTACCTTGGAGAGGTCGCTATTACACGCATGGAGTGGCCAGTACGTAGCCCATACTTGGACCCCATCGAGCATGCATGGGACGACAATTGGGACGACGTGCCGTCATAAGAAAGAAGGCGGCTTCTGCGTACGAACTTCATATATAGATGCCACCTTCTTCCATTTGATGGCACTGTACGCCAGCGAAATTTCCCTCCAATTACAATTCGTGAAGTTTACTTAGAAGCGCTGAGAGAGGAATGGGAGAGTATTCCTCAGTATCGGCTCAGAAATCTAGTGGAAAGCATGCCAAACCGTATAACAAGCTGTATTAACAGCTCGTAGTGGCAATACGTAATACTAATATATGTGAAAATTGGAAATTTGATACCGTAGCACATTTTTTGAAAAATTGATATTTTTAATGTTTTTGCTTAACCTACTTTTATTTAAAATAAAATTCATAAACTTGAACTTTTTTGACTTTTCTTTAAGCAATACAAAATTGTCTATAATACAGTCTTTATTTTATAAAGTCAATTCCAATACTTTGGAAGTATTGAGGTTTTTGTTACCGACCCGCTTTCTTTGCGACCTAGTGTATATATTATATTGGTATTCGTGTTATGATTAAGCCGAGTACGCCACGAAAAAAGCGCCACGGATTGAGGCATTTTCGTCTTTAATTTCTGACGAGAAATACTTGATAGAGGATTTTTTTGTGGCGTTCAATGTAGGTTTATTATGCCAGATAATTTCAAATATTAAACCAAAGAGTTTTCAGATTTAAAGTTAATGTTTATAAAAGTGGTAGTTCAGTCAGTAGGCCAGAATGCTCGAGTTTGATTCCTGTCATCGAGGTATAAAACAGAGCACCATAACATTTTATTTTAGGCTAATATAGCTAACGTGTTAAATTATTATTAAATGCCGACTTTAAAACTCACGTATTAATATTGTTGACTATGTGTTTCATCAAGACAATAGGCATGTACACAAGGTAAGCAAAATATTATTCTATTTAGTCCGTCATTTAGATTATCAAAAAATATTGGACACGTATTTTTTTCTTTTGTCAATCAAACAAAAAATGACAGATAAAGCGCGTCAAAGTTTGGGAGTGGTGGAAAATGACGTCACTTCTAAGTGAAATTGTACCTAGACGTGACGTCACGCGGAACTTCAGCGGGCTATACCTTCATCATTTTTTGTTAAAATGAAAAAAGAAAAAATACGTGTCCAATATTTTCTGATAATCTAACTGACGGCTAATACATTTTTTTTAGTCATCATGCCTATTTTGGCATTCTCAAGGCGAGTGTCGTTATTAGGACGACGACGCGGCGTTCACCGACGTTGTCACACGGCTAGCTGCGCGCGCGGCCCTTGCGCTGACAATCGGCTGCGTCATCGATAGAGGGGGTTTGACGATGCACATGGTTCTAATTGTTCATTATTAAAGTCGTTATTTAAACAGACCGAACTTACAACGTCATCGCTGTCTCTAGGCACTGTCCTAAAGTTTCTCGATCCGTCGAGAACCGGTTTCCAAGACGCAGCCAGCTGCCAACCATGATCTCTTTGAAGTTGGGATGACGACCTATCTCGATGGCTTCGTGTACTTTGCGAGGAATGGTGAATTTCTCCTTCACTAATACTGAAGCCTTGTCGAAACGGATGTAGTGGGTCGTATGCGAACTTAGTGCATGCTCTGCTACTGCTGACCCGTTAATGTCCAGTTTCTTCATGGACCGAATATGTTCGGGGAGTCTTGTGGTCACGTTGCGCTTGGTCTCTCCTATGTAGCTTTTGCCACAATCGCAAGGAATTTTATAAACTCCTGGTGTATTGAGATGGTCTCGATCCTTTGGAGATCTCAACCAGTTGCGTAGTTTGGTAGGGGCTCAAAAGATAATTTTCACACTGTACTTCCGACGAAGCAAGTGCGCGATCTTATCAGTTACGCCTTTCACAAAGGGCAAGTATATCGGAGCCCTCTCAACCACGGATGGGCGATGGTGGGTTGATGGAGTCGCAATCCAGTTACTCTGTCTCCAATTGTAACCATTGGCCCTCCAGTACATCTCTTACGTGGGATAGTTCGGTTTCACGTATTGTGAGTCGCATAACCGCAACGCTCGGTTTATTAAGGTACGAGGCACTGACGCAAGATAAGAAGGGTGGTGATGGGAATCTGGTTTTAGGTACTGGTCCGTGTGTGTGGGCTTCCAATAAACAGTATGCTCCAACCGACCGTTGGGTCCACGGATGACTAGCACGTCCAAGAATGCTAATCTGCCATCCTTCTCACACTCAACGGTGGAGGATATTTTTGGATGGATGTTGTATAAGTGTTGAGTCAATCCAGCCAACTTCTTTTATTGACTGGCATTTTAGTCAACAATATTAATACGTGCCTGTTAAGGCCGGTGGTTAATAATAATTTAGAATGTCAGCTCACGTGAGTTTTAATAATATTATCGCTAACGTGTTATTTCGATTAATTATTTTGGAACTTATGTGCTGCAGTATATTTACTTTTGCCAAAACATTTGTAAGGCCCATGTTTAATCCTTATCACGTTTGGAAGGAATAATTTGGCCAATCGACAACATTTCATTTTAGTTAACCATTTGTTTTTAATATTTATATTGTAAGTCTGCGTAAAAAAGAAGCTTATGTATTTTTTTATTTTGTTTTTTTTTCATGTTTTTCTTGCTTAATTTAATGTTTTCTTATTCACTCATTCTAAAAGGACGTAAGTCGCATCTGAGGATTTCAAAAGTCAATGTTCATTGACAATAGATTATTAAAAAAAAGCTTACCATGTTTATGTCTGCTGTAACATGGCATGACAGTTGATTTTTTTTAAAACAAAATGAGCTTCAAATCAAAGGAAATTGTTTCTAAAATCCCGTGTTTACCATATTTTTAGTTTTTTGAAAATATCTCTTTATTTAATAACGAATTAATTCTGAAAAAAAAATATGATGCCGAGAAAGCCCATATCTCGAAATGGTTTTACTTTTGCATCAATTATTAATTTGTAATGTTGTAGATTGCGAGTTGGACTCGCGCACAAGGGGTTCCGTACCACCACACAATAAGGGTACAGAACCTTAAGAACATACATATCAACAATGTAGATGCTAAATATACATGACATTAAGGCGACAAAAAACAAGGCGCTGAAATGGTACCACCTGACAAGCAATTTGGCAACCTCTGAGTACGGAACCCTAAATTGTTTTAGTTTAAAGCATGTACAACAATGTGCGCAAATTTGAAACTTGTATGTAAAAATAATTTATTTTCGAAGTTTATTGTATGGGAATACCCCTTAGGTTTAATTTTTTTGCAGTTTTATATTTGTCGTGGTAGAGGCCATGGTAACACCTATTTTGTGAAAATTTTAACTCTCTACCTATTACGGCTAAAGCTGTAGACCCCTGTGACAGACGGACAGACAGACAGCGGAGACTTAGTAATAGGGTCCCATTTGGCACCCTTCGGGTACCGAACCCTAAAAATCGTTGTGTTAGTGGCCATGGTAACACGTATTTTGTGAAAATTTTTAGACGAACGTTACGGCTGAAGCTGTGACAGACGGAAGGACAGACAGACAGACATTGGAGGCTTGGTACTAGGGCCCAGTTTGGCACCCTTCAGGTATGGAGTCCTAAAAATCGTCGGTGGAATGTGGGTATATTTGGTTATACTGTTAGTTTTTCTAGGGGAGCTGTCGAGGCGATATGCATATTTTTATAAGAACATAATATTGTTTATAGCGTTGCCGGCAAGCTCGGTGGCTCAACAGATGGGGCTTCACTTGATCAGGGACCGAACTTGGCAGATACAGGCTTGTGTAGCCACCGACGGCACTGGAGTGAAGGTAAAGTGACCTATAGACTAAATGTCACAAACGTTGATGCGTACTTTGTGTATTGTATGTATGTATTGTATTAGGCCTTAATAAAACAGACCGGTGACGGGCAGCGGCGTCACTGGTGCGAGGGTTTCGGCACCGCGCTCACCAACCCGCCTGCCCAGCGTGTGTGAGTATGGGCATTTCTTCCAGGAGGACTGCCAAGAGTGGCGAAATCTTGGAAAGGCCTATGTCCAGAAGTGGACGAAAGAGGCTGATGGATGGATGGATGGATGGATTGTATTGGGTGTTTCTAATTTTCACTTTTTTCCGTTTTTTACCCGTCACCCCCTCAATGTGTTCTATGTAGCTAAAAACAAATGAAGTATTTTTTTCATTATTTTTTTCACGAAATTCGGATCCTTGCCACCGTTTTTAAAATTTTTATCTTCATACATAAAGCGTTTTTTAAAAATAGATAATGAAAAAAATATACAGAAAGTATTCCTTAGAAACGTAGATAATGAAAAACTATTGCATTTTTAAACTTTTTTTTGTAAAACTGGAGCTGAATTTTGGCAAAAAGGGGAGTTTATTCGTATTGTGTGCTGTTTTTAACCTTTCAAGGGTGATGTGCACAGATAGTTTTTTGAAATGTAAAAGTTTTTCATTATTCTCATTTGAAAAGCTTAATTTCTGCATGTTTTTAAATATCTCATTTAAATAAAAAAATAAATCGATCAATGTAGACGCTTTAAAATTTTATGGTTGCGACCCCTAAATTTCATAAAAAAAATGAGAAAAATACTTTATTCGTTTTTAGCCACATAGAACACTTTGAGGGGGTGACCCGCAGTCAAACAGAAAAAAGTTAAAATCAGAAGCACCCTAATATGTATGTATATCTATTTTTATTGGTGGTCGTTTCCTACCCATTGATTCCGAAACCGAAGAAAGGTCCCCGCGGGTCTAGAAGCACAACCGTTCGAGGCTCGTTCGTCTCGTCTTCGTCAAACGACGAATGAGACAAATGTATACAAGTCATCCATCCATCCATCGGCCTAGTTCGTCCACTGCTGGACATAAGCCTTTCCAGGACTTTGCCGCTCCCGGCGGTCATCCCGGAAGAATTGCCAATGCTCACACACGCTGGGCAGGTGGGTTGGCAAGCGCGGTGCTGGAACCCTCGCACCAGTGACGCCGCTGCCCGTCACCAGTCTGTTATATAAGACCCGGCTATTAGGGATGGATATACCGCCATCCATCGGTCCCAGGCATGGTGGGCCTCCTGGTTTTTTGTCTGTGAGGTGTCCTCTTGCTTTCCCCCCAATCACTTCGAGGGGGTCTCCAAGTAAACGTAGATCGTGGGTGGTACCTCCCAGTGGCGAGAACATGAAATTTTTTGTACTTGCAACTCCCTGTCAGCCAAGTGTATTTGTCGTATTGAGGTTTATAGAAATGTTTGACAAAGCGAAGAGCACGGAATAAAGAAATGTAATATAGATGCCATTGTCTAAACAAGCCGATGGGAATCGTGTTATATGGACCCTTCGCTACTGATACCTCCACAGTCGAGCCCGGCATCAGCTCTACCACCTGTATACAAGTAAGAGAGACAAATTACAGATGTCCTGCTCACTCGCGTAAGTTTGTTCCCTTTGTCGTTTGTGGAAGACGAGTCGAGTGAGCCCCGAACGGCTTTACTTCTAGGGCTGCAGGTCCACTTTTGGCTAGTATTGCAAAAATAATATTGAATAAAATTTTATTTTCTCAAGATATATTTTGGACCCTAACTGGCATCAGTTGAGTCTAAAAAAATGTACATTGATAGATACAATATTTTTACATTTGGCATAGACAAAATAGGTGTGGAACATGTGCGGAACCTTATTGATATTTTAATCTAATTTCTTGTATGTCTGTCAGTCTGTATGTTCTCTTAAAGCTAAATATGTACAAAAATATATATGTTTATTATGTCTAATTTCGCCTGTTTGTTTGTAAGTTTAATGAATATATTTTAACTATTTACGTTTTAGGTTTGTCTGTCGGTCTGTGGGTTTACTTATGACTATATTATTATATTACTAAGAATCCAGTATGAGTTTGGCTGTACAAATTAAGAGTTTGTAAATTTCAATTTTGTTACAGGAAGGCATGGAGTGGGTGTGCAAGAATATACCAGTCAAGAAATAATTAATATTCTTCTTAAGTTAGGTAAAGTTCTAAAAGAATTCACTTAGAATTTATCTTCGCTATTAGATATTATTAATTTATTGTGTTATAGGAGTTGTCAAAATTCTGATAATAATTTAAATATTATGATCTCAAATCAGGATTTGGAATTTGTAATTAGTTAAATAATGTTTTACGTAAGCGGTAGCATGAACACTTAAACGTAATCATGTACAATTGCCAGCACTTAAACTTACCTTAAGGCAGTTCTCATTTTATTACGGTCTCGAAAGGTTAAACTAAAATCAACTTGTAGCATTTGGAAATACCAAAATCACTTGCAATTGTTGACAAAATAACTGAGTTATTATTGATACTAAACGAAAATATCACATATTTAAACTAATCTTTCATAAAAAAGGGGATAACTTTTTACCTCAGTACAAAATGCACATCATTATATTGTTTTCCTTACTTTTGAATAAAAAGTAGGCAATAAATGTGTTTTAAAGCAACTTGAGGAAATAGTTTATTAATAATAAATTCTTCACAAAAAATTACGTACTTTAATGTATTACATTTTGTTTGCATTACATTAACAATAATGTAATAAACTTAAAAGCATGTTTACAGTTGTAATGTAATGCAGCTAAAATGTAACACATAAAATTGAATAATTTTCATGTGATCACCTAACTATTTTGCAATTTGCGCGAATTGCTATAAAACGCATTTATTGCATACTTTTTATTGAAAAGTAAGGAAAACAATATTATAATGTGCATTTTGCACCGAGATCTTCTATTACCACCTTAAGCCCGTTTTCACTAACGGGAAACAAGGCTACAATGAAACGATTGGTGAAACGTGTTTTTGCTCTATTTTTTATAGGTCTTCTGAGGTTAGTGAAAGTAAAGGGGCATCAGAGTTATTCATTGTACACTGACGCCTTATGGGGGCGTCCATAAATTACGTGACGCTAATTGGGGGAGGGGGGGGGGTGGTAATCCAGTGTCCTTTGTGTCACGAAGAGGGTAGGGGGGTCAGAACAAATTTCACGTGACAATTTGGGCTTTAATAAAGAGAGTCGGTAGTCCACGGATGGATGAATTATTGTAAATCTTCCTTCTGATTTTTGTGTTCTAAGAATGGTGTCCTCCAACATTAGTACCTATAATAAATAATTCGTTGATAAATTTATGTGTCTTTCACTCAGGATAAAAGTCACGTAACATTTTAAGAAGAATGTCACCAAGATGTCACTAGGGCGGGGGGTCTAAATTAAGCCAAATATGTGTCACGTGATTTATAGCCCTAATAAGTTTAAATATAAAATGAGATTCAGTATTTCGTTTGTGTCGAAGTAAAATCAACTAATATGACATTTGCAAGAAGAAAATATTATGTACCTTTTACCTGGGTGTCCCATAATAAAAGAGACAAAACATTCTTATCAATATTTAATCAAAATGATAACGAACTTTGTGATAACTGATGAGTTTCATAAGCAAATGAAAGTAAAATTAATATGTTATGTTATGATTGCGGACCGAATGGATTTCGATCCATTTGGTTATTTAAAGAATCAATTTTGTACATGTTCCCTTTATTTTACGAACCTAGTTTTAAGCCTAACACTAACCTACCTATGGATTTTCAATCTCAAAATAAAAAGTCATTTTTTTATATATTTATTGTTACCCACGGTTACAATGACAACCATTTTTTTTGTGGACATGGCTTTGTCCGTACGTATATTTAAATAGTCTCTTTACTTCTGGGACATCTTCATGTTGTGAATCAAGGTAGCGTTCCAAATCACTTTTCAAGATTAAAATATTCCTCGCTGTCAGACAAAAGTAGCTCGATGCTGGTTCCAAAACCTAAAAGTAGAGGTAGATGTTTTGGAACCAGCATCGAGCTACTTTTGTCTGACATAAAATAACAATATTTTTTAATCTTGAAAAGCGATTTGGTACGCTACCCAAATTGGCATTAAGGTGGATAACTAAGGTTGGAATATCATATGTATGACATTAATATAGTATCAGTACTAAGAATGTTTTGCTGACGCTTTAGTTAGACCCATGTCTATGATTAGGGATCCATAAGAAATAATTGTTATGAATAGTTGATGAAATTATAATTATTTAATAAACACGACCAAATAATGTCGCAGTCAAAACTCATAAATGTTGCCTAGTCTAGTCACGATCCGTCCAGAATATAATGAAAAGCTAGTGAAATGTGCATTTTATAGTATTAGTAAATATATTGTAGCGATTTGGTAAAGTGCAATGACAGAGAGCCTAACAGTTTCATGCAAAAAATATCGTTGGGTACAACCACCATTCTCATACCGGATAAGTATCGTTACGTTGTTCTGAACGGTTTATTTATTTTTAACAAAACCGTAGTTCCGTTCAAAATGTAGGTGTAGTGAAAAATCTTCGATTGTATAAATTTACTAAATAACGGCTTCACTTTGATATTGTTGTTTTATGCACGCTTTTTGTCGGGCGGCTGAACTCGACTGTGACATGCATGCAATTTGTTTATCTGGCTTGATATCTGTGCACACAATAGTACAAGTGAGCTCCGTTGGACATTATAGTCGAGGCGGGATTGCATGCCAAGCTGAATGGCGAGGGCGTAATGGAGCCGAGAGTGTAATGTCTAATGCTCACGCGTTTCATACGACGTTTTACAACACACTTGCGAACAAAAATAATAAAATTTCACCGTCTTATTTCTCCACATAATCAAAACCACAGCTATGAATTGAAAATTTTCTATGAAAAATGGCGGCGGAGATTTTTTAATTTGTTTAATTAGTTGATAAAATTAACTGATTATTTATTAAATTTTAACTGAGACAGTTTATTTCTTCGCAAAAACTTTAGTATTTCTCAGATATCAAAAGTCTTTGCTAAGATTTAAAAAAATACTGTAATGTAAAAACATTAGTGCGATTATGTAAAGTAAAAAACACGCGTGCTGCATTATGACCCTAAAACGCAATAAGGGCCACTTTATAAGCAAGTGTGTTGAAAACAATATTCATTATACCCTATGATAATCAAGTTATTGTTTTGTTAGAAGACATAGTTACCCACTCAAATTCAATATTAGTTTCTTCGTTATGCGAAAACCGACCAAGCCATTATGATGCAGGTTCTTCCATCTCAGCTAACGCAATAAAAAACTTTATTTACAATATTTGTGTTTTTATTTTAATGCTCATATTCGGTATCTACATTACCTTCGTAAATAAATTAATTTCTTAGTAAAATTAAGAATATTTACACTATTCGTCAATTTAATTTATAAATGCTTAGAAATATGAGGAAAATGGGAGTATCTAAGCAAAATTCGCCAGTAACAGCGAACCTAAAAGAATTTTAGCACCAATATCCAGCAAATATTCTTAGTTATAGCTACTGCAGTCTCACATAAATTTTACTTTCTATGAAAAACTAATAATTTACTTTCTATGGATATGATTATCAGTGTTTTTCAAAAAATTTATGAAACTAGCAAAATTTTACATAATTTTACTGTGACCGCCATAAAATAACATTTGTCTTAAAATATATTTTACTGTAAAAATCACGTCGTTAAACATAGAGTATTTAATGTAAAGCCTAGATCACACGTGACAAAATTTGGACATTTAAAAAACAAAAAGCTATGCGATATTACGATGGTCCAGTAGAGTTGAAATTTCGAGATAACTGTATTTTTATACCCATTCAAATAAAAACGCTACGAAAAAATCAGCCTATGATTAAATAGTCACGTGTAATGAAGACGTTGCGTATTTGTAACAAAATAAGTAAGTAGACAATATTCCAATGTATTAGTTAATCTAGAGTTCACTGTGATATACTTCTGTTGTCACTTTTAATTCATGTTCGTGGAAGGCCGCACAGTCCGCGGGATACTTCGCCTGAAAATAATAAAAAAATATATATAAATGTACATCGATAAATCATTGTTTTGATCCACTCTAAAAAACATAAAAGTAATCAAAAAATTATTGTTATCGAAATATTTTATTGCTCTTTTCAGACCAAACTACCTATTTCCTTTGTAAGTGTGGCTGACTGATGAACGATATAACGATAAATAAACGATAAAACTAACAACGAGGACATACTCGTAACTATCGGAAAACTATTAAAATAAAACAAAACAAAATGAGCCGTCCTGGAGAGAGTGCCGTCGACTAAGCTGCTTAGAAGAAGTGCCACTCTATCGAGAATCCATTGCATCATCAGTTCTGCATTTTCATTCAAAACATGTCTCTCCCTGTCTCTCCCTTCCTAGCTTTAAAAGTCTATAAAGAGTACGTCGTCTCCAATGTATGGATTCCTTCAACGTATAATTTATCTGTTTGGAAACAGAAGGTACTTGAAATGTGCCGCAATCGGAAAAAAACGTGTTTTTCCTGAGGTCACAGATTAATTTTTTTACTTATTATCCCACAGAGAAATATACTGCGACAAGGTTTTCTTGGCGCGTGCCTTCTGTATTCTGAGCTTTCCTTATAAAACCAAAACGTAACCCTCAGGGCAATTACTAACTTAGTGTTCTGAGACGCTACCCTTGATTCACAGTTGCGCCCCCTGACCATGTCATTCATGTCGTGCATCAAAATAGCCTTGTCGCACTGTAGACACCATAACTGCGTTAGAATTTCATTTTGACAGAACCAAAGTGATAATGTTGTTTTTGGACAGAACCTAAAAAAATATTTGCCCGAGGCGACATTATTATTATTGTTTTAATTTATGTATATAATAGTCCATCCATAATTTATAATATAATAGCAACGACCTATATTGTATAATAGTCCATCCATGTAACACAAATAGTAGAGAAGGCCGCCTCAGGGAAAATTTACACAGACGCAAAAACATAATAAAATCTTGGACTCGACCCTCTCCAAACATATTCCACTCATTCCTGTGCATCTAGTGTCTTTAAAGCTTATCAAAGCTTTTGACCTTGTAGATATATATAACTATTCATAATATACAATCCTGTATTCTGAGATTTAATTGTGTGTTATTGTTTTCGCCTGATGATGTTTATTAAATCGATGAAACCGGAAACCGTTCTGGCAAACATATCAGTGGAACAAAAAATAGGATTTTTCGATATTTTTCTATTATTGTTAAAATGTTCCATCAAGAAGTGACAAGATACACCATCAACCTAATGGAGGAAATGTTACAATCTCTATTTTGAACTTTTTGTGGAGTTCTAAAACATAACCATCCAAACACCCACTTAAGGCGGTGTCAACCCCTAATTCTCACTCTAACTAGGTTGGACTTCGTTTCGTAAGCCACAGCCCACAATCTATGGGGATACGTGAAATATACAGGATGACTTTTAACTTTACCCCGATAATTTAGTATCCATCCATCAGCCTGTTTCGTCCACTGCTGGACATAGGCCTTTCCAGGATTTCGCCACCTTGGCGGTCCTCCTGGAAGAAATGCCCATACTCACACACGCTGGACAGGCGGTTTGGTGAGCGCGGTGCCGAAACCCTTGCACCAGTGACGCCGCTGCCCGTCACTAGTCTGTTTTATATAAGGCCCGGCTATTTTAGTATACTGTAGAAGAATACAAACAGATTTTAATAAAACCATTCAAAATCATAATCATAATTAAGAAATCATGGTCACCCAAAGAGATAACCTCTAAAATGATTGGGGTTTGTTTGAAAGTCATCCTGTATTTTATAATTAATAAAATTTTAAAAATATTCCTTAAATAAAAAGTAATCCGTAGGACTTATCATAATATTAGAAGTATTTCAATAAAAAAAGTAGTAGTTGTCGATCTAGTTATATTGAGTTCTAATGTACGAAAAATTCTAATACAGTAGGTAAGACTCAAGTCTTCATAATTTATTCTTCTTAACTATATACGGAATTTTTAAATTTTAACATTTTAATTTTAAATTTGATCCACCAGCGTTATATCGACGATTACGATTTTATTCTTACAAGTCAAACTAGATGACGAAAAATTGTATTCTTTAAAGCGAGATAAGCTGAGACCGCCTTAAATCTCCAATATGAATTATTTTAGAATCCTGTGAACATTTTGTTTACCTGTTTTATCTAGAAGAGTTCTTTAGTAAGACTATTCAAGACTGTTGCACTTCTACAAGGATTGCGAACAAATGCTACTTTCATTTCATTATTACACCTCTGCACTAGTCTGCTTGAAGCAAAGCGGTGAAGATTCTCAGGGTTAAATAAAATAAAACGACCTCGCTTGTAAAAGTGCCAAGTGATGGCTTTGCTTCATTACTACAACTGGCTTTGCACAGGTTGCAATTTTTATATTCATCAGATGTTTGTAGAATTAATATGATACATATTGATTCTAATCGAATAGTCCGGGCGGTAGCGTTGCATTTTAGATACGCCGATAGATAGCCATCTTTTTCAATAGATATGGAATGACTGATAAGAGAACCAAGCGTCAGCTTACGCACCCTCGGTGGGTGTGGGTGTGAGAGGTAGAGGAAGTGGTAAAAAAAATAGTGATAGTACGCCGACTGAAACTTTTCTCACAGATAGTTGACGCCATAGTAAGATAAAAGCAATCGTCAGCTGCATCGTGGAGGGGGGATGATGCGTCAGCTGCTTGTATGAACTTTTTTGCAGTTTAGGTAGTGATTTTACGCTGATAGATTGCCATCTTTTTCAATAGATCTGGAATGCCTAATAAGAGAACCAGGCGTCAGTGGACGCACCCGCGGTGGGTGTGGGTGTGGGAGGTTGAGAAAGTGGTAAAAAAAAGTAATAGTACGCCGGCTGAAATTTTTCTCATAGTGTGGTAGACATCATACTGAGCTGAAAAAAAAAATCGTCAACTGCATCGTGGAGGAGGGATGATGCGTCAGCTACTCGCATGAACTTGTAAAAAAAACACGTAAAATAAAGTGATAGTAAGCCGCATTAAAATTTTACTAGGTGATTCTTTAAATAATTAAAAGTACGAAAACAACAATCAGCTGCATGGGTAGCGGTGGAAAGACCGTTACACTAATACGACAAAGAGACACGCACACGCAGATGTTTCTTTAGAATTTTTGGGAGAGCGGCCCAGGTAGCCCGAAGGTCGTGTTATGGGCTGAAGCAGTTTCGGAATCTATCTCCAAATATGAGTTTAAAAAGAAAATGTTCCGATATTTTTTAACTTTACTGCGTCAGCTGACGGCCTTTCCACCTCTACCCGCGCAGCTGATTGTTGTTTTATTTAAAGAATCACCTAGTAAAATTTCATGCGGCGTACTATCACTTTATTTTCGTGTTTTTTCACAAGTTCATGCGAGTAGCTGACGCATCACCCCCCCCCTCCACGATGCAGCTGACGATTTTTTTTCAGCTCAGTATGATGTCAACTATCTGTGAGAAAAGTTTCAGCCGGCGTACTATTACTACTTTTTTGGTTACTTTCGCAACCTCTCACACCTATACCCACCGCTACTTGAGCAGCTGACGGTCGATTCACATATCAGTCATGTGAGATCTACGATCATTGTCAATGTCAGCCGGCTTATGACTTTTGTATTATTTATTTATTTATTTATTTATTTATTGGGAAACAAACAGTTTTCTTATCAGGAATACCTAGCTAAAATATAAAACCAAAAAAGTTTCCACATAAATCTTAGCAACAAAATTAATTAGTGCACGGACATTTACAACAACACAAGTTACCAGTAAAAAAAAAAACACATACAGCGATTTACTAAAATCAACGGAAAACAAGATACAAAAAATTACTATTAAAAAACAAAATAATACAAGAAAAAGCGTCTACAATTTTAAAATTACTTATTTTTCACGAACGTTTTAAATAATCAATGATGCAATATGTCAAGAGCAATAAAGTCTTTATTATAAAGATCACAAGCCCTAACCAAAAATCTATTTTTTGCGTAGTTTGTACCTGCGGGTGGTATACTGAACAAACACTTATTCCGAGTAGTGAAAGCTCGACATTTAAATCCGATGTTACTTAAAAGGTAGGGAGAATCTAACATATTGTGGATAATTTTATATAAAAATAAAATATCACGACAGGCACGTCTATCCTCCAGAGAAGCAATCGTATCACGCTGAAAATGAAAGTCCGAACAATTCCTTTGTCTATAATTAAGATATTTTAAAAATTTGTTTTGAATTTTTTCCAAAGAGTTTATATGCGTTACATATAAAGGATTCCAGACTACAGAGGCATACTCAAGATGAGATCTTGTCAATGCGTTATAAATACTAATAAGTGTGCTTGCACTTTTAAATTCCTTGCTCTGCCTCAGCACGAACCCCAGCATCCTGTAAGACTTCGCCACAATCTTTTCCATATGAATTCTAAATGAAAGTTCACTATCTAAAAGAACCCCAAGATCCCTCACCTCGGTCACTCTCTTAAGTGTTCTGTCAAATAAAGTGTAGTTATAATTTAATTCAAGTATCTTTCTTGAGAAACTAATCACGCAACACTTATCTATGTTTAAATGTAGTCTATTGGCGTTACAGAATCTACTTAAATTATCTAAATCTCTTTGCAGTAGCATGCAGTCTAGTTCAGTTTTAATAATAGGAAATATTTTTTTATCATCAGCATATAACAACACATTTGAATTATGAAGAGACAGGATGACGTCATTGATGAAAATGTTGAACATAAGGGGACCCAGATGAGAGCCCTGGGGCACACCTGAGGTAATCGGAACAAATGAAGATGTATAGCCCTTAATGGTTACAGCCTGCGTACGGTGTTTTAAATAGGATTCTAACCACCGCAGAAGGTCACCATGTATACCAAAATTCTCCAATTTACAAATAAGAATTGAGTGACAAATTTTGTCAAAGGCTTTGGAGTAGTCGGTATATACGGCATCCACTTGAAAACCTTGGTCCATAGCTGAGAGCACCCGGTCTGTAAGCTCACAAAGATTAGTCTCTGTGGAACGCCCACTTATAAAGCCGTGTTGGTATTCTGTTAGATAACGTCTAATGCAAGGAAAGATATTGTCATATATAATTTTTTCAAACATTTTAGCTATTACGGATAATTTTGAGATGCCGCGATAATCTGCAACGTTACGTTTATTACCATTTTTAAAAATAGGCACAATAAAAGACCGCTTCCAGCATTCTGGAAAAATACCGGTATGAAGAGACCTACGAAAGAGTATTGTCAGTGGAACGGCAAGTTGACCAGCACACCGACACAAAAATACGGGAGGAATTCCGTCCGGTCCTACTCCCTTAGATAAATTTAGGTTTTTTAGATATTTTTCCACAATATCGACAGTAATTTTTACAGAATTAATACTAACAATTTGATTTTGATTAGATACAAGAGATTTAGGAGATGGATGATCAGGTTCAAATACAGCGGCAAAAAAGTCGCTGAACAATTCAGCCATTGCCTTTCCATCATCAGCTACGCGGTCTAAAAGGTGAACAGAGTCAGGAAAATCTGTTGAATTGTTTTTCTTGGCCTTAATATATGTCCAAAAATGCTTTGAATCGGCTCGTATGTTCTCTTCAGCCCGTGAAATAAACAAATCATAACATGCAGTTTGAGCATCTTTTTGTTGTTTACGAAGCTCTGAAAAGATCTCATAATCGCATTTTCTCCCATAAACTTTCCAACGACGGTGCACTCTGATTTTCTGTTTTATTAACTTGATCAAGCCTTTGGAGTACCAGATAGGGTATTTTAGCAACTGTACCTCCCGGACTAGAAGTTAAGCGAAGCTTAAGCCATGTTTTTAGTATCAGAAATGTTTTATCAGAATTAGCAACGGCGACTGCATCATTCCCATTTTTGAAAATTTTAGATTTGTATGTTTGATTGAAGTTTAGAAATTATTAGATTTTAAAATAAAATTGATTGAAATCGAAGGAAAGACAAAGATGAACTTGGCTTCGTCAGCAGAGACGATGTAGCTATTTACTGGTGGCAGGCTTCGGCCGTGGCTTGTCACCACCCTGATGACGTCACCATGCCACCAAGCGACTCGTCGTGTTCCGACGTGACGTCACGAGTAGCCGTACCGGGGGAGTGGTAGGATAGGCTGTTGCTTGGTATCAGGCAGTCTTTCATTACCGACTTCCGTATATTTTAGAATTGGAAGTCGTCATTGTCCCAGCTCCTGGGCAAGCGCGCCTTGTCCTAGGTATTGTTAACGCTTTCCATCAGGCGAAGACTGAATTTTTGACGCGGGGTAATGGCCAAGCGCAACCTCATTGTAAGTAAAATAATTTGGCCAAGTGCTAGTTGGACTCGCGCACAAAAGGTCCCGTACCGCCCCATAATACGGGTGCGGAACCCATAAAATCTTATGATATATTTATTAACAATAATACGTATGCCAAAGCAACATGATGGCTACAAAAACAAGCCGCTAAATAGTAGCGCCTGACAAAAAATATGGCGTTGTCTGGGTACGGAACCCTACTTTTTATTATGCATATATTTTTAAACTTTAGAGTATGTCTTACTATCTGACTAAATTTAAAACTTGTATGTATTACCCTCTTTAAGTAAAAGCCAAAAGCAATAACGTTTAAATAATGCCACTTTTTCGAGGTTTCTTATTTCATTTTTAATTTTTATATTTTATTGTTTGTTGTGATTTATGGAGGCCAGAGTAATACGTATTCTGTGAAAATTTCAACGGTTTTCACTATTACGGTTGTAGACTCCTGTGACAGACGGGCAGAAAGACAGCGGAGGTTTAGTAATAGGGTCCCGCTTGGTACTCTTCGGGTACGGAACCCTAAAAGGGTACAGAGAATACGAAGAAAAATGATACTCACCTCGCAGTTGACGTCGTTCTGTATAGCGTTGTACAGATCCCAGAAGCCCTTGCCGTTTTGGAAGCTGAGCGCAGCTGATGCCACTAAACTGCTCAACTTGGTCAGGCCTGTCTTGAAGCCGGGTAGGCCTGGAAGGATAGGTAAAGATATATTCCATTTACTTTTGGTACAAAGAATTATGTGTAATGTTGGAGTAAAGGCTCTAGCCGTATGAGGAAAAATTAAGTAATTTTCTTAAACTATTGAAATTAAAAATGTTTCACAATAGTATCTACAAGTACATGAAATAAAATAAATGTATCACACTAATATTATAAATGCGAAAGTTTGTGCGTTTGTGTGTGTGTATATGTGTATGTTTGTTACCACGGATGAATTACTTAACACATTAGGGTACTTTTTATCGCGGAAAAAAGCATGCCGTTAAACCGAATAACACGCGGGCGGAGCCGCGGGCAAAAGCTAGTATTTAATATATAGGTACAATAATATAAATACTTAACACATGGTAGTTACCGATAATCTACTATAAATACGTCGTTAGATATGTAAAAATACATGCCTCCATTCATCCATCCATCCATTGGCCTGTTTCGTTCACTCTTGGACATAGGCCTTTCCAAGATTCCGTCACTCTTGGCGGTCCCCCTGGAAGAAATGCCCGTACTCACATTGGCAGGCGGGTTTGTGAGGGCGGTGCCGAAACCCTTGCACCAGTGACGCCGCTGCCCGTCACCAGTCTGTTTTTATAAGGCCCGGCAATTTGGGATGGACATACCGCCATCCATCGGTCCTAGGCAATCGTGGGCGACCTGGTTGTGCCTGTTTGAGCTGTCCTTTTAATCTCCCCCGAATAACTTCGGGAGGATTTGCGAGAAAGATGTGGCGAAGAGTGAACATTTTAAAAAGATAAGCCGGTCAAAAAAATCGCCTTTACTCAGAAAAGCAACCACGGAAAACATTTAAAAAAATGTACTTTGCAACTCCCAGTCAGCCAAGAGTATTTGTCGTATTGAGATTTATGGAAATGACTGACAAAGCGAAGAGCACGGAATGAAGAAATGTAGTACGGATGCCATTTCCTAAATAAGCCGATGGGAATCGTGTTATATGGACCCTTCGCCACTGGTACCTCCACAGTTGAGCCCGGCACCAGTTCTACCGCCAGCTCTTACATGCTTAAACGTGAATTTACGTGTCCCGACACATCACCCGTTTGTTTTTTCTGTATTTTTTTGTTTCACTATGCACCTATTTTAAGTTCATAACGATGATTTTACCATAAGAGTAGATAAAATAGTACTCAAAATTCAATTTTATCTAATCTAATTATTCAAAACAAATAATGGACTATCTCTTTGTCCTATTCTATCTCGCCCAGCACCTTTTACAGTCATAACATATTTTATATATCTAAAATAATATCATTTCAGAATAATATTAGTACTCGTAGTAGGTATAGTAGTTGTAGAGTTAGTCTGCAAAAATAATATCATAATGTTATTACATAGTTATTATGTAGTTATGAATGTATTTTGCTACAGATTAGGTGCTGTTAAAAGAAATATTATTGCAATTTACGTGTGATTTCGCTTTTATTTTATTTATTTAAGTATTGTAAAGTAATTATAAAATTTTAGTTTTCACAGCCTTAAAACTAAAGTCTTCATCGGCTGCACGATTTTCGCACATGTATAAATTTCGTTCAACTTTAACTTAAGAATGATTCTAGAAATGAATAACGTAACTCAAAAACAACTTTAGAAAATTTTATCGTAAGTAAACATAGAAAATGTGCGAAAAGCCCGTTATAAATACTAACGTCGTAGCTAGCTTCGGAGAGCACTTTTATAGCATTTTCCAGTGTTTGTTTCCTCAGCGATATTCTTCAGGGCGGGCGACTTGGCTGTCACATTAAATAACTTTTTCTCACACATGTTTGGCAATGGCCGCTTTGCTTATTTGTCATTAAATCATTATAAAAGGTGACTTTAATGTATACAGCCGAATTCATACTGGAGGCTTGGAAAGTGACCAGTAACACAGATCGATAGCACTTTTTGCTAATTTCACAAAATAAAATCTTGACGTCCCATAGTAAGTGACTCGGAGGCTGGGTGCTTGTAAAGAACACGAAAAGAATAATTTACGAAATTCACAAAAAGGGTCATCGAACCTTGTTACTGAGCACTTACTGAGTTTTCAGTAAGAATTTGGCTGCATAAATTAGTCACTTTATATATCATTATAATCATTATTGCACTTGTCACCTTATATATGTCACAGTTAGTTGGTTAAATCAGACATTTAACTAACACCCTAGACCGTTAATTAAAGATCGACGCTTGACCAAGTCACTAGTCCATCCATCAGCCTGTTTCGTCCACTGCTGGGCATAGGCCTTTCCAGGATTTCGCCACTCTTGGTGGTCCTCCTGGAAGAAATGCCCATACTCACACACACACTGGGCAGGCGGGTTGGTGATCGCGGTGCCGAAACCCTTGCACCAGTGACGCCGCTGCCCGTCACCAGTCTGATTTATATAAGGCCCGGCAATTGGGGATGCATATACCGCCATCCATCGGTCCCAGGCAATGTTGGGCCGCCTGGTTTTGCCTGAGAGCTGTCCTCTTACTCTCCCCCGAATAACTTCGGGAGGATTTCCGAGTAAGATGGTGGTACCTCCACAGTCGAGCCCAGCATTAGCTCTACCACCTAACCTATCACTAGTATTTTGATTTATATACAGCATCGTCGAAAACGTTTGATCGATGTTACGCCACACCACCTAAGTGGGCATTACGCCTTATGAATAAACATAAGACAAGCCACGTCTTTTTACCATCCATTTTTTCAAAGTTGAAATGCGTCTTTTCCCTAGTAACGTTTAGACAACTCGTTAAACGTTCCGTTCACTTACTTGTCTGATGGAACTTTAGTGACTTGGTTAAACGTCGGTCTTTAATTAACGGTCTAGGATGTTAGTTAAGTGTCTAATTTAACCAATTAACTGCGACATATATATTTTTGTAAGTATATTATTAACTTTTGTTTAATCAAAGGAAAAATATAATCGAGTTTATTTAATTATGTTCTTTTGTAAACGCATTTTTTTATTGCCTCATATTGTTCGGGAAAAGCACTTTATAATGTCTCGGTGAAATTGGGTATCGGCAAGCCATGGCCTGCAAACTCACCTCGTCAGGCAACTTTCCGGCCTTCGACAATAATGTACTGTAGTCTATAGCCTAGGAGATTTGCTCGCGGCCTTGAAATTCTATTTTCCTTTTACCTACATACTCTTGCTGTCAGCCAGAAAATCTTTTTTGTTGTAATTGAGCTACGAAATCAATTTTTTCGACTTATCAAAAAACAAGGTTTAAACAGACAGTTATCTTTAAATGAAAATATTATCTCATGATAATAGTGAACTAAGTTCGCAAAAAAAAATGCCCGCGGAAATTAAAAATCAATTTAATTAACGTTCTTTACTTCTTTCGAAAAATTGTCTTTAAAAGAAACCATACTATCTCTTGATAATACTGAACTAAGTTCGCAAAAAAATACCTGCGGAAATTAGAAATCAATGTAATTAACGTTCTTTACTTCTGTCGAAAAGTTACCGTATATTTTATATGGGCAGGTCCAACTTATTTTTCATTTGTACGGGTATTGTCTTTGGTAACAAAGACGTTTTAGGGTCTCTAGTCAAAGTGGGTAAATCTGGGTTAAAGCCATAAACTAGAGGTAAACCTTCGAAGCTTTGGCAGTATTAACTGTAAAGCAATCCGTTATACTGGCTTTAACTAATATCCATATATTAGTGATTTGGCAGAGCTGGCTACTGGTCCTCCTAACCTGTGCATCTCCAAGGTGACAAAACGTTCGCTTCGCTCGCTCGTGCGCCTAAGTATTTCGGGTGCAATTGATAACTTACCTCCCTTGTATAACAATCTACTATTGTTTTTCAGTTGCAAACTTAATTCGAAAATATCCCTAATCATGTGATGTAATGATGTTTGAAAAACCAATCCTATATTCTGGTAGTGAGGGATTTTTGGTTTAGATTGGATATAGTATACATAATTTTAGGTGACTTTAGTTTGTATAGTCAAATTCGTACTGGAGACTCGGTAAGGACCAAGGTTCCTTTAAGTTTCCTTACCTTTCTGTCAAATACGCAAAATAGAATTTAGACTTTCTATACTAATCGAGTCGAGGTTGTACGAGTATAGAGCACAAAAAATATTTTTCGTATTTCGCAGACATTTTCTACAAACTAAATTCTTATTGAGTGAATTGATTTTTACATACATGTGCTATACGCAAATCTATCCAGATTTTATGATGGTAATGGTTAATCCTTCGTTCGCAGTAGTTCAATTGCCGAGTTCCATGACTCGTAGGTACAGTGGAGCCTACATCAAGCTAAAGACTTCCCGTATAAGCTGACCTCTCATTGTATAGGCTTCCCGTACAATGAGAGGTCAGCTTATACTCAATGTGTATAGCTTGATGTGGGCTCCACTGTACAACACTACAACAGATTCATTCTACGAGTACTTACAGTTCAGCGAGCGACAAATCTAAATATTCGTAAATCGTCCCAACATGAATCCTCACGGGAGTTTTTAAGTATGGACTTTGGAAGGCAAGTCACAGTTCACACTCGTACTCCCACGTTTCATCGACGATTATAACGCTCCAACGTGATGAGTGGTGAGCTCTATCACGGTATTTCGGACACAAATATGGAGCTGGGGCTTAAGGCGGAACGTTTCGAGCTCGGTGCAAAATGCACATCTTAATCTTATTATTGAATAAAAAGTACTAAACAAATGTGATTTATGGCATTTCGCGACCATAGTTTAATGTCAATAGGGTTGTTCTACCAAAATTTTGTAATTTTATGCATTATGTTGTAAATGTATGGACAATTGGACATTGACGCTAACTACATAAAATCCATAAAACGTGCTTGTAAGCAATGATAAGCTATGCATATTGCACAGAGCTCGAAACGTTCCCCCTTAAGGTGGCAATGGAGGAGCTCGGTGCAAAATGCACATCATAATATTGTTTCCCTTACTTTTGAATAAAAAGTTTGCAATAAATGCGTTTTATTACAATTCGCGCAAACTGCTTGTTAATAGTTAGGTGATCGCATGAAAATTATTCCATTTTATGCGTTACATTTTAGCTGCATTACATTACAGTTAACACGCTTTTAAGTTTGTTAATGTCATGCAAACAAAATGTAATTCATTAAAATACGTTATTTTTTTTGTTAGGACTTTATTATTAATAAACTATTTCCGCAAGTTGCTTGAAATAGTAGTTTATGAAACTGGTACATGAAAAGGTTATTAAAAACACAAGTTTCAGTTTAAAAAACGAGCCAAAAGCGAGTTTTTTAATAGAACACGAGTGTTTTAATACCTAGTTATGTATAGTTTCATACACTACTTTATCTAAACTCATGCCTACTAACCTGTTTTCATAATTTTTGTAAATTTGTCGTCTGCCATTTTTGATTATTCTTGTAAAAGCTTGTTCTGAAAGTGTTCGTAATTTCCGTCGTTATTTCTAGAATGTCAGGTGGAGTCAAATATCATTCATCACCATCCCTGCTGTCAGTAATTTTGGGGCAAAATCATTATTTTGACCCATAAAACCACTGTAAATAATTAATAAATTTCCTCGAACACTATGGCGCAATAAAATAAACAGTTCATCCATTGATTGACAGACCGAGTCCAACGCGCCGCCGTAAACCATAGACAATACCTGGCCGAAAATAAAGTTGACTGTAACCTCGTTACTGTATTGTATGTATTGGAGAACATTATATAAAAACCTCATTGGTATGCTGTATGTATAATCAGACATGGCTTTATGCGCTGAGTTCCCTTTGCCTTCCTAGTTAGTATTACATGTACTGTAATCTCAGAAAAAGTTTTTTATAGCATTATGCTGTTCGGAGACCTATACTATAAATTTAATTTTTTAATTTTTTGGGACGTTCATGAAAAATCTTTTTCATTATGCCAATAGTTTTGAGTTCGTAATGAGGATTTTACAATATGAGGTTAGATAAACACATTTATTGCATACTTTTTATTCAAAAGTAACGAAAACAATATTATGATGTGCATTTTGTACCGAGATAAAAAGTTACCCCTTTAGGGCCTTCCGAAGCACGCAGACCGAACACAAAGGTTGGGGGCACATTTGGGACATTACACACAATCATACGGCATTTGAATTAGTGGTCGAGTCGACAGAACAGGCGGCAAAATGAAATAAACCACCGAGTTTGAGAATCCAATACCAGGCACATTTTGGTTTGTAATTACGTGACATATAAAAGGGCGACATTCGTGTTAAATCAGAGGTTCCCAAACTTTATGAATTTTTCCTGTTTTCCGTAAACCCTTCCGTTCATAATATTGAATTTTATCAAATGTATAAATTTAATTACAACATGTTTTGGACAGACGGAGATGTTCACTTTGATAGAGTTTACTGTAGAGCGGAAAATTTCAAAATAAAAATAAACTATAAAGAGTCCGTGGAACTGCAAACACAAGCGGTACAAAACTGCGCTGCGGCTTTTGCAAGTACTGTGATCAACAATAAGCGAATAGGTATAGTGAAGAACACGTCAAGTTATACACTTGCAGTACGAAATTTGTCTCTATTGTGAAGAATTGAAATAGGTACAAGTGCAATGTGTATTATGTGTAATAGCTTGATGTGTCCTTCACTGTGTCTTTTATTAAGTATAAGCACATAAGTAATTTCTATGTGTATTATATGTAAGTATTATGTAAAAAATACATAGGTGCTATCCGTGTGAGGCATATTATACATTAATATTTACGGGGCTCCTACATTTTGGTAATGATCTGACTAAATGAGATCCGATCTCTTGGACCTCCATTTACATTTTCCCTAAAACCCCTTTTTTTCGCTGTCTTGTGCCCCTTGCTGGTCCGAGTCGACCCCTGGGGGTCGATAAAAACCACTTTGGAAATCATCAGTGTAGATACAGTTTCTCTGTAATAACAGCAACTTTCATTTCTTTGTCGGTTTCGAGCACGTTCGCAAATGCAAAAAAGTTTGCAACCTCGTCCATTTACCGACATTGGTTTGTCTTTTTGTGTTTTGTTTAAATTGACGGACATTTTCAGCTAAGGGTTTTTCAAAGTACGGTTAAAAGGTTTGTCAAAGACTTGCTTCTTACGGGTATCGGTAGATGTGGTAGAATTTTGCCATGTAGAGAAACCCTAGCCAAGGAGCCATAGACTTAAAGAGGGCTGCCAACTTTTTTTCTGAATTGTAAATCTTGTGATTAAAATAGCTACAAAAAAAAGGATTATCCATTTTTGCCCGGGACAAATATAATGAATTGAATTATTTCAAATGTTTATCTATTTGTTATAGAAACTATATTTTGCAACGCACCTTGCAGATACTATTATCGTTATACCTTATCTTTTGTAAATGTACCAATTTTTAAAAAACGAATTCTCTAATAAATTTAAATACTACATACCCTAAATTAGCAACTCTATGTTTTACGTTACAAATGGAAACGACATTGAAATAACGTTCATATCGGCGCGTATTACAAAGTGGCTGTTACGACGATCGCTGCGTCGTCGCCGCGCCGGATAGCGCATAATAGGAGAAAATAATATTTTTTAAAAGGACGCGATAGACGGAAAAAAATATTGAATAATAATTTTATCGATCTATAAATTGTCTTCATTATGGTGAAAGAATAATTAAAATTGCTTCAAACATTCGGAAGGGGTAAGACAACTTTTGTGTTAATCAGAAATCTTCCTTCGATTTGTTTTTGTCAAAAGTAAAGGCAGAAAAAAGAAACTATAAAATTTAAATTTTTATTTTTGGGTATTTTGTGCTTATCGTGCACTTTTTCAAGTACCTTTGGATTTATATTACCCGTATATAACGTCCTACAATTTAAAGCGAAAAAAATTCAAGACATGATAGAGTATTCCTAATAGACCACGTTCAATCAGAAAAAAAATTTTTTGCGCGACCATTTATTTACCTTTCTATAGAAATTTAGTTAGCTGATTGAACCACTATGTAGTGGGAAGTGAAAAAAATATTTGACCAAAAATTTTTTTTTCTCTTCTTGTTTGTGCTCAGTTAACGATACACAATCTACCCTAAAATTATTTTCACTTATTATTGTAGGACCTTAAATAGTTAGGAGGTGTCAGGCTTCAAGTCTAAATTCACCCTAAAAACGTCGTTAGAAGCTGAACATCTGTTCACTTATATGTCATTAAATGAAAATACTCTTTTCATTTTGGAATAATACGATTAAAATTATTGAAAATATTTGAACTATCGGTATAGGTAAATTAAATTACCTTAATTGCCTTAATTGTCAAATTACTCATTTAAATTTATGCAATTTAAGTATCTTTTTTGTGTAAAGCAGGGCAAAATACGGGACGAGACTTTCTCGCTACTAACAATAATCCCCACGAGCCTATTATCTTCATATCTGTTGGCAAATTGAATGAAGCATCTATTAGTCGATAATAAAGTTTTCTCAGACCAAGGTCTGGCTTATCTAAATCCTGAAATCAAAGCCCTAAGTGACTTTAGATACGACATTGTTTACTTCAAATAAAAAATATCGAGTATTAAAGATTCTAGTCATGCGAAAGTAAAGCGTTTCACAAGTTTCTCCATAATTTTCGTAACACGTCGTCTTAGGGATGATAATACCACAGTAAAAACAGAATAGTAAGATAACTCGCGCGCCTTGTGAGACATAAATACCTACTGTTGCAGGGTTGTCCCTTACTCTTGATTTTGTAGCGAAAACGCTACTGCGGGGCGGGCTGTGGAGCGCAGCCCCAACTTGTACCGGCATAAATACTGGCATAAATAGTTGCCGTTGTGTGATTGTGATTGTTGTGTGCTGTGTTGGTGCATACTGACTGGCACGCACACCTATTAGCCACGCTCGGTACCTTTAGGTGAAAATAGTGTACTATTCGGTTTTTACTATGGTGATACACTCCGGTACGTTATAAATAACAATACAGTAAAACTTTGACTTCCACGCGATTGTAAACGCATCTCACCTTGTTTGTCGCCATCATGATGCCGGTTCACCAAGCACATGAGGTGTTCCTGGCATTGTGGTGCCTGCACGGAGTGCTTGTACGCGCGGTACACCCTCAGCACTGGCTCAATGACCTCCAGGTTCAGGGTGTCAGTCAGGCGGTCGGCCAGGGCGTTATAGTCGCCGCGGCTGGCAAGAGACTGGCTCGCGGATTGCGCCATCTTCATGGTTTGCTGGAATGGGAGAGAATGGGTTGTTTCATTTGGTATAAGTAACATTAGCCGCGATTAGTCAGGGGAGTAGATAGATTAGAAAGATAAGAATAAAGAAGAAGAAATAAGAAAAAGTTTATTGCACTAAGAAATAATTTTGTCTTCAGTAATCATATGAGAATAAAAAATGTTTTTTGTAATGTAGTGGACGAGTACCCGATTCTGATGACTAAAGTTCTTAGTATATAAATAAAACAATATGTTCAAGTTTTTCGTTATATCATAATGGAAAGCATATTTTCTCTTGACCAATAAGAAATTGTCTTAGGGCATTGTCAACCCCAGATTCTCGTTCTGGGCCAAACTTGATTGAACTTCGTATGGCACAATTTATGAAGTTGCAAGGCCGCGCGTGAAAATATACTCGTATTTATTTTGTGTGTTTCCTTTTTATTATTTTAAAACTACTCTTCAAATTAAAAATAATCTGGTAAGACTTGAGTTAGTGTTGTTAACTATATAGTTATTTTCAAAGGACTGAGATTTTATTCTGACAAGATGAAGAAAAATGTAGTTTTTAGACCGAGACGGACAGAGTCATTGACCAAGAAGTATTTTTTCCATGAGATACTACATTGTAGCTCAACTGTACCTTACCTTGGCATACTCGACTGCTGGTTTCACGTAGCCCGCCACATCTGTGTCCATATCCAGGTACTGCTTCAGCACGTGGTTGAGAAGTACAGTCAGTGACTTCTCCGGTTTCTTCATGTTGAAGTGAGTGCTTTCGGGGAGCCCTTGCGACTCCAGGAAGCTGTTGATTATGTACTGGGCTGAGGCTATGTATCTGAAAGGAAATGAGTTTTTATTACAATTTTATTGAGAACGGAAACACTTTAAGTTTTTTTGGCTGTTTGCTAACTAACTAGCCCGGTTTAAGAGGAAAAAAAGTACAAGTACCTATATGTTTTTTAATAATATAAAAATTACTAAAACCGCATAATAACGTCAAAATAAGTATGACCCTTTCTGTGAAGAACAGACATGACCCGTTCCAAAGCACTGCTACAAAACGGAGCGAAACGGAAATTTCTTGTCGGAAAATCTCATCATTTCAACAATGGTCCTTGCGAAGTTTGCATTGCAACACAAATCGAAAAACTTAGTATTCTAACAGCTTAAGAATTGAATTGAAGGAGAAATAAATTCTGTTACAAACTTTTGCAAACACAACTGCAGGCACCTATTTTAAAATGCAGCGCACGTGTTCAGGTATCCTGTCTTTTAAAACAGGTACCAAGTAAACCTGTTTATGCAAAGTAGTTAAATAGTGAACACTCACCGTTGATAGACTTCGGGCTTAGCTACGTGCACTACTGTGTCAGTCAAATATTTAGCTGCAGCTTTAATCCAATGCCTCCTAAAGGAATGATTCTCGAAGCTCTTAAACATCTGATCAAAACTGATCCTTCCATCGGGACCAGTGAACGCTTTCATTACTCTTTGAAGACCAGATTTCTGCCAGATAGTCTTTCCAAGCTCAGAGTTGACGAAAATATCCCAGTACAAATGAGCCTTTTCCAAGAACGGAGGCAGGAATGATGCGTGATCCTTATGGTCATCCGCTCGCTTCTGTGCTTGCTCTCCCGAAAACTGGTTTATGGTATTCATGATTACTGGCAAGAACGCAGCTGTGTTCTTGTTCTCTAGGAACGTCGAAGCCAAGCTGAGGATACCATCTAAGTTCAAGCCTTCTGATTGTTGCTCTCTCTTCTGTCGATTCTGGGCGGGCTTCGGTTCATCGTTGTTGGCCATTTGCTGAGCAAACATTGAGATCATAGAGCCAACTAATGAGGGGTCTAGACCCTGTCCGTTCTGATTACTGAGTAGGCTACCCAGTCCTAGAAATTGGTAATTATGTTTAATGTACACACGTTCGAGCAATAATGTTATGTGAGGCGTTAAAAAACTGCGCTTGGACTTGCGCGACAAAAAGTGTTCTTTCATATTTAAAACCAAAGCACAATTAGATTTTAGGAGACACAGAAAAGGCTGAGCACTAATAAAAATGGGGAAAATATCTTTGGATGCAAGCTCAAGCTGTAACCAAATGAATCCCATTAGTTAGTCCGAATGCTTATTCATTTGCATCTAATGTCAGAGCAATTAACTGGCCGAATAAAAACAAAAGACAATCAATGTCTATTTTGAAATTAGAACAGTTCTTACCAGACAATACATCACCAGCGTTACCGTTTCCAGACTGTCCCAACAGTGATCCCAAATTCTTTGCATTGTCCCCTTGCATCAGGGTCCCTACGATGTTACCAATTGCTGCCAGACCCTGCATGTTGTTACCCCCAGATCCACTATCCCCCATGTTTTGGAGAAACGATGATGCGATGTCCAGAAAAGGGATTTCATCGTCTGTTCTACCCCCCGAGATTGGTAGCGTTAATATGTGGCACACAGCGACGATCAATAAACTCAGGCGAGCCATGATTCACCTGAAAAGGAGTTATCGTTTGTATTTATGATGTGTTTCATTTTATAGCGCGTTGGAGTTTATGTTTGTGTAGCAATATCCTTCTGTGTTATGCTCTACATAAATAAAGTAATGTCGGCATATGTCGTGTGTTCCACTAAAATACGTCTTAAACTACCTGCGTCGGCATAGTACTTGTACTATTTAATAGGTACTAAAGAAGGAAAAATCGCAGGCCAACCTTTGCCCGTTTCGCAATAGCAGTCATAAAAGTGTGTCAGTGGCGATTTCATTGATGTTAGTTAAAAATAATTACATTTCTACTTTATGTTAGTGTTATGAAAAAGCAAAACGAAATAAGTTGACATTAATTTATGCAGCCAAATTCATAACGAAGACTCGGTTAGTAGTCGATCGGTATCAAGACCTGATAACCTATTTTGGGAAAAACGAAAAATGGTTTTCCTGTTCCTTACAAGCGCAAGCCCAGCCCTGATTTCAGAACCAAAGAAAACAAAAATTAAAAAAATTGTATTTCCAAAAATTTCACAATAATTATCCCTTCGTCCACTTCGTACCACCGATTCGTACCACCAGTGGTATGAAAAGGAATTTTGTTTCCTTATGGTACTACTGATCTAAATCTTTATAGATTTAATTGAAAGATGCTCAATATTATATATCTTGGCTGCTATAAAGCTTTCGTTTTTTTATGACTTTAAAAATATTACCAAATTTTATTATTTATTTATAAGTTATAACTCTGGCATAATTTCAAGGTGTGCTTACAATAAAACGAGATTATGCATAATTTTGATGAAAAGCAATATTATGGGTATTTTTGTGGCCTTTGTCGCGATGTTTTTGGAAAAACTAGGGACGTACACCACTTCATATTGGCCGTCTAAATGAAGGCCTAGAATTTTTTTGAATGAATTGTTTCTCTTTTGCGAGTTATTTTGATACTTACGAGCATGCTCCGAATCGTTATTCATAATACCTAAGTAGCAAAATAACACGAAAAGGAGAAACAATTGAATCAAATAAATTTTAGGTCTTCATTTAAGTGGCCAATATGGACAGTTGTATGTCCCTCATTATTACAAAAACATTGCGGCAATGACAAGAAAAATGCTTTTTATTGTGTTATTAAATGTTATTAAATTGAACAACCCTATAGCCTATATATTGACCACTACAAACCGCATCCATATCCGTTGAGTGGATTTCGAGTTAAAACGGAACATACATACAGACTGGCGAAAATTCTAAAAATTGTGGTATTATCCATAGTACAAAACGTACAAAACTAATAACCTTAAAACATCATTTAAAAATTCAAAAAAATATTCCTTGTACATACACAACTTTTTTACTACTTTATTATTAGTATAGATTTCGCCAGTGAGCCAATTTACCGTAGGTATAGCTTCCATTACAGATCAGTAATATGATTTCGTAAATGAATAGGTAACTGGCACATTCGGAATAAGTAAACAACATTGTTTACATCACATAGGTAATTAGATCGTTCGTTTTTGTTATTTTACTTCTTAGGTTTCATATTACGTTTTGATAATCATAAATTAACAGAAACGAACGTCTGATTATGTTATGTAAGCAATTTTGTTAAGGTTAGGTTATGTGTGATATAGGTGATTAGATCGTTCGTTTCTGTTATTTTACTTCTTAGGTTTCATATTACGTTTTAATAATCGTAAATTAACAGAAACGAACGTCTGATTATGTTATGTAAGCAATTTTGTTAAGGTTTATCAGGAGCATTTACAAAGTAATGCATAAAATAACGCAAGTTGGCTAGAAAAGCTTAAATAACATTAAAATATTGTCGTGCAGACCGCATAGTGTTATATAATATCACATTTATTTAATTTTATTACATTTTGTTCAAAAATAAGAAAAACTGGAAGTGTGAGTCCGACTCGCCCACCGAGGGTTCCGTACAAATTTGTAGGTACATATTATGAATATTTCATGTTTTTTTTTATGATTCAATTACAAATGTATAGTTTTCAGATTTTTCCCTATACTACAAGTATAAGACGGTATTACTTGCCAAATTTCATAGTTCTAGGTCAACGGGAAACAACCTATAAATTTTGATTCCCTGGAGAGTGTCAAAATATACGTTTTTTGCGGCATGAACGGCCGTATCTGTTTTTTACGGGAGAAGTTTGATTTTTTCACACCTTCAAGGGACTGTGGATTTGAGTTTAATGGTTTTAATTTCAACTCGATACCTTCACGCGTTCCCAAGATAAAGGTTCTTGACATACAGACGGACGGAAGGACAGACAGACAGACAACAAAGTGATCCTATAAAGGTTCCGTTTTTTACTTTTGGAGTACGGATACCTGAAAACAATTACAAGTTGTGCGTTTGGGAACGAATCCTAGAGCATAAAATCATATATTTTTGTCCAATTCATGGCAATTAATTTGGATCGATATATACGGTCCTACAATAATAAGTGATAATAATTCTAGGGTAGATCGTGTATCGATCACTGATCACAACCAAAAAGAAAAAAAGATTTTTTGATTTCCACCAGGCGCGGTCGTGGCCGGGCGTAAGAAAATTATGAACTTTTTAAAAAATGCCCCACCCTCAGCTACTGCTAATTAAGAGGCTATTTAAAAAATATATGGATGCTTTGTTTCTGTGTATTTCATGAAGAATACGGAAAATTGTAATAAATTTTTGGTGTATATGCATAGGGTTTTGTTTTTGGAAAACACGTTAGGATAAATTTTCCTCGATAGAAATTATTGTTGAAATGAGATCTTCTAACCTACTTTTTCTCCTCCTTTGACGAATAGAGATCATGTACAGAACTTAAACATATTTTATAAGATGGATTTTAACAACATCTAGTAATTAATTTTGGGAATTTTGCTAGCTATTTTAGATAAAATGAAAAAACATACATAAACATGCTCTGTTTTGCGCAGAATCCGTCCCTCTCGCACTGCGCGTTTTTTTGCTTGGAATGAGTGTGACAAAAATAAAGTTCACATAGCCTCCTAATAACACAACACTTAGGAATATTAAGATTTCATAGAACTTTCGAATTCGTTCCGTATTAGTTTACTATGCTGCTAGAAGCCTCACGAAAAGCATATCTGGAGTGTTTTCAAAATCGTAAACTCGTAAGTCTAGTTGGTATTCTGAGAATTTATTGAAGTTGTTTTGTCGATTAGTCGACTTCAAAGAACAAACAAATTAATTTATCCATGTATCCACTTATCCATCCATCGATCAGTCTGGCTCATCCACAGCTGGACAAGCCTTACCAAGATTTCACCACTCGGCGGTCCTCCTGGAAGATACTATATAACAATTTTATGAATAAAAGTCACCACGTAATTTCAAATAACAGGTTCTGCTTCCAATAGAGCATGTGAACATCTCGAGTATTACAGAACGCGTTCGACATTGATTTAGATTCTGCTATAGAACCTAAGGAGGTTAGAAAAACATCACAGTGTAAAGGTACACTATGATGTTTTTCTAATTCATATTATATAACTTGACATTTGCAAAGGCATATCCATGAATAACTATGAAAATTACTTATTCAGATTACTGCTAATAATATATTTCATAAAAAAATGAAAAAGATACTTAGTATAATATAATACTTATGATGATATTATTAACATTAACTATTGGTTACCGATCAAATGAGCGATACCTGCCATTGTTATCGCGGTTCGTTAAACTTACCGTATCGTACACTAATGTGAAAAAGCAATCAGACAAATTACCTGAATTTAAGAGTAATTTCAAACGAGACACACAGGTTTAAAATGAGTAGAAACTCTGTTTTACCATCAACAAAATTGTAAGACAAATCGCAGTGCAAACTGTAGCTCGGATGTAACTCACTGATAAAATGGTACATATTCCAAGTTCCATCAAGTGACAAGAATCAACACTATCAACAATCAATAGACATATCCAATGTTCCTATCTCCGACAGTAAAAGGGCGTTAGGAGTTTAATCCCCTCCGAATGAATTTACGTAAAAGAATATGTAAAGTTTATCATAAAAATACATATTGAATGTAAAATAAAACTTATTGTAATAGCCTTCTCCACATCATTATAATTGGTTGAAATGCAAAAGCGTCCTCCCCATGAAAAATCTGTACGCCCTTCATACTGTCTGGGGCCTTACCATCTAACTTCAACATCTATCGCTTTTAAAGGTATTGTGATTGGCTAGAATTTACGTGTGACGGCATATCTAACCAATCAAAATACCTTTGAAAGATAGCGATAGATTTGACTTTCAAACAATGATAGCAATCAAGGAATTCGCACATGCTTAGATAAAAATTAACATGGGCGCTTCACACTCCCAATTCTTATCGCGAAATTGATCTCTGCTCTGAGTGATTTGATTTCACAAAGACAGCGATGTACTATCAAACAAAAATCCGCAGGCCAACTAATGACCCGTATTAGAATAAAAATAAGCGCGATAATTGGGTCAGCGGTAATTTCTTTGATGGTACATTGTAAGTTATTATAGTGTATGAGTAAATAATTTAACAATATATTTGATCGCATTAGGCTTGATGCTGTAACGGTACATGTAAGAAGGAACGAAATAATACAATAAAAAAACATTTGCAAATACAATACCTTTGTTGAAATTAATCACTTGTCCTTGGCCAGAAAATTTTATTTTTTCTTTATGTATCAAACAGTCTTACATGTAATACATTAAGAAAAACACTTGGTTATTTATTTACGTAATCTTTTTACCTCAAATAACCCTGAGCATGCCCAAAAGCGAAACCGGTTGGGTGCAGTGAGAAATAAACTAACGAGCTCTTTGTTTCGGAACTCCTGTCACAGGAAGATAAAAATTCAATAATTTCAAAATTTAACATTTTGGCTCCTGATATTAGGATTGTGGATAAGGAATCGCTTCGCCTCCTGGGGGCCCCAATCTTGGATGACGCAGTGCCCAGGTTTGTAAGTGATCAAGTTGCCAAGTTCACACATTCATCCGAACGAATGAACAAAATAAACCCGCACATGGCCCTCTGCGTCATACGGCATTGTTTGTTTGTTCCTCAACTCACTTACACACTGCGTTGTTCACCAATTTGGAAGTTCCCGAATTTAGTTGATACACTAGATACCGTTTTGCGTCAATCTCTCACCACAGTTTTAAACTGCTCATTTGACGACAGAAGCTGGAGCCAGGCCACACTTCCAGTCCGTTTCGGCGGACTGGGTGTACGAAAGATCTCAAGCATTGCCCTGCCGGCTTTTCTGTCCTCTGTTTACAGCACGCACGTCCTCTTCGGTAATATTATAAGCCCGTCACTTGGTGACGTGGAGGCGTCGTGCTTGACGGAGGCCAGAAACGCTTGGACGCTTGCCTGTCCTGGTCGGGATCTGCCCATCGTTTTGGAATCACAAAAATCATGGGACGAGCCTCTCTGCGAACAGACCCAGAAGAATCTTCTGGCCACTGCTTCCAACCTCGCAGACCGTGCTCGTCTTCTTGCTACTGGTGAGCGTGAATCTGGTTTCTGGCTGCATGCTATTCCTTCTGCTAACATAGGCACTCTTCTGGACAAAACAACTTTTACCCTCGCCATCTGTCTGCGCCTCGGTACAAAGACAAATGAAAGTCATCGCTGTCAGTGTGGTGCAAGCGTCGACCAGTTGGGCCATCACGGCCTCTCTTGTCGGCGCAGCGCTGGCCGCTGGTCCCGTCACGGCAGCCTGAATGACGTCATTCGGAGGGCCCTTGCAACCGTTAACGTGCCGGCTGTTTTAGAGCCGAACGGTATCGCACGTGACGACGGCAAGAGGCCAGACGGAATGACGCTCATTCCATGGCAGAATGGTCGCTCTCTGGTGTGGGACGCGACGTGCGTGGATACTCTCGCTGCGTCCCATATCCAGTCGACCGCTGTCACGGCTGGCGTGGCTGCTGCAACGGCGGAGCGCAAAAAGCGGCGCAAATATGCAGCTTTAGGAGAAGGCTACATTTTTGTGCCGTTTGGAGTCGAGACGTTTGGGCCGTGGGGGCCTGACGCTCGACTGCTATATAAACAAATAGCATCTCGTCTGGTGGATGCTTCAGGGGACCCAAGGGCTGGAGCTTATCTCGGGCAACGCATCAGCCTTGCTATCCAGCGAGGTAATGCGGCCAGTGTCTTGGGTACTCTGCCCAGTGACAGCGACGACTTAAATAAAGTCTTTTATTTAATTTAACTTTTATGTTTATATGATTTAGTTAAGTTTTTTTTTTTTTTAATATATTATAATTTTAGAATAATTTAGTTATTAGTAATAAATTATAGATAATGTGTCAAATTAAAGATATTATTGTAACAATTAAATTACTTCTTACTTTATTATTAGTACTCGTATACATACATTCTGTGTTATGTGTAGGTATACTATACATAAAAGTATATAATATTATAGGTTTTCATAAACGTATTCTGTGCAAATTTTTAGCTGGCTACCCCCTAGGGAAATCCAGACTATTTAAAGTGTGTGAGTGTGAATAAAGACAAATATACGAGTAAAACGCGAGTGAGAGAGAATGATTATTATGAATGCTAATTATGATTATTTTCTTCAATGAACCGGGTTAAACTTATTTATCGAAGGAAAAGCAATGGAATTTTGGATTTTGGTGGTTTTACCAATTAAAAGTTTTCCCAATTACGTCATAATTTCAGGACCTTCTCGGATGGCTTCCTGAAGTTGAAATTGCGTGAAATAAATGTTAGGGTAGCTTGTATTATAAGTATATTCATAATAAAAGTTTAACTGGATAAAAATATTTTAATATATGTACAGTGGAGCCCGCATCAAGCTAAACACTTTCAGTATAAGCTGACCTCTCATTATATAGGCTTCCCGTACAATGTCTATAGCTAGATGCGGGCTCCACTGGACATTATATAATATTCATAAAATAGTAATATTGTCAATAACACCCTATCTACTACACTAATAATAAGTAGTAAAAAAGTCAGGTTTGTGAAAATAATTTCAAGTGAATTGTACTGAGGACAAAAAAAATAAGACTTATTAAACGGATTTGGATTTGGTCAATATTTAGGCCATAAGGTTTTTTATATATTATTATTCTGTAAAATTTTATGAAAATTATAAAATAAATAACCAAGTTAAATTATTCAAAACAAAACGCACAGCAAATAAATTACGAAAAATTTCAAAAATATAAAATTGTTCAGAAATCAAAAGGTTTCAGCTTAAATTTAAACAAATTAATGGAAAGATCTCAAGATCTTTAGTGATTTTAATTATTATATCGTCATGCCATATATCCCCGAAGGGGTGTCAGAGGTGTTTCCAACTGTTGACTATTACTACAACAACGGGATAGTAACTCAAAATAAGGCTCACCCATACGCTGAATTTCGGGCACAAACACACACTTTTAGGGCATGCAGGTTTATCTGACAGCGTTTTTAGAGACTCTACTGGGAGGTCTATAGCATACATGCTGGTGATCTTGAAAGTCGAAATTGGTGGCTGGATTTAATGAGACGTTATAAAAGTAAAAAAAAAGGGAAAATATATGATAAATTACAGAATCTCTGGATTCTGGAATTATGTGCCTTGATTAGATTTTTTTTCAAATCAAAATCTTTAATTAAATAAATACCAAACATAAGTCTAATTTAAAACGAATTTCCGCTTTGATTAATTATGTTTTATACAAAGAAACAAATTGAAACGTAGTCAAATTTAATATATTATAAAAACAAGTGATTTCCCTAGATTATTTTTGAAGAATTTTTGTCATGATAATTGTAATTAATTATTCAGGTATATTTTAGCGCGTTCGCAACTTGATTCCCCGTCGAGCGACGGAGAGGTCAATACGGGACGAGCGTGCGAGTGAGTGAGACGCACGCACCCGGGGTCACCAGCATTCATTGTCGCCTTAAAAAGCCTGCGCTGTCTGTCTGACCCTTTATCTCAGGAACGCGTGGAGGTATAGAGTTGAAATTAAAATCACATACCCAGATCTACAGTCCCTTGAAGCTGTGAAAAAATCAAACTTTTAAGTTAACGTAAAAAAATATACGGCCGTTTATGCCACAAAAAACGTATATTTCGACACTCTCAAGGGAATTGAAATTTATAGGGTATTTTCCGTTGACCTAGAACTAGAAAATTTTGCAAGTAATACCTTCTTATACTAGAAGTATATGGAAAAATCTGAAAAGTATACATTTGTAATGAAATCATAAAAAATATAGTCTTTAACGGAATCCTCGGTGGGCGAGTCCGACTCGCACTTGTCCGGTTTTTTATTATGCCTTACTCAAGAGGACCGTGTACCTAGAGCATGGTCCGCGTGCCACTGGTGGTTCCTGGAAGCACCCGAAGTGGTCCGCGAAGCCATCCGAAAAAATTTGATTTGAGTATTACTGAACCAAGGATTCAGAAGTTACTAAAGAGTATGCAGTCACGAAGATCACATTAAGATACTTACCTTAATCATCTCAGTCTAATGTAAAATTTTCGTAAAAAATTAAAATACTTTGAACGATGGCATGCGTGTTTTATTTAAATTTATAGCTATATATAACCCTTTATTCATTCACTTTAGGCATAGGCATATTACTTCCATGGAGTTGGTGGTCCGTGGCAAGACAGAAAGCCCCTCATCACAAAAAGGTTAAGAGCCACTGATCTAGTGAAAAAAATATGTTGTTTGATTAATCTGAGAGTATACTATGGTACACAAGGAAAGGTTGCAGGTTAGCCAACTTTCTGTCAATAAATAACAATAAAACACTAGTATGGTAAAAATTACTTTACCAACAGTTAAAAAAATGTATTACAATTTTACGACTTCATGAAATACACAGAAACAAAGCACTCGTATATTTTTTCTAGAATTGTCTAGATATTTTACAGATTTCTACTATATTTCAATCAAAAGGCAATGTATTACGGGCATCAAGTGTTTTTCTTAACGTGTAGTCGCAATGGCTTAAATCGTTAGAAATATGTATTTTGAACTGCACTGTACATTTAGCTTGTAACATTACGATGCAAAAAGCAAATATGAATAAAGATTATTCTTTTCACGCTTCATCGATGACATGAAAATAAAAACGTAAATTGTGATTCTTATTAGAACTGCATAAAACCATACTTGCTTATTTTTGTTGGAAAATTTGCTGTTTAATATTAAAAGCGAAATCGGCAATCTTTTCTCAAATCTCAAGATGTTTCATTTTTTTGCAGAGGTATCCATTTTATATTTTCTACCTATAAATAATTGTATCGTGATATAGATCAGGAGGCCTTAGAGAAAAATAACCAAAAAGAAAGTAAAAAAATAAATAAGTAGAGGCTTGTTTAAATAACGAGGAACAAAGATTTTGTAGGGAATAGGCTTGTAGACAGGGTAAACATAATATTATCCTATTTAGTCCGTCATTTAGATTATCAGAAAATATTGGACACGTATTTTTTCTTTTGTCAATCAAACAAAAAATGACAGAGATAAAGCGCGTCAAAGTTTGGGAGAAAAATGACGTCACTTCTAAGTAAAATTGTACCTAGATGTGACGTCACGTGGAACTTCAGCGGGCTATATCTTCGTCATTGTTTGTTTAATTGAAAAAAGATAAAATACGTATCCAATATTTTCTGATAATCTAACTGACGGACTAATACATTTTTTTAGTCATCATGCCTATTCAAAGTTTTCAAATGGATCTAGTTATATGTCGAACGAAACGCAAAAATTTGCTATAAATTACAAGACGCTCGCCACGTACTTTCATACAGGGCAATAAAAAACAGGTAAGTGAATGCTTTCAAAAAAATCATTAATTCTGGTATACATTTAACGTTATATTTTATATTAAATTTCCTATTCACCTGATCACGGACCTACCCGCTGAAGGTGTCGTAATATAACTGTATATACTAGTTTATTCGTTTCTGAATGAATGAAAATACAGTTCACTAGAAATAAAAAAATCATTATATCTGGTTATAAAAAATAGATACATATATATGTATATAACTTACTTTTTAGTATAATTTGTATGTAGAAGATACTCAACTAAAATTAAAGTAGGTAGGTACATATAGCTTTTCAATTTACGCTAACAAATAAAATAAAATGTGTAGCTTTTTAACAAAGAATTTTACAAAAACAGATCAATCATTACACCAGCCGTGTAGTTTTAAAAAGAAATCTGCAAAAAAAAGAAACAAAGAAAATAAAACGAAATGTTTAAATTTTCCAGTATTTGCCTTTCAAACGTCTCAGTATCAACTTTCTGGCGGCTATTCTTGCAAAAAATTTCACACGCTTTGCTTTTCACACGCCTTTGTTTATCGCGTCATAAATGCCGTGTGATGATAAATCTATTAACTATAACTGCTTAAAAGACATGTAAAGCATGTTACGTAAACGGACAAACGGTTTGTACTTTAAAGCTTTGGTACGTTTCTGAATAAAGAGCTTGTAAAAATCACCCGCTTTCGGCGTTCGCAAATTGTCGCGTGTGCGAGAACCGCCGTCTTGCGATGCTAGATAATCATAGTTTGTTGATCCTACGGTAACGACTTCACGGAACACGACTTGTGTTGTGACGTCACAAACCAGTACCTGATGTCAATGACCCCTGCAGACCGCTCTACCTGCTGTCAGAACGGTCGCCACTGAACGTGTCGGGTTATGATTTGTCCAAGTTATGACGCGTGTTTTCCAATTTCTTAAAAAGACATCAAGCTATTCTGCTGTAGTTAGCAGTTTTTGGGTTATGTCTTCGGTTTCTCTCACATTACTCTCACAGCTACCTCCCAATTCCAAGACCACAGCAACGTGCGTAACAGCCGTAGAAACTGTGAGCGTTGAGAGTATCGTATCCAGCCCTGCAAGTATACTAACTTCTGTGAGGTATGCATATTTGAGCCGTTAGGCATTGGAATAAACTGGCCCTATTATTCGAGCCACGGCGTCATGCCCACAGCACATTACCATGTATGTGTCGCAGGCATCTGGTTAAATTCAGTGACTTAACTAAATGACTAGGCTTTTGATTTAAATGGTGGTCATAAAAATATCCACGAAGGTTACGGATGGCGGTCGCGCTACGTCTACGTTGGTTGTCTACGTGGCGTGACTCCCTGCGACATGTGTACTATCGAAGGAATGGCCGCAGACCTACTTTTCGCCTGTATTGTAACTCAGGGCTGGGCTTGCGTTTGTAGGGAACACCACAGAACATTAATAAATATTTTCTGTTCTGTGGGGAACACCAAAAACAATATTTATAATTATAAAATACAACTAATTTTAGAACAATCTTGATATTGAACACTGATTTCAGTAATTTAGTTGCATAAATTAATGTCAGCTTGTATTTTATAGCAAAGATAACCCGTAATGGATACAAAAATAAATATTACGCGTTTTTTTTTCTCCGTAGGCTAAGGTTGGTCCGGACCTCCTAAGCCCCCCATTATATACGCCCATGCTTAAAGCGATATTTAGCGAGTCCTTAGCCAAGCATCTATCGCACCTTTTACCGGATTTAAGTGACTGTGGGGCTACAGATAATAGAAATACCCTAAAGTTTTGATAATAACAATGTTACTGGCGAGTTTTGTACTTAGATAAGATTTAAAATGCTACGACAAAAAAGTATCTGTAGCTCGTCGTTAAAATGTATCTTATCTCAAACGACATGAACGATGGCGAAGATGGTTACAATAGAAATTCTAGTTGAATGTGTCATTTTGTAATTTTAGGTATTTATGGGACCTATTACGAATCCTCCGCTGTCCGTCCGTCCGACTGTCACAGGATCTACAAATTCAGCCGTATTAGGTAGCCAGCTGAAATTTTTACAGAATTGTGAAAAAAGATGTTAGTAGGACCTAGGTCTGCAAAGTAGAGTGAGTGACAATTTTAAGTCGGTCCGTTGCACATACATATAAAATTATTACTAAGTATACGTCTGTGGTCCGTTGCGTTGTGCAGAGTATGGGCGTGCGTTGTCGTAGAGAAGTAGAAGTACTACAGCAATTCACAAAAATCGGTTCTTTCTTAGCGTGTTTGTTCATTATTATTTGCAACCCTAGATATTATTTATACCTCTGCTGCAATTGCTGTGCCAGATCTGATGAATCTTCAATGAAAAATGCTGGCACAGGTCTCCCAGATAGTCCTAAGCTGTTTCTTTCGACTCAATTTACGTTTAGGCAAAGTTATTTATCGGCAAGGAAATAAGTAATACATTTATGGAATACGTCGTTTTGTTAACGAAAACTGGTGATAGTACTCGTCCATATAAATAACTTTTACTATGGAATCGTGAAAAAAAATCAGCTAATTCATACATTTGGGTCGAGTAGGCATTTAAATTTTCTATGGAACAGCTGACATTTTTTTCACGATTACAAGGTTGGCTCCATAGTAAAAGTTGTTAATATAGACGAGTACTATCACCAGTTTTCGTTAACAAAATGACTTAAAATTTCACGTTGTATTGGCGCTTATTTAAGAAAAAAGTTAACTTATTTTATTGTTAGATGATAAATAGTGAAAACCACATAGAATATTTAATAATTTATTACTACAAACGAGATTAAATATTGCTAAAATAATTATGTCGGAATTGTAAAATTGTCATATCAACAAAATAAATTGTTGCAAGAACATTTAATTCTGCCTACCCCGATCAAGTTAAGATTTAGGTTACCAAATTTAGTTTTACTAAACCTGATGAGGGCACGATTGGGTGTTGCGGTATTATGGTTCTTTCACTGTTCATCATATTTTTTGCAATCTAATATTGACCTAATAAAGAAGTATTGACCTGTAGCTGCGGCAGCTCAGTTCAATATGACGCAAGTGTCTGCCTGGGTTCGAAACCTGCCGATCGATGAATTTTTAGGAAAGTATAGTATCTGTATAGTATTCGTCATATGCGTACCTGCTTACCACTTGACGAGCGTCAAGTTGGGTACTATGACCCAAAACGCGTTCGTTTGTGCCAACAGTACGACGATATATAGAAGAAAGGGAAGGGCTACTCGGTAATTAAGTTGGGATCAATAAAGCGTTGCCGGCGGAGGAGTTCACATTCAATAATCCACCCAGTAACACTTCTGTCAACCCTTCGGGGAAAATATTGTGATATTCATTTTCTAATAAATTGACTATTTTATAAAAGTGAAGAAAGATTTTACCCACATACCAGAGTGGTCCCAGACCAGACGTAAAGATAGAAGATTGTTTTAAGAAAAAAACTTTCAACGTTCGAAAATCTAAATTTGCAAAGAGAAGACACTACCTACATTAATTTGTATTTGTTTGAAGCTCTCATTGAAGTTATACATGGATAAAATTGGTCACCGCACTCAGAGAGCTTGCTTTATGACCGAACCGCTATGTTTAACCTCGGGTTAAACATTTGTGTATACGTGGCATGTATGGAGACTTGGGGTGCAATTGTGCAAGACAATCGTATTAATTTGACAGCAAGAACGTACGATTTCAATTGTCAAACGAGCAAATTTGCTTAGCCGAATAGCCGTTTGACAATTGAAATCGTACGATTTAAACCGTCAAATGAATACGATTGCCTTACAAAATTGCGCCTCTGGTTTTAACCTGGCTTTATTATAAACATTTCATTATAATTCGGTGATTAATTCAAATTCATGATATTAGTATGTTTGTTAAAATGTAAAATTTAATTCTTAGATAATGTCCAGATAGTACTATGTTGATTATAGTATCTATCTAATTATAATTAGTGTATTATACTCAATTACGTGATAATAAAATTTGCAGGTAAGTATTTTATTTTGCTGTGAACTAAAATATTATTAATAGCAGGAAAATATTGAGGGATAGATAGTTACTATGCGTCTTAGCCAATTAGGCGAATGGAGAATACTTAATGCCTTCCAGTTAAGGGCGATTATTAGTTAGTTCATTCGTCTAATTGGTTTAGTCGCGTTGTGTTTTAATGTATACACGCACAGCTCAATAATGTGTAAATTAAATATAAAACTTACCCTTAAAAAGTCCTTAGCCACAACTATTTTCTGATCAGAAATTGAATCTTTCCGTTTTTTATTGTAATTCTTCACTTCGAAGCACGTTCATGACTCAATCAGTGTACCGGTACTCACCACGTAGATATAACTGTTTCTACGATTAATACACAGCGGAAAATGCAGTCGATGTTACCACACTTCAAAATAATCCATCAATAAAACCTATCAATAAATTCATCAATCTCACAAGCCGTCAAGAAAAGAAAATGCAATTTCGCAGAAAAATACTTGAATTTAGAAATTAACGTTCGAAATCGGCGTAAGAGCAACGTCAGATCTCCACGAAAGCACTTTTTCGTCTAAACTGTAATATGTTTGTCTCTTTTCCCTCTTGAGAACTGTCTCCTTCAAGCACGTATGGAAATTGAGCGCATTCGGCCTTGACTGTGAACTCTCGGAAGAAAATCAAGAAGTACCGTTTCTGTCTCGCATCCCTGTCTTTTCTTACAAGATTGTACGTTGTATCATGTGATAGAAAGAGATCGGTATAGGCTATGTTGGTGCGAGGTTTGACAGTCATTGACCGCGAAGGCTTCGAAGGACCAAAATAAAAGAAAATGATTGAGTACAGTTATTTAGTTACCGTTAGTTTAGAGTCCTTTGATCTTCATAAGTAAGAAAGTTAGGACAAAACGGTCTTCAATGAGATTGTCTATCTTTGTTAATACAATAAACAACACCTACATTATTTAGTTGCATAATTTTATTTCCCGGAATATTCAAAAAATATTTAACACATATGTATTTGTATGTTTTGTAAAAAGCCTTAACAACACAACTCAGTTTTCAATTGAATTTATTTTACTTATTTACATAATGTGTTGGTATGGTAAGTATTTACATATTAATTTACAAACTAAATATTTGCTGACTATAATAATATTTGTAAGCGTTTTGTCGAACAACGAGTATAATCAAGTCAGGCGGGACCACTGATATAATAATATGTATATACCTATAAAACGTGACTTTCGTTTTATATAGCCAAATTTATACTGGAGACTTGGTAAGTGAACAAGACTAAGGTTAAATGCCCCCGTTTGCGAAAAATGAAATTTATTTGTTTGTGCCCCTATACTTGTTCAAGAACAACCTTGACTCAATTAGTATAGGAAGTCTACATTTTATTTTGCTCATTTCGCAGAAAGGGTCAATGAACCTAGGTCCTGACCACTTACCGAGCAATAAGGTGACTTTAATTTATGCAGCCAAACTCATACCAGAGGCTTGGTAAGTGATAAGTAACACGGATCGATAACACTTTTTGACCTCACATAGTAATTGACTCGGGGCTGGGCTTGCATTTGTAAGGAACACGAAAAAAATATTTTTTCGAATTTCACAAAAAAAGTTATCGATCCGTGTTACTGATCACTTACCAAGTCTCCAGTATGAGTTCGGCTGTATAAATTAAAGTCAATAAGATATCTATGGGCGGGACAGTATACAGTAGTAGTAAGTGGCAGGAGGTACAGACGGACGACTGTGCCAGCCGGAAGCCTATTGTAAATATTGTTACCGAGAATTATTTAACTTATGTAATTAATAATAATTAATTTAATATTATTAATGCTTAGGTTTTTAACATTAAAATTAAAAATAAAATTAAATATATTTACCTAAAATGTAAATCATTAAATCTAAAAACTATAAATAAAAAACCGGTCAAGTGCGAGTAGGACTCGCGCCCTGAGGATTCCGCACCATACAAATAAGTTAATAGACTTAAATTATTTGAATAAAATTTTCTTTGTCATTATTAATATCATTTTATACTACTGTCGTGAATTTTTTCACATATCCAAAAACAACCGTTTTGCTGGCAGGAGGGATACTCTAATAAAAATTAAAGCTTAGTATTTCGCAAACGGATGCCTGAATCGAAAAATGCTTATCATATCAGTATCATACACACGCAATATATTGGACGACCTATCTAACGACAACCCACACAAGGGAATAGACGAAAAAAAATCATCCCCACCGTATTTTATTTTGCCGCTATCGGCTTGATTAATATGTATTTTATATCCATCCCAAATCACAGCTTTCTAGTACTAAGTCTCTGAGTTAACCCGCCGACAGACGGAAAGAAACTATAAGGGTTCCTTGGAGACCCTAAAATCTGTTTCCAGATCACTGCCCCGCGGTAAGGTGCCTAGAATGCTGACTACATTACCCCTCTGGATAGTCAGACTTGTTTCCTGGCCGAGGTAAGCAGCAGCCCTCTGATCACCCTGAAAATTCCCCATATACAAAAGAACTTGGCAAGCTTTGATGCATGTGTGATGAAACCGTTTAAACTTCAGCTGTCCGAACTTGCCAAGTTATCTGGGGGCACGGCAGTGCCCCCCGCCAAGACGAGCCAAAAGCGGGCGGGGTACTACGTACCTTTTCTCGAAGCGTTTCGTCGTATTTTAGAACCCTCATAGCTTCGGTCTGGATAATACTAGAGATACCAAATTCTCAAGATAAGAAGCGGTAAGCAGTTTTATTAAACACAATAAGTTTCACTTGTCTAGCATTTATACTTTGAATTTTATTAATGCCTAAAATACGTCTATTTCGTCACTCACTCACTCACTCACTCACTGATGATCATCAAAACCTCTAGGGTACTTCCTGAAGTCCTAGAAAGCTGAAATTTGGTATGCAAGCTACGATTAACACACAAATAACAGATAAATTAAGAAATCTGTAACTTTCACCCTCCAAACCCTCTTAAGGGGAGACCGGTTCTGTATTATTAAAAATATATTTCCGACTTCCAAAAGTCCTAGAAATCTGAAATTTGGTATGAAGGCTACGATTTGCACACAACTAATGAAAATATTAAAATATCTGTTAATTTTACCCTCCAACCCCCCACCCCATTAAGGGACCAAGGTGATAAAAAATAAGGCGCTAAAATTCTTGCGCCTGACAAACAATTCGACACCCTCTTGGATAAGGGACCCTCATATTAACTTGAGCGCGGTATTGTTCCTGTAATCTTTACCTAATACATAATCAATACACCTACGTAATACCATGACTTGTTATATATTTTTCGGTCTTCTAGTTTTGGAGATAATAATAATAATAATAAAAAATTCCTTATTGCATTAGAAATATTGTACACGAGGCGAATTTAATGCTATTTAGCACTGTCTTCCAGTTAACCTTTGGTAGTGTGGATCATTATTGGATAGTGCCGGGAAATGTGTCGGTCGTAGACAAAAGCTAAAATCTATAGGGACGGGGGCATTAAAATATTCCAATTATCTACATAATATAAATAATAATAAACATCATATACTTACTATCAAAAATAAATAATAAAAATATATATAATAAAAATACTTATAATGAGTGATATGCAATTAGGAGACAGGTTCAAAATTCATACGATAAGGAAGGGCAGAGGACATGATTACGTTAAAAACTTACTTTTTTGAGGATATTTTATATGGAGTCAACCCTTGGGTATTAATTTTATTTAAATTTTATTATCTGCCCTGTTGGAGGCCATAGTAACAGGTAGGTAATCTGTAAAATTAGTAATCCAGTGGCTATCTAAGATTTGTAAAAATTGTCTACCATGTTTTACGCATTGGACATGTGTGTGTAACATATATCATGTGTGTGTTAAATAATACTAGTTTATGCTACGAGTGCGTAAAGGAGGCAATAGCTTGTACGAGGAACGATTTGAAACACGAGCGATAAGCGAGTGTTTTAAACGTTACGAGTAAGTTATTGCCCTTACGCACGTGTATGATACTACGATTTTCAATGCATAGTGTGAGTAAATAAATTAAGCGTGATTAAAGAAACAAACAAACAATTAATACTTACTTCATTTGAACTTTAGGCGGGCATTCTTTTTCTTTGCAACTTGCGTGCAACTTGACGGAAATAAGCTGCTTTCACTTTGATGTGTTCGAAGGCTGCTTTCAGTCATATAACATAATTTGACTCCACCAGATTATTCAAATAATGGGAACAACAATGGCTGCCTGAAATTATTCTTTAGATACAAAGAATGTTGTTATCAAGGAAGACCGACCGATCGATAACGTTGTATTTAAAAACAAATAATGTACAGAGAATGCAAGTGGCCAGTATCATTTCGCGAACTCGAAAAACTCAAAACTTTTTGTCAACAAGTTCTTATTCATATAACGATTAAATGAGGTTACCTACCACGAAGTTAATTTTAACCAGATTTCAGTATCCTTCTTTATACCTATCTATTATCAAAAAAAAAGCGGCGGTAGCTTCGGGGTAGAACGCTGGCCTCTCAATCTCTGAGATCCAGGTTCGATTCCCGGCCGGGGCATGCACCAATGAGTTTTTCGGAATTTATCTGCAGAGTATTTAATACTTACCACTTGCTGAACAGTGAAGGAAAACATCGTGAGGAAACTTGCATGCCCTAAAAAGCGTGTATTTGTGCCCGAAGAACGGCGATAGGGCTCAACTCAACCACCGATCACGTTGAGACGTAATAATTGTCGGTGAAACGTGGGTTTATCGGATGTGGACTGTGACTTGCATTTCACAGTTCACACCCGTAACACCTCTGACATCCCCTCGGGGATTCATGTCATGACGATATATTTTTATTTTGTATATATTATATCAAAAGATTGGTTGGTTAAGTTTCATCAGAATTTTCAATTTGTAAAGGTACTACCTGCTCAAAATGTCGTCTAAACAGTTTTCATTTTATTTTCAATCAATTAATACACAGCCTATGAACGCATCAAACTGAATCTGTCATGTCTATCTATGGTACACAAGATAAGAATGGCAACTGTTTTCTATTAAAAAAAATAAAACATACCTCGGACATGGTTGTATGAGCAAAGTTCATTTGCCTACCCACTATGTAGGGAAAACAAAAGTAAAAAGAAAATGAAAACATTAAACACTCGTGCGGTAAAGTTGACTTTGACAACGGATTAGACGCATTCAAAACAGAACTTTACGAGCACTTGCATTGAAAATAATAATCTATAACGGCTGAAACTGTAGACCCCAGTGACAGACGGACACACAACGGAGGCACAGTAATAGAGTCCCGTTTGATACACTTCTGGAACCTTAATTAATTTTATCTGTGTTCCATTTTATCTGTGGTTAAACAGTTATCACATCTCATGTAGAGCCAAGCCCTTAACTCTACAAGGCCTAACTCTACAAGCCCTAACTGTACAAACCTACATTTTCGTCAAAAAGTATGGCTTGGCCGTTTCATGGAACTATTGCATGGGAGTGTCTGTCTGATGGCCGCGAAACGGTGCTGAAGTTATGAGGCTGTGACATGCGGACGGACAACGGAGTCTCACCATAAAGGTTCCTTTTACCTTTCAGGTACTACGGAACCCTAAAAATTTAATAAGACCGTTTGGATACATTGAGTTTAATAGATCCTAAATGTCAAGTTACGAGTGTATACATAGTAATATATACATCACTTCGCTTCGCATGATCCTGCTTTATAATATACCAACAAATACTGCATTAATCACTCTAAAATTGATATATTATGGTAAAGTTGAGGACTAATGCTATGTTAACACAATGGTGAAAACTTGATTCCATTAAATTTTCTATGTAGAAATATCAGTTAGTGGTAAGCCCCAAATATTTTCTTGCCACTAACTCCAATTTGACACACCCAGGATTACGTGTTATCCATGAGGATACCTAAGTTTTTTACACAATTGACAAAAAGAGTAACTTGTCGTAATAAATTTTTGGTGCAGTATTTAAATCTAATTGTGCCAACATTCTCAATATACCAAACTCTCAGGACCCGAGTCTTATTCGCATTTGACCGGTTTTCTAACTTGTAATGCACTCTTATCGACAATTATTATTGTAAAAAGGTAAAATTTGTTTGTTTGTATGTAAAGGGTAATCTCTAGAACTACTGAAACGACTTCAACAATTCTTTCGCAGTTTTTTGCTTGAACGTAGGCAATTGTTTGTTTCCTGGGATCTGATGTTCCTTAGCGACATAGCCATTAATTAAAATCGCGTAATTTACTATAAACCGATTCAGATTCTGGGTAAGGCCTGTTCCCCAAGGATCACCCACGTAGGGCTATTAAAATATTGATAGTAGATAAGTATTTAAATACAAACTTTATAAAAATCTATGATATCCCATCAAAAACATGAATGTGAAAAAGGGGCAGAGTTCAGTACAAAGGCAGTGAAGGATTGTCGTTTACGCCGAAAAAAGCATTGAGATCAAATTGTTTGCCGCGGTTCATGCAGGTTTCGTCACTCATTCATTAACATAACTGCAATAATGTACAACGTTCCTCAGTCGTTTTAATATGAAGTTTGTTAGAGTTCTTGCTACTGAAATCATAGAACTTGGCACCCAATTTGATCTCAATTCTTTTTTCGGTGAAGCTGACGATCCTGCACTGCCGTTGTACTGAACTCCGTCCCTTTTTAATATTTTTGTTTTTGGTGGGTACTACTTACTTGGATATCTTGAAAGGCATTTTTCGAAATAAAACCACTTTTTTGTTGTTGTAATCATTCCCGTACGGACACATTTGTGCTCGAAGTTATATTTTGAGCGTGCAAAAATGTAATCAAAATTTAGTGTAATAATTATCTTGTTTTGACGAGTGGTATTTATGCACTTGATGTCCAGTTTACTATTCACCTGCACTTAAACAAAATATAAAAAAGGTTTTGGAATATCAATATAACTATGTATTACTTTTGTGAAGTAACATTTATATTGACTCTATTAAATTAAGAACCCATTTCTTATTCAGTTATACTATAAAAGCTTTGTTTTTATTTTTTCTAAAAGTAGCATATTGAAAAAAATCATATTTCCTTAAGAAGTAAAAATAACAGAATATCACTAAGAGGACATGGTAACGGAGATTTAGTTTATATAAACTGAAAATATCAGATTTTTATTTTTTCTTCCACAGGATTTTTGAGGGTCAAAGTTGAGCATTTTTCAAAATTAGAAATTTTCCAAGTAATAATTATATGGCTGTGAAAGTTTCACACTTTTTTTCCGCAAAATATATCATTCTAGTACAGTGATAGTTATTTCATGACATCAGAGGGTACATACATTATTCTTAAAAAAATCAATCCTTAATCTCCAAATGGATGAACGTAAAAGTTAGGAAAAAATGTGGAAATTCAGATGGATACCATTTTGTTCCTAATTATTCCAGTTCAGTTATTTTTTTAGAATATAAAATACACATACACTACACTATCAAACAAAGCATCATTCATTTCAATACCTATTGTAAGTAAAAAGCTAGTCCCCATTATTGACTTTGGATGGGTACTGATCAATAATTAATAATTATACAATAAAAAAAGCGGTTATTAGCATTTCTGGTACCACAAAGATAATATCAATTTGTTTAAATTAAAATTAAATATCATGCCGCACACTAATTTGTAAAATTTTTCATATGGAATGACTCTGAAAATGACTTAGCTCTTACTATTTTTAACACTGATTAACCATCCCATCTCATTATCATTATATTCAGTACTGAAAAGATAGGAATGTTGTATATTATTTTTAAAGATATTATTACGTCAGTAAACAAAACGCCTTACATGTTTAATATTTCAGACTGCTCCTTGAAACGATAGTCTTGCTAAGAACAATGTTTAAGGAACTACGAGTATGTATTCGATAATAATAATAAATTATCATAAACCAATAATGATAACAAGGTTACTTATCTTGTCTCGACAAACTGCCCAATTATATATAGGTATATCCATCCATCCATCCATCCATCAGCTTGTTTCGTTCACTGCTGGACATAGACCTTTCCAGGATTTCGCCACTCTTGGCGGTCCTCCTGGAAGAAATGCCCATACTCACACACGCTGGGCAGGCGGGTTGGTGAGCGCGGTGCCGAAACTCTTGCACCAGTGACGCCGCTGCCCGTCACCAGTCTGATTTATATAAGGCCCGACAATTGGGGATGGATATACCGCCATCCATCGGTCCCAGGTAATGGTGGGCCGCCTAGTTTTGCCTGAGAGCTGTTCTCTTACTCTCCCCCGAATAACTTCGGGAGGATTTGCGAGTAAGATGGTGGTACCTCCACAGTCGAGCCCGGCATTAGCTCTACCACCTAACATATACAATAGGTATATGTATATAAGGTCCTACAATTCAAAGTGAAAAAAATCAACAGATGATAGTGTATCTCTAATAGACTACAACTAAGCAAAAAAAAAATTTTTTTCAATTACTTTTTTTTACTTTTCCATAGAAATTGAGTCAGCTGATAGAACCACTTTGTACTGAGAAGTGACAAAATAATTTGAGCAAATAATTTTTTCTTCTTCTGGAATGTGATCAGTTAACGATACATGATCTACCCTAGAATTATTTTCACTTATTATTGTAGGACCTTTCTAGGTATGTATATAAGGTGACTTTCGTTTATGTAGCCAAATTTATACTGGAGACTCTGTAAGTGTTCATGACTAATGTTCAGTGACCTTATTTGCGGTGTACGAAAAAAAAATGTTTATCCCTAAAACTTGTTCAAGAACAACACGGCCTCAATTAGTATAGGAATTCTAAATTTTATTTTGCATATTTCATAGAAAGTGAAACTTGCGTCCTGACCTGACCACTTACCGAGTATTTTGGCCCACGGTATGAAAATAACCTATATAAATATACAAAAAAGTAAAACTGACGTCAGTTTACAAAATTTTGCTAGTATTTTGCATGTTTTGCACCTTCTATTCGACTGATGACGGCTCCATACTATAGACCGAAAGATATCGAGTAAAAATATGTTCTATTGTTTTTTACAATTATTAACAATTAATAAACGATTTCTAAAGTATTTCTTTTTTCATTTAGGACAAAACTTCGCCATGCTGTCATTGAAGACAGGTGTTAAAGGTGAGCAGAAAGGAAGAAAAGCTTAGAGTGTGGTATTCCATGATGAAGCCAGTGGCAGGACATAATATTTCTACAGAATTAAGACCATAGTTAATCTGTAATGGACTTGAAATAGCGAGAGCCCAGGGCGCACCGAGGGGACGTGCTTTTACACATGAATTTCTATGCAACGTGGTGGTATTTCGTTCCGTAGAGCGCCATACATTTTATCTTCACAGTTTCCAAATGTCTTCCATAGAGCGTCATACGTTTTGTTTTCAAGCCCAACGGGCCTATTATGTAACTAAGTATCGGTTGTTATCTCGTTGCATAACACTAAAAATACAAATAAACGCGGAACTTTTAAAATTGCCTTCAGTGTATATTAAAGTGTTCACGAACTGTGACTTCACTTTAAGCACAAACGTAATCAGAATTCGATAATACGAGTATATCAATGTTTTTGACGTTTATTTAGCGACTGGTTGACAACCGACTCAAACGATACATAATCTAGGGATCTACTAAAATGATAGAGAAGTTTTGTCTCTCGAAGAAACGTTTGACCAATGGAAACACAGGTAAGTTTTATCACGTGATCATCGCCTCAATAAAACGACTCGTCCTGCGTGTCTATTGGTCAAACGTTTCTGGACATCGATCTATGATTTATTTCTTAGAGAAAATGGGAAATAGGGGGGTAAATGGGATAAGATAAGTATTGATTGAACATGATTTTGACTTTTCATTTGATGTACGTTAAAAAACAGAATAACGAAGCAAAACCTTGTATTAATTTAAATGTTATAATAGAGATTTCTTCAGGAATAAGAAACATTTTGCTTAATAGGGTTTCATACTGTAAACAGAACACTTATAGGATCACTTTGTTGTCCGTCTGTCTGTCCATATTTCATTTGATATGCACTTATTATATTCTGGAAAATGTCGTTAAGGCGAAACTAGTCGGAATTATAATAATTTTTATGTAACAATACAAGTGTTTTCTTCAACCATCTTAACATTAAGTTAATTTAAGCGAAGCGGGGACCACAGTAAATCTCCGTCAAGCAAAATCTTCCATTCAATCGCGTCGTTAGCTTTAAATACAAGTACAGGTTTTTGATTAAAAAAACTAGATTTTCTCAGGTTTAGAATAAGACTAAATCATAATTTTGTCTTCTCCCGGTTCTTCATCAAAAGCTTAGGTTTTAACATAAAACTGCGACGTACCTATACAGATGTACATCCATCCATCAGCGTGTTCCGTCCACTGCTGGACATAGGCCTTTCCAGGATTTTACTACTCTTGGCGGTCCTCCTGGAAGAAATGCCCATACTCACACACGCTGGGCAGGCGGGTTGGTGAGCGCGGTGCCGAAAACCTTGCACTAGTGACGCCGCTGCCCGTCACTAGTCTGTTTTATATATAGACGTACATACGAGAGCTTTATTGTAAAAAAATATATTTTAATAAGGCATACACATCTTTCCATAAGACCTTCAGGAGCCTACACACGGCAGCATTAATTTTATTTTACATCTTGCTCGATGATAAACTGATAATGGAACTTGCAACGGACAAAATAGATTTGCACTTAGCAGGTTTATATAATGGGTGGTAGAGCTGATGCCGGGCTCGACTGTGGAGGTACCACCATCTTACTCGCAAATCCCCCCGAAGTTATTCGGGGGAGAGTAAGAGAACAGCTCTCAGGCAAAAAAACCAGGCGGCCCACCATTGCCTGGGACCGATGGATGGCGGTATATCCATCCCCAATTGCCGGGCCTTATATAAAACAGACTGGTGACGGGCAGTGGCGTCACTGGTGCAAAGGTTTCGGCACTGCGCTCACCAACCCACCTGCCCAGCGTGTGTGAGTATGGGCATTTCTTCCAGGAATTTCATTCAGCCAAGAGTGGCAAAATCCTGGAAAGGCCTATGTCCAGCAGTGGACGAAACAGGCTGATGGATGGATGGAGGTTTATAATGATAATTGATTTATTATTCAGCTGATGATTTCCGCACAAGATAATAGCAGTTTATTATCTTTTCCCCCTTCACATTAAATGGCCAATAAGGGTTCGCACACATTATGTGGCCACTACAACGATTGTTCACGACAGGTTAATTTACGACACGCTGAATTATTGGGCCGCAGGACCACCTGGAATTTATGAGTTAACGATAAAATGGATTTGAGGATTAATTGTTGAATGCTATTGACCATAGGCTATTTATGATGTACTTGTTTGTTGCCCGCAGAGAGTTCTAGGGAATTTCTGTCCTCAGTAGCATTTCTCCGCCTACAATTTATCTTTCAGCTGCTTTGAGGCATGGAGTGTTTCTAAAGTTAGTTTCTATGTAGCAGCTGATTCTTAGGGTTCCTTTGGATAAAATAATATTATCGGATAACGGATATTGATGTCATTCCATCTGTCTATCTGTCAGGCGTCTTTACTAAATGTACCTTGTGGAGACGCCAGTGACGCCACGGTCCCGCCCGACTTCGGGTATAGTTAGGAGGTCACATTTTCGAGTGACTACAGCTAAATGTACCTTATCGAGACACCACTACTCAGGTGTATTTGGTAGCACTAGTTTAAAATGCATCATTACTAAATATGCCCGATTACGATAAAAAAACTTGCTTGAGTGAAATCGGGTATATTAGTAACTATTTCAAAAAAGTGGTCCAAATAGTGACGTCAAAGAATTTTTTATAGATTCCTCACACCTAGGTGTATCCGACAATATGCCATGTATGTTCAGCGATTTTTGATAATTTAGAAGTTATGATTTTTTTATATGTTTGGTCAAAACTAAGATGCATCCAATCTGGCCGTCCCACTAAACTGGAAATGGCTAATAAAAATATATAGTTAATAATAATCACGCTAACATTACTCTAAAGGTCTAATGCAAAATAATTATTTATACATAAGTACGTAAACTTATGTTTATTCCTGATCTCATTAAACACTTCTTGACGCAAATAACTGGATTTTACCATTGCAATTCCTTATCTTCATCATTCATTAAAGACGCTAGCATGGCACATTTAGTAGTACGTAATTAATCACGCAGCGCTAGGTCCTAAATATACCCGATTACGATACTCTAACTCGGGTACATTTAGTAATTAGAAATTTCGAAAGCCTCATGCTAACTAATACCTTCTGTGGTGTGTTACGCCATATTATGGCAAAAATTTTGCAGCCGCAACATGTTACTTGCCATATTATGTCTTTTTTTTTTCTTTTTTTTGTCATTTTATGGTGTGTGCCCTCGATTTAGAATCGGTCTGTGGTTTGTTTGAAATGGCCCCAAAAAACAGACAAAGCAGTCGTCGTCCTGCAGCACCCGCCCGATAGAGCAGGTCATTGGTCCGACCAAAATCCTATGGGGAGTTTCCAGAAGGTAAATTTAGTTAAGATGCGTCTGTCAGTGTGTCACGGGTCTCTAGCTCGTTGACGGAATGAAATACGGACTTTTAGATATTTTATGTAACTAAAAACCGAATGTTCAATTTAAAAAAAAGTTGCATACAAATATATTTTGTATACTGTTTTAACCTTCTAAAATAAAGAAATGGGGACCGTCGAGGTTGTCATTATCAGACCATTTTGTTACTTGGTCTATCTTATAAACTAAACTAGTAAAGAATATGGAGTTTAAGTACTTAGTGTATTTAAACAACGAAAACTGAATACGTTGACTCATAATATAGATTCATGGTTCCGTACCGGATTACCTGACCAACTCAATTATCCAGTTTCATAAATTTCAAGTTTGTAATTTTTGTTAAAATTTAATTTATTTGAAAGGTACGGATACCTCAGGGTGCGAGTCACAATTTTAGGGTTGGTTTCACGGTACAAGTTGTTTGTAAAGACGAATATTATATCTAAATTTCAGCAGTTCAGCGACTTAAATTTCAGCATTTGTATGGAACACATCTTAAAATATATTACCCAAAAAAATACATAAAAACCGCTTTTTTACTATGGATCTTAAAGATGCTGATGTTTGTAGATGTCGCCGTCGCATGTATAAGACTAGTTTTTTGAACGAGCGAGCGAAGCGAGCGAGTTCTCCGAGTCTTCTTGAAGAATCCGGCATTTGTATGTATGTATGAATGTTTGTTCAACGATAACTATATCGTTGATCGGAATGTCATGAAATTTTGCAGGCGAGTAAATAAGGCATGACCAGATCGGTCAAGCGCGAATTGGGTGAGCGCCAGTTCATAGTTCGGGGCGAACTACTAGTATTATTGTTATACTGGCTGTAAGTAAAGGAAAGGTGTAGGAAATTGCTGTAGATTGGAGATTTAAACTATGATAATTTACAAACTTTTGATGAAGATCATTTTTAATCACAAACAAAACATTCTTGAGACGGCACCATTAAGAAATTCTGTAGGTGTCATAATTTTTTCTCTCAAATTTTTTTGTGAGGAATGATATCGAATACTCCTACTAATATTGAAATTATACTTATTGAACGAGCGAGCGAAGCGAACGAGTTCCCCGGGTCTACTGGAACAATCCGGCGTTTGTATGTATGTATGAATGTTTGTTCGACGATAACTCGAGTATCGTTGATCGGAATATCATTAAATTTGGCAGGCGAGTAAATAAGGCAAAAGTAATTTTTAAGTTCAAAGATGAGTCAAATCGGTCAAGCGCGAATCGGGTGAGCACGAGTTCACAGTTCGGGGCGAACTCCTAGTTAATTAGATAGCTAGGCTGTTTGTTAAATGGCAGTATCCAAATGCATGGCTAATGGATGCTTGAGGCCAAATAGTTCAATGCAATATTTAACGAGGGGGCTAACGGCGCTTATCTTCTAAATAAAATAGAATGATGATGTACCTATAATATTTGTCAGGGTTGCTTATACCGTAAGAAGGGTGAGATTAAATTTAATCTGAGAATGCAAGGAAAGTGCAGGTAGTAAAACTGAATAAACTAGTAGTTCACCCCGAACTGTGAACTCGCGCTCGCCCGATCCGCGCTTGACCGATTTGGCTCATGTTCAAAGTTGAAAATTCTTTTTGCCTTATTTACTCGCCTGCCAAATTTCATGACATTCCAATCAACATTACTCGAGTTATCGTCCAACAAATATTCATACATACATACATACATACTCGTACATACATACAAAGCGCCGGATTGTTCTAGTAGACTTGGAGAACTCGCTCGCTTCGCTCGCTCGTTCAAAAATTAGGTGTTAAAAGAAATAAAATACAGTAGGTGGCCAAATCGTTACCCATTTTTGGAATTTTCAGTTCAAATGTATTTTGTGAGCGAATAACCATGTTCTAATTGGGTATTCTTATTAATTTTTGTAACTGGTATTTATATTGTTTTTTTAGCGGCAACACTGTATTTCTGCCATATTGTTTTTGAAAAATCCGATAATTTCTTATTTGAATGAATAAATAAACAATGAAAATATTAGAACTATCTTATAAATTGAATTAGTTTTGTAGTTTTTTGTTTGTTTTGGTGATAGTTCACGAACAGTAAACGAAAGACATTAGAACCAACACCAAATTCGCAAAGAAACAGTTTTGTAGATAAATTAAATACCTTTTCGGTCAAAAAGCGATAAGCCCAACCTGGTACTGCGATAAGCTATCGCCACCATTAACGCGTTAGAAATCATAAAAAACACGCCTTATAAAAACCCAATAAACTTGCGTTTAAACCAGTAAGCGTACCCGATTCTCAAACACAAATCACCAAATATTTAATAAATTGCTGAGGCCATATTTTTTATAATATGGGTTCAAAAATATTAAAGCTGAAGTTTATAGCAAAAGTTAAAGCTATATTTTCGCTCATTCATAGGCCTTTTTTTAGGGTTCCTCATCGAAACTTGAAAAAACAGAACCCTTATACGATCACTTTGTTGTCTGTCTGCCCATTTGTCTCTGTCTGTCACAGGGCAGCTTCAACTTGTTGAAATTTTCACATAATACGTATAACTATGGCTTCGATCACGATAAATAATAAATATATAATATACTTATACGAAAATCAATGGGAGTCCCCATACAAGAAATATTTTTTTTTAATAATTATTTGTTTCAGCTTTATCTTAAAGACGGTACTCCATAAACATTAGTTCAGATCAAATCAAATCAAATAAAAATATTTATTTTGTAAAATAGATACATAAAGTATACTTTCTACAAGTCAAAGTTAATCTTTACAATATATATCTCTAGAATAAAAAATAATATATATATATATATATATATACTAATAAGGGAAATACATACAAAAAATATTTAGGTTGGGCTACTGAAATGTAATTATAGACCTGCATAAAATAGAGAAACCTAGGAATAAAAATATTATATATAAATGATACAACGAATAAACAAGTTGAAAAATAAATACGGGAAATACATCTAAAAAAATTTAAGTTTGGGCTACTAAAATGTAATAAAGTTATACACCTGCATAAAATAGAGAAATATAGGAATAAAAATATTATAATATATATATACATAATGCCTAACCATCCGCACCATTCGATTAGTATTGCTAAGAAGAAGAACAAGAAACTTAGCAAACATGCATTTTTTTTAGATTGCGTATACATACTCTCAAGATAAAGAAAAAATAATAAAAATTTAGTTTTGAATAATTCGGCTATCATTTTAGCGGTTTTTTTTACGCCTTGATGTTGCTTTGACGTCTATATTGTAGTTATTTTTTACGGGTTCCTTGCTCTTATTGTATGGTGGTACGGAACCCTTTGTGCTCGGGTCCGACTCGCACTTGGTCGAATTTTTTAAATAAATTACTCTTCTTATTCTCCCACCAAACCTGTTAGATCGATCCGAGCTGCGGACTGGACTATTATTTTATTTACTACTAGCTTTCGCCCGTGGTTTCACTCGCGTGGAAGTGTCAAGTGTCTGTTAAAAACTACTATCGACAGTATTTAGCTTGGCGGTTATTTTATCAACACTTCTTATAGCCTATATGTTGACCAGAGTCACTATAATAATAAAAAAGATCGCATCCAAATAAGTGGCTCTTGAATCAATACGGAACAGACAGACAATAGCTGTTTTGGCCTTAGTGAAAGAAATATAATTTATATTTAAAAAAATGTACGCGTCTTTTTACCACTTTATTATTAATCATCCATCCATCCATCAGCCCGTGTTCGTCCACTGCTGGACATAGGCCTTTCCCAAATTTCGCCACTCATGTCGGTCCTCCGTCCTCCTCATCCACCCGCCCCCCGCAACGTCCTTCAGGTCGTCGGTCCAGCGGGCACGAGGTCGGCCTACACTACGCTTTGCTGTACGTGGTCTCCATTCTAGAGCTTTTCGGCCCCAACGGCCATCATGTCGGCGACAAATATGGCCTGCTCACTGCCACTCCAACTTACTGATTCTGCAGGCTATGTCGGTTACTTTTTTATTAATAGTACAGAAGTATTATTTTAACAGTAATGAAAATTGAGAGTGTTTAACCGCAGATTTTACCAACTCACCCTCTTAGATATACAATGGATCGCAGTTCAAATCGTGAGTTGGATCCATCTTATAAATTAATAAAGTTTTGCAATATTATTTAAGTTGAAATGTAAACTGAATATTTCGAAATAGCATATTACTGAAGAGCTACATAATTATATCATAGTTTATGTTTATTTATAACTCATGTACTTATCCACAATATACTTATATTAAATACTTCGATAATATTGTTATTTTATTGCACGTATTTTATTTGTAGATTCTGAAAATGTAATTAAATAAGTTTTGTATTTAAGTCCTAGAGAATGCTGAATAGCGAAACCGGTTGGGTATAATATTTAATATAAGTACCTATATATTGTGGATAAGTACATGAGTTATAAATAAACATAACGTGTATTAATTTCCACCAAGTGCCAACAATCACAACCATCAACTATATCATAGTTTGGTCAAACATTATCTTTTTTAGAGTTCCGTACCCGAAGGAATACGAAAATAAGAAAAAAATGGGACTCTATTACAAAGCCTCAGCTGTCTGTCTGTCTATCTGTCTGTCAGACTGTCTATTACAGGGGTTTACACCTTCAACCGTAATTACCCGTATTGTAAAGTGGTACGGAACCCTTTGTGCGCGAGTCTGCTCGCACTTGGCGAAATTATTTTTCTACTTTCCTGGACAAGTCAAAAACTAATTGGATACCGTTTAGAAATAACTCCCAATTTACGATATTAAAATTATAGAATTAGACGAAAATAACAACAGAAGTTATGAAAATTGTAATCAATGTAATTTTAGTAAAAGTTATTGCCTATATTAGTAATTTTTGGCGGTTGCGCTATTTTTAATAGATCAGAACATTTACATACCAAACCATGGACCTCGGGTTTAGTATAAAATTTACTAAAAAAGTGTCCTTAGTGAAGTGTCAAAATATTAAGAACCTGTTGCCTGAAAATAAGTTCAAACTATACATTAAGTTTAAACTATACTTAAAAAAGCTTATTATAAAATCAATGATTACCTGGACGATAATGAAGCATGGTGTAATAAATAATTATAATCATTATCAAAATTGTGAGTCATAATTAGCAGATTTTAATACGAAATGTTTGATTCCTCTAAAGGCTAATCTTAAGCCCTTTATAGTTAATTAATATATAAACTGACTTTGCTGTAAAAGGCAATACGAGTACAAAGTAAGACGGGTTGACTAAGATCTTTTTTTTTTCTCTTAACGTAATTCCTATGGTCTTGTATTTGCCTTTACTTAAGTAGGTATAAGAAAATTGTATAGATTAAGCTTATGTTACATATGAAAAAAATTATGTTTGCTAAGTTTCTTGCCCTTTTTCTTAGCAATACTAATCGAATGGTGCGGATGGTTTGGCATTATTTTTATTGATGGTTAATTTAGTTTATTTATCAACTTATTTGTTCATTGAATTAGACATGTATATATATAATATTTTTTTTTATTTTTTTATTCCTATGTTGCTGTATTTTATGCAGGTGTATAATTTATTACATTTAAGTATCCCAACCTAAATATATATATAATATATTTTTTTAAATGTATTTCCCGTATTATTATTATTACTTTTTTATTATATTCTATTGTTTCATAAAGATTAATTTCTGACTTGTAAAAAGTATACTATATGTATCTATTTTACAAATAAACTTTTTGAATTTGAATACCCGTAGAGTCACAGTCGTGACGATCGTCACGCCTAGGCCGAATTGTAAATAAAAAATTATTATTGTTAGTTAATATATTATAAACCTAGTGATATGGGTATTTTTCGAAAGCTATTAAGATGAGAAATAAAAAAAATAAAAATAAATATTTTAATAATATAAAAAAAAGTTGTGGATTGTTATTCTAGGCCCAAATCTTCTTTTTTTTAAATATATGTATAGTTATATTATTTTTTTATTCTTTATATTTTTTTACAATATTATAAAATTTGAATAGACATATATATATAGTATACATACATATATTCATATATATAACTAAGATTTTTTCAAGGAAAAAGCCCCCCCCCCCAACCTACACCAAGAAAAAAAAATGTGTTCTTGTAGGAAATTTTATATAGTTTTATAAAAACAAAACTGCATTAGAATTGGACAACTAGTTCCGGAGATATAGCCAAAAACAAAATTGGCGGGAAAATTTGCAAACTTGCAAAAATGGACGTAATCGAACGGGTTAAGAAACAAAACATTTTAATTTGAATCGTAATTTTGGTTGATGTGTGATTGACACCCTTTTTAATTTTCAATGGTTTTGACTCTCTTTTTGGTTCGGACACTTTTGAGCACAGATCCGATGTCCACTTGGGAGTACGTCAATGGATCAGAAGGTCAGGTTATTTTATATTATTTTTTTTATTATTAAATGTGATGTATATCTAACACCTTTCATGAGTCATCCACAAAAATTCCTAAAACCAAACCCAAAGGAAAATAATTACGGCAGGATATCCGTCCGTCAGACAGTTTTGTTCACATAACTAGCACGGCGAATAGTCTTTGCCCTTGTTTTCAAGTTCCGATATAATATGTGCATAAAGCTTAGGTAGAAATACGAGTATACATATGATCTTATATCCCTAGTTCTTTTAATTTGTAATATTTGATAAGTTTATTATGTACTTTTATTAAATAAAAATCTCAATTCTCAGGTTTTGTCATAACATACCATCCAATTAGGACCACTGCTGGGAATAGGCCTTTCCCAAATTATCGCCACTCATGTCGATCCTCCGTCCTCCTCATCCAGCCGCCACCCACAACGTCCTTCAGGTCGTCGGTCCAGCGGGCACGAGGTTGGCCTACACTACGCTTACGTACGTGGTCTCCCTTCTAAAGCCTTTCGGCCCCAACGGCCATCATGTCGGCGACAAATATGGCCTGCCCACTGCAACTTTCTGATTCTGCAGGCTATGTCGGTTACTTTCGATATCCGACGGATCTCCTCATTTCGGATTCTATCCATCAGAGATACTCCAAGCATAGCCCGCTCCATAGCTCGCCGTCAGGCCCTTTGTAAGAGACCATGTCTGAGCACCATAAGTCATCACAGGAAGGACGCACTGGTTGTACATCTTATCCTTTAAGCACTGCGGTATTGACGACATAAATATGTGACGCAACTTTCCGAATGCTGCCCAACCCAAGCATATTCTTCTGTCAGCCTCGGCGTCGAAGTTGTTTTTATCCAGCTGTATGACTTGACCCAGAGAAACATATTTCTGAACAACTTCGATGCTGACATTGTCGACGGTTAGTGGCCCTTGGATGACGTGACAGTTGGACATGACCTTAGTCTTATACAAATTCAGCCGCAGGCCCACTCGTCTCGAAGAATCGCTAAGGCCGCGCACCATTTCCTCTTATTCCTGCAGTGATTCCGCCATTATCACGATGTCATCGGCAAAGCGAAGATCTGAAATGTACTCTCCGTTTACGTTTATGCCTCGTCCATTCCAGTCTAGTGTTTTAAAGACGTACATAAAATACAGAGTCTCGACATTCTTTTATTTACATATATACACATACAACTTTAATTATACACATCATATATTCATAAGCACACTTACACATTTTCTATTTATATATTTATAATTTTATCCTACTCTCGGTGGAATTTGTGTGGTCCTCTGCAGGCGACGGCAAAATAACAGTGTCGCAGATTTCGGTTTGCGGCATATGCTGAGTCGAAGCCTCTTCTATTTGCCACATATCACCAGGATATTTTAACTTCTTTGTTTTAGGGTCCGTACCCGAAGAGTGCCAAACGAGACCCTATTACTAAGCCTCTGCTGTCGGTCTTACTGTCTGTCATCCGCTGTCTGTCTTACTGTAATTTTTATTATTTATTGTTTTACTTTAGACGCTACAGTTTGGATTATCTGCAACAATTTGACCATATTTGAAACTTATATGTATCACGGTCTATAAGATAAAACTGGAACAAATTGGTTTAAAAAATGCAAGTTTTCGTGTATCGGGACCCCACCTTGTGTTTTATTATTTTTATACCTTTTGTTTGTCGTAATAAAGCCATAGTAACACGTATCCTGTGAAAATTTCAAGGTCCAACACGGCTAACTATTAGGGCCTGCCCGCACTGCGAATTTTCACCGCGCGGTTTTTTTCTCGCAATTCTGTAACACATTGAATCTTATACGAGTATTCGCACTAGCGATATAAAATAAAATATAATAATACACGGAAATAATTCGCGAGAGTAAATATCGCGCGGTGAAAATTCGCAGTGCGGACAGGCCCTTACAGTTGGAACTGTGACAGACAGACAGACAGACAGCGGAGGCTTAGTAATAGGATCTGGTTCGGCTACATTCGGGTACGGAACTCTAAAAATTACAAGTTTAATAGAAATTGGGTTGGTGGAAAATACTATTAAGATATGACTTATAAAAACATGTAGGTATTCTTAATTATATAAACATCGTGTTATTCTCAAATTATTTAAACAGTAAAATTAATTTATTTTAGTTTACAGGTTGATAGAAAAAGTAAACCACGTAAGCAAAAGTGTTATACAATCCAAAATTAACCAGCCAAGTGCGAGTCGGACTCGCACAAAAAGGGTTCCGTAAAAAAAACATGTCTGTTGTATAGGGCCCCCCTTAAATATTAATTTAATTTTAATTTTATTATTAGATTATTGTTTATTTGTAGGTAATTAGTTTATTTCAGTTTTTATTGAACTATACTTTGATTAAACCCAGAAAATAAATTTAATTATTCATTTTAAAAGTGAATTTATATTTAAATATTCTGTGAATATTTTAAGCGTCTACAGAAAAAAGCAGAAAAAATCACATTTGTTGTATGGGAGCCCCCTTTAATATTCATTTTATTCTGTTTTTTAGTATTTGTTGTTATAGCGGCCACAGAAATACATCATCTGTGAAAATTTCACTTGTCACGGTTCATGAGATACAGCTTGGTGACAGACGGACCGACAGACGGACAGACGGATAGCGGGTCCCGTTGGTTACTCTTTGGGTACGGAATCCTAAAAAATATAATAATATATTTCTTATTTAAAAAATGCGACTGATTTGATTAGGTATAGTATAGCTCTACCTACAAACTCTGAAATTGTTTACAAAACTGTAACAAGTTGATTGTGTATAAATTGTGAAACTAAGAGCTGCTAAAATGGTCTATGTTAAGAATTACATTTTAGTTTAAGAAGGACTGGAAGGAATCTAACCTACCTAATCAGTCACATTTCTCTATTAAGTAGCGTTATACATAAAATATTACCAACTTTGGTATTTTTTCTTTTTTTCTTTTGTAATTTATTAAACTTACACTGAACATGGTTGAAAGGATCGCAATACTTTTCTCACGAAGCAGCTTCGTATCTGCTTCGTGACTTTTCCTAACAACCTGTTTGTTTAGTATCAGTGTAATCTATACTAATAACAAAGTAGTAAAGAAAAGTTGTGTCTGTACAAAAAATATTTTTTCAAAATTTGAAATGAAAAGGGATTTTTAAGTCATATACTGAAGCTAAAAAATTTTTATTTTCATCTGTCTGTCTGTCTGTATGTGCGTTCCGTTATAACGCGAGAAAAGCTCATCAGATTTGGATGCGTTTTTCTTTATTATAACCGTAGTGACTCCGGTGAACATTATGGCTAGAAGGGGTGTTGATAAAATAGCGCCTAAGTTGAAAACGGAGCAGAGATTGAATAAACGCGTGCGGAGCCGCGGGCAAAAGGCTATTTGCCAAATGAATGTGACAATGATCCCTGATTTAATGTTGTATACAAAAAAATTTCGATACGATTGGTTTAAGAGAGGTTAATTTCAAGTTATGATAAACAAAATCTACATTGTTGTGATGAAAAACACTTGTTTTTCTATTTAACTATACGTTTTTATGTGTTTTAGTAGAATTACGATTAATTAACTTGTTATTTTTCACATGATATTAGAAACCATACAATGTACGTGCCCTACCCGCCACGTAAATGGGATCATTATCGACCGGTGGATCGATTCTTCTGACATCAAATTCTTCATATTTTGGCTGCTCGTGTATTCTTACATTGAGCTCTTCAGATCTCGGTCTTTCGTTTCTTCTAAATTTCCACTCCTTAGATCTTGGCTGCTCATTCCTTCTTATGAGCAAGTTTAGCTCTTTAGATCTGGGTCTCTTGTTTCTATTGAAGCCCAGCTCATAAGATCGCAGATGTTCGTTTCTCGTGTTTAATTCTTCTGATTTTGGTCTATCGTTTCTTCTCAAGTCTTTAAATTGCGGTTGCTCGTTTCTTCTTAAGTATTCAGATTGCGGTTGATCGTTTCTTATTAAGTCTTCAGGTTTCGGGTGCTCGTTTCTCCTTAAGTCTTCAGATAGTATATGCTCGCTTCTACTCAAATCAACTGATTGCGGTCGCTCATTTTTTCTTATGTCTTCAGATAGTATATGCTCGTTTCTTCTTAAGTCCTCAGGTGGTCGTTGATCGTTTCTTCTCATATTAAACTCTTCAGAGTTTGGTTGCTCGAGTGTTTTAACGTTTAACTCTTTGTGTTTATTGTAAACTGGTCTTGTAGGCCGAGTCTCTTCGAACTGAAAGATATACAGGTGTTATAATAATAGGAATCTTCGTCGTAATAATAAAATTAGTATATTTGGGTTGGGTCTTACAAACGGACGCCAGTATTTTATTATGAAATAAGTTGAGGTGTCTTTTCGAGGTTCAGCTCGAACATTTAATCTAACATTTAATAACCGGAGATGCAGTTTTAATTATTTATAATTAAAATTAAATTTTACAAAATGGAACGCAATTATGTAAGTATACTGTGTAGGCTATTAAACTGAAAAATATATTCAAAATATGTGAAAAGAAAAGTAACGCAAAGACGTTGACCCCGTTTTGTTGTCTATAATTCCTCTCGTAGTTTTGTGAATGATGCAAGTTGAGTGATATGAGTGTAATGTCGTCAGCAGATCGTAGAATTAGGCAGGTCGTAAAGTATGAAAGCGAAAATCTATCACCAAAAGCTAAAAATAGGTGAAACGACCAGCGGAGCGAGGAGGAACGTGTTTGGTTGCTTGTGATCATAAATTAAGGGAGCCGAGCGAAGCGGAGCGTAGCAAGGTGACCCCCCTAGTTTTAACAGAAATAGGATATGCCCAGGCAGATCATGATATTCCCAAGTCTACGATCTGCCGATGACATAAATAGGTATAAAAAGGCGCCCAAAAAGCCGAAGTGGCGATCCCGATTATGTTTTTGGGAGCTGAAATGTGAGGTTATGATTTTACAAAAAAACATAACTTGAAAACAATACATTTCCGGTAAGGGGAGACTTCACGGGGTTAATACTACCACCCCCCTCCTCATTCACATCCAACATATCAAAAACATGATCTTCTTAAGTCTTACCCTTCTTCTTAGCAAGACTAATCGAATGGGTAGAATTAGGCATAATGTTTATTTAGTTTATGTATTAGTATTTAATCAACTTTGTTGCATTTATTGCATTACATTTAAGTATTATTAATTTTACTTTTTTAAACAACTAGGTATGTTCACTATGTTACTTGTATTAAAAAACTCTTACCCAAAAATAATATCAAATTGGCTAATCATGCTTTGTTCTGCAAGTCAATGTTGTTTTTAAATTAAATTTTCAAGTTTGTCAGCGTGTACACCTAAATTAATTAAACAAATCTATGAAAAATAAGACAAGACTTACGTTGTATGGACGCGTGTGTTTCCGAATGTTTAATAATTTATTTTTCATACTTTCTAACTTTTCTTGAAGGTACTTTCTTCTATCTATTTCTAAATTACTATACTCAATTCTATTTGTAACTTCTGGTATATTTTGTCTAGGAATTAGATCAGCATAGCGTGTTCTTGTCACGTCGTATCTTACATCTTTGGTAGTTATCTGCGGTAGTAGAGGCCTTGTTATTATTTTGTAGTCATCATCATCTCCCTCTTCATTTACGTTTTCTTCAATTTTTTTGCGTATTTCATTTACTTCTGTTATTGTATGGTCATATGGATTATTATTAACTTTTGGTTTTGTTTCTAAGATTTTAAAAGTTCTAGCAGTAGATTCTAATTCATTAGAATAATGTTCAGGTTTTCTTAAATCTTTTCTATTGACTGCATTTATTTCTATTGAAGTATGGTCATATGGAAAACCTTTAAATTTTTCGTTTGTTTCTGGAATTTTCAAAGTCTTTCTGCTGCTATCTATATCTAAATAATGAGAGTGATATTCTGGTTCTCTTATGTGTTTCTTTGGTATTTTTCTTTGAGAATATTCAAATTGCAAGTCATGTACTCTTGGAATTATTTGTTGGTTTTGTAAGATCCTCCTGCTAGGCCCTAAATCTAAATAATTAAAATGATATTTAGGTTTCCTTAATCTTTTGCTTTGTATTGTTTTTATTTCTCTTTGAGTAAAATCATATGGAATATTATTTACTCTGTTATTTAGATCCGGTCGTTTCAATAGCCTTCTGTTGGAGTCAAAACGTAAATTTTTGTTAGGATAATCTCTGAAATCTCTAATTTGTCTCGTATCATCTCTAAGACTGTAAATATTACGCGCGTTGGAAGTAATTGTATCATATATTTTTTTAATTTTGTCCTGGACTATTCCGTTCCCGTAATCTTGGATGTGTTGAACTTCCTGCTCTAGATTGTCAAGTAATTTCAAAACTTTGCCATCTGAAACCTCCTTGTGATTGGTTATTGAAGAAAATGCAGTGTCTGGTTCTGTTACGTTATAGTCACTGAAAATGAATTTGTTTTTCAAGTAACGATCGTAGTTTTTACTTGTGATATTTGCAAATAATTTTGTGTGATAAGGATCTACATCGGTTAAGCGATAGCTATAGGGTCCAAGGCCTGTTGATTTCAGATTACGGCGCCTATTGTTTAAATAGTCATCCAAATATTCTTTTGCTTCGTCGAAATTTTTTCTAGGGGTGACGTCTTTTATTATTTTTGTTAATATTCTGTTCGATGATGTCACCACAGTAGATGGTTTCGATAAATAGTTAGACGATGCCTTTGTCGGGAGTTCAAACGGTTTTACTCTTGTAAAAATGCTCTTTTTTTCAGTAACTGTCGTTGCGGTTCGTTGCTGCAAGTAAAAATTACTACTTAATCTTGGCATTGATATAAATACTTTTGTCAAAACAAAAATACTTAGATAATATTGAATCAATTTTCATACCCTTAAAGTACCTACCACTTACCTTAGATGGTACTTTTGTGGAATGATTTTTAAATTCATTTGTATTTAATTTCCTTCTGGTCCTGCAAGATATTTTTAGAGATACACATATTTAAATGTACAGTTAGGCAGGTATTACAATTTATTTTGTGGTTTGAACGTCTCGACTACTAATTCTATTTAAATCACGTAGGGGCACATTTGAAATCGGCCAATGTAGTACGAGTATAATTGTGGCTGACGTACGGCAACTGGGCTCAACACATATCATGCTGGGATGGAAAATCTCTCTTGGATTCAAGTCATGACGATATTTACAATTGTTCCCTTTACTATTACGGTATCATAGGTATAATATGAGATATAAGTGTAAGTTGATAAGTAAAAGTTGGTTTGTCTAAGAGTATAGTGGGTACTGAGTTGTACGGCGTATAATTTTTCTGATTTGATTTTACTTACGTATTTGAATGACGATTTGATCTTTTATTCTTCTCTATCTTTTCATTCATACTCGTAGCCTATAACAAGTAAAATATTTTTATTATTTTTCAAAAATGTGGAAATTTGATGTTTACGATCAACATAGATTTATTTAAATTAAAGGACACACCATTTCTCCCGGTCGTTTTTTTATCTTTCCTTTATTTTCGTCTCCTGTAGAAATATCTAAATAAAATTTCATTTCCAACGAATTATTATTGGGCTTCTGAAACTTTTTTCGAGTGTTATCTCTGTAAGAAATATGTTGTTAATTTTCTAGTGTCTTGTTTTTTAAAGAATACAGTAGATAATATTGAAAGCTTGTTATTTCTTAATACAATCTCTTTGCGATTAATTTAATAATAATTTATTAATATTTACATTTTGTATAAGAATCCTGTATATTTAAGTTTAGTTACGTTTGCTTATTTTATGCCTATTTTTTTTCATCATAATTTATTTATATTATATGACGGCTAGCAATAACCAATTTACACGGCTTTCGTAAATATAGCTTAACCCAGACTTTTAACAGCCGGTTTAATTTGTGAATAAACAGCTGACCTCGAAAACGATCGGTAGAGATAACAAATTTTGGTCTCAGCATATGCAGACTGTTATAAATAGATAATTTATACTCTCAGTTTTCGGCAATCAGCGAAATTTAAACAGCACCACATAATGCTAATGAGCACCTTGTTTAAGTCTTCATATTATGATTATCGTGAAAGTAGCATAAGTACCGCGGTTATTAATTCAAAACTGCTTTATTAAGACCGATCAACAAATCCTTAGGTAAAATATTTTGTTATCAATCATGGCGGTGAGGACGGTGTACGGTTTAATTCGATTTTACATGTTGTGTTGAATAAAATCTTGAACAAAAATTATAACTAATATGGCCTTAACTGTTTTTTGAATCTATCACCCGGTAGGTAATCTTTAGGAGCATCTTCCACATTGACAATAGGCAGGTATATTAGTTTTGGTTTGCATTGATGTTTGTCGGTGCAGCCCGGCCCTGGGGACAAAAGTATACATATTTAGGTTCATTAAAAATGCTCTTAGGTACAGTATTTTTACTATCCGAATTACTAAAAGTGAGCAAAAATTATGAATATATATATTTTATTGAATTGTTTTTGTTATGTAACAATTTTCTGTATTAAGAAATATTAACAATGGCTCCGTCCGCGTTGGAAGATGTAATAAACTTGAATATTCTGTATCACATCTTTATAATTTGAGCAACTGGTAAAAATATATACCTAGATAATATATTCTTATTTTATGTATTTTTTCGGCGCCTGCATTGTACAAGGATCTTACCTGCCTTGTAGACTTTATATTAAAAGATTTCGCTTTAATACATATATAGGTATAGATTATATCTATATTTCATAAGATAATCGGAAGAAACGGATCTACGCAAAAATCCTAAATATGATTATTACAAGGGTCCAGATGTTGACAAAAAAGTCATAAAAAGGTGCGACAGCGAGCGAAGCGGAGCAACACGGGTGGTTAATATTTATTCGGGAAGACTTAAATACATTAACTCGGGAGCGAAGCGTTATTTTAGTTCTGAACAGAAAATGTTCAATTAGTTATCTGAACCTTTTTGCAAAAATATTATGATTTTCACAATGATCCGTTTTTTACTGAATATCCTGTAACATAAAAAATAAAACAATAATGCAAATTACAGTTTGATTATCTGTTAAGCTAGACTGTTTATGTAAATAATTAATTTGCTTGCAAAGCTAGATAATTTATGTTTTACATGAACAATAATATAATCATTTATTTTCTTATATACGATACTACATTTTAAATTCTAGCTTTAAAAAAAACCTGAACTAAAAATTATATATAACATAACTTAAAAATAATATAAAACTAACATAAATTACATAAAAAGTAACTATTTATAATAAATAAAAAATTCTGGCCAAATCGCCGCCATCTGGGAAGGGTTCCAAGCTGGATGGCCATGCTTATTCTTTGGCCAAAATAGGCCCCAGCTTTTTGGTCACCCGAAACGTCGAACAAACACGACGAAATTTCTTTGTAGAGTCGCCGCGCCTCCGGCCCCCACGGCCCGAGGGTCTATACACCAAATTCCATGAACAGATAACCCTCGCCCAGGGCTTCATATTGCCTTGATGGTAGCGCTGTATCAACGCATGTAGCGTCCCATACCAAGGACCGCCCATTTGATTATGTTGTTACACAACATTAAGTACTTTTGAACAACTATCTATTATTATTATAAATAAGAAAGATGATAATACTAACTTGTATGGTTCAGATGGCAGAGGCATGTTTCCTCGTCTTCCACAGTGCCTGATGGACAGCCACACTTGGCAGTTTCGCCGATAGCTGTGTTCGGCTGTTCTGTGTCGTAAATAGCCTTCAAGTTCTTAGTTTTATGTGAAAAGTTGCAAACTAACTCTATTACCTGTTGAATAAAAAAAAATAGGGAAAGTTCTTAGGGATTTTGATGAAAACCAAAACCCCAACATTAGATTTTCGAAAGAATATTTTTCCTGGCCGAGAATAAAAACTAGTGATAAAAAAAAACCCACTGTATATTATTGCACTACCAAAGAGTGTCACTTATACTCGTAAGGATCAAATTCTGCGAAGCAAAGTCAAACGGAAAATTAAAGGAAGGATCTGGGCATGAACTCGTCACAGCAAAAATGTGTTCTAATCGTCGCATGTAAATTTGGTTCTATTGAGTCACGTATTAGATTTGTAGCTATTGGTCACACTGCAAATACAGTTCTAACTGGTCACAAGCAGAATAGTAGTACTAGGTAGTTTAAGCTACTATTTGTACCCGATAGGTATTTCAGGACGCGGAGTCAGAAGCTGTTCGCGGAGGCAAGGTCTTGCACCAACCTGTATCGGTACTTGCCCGTCGCGCGAGCACTTGACATGTTCTGCTCCCTGCTTGCTGCAGCACCAGAGTGTGATGTGTTTGTGGAAGGGATAGGACACGTGATGAGGGTGTGGAAGAGAATGCTAGAAGAAAGTATGTCTGCGAGTGCTTAGATTATAATATAATATTGTAACGTTTTGGTTCAGTACTGTTAAGTTATAATATTTTATAAAATAAATGTCTAAATGTCTGAATGTGACGGATTAAAACAAATGATATTGCTTTTAGCATTATGACCAGTTAGAACACATTTTTGCTGTGACGAGTTGATGCCTAGATCAAAGGAAGGGGGAAAAGGAAAAACTAATTTTTAAAAAAATATTATTAAAAAAATTCTTACATCGATTAAACCTTAACTAATCAACTGTTTAAAATTATGCTTATTATTCCATGGCTGGATTCGGCGTCTCAAGGATTGTACTATTTTAATATTACAAGATTATTCATTCCAATATGTATTGGTACAATTGTCGAATAAACACTAAGAATAGTTACGGAACGGAATGTAAGAAAATAAAAAAAATGTACCGTTTTATTAAAAATGAGCACTTTTTTTAGTTTGGCGTATGTTACTACTTCTGAAAATTTGATCCTTGTAACCGACACTATCAAATAGTGCAATAATCAGTGGTCGGCGTAGTAGTGCCATTTCGCGGGATTCATGAATGCTAGCATAGCGTGGACATGCCCTTATTCCGGGATTAGATCTTGATTTCCGGGATTCACATTTAATTATCAGTTCAAAAGGAAATAAATTTGTTAATTGATATTTATACGTAAAATATTATCATCGGTGTGGGGCGGGGAGACAAAGATTGACGCGAGCTGTACTAACAATTAACAATTAAAGCGAAATATGTAATCAGTAGAATTTTAGAATCCCTGGATCCAGGAATCCCGGGAGTATATCCATATTATTCATAATGTTTGAAGTCGTTCACACCACGCCAACCACTGGCAATAATGCACAGTGTGTCTTTTGTTTGAAAATCAGCAGGTTCGATTCTCGTAGGCAAATTATTAAAAAAAAATCAAATGCTGCAGTTTTTTTATAGAAATCAGCTCCGTGACTCTTTTGAGCATTTTTTGCTTTTTCTAATCTCGTAATTTGAATTTGGCCATCCCCGCCCACTTGAAATACACTGGGCCGCAATGAAAGCGGGTCGGTAACAAAAACCTCACTAACCACCAAAGTATTGGAATTAGCTTTTTAAAATAAAGCTGTATTATAGACAATTTTATTTTGCTCAAATAACAGTCGAAGAAGTTCAAGTTAATGAAGTTTATTTTCAATAAAAGTAGGTTAATTCATTGAAATAGGCGTTACCTTGCGGAAGTCCATCACTAAGTTATGGACGTATGAATATAATTTGCAATATTCCGCTAAACAATTCTTGTCGTGCTATTAAAAATGCAGACTCGTACACCGCCCGCCCTACCGCATAAAACATGCAAGAAGCAAGCAAGACGAGCATAAAAGCAAAGCAATCTTAAGCAACATCAGTTGCTGTTGAATTGTGAATATTGCAAATTATATTCATATATCCATAACTTAAAAGTATGTCAAGTAGAAGACATTAAAAATTAAAATTTTTCGAAAAATGTGCTACGGTATCAAATATGCAATTTTCACACATTTTAGTATTTCGTATTGTCACCACAAGCTGTAAATACAGCTGTTGTACGGTTTGACATGCTTTCCACTAGATTTCTGAGCCGATGTTGAGGAATTTTCTCCTATTCCTCTCTCAGTGCTTCTTTTAGTTCACGAAGTGTGATTGGTGGGAAATTTCGCTGGTGTATACGTCGTCCCAGTTCGTCTCAGGCATGTTTGATGGGGCTCAAGTCTGGGCTGCCTGCTGGCCACTCCATGCGTGTAATAGCGACCTCTCCAAGGTAGTCAAACAGTATCCGAGCTGTATGGGGACGAGCGTTATCTTACATAAAGATGGCGTCATCGCCCATGTTTACTAAAAATGAGCCAACGTACTCATTTAAAATTTCATTTACGTATCTTTCTGCAGTTAAAGTTCCATTTTCTATTACCACTAGCTTGGTGCGACTTTCGGGAGAAATTTCAGCCCACACGTGTATGGAGCCTCCACCGTATGGCACTTTCTATTCAATGCAAACTTGGTTATAGCGCTCTCCTGGTCTTCTGTAGACTCTCTGCCTCCCATCGAGCGTGTACAACATATACGAAAACATCACTCTTGCACAGTCATCCACAGTCCAATTCATGTATTTTCTTTCGTTATTCAGCCTTGTCGATGCTGCCTTTCGAGTTTTGGACCATTTGCGGGTCTAAATGGCTTCAAACTTGCTTCAGCAAAACGCCAACGCACTGTACAGTATACGTGCTAGGATTGCTTCCTCCAGCACATTCAGCATATTTATGTGACAGAATAGAAACAAAAGTAAAACGAATGGTTTCAAAATTGATGTTTAAATTTTAAAAATCGTCTTTTTTTTATTTATAGTTTTAGTACAATCACCAAAAAGAAATAAAAAGTTTTACTTCTTACTACATTTACAATAGAATAAACTTTAATTTAGTTTTTAGTTCATAAAGCTAGTTCCAGTATTTTAGAAGTTATTGAGAATTTTATAACCGACCCGCTTTCTTTGCGGCCCAGTGTATTGACCCTGTGTATACTCATATTGTGACTTTAAGTTGCAATCAAATTTATGTTGTAATTTCTTATATCACATTATGACTAAGTATTATTGTTGTTGTTGCCATTTAATAAAGTATTTTCTACACGAAATTAAATATTACTGTGAGATATATATTTGGCCATTCGGTCCTGGCATCGATCAAACTTTCACAAATGACACATAAAGGTTAAGAATTATATGCAAATCATTGCACAGTACCGAATCGATAGGAAGCTAAGCAGGAACTATTTCAGTAAAACAAGATGGAGAAAAGTAGATGGGAGAAACTTGTATATGTATCTCCGTAATAATAGTCAACTCACATGATAGAGATAATCATCAAGTTGGGTCTCGTGGTTATAAACGTACTCCACGTAATTGCTCACTCCACAACCCACATGCGTCATTTTACCGTTGATCATTTGCAAATACGCAGCGACGCTTGAGGGTGGTGGTCTGTAAGAAAAGCATTATAAAAATATATGTTCGGGTATATAGTAGTTTATGCTACAAGTGAGGTAAGCAGGCAATAGCTTACGAGGAACGATCTGAAACACGAGCGATTAGACAGTGTTTTATACGTTACGAGCAAGTTATTGCCTTTACCCACGTGTATTATACTGCGATTTTCAATATGTGTGGGTAAATAAATAAAACATAATTAAAGAAACAAATAAACAATAAACACTCCAAATTAACTTTTTGACAACTTAACGGAAATACATAAACTACATTCAGTTTGATGCGTTCCTAGGCTGGGTTAAGTTTGATCATCGGGCGACACTGTCACATGCCTAATTAATGTCCTGCTGTCAGTGGTAGGTCGGCGTCCGACGATCAAACTGAATGTAGCCTCCGAACGAATTAAACTGAACGCAGTTTATTTCCGTCAAGTCTATGGCTGAGATTCAGAGTGCATTTTGAGTCCGAACTCAATCTTACAAACGTCACTCTAGTATGAGATCACGTCGCTTTTTGACGTTTGTAAGATTGAGTTCGGACTCAAAATGCACTCTGAATCTCAGCCATAGACTTGACGGAAATAAACGGTACACAACGAAAGACTGCCAACTAATAAAAATAGAGCACTAGTGTGGTAAATATGACTTTTCCAACAGTTTTGATGCATACAAAATGTGTCTCTACGAGCACTTGCATTGTAAAAGTTTTGTTCGGTTCCGTGGTATAGTTTCACAACTGCACGGTCTAGGTGAAAGGCATGTACATGTCGCCACTACATGAATCGATGAGGGGCTGTCAGAGGTGTTTCTGATTGTGGACTGTGAAATGCAAGCCACACACAGTCCACATTCACACATTCAAATTTCACCGACAATAATTAGGTCCCAGCGTGATAGGCTGTGTGCCCTAACTCCATACTTTGGGCACAGATTGAACCCAAAGCTTAATATACCTTCCGAAGCCCGCAGACCGAGCACAAGTGTGATCCTACGTGATTTGTACCCGCGACCTCTAGATAAGAACTCGAACTACTAGATCACAGGGGTAGTTAAAATTGCATAATTACTGGAGGAAAAAGAACCCCGAAAAGAATAGGATTTTTGAGGGTGCCATACCCCAGGATAGAAAGGGAAACATTATGGTGAGACTCTATTTTCCGGCCGTCCGTCTGTCTATAATAAGTATAGTTATATTACAGCTTCATTCGTTGAATAAGCTAGTCCTTAAATTTGGTAGGTACAAAAATACATTACCTCTGTCAAATCAAAGCATTAAATAAAAATATCATAATAATTTTGTTATCATAAAAGAAAACGAAAATAAAATTTAATTTTATGCTTTACGCTATATTTTCAAAATAAATTGTATGTCTCTGAAACTTCTGGAAATAATCACGCTGACAAATAAATCGTAACGTGAGGGTTCCTTTAACAGATTTTTGAGCATATTACCCTATTAATAACTGCGAAACATCTCAAGATTAATCGAAGTCCGACAGATCCATAATTATACTAAAATGTATAAGCTCCAGTAGACTTCTATTTTCCCTGTTCCTTATTATTCATTGCCGCTGTAACTTGATTTTGTGATAGTCATTTATTACTTTATATACAAAATTTCTATTCTCAATTACTCACGGTTTGCTAAAATTATTGAGTAAAATAGTTTAGTAAATGTGTTATGTATGTCGCGGAAAGAGCTTTTTATAAGTCTTCGTTTTATTAAGGTACCAGTAAAGGTTTGGTTTAGGTTAGAATTAATCACAAATTAAAACAGACAGAGGTATCTTTACGAAAGAAACGGTACAACATTAAAATTATACACATAAGTAAAATAGTACCTAGTTTATGATATAGAGGCAATAACTTACGGGGACGATTTGAAACACGAGCAATAAGTGAGAGTTTTAAACGTGACGAGTAAGTTATTTCCTTAACCCACGTGTATCATACTACGTTTTTCAATGCATGGTATGTAGAAATAATTATATTTTTTATATTTTACATACATAGATATACGCACACTTGTTTCCCAGAGTGGTAAGCAGAGCCTACAAATTTCCATCTGCCACGATCCTGACACACCTCTTTCGTCTCTCATCCATGATTCTAGTAATTCAGTAGCATGACAACATCACGGTTACGTTATAGTTCCGTTCACGTTAGATTTCGCATAGAATCTGATAGCTGCCACTAGCGGAGAGTAGTGAAACATATCAGATTCCATACGAAATCTGACGTGAACGCAACTGTAATGTAACCGTTATGTTTTCATGCTAAGGTTACAAGGTACTTTTGAATTTGCCAAAAATAATTAATAAAATCAAACAAAATTAAAAAGTTTTAAATGTAAAGATCACGTCCATCCGTCTATCTGTCACAGTGGTTATCTCGAAAATTTTGCAATCACCAGTCAAAGATAAGAAAAAAAAATGAAATAGGAAATCAATATGCTCAAACGACAAAAAAAGATATTAAAAACAACGTTTTAAGAAGCGACATCTAAATATCTTTATCGTTTTCCTCCTGATCTCCTAGGTTACTAAAGCCACAATTTAGAGTTTAACATGTAGTGTTAGTGGATATTGAGTCATAGGTTACTGGAAATCTGCAGGATTTTTCGACAGCGTAATCTTTCAATAAGCTCAAAAAAGCTTTCTGTTGTAACAAGAAAATTTGGATAAGACTTAAATGTACATAAATTAACAAAAAATCGTCTATTGATTGCTCACTCTGATATTGGTAAGGAATAGAACCCTTATTGTGTGACCTCAACTGGCTCTTGGTCGGTTTTTTAAATCACTAAAATAAGTTCTGACTATGTGACTCCGACTTTCACTGCATTATATCATAATAATATTATTCTAATGAGATCTATTCTTCAGAATTTGCAGCTTACTCCCTTCTTATAAAGCGCGTTAAAAGGCAAATTCGTTTTGACCTGCGCCAACATAACGCTCGCGTCATTAAAGAAGCGATTCGGCGAAACAAAGGTTCAAAAGTTTTCACCCAGCAGTAAGGAAGGAGCAATCTGATGAAGCTGAAGACACCTGATAATAGAACCGTTACCTCGAGGCCAGAAATCCTTACCGAAATCGAGAAATTTGATGGGTTTCTATATTCTTCACACGCTCCCAAGCCAACTGTTTACGATGAAGACGACAAACGCGTGTACCTCTAGTCCACCATTACACCGATGAACTCTCGGATGTCGAAATGGGTGAGATTAAGATAGCTCTTGAACAGCCGAAAAACAATAAGGCGCCGGGCGAGGACGGCATCACAACTGAACTCCTGAAAGCTGGAGGTTTTCCTATACTCGGACAGCTATAGGACCTTTTTAATGCCGTCATTCGTAAAAGTACAACGCCAAAGGAGTAGAGAAGGAACCTGGTCATTATGTTCTTCAAAAAAGGGGACAAAATCCTACTTAAGAACTATAGACCAATTGCGCTCCTGAGCCACACCTACAAGCTGTTCTCAAGAGTTATCACGAATCGTCTCGCCCACAGATTCGACGACTTCTGATCTCTAGAGCAGGCTGGGTTTCGAAAAAACTACAGCACCGTGGACCATATTCATACACTAAGGCAGGTTATACACAAAACTCAAGAGTATAATCAGCCTTTATGTCTAGCGTTTGTGGACTACGAGAAAGCCCTTGACTCCATTGAAACTTGGTCTTTTCTGCAGTCCTAGTTCACTGGCGTTACGTGGAGTTGTTGAAATGTCTGTATGACTCCGCTACGATGTCCGTCCAAGTACAGGGTGTACAAATAAGACCGATTCATCTTCAGCGCGGTGAGACAGGGAGATGTTATTTCCCCAAAACCGCCGCGCTGGAGGAAGTCTTTAAAAAACTAGACTGGAATGGACAAAGTGCATAATTGTTAACGGAGAGTACATTCACATTTTCACTTTACCGATGATATCGTGATAATGGTGGAATCGCTGCAGGAGCTTGAGGAAATGGTGCGTGCCCTTCAATTCCTAGCGATTCTTTGAGACGAGTGGGCCTACGGATGAATTTGGACAAAACTAAGGTCATGTCCAACTGTCACGTCATCCAAGGGCCACTAACCGTCGACAATGTCAGCCTCGAAGTTGTTCAAAAATATGTTCATCTGGGTCAAGTCATACAGCTGGATAAAATAACTTCGACGCCGAGGCTGACAGAAGAATATGCTTGGGACGGGCAACATTCGGAAAGTTGCGTCTCATATTTACGTCGTCAATACCACAGTGCTTGAAGGCTAAGATGTAGAACCAGTGCGTCCTTCCTGTGATGACGCATGGCGCCAAGACGTGGCCTCATACAAAGGGCCACTGATTTAAGATCGCTCAGCGAGCTATGGTGCGGGCTATACTTGGGGTATCTCTGATGGATAGAATTCGAAATGAGGAGATCCGTCGGAGATCGAAAGTAACCGACATAACCTGCAGAATCAGTAAGTTGCAGCGGGCAGGCCATATTTGTCGCCGACATGATGGCGGTTGGGGCCGAAAGGCTTTAGACTGGAGACCTCGTACAGCAAAGCGTAGTGTAGGCCGGCCTCGTGCTCACTGGACCGACGACCTGAAAGTCGTTGTGGGTGGCGGCTGGATGAGGAGAATGGAGGATCGACATGAGTGGCGAAATTTGGGAAAGGCATATGTCCAGCAGTGGACGATGGATGGATGGATGGAGATCTTTTCATCGATTCATTTTAAGTAAAGTAAAGTCGTTCGGATAACCTACCGACGACCTTCGGACAATCGACGAATAAGTAGGCCTACCATGAGTTTTGCTTACTATACACGTTAACGTCTGCGTAAAATATTTATATGAGAAATTGTGCAGCGCCCCTAGCAGCTTACTACAGGAACCAGCATTTCTCATACAAAATATTTTACGCAGACGTTAACGTGTATAGTAAGCAAAACTCGTGGTAGGCCTAAAGTTCTTGTAAAATTGTAACAAAATCAAAGGTTAAATAATATACTTACTGCGCGCTAAAAATATTGTTTTGTTTTGTAGTAATCCAAGAAAATAAAACTAGAATAGAATTGTCTCGAATTGTAATAAACGTTTTATTACGTTTCGTTCGATTTGTGGTAAATTTTTAGTTCAAAATATTCAAAAATTATTGGAAAAAAAAATTGGGATCAAAATGGTGTTCGTTGAGGAATATATAGGTAATCAATGTGATTATGGCCATATGATACAATCAGATTCTTAATGTAAAGTTACTTAAGGTATTATCACATGTGTAACAAACCTGCTACTGCAAATATAAATAATGCCCGAATAATAATTTATTTTGGGTTACTTTAGTTTTTAGAGCTTTAATTAGTGTACTCGCAATTATCTTACATAAAGGTAAATAAATATTTTTCACTTTAATGTTGTTAATAACTTACAGCTTTATGATACTGAAAAAAAAAAGAAATACATAATATTTACTCTTGATAAGTAATAAATAATAGTTTACAATTAAAAAATCAAATACATTGGCCGTGCTAACATAGACAAATTAGCTAACGAAGACTGCAGTAACTAACACAAACATAATTTTGAGATTATTTTATGTGGCTTACAACTAAAACAGACGTCATTTCATTGTTATTTAAAGCTTTTCTTTTGTAGATTTTATTAATTTTAAAGAAAGACTCAGTAGGACGTTTCTGTATAAGAAAAATCTTTCATGACTACCAGGATAGAATATACAGTTACAAACCTATCATTATGCTAAGCAGAGCCGTGGTATTCAGAGGCAATAAATTTATCGTGTTAGGTGAAATTAGGAAACAGTAAACTAGGTTCATGAAGATGATATTTATGATTGTACGCACTTGGTGGAACCTAAGTTATCTATATGAAGAAAACACACATTTCCTATTGTAATCTACTTTGCAAATTTGTAATAAATTAATTAACAGACAAATATTATTAAAATTCGGTGTACAAGTATGATGTAAAAATTCAACGGTCTAGATAGGATAAATACCCCGGTGGCGCAGTCGGTAGCGCGCTTGTCTTGATAACAAGACATTGCAGGGTCGAAACACAACCCGAGGATATTTTGTAAATTCTTGATTTGAAATTTGTTTCTGATTGATCGTTTCTAGTTTATAATATTTATAGTATTCAAAAGTGATGTTATTCGTTATAAAAACAAAACAATAATAATTAACAAACAATATTTTACTAGTTTATGAAGGTAATCATCAAAATATCAGGACTTCTTTTACGAGTTCTAAGCAACTAAGGTAAACATCTCTATGAAAACGGTAGATTAAATCTAGTAATAACTTTTATTACTATATATTTTTTTACATATCATAAACAAGAGATATATTATAAAAGAAAACAGACCAGTTTATTTTTTTTACACACCAATCATAAGTCTACGGCACCTCTTATTTATGTTAATATGTATAAAAATAAATAATAAAACAATCCCAGATAACTATACATTTTATTGAAATATTGATAACTAGGTTCAAATCTGGATTTTTGCTTATACATATACCTATACATATATGGCAATAATGATCAATGATCCTGATTGAAAATTAATATATGTACATAAAACTGCAGTATTCAACATTCGTTAGCTTACCACAGTATGCTTGGTGGTCAAACTAACTTACTGCAATTATATTATGTAATCTAGGTCTGAAATATGTGGATATTGCGCTTATGCTTACCTCTAAATAAGGCTCTGTATGTCCTATTAAAAATTAATTAGATTGAAATATATGTATTCTGAATATATATTCATCATATTTTTCGTAAATTTCTTAGTTACTACAGTCTTTGTTGGCAGTAAACCCAAACTGATGTTCGTTGACTACGAAAAGGCATTTATTTGACTCAAAGGGTGGTGGGCTGCAAACACAAACATGCGGATTGCAGGATCGATGATAGGTATAATTTTATTTTATTTATTCTTAGGGAAACAAACAGTTTATAAACAAATTATAGTAACTTAAAACTAGAAAAAATTGGTACCAATAAAGTTTCCACTGACAGTAACACATATTGTTGAATTACATTGATAGATAATACAATTTGAAAAATATGTCAATTTTTTCAACTAATGCCGAGCCCAGAATGGCCCGAAATATATATATATATATATATATATATAAGTATATATAATATGTATGTATGTGCATTAAATAACATAAACAATTAAATAATAATAATAATAATAATAATAACAAAAAGACTATAAATGTTATAAAATTTGTGAGGACTTAATAAATACATTCCAGATGATACATGATAAAAGTATTTTCATTTGTGATCTTGCCTTATCATATTTATAATAATATGCAAATGCTGAACCAATGATATGAAAATGCTACTGCTTGTGTCAGTTTTCATAAAAAACAACGATATTTTGAAACTACAACGAGGTATAATAAGGCAGGTGTACGGGCAATATGTCTGCACCGCACATTTCACATACATCATCATTTTACCGCATAAGTTTTTACAATAAATCAGTGTTTCAACAACTCTCAACTCGGACGGTTTCCTTTATCACTCTCACGAGTAAACCCCGATCGTATCAATATCAATAAATATAGGGACAATCCCTACATTTTTTTTGGTTCTTCGAGCAGTTTTTGATCAGTAGTGCGGTTTGATCGAATGCGGGACCCGTGTTAATCGTGCAAATCGTGCGTATCGAAGACTTATCATTTAAATTTTTATCAATCACGGAACAGTGATTCAATGTTCGAAACCTTTGTGAATTGACAGTGCTACACTAGGACAAGTGCAGTTCTTTTTTATCATTATTAGTGTGTGGACCTGAAGGTTCACATCGGCAGCATCCTTTGGGTCAAGCAGGCTCAACTAATACCATCAGCAACCTGTGGGCCAAGGGGCTCATGGGATCACCAAATCACGAGTTAAGCAGGCTCGTCTATCAGCTATTGTGGGCCAGCGAGCTCATATTAGCAGCACGTCATCCTCGGCCTCTCGTGGCTTGAGCTTCGCTGCCAGTGACTTCGTGAGTCGCAGGGTTCGCAGCAGCAGCGGCAGCAGTAGAGGAGGCAGATCGCAGCGTACTTCCGCGGTCGCAAGCTATCAGCAGCAAGATCTTCGAGTTGCGAGTAAGATTGTTCCATAATTATCACCATGGATGTCTTGATCAAGGATCAAACAGAGCTTCGGGAGAAAATCAAAACGTTGAAGACGAATTTTGGTAAGGACTCTGCGAGCAGGAAAACTCCTGAATACATAAAAACGAAGCTTCAGCAACTTGATGACCTTATTAGTATATATCAATCAAATAATGACCTTTTGCAAGTGTATAAAAGTACAAATCACGAATACTTTACGGAAAATATATATGAGAATGTATTAACATCTTATAAAATGTTACGCCTGTCGATTACAAAGTCTGGGCAAGAAAATGAATCAGTGAAGGAGGATAAGGCAACGGAACCCAGTGGTTTGGTGTTCGAATATCTTTCACAACAAAGAACGAATTTTCGTGCTTTTAGCAGACTGGTTAGGAGCATAAGGTTAGATGAGATCTCGGATAAATGGGAATTAGAAGACGAACTTAAGAGCATTCAGCTCAGATGGAAGGGGATCGATGAGTTACATTTGAAGATTGACAACATTCTTCAAGGAGATGATGACTCATATGAAGATGAATTTGAAATTTATGAACAAACGTACCGAGATATCAAAAGAAAATTAAATCAAAAAATCAGCTCCACTGTGCATAAAGAGCAATCAACCCCAAAATTGGAGGTTCCTAAATTTTATGGAGAATACACAGAATGGCCAACTTTTCACGATCTATTCGATGAAGCCATTCACAGCAATAACACTCTTACCAAGGCACAAAAAATGCAGCATTTAAAGGGTAAGGTGAAGGGACAAGCGGGACGTCTTATCAAACATCTGCATACATCAGCAGATAACTATGACTCAGCGTGGGAGATCTTAAAGCAGAGATATTCCAATCGCCAAGTTCTTTTCACGAACAACATTGAAACATTTATCAATCAACCGAGCATCCAAAAACAATCAGCGTTCGAGCTTAAAAATCTTCATGATACAACGATGGAATGTATTCATGCAATACATAATTTAGGAGTGGACACTAGCACATGGGACCCACTTCTAGTCCATTTGTTAACCAAGAAGTTGGATACTAAAACATACAGCGAGTACAAGGAAGCGCGTGAGAAACCGCGTGATCTGCAATCATTCAGCGAGTTTATGAGCTTCCTTGAACTGAAGTTTACAGCTCTGGAACCTGTTCATCAAGCTGTCCAGGAGAAGGAAAGAGCATCTTCATCATCTACATTGCCTAAAAAGCAACCTTATCATATCAACCCTAATAACGCAAACAAGGGTTTTTCAAATTATCATAACAAATCTAAGCCTTTTTATCAAGCAAATATAGGTAACACGCGCAAATGTCCATTTTGCAATCATGAACATGAGCTCTATAGGTGCAAACAATTTTTAGCATTGACACCGGAGAACAAATTGAAGGCGATTACGAAACACAATGTTTGCGGAAACTGTCTTTATAAGCATTTTGACAACGCATGCACTTCTGCGAAACGTTGCAAAGAGTGCCAAGGCACACACAATACAATTTTGCACGAGGCTTGCATTAAAAACCTATCAATTTCAAAGACAAATTTGATACCGCCGCCGCTACCTTTGGAAAACACAAAGTATCAAGAAAAACGACACAATGTAAATCACGTTTCAGGCGATGGCAAAGAAATTTTATTGACAACTTTGATGCTAAAAGTGCGGGCCGCGGATGGCACTTACGTCACTTTAAATGCTCTTTGCGACCAAGGGAGTCAAATTTCGATTATCACTCAGGCCGCCGCTCAGATGTTAGGTTTAAAGCGACGTCCTTATCACGCATCAGTATCGGGCATAGGTACGGGAGCCAGACCAAGCAAGGGTTTGGTAAACATGGAATGTAGATCAATTTACGAAGATTATCATTTTACTACGCAGGCTCTGGTACTATCGAAAGTTATCAGTAACAATTTACCCACAATGAGCATTAGTAAACAAACATGGCCTCACCTTCAGAATATCAGATTAGCAGATCCACAGTACAATGTCTCGAAGCCAATTGACATACTGTTGGATGCGAGCGTATACTCGGATATTATTATGAGTGGACTTATTAAGGGTCCAGCATATGCTCCTATAGCACAGCAAACTAAACTTGGATGGATTTTATCCGGAAACGTGAAAAATTTCAACTGCCATGTTGTTATTAATGACTTAGCAGAGATATCAAGATTCTGGGAGATGGAGGATGTCGAGAGCACCTCATCTGTGATGAATGAGCAGGAAAAATACTGTGAAGATTTTTATCAAGCAACCACAAGACGATTGGAGAGTGGGAGATATGAAATCGGGTTACCAATGAAGCCTGGTTTTGAAAAGTATCTAGGGTCATCAAAACCGAAAGCAATTGCGCAACTCAAGCAATTAGAGCATAAAATGACCAAAAATCAAGCATTTGCCGAGTCATACAAGGCATTTTTAGACGAATATGAAAAATTGGGCCATATGCGTCGAGTCAGCACAAGTAGCAAAGATCCTACTTGTTATCTTCCTCATCATGGGGTTTGGAAAATGGACTCCAACACCACCAAATTAAGGGTAGTTTTTAATGGGAGTTCAAGGACATCTACAGGTTGGACCCTTAACCAGCTTATGGAAGGCGGACCGAACTTACAGGGAGATTTGCAAAAACTTATTTTGACTTGGAGGACGTACAAGTATGTTATCACTGCGGATGCGGAAAAATATTTCCGTCAAATTATCATACGTGAGTCGGATCAACCCTTACAGAGCATTGTCTGGAGACCTTCACCGCAAGTACCTATCGAAGAATATCGATTGACAACTATCACTTACGGTACAAAAGCAGCTCCATTTTTAGCAATTAGAACTCTTAAACAATTAGCCAAAGATGGAGATAAGTACCCATTAGCAGCGCATGCCTTGGAAAACTCATTTTATATGGACGATTTGCTTGGTGGGCATAATTTATTAGATCAAACAAAACAACTTCAGCAGCAGCTGATTGAGATCCTTAAGGGGGCAGGTATAAACCTACGCAAGTGGTCAAGTAACAACCCTGATCTTATCAAGGATTTAGCAAGTGATCAGCTGGACAGTCACTTAGATTTTAAATGTTCAGAAACAAGGAAGACGTTGGGCCTGAGATGGAATCCGTCGTCGGACACATTTACATTTCAAAACAAAATGGAATATGAAACGAGCAAAGGGGGTCAAACCAAACGACAACTCTTATCGGATATTTCTAAGATATTTGATCCCCTAGGTTGGTTATCACCACTATCAATCAGAGCAAAACTACTGTTTCAAAAAGCATGGGCATCAGGAATATCATGGGATGACGAAGTTTCAAGTGAAATCATAGAAGAGTGGAATCAATTACGAAACGATTTCAAAAATATATCAGTATTTTCAATAAAAAGACATTATGGAAATACTAGTCAACCATATCAATTACACGGCTTCTGTGATGCGACGCCAAAATGCTACGCTTGCACCATCTTTGTAATAACGCGGAATAATAAAGGTGAGCTTACATCAAGACTAGTGGCGGCGAAAACAAGATTAGCGCCACTTAAGAAACAAGTATCACTGCCGAGACTTGAGCTTTGCAGTGCACATCTGTTATCACAGCTTATGAAGAAAGTTGTAGAGGCGCTACCTATGGAGCAATGCAAGATCTACGCATGGACTGACGCGATGATCGTCTTAGGTTGGTTACAGGGAGATGTCTCTAGATGGAAGCAATTTGTGGCTAACAGAGTGCAGAATATTACACAAATCATTCCAGCATCAAACTGGCGTCACGTTAGGTCAGAAGAAAATCCAGCTGACTGTGCTACAAGAGGACTGACTACGAAACAATTATCAGAGCATTCTCTGTGGTGGCAAGGGCCAGATTGGCTAGTCAACGATGAGCCTATTCCGGATATCAAGTACCCAGAAACCACTATAGAGAGCAAAAAACAGAAGGCTGTTGTTGCCGTCACAACAAAACAAACAGAAGTATCAATCATTAAACAGCTCATGTGTGAACACAGCTCTATTACATTTGTCGCAAAAGTAATTTCTTGTATGAAACGGTTTATTACAAGCTTTGCCGATAAGCAAAATGCAGCGAAAGCAAAACCGTCGCGAGCTACAGAAATAAACAACGCGCTCAATTTAATTATAAAAAATTATCAATTTGACGAGTTTGAAGAAGATATAAAAAGTATCATGAAAAAGGGGCGTGTTCAGACGAAGAGCAACATTTTGAAACGCCCAGTCAACAAGTTAATACTGCTTCCTGTAAACGAGTCAGACGAAGCACAAAAACAGCAAGCAGTTAGTCAATTTGATGTTCAGTCATCATCATCAGCAATGCCTCAAGCACCACAGCGATCTACTATTCCCTCTACCAGGTGCAGACGCACTAAGAAGAAGTTTATCAACATTTTTGGCACAATGTTATTATTAATTATGACATTTTTAACACCAAGTATGCAACAAGATCATATTGCATCATACAATACTACCTCTTTCAAGGACAGTCAGGGGTTGTATTTTGATAAGATATCAAACCTTCAATTTATAAGAGATAAATGGAAGCTAGTTGTATATTACAACATGTCTACGTATTGGCAAGGCATTCAGGACATCAAGCAATACGTAAATCACATCAAAAAATTCAGCACTGCAAGCAACTCTCAATATGAAAGTGTCACGCTACAGTTAGAACATGAAATCGACGAAATTGAACATTACAACACTTTACTCCGGACTCATTCAAGAAGAAAGCGGGGCCTCATAAATGGTGTCGGCTACATCGCTAATACATTATTCGGAGTACTGGACGAGAGGTTCGCTGAGCAATACGAGTCCGATATCAAAAAAATTGCCAGCAACGAAAATCATCTTCAAGACCTCTTGAAAAATCAAACATTAATCATAGAATCTGAAAGCAACATTTTACGGCGAGATGAGAATATCATGAATAAGCAATTTTCGTTTATTAGACAACGCCTGCTCAATGTATCATCCGAAATAAACAGAGTACGGCTTGACAACAACAATGCAAATTATATCACATCATCATCTCTCGCTGCAAGCATCATTTTAACGAACATTCGAAATATTCAACAATCTTTAATCAACACCGTTACCGATATCAGTCAAGGGCACATCGATACACGGCTATTAGCCCCTGAACAATTAGAAAACCAGATTAACAAGATCTCGAGCCAGCTACAGGCTGATCTTATATTACCCATTGAAAAAACGCCCATACAGAACCTATACAAATTATTGAGGGTGTTTACAAAAGTATACAATAATTTGCTTATTATAGAAATTAACATTCCACTATTAAGCAAAGAGCTTTATGAGTTGGATAAAATCATTAGCATACCCCTGAAGAAAGACATAAAATCATTTTATATCTATCCGACTTTACCCTATTTAGCATTCGACCTTCAAAAAGACATGGGCATGCTCTTATCAGAATCAGACCTACAATCGTGTCTCCATACCTCTATGGGTAGAACCTTATGCTCCTTAGAGAAGCCTATATATGACATGAAATTCAGACAGTCACTCTGTGATGTATCATCCTGTACATCGGAGTTGTTACCTACATGCAAAGTGAGATGGGTCAAGTTGCACTATCATAATCAATGGCTGTACTCATGCTGTGAGCAATGCAGCGTCCGCATTTTTTGCCCATCTGTTGTGAATGTTATCACTTTAAAGGGCAATGGCATTATAACAATAGGTCAAGGTTGCACAATCAAAACAAATACATTCGCAATATATGCACAGAACAATTTTCTGAGTAATCTTTATGTACAACAGAATATCAAGATCCCAGAGATATCAATTTTGAACAAAATTATCAATTCAAGTATTGGTACAGAGAACAACAGCTCACTGCAAGATAGCAAAGAAGATATTTGGGAGCAGTTAAAGTTAAAAATAGACTACCTCAAGGAACAGTCTAATCAGGAATTATCAATTCACGATAAGCATCACTACACGCTTATCTATGTGGTCATTTTTACCATACTAGCTGCAGGGTCAGTTGGGATTTGCTGGAAGATCAAGAAGGGCGCTAAGTCCCCGCCACAGCACCGCTCAACGGCACAGTCGGAGATCAACGACGCACCAGACGAAATTAACAGTGTTAACAGTGTCAATAGTGAATTGAACCCAAAATTACATGTGTTGAGTGAAAATAAGGCTACCTCGCCTATAGTGAGTCGTGCTAAGATTTTTGAACTCTGACCTTTTATTTAGTTTTATCATTGTTTTAATAACTTTCCAATGCTATCACCTTGTATCATTCATCAATTTAGTATAGTTACTTTTCAGTTAAGGCGAATGTTAAACATGCGTTGTAGATTGCATTTCGTCTTTTTGGAGAGGGCAGGATGTACGGGCAATATGTCTGCACCGCACATTTCACATACATCATCATTTTACCGCATAAGTTTTTACAATAAATCAGTGTTTCAACAACTCTCAACTCGGACGGTTTCCTTTATCACTCTCACGAGTAAACCCCGATCGTATCAATATCAATAAATATAGGGACAATCCCTACAGCAGGGTCAAGCCATCTGTACGAAACTGTTCACTTTATAAATGGGGAACATCTTCAAAAAATCTTTACTGTCAAGCAAAAAGCTTTATCATCGGTGGTGAAAAAATTTAGCTGAAAATTTTTATCCCCGATAGCTTCAGGGTGATAGACATGATAATAGATGTCTAAATTCAATCTGACAAAGTTGGGCTAAGGATAAATTTCAACAAAACCAAAACTCGTAATCTACCAGTACGTATAGATTATGACTATCTTCTCGTGTATGAAAAACCAAACGGCTGAAGTAAGTCTTAGATTTTCGCAAGCATGGTCCGCATCCGGGGAAACAAAGAAATTCCATTTATATATGTTTACGGTAAGGAACGCATGTTTGAACAATGTGTCAGTATTATATTTATCAATGTTTTGTGTGGACACAATGTTATCGAAGAAGTAACGACAAAAAAGAACGTGGTTGCGCACAGAGAAATGGAGAGAGCTACAATTGCAATGAAATGAATGAAAAGATAAGAAACGAGAAAAAAGTTTGGGACATTGCTACGAAGCAAGTCATCGTGCGAAAGAAATGGATTGGGGCATGACCATTGAAAGAATGACAATGTGGACAAGATGAGTTCTCTAGAGGTCAAGCATAAATATCAGACCACCAAACCATCCATTTAGGAAATTGGTCAATGACATCAAAAACCACGGGGGATAGGACTGAATATTATAAAATTGTGCCCGACAAGATCGGCAGTAATTGACAAGGGTAAAAGATGTCTATATTTAAGAATGGTTGAAAAGACACCAATAGTTAGGGATCTGGTTTGGGAGTTACAGTTATAAGCGGATACATTTTTTTTGGACCCAGTTTAGGAATAGATTTTAATAAAAATATGAGTTTCAAGTTTTACCATTAAATAACTTCCTGTCGTCATCTTTACTGGCGCAACCATAAATTACTATATAGTGTATAAGTAATATTTATTATGGTTTTACGGTTAAATAGTGTATAAGTAATATTTATTATTGTTTTACGGTCGATAAAAACGAATACGTACAAGTATATTGGAGATTTCTTTTAAAAGAAGATGAGAGTAACTTTTCCTTCAATATAATTTTACCAGTATATCCGTTACAAAGAATAAAAGCAAATTACTTATAACAAGTCAAAAATGGAATAGAATTGTTAGTTTATTTTGGCAGCGCTTTCTGCCTATGCCCACGCATACTGATTAATTAATCAGTAATTTTTTTTTACAATCATTTAAAGCACTTTAACTCGTAAAAATAAGCATAAATATTTCAAGGTCAGCCAGTCATTTCATCAATAAAATATGTAGTTACAAAAAATAATATGAAGTGAGAAAAAAGAAAGTTGGTCAATCTAATTATGATCTTAAGTACATTATTGTGACTGAAAGAGTAACATTGTAGGAACCTTTTTTCCTTCTGTGAACGTGCAGCCAAGTAATTTCTAGACAAAAAAAAACATTCATAAAATATAAATTATGTATACTGGTTCCATCATGTAAACTAAATAAATGTGAGGGGTTATCAGTAAAATATAATTTAAAAGTATGTCTTTCTAATTTGTTTATTGTATTATCTGTATTTTTACGAGAAATTTGTAAGACCTTCAATAAAAAATCCGTAAAACACACTTCTTAATGAATAAAATTAAAATTTGTATAAAATTGCCAATTTTTGTATAAAAGTTAAAGTTTAAGTCATTGTTTTTTCCAAAATAACTCTACAAATTATATATATGAGAAGGGATAAAATAAAAAAAGTAATAAAAAATACTTACGCTGATTTGCTGAAAATAAGCTACGGCTATGTTACGGGCAATGACCATATAACGGGACTAAGGATTGCAATCCAGCAGTGTTTTCAATCCAGCTGGATTTTCGCTAGATAAACATAAATCCAGCTGGATCCAGTGCGGATCCAGCAATTAATCGATTTTTGAGAAAAGAACCGTTTTTATGGAAAATACTTCAAAACCAATAATTTTTTAGACCGGTCACTACAAATAAGTAAAACTTCTTAAATAATGTAGGTGGAAAACGTAACTTTATTTCAATTTAACACTTTAAATAAAGGTGTTTAAATTATAATTACTGTAATCTATACATTATACGTACAATCTTGAACGTAATTATATGTATTTAAATTAATATAAATTACATATGGGGCCGAAAGGCATTAGAATGGAGACCACAGCAAAGGGTACCGTAGGCCGACCTGGTGCACAGTAAAAACAGAATAGTAGGATCACTCCCGCGCCTCACTTAAAACGCTGCGCCAGACTTAAATGACTCCTGTTGCAGAGTTGTGCTACTCTTAGTGTTTGTAGCAAAGTCTCTTATAGTTTTATAGCTTCTACAAAATGTATCATGCTTGTTATTAATTTCTTTAGTTTCCAAGAATCAATGTTTTCATAACAACAAACTCCAAATAACTAAAATGAATAAACAATGAGCAGCCGTTGTGTGCGTACTGCGGTTCGTGCATACTGGCACACACATGTGAAGATAGATCACTATTCTTTTTTTACTATGCCTCGTGCCCGCTGGACCAACGACCTGAAGGAGGTTGCGGGTAGCAGCTGGATGAGGATGGAGGACCGCCAAGATTAGAGAAATTTGGGAAAGGATTATGTCCAGCAGTGGACGAACACAGGCTGATGGATATATGGATAGATTATATTATAATAATTTAAGGACGGATAATCAGTGGCAGTAAGTCTTAACAGTTGTCTTTGACTTATATTTTATAGGGAAAAAAATGCTGGATGTAAGTAGAAAACCTTTATATTTCTTTTACCTATTTTATGAAAATATGTTAATTTCTTAAGCGAGTTGTTGAAACGAACGTTTGAAAACCAAAAAAAAAGAGGGTGGAAAACATATTTTTTTTGACAAAAGTATAAATCTTAGTACATGGTTTATAAGTAGATCACCTAGATAAAATATCAATTAATCAAATATATTTTTTTCAATATTAAGATAGTCGTACTTTTGTCAAAAGAACCCTCGAAAATCTGGCTTTTTTCATATTCTAGGGTCAGGTACAGCCTTAGACTGCCTTGTCTAGCTCACTAACAACGTATAGAATTAAAGTTAAAAACTCTTAGTAGATTAGAGCAGAAGTTAATAGTCTTGTCTTGACTTGAAATATTTAAAAGGACCAAAAAAATACATTTTTTTCGTCTGTTCTGGAAGTAGGACCTAAAAAACAAATGGTATTAACATTGTTGTCTCCCAACCTACTTCTGCAGAGAAGGCTCTTTCTGCCTGTATGATATGGTTTCAGGGTTACCAAATGGTCATAAATGAAAGATAGGTTTTCACCTCTTTACTTTTTCATTTTCATAAATATCCATTTCATTCTTTAATATTTTATCATAATCTGAACGAAAACGTAGCTTCTGCCGAGCGGTAGCGGGCTTAGCAAAGGGGTAAAGTAAATTTTAGCGCCATTTTTTTTCAAGTTGATTACTTGCTGTTCCGCAGCGCTGGATCCAGCTGGATTGCTGGATGAGGGATCCAGCAATTGCAATCCCTAAACGGAACCAGACAGCATTATCCAAGGAAAACTGCACATGGATGCATACTAGTAACATGGATGCCTTTTTATATAAGGTCACAGATACCTAACAAACTCAGTGCTAATCATACTGCAACATTTGATTATCCTCTCTTCAATTTGCCTGGACAGTGCTGACATTGTCAATAGTAGCTATTATGCCAGATCACAAGTCCTTAACAAAGAAGTAATGACTCAAGGACACTATTATCATATTTATATAAATTCGCAGGCCATACGTAGTACTATACCTGTATGTAAGACTTATAAATCTCAGAATATAATTGACTTACGGAGCTGAAATTTGGCTTACACATACTCTGAAGTCTCTAAAAAGATTTATAAATTTTGGTGGAAAAAATACAAAACAAATTTTCTTGGGGTACTCGTGGCAGGGTGTATTTTTCCAAAGTTTCATTTTTGCTAGCTGCTTATCAAGCTAAAAAAATAATGTTAGGTTTCTGAAACATATTGCAATTATATTGCAGTTATAACATTTGCAAATAAAGTAATAATTTAATACTGAACAGTTGCAAGTACATATAAACATCATTGCGTGCTATGTACAAAAGTATTAAAAAGTACCTTAGATATTATTTAAAAAAATAATATGAATATAATTTTTATTTATTACCTATTTAAATGGTACCATAACACACATTTGCTCAGTTATATTTTTTACAAAAATATTATTCGTTTTTGATCGTAACTTTATGTAACTGTATGTTAAATAGTTTGTATCTTTATCGTATAATGTGTATGTGTACATTTTAGCTGATGCTGAAGACTTTACTTATTTAATGTATTTTCACGTTTGACACATCCAAACCAAGATATTCTTACTACAAAAAAAATTACACAAAATACAACATTAATCAATATAACACTAACAATACGTAACATAGAAGTCTTCAGAATTTGCTTTGCGATGACAAAGCTGAGGTTATGTTATATACTTATCCTTTTTTATAATTAAATAATATTTTTAATTCATGATGTACATTTTCATTAAACAACAAACCAATTTTGTCTTAAAGTTAATATTAGTTACCCAATTAATTGCCGTTTATAATGAACTCATAAAAAATATATAATGAATATACTAATAATAAGAAAATATTAATATATCAATATTTCCTTTCATAGATTCCAAAATCTTGTAAAAAATACAAAAAGTGTATAAAGCCCCTTAAGATAATGTCAAACAATATTATCTCAGGGACTAAAAATCTGAAATAAAAGAAGAGAATCAGCTACTAGAGAATTATCTAAAGATTAAAATCCTGGAAACATCCAGGAATTTCAAACGAAGATATGAGAACTTTCAAGCCTTTAAATTCTAATTGTGGTTGTAGATGGCGATAGTTGTAAAATACATTTTATTAAGTTCAGTACGGAATATTTTAGCTTTTCTTTTACTTACGATTTGCTGTAAATAATGTATTAAGTTATAGTACAAGTAATGCTGTGTTGAGAATTGTAAAAATTGTAATCGAAAGCTTTCATTTTGTAGATTCTTAGTAATGGATAAGTCAAAATGGTCTTGCGATGACATTACTGATTAAAAAAGAAATGATAACACTGGATGTAAACAAACTACTGCTACTAAAGGAATAAATATCATCATTTCTTTTTCAGTATAGTATGAAGTTACCTGTCAATTATTGACAATTCAAATCAAACTACATAGCTTAGTGATCATACTTAATAACTGTCCCAAAGAAACGTGACGAGAATAAAATCTCAATTGCCGATACAAAAATTTCGAACGGAGAGGAGTACAATTTTTTATACTGTTTCTTTAGAAATATTATCCAGAGTCGGTAAATTATGTTGTTTCCTTAAAAGATACCAGTGCATTTACACCAGGTACAAGCATCGCAACGGTTTATGAGCGCTGACCTTGACTGCACTAGTCATTGTTTCTCTATCGCACCTAGTAATTTTGTGCGTGAATGATGCGCTGGGTGATGTGATGGCATTAAGATTTTTTTAATTTAGTACGTTTTTATTCTGTGTTTAGGCCGAGAATGTAGACGGCAAACCAATAGAAGGGCTCATTTTTAATAAACCGATTTATACTTTTTAATTTTCATACAATACTCACTGTTTCTGTAACTATTCTTGGTACTTACATTTCAACACATATCTGGATTCGACGATTTTACCAATATATTTTTGAATTAATAATATTGTGATGTTGAATTCAGTACAATCCTTGAGACGCCGAATCCTGCTATGTATTGGAATAATGGGCATAATTTCGAACAATTAATTTAAGTTTAATTGATGTGAGAAAAAAAAATAGTATTATCTTGAAAAAGAGCACTTTCCTTTCGTTTACCCTATGTCAGTTATTCCCAAAATTTGATCCATAAATTTATATGTGATAATATTGGATGGTGAAGTAATATTAAGAGCAGTAGCGTGCATAGAACTTTTTGCTGGAAATGCAATGAAAAGGTCAAGTTTGACGATAAAAATAACATGAAAAAAATAAAAAACCAATTTGAAAAAACCTTTCTTTGTATGATATCATGTATTTTAGGGTAGGCAGAGCCTACCCTGGCGTCATACACATAATGATTTGGCAAAGTAACATTTAAATTTTTTCATGTTATTTTTATCGTCAAATTTGACCCTCTCATTGCATTTCCAGCAAAAAGTTCTATGCACGCCACTTACGAGTGTTTTTTTTAAATCAGCCGCAGCTGGTTTGATTCCCGGCTAGGAAAATTAGTTGTTCAAAATTCTATTGATGCAATTTTAGTTTTCATCCAAATTAACCCTAAGACACATGTGAGGATTTATAGGATTTCGTACTCGAAGGCTACCAAACGTGACCCTATGACTCAAGCCTCCCGCTATTTCTCTGCCTATGGACAACGCGAGCATAAGCATAAATTGTGGTGAAATGCAAAATTAATGAATATGACTGTGTTTGCGTCGTTGATTTCTTGTTTCGATCTTGATCTTTGGTTCTCTTTCATTTAGAAAGTGCGAGGAAAGCATTTTGGCCGCTATTATTAGCCCACCATTCTGTTAGGTAGCCTAGCTAAGATTCTGTTAGGTAACTTAGCTAAAATTCTGTTAGGTAACCTAGATAATATTCTGTTAGGTAACCTAGTAAAGATTCTGTTAGGTAACCTAGCTAAGATTGTGTTAAGTAACCTAGCTAATATTCTGTTGGGTAACCTAGCTAAGATTCTGTTAGGTAACCTAGGTAACCTAACTAACGAACAAAATGGGCAAAAAAAGGTTTCTCATAGGCCTGCCCTCTTATCATCTAACTTCAATATCCATCGCTAAAGGCTTCAAAGGCGTCGCGATTGACCAAAAATGATGTGTGATGTTATTTCTAGCCAATCACGGCACGTTTGAAGGCGATTGCGATATATGTCGAAGTTAGACGATAAGGCCCGGTTTAATTTAGGTGTTATGTTAGTAAAATAAATTAAAACACATAATCTGATAAACTAAAAACTGAAATGAGATGGTTAAAATCGGAATTTTCAGTTTTGTCGAGAATTTTAACTAAATAAGTACCAAAATCTCATCTTAATTATTAATACATTTAACTATACAAAAAAACAAATTGAAACTAAGTCAAATTGAAGATACTAACTACAACATTGTGAGAGTGATCTCATGGTGATAAACAGGCAACTGTTTATTTTTGAATATATTTGATTTTTGATTGAGTTTTGGAGGCAGGATCACTACAATGTAATGCGCAAAATAAAACAACTATGACAGAAAAGCATAATTTACATTGAGCTATTGTCACATAGTACCATAATAGTACATTTTGATGCATGTGCGAAAAGGTTGATATTTAGAGTCGAGGCAAAAATCAGCCGGGACGAGAAATATCAACACTTTCGCACGTGTATCAAACGACGTTTTTTTAATACACCTGCGAAAAATTATATGAAATAATAAAATAAAGCAATTTATTTGCAAATCAAAATAGATATAAGTCGACAGAAGAAACCCAGTCTGAGAAGACAAAGATCAATGTCTCTTTCTAAAATCTGTTTAATAATAATTTCTGAGATGGTTAAAATATAATTTAAACTATGACGTCTAAAATTGTTTTGAATTTTTAAAACAACTTTTATAATTTAACATACATAATATATTTAATAATAAAATATAGAGTATCCGGAAAACAAAGGTTTACATGCTTATTAAATGATGTGGCCGGTTTTCCCTAGATGGCGTCAGTAGTAAAAACAAAAAGCACGAGTGCAAAATATGTCATTTTACGCAAGCTAAACAGGCACGTAATCTATCATATTTTGAGTAGGTGTATTTAAAATAATATTTATTTAGTATTTCTTTTTCATAATTAAGTCAAACAATCATAAGTTGTGCCTATGGGAACGAGGTCGAAAGCAACTACATTAAGTGGCAGCACAAGTTTAAACGAGGAATACAGGAAGAATTATTTTTGCATGATTACTCACAGGCTTGGCGATAATATATTTTTTTCATCAACATCTTTCTTCTGTGTGTACCATTTTCTTGCTATGCCCAAAATAGCGTGAGTGATGCGGGCAGCCAAAGAGTTTTCAATGCCTGACTTCATTTTCGTACCGAGCCTTTGCCAGTTGGGGTAATGAAATCTGGACTTGCCCATTAGTTGACCAGGCTCTTTAAAATTCTCTGAAATATAAATAAATAAGCATTATTTTCTTCAAAAGATCACCCTCAAAATTTACAAATAACGGAACCCTGGTGGGATTACTTTGTTGTCTGTCTGTTGTGGCAAGATCCTTATCTGAATATGGCTTGAAAACATAATTTTGTTTTAGAAACCTATGAGATCAGTGCCCCCGGGGAACGATAATTTCTAGCAGATCTAAAAAAAAGTTTTTGGGTAACCTCAGAGGTCTCATTCAAATAATCTCCCACACAATAAAGTACATTGTATTAATTTTTTTTTCTGCGTACCATACGCAACATCATTTATTTTACTAATGATTGTATGGCGATATATTTATATACGGTGACTTTAATTTATGCAGCCAAACTCATACTGAAGGCTTGGTAAGCGATTGGTAACACGGATCGATAACACTTTTTACTAATTTCGCAAAATAAAATCTTGACGTCCCATAGTAATTGACTCGGGGCTGGGCTTGCGTTTGTAAGAAACACGAAAAGAATAATTAACGAATTTCACAAAAAGGGTCATGGAACATTGTTACTGAGCCCTCACTGAGTCTTCTGTAAGAATTTGGCTGCATAAATTAAAGTTACCTTACATAAATGCACGTAATCAAGACCCAAAATTCTGCCAAATTTAAACTCAACATTTATAGTTTTTGAAAAAGTATTGAGCACCCGGAGCATAAGAGCTGGTATGACTAGATTGATGGATGTAAAAAAAGCAAAAGAGGTGTGTCAGGATTGTAGCAGATGGAAATCTGTAGTCTCTGTTTATCCCTTTGGGAGAGAGGCGTGCGTATAAGATATATATATATATATATATATATACATGAAAAGTTCTCTGTGAAAAATGGATGGACACGTAATCCATTTTTCCTTTTAAGGTGCGGCACCTAATTTTAAATTATTTTCAGACCCATATTGATAAATTTTTAAATAATAATTGAACATAAAAAAAATATTTTTACTTTAACTAAACAACAGTGTCCAAAAACAAGCCAAAGTTAAACAAAGACATAAAAAAGAGTAGCAAAATAAAAGATAAATAAAAATAGTACTTAAAGTTATGATATTAATTATTACTATTGGGCGTCAAACATTGCGATGAGAGAGCCTAACATTTTGGGAGCTTACATTTTCTTAAAATCAACTGACAGTGTTAGCAGGGAAGATGAGCAAGTAAGACCATCAGACTATAAAAAGCCTTTTGACTAGAGATGAAACGAATAGTGATTTGGCCGAATACCGAATATTTGTTGCATCTCTACTTTCGACTTTACTGTGTGATTTCGTTTCATACATACAGACTATTTCACTTTCCAGACGTTTTGCTACTACGACATTTTACCTATAGTCATCCTGCCAAATGATCTTTCTGATAGCATAAAGACCCCATCATACATTAACGTGTTCGATTTTGTTTCATATAATTCTTAATATTTTTTAAATTAAAGATTCGAACCGGGTTACTGGAGATAGCGTACTGGTTTTATTTAGAATTAACTTTATCCATAGGCATACGCTTACTGAGGACAAAATCACTTAAAAGAAACTTAGATAACTTACTCATAACTACGAGTATCTTGAAATTGTTAAACTTATTTCAATTTGGCTGTTTTTATTAAAACACCCGCACTCATAAGTCCTCTATATTAGTAGACATCTTTGATATCGGAACACAAATGGCAACACAGATAACTCCGCACTCCGCAGCCTGTATTTTGCTCAATAACTGCGCGGTTCCTTTATATACTATTTACGTATTGGTCGTGTTTAGGGTTCTTTACCCGAAAGGTGACAAACAGGACCCTATTACTAAGCCTCCGCTGTCTGTCTGTCCATCCGTCTGTCACAAGGGTCTACAGTTTCAGCCGTAATAGGTAAATGGTTGAAATTTTTCAAAAAATATTTGTTACTCTGGCCCACACACTAGTCACCTTCAGGAAAAATGTCGCAGATGGTTGCTTTCTGTGCAGTCCTTGGCTGGCTTGGCTTTTGGTTTAGTATTGTGCCTAAATATACTCGTATATGTAATTACAACTGTCTTAATTTTGTTTAACTTTTTATAATTTTGGTTGGTATTTTATATTGTAACTTTTGTTTTCTAAATTTTGTGTGTAGTTTTAAATTGTTTATTTTTTATCTTTCTCCTTTGTGTGCTCCTTGTACATTAAAAGCTAATGCTGAAAATCGGTGGCTTTTTGTATAAATACAGACAGTCATAAGTCGAGTCTTTGACCGATTTGTCTCTCTTTATATATATAATTATAGTGTATTGTGTTTTTTGAGATAAATAAAAAGCTTTTATTATTATTATATCACGACAAACAATAAAAAAATAAACTATGCAAATAAAATACCAAAAAGATTTTTTTAGCCTTATTTTCTATATTCTCCATCTTATAGATATACCGGATGTAAATAGAGTGCGACCATTAAATGAAACCACATATTCTACCAACCCTACTGAACCACATTTCCCAAGAGTCATACCCGCGGACACTTAGTTAATAATTGAGGTCCAAACAAAAATACGTGAACCCTAACGCACCGACATACGGGCGAGTTTAGAGAGAGCGTCGTCCGTGAAACCTCCAGCTGTTTGAGGTCAACGCTCTCTCTAACCTCACCCGTATGTCGGTGCGTTAGGGTTCACGCGTTTTGTTTGGAACTCAATTATTTCCTAAACTAAGGCTGTCCGCGGGAAAAGTGGTTCAGTAGGGTCAGTAGAATATGTGGTTTCATTTAATGGTCGCACTCTATTTACACCCGGTATATATACAATATCCAAATTTAATCAGATTGTTGTACATAATCATAAAGCTAAACATAAAAAAAAATAGTGTTCCGTACTCCACGGGAGCCTTATTGTTTGTCAGGTGCTATCATTTTAGCGGTTTGCCTTCATGTTTCTACGACATTTTTATTATTTACCATGCTTTTTGGGTTCCGTAGTCATATTGTGTTTGGGTAAGGAACTCATTGTGCGCAAGTCCGATAAGCAATTGGCCAAGTTATTATTGCCATTCTCCAGCTCCTTGAACAACACGGACTTTCCACCTTCAATTTCACTCTTGGAAAAGTTGGAAGCACATATTTGGATGATAGACAACTTGGCCAACGTATCGAATTTGTTTTGAACAAATGTCAAAAACAATATAAAATCTCATTGCTTCTTATCCGTGGCGTAACAAGTTCCTTTGTGGCGTAACATAGTCAACAGAAATCAGAATTGCGTAATGTTATTTTTCAATTTGGAAATAAATCTTATAGCTTCAATGTTTACTTTACGGTTTACATGTACAATATGTTAAAATCAATTAATCGGAGATTAAAAATTCTAAACAACTTCTAAGGAGGTAAGTATACAAACCCTATTGTGTTGAAAAACATTATATACCTACTATTTTTTATTGAAATGTCACACCTCTTTTCAGCAGCAGACGCCATCACAATCTCTATACAACATTCATTACGCTAAAAATAGCTCGAGATTATATGTAAGTTATATTGAAAATAATTATTGTGTACATAACGTCACCTAAAAATAAATGACAAATTAAATTAAATCCTATCTAGGTCATCACAATTATGTAGTACACACCCCGCGTTGTATGATCGAGTCTAAACGGTGATCAAAATATGTGCCAGCTCTAGTTGAAAAGGCCAAAAATAAATTTTAGCCAATAAAAAAAAATCTAGATTCTTCTGACATTTCAATCAAACACGTTGCGATTTGGCGGTAAGGACGGCGAGCCTAAGCATCTTTCAATTAAATCTATAAATATTTAGATCAGTGGTACCATAAGGAAACAAAATTCCTTCTAGTACCACTGGTGGTACAAATCGGTGGTACGAAGTAGACGAAAGGTAAGGCAGGAGGACTTTTTCCTCAAGAGTACAATGACAATTTTACATTTTCAACTCTGACAGGCACTTTTTAAGGCCAGGATCAAACAGTTTTAGATAGATTCGACTCAGAATTTTATCCGGGGATATTCATGTCATCGGCACATCGTAGAGTTGGGCATATCATGTTCTGCCTGGGCATATCGTATTTCTGTTAAAACTAGGGGGGTCGCCGCGCTCTCTCCTCAAATTTATGATCACAAGCAACCTAACACGCTCCTCCTCGACGACATCCATATTAAAATCGATATAGCACAAGTATATAAATCACACTACCTAAATCCGATCTCAGGTTATCTCTTTTAGGTAGTAATATACATTATTTCGATTTCTTCATGCTACTCATGACCGCATTTTACGGTTCTCTCAGAATCGCTTCTTGCCACGCCCCGGTGCATTCATCGTCTTTCTTTAACAATTCGTTCTCAATCCAGGCTGTTTGTTTGTGAAATGATCTTCCTTTACCTATTAGAAGCCTTCCCTGTCTGTCTTTAAGAGACTAGTCAAACATCATTTCTTTTACTCTGATTACGTAAATATTATATCCCTTTACACATGTAAATTGTATAATATTATTATTAGCATGTACTTATTAGTGTATTACCATTTATAACCATATATATCTAACAATATATACATATTTATATATCTATTCTACACAAATTCAGTACACCGCCATAAGAGCTATCCTTTCGACCAGTTTCTTCCACCTAAAGGTAGCCTGGAAGAGATCGCTTTAAGCGATAAGGCTTAAGTATAATTCCTTTTTCGGTGTATTGTTATTGTTATATGTTTAAAGAAAATTAAGTTATTTTAATTTTGTGTTTTTATCAAGACTTACGTGTAACATGGCATAAATCTTCTGAAAATACGCATTGATTTGCCCAAATCTGTGCGAATAATGCCGATTCAGGGTCCCAATCCTACAAAAAAAGTGTATTATGTTTACATCATCTTATAGTACGGGTTCCATCCACAGAAATGTAATCTACCTGGAAATACGTTTATTATTAATATCGCTCACAATGGAATCCAACTTCATCCAGTCTATTTGTTTTGCAAAGGTTTCTAAAGTTCAGTTAGTTAGATTATTACTAGATACAGATTAATTTTATCAAGTTTCCTATTACTTAGACAATTTGAAAACAGATTACAATAATGTTCCGCATGTGTCATGTGTTTGCAAAATGATCTTTACGGTGACTGTTGAGTATTTAGTGATTGAGTGTGCAAGGTAAAGTTATACTTTACCTTGCACAGACCAGAGCACAAAGTAATGACGAACGAACAATCAGACTCCCTTGCTAAACTAGCAACTAGCATGAAGGGCAAATATCTGTGCATGAATAGTCTGTGTTGACCATCAGCAGAAGCTATCAGGGGAGAGCTTAGGAGATACACTCTTACCGAGCAGAACAGAAAATGGCCAGCTTCAATATATGTCTGTGGATAGCACGGATTACTGCCGGCTGGCAAGACTAATGGTGCCACAAACAAACAGCGAATTAACAATATCTAATGTACAAATATAGAAAAATAAACAAGATGATTGCGGTAAATAATGATTTCAATTTCTGGAAGAAAGAGTAACAAAGAGCACTTGCACCAAATTTTATACCAATATTACAGAACATAGTCGTGTGGAACTATTTTTGGATCGGGCTATGTTGTTGGGAATATAATCATTGCCTCAAAAATTCTGCAATATCTTAGAACGAACTGTAACCCTAGTAATTCAAGTTGATAAAAAATTGAACTTTATCATAATTAGGTAAAAAGTAGTAGAAATAACTTACTTACAAGCTTATGAACTCCATAGCCCTTTGGAAGTGGATCACCATTTTTTCCTGTTTCCTTGCCTAGAGCAATTTTTTTCCTTATTCTGAAAAAATGATATTTATATAATTTATTATGAAATTTATCTATACTAATAATAAAGTAGTAAAAAAGTCGTGTCCGTACTTTGAGTATTTTCGCGAAATTTTAAATGAAATGGGTTATTGGTACTGTACTGAGGCCGAAACAACAATTTTTTGAATTTTTGTCTGTCTGTCTGTCTGTATGTTCCATTTTAACTCAAGAACCACTTAACGGGTTTGGATGCAGTTTTTTTAATTATCATTGTAGTGACCCTGGTCAACACATGAGCTATAAGGGGTGTTCATAAAATAACGCCCAAGCCGGAACGGAGCAAAGATTGAATAAACGCTTTTATAACTGGAGAACCCATCAACGGATTTGAATGCGGTTTTATTTATTATCATTGTTGTCATTTTTGTTAACACATCGACTGTAAGGTGTGTCCATAAAATAACGCCCAAGCCGGAAACGGGGCAAAGATTGAATAAATGCTTTTTAACTCGAGAACCACTCCACGGAGTTGCATGCGGTTTTCTTTCTTATCATCGTAGACAACCATGGTCAATACAATCGTAGAGTACAAGGGGTGTTCATAAAATAACGCCCAAGCTGAAAACGGAGCAAAGATTGAATGACGCAAACACAAAGGCTATTGTATAAATGTATGGGAAGTCTGATTCCAATTTATATCCGAAACCCACGCGAACGAATTCGCTGGCAAAAGCTAGTTCAGGAATAAAATAAATCGCCATTATAACTTGGTTTCCGCTTTTATTATTTGTGGGAAATTCATAGCCTGAAAATGTGTATTAGGAGTTAAATTTGATATTTGGTATTTTGTTAACTTATACCTCCTACCTATATTTTTTGCCAACTTTACTTTGTATCCTGGAATTTGAATAGTCACCTGCCTCGGCCGGGAACAGACCAGCAGAAATTTGAAAATAAAATCTATCTGTAGTTTTATGTTATTAATCAATAGGGTCTGTGATAAGAAACAATATCGTTTTTTTATTAAAAATACTGGTAAATTGTCTAATTTGAAACTGAACGCCCCTCTAATGTTAATACTCTTACATGCAACGTAGGTGTAGACGCAAAACACACTAACTGATGACAACAATAACAACAACTGACCCTGGTGTTATGTCTCGGTAAGCCATGGAAATGGAACTGCCATTTTTTTCCGTTTTATGGATTATGCTTACTAAGATAAATGATCTGCTATATAAGGTGGCATTAATTTATGCAGCCAAATTTATACTGGAGGCTTGTTGAGTGATTATTATCATGGATCAATAATACGTTTTGCTAATTTTGCAAAATAAAGTATTGACCTCCCATAATAATTAAATGAGTAGCCTTAGCATGAAAACATTACGGTTACGTTTAGTTTGAACGTAACGCGGTTTTGTATGGAATCCTGATAAGTTCCGCTACTGACCGCTAGGGGCGGTTATCAGATTTCATACTAAAACGCGTTACGTTCAAACTAAACGTAACCGTAATGTTTTCATGCTAAGGTTAAAGGGCTGCGTTTGCGGTTTCCAAAAAAAAATTTACTATTTTCATACAAAACCGAGTCTTCAGTATTAATTTGGCTGTATAAAGTAATATCATTATTAAAAACCGGCCAAGTGCGTGTCATGCCACGCGTAGTGTAGGTTTCCGTAGTTGCCCAGTACATTTTATAAGTTGGTCTACTAATATAGATCGCGCCAAACTTCTAGTTCGTTTGGAAGTTGCTCTCCCGAAGAATGGCCATACATTTGTTTAGAGGGGACTAAAAGATTGGCGCGATCAGTACTCGTAAACCTGTAAACCTATTTAGCTGTGTTAGTATTCCCTTTAACTTCATTATAATATACTATTACTTCTGTGAATTATTTCACAAATTCATAAACAACCGTTTAGCCAGCAGGGAGAGGACACTCGACTCTAACAAAAATTAGCACTTTAAAGCTTAATATTTCGCCAACGGATCCCTAAATCGAAAAATAGTTTTCACACACCCATAATGTTTTTTAACGAACTATTCAACGATATCCCGCAATATGGGATAGACGAGAAAAAAAATCATCTCCAATTTACGTGAATTTGAAAATTATTTTATTCGTGATTTAATTTTACCACTTTGTCGGCATGATTAATATGTATACCCAAATTACCCATGTCAAATTACATCTTTCTAGTACATACTAATAGTCTGGGAGCTAAGCCGTGGACAGACGGACAGACGGACAGGCGGACAGACGGACATGGCGAAACTATAAAAAGGCTTCATTTAAAAGAAAGTCTTTCTTCAGGTATAATTTGACTTGTTCACTTTTTTAGCGGAGCTTAATATTTTTTTTGTATTTTAGTAATTAAAATTGTTTGTTTATACGCTGTTTTGGTTTGCTTGAAGATATGGATTGATTATAATTTTTGGGATTATTATTTCCTTTAATCGTTACATTTTGAAAGCTTTTATAAGAGCTAAAAATATATTTTCCCCATTTTTAAATACTGTAACTAATAATTTTTGATTGTTAATATCGTCCTTGTTAGGTTATTGGCTTTGTGTATTGATATTGTTAATTAGTTTGCTGTAGATGTCCTTATGGTAAAATAAAATAAAATAAATAATTATTTATGGAACAACTTACGCGTTGAAAACGCTTAACAGTCTTACTGCAATTGATTCAGTGACTGAAATGTTCTTTGGACTGCTACATCTTGGCCCGAACCAGCCCACAACATTCTGAAATTGGTAAATAAAAACATACATAAAATCTACATGATTTGACATTTATTTTTATTTATATTTTGACAGTATTGAGCAATTCCATTTTGTTGAAACGAAGAAATAAAAGTTATAATTATCATTTATACGGTTTTCTCTTTACCTTGGCAACAACATATTCACCCATGGAAATTAATACATATACGTATACCAACTTTGAATGAAATTGCGTGATATTTAATATGAATTGTCAGTATCATAAACTATAGGTACATAACCAATACGTTCAGTAATAAATATGTTTTTATTGTACATACTGTTCTCAAGCAACAGTTGTTTTGTAAGGCTGTGTTAATAATAATAATTCAAATATTATAATCAACATGATCCTCAGAACAATAACGAAAATTTTTATAAAGATAGATAATACAAAAGTACCTACTCTTTTATTATTTTCTAATCGATTAATAGATATACCAATATAGCATGACCTGAATTTGAATGATAACCTTTACATATCAAACAGGAATATTTATAGTATTCATATTAATTTATTTTATATATATTAATATTATAGTTATATGTACTATGTACGTGTGTGTACAAGCTCATTGCCATAGCTTGCGTAAGCTCGGGAGCGCTCAGTTTCGGCTCTATGTGTGAGTGTCAAGCCAACCCTGAAATCGTGAAAAAAATCTTTTCCGTTTTGGTTGAGTTGGTATTTAAATTTTGTATGGAATAGCTGTTTCGCAATTTCAGTGTTGGTTCCATACAATACGCTCAGTTACTATGTACTATAATAATAAGTGAAAATAATTCTACGGTATCGTTAACTGATCGATCACATTCAAGAGGAAAAAAAATATTTCTGTTAAAATAATTTAGTCACTTCCCAGTACAAAGGGTTCATACATCAGCTGACTAAGTAAGGAAAGTTGAAAAAAAGAAGATGTAGTGACTAGAATAGAAAAAGGAATGCTTCGGTGGTTTGGGTATATAGAGAGGATGAATGATAGTAGAGTGACAAAAGGAATTTATACTGCACAAGTGGAAGGTAAAGCTGGACCGGGCCGCCCTATTAGGACGTATGCCGACCAAATAAGCGACATACTGAAAAAAGGCAAACTGAAAAGTACCCAGAATAGATGAGCCTGTATGACTAGGTTGATGAATGTAGATGAAGCAAAAGAGGTGTGTCAGGATCGTAGCAGATGGAAATCTGTAGTCTCTGCCTACCCCTCTGGGAGACAGGCGTGAGTATATGTATGTATGTGAAAAAAAAAAAAAACATTTTTTGTTCTATTGGCGATGCCTATCATCTCTTAAATTTTTTTCACTTTGAATTGTAGGACCTTATATTAGTTTATTAAGAGGCTTCACTAAGTTAAACAAGCAGAGGTGTGTGTCGGTACAAATACAGACAGAAATGACATTAAGAATAAAACTTATATGAGTTTATTAAGAGGCTTCACTAAGTTAAACAAGCAGAGGTGTGTGTCGGTACAAATACAGACAGAAATGACATTAAGAATAAAACTTATATGATTTTATTAAGAGGCTTCAGTAAGTTAAACAAGCAGAGGTGTGTGTCGGTACAAATACAGACAGAAATGACATTAAGAATAAAACTTATATGAGTTTATTAAGAGGCTTCACTAAGTTAAACAAGCAGAGGTGTGTGTCGGTACAAATACAGACAGAAATGACATTGAGAATAAAACTTATATGAGTTTATTAAGAGGCTTCACAAAGTTAAACAAGCAGAGGTGTGTGTCGGTACAAATACAGACAGAAATGACATCGAGAATAAAACTTATATGAGTTTATTAAGAGGTTTCACTAAGTTAAACAAGCAGAGGTGTGTGTCGGTACAAATACAGACAGAAATGACATTGAGAATAATACTTATATTAGTTTATTAAGAGGCTTCACTAAGTTAAACAAGCAAAGTTGTGTGTCGGTACAAATACAGACAGAAATGACATTGAGAATAAAACTTATATGAGTTTATTAAGAGGCTTCACTAAGTTAAACAAGCAGAGGTGTGTGTCGGTACAAATACAGACAGAAATGACATTGAGAATAATACTTATATTAGTTTATTAAGAGGCTTCACTAAGTTAAACAAGCAGAGGTGTGTGTCGGTACAAATACAGACAGAAATGACATTGAGAATAATACTTATATGAGTTTATTAAGAGGCTTCACTAAGTTAAACAAGCAGAGGTGTGTGTCGGTACAAATACAGACAGAAATGACATTGAGAATAAAACTTATATTAGTTTATTAAGAGGCTTCACTAAGTTAAACAAGCAGAGGTGTGTGTCGGTACAAATACAGACAGAAATGACATTGAGAATAATACTTATATTAGTTTATTAAGAGGCTTCACTAAGTTAAACAAGCAGAGGTGTGTGTCGGTACAAATACAGACAGAAATGACATTGAGAATAATACTTATATTAGTTTATTAAGAGGCTTCACTAAGTTAAACAAGCAGAGGTGTGTGTCGGTACAAATACAGACAGAAATGACATTGAGAATAAAACTTATATGAGTTTATTAAGAGGCTTCACTAAGTTAAACAAGCAGAGGTGTGTGTCGGTACAAATACAGACAGAAATGACATTGAGAATAATACTTATATTAGTTTATTAAGAGGCTTCACTAAGTTAAACAAGCAGAGGTGTGTGTCGGTACAAATACAGACAGAAATGACATTGAGAATAATACTTATATTAGTTTATTAAGAGGCTTCACTAAGTTAAACAAGCAGAGGTGTGTGTCGGTACAAATACAGACAGAAATGACATTGAGAATAAAACTTTTCACACATGATACACTAGATGTTTATAAATTTTAAAGATCATTATGTTAGATTTTTTTATTGCTCGTGTGTGTGTTAAAGTTTAAATCTTGTCTCTGTTGAATCAAAAAAGTTCTAGCAATGTAGTTATTAGGTTTTGAAACCATTTTAAAGCAATTGAAAGGTATTTATTTACTTGTGCATCGCCAATACATACATTCAAACCTTTTGAGGTTTTAAAACATCACAATCACGGCACATAACTCAATAAATTAAATATATACTTTTAGTTTTTTAAGTAATTATTTATATGGAAAGTTTATAGCGATTCAAAGACGTATCTAAACGCAGTTCAGCTTGTGAAGCCCGTTAATGTGTGGAATACCACGTCGAAAGGCAAAATGTTACTATCTTGACACGGTGTCCAAATCAAGGGAGACCATTGCTAAGCTTATATACTATGAGAGCCAAGCAAATACTTAACTTGAAATTATCAAATTTGAAATCGGGGTATAGCTCTAGCTTGTGTAAGAATTTATTATAAAATTGGATTTAACTGGTAGCTATAGTGTGTAAACTATAACTATTTAATACCTTCAAAAGAATTCGTATTTGAGTACAATATCATCGATAATTTTGATCGTAACATCTCGAAGAAAACACACCTGTATACTGTATATATATTCTCTGCCTGTACACTGTTTCACAATATATTTTATTTTGTTACTACTTTACATTCAACCGGTTCCTAATAACTATCAATTAATTTTCAAGTGTTTTCAGATCTTTAGAACGCATAAATAGTGTTGTAAACATTTACAGCACTTACAAATTATGCAAATTAAGTAGATTTATGTAAACTGTGTTTTCTTCAGGATGCATTCCAAATTTCACTGAGTGCCGACAATGGTGAGTATATTCTAGGGTGAAGTTTATAAAAAACCGTGCTTACTGGATTATGCAGACATAAAACATGGCTGCCTGCATAGTCACATCCTCTGATACTAGGACAATAGTCTTGAACTTTCAGATTATCGCTGAATGAATCCAAACTGTCTATCACTCTCGAGCATTTTGTAACTGTTAATAGTGCGCTTGTAATTATTAAGAATGTGATCTGAAATAGGAATACATATTACAAATAAGATCTGTTTGTTTGTTTGTCTAAGGAAAACGTACAGTATTAACTTACACATAAAAAAATTGTCAATTCAATCATTATAATCTTTGTCGTGGCCACATCGTAGAATTGATCATTTCATGATCTGAACGCAATATCATGAAATTTAATTTTGTAAAAACTTATCTTACCTTGCTTCCGAATTTACTATCACAAACAACCTAACACATTTCTCCTCGCTTTGCTCGTCGTTGCACCTATTTTTGACTTTTTGTTGGAAGTCAGAAGTCTATCGTAAATTTATTATTTCATACTTTACGATATTGCCGATCAGAGGTGCAATTGTGTAAGAGAATCGTATTCATTTGACAGTCAAAAACGTATGGTTTCAATTAATTTACAATCGAAATCGAACTTTTAAGCCATCAAATGAATACGATTGTCTTACACAATTGCACCTCAGCAGGTCTAACATGATTGCCACTTTAACACCACTTTAAACACCATTTTGACAGTAAAAGTATGAAATTTAATGTCACATGGTGCTTAAAATGGTGTTAAAGTGGCACCATTTTAAGCCTGCTGATCATGAAATTATCATTTCTACGATAAAGCCACCAAATGTATACTAATTTATAGGTATAAAAAAAAGTCGTGTTGACACTGAATATTTTTGCGAAAGTTTAATGGAAATGGGTTACTACAATTTTTTTTTGAATTTTGTCCGTTTGTCTCTTTGTTCCTTTTAAACTCAAATCACTTAAAGGATTTAGATGCGGTTTATTTATTATCACCGTAGTGACCCTGGTTTATATACTCTCGGACACCTAAATCATGCCACTCCACATTTTCTATTTGTATTGGCAAAAGCTAAAAAAATTGTTTTAACGACCAAAAAGTTTTTATGCAGTTTTGAAGCTGGCACATTCAACATCAATTTGACGTGCAAAATGGTTTCAAATTTAAACTCGAAAAACAAATGAAGAGCTGCACGTGTTCATTATCTAAAAATACAGGTACTTTAAATAGGAGGTTTAATTATCATTTTTTAATATCTACAGATTCGAATAAAAACCTACGTTGTTTTTATTAATATTTGAACCATTTATGGATTTAAATTATGAATATTTCGCCTGAAGTAGCGGCCAAAGCTGTGGTTCTCCTTCAGTCAAGTTTAAGCCAGAGAAACGTGAGTAGACGACTTTATATAAGCCGGTCCGCTGCTCAAAGAGTGTACCATAGATACCTTGAGACTGGGAGATATGTTCTTCACGTGGACCACGATCTAGACAACCAACGGAACGACAGGATCGGTTTACGTTAACGACCAGTTTGAGAAATCGTCACCTAACTTCAGTCCAGATCCAGGAACAGCCTCGGGACTTCCGCGGGGTGGCTGTTAGCGCACGTACTGTTAGGAGAAGGCTTGAAGAACGTAGACTAAGACCGCACAAGCCAGCCAACGGACCGAAACTAGAGCGCGCTCACCGAATGTCGCGCCTTCAGCTTGCGCGTCGACATTTACGCTGGACGCAAAGGCGATGGACCTATGTGCTCTTTAGTGATGAAACAAAGATCATGCTTCATGGTAATGATAAAAGGAGAAAGGTCTATCAAAGACCGGGCGTTTTGTGTTGCATAGAAGAGATAGTGAGTTATGGCGGTGGGTCGTGGACCGTCTGGGGAGGCATTTCCGCCGAAGGCAAAACTGCACTTGGGTTTGTGTCAGGACCTCTGATGCCATCACTAAATGGTGATCGTTAACGGCAATGTTTGGAGGCCCATGTAATGCCGTATGCCGAGTTTGCGGGCGGGCTGAAACTTTATTTTTATTCATGACAATGTGAGAGCATACACAGCAGGAATTGCCACAAATTACCTTCAAGACGTTGGTATCACGTTTATGCAATGGCCATCAAAAAGCCCCGACGTGAACCCCATTGAAAATTTATGAGATGAGTTAAAAAGATGCGTTCGGGCTCGTCATTCAGCGCCACAAACATTACAGGAGCTGAAAACAGCTTCAGACAACAGAAGAATGGGAAATTATTCTTCAATATGTAATCGTTAAATTAATCAGTTCAATACCAAATCACATGAATACAATCATAAATGCTTTGTGAGGCAATACAAGTTACTAGTCTTTGCCCTTGTTTTTAAATTCCGAGGCATATGTACATAAAGCTTAGGTAGATATATATATATATATAAATGTTAGTATAGCCCTAGCCATAAGTTCTTTTAATTTGTAATATTTGATAAGTTTATTATGTACTTTTATGAAATAAAATTCTCCAATTCTCATTCTCAATAAAAATATATTTTTACTAAACCATTTTTCCTTTAAAACTCCAATAAATGTTTTGCTCTGTATACAGACGAAACCAATATCTACACGTGATGATGTGACACAGTTTCTTTTTTTGTTCCTTGTATTCAAATTCAGAACAGCAGCAGATGAGAACAAGTTGAATATGTCAGCTTCAAAATTGCATAAATACTTTTTGGTCGTTAAAACATTTTTTTTACCGTTTACAATTACAATTCATAAAGAACGCAATTCAACGGAAATAAAATTTATGTAATTAAATCTATTTACTATACGAGAACGAAACTTGGAAATATTTTGCCACATTAATTGATAATATTTTAATGAATAAATAATTTAATAAAGAGCTTTGCCGATTTGTGAAAGTTGCAAAATAAAACGGCACAACCTCCAACAAACGGCACTACAGTATGTGGTTCAAAATTGCAAAAATGAAAATTGGGTCTTTCATGCCAAATATGCTTTCTTCCACTTCTACAATAGACTCAATATTTTTTACAACCTCCCTGAAAATGATCAACAACTTACCATTGACGTCATTGATTTTAAATATTTTAGTAATTTCTTTACAAGTATAAAATATATTCTTGTGTTGTTTATTTTTTGTATTTTTATGAGAATAATATCTAAGCCTAAGTATAAACAAACGGAATAAATAATTCATAAAACTATAGGAACACATTATTCGTCAAAACCTTCATGGTAGTTTAGTCCTGAAAATCATTGGCAAGAAAAAGGCATAAAACGTGTAAAAAGCAGTAAAAACACATCATAAAGTAACAGTAAAATAAATGTACAAAATAGCTGTGCGCTTGATTTTGTATTTTTTCTAAACATAGCCGAAAACAATGGTGTTTTTTGAAAACAGCTATGAAGTCAAGAAAATTTATAAAAGAACATGTTTTCTTTTATTGCTACTATTTGATTAGCTACTTTTGGGGAATTAAGACTGATGTAACTTTAAATTTGGAAATATGCTTTGGAGTTCGATACTATTTAACGTTTTTTTGGGTTCGGTTTTTGTTGAAGCACATAATGGGTCAATTCGTCCAAAGGTAAGGTTCCACAACAAAATTACACATATTGAAATTTAACAATAATTATAAGTTAAATTGCCTCAAATAAATTCACTTCATTTTCTCTACCTGACGGCCATTCTGACACATGCGGAAAATTTGCGAAATCTGAAAGCGGGTGATTTTAAGAAGCTCTTTTAAGAGGCCTGTAGTCGGCGCACGGGGTTGTTATGCTTGAAATTTCATTCTACATTCAATTTCGGCTTATAGAGCACTGACTGACTGTTATTGGTTGGCCCAAACGTTCATTTTCCGAGCTCGTACGGAACTAACCGAACACGGTGTGAGAGACAAGCTAATGCGAGACAACATTGATGTTTTGAAAAAACTTGAGAATGGTTTTGATGGTTCCTATGATTTCAGGAGAAATATCCCAAAAATCGAAATGAAACGAAAATATTTTTGAATAGTATAAGATCTACTATGCTGAGAAACTAAAATTATTTGATTTGTTGTATCGCTTCTAGGACATTACGGTACATAAACATTCATCAAAATATGTGTAAAATCCAGGAATTTTATACGCTTGAAAATTTTGTATGTATTTGATTTTGATAAATGTTTTAGTTTCAAGTCATGGATATTGTATAGGATATGTTGAAAAATAAAAAATAATCAGCAAGTACCTATACATAAGGATTTGATCAGCGAACTGCGCTAGTATGGGAGTTCGGGTGAATAGAGTCTCCTTAAAGAGCCTCTTTATACAGAAACGTATCAAGCTTTTATGAAAAGATATATCTTGCCCAGATTTATAACATGATTAACAAGTATTTTAAAGAGTTTTACCTCATAGAATAATCATCATACGGTATTTATCGCCTAATCGACAAAGTCGTATGAAAATAAAGCGTGATAGAAATGTTGCAAAAATTGTTGCCCGGACGGCTATTTGGGCCCTAGTTTTCACTCGCAATATCAGTCATTAGATATTTGTTTAAAGTTTGATAAATGCTGTGCGCTGGCCGTTAGAGTGACTAAGCCACATTCAATAAAAAATTAACTACAAAGTAATAAAAACTATTAGATATAAGGAATGCTCAGTATAAGTTTTCAATCAAAAAAATCAATACATATCCGTACAAAATCTCTCTTTTAAAGTCACCCACAATCTGCCTCTGATTCGATTTCAACACACTTCTTTCTCCTCTGTCATCCACTAATCTAGTCAAATAAGCTCTTCAGAAGCGAAGTCTCTCTTCAAAGAGATTTCTTCACGGATGGTCAACGTCTCAGGGAACCCGAGGGCTGGGGCATACCTCAGACAACTTCCGAGTCTATATGATTTGAACGAGGGAATGCCGCCGCCGGCCTTTTGAGGATTCTGCCATAGTACGGCGGCAATTTGTTTTTTTTTTTCATTTAGGCTTTTTTTGAGTTTTCAATGGTAGATTTCATTTATATCTAGGTATATTTACATTTTAGTCGTTTGTTTGAAAAAAAAAAAGATTTTTTGTGGAAAAATTTATCATAATATTTTAAATGTTAAAATAACTTATTTCAGAGTTTCGCAGACCGTGGAATCAACAGTAAAAAGCATATCAAGAGTATGCAGGGTAATATACACAACATACACATGTACGACAAACATAGAAAGGTAAATTAATTTGACTGTAGGTCTTTATACAAATGTGTAATCCTATAGAAAAGTTAGGCTATAAAATCCTGGTCAACTAATCTGTGAAAATGTTTGTTGTTAATACATCGTCCTCGATGGGGTGACAGTGTGACAGAGATGTTTTCCTAAGTGTGTACCCTGGTTATCGTATAATACGATAACACTCGAATAGCCAGAAAACATTTTCAGTCGATAGTCGGCTAGGCAGTTTAGTCTGTCCGACTAATTTTAGGGTCGCATTCGGGGGTAGATTTTAACTCATCAAGTACCAGCATGCAACTAACGTCATATTATAGCCTTGACCAACCCATTGGGAAATCTTCAAGTGCGATATAATTCGGCTTGGCCGTTTTTTCGGGTTGGGGAATATTCGTCCCCAAGAATTCGTCCTCTTTTTATTTTTGGTGAAATTCGTCCTTTTTGACTAAAGCAGAGTAAATTCGTCCCTCAATTCATAACATACAAAACCAATAGGTATTTAAAATGTTATTGCTTCTCGATAGTACAATGAGAGTGAAAAGTGAAATCAGAACAAAATAAAAATAAATTTGCAATCTACATTCTGTTTGTTAAAAATCAACAAAATATATAACTTTGACTAAAGTTTACTTAAAAATATTATAAAAATAAAAATGCTACAATAAACATCGTACAAATGAAAAAAGAAAATGTTCCAATCATAAAGTGTTAACTAAAAATAATAAATACAATTCTTACAATTTATAATCAACAAAAAATTTCAAACCAAAAAGTAAAATTATTTTTTTGTATAGTGTAGCTACGGGCCGCGCACTAAAGGCTTTCAAAAAACCTGACTCAAACAAAGGACTCCGAATGACTCCGATGCCAAAGACGAGTCAATTGGAGTGAACTGATGTTACACGTACCTAAATATTTCATGTAACGAGTATACTCTTACCATCGACATCTGCATAGTTGTATACATTTAAAATAAAAATAATGAATATATATAAAGGAATATTCCTTTTATCTTTTGTCTCTTATACATATAAAATAAATAGAAACCATGGTATTAAATCCATTTTCAAGACGAAGGGGACAAATCGACACGCAGAAAAGGGATGAATTTTCACATAATTAATATATTTTTTGAAAAGGGACGAATTTACACCAAATATAAATACTTTTAGGGACAAATTTACGCGGTACGAATTTCTGGAGGACGAATGTACACCGACCCGTTTTTTCTGTCGGAACAATTCCTAATATTTTTTTATGACTGCAGAAAACCTGCAGGTTTCGTCAAGGCCAACCGACTTTTTAAGAGTTAGTCTTTGTCCTGCTTCCCACAGTGACTGTATCATGCTGGTACTCGATGAGTTAAGGTTAACGATTATGCCATTCATGGTCTACAAGGGGTGAAATTATTGCAGTACTTCTGGCACAAAGGCATGATTTTTAGGGCATGCATGTTTTATCACACTGCTTGTACATAGATTCCAAAAACTCATTGGTACATGCTTGCTAGACTGACAACCGTTGCTATTTCTATTGCGTGAAACAGCGTGAATTTCTACGACGCCCGGGTGAAGATAACTCCGGCGAGATGGATAGAGAAAAACAGATGACAGAGATAGGTAAAAGGAAGAGGTAGATAGATACATAGACTATCTTCAGATGTGCTTTCAAGTTTGCTGCCGTTGGTAATTTCAATTTGTAGTGTCTATAATTTTGCAATTAATTTCTAGATACACAAAAACGTCACTTACGTAGACGTTCCAAACAACTCGATGCATGTCCCGTTCCAAAATATCGAACATTTTAAGCAAAAGAAAAGAATCAACAAGAAGTACGCAAAGAGAACAATTCAGAAGATCATACGAATGGGCAGGAATAAGAGAAAGTATTTCTTGGCTCTTTTAACAAGTACACCAGTTCCTAAACTACAAACCCAAGAATTGGATGAATATGGTACTGAAAAAGACATCGTACAAACAACTACTCATCCGGCTCACCATAAGCCAAGGAATACCTTCAAGAAATACGTAAGAAATCCAATGCCGTTCCAAAAGCTTCACAGGCGACCGAGGAGGTCATTAGAAAGAGACAATACATATATTCTTCAAGACTTCGACCAGATTGAGTTCTTAAGTAAGGAACATGATTTCAATGATGCTAATGTGTATAATATTCATGTGAAACCATATTGGTAGCTTCGAAAATATAGAAATAAATAAAGAAGTTTTAAACAAAATTAAACACTAGTGTAGATTTCAAGACATTTATTAATCTAGCATCCCAAAAAAAGTTGATCTACTTTCCTCATTTTGTGTTAATATTCTGAAAAAAGATGTAACAGATATTTTTTTGATGTTTCTATATTTTAAAACTTTTCGATCGCAAGGAGATATAAATAAACATTTTAATATCATTGCGGTATAAAATCGCAAAGGAAAAGTAAATCTAAATGTGAGGAGCTCTGAACCGGGATTAGAACTCACTAGCGCCCTCTATAGGTAGACGGCAAGTGGCTTACTGTAAAGTGAGTATAATTGCGGTATACGAAATCACATGGGTAAATTTGCGAGTTTTGGTGAGACCTGGGTAGCTAATTTGGTAGAGTAATCGCCTGGTAAGCATGAGGTCCCGTGTTCGAATCACAGTTCAGAGCTCCTCACGTCCAGATATAGTTTTCTTCTGGGTTTCTATGCCGCAATGATATAATGTTGATTTTTACACATAATTTACAATATATTTTCTTTTTGCAGAAAAGTGGGGCCAGTCCTATGCGTGTGGTCTGCACCCTCGAAATTACGTGTTAATGTTAATACTTGTTATTGGATTTTTAATAAAGTAATGGATCTGGTCCCTAAAATAATTAGGTACATAAATTAAGATTTCCTTTCTTTTCTTTACGATTAGCTGATTTAATGTATTTATGGAAATGTCTTTCATTATAGGTCGTTAAAATAATGTGCAATACTTGTTCCATCAAAGTTAAACCTTGGACTTGACTTAAAAATACGCTTTTAAACCTATGATTTTTTAACTAACGTCGCAAAATGTATCAAACATTTTCATCTTAAATCAAACGACACAAAAGTTTACTAATACGGGAAATATTTAATATCAAATCACAATTACTCTTTCTAAAGCTTTTATTAAAAAACCACCTGCAAAATAAATAATATAATACAAAACTTAAAAACTAAATCTACTTATTATAAAATATACAAGGCGAGATGCTCGCTTACATAAGATATTTTTCTTACCTACTTTTCTAAGAATGTTCTTGCTTTTATTTATAAATACAGTCAAACTCGTAATAAAGACTAAAAAAAGCCTGAACCTTGCTTTTTTGTGCCCATAGATATGTATACAATTCATTTGAATCTGTGAGCACTTTGCTACGGCCGGCCCTTGTATACGTTATCTAGAGGCACCGATGGACCGATGGTACAACTATTTATTTTTACTTCCCATACTGACTTACACGACCTTTGCTCCTAGGGTTGGGCATTAAAACCATACTAAGAATCGAATTTATAAAATAACACAAAGATTTCCAGCATGAATTCAACTTGTATTTTAATGACTGTACTTAAATAAAACATGGAAGAGAGTAAAATACATGAAAGAGAGAGTCTCTTGTCAAATATCGCTAGCAAACTGTGAAATTGCAATACCCAAGAAGTTCATAACCAGACTGTAGTGCTAACCTCTATTGAAAGCCGTACACTAAAATAAATGACCTTGTGTGTATCTATCTCTAATACTCATTAAACTTTTTTCTCTTCAAAAGAATCGCTGTGACTATAACTCTTAAAAGGTAAAGAATTCAACGGTATTTTTTTTTGCGTCGCCTAGTTATAGGTAGTTCGAGTATGGTTATATATTATAAGCTTCTTGGTAATACCAGTAAACCAATCAAAGACCATGATAGTCAACCAATGCAAGGAAGATAATCTATTATACATCTAATAGTTTATGATGGGTGTTTAGATGATAAGGGCAAACGTAACCATCAAACACATATTTGTAGGTAGGGAAAACACGATCAGAATATTTGTGAAAATATCTATCGCCATAAACTCCCACTTTATCAACACATGTTACTTTAAAATTGGGTTAGCTGCGCGTGAGAGACCAAAAGTACACAAATATTTTGGTTACGTTTATAAATCAGTCTTTTTTTCTTCTAAACCTCTCCAGCCTTAATATCTTCTCCACCTTTTTTGTTCCTGTACTCCCAACCCTGATAGGCCAGGTCTTGAGCTGGACTAGATTCAAAGTCTCGGAAGGCAACACCGCCACCACCGCCGTATTTGTTAGGACCCTGCAATAGAAAATAATATATAACCAAAATTACCACTAATCTAATCATAACATAACCATGAAAGGGTAATCAAATGTGATTAAAAAGTAAACCATCAACAGTCAAGGTAAATAACAATTCCAATTTAAGGTTACATTTAGTTACTGTTTGATTCATATCAGAAATAATAAAACACTAGCTAACTCGCAGTACCCTCAAAAGCTGAGCTACACGATGAAGTAGAACTTCCTAAGCATCTCTACGAGTCGCTCGCCAGCGATGAAGTAATAATTCCGAACAACAACTTTCGATATTATAAAAGTCGTAGCCATATCATAAAATTGGAATTACCATGAAGTACTTAATAAGAAATTTACAATAGTCCTTCAAAGAAAAGTCAAAAATAGGTGCGACAACGAGTGAAGTGAGGAGTAGCATTTTAGGTTGCTGGTGATCATAAGTTCGGGAGCCAGACGAAGTGAAGCAGAGAGAGTTATAGTTTAAACAGATTTCATGATATGGCCAATTAGAAAATGAATATGACATGGCTGCGACATACCGAGTGTAAATAGAGTGCGACCATTATATGAAACCACATATTCTACCGACCCTACTGAACCACTTTTCCCAAGAGTCATACCCGCGGACAGCCTTAGTTTAGGAATTAATTGAGTTCCAAACAAAAATGCGTGAACCCTAACGCACCGACATACGGGCGAGTTTAGAAAGAGCGTCGTCCGTGAAACCTGCAGCTGTTTGAAATCAACGCTCTCTCTAAACTCGCCCGTATGTCGATGCATTAGGGTTCGCGCGTTTTTGTTTGGAACTCAATTATTTCCTAAACTAAGGCTGTCCGCGGGTATGACTCTCGTGAAAAGTGGTTCAGTAGGGTCGGTAGAGTATGTGGTTTCATTTAATGGTCGCACTCTATTTACACCCGGTATATGTATCACCGACACTACCCTTTTCAGTTTAGTTGTGTCAATGTGAAACATACAAACTAGGTTCACGACGCAGTCTCATCAAAAACCTCCGGTCCAGTAATTAAAGATTTCTAGTATTGGCATAATATTACCTCTCGGAATGCCTATTATATTATTTACCAAAATAGTTAGACTCCTGATCTTATTAATTATTTTTAACCACGGTCATATTACGTTGGTATTCATCAAATATATTCTCAATGTACATTTAATTCAACTTTCTCCATACAAACATTCTTAGTTTGACTGGACTACTTCTCCATTGTAAGATAAAATGTTAAATCATTATAATCAGTGTTATCTCGCAATGAAATGGCTCCGGTTAGTGACATGTACTTACTGGTGCATAGTTGTCATAGTGCCCGTAAGATCCTTGGCTCTCCCTGTAAGGTCCAACTCCGATGCCAGCTGGGCTGTACTGGGGTCCACTGTAGTGATTCTGGGAGAAGGGCGAGGTCAGATTGGGCTTGCAGAACTTGAAGTAGCCAATTACGCCTGGAAATATAATATAAATGAATACTCGCAGACCTATGTAATTCTTTTTACAATACATTTCAGATTCTATTAGGAAAAGACCTTGTCATACTTGATACCTGTATGCGTTAGCAACGTTGAAGGAAGTGCATGAGTGAGTGAGATGCACATAGTGTGCCAACGCACACAAGCACAAGGTATGACGAGGTCTTATCCTAATAGCATCTGAAACGGATAGTAAATCCATGCTGTGGTATCGAAATCTTTTGCGTACAATAAGTTTGCTATCCCTATTCTATTCTTGACATATTTTTCATGTAATTTTACATTATACAGGTTGTAAATCGAGTGCAAATATTAAATAAAAGCACATACTCTACTGATCATACTGAACAACTATTAGAAAAAACTGCACAAATCTTCAGAGAAAAAGATATTCAATTGTAACTCAAAAGACTTTATCTCGTAGGAGGAAGGTCTATTTTAGAACGCTGCACTAGAACAACTGTTTTACGGACGACGCTCTCTCGATACTCGCCCGTATGTCGGTGTGTTAGGGTTCAGGTATTTTTGTTTGGAACTCAATTATTTCCCCAAGTAAGGGTGGCCGCGGGTATGATCCTCGGGAAAAGTGGTTCAGTAGGGTCGGTAGAATATGTGGTTTCATTTAATAGTAGCAGTATATTTACACCCGGTATATCAGATAAATAAAAGCTAATTGATAAATCTAAAGTAATTACGAATACATTATAATTATAACCCTGATTACACAAAATTTTAATTATAAAAATGTATCGATTGAACTGAATACAATGCAGAGTATGCAGTCACAAATAAACTGGATATTTACACATTTTTATGCAGGCTAATTCTACTGGTGTTCTAAAGAAAGTTTTGGAATGTATTTTTTTCCTTTGCCATTATTATTCTTGACAAAAACCATAGAGGCTTATTTGTATTGTTATCTTTGTATTGATTTTTACATTAATTAGGAAGGTACAGAAAATCTAAATATTCTTGTTAAAAGTATTAAATTTCATCACTGTGACGGTACAAAATACTTTTTTGTGACCCCTAATTTTAAATAAGGGATTTCATGAAATCATATTTTTTTTAAAGCTAAGTCTTAACCAAATTATTTAAATAAAATTAAAATTTGGTACTATAAAAAAGAAATATTTATGCATAAATTTCTATAAAGCCATTTAAATTTTACAATCACACGTATCATATTGTCCCGAACACGCAAGCATGATGGCCACAATTTAATGAAAAATTCTACATCAGTTAGAGCAAAACTTAGCTACTCAAAAATTTGTCTATACTAGTAAATAATTAAGGCGTGTATGGGTTTACTCGATCAAATTCTTTTGCATATTTTTTTCATGTCACGCGTCCAATCGAGTTGATAAATTAAAATTCTATGCAAGTGACAGCCCTGACAGGCTTCAATGAGAACAAAACGGCCATCGATGTTACAGTTACTTGATTTCAATTTTATTTGTATGTTCGTCACGAAAAAGCTACAAGGCGAATTTGATTAAGGAATTTCTCTTTTGGGGTTAAGATTACGAGCTACTTAGGCTATGGTCTGGTAGAAAACTGTAATAGGACCGGGGATCATAAATACTTTGTATTTGATCATCGTTGCAAACAGCCATTATAGAAAGGAGAAGAAAAAAAAACGACAATTACTTTTGTTTTGGTGAGGCAAATTGTTTGTGAATTTTGCATTTTTCATGAATCTGCCACGTCGAAATTCGACAACGAACTCGAGTCAAAGATGTCGATAAACGAATCGCGAGACTTAAGTGGAGAGGGACATCTGGCTAGACGGGAAGATAGGCGGTGGACTAGGCAGTAACAGAGTGGCGGCCGAGGCCAGGAAAGCGTTCAGTGGGTAGACCGATGGCTCGATGTCGAGACGATATCGTCAAGGCTGTCGGTGGGCAATGGATGAGACTGGCGAGGGACCGACGACGGAAATGGCGTGGAGAAGAAGAGGCCTATGCCCAATAGTGGGTGGATGCGGGCTGATTGATTGATTGATTGATTGACAGGAATGACGAAAAAAAAATAATTTCCAATGTCGTGGATAGGCACAATGAGGACTGTACGTTCAGTAGATTTATTGAGTAGTGGCCTAGAATGTCTCGATGAGTGACACACATTTCTGGATATTGAGCACGTATTTAATATTCATTACAAGTTTGTGTCATTGGAACTTCATTATTAGTTTTAAAATCGATCGGACTTTCAATCAGTAAAGGGAAAATGCGGGCGCTTGGTGTAATGGGAAGTCAGACGGTGGATTGGGGAGAAATAGAGTGGTGACCTGGTGTGTGGTAAGAAAGTTATATTTTTTATTTTATTTAAATATACGTACTAAATACTAAACTTTTTTTTCATTTATGTCATTTTGACTCACGTGGAGTTGTCTTCAGTTAAATCATCTGGCAGGTGAACGGAAATAGTTCACGTAAGGTAAAATAGACTTATGCAAAATATGAATTCATTTTCTTGTTTAATTTTTAATTTAATTCAAATTATTTAAGTTTATTAACTTACTTAAATAGTACGGAACTCTCAGGGCGTTAGTCCTACTCGCACCTGACTAGTTTTTAGGAATTTTGATACATTTGCATGTATGAATCTACTTATATTTTTAGCTTTTTCCACTTTGACCAGTGTTTCAGGTTCGGTCAGTTTTCATGGAGTTCTCCAGCTCCACTCAATATACTTCTAATGTGTGTCGGCGTACCCGTTTCGGATTAAAATGCTGGAAGTTTTGACGTTAGAAAACGTTTACGTGGTATCCTTAACTCTGGAAAATATGTTCAACAGCGAAAATAATGAACGACTGCTTACTTGCCGATAGGTGCGTTGTCGATATAGGTACAAATATTAGATTTTATACTTAAATAAGGGGACTTACGTTTGTATAGCCAAATTCATACTGGAGACTCGGCAAGTGGTTAGGACCAAGGTTTAATGACCCTGTTTGCGAAATACGAAAATTTTTTTGTGCCTTATACACGGCGTCCCAAAATTATGGGACATGAAGGGAAAGTACCTTAAATATCGTAGATAGGCTATTTTGCTGAAAGAAGACTTAAAGTTATTTTTAAAAGTTAGTAATTCTGCATTCAAAGATTTTCTAAAAATTACTTGCCTCGTCTGGGAATCGAACCGACATAAATGTAAAAAAAAAACACCCCTACTTTTATGATGCCAATCGAAAGAATGGCCAAAAAATAATAACTCTTCTTGAGTAACATAGTATTTAAAAAGAAAGGAACAGCGTGAAATTAATCATTTTAATCAAATAAAAAACATACATGAAACTGCCGTAGTCAATTAAGTGGGTATTTTTTTGTAAATTAATTAATTAAATGTTCAAAATGTGATCCCTTTTGTCTTATGCAAATTATTATTATTATTATTACGCATTATATATATATGAATGTTACCTGGAACAATAAGCGCCATGAACCCAAGGAACTTCTTGAAGCTGGCCAGTCCCAAGATGAGGGGCAGGAATAGGAGCAGCTTCAACTTGAACAGTTTCAAGATCAGCAGCATGGGAATGATCAGCTTCTTCAACTTGTGACGCCCTGGTGAACAGACAACTTGAAAATGAAACACGAAGCAAATTTTTATCGATCGCGGAGTCTGGCCACAGTATAATATAGTGTGCTCTGGCTTTGGAGATGCTGTTAGCAGTTTCTTACACCTATAACAACATATAAATAGGTTCGTTAATTCCAAATTCTGAAGCTTTTAAATATTAAGCGAGAATTGAAGAATTAATTAGTTGAGAGTAATGTATCCGTAGCTAAGAACTATAGTATTTATTAGACCTCAAAGTACTCCGAAAGGGAATAAAATATTTGCTTCATTTTTTTTGTCGTGTCTGAAAGAGCCAGAGTCACCGTCCTGTGTAGCTAGCACGCGCTCTGACTCACGCATACCGCGATTGGCAACATATGAGACAGCAAGTAACTATTATGAAAATGAGATTCTCTGAAAATGTGCACTTACGGAAAGGTGGTGCCTTCTTATCCTCAATGATGTCGACTTCATCAGCGATCTCGTCCAGGAATCTGGGAGCCACCACTCCGTTGGCTGTCACCTCATCGTCTAGTTGCATCTCTAAGGCTGTTGATCTCAGGAATCTGGGAGAGGCATTGACGTTTCTTTAGATACTTGTTTCATTTAGAAAGTAAAGAAACAAACAGTTGTACATGAAAATAGGAGAAGAAAAAAATACACGTCGTTACCACTTAATATCGAAAGGGGTATGAGGGTGTTTCCAAGTATGGACTGTCTTTGAAAGAGACACTCAAACATTATATTTCTTCACAGTTCAGCGAGTGATAAGTAATAAATATTAAAAACACATGTTTGCTGATAGATACCAGCAGCGACCGGCGGTCTGGCTCTTATCTGGGCCAGCGTATATGTCTTGCCATACAGAGAGGTATCGCAGCCAGTATTTTGGGCACTCTCCCGCAGGGCAGTGATCTGGAGGCAATCTTTTTTGTGTGATCGTTGTGTGTGTACCTACAGGTTTGTGTTTTTTTTTACGATTATTTAATTTCTGTTATTAAATCTTCTGTTTTATTTATAGTTAGTTTATTTAAGTTTTCTTGTATCTTGTTAGCATAAACACTGTTTGCTTAAATTATAATATTAACATTAAACAAAAATAATTAAAGTTTAAAATATATTATTAGTTACATAATATAATATGATAAAAAAAGAAGAGTGACGAAAAAAAAAATTGCAAGTGGAAGATAAAGATATACCGGGTCGCTTTTGAAGAACGCGCTGATCAGATTGTCGACATACTGAAGAAGGTCAATATCCAAAATACCAAGAATAAAAGAGCTTGTATGACTAGGATAAGAGGCGAAAGAGGTGTATAAAGATCGTAGCAGATGAAAATCTGTAGTCTCTGAATAATCGAATGTATTTAAGGTGACTTTTATTTATACAGCCAAACTCGTATGAGGGTTGGTAAGTGATCGGTAACACGGATCGATAACAATTTTTGCTAATTTCGCGATATAAAATATTGACGTCCCATAGAAATTGACTCGGGCTGGGCTTGCATTTGTAAGGAACACGAAAAGAATAATTTATGATTTTCACAAAAAGGGTCATCGAACCTTGTTACTGAGCACTTACAGAGTCTTCAGGAAGAATTTGGCTGCATAAATTAAAGTCACCTTATGTATGTTAATTATATTTTCCGAAAAGCTCATTGGTGCATGCCGCTGTATTTTTTTTTCGGTTATCATATTATATATGCAAAATTTAAAACCATCTTATCGGCAGGTTTTTATTTTGAGGAAGTATCTCTATATCACCGTTGCACAGTCGACCAGAGTTCAGAATTTCACTGAAAGAAACTAGTGAACAATGAGAGCATTAATGAGCAACACCGCTTTCTGTATGCGTGTTGAAAGCGAACTGAGTCGTAATCCCAAAACCAATTCAGTGAAATTTACGGGAAAAATTGCAGATTCTTTAACTAAATGATGTTTTTTTTCAAATCAAGCTTGCTGCTGGCGAGCCCTTTCTGCTTTTCTGTGCCCTACAAATGGATTAATAATAAAAATAATAACGTGTATGAGGATGTAACAACTGAGATAATTACGGTTACTATACATAATATTGATTATAAATCTCACCTCTCAATCTTCCTCATGCCGTATTTGACAAGCGCGTCCCAGTCAGAATCTTGGCTCCTGGGCTGCGATGACAGTTCCGGAGGCTCGTGAGCAAGGGCTCGTGCTTGGGACTCCACCTTCACGAGTACTGCGTTTTCTGATAACCTGAATTTTTTTTAAAAAGGTTCTATTGAAAAAAACGCTGAAACATTCGTCCTAAATACTAGATGTTTTTATGTAATTAAATAATAAAAAAAAATTCTAAATTCGTTTTATGAAGTACCAGCCTTTGCCCGCGGCTTCGACCACATTTATTCAATCTTTTGCCCCGTTTTCGGCTTGGGCGGGATTTTATGAACACTCTTATAGCCTAATAATAATAATAATAAAATTCTTTGTCGCACAAAATTTTGTACATAGGCGAGCTTAATACTATTTAGTATTTTCTACCAGCTAATCTTTGGCAATGAGGAAGCTGTTGACGGTAGTGCCATGGATTTGCATAGATAAATTACTTAAATACGCAGTAAATTATATTATATAACATACTAATAAGCATATAAAATTGTTAAAGGATACCTTCATTAAATCATAAAATACTTATACTACTTAACAGTCTATATGTTGACCAGGGTCACTACTAAGATGATAATAAAAAAACACATTCAAATCCATTGAGTGGTTATCAAGTTAAAACGGAACATTTTATAACAACGATACATCAAAAAGATTACAAATTTTTGGTTGGTTTATTTAAACAAAAATTTATTAGTAAACCTACATACTACATCCAAATATTAAGGCTTCGAATAAAAGTGTGTGTACCAATTTTAACAGACCCCTAGAAACGAAAATAAAACATTGTTAATTTTCGCTGTGGGTAAAACAAATATATTCTTATTACGTTGAAACAAGGGAAAAAATTAAAATTAAAATGTTAGGTGTAGTGTAGGCGTTTGTACAACAAAGTGGATATTGTTGACACCATAGATAAAGAAAACAAGAGAGATATGGTACGGTAGAGATGTGATGATACGACTATTTAAAAGTGCGACAAGGCACTTTTTGCGCTTGAATGACATTAAAAGGGGGGGGGGGGGGGGCAGCTGTGAAAACAAGGATAGGTAATGTTTTATTATGATACCGATGTTGGTTCTAATTTTGGCCACGACCAAACCACGCTCCAAAAAAGCCTTGGTATACAGTCAATTTACCATTGGGGCAAGATTAGCAAGTTAATTAGAAGAACATATATTTTTTGTATTGAGTCTTGACCTCTCGTAGAAACAATTTGTATTTATACGTATAAGTATATGTATTAGTAGCATATAAAGGTAGTAGGTATATGTATTTGATTATAAATTATCTATTTATGTATTTTTAGTTTCACTTAATGTTTCATTAAAACTGTTTTCTTATTGAAGCACTACCATTCACAAATTCCACATTGCCAAAGTTTAGCTGGAAGAAAATGCTTACTTATGTGCATTTATATTTTGTGCAATAAAGGATTTTTAAAAATAATATGTGTCTCTATTCAGTCTGGGTACAAGTTGATGAGCTGCCTTCTTTTTGCATATGTGTGTGAGAAATACGAGTACGTGTGCTGTACTAGCTTGTTTAATGTTTGGATTAGTGAATTGAGTAGAAGGATCGTGGAAACATGTGAACACGAACAATAAGAGTACTGAGGCAAATCTCCCTTGTTTCCTTTATCTATGGTTGACACTCTACAACGCTTTGTTAACTAAGTACATGTTTAGGGACTCCGCAAAAGCTCAAACATTTACCTAACTTAGTGCAAAATCTACATCAAACCTCTTCTAATACAAACTTATCTGGGTGCTTTGATCTGAAGGACACACATCACTTGATTAATATATACTGTATTTTTATATTGAGGTAGAAAACAATATCAAGATTAGATGGAAAAATCAATTAGAAACAAATTCTTTAAGAAAAATGTTCAATTCCTTCGCAAGGCGTGAAATTCACAGAACACCCTCGTGTGCGATTTATATGTGCATTCTTAATGGTGTATCACATACGTACTTAGTTAAAAAATATTTTCATTAAAAAATGATAAAAAGATATGAAAATGAAAGTGTTTAAAAGGCTTTTCGCTTTGAAAGGAAAACAAGATATCTTTTGCGCTAGCAATATTACTTAGCCCGTTGGAAAACGCGCGTTTTTGCAAATTTGCAACTTTTCCCGCCAATTTTGTTTTTGGCTATATCTCCGGAATCGGTTGTCCAATTCTAATGCGGTTTTTTTTTCTAAAACAAGATAAAATTTCCTACAAGAAAAGTTTTTTTTTTCTTGCGGAAAGTTAGGGGGGGGCTTTCTCCTTGACAAAATCTTTGTTATATATATAAATATATGTATGTATACTATATATATATGTGTCTATTCAAATTTTATAATATTGTAAAAAATATAAAGAATAATTTAAAAAAATATATATATAACTCTATACATATATTTAAAAAAAAAAGAAAATTTGGGCCTAGAATTACAATCCAAAACTTTTTTTTATTTTAAAATTCATGTAATTAATTGTCTATTCCTCGAATATTCATAGACTGCGATTTTTGTTATCGTAGATCATACACCATTTAAATAAAGAATACTGATATTAGGTTACCCAGCTTCGAATGAAAGTAAACCCAACTCACTGGTAAGCTTGTTTGTCGAAGAAGTCGTCGAAAGACCTCAAGGCCTGAGCCTTGAAGCAGTCAGCCAAGTCTCCATTGACACACTGCTGTGTCGCCTGCTGGATGTATGGGTCCTGATCCTCACCCAGCCCAAGGAAGTCAAGGAACAGGCCACGACCCTGGACTTGAGGCTGGAAACAAAAAAAGGCAGCTGAGTAACTATTTTATTCATTGAGTAGCACGTTGAAAATCGAAAATATGTTGTCAAAAACGGTTGAATATGAACGCTACAAGATAAACTATTATAGTGATATGTACCTTTATATTTATACCGGTAAAAAAATATAAACGTGTGAACAATATTCTAAAAATATTTAATTTAAATTTCTTATAAAACATGTTTAATTATTTTATTAAGAATGCGTAAAATACTATTAAAACTATTAAGTTGAAACATTGGTTCCATTTTATGTGTAAACATCATGGCTCCTTTTTTACCAAAGAATTTCGGTCGGGCGCAATTAAATTTTTTCTTCTCGTAATTAAGGAAAAGGTAATTTAAAGGGACGATAACTTTGTAAGGTACTTATTTATAACCTTGGTCGGGAATAATTATCGAATTTTTGGATCGTTTTATATTTAATTAAAATTTTGCATGATGAACAAAACGAGAAGTTAAAAAATGCACGTGTACGAGTATTACAATCTATTAAAATACATGCCTTTGTTTTTTGTTTGTTTCCTCCATACCTCATTTCTACGATTATGAGTTTTCATATTACAACTCTACGTAGAGCAAAAAAAGTCGGTTATCGTGTCCGACCTAGCTTCGATACAAAAGTTTTTAACAAAACAAGGTTAAGATTAATGAAAATAAGGATAGACATCCAAGCTTCGAGACAACGGCTTTATTTTTCAAAATATCTATAATTTTACTCACTGATCGGCCCTGGCTGTCTTGGCCATCCTGTTGTCCAAAGCTGATCGACCTTCCTTCTGTCTCCTCCTTCGCTGGCTGGTCTGGCAGTCTGATACCGCCATCACCTGACGACTGCAGCGTCAACCCAGCCGCTACTAGTAGCATCAGCCATGGTGCTCGCTCCAACATCCTTCGATGTTATGAGGTCCTGGTAAGTGATTAAGATATCGCTGTGGTTACTGTGGTTAATAGTAACAAACTGATATTTGAACACTTTCCAAAAACCCAGGTATTGTTCTTATTGAATATCTTCTGCTAATATCACTATATAATATTCACACTCTAGTCTAAAGAAATAAAATATCACAATCAAAACTTACACCATTATCACCTGTTATCATTTATTTAATAAAAAATATCGAAAGCAAATAACTGCCACGGTTTCCTACTTTTACCCGCTGCTACGTTCAAAATGGCTGTAATGTACAGTCTATTTCACTTTTTGAAATTAGAACGAACGCGAGTGAGCGAGAGGGAATGAGAAGGAACACTGGCAGCCGTGATCTTGCTCACGCGCAACTCATAAGTATAGCTTGGAGAAAGTAGCAGTCGTGCGGATGAAAATGGTTCTTAGGATATTTTATTTATTGTTGTGTATTTACAAAGCTGGAGAGAAAAAATGCTAATAAAAAATAAGTTAATGTTAAAACTACACGATAATACACACTACATTAGCTTAATTATCTGTAGATAAATATTTTTTGCGACTACTCTTAGCATGTGGCCAAATAAACTTTGTTTTAATGCATTAAGTGGCACAACGATTGTAAATTGTAACTATTTCGTGTTTTTATGTAGTCACAAATTTAGTAGGTACTCGTTGTTAATCTTTATTTACCTTTCATAGTAACAACAGCGCCTCCAGAGAGTCAGTGTATTTTAGTCGGACTATACTGTCGAGCTCAAGTGAAAGTTTGAGTAAAAGTATCTCTTCTCTAGTATTTTATGTCTTCTTTTCAGGGTTTAAGGTTCATGATCGTTACAATAAATTCTTTTAAACTACTTTAGGCGACTGTACGTAGCGGTTACTTAATTAACGGTAAGTCTGTTAGGGTTAGCTATATGACTAACTATGATCTCATATTAGACGTTTTGAAAATTGACATAGTTTTGCAAAGTCACTGATTTGAATATGTGAAAACTTTATAGCTTCGTACAATTTTTTTTTAGAGTTCCACACCCAAACTTTAAAAAGGAACTAGGTATTATGATGAAACCTTGTTAACCGTCCATCCAATCCATCCATCTCTAAATATGTCAAAGCCTAATGCGCCGTTGAAGCTGAAGGTTTCAAATTTGTATAAAACTGTTATTAAAAAGTGTAAAAATAGCATTCATTTAAACAAATAAATAGGTAAAATTATAATTTAAAAAAAAAATTCAAACTTTTGGTACTATCCACATTACAGAAGATTTTTTTCCTGCTTGCATTTATAACATTAACATTAGGTACGTAATTGCGGGATAGAAATTCAGAAGAAAACTAAATTTGTATGTGAGGAGCTCTGAACCAAAGACAATATAATAATTTCGCTCTGAACTTGTAGTTATGTCATTCCTAGCTGTTAGATTTCGTGGATTTCAAATATAAACTATTTATCCCAAAGATTAAAAGCAACTTAAAACTGATAAAATATTGGCATCACTGCAAATAAATCAAGAATCACAAACAGCCTAATGCTTCCAAAGTTACTTTTCAGCGCCTTAGTTCAGTCATGCTCTAAAGCTTTTGTTTTTTAATCCTGCTCCCACAAAACTTAGCAAAAGGACATTAACATATTTTTTTATATAATAAAGATGTCTGCTTGTGTCAAGTAGTTTCGTTTTAATCGGTTTTGAAATCGCTTTTTCCATGAAATTTGTATTTCTTAAGAAATTTAATTTTAAGAAGATTAATATTGTAATTAATAAATGGTTTTGAGTCAATCATCTACCCAGACAATTGGAAAAAACTGAGGCTTAGTTAAGGTAAAATCGTCGAAAATCTAAAAAAAAAATGTATCCCCCTTATCTCCGAAAAATATACCTAAAATAACAAAAAAATCACTGTCATTGAAAATTATGTGAACTACAACGACAATAAAGTGGTTAGGGAACTTACGATAAATGCCGGAAAACTAAAAAACATGAAGATTAAGTAACAATAACAGTAGTGAAGATGGCGCTAGCTGCAAAATACATCCCATCAAAAACAATTCATGTAAACTAGGTCGCCAAAACTCAGAAGCTCATAACGCTTTCCATACTTTTTGATCAAGATGTAGGGTTTGTGGAGTTAGGGTTTGTAGAATTAGGCCTTGTAGAGTTGGGGGCTTGGCTCTACATGAGATCTGATAACTTTTCAACCATGAATGCGTTATGAGCTTCTGAGTCTTGGCGACCTAGTTTACATGAAATGTTTATGATGGGATTTCATTTCTTTTTGCAAGATGCTCTACTTTTAAATTTTTTTCAGGCTCTATTTCTTGCGCCTCGGCTATGATTTTTTTCTACCAAATTTTAGCTTTCTAGGACTTTTGGGAGTTGGGAATATATTTTTTAAATAATACAGAACCGGACTCCCCTTAAGATTCTTTGTAGGATGAAAGTTACAGATTTCTTAACTTATTTGTTGTTTGTGTGTTAATCCTAACCTGCAAACCAAATTTAAACTTTCTAGGATTTTCGGAAGTTGTTTTTTTTAATAATACAGAACTGGAACCCCCTTAAGAGGGCTTGGAGGGTCAAAGAAACAGATTTATTATACTATGATAGAAATAAATTTTTCTATATTGTAAACACTTGGCGATTTATCCATCGCAAGGAGATAACAAATTAAATTTTATATCATTGCGGTATAAAAAATCAGTAAAGTAAATCTGGACGTGAGGAGCCCTGAACCGGGACTCGAACCCGGGACCTCTCACTTAGCGGGCGGATTTATTATATTTTTGTTGTTTGTGTGCTAATCCTAGCCTGCGTACTAAATTTCAGCTTTCTAGGACTTCAGGAAGTACCCTAGAGGTTTTAATGATCATCAGTGAGTGAGTGCCAAAATCGAAGTATTTTAGGTATTAATAAAATACCAAGTGTTTAACAAAAACTTATTGTGTTTAATAAAATTGCTTACTACATCTTATCTTGAGAATTTGGTATCTCTAGTATTATCCAGACCGAAGCTATAAGGGTTCGAAAATATGACAAAAAGCCTCGAGAAAAGGTACGTAGTACCCCGCTTTGTTTAGCTCGCCTTGGCGGGGGGGACTGCCGTGCCCCCAGATAAATAAATTTTCAAGCATAGTTACTACGGAACTTTGGTTAGTCAGTTCCACTCGTACTTGACGAAAATGTACATTTGTTTAGACCGTTTCGCTTGCTGGTACAAAAGAAGTCGTACAAAGTAATTTATAAACTAATTAGGAATAAGCCACCTAGCAATCGAAGTTTTGAATGAATTCCTGCTTGGTATTTAATGCTCATTTGTTAAGAGCATTTACTCTATGTAGTGTTGAACGGTTCAGGCTTGGTGGCTTCCTAATTAGTTTGTAAATTGCAGCCTGAACTTTTATATTTCAAGTTCCTGTCTGCAGTACGTTACAGCCAAGTACGAACAATTTTTTTTCGACACCTCTTTACCCTGCTGGCCTGCTAACCTAGAGGTCATGGGTTCAATCGCACGTTGCACATTAGTTTGTATTCGGGCTGTTGGTCTTTTTGTCCCTGAAGTAGGATAGGGCTCACCACCCATCACGTTTGGGACGTAATAATCGTCAGTAAAAAGCAAGTGTACTAAGTGTGGCCTGTGACACCCCTGAAGGATTTATGATGATATATAATAGGTCTTCGCCTATGAAGTTGCTGAAATTTTCTAACAGATTCATGATTTCATAATTCATTTAAATCAATAGTAATTTCCATTTTTTTTTGTTTGCAAGTTGGTTTTAAGTTAATTACTTATTTTCAAATATTAATATTTTATTTTCTTATTAAGTTTTATTTTTATTTTCAGTTTGATTACTAAAATTAAGTCTTCAAAGACAGTTCGTCTTAAGTGTCATCCATTTTCATGATAAAATTCGTAGTAAAATATAATGTGGTGGCACTTATAAAAAATTTCACTTTTTCTTAATTTATACTTATATCCCGAATTCTCTAATGCCAGCCAAAATCATTGAACTTTATCTACAAAATTGAATACAGTTTTCCTTAACTTAAGTTATGTCCAGCCCAGATGTTTTTTGTTCCTTCGGCTTTTCACGCAGTTTGGATGTTAAAATACAAGAAGTATTAAGAAATTGAGTCACATTCCTTTAATTTAATTTACAATAAGTCTAAAAACAGCTTGTTTATTAACCTTTTGACTTGCTCTATTTAAGGAGGGAAGGAAATGGACCAACTGAATTTTACTGTTTTGTTACATACTTTTGTAGATAAATATTAAATTTTTATTCAGGTTTACTAAAGCTATTAGAATACTACGCAACCTCAAGGCTACTCGCACTCGACCTGTTTTTGTAATTCATGTAAAGTTGTCCGTTTTAGACTATTTTGTTACGGGGCCAATCTCAAAAATTAAACAATTATATTAGGAATTTGGAATTTTCTGTATATGATGTGTCATATACTCTAGTATTTATGCAACAAAAACTGACAACGACCGAATACTCGACCAACTTTACTTTACAGTTTTGTTTCATACATTTTCAGGTTCCTACTGATAAGTTGCGAATTATTATTCAAATAATTTAAGTCTATTTATTTATTTGAATTGTATCGGAACCCTCAGGGCCCGAGTCCTTCTCGCACTTGACCTGTTTTTTAGGTTACTGTTAAATTTTGTGTCAAAGCTTTAAAATAAATAGTCAATTATTAATACATTTTCATGTTTGTTTTGATTACCACCTCCAATATTTGTACGTAGAATTCAAAGCCATGTAATATCGTGTGACCTGAATTTCAAAATGCGCCATTTTGGACATTTATTAGCTTTCTCTTATGTCGTTCTAAAAAAGGAAACCTCTTAACTGTTGTTTGTTGTGTTTTCTTTTAAGATTTAAAAAAACAAAAAAATCCTTATTTGTGTATTTATTTGATCCGTTCGTCTGTAACTGCAATTAGAAACTACAAGTCAAAGTAATATAAGTGGGTATTGAGTAACTTCATAGTCATGTACGAGTAGATATGCATAACTGAACAAGTTTTCAAAAACTAGACGACAAATCTTCGTCTGCTACGGTTCTGACACAACTCTTTTGTTATTTCCATATTTATCAAAATCAAACATGTACAACCATTCTAGATTTAGAGGAGAAGACGACAAAAAAAATTACAGACTAAATGATTTTGTTGCAGTAATCAAAAGACCAAGAGATCCAAAACAAAAACAGTCGAATTGAAACGTCCTATTTTTTTGAAGTCGGTTAAATATATACCTGTGTTGTTTTACCGTTTATGGTGTACTTACGTTTGAACAAACCGAGTCATTTGATATACGAGGAGTATGTTCTGACTGTTGATATAATCTTTTGTTACCCTCTATTTAGACTTCTTATTGATTTTCTCTCAAGCATCGCATTCGCGAATCAGCTGATTTTCCTTTATAAAATTTATTAGAATGACATCTAGTGATTTCGCTAAAACCGTGTTTTTTACTCCAGCTAAAAGCTGAGTAAAGTACTTAAAACTCAGTCTTTTCGAGATTTCGTGGAGTTCAATTCTACTCCTGTAAAATGAGGTGCTTAATCTCGGCTTACCCATGCCTTTAATTCTTCGGGGTATATTGTACCAGACAATCCCTAACAATACGCAAAGTTAGTATGACTAGATGTACTCGTGTATGTAAATATAACTTTCACTTTAAACGAATGTACACACAGTTACATTTCCATCTACAATCGGGCTTAAAGACATCCGGAACTGATCAATTCACTTCACTGGCAACTTTCAAGAAAAACTTTTTCCTTACCTCAATATAAAATATAGCACAAAAAACTAGTTCACGTTCAATGCACTAAACGATGCAAGCAAGAATGACCACTCAAACCCAAAACAAGCTTATATAATAACAACATAAGAATTGCATAAACTTTTGCAGATCCGTACTGTGAACAGCACAACCCTAACACCTGTAACAATCAAATTCATAACTTATGTTGAGATGTATAAGATTAAAACTGTAATGCTCGTGAAGTCTGGTTAAGCCTCAGAAAAGCTGTGTAAATGGAAATGGACTCTAAGCGGCTAACCATAAGATTGGATTTTGTGAGCATTCGTCGTAATGTTCAACAGTGTTTGAATGAAGCTAACGCAACTCTTGGGGATATCCCAGTGAACGTACGGTGTCGGGTCTAGCTAGCACAGAAGTATGGAAGTGGACTTTTTTAATCAACAAAGACAAACAAGTGCGTGTAGGACACACGCCCTGAATATCCCATAATTTTTTGTATTATTTTATTTTAGGAGACCTGAATTTTGAAATAACTAGCGCATTGTTACGTAAACTTTCAATTAAAACACAGCAAAATTAATCGAGTTTACCAAATAAACATTTCTGATAGAATTACGGGAAGTATCATAAAGTTTAGTTTCGTGACGTGAGTCACTTTGTATGTAATACTTGATTTCAAAGGCGGTATCTTTTTATTGCATTGAGTAAGAAACTATCTTTGAAAGCCTAACCACGGCATGAAGCTGTACATTTTAGCTAATTCAATCGTACATCGTTTATCACGTAGAGTCTCTTTTCACCACGATTCTACACGATCAAAACGCTAAACACATATATTCATGGTAACGTAGCGATTTAATGCTATTAAAACCCACGTCTCACGTACATATATCATGTGTGAAAAACTCGAAATTAAAGGTTTTAAAATTATTAAATTATCCCAAGCCCGGACTAAATGATGGCAACAAAGTATTTCTTTCTGTTCTTAGGTTTCGTAACCTCAAAATGATAAAATGGAACCCTTACAGGATCACTTTGTTGTCCGTATGTTATGTTAAGGCCTTTTTTCTGCTTCGTTTTGGTACTTTAAGTTGACTAAGAGGCTTAAACTTTTAACTTTCTTTTTGAAACTTTCGATTCAAATAGTTAAATGGATTTTAAAATAACTACATGTGGAATAAGTTTGTGTTTTAAACGGTATGTACGGAATCCCCAGGCCATGAGTCCTATTATGAAATTCTGAACCCATAAAGTATAGATTGATGATAAGCAAAACTCTATATTTACAGAAAACAAAATAAATTAATACAAGCACCGATAATATTTGTCGAAAACTAAAAAATATCAATAAACATACCATTACCTATTAAATATATAAAACTAAAAGAAAATTTGGTAATAAGTAATCACTTGCCTAAATCAAATTTGCAGTTTTATTGATACCTATATAAAAAACCGTGTAAGAATAAGTCGCAGCCATACTTACCTCTCACTTCGACAAATCCTGGTTGCGCTTTCACAATTTGGTTCACGGCGATCATCAGGTATTCCCTTGGATAGACGATGGACCTTGCGATATAGTTTTGTAACTTTGGGCTCCTTCTCGAAAAAGGAAAGGAAACAAAGCAATTTAGTTTGGTAATTATCTTCTGTACGTGTACAAAAGGATTAACCGCTGCACGTTTGGTTTGATTCCAATATTATCAAAATAAACTGATCAAGTTGTATTAACTTTCAGCCACCTGAGACATACTCCCTTTGTTTATTTTCCCGACTAGCCTTTCCCTAGTGGCTCCCAGCTTTATTCAATATCTGTCCCGTTTTTAGCTTCGGCGTTATTTTATCAACACTCTTTATAGCCTATATGAAGGATATTAATAATGATAATAAAGAAAACCGCAACCAAATCCGTTGAGTGGATCTCGAGTTAAAACGGAACATACGTACAGAGAGACAGATTAAAATTCTTTCAAAAGGTTTGGCTTTTGTACAATATGTTTGAAATTGTATTTATTTTATTTCAAATTTTGTTTATTTATTAAAAAAAATATTTAAAATTTGGTAAAAATATTCAATATGGAGATACGAATTTTTAATTAATTTATTATTAGTACAATATTATAACCTATAAGTGTGTAAATATTATGTAACGGCTAGTGATAAGTCTGACTAATAATCTTAATAGCTGTCTACTTAGATTTTGGCACTAGCTAATTTTAGTTTTAGCCAGCTAAACTTAAGAATAACCACTAACTAACGACTAAAAAGGTTAAAGCAAACGGAAATCATTTACAAACAATAAAAGTCAAAAGTAAGTGTGTGTGTGATTTTGGCATTTTTGTTGAATTATCATTTATCATATATCCTTTATTCATATTCTTTATTGCACACAGTTATTAATATTTACAAGTAGTCTTAAATTAAATGTGCTATAGGCGAGCTTATCTCTGAAAGAGATTTCTAACAGCAAAACCTAGGTGCTATGGACATGTTGGTAAAAAAGTGCATAGTCCTATGTGCACACATAAAGAAAAATACCCACATAAATGATTTAAAAAAAAAGGAAAACAAATTTGGAAACAATATCGACTTAAAACTAGCCTTAACATACTCGCTAAATAAATAAGTATAATATTTATTACATAATAATAAAAGTAATATATACAAATCTTTAATACACATACTTAAATAATGTGTATATAAATTTTTATATTTTTATTTACTTTTACATTTTTAGCCGTAAGTTAGCGGTTGTTCTTAAGTTTTGCCGGTTAAAGCTGAAATAAACTAACTGTTTTCGAACAGCCGATGCTAAAAACTAAACTTCAGATTAAACATTTATAATTAAACCTAACGTTAGCCGTAACAGATACACATAATGAGATTATCAGACGCACGTGTAGATGAATAGTGCCACTGCCACCTATGTAATTATTCACGAGTTCATACAATTTATTATTATGAACATTGACATACCAAACCATGGACCTCGGGTCTAGTATAACATTTACCATAAAAATGTCCTAAGTGAAGTGTCCAAATATTAAGAAACAAAACATTTGAATTTGAATCGTATGTCATTGCTGCACGGCTTAATTTTGATTGACGTGTGATTGACACCATTTTTTAATTTTCAATGGTTTTGACTCTCTTTTGGTTCGGACACTTTTGAGCACAGACCCGATGTCCATTTGGTAGTACGTCAATGATTATGAATGTAGATTTATGACTTTTCATTTCAAAGCTACAAATTCTTTTTTTTGATTACAGAGATAAAGATTAACTAATCGTCACGACATATATTCCCGAAAACCCCTTTTCAGAGGTGTTTTCGAGTGTGGCAAACCGTTTACACTGGTACACCCTCATTTCATCAACGATTTTTACATCCCAACTTGGTAATATACGTGAATTATTCTGAAAACCTCTTTGGCGCAAGCTCGACGGGTAAATTTCGAAACCGGGTTTTAAAATTAAGATACCGGTAGCAACGACGTATAGATGTTTACATCGTTGTAAAATAATTATAATATAAGCTTTTGCCCGCAGCTTCACCCGCGTTCAGAGAATCTTCGCCCCGTTTTCGCCTTGTGCGTTATTTTATGAACACTCCTTAAAGTCACACAACAACTGTGTTGAACACAGTTACTGAGATGATAATAAAAAAAAACGCATTCAAATCCGTTCAGTGGTGCTCGAGTTATAAAAGCGTTTATTCAATCTTTTTCCCGTTTCCGGCTTGGGCGTTATTTTATGAACATCTTTTATAGCCTATGTGTTGACCAGGGTCACTACAATTATAAAAAAAAACAACATCTAAATCTCTATAGTGATTCTCGAGTTAAAACGGAACAGACAGACGGACAAAAATTCTAACAATTATTGTTTTGGTCTCAGTACAGTACCAAAAACCTATTCCATTTAAAATTTCTCTAAAATATTCAATGTACAGACACGACTTTTTTACTACTTTATTATTTGTATAGATAGGTTGAAATTAAATCAATCGACCAAATTCAAACTGGAGACTCGGTTAGTGATCAGGAAATAAGGCAGTAAGTCCTTCTTCAAGGACAATTCTTAGGAAATAAGGCAGTAAGGAAGCAAAAATAAATATTTTTCGAATTTTACCAAAAGGGCAATTGAATCTTGTGTCTGATCACTAACCGAGTCTCCAGTATGAATTTGGTCGGTTAATTTAATTTAATTTCTTGGTGGAAACACATAATGTTTAAAACCAAGTAGAAGTTCAAAAGATAGCTTTAGAAAGCTACAGACACAAGACCTATACAAACATAGGTATGATGTACTCTGAGGATATTGCAAAACATAAAGCTCTAACTACTTTGAATGGGAACAGTTTAAAGTTGAGCTGATTTATGTAACATTGCACGGGAATAATTTATACACTTTGTGATTGCATATTCTTCATTTAAGGCCAGGAAGTTTTTAAATATACAAATAGATAAATACAGGTTCTTAAGAGAACAATCTTTTTCATTAAAACGGGGTGTTGGCAATCGATATAAACAACTAGTTCAAAGTGCTAGTAAAGTCCTATTTTATATGCGTTTAAACTGTTGTCAAAATCAACTTTTCCACACTAGTGTTTATTTTTTATTTTTTGTGTTGTTCTTCCGCATAGTGGGAAGGCAAAGGGAACTTAGCCCATACAGCCATGTCTTAGGAATTTTTATTTTTTAATTTATTGAAAAAAGTTGCCAGTCTTATCTTGTGTACCATAGATAGACTTGATAGATGAGCTGGTTACAGTTTGATGCGTTCACAGGCTGCGTTCAGTTTGATCGTCAGACGACGACCTCTGACAGCAGGACAGGTATGTTATGTATGAAGAAGCCTTCGAACGCATCAAAATGAAAGCAGCTCCTTTCCGTCAAGTTGACTTGTATTTCAAATCGTTCCTCGTAAGCTATTGCCTCCTTACCGCACTTATAGCATAAACTACTATTATCTGTTCGTCCATGATATTACTATGGGGTAAAAACTGAAACCGTGAATAAAAGAACCTGCTATTCCAGCAGGATCAGAAACAGCTGATTGTATTTTCACAATTTCTTGGTTGATCCGATGGTATCACTAACAGTTGTTCATATTAATGGCAGAATACCCCGTTTTAAGGAAAAGGGTTATCTAACAGCCTGTATACATGTATAAATATATTCAGGATATCACCTAGGAGGGTTCCGCTAAGACTATTATATCTATTACAGATCTTTAGTACTGGTAAGCTCTTACAATTAGTTTGGATTATGATTAGCACATTTTTAGGGTTCTGTAACCAAGGCCAAAAAGAGCCCTATTAATGTTACTCTGCGGTCATCGGTCCGTCCGTATGTCACGGGTGTCTATTTTGTAGACGGAATAAGTAACAGACCAAAAATTTAGAATATTCTTGTAGAATGCTGACTCAAAACCAAATATTGATTATGAAATTTAATTGAGTAATTACTCGGATTTTTTTTTCTTTCCTTGGCATGTGGGATGTCTGTATCTTTAGCTCATTGAGTAGAGTACATACACCTATATTTGCTCTATCATCTTAACTGCGTTTGAAGACCTTTTTGAATCGTTAAAACTTTTATTATGATTATCACAAAATTTTGAAATAAATATATTTAGTATTTTATAAAAAGAGGTAAATAATAAATTGTAAAAAAAGACAAATTAGCTCAAAATATGATTTGGGCCCTACTGGGCCTGGCTTCAGTTGTAAATGACTTACAGTTATGAGTTTTGCAGTTTTGTTTCAAATATTTTAATAAATTAAGTTTGTTGCAATAATTTTTGCAATCAATTTTACTTACTTATTTAGAATTCTACGAAACCCTCAGCGTGTGAAATCTATTACCGGTTTTTTAGTGTATTACGTAGGTATTTGCGTTTTTTGGGGCAGTTCATTTTGACCACAACTTGTATGCTAACAATTCACCGCCTTTCATTCATCCCTTCCACATTCTCCATATACAAGATAACATTAATTTATGCAGCCAAATTCACACTGAAGTATTACTAAACATTTGTGAAATTTGAAAAAATAAAATGTTGATTGTCCTTATTTTAGAATTGATTTGGGGCATGAGCTTGCGTTTGAGAGAACTGAATGTTTTTATTACAATTTCTTAAAAACTTATTGAACCTAGATACCGACTAGATACCGATGCATTTGATTGTATGAATTAATAACGCTTTATACTACTCGTATCATGAAATCCAAGCGGTCGAAGCCAGGGACAAAAGGCTATGTGGGCTAAACCTTACGTAAATACACCTTTAGAAGAGCGTTTCTTGTTGTTATGTAACAAATAGAGGCGGTTACGAACTCTTCATATCACAATACACTTCACTTCTATTGTCCGCTGAGTTCTTCTGATTGTGCTGACCATCCTTTTAAAGATTTTTTGAAAATAGATGACTCTCTGTTGACCGTTTGAGTATTTGGACGGGCAGTGGTTTTTAGGGTTGCGCAGCCAAAGGGCAAAACGGAGCCCTATTACTGTCGCTCTGCTGTCTGTCCGTCCGTATATAGGTCTCTAGGTCTCTAGCTTGCAGACGGAATGAGGTACAGATCTTAAGGGGGTAACTTTTTACCTCGGTACAAAATGCACATCATAATATTGTTTTCCTTACTTCAAAGCAACTTGCGGAAATAGTTTATTAATAATAAAGTCTTCACAAAACAATAACGTACTTTAATGTATTACATTTTGTTTGCATTACATTAAAAAACTTAAAAGCGTGTTTACAGTTGTAATGTAATGCAGCTAAAATATAACGCATAAAATTGAATAATTTTCATCTGATCACTGATCACCTTACTATTAACAAGGAGTTTGCGCGAATTGCTATAAAACGCATTTATTGCAAACTTTTTATTCAAGAGTAAGGAAAATAATATTACGATATGCATTTTGCATCGAGATCCTCCATTTCCACCTTAATTTCTTACTTTTAGTTAGTTATGTAAACTGTTGACCTGAAACCGGATATTGAATTTAAATTGAATTAAATTCATTTTCAGGGGGAAGGGGGTGTATTCATACACGAAGAAGCCGATTTTCTTTACCGTTTTTGGTATAATTCTCTAGAATTTATTAAGTAGAGTATAACTTCATTTTTAATTTTTATTTGATCTCGAAAATTAATAAAATGGGGGGCTATCAAAGCTGTTCATTTTATACCATTTTTGTTACGGGGGACCTATCTCGAAAACTAAACTAGTTAGGAATTTGGAATTTTCTGTATATTATGTGTGTATACAAAATATACCGAAAACTTATAATAGGTTAACTTACCCGAATACTCGACCAGCTTTGCAGTTTTGTTATTTTAAGTTGAAAACAACAGCATTTTTAGACTTACAAACGTGAAGAGATGAACAGAGTTGGTATTAAAATTTTTCTTCCGTTTTTGACATGTTGGGTTATTCATTTGAAAAGGTGTGACGACAATTTATTGATTATTTTGTTGGCATAATATCTTTGGAACAAATAATACCTAGTTTTGTACTTTGTTCCGCCTCTGTGGCCAAGCGGTAGGGCGCTCGCCTGCTAATCCAGAGGTCATGGGTTCAACCTCCTTGATGCACATTGATTTGTGTTCAGTCTGCGTGTTTCGAATGGCAAGTTAAGCTGTAGGTCCATTTGTACGGCGATATGGATCTCCAACCCTCACGTCTGGGACGTTATAATCTTCGGTGAAATGTGGGTACACTGAGTGTGGTCTGTGATTTGCATTTTACAGCTCATGCTTGGGAACGCCTCTGACATCCCTCGGGGATTTATGTCGTGGCGGTATGTTTACGTGTGTTTTGTTTTGTACTTTATCGCAGGAAGTTTTTAAAAAGCTCACTCAATCAATAAATTCAGTTTTTTTCCATTCCACCACATTTCCATTGGGACTTTATTGAACCAAAAAAGTAACCTAATTATAAAAACAAAAATACTTATTATATAAACATAAAACCTATCTAAGAAAATTTTACTACATTTAGACATAAATTAAGTTTTCGTAGTAACTAAGAAAATAAATCTAAATTACTCATATCAAATAAATAAATAAACACGCCCTAAAACATTTAACTAAATAAAAAATATTTTCTAAGGCGTTGCCGTCGGGTAGGGTGTCCAAGAGACTAGCATTATTACCCCTTTGGATCGCCAATTATGTAGCAATATTACAAAAGGACGTAAGAGTCTGGCACCGAGATGACGTCACCGCCAAATGAGTACCTAAGGGGGGCATCCGGCGAACGGGAGTTAGGTTTCTGGTCTCACGCTGTACCATCTACTAACATTTTACATATATTAATTATTGTAAATATAGTAAAATTCTGCACTTATGTTGATATGAAAAATCTAAAGACATCATACGGGCCGGGCCTATTATGTATGTTTGATTTGGTTGCCAACTAGTTGCCATTAACAACCAAAAACTTAGATTACAAACATAACTTTCAAAATCATTTTCAGTGGGCATTGACCTATTTACGAACTGTGACGTCCTTAAGTGCCAAAGTTTCCTTAGATAACCGGAATTCTATGGTTGGCATTGGCAACCGGGTGGCGACCGATTCAAAGATACATAATCGTGTCCGTAGTTTTTGAGTTATATTTCAGAAATAAGTAAATTATTTGTAGAAACTCTAGAGTTGTTATTTCACTCCAGGTAGCCTAAGGGAACATAACACACACTTCTCGGAAGCGTAAAGAGGTGAATACAAACACGAAATACCTTGACCCACTCAGAACCGGAGCCAGACCCGAGTTGACGAAACCATCGACGTCATCCAGTGGTATTGGGGTCAACTTTCGGTCAACGGCCTATGTATGCAGTGATAATGACGCATAGCTTACTAGTCAATAGTGCGCGTCTATTATCTGGTGATTTTGATCGGCTGAGAAGCTATCATCGAAACGGTAAACCGTATACCGTAGACCCAGAAGCGTTTATAGAAATGCTACTCCAGTACGTCTCTTTGAGTGGAGGCGACCTGTGATAGGGTTTCCAGGTGGTAAACACTCAAACATGCTGTGTTACAATAGAGATTTACAAAAAATATTTTGCCCCTCAAGTACTAGAATTCCTTTCATTACGTACTGAGCGATTTTGAACCACAGTATGTTGTCAGAAAGTCTACATAAGAACGCTCCCTTCGCGCGCTGTCGGCACGCAAAATCAGTGAATTTTCGAGGTTTTTCTGGATTTGACGAAAAAGTATTTGATATAGGAGTTTTTTCACCTGACATCGGAAAATAAACTATGTTTTCTTGTTATAGCAGTAATTTCAGACATAAAACTCGAGCTTTAATATGCTGAGTCAACTACTTATTTGATCAATGTAAACCTTGGACACGTGTTTTTTCAGACTTTTATCATTCTGTTGTCAGGTCAGTTGCCTAATTGGACACGTTTCACTCGATACATTTTATTATTAAAAATGATGTCTTGTTAAGTTATTAATTCGTTTTATGTCTAAGCGGTTTGAGTTTTATGTCCGAAATTACTGCTACAACAAGAAAACATGGTTTATTTTCCGATGGCAGGTGAAAAAACTCCTACATCAAATAATTTTTCGTAAAATCCCGAAAAACCTCGAAAATTCCCTGATGCATAATCATTCCCTTCGTGCCGGCAGCGCGCGAAGCGGGCGTTCTAATGTAGACTTCCTGACAACATACTGAAGTACAAAATCAGTCAGTAAGATTATCGTGTACCATGGGCCAAGACTTAAGTTGTGGGTTCATCTTTGTGCCTGAAGTACAGCTGTAGCGCTCACGCTGGGACGTATAATCATCCGTGAAACATGCGTGTGGACTGCGACTTAAATTTCACAGTCTAGATTTGGAACACAACTGATACCGTCGCGTCGTTGGTGAGGCAGTCGACTGCAACCGGCGATTGTTGTCGCTCAGAGAGTCGACGACACTTCAGTTCCTTCTGTCGACGGTAAATAGCCGCTCGTCTCTAAGCACTAATTATTGGGCACTAAAATTCAAAACCAGAGACATGTTTATGGCTGTGAAAGGCATACATTTAGGCTACTGACCACGCAAGGCAAACCATAATCCTTATTTTATTACGCAATTTTCATCGCTCATTGGTCCAAATCTCGAAATGATATCTAAAACGATTTTTCGGCTAAATGAGTAAAGTAGAAAATCCATTGGTCATGTTAAGCAATCAGTAAAGGCAACTTTCTACGGCCATTCAATGGTGATTTTTTGGACCGGATCTTTGTCTGTCACAAACAACGACTATAGAACCACTTGACTGTTCATGCGAAGGAGACAACTGTCACCACCCATATGTCCAATGGATGGTATTACACAGATGACGCATCTATGCGTTATAGAGAGAAAACCTATATAAAATATTCTATCTTCTTTATTATATTACTAACTAGCCACTACCCGCGGCTCATCGCGCGATTATTCAATCTTTTTGGCTTGGGCATTACTTTATGTAGGTACACCACTTATATCTTAAATGTAGACCAGGGTCACTACGGTGAGAATTAAAAAAACCGCATCTGAATCCGTTATGTGGTTCTCGAGTTAAAAGCGTTTGTTCAATATACGTAGCAAAGTTTGGTTTGGGCGTTATTTTATGAACATCCCTTATAGACTGGGTATTGACCAGGGTTACTATGAAGATAATGAAAATAAACGCATCCAAATCCGTAGAGTGTTTCTTAAGTGGAAACGGAACATACATAAATAACGAAAGACAGACAGACGAAAATTCTAAAAATTTTAGTTTTGGCCTGAGTACAATATAATTATAACACATTTCAGTTCGCAAAAATATTTATTGTACAGACATGACTTTCTAACTACTTTATTATTAGTATAGATATAGATAATAAATCTGTCTGTCTGTGTGTATGTTCCGTTTTAACTCAAGAACCCCTGAAAAAATTTGGATGCGGTTTTTTTTATTATTACCATAGTGACCCTGGTCAACACATAAGCTATAAGGAGTGTTAACGGGCCAAATATTGAAAAAACGCGGGCAGAGCCGCGGGCAAAATCTAGTATGTTATAAGATTTTTATTTGTATGTGTTTGTGGCCTGGCACCATTTTTGTATTTTTTTGGGCTAGGGAGCTGAAAATGAGGACAAAACATTTTTAACGACGACCATCTACTTTAAGTGAGATTACCATCTTTATGGTAAGCCATAGACGTTTCTTTTCGCCTTATCGGGCGGTAGAATTCGGGGCAGATACTGGGGAAGCCGTTATTACGGTCAAATATCCGCAAGTAATGATTAAACATAACCTAAATAGGCTGGCGTGACGAAATAATGACACGTTTTATCTTAATTAATACAAAATAAGCAAAATACGTCGTCCAAACAAAAATACTAGTAGGGAATAGAAACGTCCTTCATATACGTTACACTATGCCTGTTCATGTCATAGTATAATTGGAAAAAAGCGGATCAATGTGACAATCCTAGCTGAATAGAATAATTGCATAGGGCAATTTATTCCTAGATTCATTTTTATTCCTAGATTCATTTTTATTCCTAGATTTCTCTATTTTATGCAGGTGTATACATTTAAGTTTGTATGTATGTATTTTTAGTCTTTATTATATTTTGTAAATATTAAGTTTGACTTGTAGAAAGTATACTTTATATATCTATTTTACAAAATAAATATTTTGATTTGATTCGATTGGGCCAGATAATTGATAAAAGAAAGTCAGAAATACCTATAGGTGCGACAATGAGCGAAGTGAAGCGGACCTTTAATTGTAAACAAAAAGTTTTCTATAATCCGGACCAGTTTCCAATTATCCAAGGATTTTCGCTTTGAACGTGTTTTCTGTATATTTTGCGATATACATAACTGAAAATTGCAACGGTAGCCAGCTATTAGGACGTCGGACTCTCAATCTTGAGATCCAAGTTCAAATCTTGCCAGTTTAGGCAGCACTTATAAGTTTTTGGGTGCTTATTTGAACTTAATTTGTATAATTACTTATCTACCACTTGCTGAACGGTGTCCTAAGTACAGTATATTTTAATTAAGCAGTATTACGTCTTCATAGAACGACGCGCTTCCAAATCTCGGCGAAATACGGTATACGACAGTCGCGAGTGTGCCACAGTTACATACGGACGGACGCGGATAGTGTGAGACGCTCCTGCACATTTATTTACGTAAATTAAGGCACGAAGTTATCGATTATATTGTTCAGGGTATTTATCTATATCGGAACCAGAAATAACCCAAGAAAGACAGTCAGTGGGCAGCCCTTGTGCGTGTTTATGTACCGAGCGGCCGTAGGTAATTATTTCAAGGACAGTGTTGAGACGAAACGCTGCTTAATTTAATAATTATACTGTGATTCAAGTATGTCGTCGATAGGGGTGTCACGATGATCTACACAGTCGCACACCCCCACGGGGACATATATTCGATTTTACAAAGCAGAATTTAGATGCACCTTCTAAATTAAACATAGGCAAACCCGTGTTCTAAGTACACTTGCGTCTTGTCGATCAACTAAGTAGAAGGAACTTATAAAAACACACACTTATATTATATCATACTTTTATTTCTACTGAGCTTTCAATAAAATAAAACTTAACAAGTATGAAACTTCTTGTTACATTAAAATGCAAGTTTGCTATGTACAGATCGCCTGCAGTCGAGCTTCCTATCTGCTTAAGATTTGAATTGAACCATTACGAAATAGTCGTTAAACTGGCTGTGGGAAGGTAGACGTGCAGGCAACTGTACATGAGTTACATTAATGATAAAATAAGTATATCAAAAACTATACGCACAAAGTGCTAAAAAGGGTGCGAAAACTATATAATGTCCTTTTCAAGTTGAAACAAATTAAAGGTGATTTAGTATCATTAATAATAGATCACACCAAATTTTCTATCTCTTTACTATAGATGACAAGTACCTTTAAGTTGATGGATAGCTAACATGGAAGAAACCAATAGACAAGTTTATTCTCACAAAGAAACGTTTGACCAATGGAAACACTAGTAAGCTTTATCACTTGATCATCGCCTTGATAAAACGACTCGCCCTGCGAGTCCATTGGTCAACGTTTCTTCGAGAGATACAATTTTTCAATTCATGTCATCTATGCTAGCTACCTATATACTGGGAAGTAAAAACATATATACCCAATTTTTTAGTCCGGGTTGTTTATAGTCAACGATACTCAATCTACCTTAAAATTATATTCAGTTATTGTGTAAGGAAGAACCTGGTATAAGTCATAAATCTTAAAATATAAAAGTAGTTATTTGACTAAATGGACTATTTAAAATTAATTAAGAACCTTAATAACCACTCTAGTAGAGTTTCCTTCCGTTTTTTAACGGAATTCAAACATCTTGAGTGTGTATTTGTTGATATTATAAATATTCGTCACACTCGAAAACACCTCTGTCGCCCCCTCGGAGATTCCTGTCATGAACATGTCTTTTTTGTATCTACCTACACATGCATGACTTTTCATAACAGTTAGGGTACTTAATCAATTTTAAATTATTGTTAATTTTATATAGGTAATTATCGTTATAATTATAATAGTTTTATAATTTTAATTATACAAGTAAATGCATGATAATTAATTGAAATTAAAATAATATTACGATAGAGAAATTATCCTTACGTGTAAGGCGAAGATGTCTTGAAATTTTATCGTAATAATAATTAAAAAATTAAAAATCAATTAATTAAAAAAAGCAAAATAAATATAACAATACGCCAAAACTAAATACAATAACTATAAATATCCGAAAATTAGTTGTTTGTTTGTTATTTTGTCAATCATTCAATATTTATATACTGGAGACTTGATACTTAATATTCAGGGTAAAAAATACATGAAAAAAATGGTTAATTACCGTGACTCATGCCGTCCCATAATTGATTCAAATATATTTCGAAGAAACTTTTTTCATGTACTTTATTGCCCTGAATGTAAAATTTATATAATAAATTAAAAATAGTTTCATTATTATTTGCAAATTCCCATTATTCGCGGAAAATTGCATAAAATTAATATTCAGGATATATATTTTAAATGTAATATAATTTACTAGCTTTTGCCCGCGTCTCCACCCGCGTGTTACTCGGCTTAACAAAATGCTTTTTTCCGGGATAAAAAGTAACCTACGTATTAAGTTAGGGTATAAGCTATATCCATTCTAAACTTCATCCAAATCCGTCCAGCCGTTTTAGAGTGAAAGAGTAACAAAAATACACACACACACACAAACTTTCGCATTTATAATACCTATATTATTGTGATGTGATGTGATTTAATGGCCCTAATCCATTAATTGTCCGTTCTTGAAAAATAATAAGAACTAATAATTTTAATTAATGTCAATATAAACATATAAAATACGTGAAATATAAAAAAATAATAGGTCCTTTGTGCCCTGATCATCCGATCGATTAATGTTTCATTTAAGGGTGCATATAATGTCAGATTGGGTACCTTATTTTGCATCAATCAGAACTGAACTACGTAAGTGACGTTTCTTTATTGTTTAAAATAGCGCTGAGCCATGGGACTGTTACGACAACCGAGAAACCCACGCTCATGAAAAACCGAGTTACATAACTCGGTCTATATTTGAAATTATTAAAATATTTTAAGATACACTAACAGGGTGGGTTATTTGTTTAAGTATTTTTAATAAAAATTTAAATGTTTTGTGATTTGTGGAAGGTATTTTAAAACTTGAAAAACATTAAATTCAGAGGTAACTTCATATATTTTTTAAATATTATTTTAGTGTTAACTAAAAGCTAATGCGTATTTCTTGGACATACTTATCTCCAAGTATATCTATTCAATTTTTAAACTAATGCTCTGGATATCGCTTATGAGCAGATGGTGAAACAGACCCTAACTGAGCCGATCAAGCGAGTTACGTAATGTGAAGTGGTCAATTGAAGCTGTACAGACATTATACGGACCTTTAAGCAGTCGGATCAGGATAAAACTTAGTGAGCAGTGGATTAGCTCTTAGCTTAACTCAACATAAAGGCCACTTCTTATCTTGAGAAATACGCCAACCACGCGACAACTCTCTAGAAATGACTAAAATATCAAAACCATGCAAGCAAAACCTTAAATAATAATACTAGGTAATAAATAAAATTTAAGAAATCCATTACATAATATACTGCTATTCCTACAATCACTCACGCAAACATTCAATAAATACAATCGTTCATTTTCTTAATTATTTCCTTAGATTTAAATCCAAACTTCTACTAGAGACTCGAGTTAGTGATAAGGAAAAATGTTCAATTACTCATTTTTCAGACTTCATAAAATGCAAAGGCTTTTCATACAAACCAAATCAGGTTTAGGCATAAAAAAACCTTGCACTAACATAGTCTCCAGTATGAGTTCAAGAGCATAAATACATTTTGACATACTTGAATACAGACCGAATTTTTTGTGGTTGGAAATCTGAAATCTGTGTACGACTGTATGTACCTATATACGAGTATAAGATGACTTTCGTTTATATAGCCAAATTCAAATTGGAGACTTAGTAAGTGGTCAGGACCAAGGTTCAATTACCCTTCCTGTGAAATACGCAACATAAATTGTAGACTTCCCATAATAATTGAGTTAAGTTCCTTAACAAGTATAGAGACAGAGGTAAATAATAAATATGAAATAAAGAGAAATATGTTCAAGATATATTTTGGGCCTTACTATGCCTGGCTTCAGTTGAGAAGTCATGTCATGTCAATATACATAAAACTTAAATACAGAGAAAAATATTTTTTTTCTTATTTATTAATACCTCTGTTCACAAAATACTAAATAAAGTAATTTATCTATTCAAAAGTTTAGGGACACAAACTTTTTTACATAGTTTTATTTTATTTTTCTATCTATTTATAAAACAGAGTTTTTAAATATTGGATGGATTCGATTGATGGTTCTTGGTGGAATATCATCTTAAATAAATTATACACAAATTCTTGTACTTTTATTCCACATATATTTATTTTTATTTAATGATGTGTAATACGAAACCGGTAGCCTAAGTTAGAATAAAAATAAATATATGTGGAATAAAAGTACAAGAATTTGTGTATAATTTATTCAGAGTTTTTAACCCTGTTCCTGACCACTTACTGAGTCACCAGTACGAATTTAGCTATATAAATGAAAGTCAACTTATATCAATAGTTCCTATACATGAGTACTATTTAGTTTTCAGCTTTTCAGTGACTGAATCCAGTCTCCATATTCACTAATGGAACTTACACTGTTATTCTGTGGGTGATATTTTAACGAGCTTGCAGCTGCAGAGGCATTCAAGTAACTTATTTTTTATTATTTATATAATAATATATGTGCAATAATTTTGAAATGGCAGTGTAATAAACATTTCAACATTGTCATTAGTCATTAAATCACGCGGGGCAACCCAGGCCGAAAGTGACAAAAGTAATATTAAATCCAAAACTATTTACAAATATAATAAACAATAAATAATCCTTACATATTTAATCCACGTTCTGAAAATCGACAAGCGAGTTCTGTCGTAGTCGTATTTTCTTCACAAACTCTGAAAAGAAATTACATACACTATCAGAAAAACGAACCGTAGCCTTAATACTAGTTACACTGTTATGGCGGCAAAAATACTCGGCAAGATGAGGAACATAAAAATTGTAGTTTACTAATTTTAATTGTAGTGCGGTAAGGAGGCATTACCATGACCACGATTTGAAACACGAGCGATAAGCGAGTGTTTTAAAAGTTACGAGTGAGTTATTGCCATTACTTACGTATATCATACTATGTTTTTCAATGCATAGTGTGAGTAAATAAATGAAACGTAATTAAAGAAGAAAAAACAAACAATAAATACACCGAATGAACTTTAGGCGGGCATTCTTTTTCTTTTTCTTTGCACGCAAGTTGCCAACTTGACGAAAATAGGTTGCTTCCAGTTTGATGCGTTCATAGGCTGCTTTCAGTCATAACATACGTTGATACTGTCCTGCTGTCAGTGGCAGGCGGCTGTTGTCTGAAGATCAAACTAAATGCAGCCTACGAACGCATCAAACTGAAAGCAGCTCAAGAAAGTCAGGTCTATCTATGGTATACAAGAAAAGACTGGCAACTTTCTTTCATTAAATAAAAAAATACTTTTGTTATTATTTTTTGGGCATAGAAAATGGACTTTTACGAGCGCGGGTATTGAAAAAAGAAACTTTATTTATTAACCTTTATGGTCTAGATTTTCACGTTTGATCACTAATCTGGAGGTAAGGGGTTCAAATCCCGTAGCTGAACACTTTTGTTCGGTCTGCGTCACCGACAACACAGCTCCCGTAGACGGCTCATAACAGGCGACCAATTTCTATTATTCATCACATCTGACTAATAGATCTGATATGAAGTCGCTGTATTGAAAACCAGTGTTAGTTTCCACCAGATATCTGATACGTAGCCCAGTTCTCAGGTTCTAGGAATGAAAATTGTAAAGACCGTAAAATGTAGCTTAACCTACTTGTGCAGTTAAATGGTGTGAAAAATTAGTAGCCAGCAAAACTAAAAAAAAACAATTATGTTTCACAGGTAAAAGTCCCTTTAATATACATTAAAATAGTATCGCTAAAATTAATTATCTTATAATCAAATCTGTCCCATCCCTAACTCTATACAACGTTTATAGTTTCCATTGCTGCTGATGACGGAGGAATGACCTTGGTTATAGGATTACAGTAGTCTACCATGAGTTTTAGTGACGATACACGTAACTGACTGCGTAAAATATTTATATGAGAAATTGTGCAGCGCCCCTAGCGGCTTACGAGAGGAACCAGAATTTCTCATACAAAACATTTTACGCAGTCAGTAACGTATATCGTGGATACAACTCAGGCCTACTGTACCTCGGGGCGTCTTTATACCTCGGCTAATTGACAAAGTTGATTGTACGTATAAAATTAAACAAAATTCGGTACTTTGGGCACGTTATCCTAAGGTTCCGCATATACAAATATAGTAAGTACGGCGAAAAGGCTCACCCATCGCGCTAGGACGTAACAATCGTTGGTGGAACGTGGGTGTACAAGTATGGCCTGTGACTTGAATTTCACAGGTCATACTTGGTTTAACCTCTGACAACCCCTCGAGGATTTATGTCGAGACCATTATACATTTTTATTTAAAAGTGAAGTCATTAAAGATTGTACCAGATCTACATCACTTTTAGTGTTATGCTACGGATAGACGCTTTGCTATGAGGTCCTCTGTTTATTTACGTAACGGTAGAAAAGCTGTGATATTGCCTAGAAGTCTCATTTTGTTGCCACAAATATATTTGTTTGAAAAGTGGGATCTCTATCCCAATAGGACGTGGTTTTAAGAAATGTTTTCCAATCTGTTATGTGGTTCTCAAGTTATAAGCGAACGAACAGACAGGCAGACAGACAGACAGACGTTGTATTTTATATGTATAGAGATAGAGAAGATATAAGGTGACTTTCGTTTATATTACCAAATTCTTACTGGAGACTCGGTAAGTGACCAGTAATAAGGTTCAATCCCCTTTTCTGTGAAATATGCAAAATAAAATTTAGACTTCCTATACAAATTGAGTCAGGGTTAATTGTTCTTGAACTAGTACCTATATAGAGGCACAATCAATATTTTTCGTATTTCACAAACAGGGTCACTGAACGTTGGTCCTGGTCATTTACCGAGTTTTTAGTATGAATTTGGTCATATAAACGAAAGTCACCTTATACAGGTTGACTTTCAAACAAACCCTGTTAATTTTAGAAGTTATTAAGAAACGTTAGTAGAACACATTTTAAATGTAAAAAAAATTAAAGTTTAAAAGTTTAAATATTATTAAAAAATGTAACTTGGAAATAAAATGTCTGATTAACTTAGCCATTCCCACACGGGAAAAGTCGAAAATGGGCCAAAATAGTATGATAAATAATAAAAATAACTTCGCGCGATCTAATTATCTTATCTCTTTGGGTGACCATGATTTATTTGGATTTTACGAAAATCTTCAAAGGGCGCCAACTTTAAAAATAATTATGAATATGATTTTGAATGGTTTTAATAAAACCAGTTTGTATTCTTCAACAAAATACTAAATTATCGGGATTAGGTTAAAAGTCAGCCTGTATATGTATAAAACTCTATAAATTAACCTTTTAGGTTTCCGTACCCGAAGGGCGAAACGGAGCCTTATTTATGTCACTGTGTTGTATGTCTTCCCATCTGTAAGTCACGGGTCTCTAGCTCGTAGACAGAATAAGTTACAGACCTGAAGTTTTGATATGTTGTGTAGAAAGTGGACCAAAACACTATTGTAAGCTACGACTTAAAAAAACTTTTTTCTACCAGTTGCAATGTGACAAAATCCTAATAGAGTGAGGCCTAACTTTCACATGTCTGGTATTTTATTTATTTTGGAAGCCCACATCCTGAAATTGCGTTCAGCATAAAATATGTTTCAGGCTGACCAGAAAACAAATAAATTGTTATTCAAACGTGAGGTAACCCTACGAGTATGACAAAACCTTTTTATGTTTTCCTTGTGAAACATTCATTACCGTCATTCATCCAGCACTCAAAACGCCTGGTACAATACCACTTACTCATGTTTCAGTTCAACTTCCTAGCTGTAACCAATTTATTGATGTCATTGAATGCAGCAAACATGGTGTGTTGCGGGGTCGCCACAGATGAGCAGGCAGGGAATGCCCTCATGCAATCAGCACCCTCTTGTCCCCGTCTAGCTGCACGCATGTAGCGGAAGAACCGAAGTATCTCGGGGTTGTCGGACACCGGCCGACGAAGCTCGTTCAGTTCTCTGTCGAAGGAATTAAGTTATTTTTCATTTTAAAACATCCACTCAGAAAGGGTGTTTTGAAATTAAACCCCTAAGGGGGTAAAAAGGAGATAAAAGTTTGTAGGGATATTCATTAAATAGGTGTTTAGACTTTTGGTTCCAAATTAAAAACTATCTGCTTCGGCGTTTTTGGAAAATCATCCCATAAGGAGGTAAAATAGGAGACGAAAATTCGTATTAAAAATTTAGCCTTTTCGTTAGAAATTAGGGATGGATGTATCCATGTTCTTTTCAAAATCATCCCCCAAGGGAACGAAAGTTTGTAAGGGAAAACCTATATTTTTGTAGTTAAAATATACAACATTGTATTCAACCTTAAAGTTAGAACTTATGTTCGAGGGTATTTTAAATTCATCCCCTAAGGGGAAAATTAGGGGATGAAAGTAGGAAAATCTGTTGTGAAATATGGCAAATTGTTCTTAGCTTTATGGTTAGAAATTAAAAATGAATTGTATTAGCGTTTTTGAAAGATCATTCCCTGAGAGATGAAAGTTTGCACTGGAAATTCCTAGTTTTTGTGTTACAATGAAAATTACAATTAGTTTATTAGTCGGCAGTTAAGGATGAAGTTTCTCAGCTTTTTGTAAAGAAAAATAGGGGTTGAAAGTTTTTATGCATAATTCAAAACTTTTATTGTGAAAAACTTAAACAAATATGTTTAGCTCAATAGTTAGAATTAAATTAGTCGTTAATCAAAACTTAAATAAAGTTTTATTAGTGAAACAGTCCAAGTGTTTTACCAATCGCAAGTTCTGACCACAATAATATTAAAAATTAAAAATTGTTTTGACTTGGACTTGTACGAAGTCGCAGGCAACAACTTGTATATATATATGTGTGTGTGTTTGTGTGCATATAAGGTGACTTTAATTTATGCAGCCAAATTATTACTGAAGACTCGGTAAGTGTTCAGTAACAAGGTTCGATTACCCTCTTTGTCAAATTCGTAAATTATTCTTTTCGCGTTCCTTACAAGCGCAAGCCCAGCCCCGAGTCTAGATTTTATTTTGCAAAATTTGCAAAATGTGTTATCGTTCCGTGTTACTGATCACTTGCCAAGCCTCCAGTATGAGTTTGGCTGCATAAATTAAAGTTAGCCTATATATATATTACATGAAAATAAATTTGTTTAGGTTTCTATTAAGAACTTATGACGTAGACATCCATTAAGAAGGGATTTTAGGAAATTCCCACGAGGCCGAGAGAACAACCCTTTAAAACGGGTTATTTAATTTACGCCAAGCAAGGTTACGTACCTACTTAAGTTGTTAGCTGAAACCCTGCATTTAATTAAGTTACATATTTGGGATGACCAAAAAGGTTTGTTTTAATATTTTCATGTAGGATTGCTGTAATTATTTATTATGTGATTTTATAAGCCAACATTTGATAACTTCGCTAGCCGTCGAGATTTAAACCGCTTTCACTTCGATGGTACCAGAATTCCAATTAAGGCTTTTAGTGCTGTGAAAGTGCTGCTATTTTGGAAAAAAATCTTTCTTTCCAGGATAAATATTGAAAGTTAATTAAATACTGAGAAAATTCAATAAACTTTTTTAAATAGCAGTTTCAATACACATCGTCTATATGTAGCAAAAAAAACAAAGTGGTCGTTTATCAAAAGTTAAAGTTTTAACTCGTCAAAGACAATGCTGTTTAAAAACCGTTCATTGCTACATTTTTACAGACAGACATTTGATTGAGCAGACTTTCAGTAATAATTCCAGTTGGTAAGTAATGAATGTAATGATAGAGTTGATGCTTGTGATTGTTGGCACTTGGTGGGACTTTTGATACATTTTTGATTGAAAAACACTTGTACTTCTCCACTTATTTATACTATTTTAAAAACAAAAAACCTTTGATAATGCTATAACAGAGAAACCGGTAAGGGAGTTTTTTAAAAACAAAAAAACCGTTGGTAATGCTATAACAGCGAAACCGGTAAGGGAAATAATATAAATAAGTGGACAAGTAGAAGTGTTTTTCAATCAAAAATGTAATGATAGTTTTTCTGAAGTAGCAGCACTTTCGCAGCTGTCGGGGCCTTTTGGTACAGATCAGGATTCTCCAAACAACGGCCTGCGGGCCAACCCTGGCCCGCGGGCACCACTAATCTGGCTCGCGGTGCTGGCTGGACATGCCCGCTGTACATGCCTGGTTTCTTTATACCACCATAGTTTATTTAAAATTCACTTATTGTAAAATTCATAATGTACCTGTATTTATAATAATATATTCATACCGAAATTAATAGCTATAGATTGAAACGATAATAGGTATTTGTCTAAGAGTAACGTTAAAATAACGTTATTTATAACTTTATTTTAGCCCGTTACACTTGCCTGTTAGTACGAACCCAAACTGCGAACGAAGCGGAAGCCTTCCGCTTTGGATATTTCAGTCATCGGCTAGTTCCAATACGAAAATTTGGGCGGCAAAACTACAGAATGTTGGTTTGATGAGCTATTTAGGTCTTGGCTTTGGAGACTTAGTGGAGAAATAAGTATGGCCCTTAGCATAAAAAGTTTGGATACCCCTGGCCTAGATGGCTGGCTGGCGCGGACTCTAGCACTAAGCATTGGAGTTATTACTTAAACTATGATATTTAAATAAAAATTTCGGATTGAAGTTAAAATTTGTGTAGCATGAAATATGTATATGCCACAGGATTGTACTTAAGTCCGGGTATTGATCGAAAGCTGGAAATACTTGGATCATAACCCGAGCTATGACCAATAACGGTTTATTTTATCATATCCCTTAGCAAATCCAGGGTTTTAATAGAATCTAGCAACCCTGGTCAATATTATATATTGACCTTAATTTATACAGTCAAATTCTTACTGAAGACTCGGTAACGGTAAGGGCTAAGTAACAAGGTTCAAAGACCCTTTTGATGAAATTCGTAAATTATAAACGCAAGCCCAGCCCCGAGTCAATTACTATGAGATGTCAAGATTTTATTTTGCGAAATTAGCAAATAGTGTTATCGATCCGTGTAACTGATCACTTACCAAGCTTCCAGTATGAGTTTGGCTGTATAAATAAAAGTCACCTTATATAGGTTGAAATTAAATCAACCGACCAAATTCATACTGGAGACTCGGTTAGTGATCCAGAACTAGGTTCAGTAATCCTTTTGGCCAATTTCGAAAAATGCATTTTTTTGCTCCCTTACTGGTTGGACTAGTTTAAGTAAAATTCCTAGTGCAGGCACTATGGGGCAAAAACATAATGTTTTTCGAATTTCACCTGGAGGACCATTAAGCCTTGTTCCTGATGATTAACCGAGTCTCCAGTTTGAATTTGGTCGGTTGATTTAATTTCACCTAGTATATATAGGCTATAACGGGTGTTGATAAAATAACCAAAAAGCCGTAAACTATCGATAATAGATTTTATCTTACTCTCAAATTAAAGAAAGATACATTGATTGAAACAACCTTCGACGCGAGTGAAGCCGTGGGCAAAAGCTAATGATAATTAACAAAAATAATAGATTCCAAAGCAACAGCAAGACGACAAAAAACAAGGCCCCTGACAATCAATTTGGCACCTACTGAGTACGGAGTCCAGTTTTTTTTCGTTCTTTTTAATTATAGTTTTTTGGAAAATCTACTACTATCTGAAAGAGTTATATTATAACAAATAAACTTGAAGAAAATGTTTTTTCTATGTTTTTTGAATGGGGTTGCAAATAATTTTTTTTTTGTTGTTTGACGTGATAAAGGCTATATTAACACGTATTCTATGAACATTTCAACTGGCTACATATTACAGCTGAATCTGTAGACCCCTGTGACAGATGGACGGACAGATAGCAGAGGCTTAGTAAGGGTCCCGTTGGCATACGATTTCGAATACGCAATCCCAAAAAAACAAAAATATTGTAACATATTTTGTGAGAACTTACTTGAAAGAAATCATGTTTCCAAAAGACATTTTTTATGGAGAAATACATAATTAATGAAGTATCCTTTTACTTCTAAAACAAGGTCGCTTTGAACTCAGTAAACCTGCCGTCCTTCACGGTTCCAAATCTTATACACATACATTAGGTAAATAAACCAACCCTTATTTAGAAGTCAAGTTGGGCCGTATTATCTTCTAGCAAGGCTTTAGATTTTTTTAAATATTTTTATGGCAAGATTTTCATATTTTTATATAACAATTTCAGGAAAAGAGTGGGTTTTGATGTAAGATTTAAAAATAATATTTTAGTTGTTAAGTCGTCTTTTCTAGCGAGTAAGAGGATTATTTTTAATAACAGCTGCATCTGAGCCTAAGTAAAGTAATCTCTACTACAAAGAAAACGAATTTATTTTTCCCTTGTAAAAAATAACCTGACGGTTTTTATTTTTTTACGGTATAAAAGAACCGGTTGTGTTGCAGCTGCGTTACAAGTCCGTCTGTATGTTTTTACAGCCTTCAAACTTCTGATCTGACCCAAAAAATAGAATCCAGATTCAACAAATAGTAAAATAAAATTGGTAAATAATTCAAAATTCCTCAGAACTTTGGTACAACTACTAACAGAAAAAAAACATTATTTTATGTACATATAATATCATACAACACATATAGACATACCCGAAAAAGCAGTTTACGCTTTTTTATGGCGATATATTTATGTATGTATGGCTCGACTGTGGAGGTACCACCATCTTACTCGCAAATCCTCCCGAAGTTATTCGGGGGAGAGTAAGAGAACAGCTCTCAGGCAAAACCAGGTGGCTCACCATTGCCTGGGACCGACGGATGGCGGTATATCCATCCCTAATTGCCGAGCCTTATATAAAACAGACTGGTGACGGGCAGCTGCGTCACTGGTGCAAGGGTTTCGGCACCGCGCTCACCAACCCGCCTGCCCAGCGTGTGTGAGTATGGGCATTTCTTCCAGGAGAAAATGAGAGTGGCGAAATCCTGGAAAGGCCTATGTCCAGCAGTGGACGAAACAGGCTGATGGATGGATGGATGTATTAAAGTCGATTCTGAAGGCTTTAGTTTTAGTGCTGTCAAAACTTAAATTAATCCAAAGTAATAGCTTCTAAAGAACTATTTTGGAATGAAGAAAATTTAGTTTTGGCAGCACTTAAACTAAAATTTAAGCCTTCAGAATCGGCTTTATTGTCTGTATACATTTTAAATGATCTCAAAATACATGTGCCATTGCAGCCCGCTACGGAAAATTGTCACAGTTAAATTTAAACCACAATGTGTCACACACATTAGCTAGTTGACGTTTTACTTACAGATGATTATTTATAATTGTATTTTGTGTCGCGTTTTAGATGTCTCAGGCGAACATATTATGTTTTATTATTAACTGGTTATACTAAAATTATAATACATTCTAAAAAAACTTTACTAAATAATATAAAGATAAAAGTTTAATTAAATAAAATACTTTATTTAAGTCGTCGCTGTCACTGGGCAGCGTACACAAGACACTGGCCGAATTACCTCGCTGGATAGCAAGGCTTAGGCGTTGCCCAAGATAAGCTCCAGCTTTTAGGTCCCCTGAAGCATAACTGGTTCAGATATCAATTTTGGATAACAATTTCAGACAATGGATAGGGCGCGCGTTCGTGCATTGTGAGATTAGACGTGTCACTTCAAAGTGAGGTGATGTGGACTCACCTGCTCAACTGAGCTGACACGAGGTTGCTATACGGTGCGTATTTAGCTGGACTGGCATACATGAGGCAGATCAGCTGTTCTCGACACGCTTCCAACTTGACGTCGCTGAGACTTTGGCCCCCGATCTGGTGTTCGCCGTCGACCACGTTTTCCGATGGAGCTAGACCTGTAGACAATATAGACGAAATAAAAGTGACTTATAAAACTGGACGAAAACTGAATTAGATTGTAAAATAACAGATCAAAGTGGAAGAGTTTTGTTCAAAGTCACAGTTGGTACTTTTGCATTTACAAATCAGTGAATAGATCTGTGATAAATCTACGTATTAAAATTTATGGAAAAAATATGAAAGTTAGTATATTTTAAGCATTCGCTTTGCTTTAATAAAAGTGACAGAATCTTAAAATATAATTCAAAACGATACATAAATAGAGGTGAAACAAGCTTTATTACAACCCCATTTCGTGGAATATACGGAAAAAATATACATATTTAACCATTCACTTCGCTTTGCCTTAATACAAGTGACAGACAGAATTCAAGTAGACACATAAACAGAGGTAACCAAGCTTTATTTCCACCCTATTTCGTGGAATACACGGAAAAAGATACGACATTTTACCATTCGCTTCGCTTTGCCTTAAAATAAATGACAGATAAAGATATGAGAATTTAAACAAACACATAAATAGAGGTAAAACAAGCATTATGTTTGCCCCATTTCGTGGAATATACGGAAAAAATATGAAAAAAAAGAAACATAGCATATTTTTATCTATTCGCTTTGCCTTTATGAAAGTTACAGATAAAAACAGGTAAAACAAGCTTTATTTCAACGACAATTCGTGAAATGTACAAAAAAAATAATAGCTTCATTCAGTGAATCGTTACGTTATCGTGTGACGCTTGAACCACACTCATGTCACTAACGGCCGATGCGCACGTGTGGAACGGTACTTAAAACGTACAGTATCCTTTCAGCTAATAACTGCTTTTACATACGATATCATTTGCAATGCGGCGCGTGGTGCGCTGACGTAAACAAAGCCTTTAGTACTGAACGTTTCAGGATTTTGGGTTTTATTATTTCCTGCGGTTGGCTTATGCCATAATAACCCGTAGTCACAATTTAACATTTTAACATTTCTGTCAATAAACTGAAATAATTGCCATTAAAATCTAATCGCGTGAAAAAAGTAAATTATGTAAGTAATAGTATTATATACTACGAGGCCTTCGTTTTTAAAGAGTTTTTGAATTATCATAATATTGAGTCCACATACTCAACCATTTTTAAATTTAGAGGTATGTTTTTTCACACTATTATCTAATCTTTTGTCGAATATTTTATATATTATCACCTCTAAAAAAGAAATAAAATACTTTAATCCAGCAAGGAACCCTTATATATTAGTTTAGGTATCTCCGTCCTTCCGTCCGTCTGTCTGTCTGTCTGGCTTTAAAGTGCAAATTTTCTTTACAGAAAAGTGTCCCCCAGCAGCTAAACGGTTGTTTTTGGATATGTGAAAAATATTACGGCCTTATATATATACTTCTGGACACATCTATTGGCCCACCTTGCATTTTCAGTTTCGTTTGGTCCTAGCTAAAAATTTATATTAGGTCGAGCAAAAAGTTTAAAACAATACGATCGAAAAAGATGGTAAAATGTATCAGGTTTAAAACTGGGTCAATAGTTTTTGTTCAATTTAGCAATCATATTTAGGTAGGGGCCATCGAAACCTAAACTCTAAGGTGGGCCAATAGATGTGTCCAGAAGTGTAGTATTCACAACTATTTTTAGTATAAAAATGGCACCACCTCCATATATACCTATCAAACTGTACAACTCTTACCACCATTTTCTAAGGACTGGTTAGACCGAGTTTAGAAAATGGTACTACATGTTAATTACATTTTGTTTCTGTCACACTTAATTTGTTACATACTTTCATCGCCAAGACAAACCTATTTAAGTTTAATGGCGATAAGTATGTAACCTAAATTAATTTTTTTAGCAAATAAATACAATTTTTATCTTTTTTTATCTTTATCTTTATGTATGTATAGTCCTTTTTGGTTCAACAAATGATTTTTATCTTTTATCTAGTAAGTTAAAAGAAAATGTATCACAGGTAAGTAGGCTTTACAAGTTAACGAGTAATAGTCAACCAACTTAATTTTGCAGTTTTGTTTCATAGGTTTTCATAAGTTCGTAATTTTTATTCAAATTATTTAAGTGGAAATGCGTTCCTTACGGAGTATGTGTGGTTTGACATTGAATGATAGAAGAATACAGTTTTATTTGATAGGGCTTAGATACATGCTTATTTTTATGGTATGGCATTTATAATACCGTAAATAAAAGTCGAAAGGCGTCCTGGAGGGCGATTCCGTCATTATTTTTCACTTGTAATGTCAGTAATTAGATATTTTTTAAACTTTGATAAATGCCATGCGATGAAAATGAGAGTGAATAAACCACATCAAATAAAACTATAGGATATAAGGAATGCTCATTATAAGTTTTCAATCAAAATAATCAATACATATCCGTACAAAATTCCTTTTAAAATCACACGCAATCTGTATTTACAATTTTTGCGCACGTGTCCGAATACCCGGCCCTCAATTCTGGCACGTGCGCAAAAATTGCATAGGCAGATTGCGGGTGACTTTAAAATGGATTTTGTACGGATATGTATTGTTTGTTTTTTTATTGAAATCTTATTACGAGCATTCCTTACATCCTATAGTTTTTATTTGATGTAGTTTTGTCACTCTAATTTTTATCGCATGGCATTTAACAAACTTTAAACAAATATCTAATGATTGATATTGCGAGTGAAAAATAATGCCGGAATAGTCACCTAATTCTGGCAGATCGCGGGTGATCTTAAAAGGGATGTTGTATGGGTATTGTTGATTTTTTTATATTCAAAACATATAGAAATCATTCCTTACACCCTATAGTTTTTATTTGATGTAGTTTTGTCACTCTAATTTTTATCGCATGACATTTATCAAACTTTAAAAAAATATCTAATGATTGATATTGCGAGTGAAAAATAATGCCGGAATAGTCACCTAATTCTGGCAGATCGCGGGTGATCTTAAAAGGGATGTTGTATGGGTATTGTTGATTTTTTTATATTCAAAACATATAGAAATCATTCCTTACACCCTATAGTTTTTATTTGATGTAGTTTTGTCACTCTAATTTTTATCGCATGGCATTTATCAAACTTTAAAAAAATATCTAATGATTGATATTGCGAGTGAAAAATAATGCCGGAATAGTCACCTAATTCTGGCAGATCGCGGGTGATCTTAAAAGGGATGTTGTATGGGTATTGTTGATTTTTTTATATTCAAAACATATAGAAATCATTCCTTACACCCTATAGTTTTTATTTGATGTAGTTTTGTCACTCTAATTTTTATCGCATGGCATTTATCAAACTTTAAAAAAATATCTAATGATTGATATTGCGAGTGAAAAATAATGCCGGAATAGTCACCTAATTCTGGCAGATCGCGGGTGATCTTAAAAGGGATGTTGTATGGGTATTGTTGATTTTTTTATATTCAAAACATATAGAAATCATTCCTTACACCCTATAGTTTTTATTTGATGTAGTTTTGTCACTCTAATTTTTATCGCATGGCATTTATCAAACTTTAAAAAAATATCTAATGATTGATATTGCGAGTGAAAAATAATGCCGGAATAGTCACCTAATTCTGGCAGATCGCGGGTGATCTTAAAAGGGATGTTGTATGGGTATTGTTGATTTTTTTATATTCAAAACATATAGAAATCATTCCTTATATCCTATAGTTTTTATTTGATGTAGTTTTGTCACTCTAATTTTTATCGCATGGCATTTATCAAACTTTAAAAAAATATCTAATGATTGATATTGCGAGTGAAAAATAATGCCGGAATAGTCACCTAATTCTGGCAGATCGCGGGTGATCTTAAAAGGGATGTTGTATGGGTATTGTTGACTTTTTTATATTCAAAACATATAGAAATCATTCCTTACACCCTATAGTTTTTATTTGATGTAGTTTTGTCACTCTAATTTTTATCGCATGGCATTTATCAAACTTTAAAAAAATATCTAATGATTGATATTGCGAGTGAAAAATAATGCCGGAATAGTCACCTAATTCTGGCAGATCGCGGGTGATCTTAAAAGGGATGTTGTAAGGGTATTGTTGATTTTTTTATATTCAAAACATATAGAAATCATTCCTTATATCCTATAGTTTTTATTTGATGTAGTTTTGTCACTCTAATTTTTATCGCATGACATTTATCAAACTTTAAAAAAATATCTAATGATTGATATTGCGAGTGAAAAATAATGCCGGAATAGTCACCTAATTCTGGCAGATCGCGGGTGATCTTAAAAGGGATGTTGTATGGGTATTGTTGATTTTTTTATACTCAAAACATATAGAAATCATTCCTTATATCCTATAGTTTTTATTTGATGTGGTTTAGTAACTCTAGTTTTCATCGCATGGCATTTTCATACTTAAAACAAAATAACTAATGACTGATATTGCAAATGCGCAATAATGCCGGAATAGCCACCCTGTACAACTAAACTGAGAAGGAGCGGGTGCTTTCTATAATTTCCATTAAGCACATTAAATACAAAATGTAATATACTTTTGAGGTTTCGGAGCTTCCGATGAACTCTAACTTCAAACAGTTTTACAAGGTCGTTATTTCTGGGTCCCCAGGACACAATCTATTTCTAACCTTGTCCCAAATTTAATTAAGGGCCAAGACATCGACGTTATTATATTCTCACTAATTATTTACCGAAATAATAATATAAAATATATAAATAGTAATTAAGTGGAACGAATTTTATATTTTTCATAGTTACTATGTAGGTAATAACTTTAAGCAAAAGAAATTGATTCTATTATTGAAATACTTATAATACGAAAAGTTAAGAATAGATGCGATGACAAGTGAAGTGAGCATGTTAGGTCGGCAGTGAAGCCAGTAAAGCTCTCGAAGCCGACCAAAGCGGAGCGGAGCGAAGCGACCCCTATAGTTCTTACCAAAATCTTAATTTCTAGGAAGAAAATTGAGAGGTACTACCCCTACCCATTATTAAATTCCTGAAAACAACTACAAGGATCTTCCTCGGCTTCCAAATGTATGATCACAAGCAATCTAAGGCGCTCTGCTTTGCTTCGCTCGTCATCGCACCAATTTTTAACTTATTCTCGTAAATTACAAAATCCCGCCAAATACTAGTAGACTAGACAGTCATTGTGGCATTCTTTACTCGTATGTATTTCCCTCCGATATTCTAAAGGAAAATGTATTTTAACACAGACATTGTGTAAAGCATGCTCTTCATTTATAAAGCGAACTCCTGTGAGTGCAAAGCAACTGGTGTCTGTGGTAATATGGTCCACCGATACGCAGACCAGTCAGTTTAGTATTTTATATATAGTCATTGTCATACAAAACACATATTTTGATTACTTTGCCCAATAGACGAAGGACATTATTCATAAAGCCCATTTAGTTGAATATTTTCATTGCCATAATTGTCTTCTTATATTGGATAGTTTTCAAACTGTCCAGTTTTTATTAATATTGTCCTCTTAATAGCTTGCTCCATAAATAGCACATGTTTTGTAAAACAGTTTTTTTAATTTGTATTTTGGTGTGCAATAAAGAATATTGTATTGTATTGTAAAACATCTCAACTTGTGAAAACAGGTAAAAAAGGAAGATTTTATTTGTTTTCAAGAAATAAACCAACAACCATTCATAGAGACAAGAGATAGGACTGAAAAGAGCAGGAGACTTGAACAACTGACAAATTAAAAAAAAAGTTATCCTACGTCGTGTACAGAACGTAACCGCCAATTTTCAAATTACTTGGCCTTTTAGTTTCTAAGATTTAGTGGCGGCTGTGAATGGGTGAGTGATATTTCGCTTTTAAATATATACTTTGGTTTGTGAACAGATTATTGGTTTTAGATTTTTATTCACGAATCAGGGTGATGTTTTCAGATACGAATATCGGGCGTCATGTAGATTCCTTTGGACTTTTGGTTTGAACACATTTTTGCTTGAGCCCGCGTATCTGAAATTATAGTTTTCGAGTGGATATTATACATAATATCCCGTAATAACGTAATCACGTACACCCAAATAAGGGGAAATTTGAATTAGGGTAAAACTTATTTTGTACAGGATATAGCTTTATCTACCTGGTCTATATGTCTCGTCTACCTGTTGATTTTCTGAAACTCTAGATATTTAGTTCCTATAGTTAGAACCTAATTTTCCCACTAAGGTGTCAGCCTTGATCCCGATTTATAGCTGTACTATACGTATAAGTATAGGTAGATGTCAAACTCTGAGGAACAAGTATCAAGAAACAATCTTTGCTCGTGTAATATCTCTGAAACTTGTAACTGTTTCGTGGAAACTTGGAGGTAATGTAACACATGATCAAATTATTTAATTACATTTATTGAATTTTGTAATATTCTATTCACATTTTCAGCCGTCACACAGTTGAGTAAAAAAAAAACCTTTCGTAATTTTTTTTAAACTTTAATGATGTTTTGTGTGGAGGCGATGGTTATTTAAAGGAATTGATATTAATTTTATTATTTTTGATTATTGTATTAATTATTTTTTTTACACGTTATACAATGGGAACATAAATTCCTTTGTCTATATCTATCGATCGTTATTAATCACTGCGTCACCTGATAACGCAAAATAGGGAAAATAATAATTTCTTTTTTTTATTGATACATCATATAATTATTTATAGGTTTTCAATATTATAGAACTTTTATTGCTCGTATGTTTGTATCAGTCTAAACGTTGTACCTTTTATATTCGTTTTTTAAATAATTTGAAAGATATGCATTTACTAATAATAATTGTACTTTAAAGTTTTCAATTTTCATAATTACAGGACTTAAGTCAATGAATGTTACATATTTGCTTTAAAATTGATGGGTAAAGTTTACGGCAATTTAAAAAAAGAAACATTTCTTAGTAATAATAGCCTAAAGGTTGGTGATGTGTGTTTTTATCTTCTTAAAATAATGGAACAAAATAACACAGCCTTAATGGAAGGCTGTTAGAAACAAAACCACAAACCAAGTCTTGAGAAAATTCCATCCAGCCTGGATAGCAACGGAGAGTAGAACGGATCGTAGTTGCTAAGGATCATAGATGAAGCAGGGATCTTCTGGAACACCTAAGAACAAAACATTTCATGACGGTATTTGTTCGTGGCAGTTGCAAACAAATTAGATTTTTAGGCTTCCTTACCCAAAGGGTAAAAAAACACAGCGGGTTGTCGTATCATAATACTATTATTCTATATGGGTTGTGTCAGTCAATGATTCACCATGTCACCTCTTTACTCAATCATAGAGGAAGTAATGGCAGCCATATATATTAAAATAATATGTCAGTAACGGTAGCGCATTCACTAACAAAGTAATTTAATAATTTTTTTGGCAGAATCCTTTACATTTAACTTGATTTCATTAATAGAACATCACAGATTCATGAAAATAACACCGGGCCAAGTTCAGTACTAGACCTGCCATTCACCTTTGTATTATTCCGACTAAAAAGCATTAACAATACCATGTATAATAAACTAATGATAAATTATGAAAGATAATTTAAAAAAAAACATGATAATCTGATATAATAACCAGAAATCAAATTATCATTCGTTAAAAGATGTCGTTCCGGAAGTAACTTCTGAATATGCCCCCTATACGAGATGAAAACAAACAAGTATTCACTTTAGAAGGGACAGTGATTGGTGTATTTTCAACAAGAAAAGTAACAATCAGCGCATGAATTCCACTCGCATTTGACCGATTATTTTGTCATTATTTCAGTCAAATAGACCAGAATTCTTTTTTCAATTCTTTTTTCATCGATTTTGCACGGTATTATCTCAAGTTTAAACTTTAAAAAGAAATTATTATAATTATCATTGTTAACTTATTGTAGGTACCCAATATTTATAAAAAAATTACGACCGTAGAACTAAACTGGTCTATCCAACATCCAACAGAAATATAATCTATGTGAATAGACCAGCATAACTGTCTACTTTAGTTTAAAAAATTCTTGATTGAAATCTATCGTTCTTTCTATGATAGTTAACTTTTGTTTATGTACATAGACCGGTTTGGCATGTAAGATAAAAATGAAAATAGTTGGACATTGGCAAAAAATAACATTTAGACAAGTTTAGCTTCTCCGTCGTCAAATATATTATATACCTTATAATTATTACTGGCTGCTGCTTGCATCTGATTCTTGTAATAGCTGTTTTTACTTGGAAGATAATTCATTTTCTGACTGTTGGCACCAAATCTGAAACATGTATAACTATAAGTCAGTAGATTTCACTATTAAGTTTACTATTTATGTTTAGGAAGACAAAAATTTCAAACTAAGCTGTCACCATATTTGCGCCAAACAAAAAAAAGAACTCCGAAGACCGAAAATTATAACGAGGCTTGATAACAAGTATCCAACAAAGTTCTGCAAAGGTTTTAATGAAAATAACCCTTATTTCAATACGAACGGATTAGTTTCTATTCAATAAATATATTTTTTATAAACCAGTGAGCAACCATTTTTATAGGTGTCGTAGGCATATCGTAGAATTGGCCAAATCATGAAGTATGAAATCGAACGTCTTTCAACAAAAGTTAAAAATATCTGCAATGACGAGCGAAGCGGGGCGGAGCGAGGCGATTCATGATATGCCCAATTCTACAATGTACCGATGACATTATGTACCTTGTACTCATACTTCGTTTCCTTGCGTTTTTTTGTCACTGCGATGGAAAACATTTGTTACAAACAGATCACATCTATGTCATCTACACCTACAAAAGTGTATAAGAATTTACAAAAATTTATCATTAAAACAAAATTACTTTTGAAGATTTTACAGATATTGTATAGTTTATATGTACGTTTTGAAAATACTACAAAAGTCACTGATTTTACGTAACTTACTTATTTGGAAAAAGAAAATATAATTTTAGGCAGTTAACTTTTTGTAAATATATTTTTGTATCCAAAATTTCTATTTGTGATACTAAAAGTAACAATTGTAATATTGTCTAACAGAGTAAAAATTGTTTTATTTATCAATATTAAAACTCATGAACTTGCTGACCTTAAGAAAAACTCAAACATTTACAGATCACTTACTACGAGTGATTTTGAAAAATGGTAACTTTAATAAGGTGAAAGAAGGACTGACAAGGGGAACCTTTTTGCAGCTGTTTGAGGTTCTCTGACGTGAAAAGGTTTGGTGACCTATAACTCATAAATAAACCAATGTGCGTTGGTTTCTAAATGAGCTTGTAGTTAAATAATACGTATCTTTAGTCGTAGGGTACCATACAATGATATTAAATGACACTAGTTATAAAACTACATTGTTTTGGTACCCCCAAAAATATGACACAATGACCATTGAACGTCATACAACATAGTGTTGAGTTCTCAGATAAATGAAAACCTTTTTTGATTTAACTAGAAGGTGCATCGGCTCATAGACACTCTATCGATGCCCGTTGATTTCATCTCATGTTGACATAATCCTATTCTGAGATAATTGCAATATGCCACTTTCCTATTTAGAGACAATTTTAAAATAACTCCAGTCAGGGAATCAATTATTTTTATTCGATATTTTGGCTCTATGAAACAGCGATCGGAGTTTAAGCATTTACATTTCTAAGTACGTTTGTAAACAAATGTGTGTAAAATCCCCTTCTTAGCTCCCGAAAACACACGAAGATCCAAACTTACCTCGATAGATCAACATTGCCAAGGTCATTGACTTCGTTCGCCTCAGCCATGTTTGCGTACAAGGACTGTCCATCCTGGGGGTACGCGTACATCCCGGCTGGGTCAGATTCGTACCCCATGATGTCCCTGTTGTCGTTGTTGTACGCATCCTGCTCGTCCACGTTTGCTGGAGGGTAGCTAGCTTGACTGGACGCGGCTGATAAGGAGGATATTCCTGGAAGGACGAAGAATCATTATTGCGTCAATGGGGGTTTTCAATGAAAATTTGACAAAATAGTCCTGATTGACTCCAAAGATGGCGGAGACATATAGATCTTGTGAGGTGACGTAGGCACCTATTTACTGGTGGTAGGTTTTGCCGAGGCTTGTGACCAACGTCATAACGAAACTACACGCAGTTGCGTAGAATCAATCATTCAGTTACAAACTTCCGTTGATTTTTGTGGAAGTCCCTGGAAAGACTGATTAACGCCTCGCCCGCTGTCACTCTTATAATTTTTGGGCCAGCACGCTTCAAAAAAAATCTGGGTATGGTTTAGACCTAGTTGTATTTTCACAAAAGTTAAAACTATAGATATATGTCATGAGTTCTGTGACTTCGTCGTTGCTTTGTTTTGTGTAACCAAGTCTAGATGGTTTCTTCATTATTTCTATTTACTTATGAACCATTGCTACTCTACGGACTCTGACAAATTTTGCTATACTTTGGGGCCCCTGCTCCAAAATCGGACACCATAATGTTCTTAACGTAACATCCCTAGGCCAATGGAGTGTCCTATATTTTTACAAGAAGCCACAGCGTACTGACTATAAGACATAACTGATAAGACATCTATTTTTATAGCCTTACGATAAATTGGCGTTATAAAATATGACCGTAGCTGTGAATAAATATAAAACGGCTTTTGCCATTTGATAATGGCCATCCCAGCATCAGTTCTACCACGTTATGTGTGATCGTAGGTAGAGTGCAGTGTTATGCTGTTACATGGAAAATTGAGTTCTAAGTATTTAATTGTAGGTAGGTTAAGCTAGCTGAAGACATGTTTTAGTTTATAGATTGGGAATCGAATTATTTTACGTATTTTACGTATGAGTTATACTTTAATGGTATCGTTTCCTCAGTTTGCATTTTATTTGAAAATGGTTCAATAAATATTATAGCTTCAATCTTACATAGAGCGCGCTTTTTCCTTCCCCGCCTAAAAGTCAAGTTTTAATTTCTCGAGAGCTTTGTTCTAATTAGGCACAACATTAACTAGTTTAAAATCTTTCTTAAAGCAAATACAGGATTGTGAATGTTAGTAGCTAAGGATGGAGTGAATTACCTTTTCCCAGAATTTTTCCAAAACTTCCAAGGATGCTTGGCAGGAACATTGCCAGGAGAATACTCTTGAAAACTTGTGCCCCAATCAGCAGAGGTACGAAAAACTTCTTTAGCCCAAAAGCTGCAATGACAGAAATTGGTTGAAGTCACTTCAAAATAGCTTGATTCAAGTAACCGTAGAGACATTCCCTTGAAACGTACACTTTAAACTTTTTGACATCTCTTTTTAATACTCATTGTCACCGTGTAATTTTTATTTGCCATCATTTCATTGTAAATATGTCATTTCATTACATTATTTTGGTATCAACTGATACCGGACCCAGTGGGGCCCGAAATATATCTTGAAATATTTATTTCTTTTGTATATATACTATAATATAACAAAAAACAAGCTATAAAAGTTTATATACATTTATTTTACTTTAAAGTAAAAGGATTTAAAGTTTACAGCGCGATTTAAAGAAAATAGGTAGATAAAGTTGGTAAAAATACGTATTAAATACACGTATCAATTATTAGGAGTTTGCGCGAAAAATCTTATATTTTTAGGGGTTTAGGCATTCAATCAAAAGTTTAAAAAGGAGAGAAAACACAAAAATATCATTCATTATTTACCTTCAATTTTCGGGAACTTTCTCATTAGTCGCTTCTCAAAAATAATAATGTACGTATTCCTCGCATTATAGATAAAGTAAGTTAGATAATGAAGGACAAAATTGTTGTACATAGTCTCCTTTTGACCTGATTTTGCTCGAAGATTCCTTGACTTAATTACTTCAATTAATTAACGTTAATGTCTGATCTCTTCAGACATGCTTTTGAAAGTTAATATAATTATCTGGAAGCTTATTGGTATTACCATCAAATTCAATAAACCGTTACTGATTAAAACTTGTGAGAGATAATTAAATAAAATTCAATTTTTACTACTTAACAATACAGTTTCTACTTGTATTGAAGTAAGATTTCAAGATTCGAAAACCTTTTTGAAAACTGTCCTGATTCGCGTTTGCTCCTATAATTATTTTAACTGCAGCTTTTATTGAAACACTATTTTTATCGAATAGAGGCTCATAAATGTACCTAAAAAAACTCGGCTCACAATAAAAAAACAGAAGTGGCCGGAAACTTCTAAAGAAGAAACAGACATTTCCTTTTAAAAAAATCATAACAAACCTTTTTTTTGTGTGTTCATCTTTATCAACAACGTTTATTCAAGGATATCCGGCTCAAGTCCTTTAACACTATTAGATTTAGACTATACCGAGTTTCAAATAAAAATTAGGACGGATCTTAGAGATAGAAAAATTTGTCAATTAAAATGTCTTTATTTGTCAGATGACTACTAATATTCTTGTCCCCATAGTAATAACATACGTAAGTTATTTGCTATTTTGTAAATTGAAAATATGTAAAAGATACTTACATCTGAAACCTATTAGTCTGGCAGCTTTTGGAAGACTGATTGATAGGATGTGTGTTTCTACAAAATCTTTTATTTTCTTAAACATTCTATACTCGAAGGTATATTTGGCAAATAGTGCTCTCCCTTCATTATTACTTTTTTCTGGTCTTGATGTATATTCCTTTATGTCGTTTCTTTTTTCTAAAGTTTTAATTTCAATTCCTTCAACAATTTCATATCGATCTTTACTTAATGCGTTATCCAAGAAATCTTCAACTTCATGTTGTAACTCCTTGTCAGTTTTGTTTTGTTTAGTGAAATATTCTTCAGTAAAAACTCCAACTGTATCTAATAAATCATCTAATAGACTTGAAGGCTGTGCGTCTACTTCATTTTTTGTTTCATTTGATAATTTAATATTTTTACTACTTTCTTTATTACTAGTGTGACAGCTATGGCAGTAATTAGAATCTATTTTATTACCTACATTATAAAAATCACTTTTGGTTATGCTTTCTTGACTTTCATTCTTAAGGATAGTTTGGCAGTTGCACTGTATTATCAAGAGAAATATGTACAAAGTGACTAGGAGGGTTCTCTCAAGGAACCTCCATTCTCTTCTATTGTATGCAATTCTGGTCGGAGTTTGTTTTCGGTTGTAAATATGATCCATTTTGCGGTGATGAAATTTCTAAATTCATCACCGAGTTAGAGGTTGGATGCTCGATGATAATTATGTGGAGAATGTTGTGTTCAGAGGATGAAGGATCTGTAACAAAGAAAGTAGATGTTAAAATAATTTTTAGATATTTGTTAAAATAATTAATTTTGCGTAAAAGTTTGTATTATTGACGATGTACGAGTGTTGACGTATTAATTTAAGAAAAATGTTTATTACGTTTTTGTTCATAATCTAAATTAGTAAAGCGCCGAAAAACCTATGTAATAGTTAAATTTCGTTTCTTTGATAAGCTGTAGCTTCAAAAGATAACAAAAAATCCGGGTCTGCTGGAAAAAAATCTCTTCTAAGAGATTAGCTCGCCTATGTATATACTTGGTACCTCTACAAAAAAATTTTTGCCCAAGTACATACATATTTTATTTGCAGGTTTTTAATTTACTTTTATCTATGAAGGTATTGGAATTTGTTGAATAATAACAAACAATTCTTTGTTTGTTTTCTAGGACGATTAAAAATAGGTTTTTGATTCGAAAAAAAGGTTGAGACGTATTTTCTGCAAAATACTCTCCCTCATTAAAATTTAACTTACATTATTTGCGTACAGAAAGGTCCTGCTCACCGAAATTATCAAATAAGAAAAGGTACTTTAATGGGCGTCAAATGAGATTTAAAGCGAGGTGGAATAATCCCGTTGACCCTTATATATGAGGTAGGTACAAACCCTTTGGAGAAAACAAACCACCACAAAATGAGACCAAGGTCTCAAGGTAAACTAACAAAACAATGTTTTAATGGTAAGTCTCTTGACATTTTTGATTCGGTTTATCGTAGAGAATACTAAATTACTAAATATACTGCAAATGTATAAGTACATTATACTTTCCCATATCGGAGACCTGGTACATGATGTGGCAGTTTTCCGATTAGGATAAAATTTGCGGCTAAGAAAAGGAAAACGATAAAATTTTCCGAGGGTGGCCTATTTGAAATAATTAATACTCGTAATCCATCTTTTTACCGACCATTTTAACGTCCCAATGTGATAGGAATTGAGGCTTTTCGCCGTACTTCGTACGAATTTTAGGCCTTATTACTCTCGAGTATATCTGTCAAAAAGTTAATATCAATCAAACATGCCTACATGTGAAATATTATTAAATTGTATTTGAATGTTTCTTTGCTAAGACGAAGCCATTTTAGTTAAGATCAATAAAATTCCCTTTTTGTAAATCTGTTTACGTTAACGTTTGTTCCTAGGAAAAGTTACGTATTGTAATTGCTCACTGAGAAAATTTCACAGCGTTGTTTTCTGTTTACAAGAAAACCATTTTGTTATTTGCCCAAGACCGACTCTTTTATTACGAGACTAAAGGTGATTATGTAATAGTTGGTTAGTTTATTCGTTGTGGCCATAAATCAATCTACCTTTATTTTCCAATTTAGTGGGAAAGTTGTTCTTTTGTAGTTTCTTAAGGAGAAAGCGGAAATAAAAGCTATACAGCTGTTTAATATTCTAATTACTAACAATGCTGTTAATGGAACCCTTGAATTATTGAATCCATAAAATACCTTTGGAAAATAGTGATTGTACATATACGCAGGCCTGTGGGTGCAACTATGGTTGCTATTCACCAAAAACAGACAAAAAATGAACTTTCAAAATAACCTTCAATGGGTATTGAACTATTTACGAACTGTGACGTCATTTCAAGTGCGAACGTATCCTCAGGTAAGCGGATATGTATGTTTTCGACGATAGGCACTCGGTTTGGCAACTGATTTTACGATCCAGAATGAAGGAGCTGGATGAGAGATCCAGTGGGCTAACCATAAGTATTAGTCACGGTATACGGTAATCACTGCGTAAAATATTTATATTTTTATTACTACTATAGCCTTTGCCCGCGGTTTTACCCGCGTTTAATCGGTTTTGTGTACTCCCATAAAATCAGTCAATATTATTCGGACTGATACCTACAGTAAACACAACTGGTGAAATGTGTGTGTTATGCGCCTCTGTTTCCTATTTTGTGTGTCTCTTTTGTAGCTTTTCCATGGGAACAAAGGGAAAAAGTAGTTTTTATCCTATTCAAAGTCTTGAACTACATTTATGCAAAATGTCAGCCTAATCGGTTTCGTAAGAATGGCGTGACACATCACTCTTCTATAGAAATTTGAAAGCTCATTTTTTTCTCATGGGAACTGATTTATGAGATAAAAAGTAGCCTATGTCCTATTTCAGGTCTAGAACTACATTCATGTAAAATTTCAGCCCAATTGGTGCAGTAGTTACGGCGTGAAAGAGTAACAAATATCCATCCATCCATACATCCAAACTTTCGCATTTATAATATTAGTGGGATGTGTCGTGATCAAAACTCATGGTACATGGCTCCAAAGTACTCGAAAGTAGCTTCCTGCCAGCCCCAAAAAGATATTAGAAAATATAAGGAAATGGAATCAGATGCAATAAAGCGTCGTTTACGGCATCGTTTCGAACGCGGCCGATATTGTTACCGGCGCAGTATTGATAGTGACAGATTCGGCTATAACTTGCCAATTAGTTTGGTTCTCTTAGAAATTTCATGTTTTTTTTTGTAATTTTTATCTCTGGCTTGAACTCTTCGCCTTCTCTTCTTATCTTCTTGGTCTAGGCAGAAATCAGAGCAGTGTGTGCGAGTGTAACCCACTAATGTTTTGGGTAGTATTGCCGTCAATGCCTTCTTAAAACAATATTAAACGGGAAATGAAGTACTGCCAATACAAGCGATAACTTTGTTGACTGAATTTCATTTACTTGGCATCCGAACTAAGCGCTTCTTGGAAATTCCGTTTTGTTAGATATCTGTTCGATAGCATCGATTGAGTATAAAACCACCAATAAATTGTAAATGACGAGAGAGCGGAGAGAATGGCGTGGCAAAGACGAGGCCTATTCCCAACAGTGTGCTGATGTCGGCTGATTGATCACACTGACTTTCTTATGGGTTTATCAAGTGATGTTATTGATTAAATTTTCCAAACTGAGTGAAATGTAAAGCTTTTCTGACAGCACTAATTTAACCAGTAAAATGGCAGGAGTTAAAGTAAATTCTCATCAATAATATCATTAATTATACTGGTTGAAATGCATGGTCATTATAGACCGCGAGTTGCAAAGTTTGACCCTACTGGGTGTAAATAGATTGCTACCATTAAATGAAACCACATATTAGAATAGAATAGAATAGAATAGAAAAAAGGTTTATTTCCACATAAAAAAAAGAAACACAAAATTGTTTAAAATAACTCAGACAACACTGAGTGGAAAAAGGAGTCATGCTCAGCATATGCTCATCTGAAAAACAGATTAGCGCTGGTTTTCAGAAAACTCCTAAACTTATTTTTAACAACATAAATTAAGTTTAACACGAGGACACTGATCAACATACATAAATAATTGATCTACGTAAGAAAAAATATTAATCTAAAACAATAAACACATTAAAAAAAAAATATATATATATATATATTTAGCTTGGAAAAAAAAAACGTTGTTACCTACTTGCAAAAATTTATATTAGAATTGTAGCTAAAAGCAGCTTTAAGCAGTTTTAACATTAGTTATATTCTACCGACCCTACAGAACCACTTTTCTCAAGAATCATACCCGCGGACACCCTTAGTTCTTGAAACTTATTGCCTCTATCACGCACGACAAAATATAAAATATTAAAAAACCGGCCAAGTACGAGTCTAACTCACGCACTTAGGGTTCCGTACAATTATCTATTAAAACGGCAAAAAAATCATGTCTGTTGTATGGGAGTGCGCGGGTCCAACTCGCACTTGGCAGTTTTAGTATTTGTTGTTTTAGCGACAACAGAAATACATCATCTGTGAAAATTTCAACTGTCTAACTATTACGGTTCATGAGATACAGCCTGGTGACAGACGGACGGACGGACGGACGGACAGCAGAGTCTTAGTATTAGGCTACCGTTGGTTACCTTTTGGGTATGGAACCAAAAAGAAATAAAGGGGTTCCCTATATAAGAAAAGTCGAAAAACATGCATTGTTTGTACGTTATTGGTTTTGGCTCTTACTTAAGGACGGTTACACATACAAGTTTTAAATTTAGTCAGATTACAGGACATACTCTGAAGTAAAACAAAGAATAATAAAAGGCAGGTTTCCGTACGCAGGCGGTGCCGAATTTTTTGTCAGGCGCTACCATTTTAGCGGCTTGTTAAAATGAAAAATTCAACCTTACAAGCACTTTACAATAGTATTGATTATAAAAATTAATAATAATCTTACTAGCTACCTTAATACTTCTTAATAATAACTTAATAATCTTAATACCTTACTAAGTTAAATAAAATATGTTAGCCATTTTAAGTATGATGTTAATTTTTTTTTGTGTTGTGGTGTCGTTGCAATAAAGTTTAGGAGAAAGAATAGGATAGCTTACAGTAAAGCGGTTGATATTCATACTAGTTTCTGTTCTCTATGAATTATCCGTGTCATGAACTGGATACTCATACATAACGGGAAGACTCGGAGAGATTCGTCTGGTCACTGTTAGGCAGTGGCGTGCATAGAACTTTTTGCTGAAAATGCAATAAGATGGCCAAGTTTGACATAAAAAAAGAAACTAATAATAATCGTCGGCAAAACGCGGGTGTGCCGGTTGTGGACTGTGACTTGCATTTCACAGTTCACACTCTGGAACACCTGTGACACCCCCTCGGGGATTTATGTCGTGCCGATATGTTATATGTTAAATTTCATTTTGAAAAATTATTATTTGTATGAAGCCGGGTAGGTAGGTAAGGTACTGCCTACCCTAGGGTACTTGATTTCATACAAAAAAATTGGTTTTAATTTTTTTTCATGTTATTTTTACCGTCAAACTTGACTTTCTCATTGCTTTTCCAGCAAAAAATTCTATGCACGCCACTGCTGTTAGGGGTTACATTTTGGTTTTATAATCAAACCATAGTAAAATAACCTTAATTGTACAATTAACGGCTCCCATCTTGAAAAAATGTGTAAAATATATTACTTAAATTAGGGCCAGTGTCTGTTATATTATTACGAACTAGATAGTATAAGACACCGGCAAACATCTTAAACAAAAAAAACGGCGTACAGGGGGAAATTTAACGCAAGAATTTCGCCCTTTGGTTCGCCAAAGAGAAACTATTTATTCGAAAATTTGTCATTTTGCCGATGTTTGCCGATATCTCGAAAACGAAACATCGAACTCTTTTTTTTTAATCAAAATGAGTTGTACTCAGCAGAACGCATTATTTTTAATTTTTTTATATTTTCAAAGATTCAAGATTCAAGATTCAAAATGTTTATTTGTAAAAAGTATATAAAGTATACCTTTTACATGTCAAATATAATCTGTATAAAAATAATATTTTATAATGAAACAAATATGATACTTACGGGAAATATAAAAAAAAAACTATATTTAAGTTGGGCTACTAAAGTTATATACATGCATAAAATAAAGACTTATTGGAATAAAAATATTACTATACATAATGCAATGGATATAAAAGTTGATAAATAAACTAAATACACCATAAATAAATAAATTAGGATTTCCTAAAACATTCTAAATTCACATCAGAAGTTTTTTTGAACTAATACTGTCTAGCTAAGGATATTTTAATTTGAATCCAGAAATATTTTATATTGCTGGCCATGTGGCCTTTACAATTACTGGACTAAATGAGGGAACGCCGAGATCGTTCACCTCTGGCTAAATATTAATCAACATTTACCTAAGGCCCCCAGCAGAGCTTGGTTGGCCCAGGAGGTTGATGACGTGACGTCCATTGGAGAGAAAAGAAATAGGTTATTATAATAGAACCAGTGTTTAAAGAATACATTATATGCCTTTGACATATTCTGAATAAAGATTAGAGGGTTGGCAAAATAGAACGGTCAATGATCCTGAGGAGGTTCTTTGTCTCATGTCAACCTCATTACATTATTGTATTCACATCACACAAACGAAAACCTTTTAGAACGCCGCCATTCATCTTAATGTCGTCAGTAACTTCCAGCTGACGACGGGTTGAGATGGGATGTATTAAAACTACATACCACGAGTATTTAGGGTTGCATCAACGTTAGATCTTTTTAATTTAATTAGAAACAACGACATTTTTTTCTCTTTACATCCCTTTGTTATTTGTATTTTAATACATGCTGCGTTGACAAACATTGTTAATTTTCTAAGACATTAGTCACTGACAAACATTTGACGACCCATTCGATTACAACATTGTTGTAACATAACAATTTGTAACAAAAAGCTACAAAACAATCTAAACAGGAATCACTTTGACCGGCTTTATCTGCTAACGAGTTCTAGAAAAGATAATAATCCAGGTTCTATTTCTCTATTTCTTTATATTAGATCGACTTAGTTCTTATTGACAAGCAATAAGGCGTCTTTCTTGCGTTCAAACGTCTAAACTTGGTAATGTTTTTTTATGTGCTGGACAATTAGGCAACAATAATAAGACAAAATAATTAAGTAGTGGCTGTAATATAAAGCGAGCAATTTTTTAAATTATCAACTTCATAAAGGTACTTACTAAAATTTAATATCCCCACAGACATCAATATACTCGTAGTAATATAGTCCTCCCTTATATATTGGATGTCTGGGAATATCCCAAAGAATTACATTTTTAATATATATATGCATGCATATGTAAATATATTTCTGTGGAAGATATTTTTGGGTTACGCACATACACCAAATTAGAATCTTTTTTGTTACACTTCTCAATAAAAATTTACTGATTAAACTGAAGGAAAGTGCAGTAACAAAACTGTAGAAATGTTTGTAATAAAAAGGTACCTCTGGCATAAGACATTTCTTATATTGTTATTACCTCCAATGTCTCAACTCGATGTCCATCACTAAGTTATTAATATGAATATAATTTGCAATATTCCGCTAAACAATTCTTGTCATGCTATTCAAAATGCAGACTCGCGCACCGCCCGCCCTCCCGCTTTAAACATGCAACAAGCAAGCAAATAAGATAAGTCAGATATCAGATAAGTTTTCTTGCTTGTTATTAAAGCTTGCTTTGATTTTATTCTCGTATCGCTTGCTTGTTGCATGTTTTATGCGGTAGGGCGGGCGGTGCCCGAGTCTGCATTTTGAATAGCATGACAAGAGTTGTTTAGCCGAATATCGCAAATTATATTCATATCCGTAATAAAAAAAATATACATTCAATATTTTCTTTTAATAAAAATACAAAGTTAATTAAACATAATTAAATTGTCCAAAACATTGTAAGAGCCTTCCTCAAAGCATAAAACCCTGAATATTTATTAAAACCTGATTAATTTAATAATAACTCAGTTTTTCTTGAGTACTTGGTTAACAACCACGATTCGGAGCGCGCTACTTTTAAACAGGAAAGTCATAGAGTTCATTTATGATTGGTGCAAAATGAGGTGCTCAATCTGAGATTATATCCACTACTTTGATTAGTGAGTTGGCATGTGACACTAGTGACCCGGAGGGTAAGGCATTATTTTTATTCATGGTTTATTTTCATGGATATCTAGCAAAGATTGACTTTGACTTGTAGAAAGTATACTTTATGTATCTATTTTACAAAATAAATATTTTCATTTTGATTTGATGCAGTTATCGCTATTGATAGATACGAGTATATTTTAATGACCTTATTAATTGAACTTGAATTTGAATTTTATAGACTATAATATACCCTAGGTATTATTGGTCGCCGTCAATAGAAATTGTGGACTATGTAAACAAAGCGCCATGTTGTCTTTGTCAATGAATAGGTGAACTATCTAGAGATGGGTAAGTATGTGATTAAAATATGTTAGGTGCTTAATTAATTTTCTTTATTTGATTCATCGCTAAAATATTCTGATGAATCGCTAGTCAAATCGCCCACGTTAATTACAAATGGTTCCGTCACATCGTCGATGGCCGTATCTATTATCCCATCCAGTTCTTTCATATTTTCTTCTACTTTTAGGACATGAGCCACCCATTTCGCCCACTGTTCTGGCCCGTTCCGCGCCATACCTTGGTCCAACAAAATCTTCACATCGTCCATTTTGAATGTTTTGTTGTTCCTTCCAACGTAACCTTTTACTTGCGCTCATATCAACTCTATCGGGTTACCTGTATTGTTGTATCACATAAAAACTTATCTACGGCTGAGTGCATAATGCAGAATAATTTTAATTTACTATGTAAGTGGGCGCACGATGTGGGACTTATCATTAACGCGGATAAAACAAAAGCAATGCATATTCACTCATCGCACAACAAAACCTCATACTTACCTACCATCATCGTCGCTCACGAACATACATGCCTCCACGTAAACAACATACAATGCCAGTGTAAAAACATAGCCTTTGTACACCAACATATGTGCATAGGCCTTATAATTGATCAAAGGCTCAATTGGGGGCCTCATATTAACTATATTTGCGATAAACTTCGCTCAATTGCAAGCAGATTAGCTATACTTAAATATAAACTACCCTATTCGATACTAAGAACACTTTAACTTGCTCTTGCTGATAGTATAATTAGTTACGGCATAAGTAGTTATGGAAGAACGTATAAAACTTATTAAATTTATATCACTGCGGTATAGAAAATCAGAAAAGTAAATCTGGACGTGAGGAGCTCTGAACCGGGATTCGAACCCGGGACCTCTCGCTTACCGGGCGGTTGCTCTACCGGGTTCGAATCCCGGTTCAGAGCTCCTCACGTCCAGATTTACTTTTCTGATTTTCTATACCGCAGTGATATAAATTTAATTTGTTATCTCCTTGCGATGGATAAATCGCCAAGTGTTTAAAAATATAGAAATTTATTTCTATCATAGTATAAAACTTATCTTATAAATATATACAAGCTACAACTAAAATGGTTAAAAATTATTATACCTAAAAAAACAAAGATTATGTATGCAAATAATGAAATTGGATTATTTCAACACTGTAACATTCTACCTATTAACCAAAATGTTAAGATTGTTATTCTCAAAGAAGAGATAAGCTGTATCAGCATGTTAGATCCTAAGATTCGGTATAAATCTCTAAGAAATTTAAGCAGTACAAAAAAATATAATTTACCCGAGTTTAATAACGTATATGGACGAAGAACCTGTGAGTATCTTCTACCAAGTATATTAAATGAAATGGACGATGATATTACACAAACTTACCTACAACAAAAAAACTCCATGTCATCTCTTAAGAAATATTTTGCCAGTAGTGGTGACTGTGATTATATACTATAAGCAATGACATTCTAATATAGAAATTAGAATATCATTTAATTTAAGATTTAATAGTTCACTTATTTTTTCCTTGTTAATAAAGTTACCATTGCAACCTATTCATCATCATCGTATGGCCTTGGTATCCTGCTTTATCTTGCAACCTATTGTTATTGCTAGATGCCAACTTTTTATTGTAAATTGTTATATCATGTAAAAAAAAATTAGTGTAAAGTCTTATTAGGCAAGCACTCAATTATTGTCTCTTTTTTGTATGTATGTTAGTGGATCGCGGGCGGCCCTCACACACGGGCAGGCGGAAGCGTGTTGTGTGTGCGGACCGACCGCGATCACCGCCCTGCTATGGTTGTAAGATGCTTGCCTATTGCTATAATAAAAAAAAGCTCGCAATGATATGGTGGAAGGCGCAAAACTCACATTTTTCGATGCCGCCAACTCATCTACATATATTTTTTTATATTTTTGCTTGTCTACTTTAGCGATGAGATTCGCTTTGATTTCGGTTTCTTGAAATTTGATTTCTTTTTCGCGCAACCAGTTTTGGATAGCCTCCTTCCGCCAACTCATGTTGGGCGCCTTTTCGATTTGACGCGAATGATATGGGGCATTGTCCATTACTATGACGATAAAATCAGTAAGAGACGACAAGTCGTTAGAATACCGAAAACACAAAAGATTTTAGAGCAACTCTGGAAGATCACACAGCTCTCGATAGAATCACACACACGTTTATGTCAAAGATATGAAAAAACACTGTCAAAAAAAAATTACGGAATAAAATAGCATCACGAATAAAATAGGTTTATATTCAAATAGATTCGTACATCACTAATTTTCAAAGACAATACAGATTCGATGAGAAAAAAATATGACAGCAATCTCGACGCAGTACAGAATTGACTATTGATTCCATGATTTTCCGTAATTAACTGGTGATTATTAAATATTTCATGATGAAATACAGCGAATGGCAGGTGGGACTTGATGCTTCATGATTTGGAATAATGTTCAGTGAGACTCCGTGACAGAACCTTGAGAAAAATTGAGAAAACGGTTGGTTTACATAGTCCACAATTTCTATTGACGGCGACTTTACTATTGTAATTTTATGACTTGTAAATTTTAATTTATAAATAAATCATTGTATTGTATTGTATTGATGAGCCATATTCTTGCATAATTAAAAAAGTGATTTTATGTAAACTCGGCAAACCTCCCGCCTGATTACATTAAGGGCCAGTTTTGTGGTTGGCAAGTGGCTTGCTAGTGTTATAAATATTATATAATATGAATAATGCAGTGACCGCTATGCCCCACAATGCTAGTTTTTGTCCGCCAATGGTCCTTCATGCTCAACCATAAAGTTTTTTTACAATGTTCATTCCCTTAGGTTTGCAACTGACAAACGAGTATCGGTTACTCGACCCAAAAACGTCTTAGAATGTCGTAAAATAAAAGCGTTTTCATCAAGTAACTGATGGATTCAAAAACGTCATAAAATGTTACAAAACAAACGCGTTTTCGTGACTTATTGGTTTAAACAAAATAAAAGGCGGAGATAAGTACGAGTAGCTAAGATCGCCGCGCATGCAAGCAACAAAATTTTGCAACTGATCAGGCCGGGAGGTTTGCCGACTGAACCTCCGAACAGTAGTTGTCCAGTGCATCTAAGATTGTGGCGGCGTTTGTATTTTTACTGTTTCAGTGAGGAAATTGGTGAGAAAATGCAGGTGAAAATAATGCCCAGGCAAAGTGTTCGAGCGACTATTATCGTTAAAGTTTATACTGGCCGATACTGCCGCCATCTGATCTCGTTTGAGTTCCGTCTTGGACCCCAACAATTATATTATAAATAACGACTTGATGAAAAGGGTATGACAGCAAAGCTGAAGGCTGTTAATTCATAATATTCAGGTTACAACTTTACAAAGTCCGACACTTTGCTAAGTCTAACCCAATGAATGGAAGCAATATTTGTGTTTTCGTTTTGAAATCAAAAGCTTTTTATTACTTGGATTTGAATTTTGCTGAATCCACAAAGCACAAAGTTTCTTAGGTTTTTTATTAGTATAGCAGGCGTTCGACGTGTTTTGTGGGATTACGGTGTAAATATGCACTATAGATTATCATTCATTGACCGACTCTAGTTCTGGCTACCTTTCTTCCAAGAGCTAACTCGAGGTCCTGTTAGAATGAGACCCATTAAACATTATATAGGTTGATACTAAAACCTTTGGAAACGTGATAAAAACGTTCGTCGATGGACCGTAACGTCGATAACACGGTACACTTTCGTTATTAAAGAACGTAAAGTCACATCCAAAATGTTCAAGTAATATTTCTAAAAGCTCCAAAGGAAATTAAATGTTTTATGGGTGACAAAAGTGTCACCTAAAATTTGTAGGTAGACTACAAATTTTCTTATTTATTGTCACAAACTTACACCGTGTAATTTAGTCGAACAAAATGCGTTAGGCTAAGATGTACAACCAGTGCGTCCTTCCTGTGATGACGAAAAAGGCCTGATCAAAGGGCCTGATCCACCGATTTAAGATCGCTAAGCAAGCTATGGAGCGGGCTATGCTTGGGGGTATCTCTGATGGTTAGAATCCGAAATGAAGAGATCCGTCGGAGATCGAAAGTAGCTGACAAAGCCTGCAGAATCAGTAAGTTGAAATGGCAGTGGGCAGGCCATATTTGTCCGATATGATGGCCGTTGGGGCCGAAAGGCTTTAGAATGGAGACCACGTACAGCAAAGCGTAGTGTAGGCCTACCTCGTGCCCTCTGGACCGACGACCTGAAAGACGTTGCGGGGGGCGGCTGGATGAGGAGGACGGAGGACCGACATGAGTGGTGAAATTTGGGAAAGGTCTATGTCCAGCAGTGGACAAACACGGGCTGATGGATGGATGAATGAATGAAAGTGCGTTAGAATATTTTCACGGGGGCGTATGATATAATTCAGGATCGACACTTATATGTTGTAGGAAAATCGATGCAACACATAAAAATCGATCGGGAAGATGGTCAGATTTTGATGCTATACAAAAAGCTACGAGTGGTTATGTTGTCTCATTTGTATAAGACTAAAAGTCTGTGTACGAATATGTAGCAAAATTCACAGATTATATTATAATGAACTTAAAAGGAAAACTATCACATCTAAGTAGGCTTTACAGACTTATGAGTACAGGTCACGCCAAACTTTTAGTCCCCTCTAAACACGACAATGTATGGGCTGATACTCGGGAGAGCAGTTTCCAAGGGGACTAGAAGTTTAGCGCAATCTGTATGAGTAGACCAACTTATAAAATGTACTGGGCAACTACGGAACCCTACACTACACTGCGCGTGGCATCCTAGGGTTCTGTAGTACCTGAAAGGTAAAAGGAACCTGTATGGTGAGACTCCGTTGTTCGTCCGTCCGTATGTCCCAGCCTCATAACTTTAGCACCGTTAAATATAGAAAGTTGAAATTTGCCACAAAAACAAAATTTACGTGCCTTAATAAAACAACATTAAAAAAATATTTCCAATACAATACAGAGAAAAATAAACGAAATATCTTAAAAATACAATATGGGTATCAAATTGTAGATATTAAGAAGCTAATTATAAAAATATATACTTTTGCTATATTTACTGGCACCGATTTCGAGAAGTCTTTGAAAAACCACAAAAAATGCATCTCCCCCTTATTTCCGAACCTAATGAACCGAAAAATATGAAAAAGATCATGGTAATTTGGAGAGTACAGGATAAATATAGCGGGTGAGAACTTCACGATAGCAAAATTACAAACTGAAATTGTGCTCCACGAGTTTTATTTCGAGCACGATATAAAAAGTCTATATTTTGTGGTAAAATCAATTCTTTTTAGGGTTCCGTACCCAAAGGGTAACCAACGGGACCCTTTTACTAAGACTCCGCTGTCCGTCTGTCTGTCTGTCCGTCTGTCACCAGGCTGTATCTCATGAACCGTGATTTTTAGACAACAAATACTAAAACCGGCCAAGTGCGAATCGGACTAGCGTACTTCCATACAACAGACATTTTTTTCCGTTGTATAATGGTACGGATCGCTTTGTGCGCGAGTCCGACTCGCAATTGGCCAGTTTTTTTAGTTCTCTTAAACAGCTATGTGCAAGATTTTAAATACCTTCTTCCTGACTGTTCCCAAAACTCTTGAATTACGGTTATTTTTCTTGATCATTTCATTATTTTGCTGGCAGCTCTGATCTGACCAATTAAAATGTTGATCGTTCGAAGCAATTTCTTTCTATAAAAAACCCGACAAGTGCGAGTCGGACTCACCCACTGATCGGGGGTTCCGTTAAAGACTATATTTTTTATGATTTTACTACAATAAATGTACCTATAGTTTTCAGATGTTTCCCTATACTTAGTCTAAGACGGTATTACTTGCCAAATTTCATAGTTCTAGTTCAAAATCTATAGCTCGTTGAAAATATTCTATAAATCATGATTCCTTTGAGAGTGTTGAAATATACGTTTTTTGCGGCATAAACAGCCGTATCCGAGATAAAGGTTCTTTACAGACGGACGGACGGATGGACAGACGGACAGATAGACGGACAACAAAGTGATCCTATAAGGGCTCTGTTTTTTATTTCTTGAGGTACGGAACCCTAAAAATGATAAAAGTTGGTTAAGTTCTTGAAGTTTTACAAGCCATAATATAATATATTTATATTTTTGATTAAACAAAAGATTTATCATTTATCACAAGCAAGTACCTATGACACAATATCAAACAAATTTCTGATTAAAGTATATTTTTATTGATCCCAAATTATAGTAATTAGGAGATGGTATCAAGGAAACTTGGAATTAAAGATGGTATCGCATCTCGTTAAGCGAAACAAAGGTGGTTTGCTTTAGCAGTTACAGTAGGTGTCGCGAATCGCGATAAAATAATATCTAAATTAGTTGCGACCTTAAACTGAATAGGGCGGGGGCTGGCAACGCTATTGTTTTTTTTTTCGTCGACGTTAGTTTTTTTTGGAGGTTAGAGTAGGATGAGATTGCTATCTTGGTGTTGACAATAATGTCGAGGAATTCGAATAACGGATATTTCAAAGTTTAACTCGTATAGAAGAGACCTTCGGAGTAAAGAATAATTAGTGGTAAGAACGCCGCTAGTTAGGTAAGATAATTCAAAGATATAAAGAGCTTACATTGTAGATAAGTGTTAGGAGAGATGAGACTATCTGGGGGGCTAAGCAGCTCCCGGTTTTAACAGGAAGGGCGTAGAGATACGCCTATGATTCCGAGTTAGCCAATCGCAAACGAAATAGTTACCTATTCTAGTTCTATAACATCTACCTACGCATCGCATCTTCTTCTGGAGCCACCTAGTCAACGAGACATCGAACGATCATCATTCCGAGACAGACTGACCTGAAGAAAATTGATGTAAGTTATACCTACATTAGTATATAAAATCTAACACAAAGAATTCAGGCACTGATATGGTAATCGCTTCGCGACAGTAGGTAACGCAAAAGGGCTAATGTGTGGTCATAAAATTTCCAAACTCAAAAGCGTGTCAAAAGCTTTCGAATCATTGTCGTAATTGCACAGGTTGTTTCCGTTATTTTCCACGTATTATAACTTCAAACCGTAGACACATTGATTGGTCTTTATCTTAATAATCCAAAAACTAATAAAATATTTTTAAAAGATGAAATCAGCATCACCTGTGCTAATTAAGCGATAGCATGTAGGTGAAATATTCCACGGGAAGCCCAGAAATAGATTTAAAAGGTTCATAAAGTACCTTACCTGAATCACAACATGGATTACGGGTGACCCCAAAGAAAAAACAATATTTAGAAAATATTACACTTTAAACAACTTTATTTATTTCTGTTTCTTTGGACATTTTAGGAACATTTTGACAATTCATTTTATAACAACCTTTTGACATTCATTTCATAACACACTAACACAATACTTCCTTTCATAACTGACATTTAATTGATCTTTTGCTTGACTTCATTTATTTTATTTTATTACATACCTCTTACTTGTAAATATATAAATAAATTACCACAATCTGGGGTAAATTTGCAATGTGACATCACTTTTTTCACCAACTCCATTATCAAACTCAGATTTGATTGTTGAAGTAATAATGTAGCTTTCCTTACTAATATCAAACAACGTTGCATATAAATCCATCGTCACTTGCTATCTGTCATTTTATTTATTATTAAATTACCCCCGGAAATTATTTGACATTTATCGCACGTATTAAACATGTAAATATTATTTAAGCCGACAATCACAACCATCAACATTTTAGGAACGTTTAGGGGGAAAAATAATATTTTTGTATTTAATATCCATCCATCCATCAACCTGTTTCGTTCACTGCTGGACAAAGGCCTTTCCAGGATTTCGCCACTCTTGGCGGTCCTCCTGGAAGAAATGCCCATACTCACACACGCTGGGCAGGCGGGTTGGTGAGCGCGGTTCCGAAACCCTTGCACCAGTAACGCCGCTGCCCGTCACCAGTCTGTTTTATATAAGGCCCGACAATTGGGGATGGATATACCGCCATCCATCGGTCCCAGGCAATGGTGGGCCGCCTGGTTTTGCCTGAGAGCTGTTCTCTTACTCTCCCCGAATAACTTCGGGAGGATTTCCGAGTAAGATGGTGGTACCTTCACAGTCAAGCCCGGCATCAGCTCTACCACCTATTTAATATAGACACAATAAAATTGTGGAAAAATAAAAAACATATGGTGTGCAAAAATATTTTTAGTATAGTTGACACAGCCCTCTCTGTCCTTGGTTCTAGTGCATAAACAGCAGCGGCAACTTTAAGCTGATCGAGCCTGGACATGTTGAGCACTATTGTTTTCATGTATTGTTACGTACATATTATTACATTCATAATTACAAGCATTTATTATTACATATATAAATTAAAAGCAGGGAGTCAGAAATTAATATTTCAGTAACAACAACATGGGTCGCAGGCGACCTCAAACTGTAATTGCCAATTGTGGAAGCTTTAGGGGACTTTGTGAATTTTTAAGCGAAAAAACATGCAGTGTGCGGGGGCGAATTCAGCGCAAAGGAAAAAACCGCAAAATGCGAGTCGGACTCGCGCACAAAGTGTTCCGTACCATTATCTATAAGAACGGCAAAAAATCATGTCTGTTGTATGGGAGTGCGCAGGTCCGACTCACACTTGGCCGGTTTTAGTATTTGTTGTTATAGCGGCAACAGAAACACATCTTCTGTGAAAATTTCAAGTATCTAACTATCACAGTTCATGCATTATCTATAAAAACGGCAAAAAATCATGTCTGTTGTATGGGAGTGCACAGGTCCAACTCACACTTGGCCAGTTTTAGTATTTGTTGTCATAGTGGCAACAGAAATACATCATCTGTGAAAATTTCAACTGTCTAACTATCACAGTTCATGAGATACAGCCTGGTGACCGACGGACGGACGGACGGACGGCCGGACAGTGGAGCCTTAGTAATAGGGTCCGGTTGGTTACCCTTTGGGTACGGAACCCTAAAAAAGTGTGGTTTTCAATTTTATGAAGAAAACTAGCTGAACTCTCAAAATCAAATATCTAGATATTGTTAAAACCCATCTAATAAAATATGTTTGAGTTCTATTCATGACTCATATTCGTCAAACGACGAGAAAAACTGCGTTTGAAGACCTCATTTCATTAATTATTTCTATTTGTTCCAAAAACAAAACCCTAGATTATATAGTGAAAATGCATATACCAAAAACGTATCACATTTTTCCGTGTACTTCATGAAATACACAGAAACAAAGCATCCGTATATTTTTAAGATAGAAAAAAATGAGCGTGGTGTTATCCAAGTTCAGGATACGAAAGCGCAGCTACTTGATAAAAATAACATAAATTGATTTATATATAAAAACAATTATTTTATAAATTAAAAAAGTCAAATATATTATATTTAGAAATTTAAGCATATAAACGACTTCCTATTTTAAATTTAAAGACGTCCATGATCGCTGCCAAAAACGTAATTTCCCTGGCTACAGACGCAAGATACGTAAAACATTTTAATAACTTAAAACGACTTTTGAAATTGAACGTATTTGTTTCATTTAGAGGGTCTTTAATGCAAAATTACGAGCTTTTTCTTTGTTATGAGTTCCAAGCAGGTATTCGAAAAAGGTTTTAACTCTTTGTTTGCACAGTGAAAAATGTGTGGAAACTTTGTATTCAATTAAAGTTTACTAACCCAATATACTCCTATTAAAATTGTCAGAAAGGTTTTGTATACAAAGTGCTATTCAAATAATAAATGTGCCACAGCTGCAATGCGAGAGAGTATTGAATATATAGATTACAATAGTATAACCCGGTCCCAATATCTGTGCACCTCGCTGGAATGTGGCGCCTCTCCCGCTTCCCCTGTCACCTCTCCGCGCACTCCCCGGTGCGACAGTACGGTTAGCATCTTCGTTGCCGCTACACGTCCCGATAATTTTGATATTTTCGCTTCATTGTTGTTTTGTTTTTTAATGTTTATTGTTAAGTTTAGACTGTTTACTGTTAAGTTTGGACTGGTTTGGTTGTTATTAAAATTGTTGTAGCTGTTAAACTGAAGTCATGGGAAAAACAATACACAGCGAATCAAGAAATTTAATCTTGAAAGTGCTCAAGTCATAACGAGATGGACACAAACAATTTTTTAAAATGGCTCCGTGAAAAGCTTATACCAAATTTACCGCCGAACGGTATAGTTGTCATAGACAATGCACCCTACCATTCGACGCAGTCGGTGAAAGCGCCCACTAGTGCTGCTCTTAAAGCAGATATGCAAAATTGGCTACGTGAACACAATATTCCATTTAATGACAAAATGACAAAGAGGGAATTGTATCCCATTATACTGAGAACAAAGCCGCCGAAAAAATATGTCGTCGACGATTTGATGCGAGAGCATGGCCAAGAAGTTGTACGTCTGCCACCTTACCATTGTGACCTAAACCCTATCGAATATATATGGAACTTGGTAAAGCAAAGGGTGGCAGATAAAAACATTGACCAATCGGAAAAGAACATAGAACAACTTACAAAAGATGCGATTAAGTCAATTACGCCAGCTGACTGGAAAAAAGAAGTGAATCACGTGGAGAGACTACAGGGAGAATACTGGGAAAAGGATCATCTAGCAGATGACAACATCACACAACTTTTAATATCACTAGGAGAAGACAGTTCGGCGAGTTCAGAAAGTGAGAGTGAGGAAGATACAATGTCAGGCATAAAGTCAATAATTTATAGTGACTGAGTTTAATAATAAATGTTTTTGTAAATTATTGTTTTTTAATAACAAACCCTTCATCAATAATAAATTGATTTGAAAAGGTTAGTAAATTTTTTTTACCTCCACATTTCTCGAAAATATCTTTTTTTCACACCGTACCCAGACCGCCGATATGATGTCACGAGGTCAGGTGCACAGATATTGTGACCGGGTTGTACAGATAATTTATTGATCCGAAGTCATCAGACATTGTTGTGATGAAAAAGACTTTTACTTTTCCACAAATAATACTTAATATTACACTACCCAGCCGGTTTCACAATGTAAGCATAATCAGGGCCTTTTAAATTAAAGTAAGTAAATACATATTTTAACAATGTCTGTACTGCTAGATGTCCGTGCAATAAACGATATATCTGAAGATGCTTTCATAGTGAAACCGGTTGGGTAGTGTATTATTAAATATTATTTGTGGAAAAGTACAACTGTTTTTCATCACAACAATATCTGATAAATTTCACCAAGTGCGGAGAATCTCAACCACAAACTTCCGAAGTCATACATTTTTTCATACAATAAACGAGCCTATGAATTAACATTGATTTACTTGTATTAATCCGTCCCATAGTAACAGAGTTAACAATTGTTTTCATCGACGAAACGACACATCGCGCGTAGTTTGTGAACCACGTTATGCAGAATAAAGTAAACGTTTATTTGTTTACTTTTTTTTTCAAATTTGTTTTTAACTATTCGGAGGTATGAAATTTCTTCACTATTGTAATCTATATACGCACTCCTGTCTCCTATTGCAGCCGTGACAGATGTTTTCTCCGGCTGCTTACGATTCGGCTGCTTTCATCTGTATGCTAACGACTCATTAAAAAGCTACAAAAAATATTAACATGGACTATTCCATTCATTGTTGCATTATAAATATTTAGAATAACTACTTATTAAACGATTAACAGTCGCATTCAGAGATAGGGTAGACACCCGTCTGGATAAGTTGTTGATTAAATCTATTAAATAAATGATTATTATTTTGATTTTATTCTTGTAAGGATGTAAAATCTAATCAGGTACACATCCCTAACAAAATGATAAAGGGTATTATTATGTATGATTACATAATCCAGTTTTTAGATCTTCAGCAGCTGCAAATCTAGTCAGTATTCATAAATGCTAATATAAGAGTTTTTAAGCAGCCTATAAACGTAGGTAAATGCACAAAGCAATCACTTCTTAAGAAGCACTTTAAACTCCTCAGCATTTGACGAAGACTTGATTACGGTTTTCACCAACTTGGTAACTTAAATGTCTGGGTACGCAGCACTTAAGATCTTAAGTTAGCAAACAGTTAGGAAACATCACAGGAGATAAAGTGAGATTGTAGAGCTGTAAGCTTCCAGTTTCATTTCATTTTACATTATATTAGCGGTAGCTCAATCTGTAGGTTGCCAGACTCACAATCTCAAGACCCGATTGTGACTATTGCCGGTCGAGCATGTACAAACGAGTTTTTCTGTGAACTACTGCGAAGGAAAGACACTGTGAGTTAAACTTGGCATGCCCTAATTAGCGTGTATTTGTGCCCGAAAAACGGCAACAAGCTTTGTCCCTTATCATTTCCCGTTGGGACGTAAAATCGTACAAGAGTGTTGACTGTTTTTAGTTAAAGTCTACACTGAGGAACACCTCTGTTACCTCCTCAGATATATACGTATAATGGAGACAGTTTTCTTTTATACTAGCAATTTTAAGGTTTGCAATAAATATTGTTTTTATTATTAGACTCTACATATATGTATGTTTCGTTTTCAAAATAATAAACAAAAATACGTATATAATTGTTACTCGTATACATCAATACATTTTATCCAGGTAAAAATTGATTTTGAATTGCTAAGTACGGCGACAGGGTTCACCAACCATCACGCTGGGGTGTAATAATCGTCGGTGAAAAGTGTACTTCACAGTCCGCACTCGGAATCACCTCTGAATTCATATCGTGACGGTACATATGTAGTAATGTTTTTGTAAGTTTTAATAAAATTAATTTTCTTACCCAGGCTATCATTGTTTAGAGCTCATTGAGTAAAGCAAAAATATTTTTTAATGCTTTTTGATTGTCAGTTTTAAAACATTTTTGTTACGGTATCTATCTGAAAAATAAAACGGATTTTGAAATTTCTGAATGTTTTCTACCATATACCTACAAATACCGAAAACGCTGATTTATTATTTGTTTAAGGGTTACGTATCCAAATACTCGACCAACTTAATTTTGCTGGAACCCTCAGGGCGCGAGTCCTACTAGTACTTGACCGGTTTTTTATGATGTTATTGAAGATTGGCAATAATTGAATTTGAAGTTGGATGTGAAAAAGGATTTGTAAAAAAAATAAGAATCGTTTCTGAAGTGCGCATGTACTAAAGGCAAAATTACCTGAGACTCCCTTTAATACAGTTACATTATATTACAACAAAAGAAGCTCTATTGAAAGAGCCACCTCTCAGACACCTTAACTTCGTTTTCTTTCGAAAATATCTTTCCCATCTTCAGTAATTGAATCTATTAATTCACTGAACTTTAGATACCAACGAGTAAGTAGAAACCGCACCACACAGTCCCATGAATTTGCACATTTTGGTTCATATTCCAACGTGGATAAGGACTTCACTGCAGGGTTTCTTTTTTGAGGTTCTATAGGTAAGAAAAGGTATCTAGAAAACATGTTTATCAGTCTAGGTGTTATTCGCGTGTCTATTGTCTAATTTCATTTGTTGTATGCGTGATTTGTATTGATGTATTGGTAAAGGTAGGAAAATTATATTTTTGACGTCTCAGTTATATTATTGTGTTTTCAAGTTCAAAATCATCAAGTCCAGATTAACTTTTGCCTAAGATTAGAAACTTACAGTTTGTCCAACTCCGTTGGATAAGACATGCTAATAAGTTGGTAGCCTTAATCTGATGTATATTACGGGCAATAATACGAACCCGTGGAAGTACAAGTTATACAATCTTTGTATATTTTTTGTTTCATTCTACAAACATATTTATACGTTTTCCTTTTTTTTTGTTTCACCCGTGTTTGTTCCCAAAGTATTTTGATCCAAAAGTCGGTCGCCCAGGGGGCAATTCCGGGTACACAGTCAAAGTGAGATTTAAAAAATTAGATCTAAAAATGGATGGAGTTCGACTGATTAAATCGGTTTTTATGATCGAGAAAGCTAATTCTACAGACTGAGAATATGCCTACTGGTACTTTATAAAATAAAATAAATATTTGGGAAACAAAAATGCAATAAATTGTGTATAATTTGTTGAACAAAAAACCTTTTTTTATAACGATCTTAAGCCTCTTGGCACTGACCAGATGTCGGAATATACTTAAACCTAAGGGCTCAAAGATCTATTTTATAATGTCACAGACAGAATTCAGGCTTAGGTTTGTAACAAAGAGTACAATAGCAGCACGCTCGTTAAAACTAAACTTTATACCATACTTTAAAACGTTTTGTTTCTACAAAAGAAAGTTGATTGTGGAATCTGTTATTGCTCTCAGAATTCCTTTTGTGTGGACATTTTCTTTTTATGTTCTAGTAACTCCAAGTTCTTTGTCATCCTTTGTTTGTTTCTCTCACTGAAAAAGAATTTAATCATGTGTTAAGAACTATGATATTAAGCGTTCTTTGAAAATCTTTGTTTAAACCTAAACCTTGAAATGTAAGTGATCGAGCGCACTCGAATTTTAATACAATTCAGATAAATCAATATTAACTGGCACAAAAGAGGAAAAAAATATAGGTTCCTACTTGTCTATCAATATTTGACTGATGATGAACTCATCGAAGAGGCTGAAATATGTCGTAAAATGTATTTTTAGAAAATGTTGTTTTTTATATTCTATTCCTCAAGCTAAAAATAATAAGTAGATAGTTAAGACACAAAATATATAGGTACAGACGGCCAGCTACGGCTGACCTTGATTTTAAATACCTACTAAGTACTAATCACATGTATTGCAAAGCGCATACACTCGTGCTGGCTAGTCATAACTGGCATTCTTCCAAATCCTACCAAGATCGTCAAACGTCCACGTGTGTGCGCGCGCACGAAATCGCTGGTTGTAGGGAGCAGGGAGCGTATTTTTGAATCATTAGAATTTCAATTCGCATATGAATCCGCATGATCAGCATACGAAAACTTGAAATCAGTATTTTTGAAAATTCATTCCGTGAATTCTGCAACGAGTGGTCTGACCCACTCGTTTTCTGATTTCAACTAGTAGAATCTACGCAAGGTGAGAACGAAAATGTCGATGAGAGACTGACATTATAACTTTTTAATTTTCGTTCGTAATGGAGGCATTCGTTATCGGTTTTTAAAATCAACGAAAAATAAAATAAATATTGCTTTCCGGTTTATATTTTTTCTGTGTGAAACAAAAATCATTATGATTGATTTCTACTGATTCAAAAATACGTAAAATCGTGACCATTCGTAATGAATTTCGCACGTGAATCGTTTTCGTGCGTGAATACATGATTCACGGCGAGTAATTCAAAAATACCCTCCCAGGCCTGCATGTATTTATTTTGTGGTTAAGATGCATTGACCTCACATAAACAACTAGATACACAGTCTCTAAGAAAAGTTCGTCAGAAAGTGTCTGAACGTGCCACGTGCATAGTAGCAAAAATGCTTGAACCAAATTAATAGAAATAGAAGTATATTTATTTGCCGCAAAACGAATATTTCACAAATTAAATTAAAATTAACAACTTAATCATTTTGTTTGCAAAATGGATCAATGTCAGCATTTGCTGTAAGTTATGAACGTTAATGAAGCGCTGATACACAGATTATGCCGTAATATCGTTAACATAAGATGCAATGTCAGTTAATATTGTCACCCCATAGCAGTGACAAGATGCATCGCGGAAACCTTTTGAGCGAGATTGTGAGTCTATTGTAGTTGTTTATGAGAGGAAATATTTTATGTGTGGAAATATTTTTTCATTTATGCTCAACTTCTCGTTCAATATGATCAGTAAAGAAGGTATAATTTAATATTTCCTGTCTTTTTACACCCGGTTTAATAAGTTTAGTGAATTTTGAAGTCCTCGGAACACTCTAAAGTTTTGATGGATTCTATGCAAATCATTTTAATTTTGCCAGAAACTTTGACACTCTTACGAAAATTTGAAAATCTTGTTGTTGAAAAGTTCAACATCACGCTCGTGTTTTATAAGGTCAAAATAAATGGAATAAAATAAATTTAATTCAAGGAAAATTTACTTTTTCGGTGATTTTTTGTGAAGCTTGAAAAAATATAGATAATCTTCGCTGAGTATCTTTGAGCCGGCGATTATAATACGCGTCCCTAACAAGGAAACTGATTATTTATTGAACGATTATAGTGTGTGTGAGAGAAAGTTCCAAGTAGGTATTGTTCGGTTTAAAAGCGTTCGGAACGCGCAAGTATGTGTCAGATTCTATTTTATTGATATGGCAACACGAGTTGTTAAAAAAGGAAGTGTCATGGACCTTTTTCCGGTGAACTGTCATAATTTTTTCTGGCTCGGACGGTGTGTTTTTAAGAATCAACAAGTGTTGAAAAAAGATAGATAAATATTTCAAGGAAATAACCTGTAACCGTGAAAAAGTGGTGAAATAATCCAATTGATAAGTATCAATTGTGATCCGAATCGTGTGTGAAAGGTTTTGTGGATTTTTATTAACGGTGGACATTGATGCAAACAGATTTTCATTAACACGTTTCACGGAAATCGTGGTAGATGTCTGGGTCGAGCTAGCTCTGGGTTAGGGGTTGTGTTTAGAGAATTCCTCCGGAAGCTGCTGGCGGGGCCAGTAGTTCGTCGAAGACCTGTGACGCGCCAGACCGACGAGAGGAGAACGCTGACTGCCCATGAGCCAGGGTTGGGTCTGGTGATCTGGATCCAGCGCAGAAGTCCCGTTCAGGAAGTAAGGGTGCACCTGAATGTAAGTTCCTTCATTTATCCGTTCGACGGAATTTAGTAGTTAAGAACCCCCTTTGTGTGGAAAGCCCCTTTCAGACAGAGTGTAGTCTTTTTTCTATACCGATGGGCCCAGCACTAGACAAACTAAATCACAGCTGTTGAAAGGGGGGTTTTTCATACAGGTATGATATTCAAATACTCTCGCAAATTACTATAATAAAAGAGCTTCATTAGAACATGTGGTTTATGGGGCTCCATAATTCTAAACTTCTGTCCTGCTCTAACGCTTTTGTCTTCTAATTGTCTATCCTGCTCTAATTAACTGCCGCGCACGCAAACCTCCAATTATTTTGATATTCCAGCTGCATTACGATACTAACTATTATTTATGTGCTTAATGAAGATTTAAAATAAAAAGGATTTTATAGACCTTTTCCATGACGATAGCAGAGCCCAAAACGTCATAGAGGAAAATTCATTGCGTCAAAAAAAAAGTGAAGGCTGTTTTTTCAGTTTAAAACAGTAGTCTTTTCAAACTAATAAAGTGAAAATATCAATAACGACTCTACATAATATGAAACTTTTATCTTATACCTACAAAGACACGCGTTTTTCTTAAAACGCTCTCGTGTGAATTTATATTTAATATTTTGCACTAAAACCAGCATTATTCAACCTTTTCTGATTAGTCACATACAATACGCGGATGCACACTTTTTCAGATATGTTTCTCTCTTTCGTTGTGCGATGGACATATTGCGCCTTAAATTAAGGTTAGTCCTGTCAAAAAAGTTTAGTTGTGTTACACCGAATCCGAATCGACACCAATAATGTCATCCAACCTCTTATTTTCTTTGCAACACCGTCAAAGTCAATGTATGTAGTTCGTGCCTACCAGTTATTAACACAATTTTTTATACTTATATTCAGCAATAAAGATGTATGATGATGAGCGTTCAGAAAAACTGCTATGAAATTTTATTATTATAATTTTTTCAACAAATTATTTTTTTAGTCTTACCTTCATCGAATAAGCTTGTAACCAGAGCTTGGGCAACAGCCCCATTAAATTTATCATTCCACAAGTTAATTGTGAAAGTAACATTTCTACTCTGGCTGATTGGTATCCTCGTGTTTCATTTGTAACGTGAACGCCCAAAACGTAAGTAAAAGAAGAAGTTGAGAATCTCGGTGGAAAATGCACATCATAATATTGTTTTCCTTACTCTTGAATAAAAAATTTGCAATAAATGCGTTTTATAGCAGTTCGCGCAAACTGCTTGTTAATAGTTAGATGATCACATGAAAATTATTCAATTTTATGTGTTACATTTTAGATGCATTACATTACAACTGTAAACATGCTTTTAAGTTTGTTAATGTAATGCAAATTGTAATACATTAAAGTACGTAATTTTTTGTGAAGATTTTATTATTAATAAACTATTTCCGCAAGTTGCTTTAAAACACATTTATTGCATTTTTTTTATTCAAAGGAGAACAATACTATGATGTGCATTTTGTACCGAGGTAAAAAGTTACCCCCTTAATGCACTCGGATTTAAACATTATGGGCGACTATGCTCTCAGGGGTGCAATGGTTTGAGACAATATTCTTCAAATTGATTGTTATATGGCTATTCAGCTCAGTAAATTAGCCCGTTTGACAATTGAAATCGTACATTTTTGGCTGTCAAATTAATACAATTGTCTTGTTTTATTGTTGACAACCAAAAACGTAAGATTTCAATCGTCAAACGGGCTAATCTGATTAACGGAAAAGCCACATGACAATCGAATTTGATACACGGAGAGAAAAATCTAGCTGTTATAATAAGACACTCTTATTGCAAAATTAGCAGCAAGAACGAGTTTATTTTACTAACAACAACTGTAATAGTAGATTACACAACAAGTGAAAAAAAAGGGAATTTCTTTCGAGGCTCAAAGGTGGTTCCCGAGAGGAGCGAAGGATCCTAAAGTTGAATCCCGAGCGAAGCTAGAGTAGAATCCTGAGCGGAGCGAGGGATCCAAGAGCCGAGATAGAACTTTTTTTCACGAGTTATGTACTATACTTTTCACCATTGACTATGAGAAAATAAACAGTACCATATTAACTATTTGAATCAAATTTTATTATACTTACAACCAATCGGTACATAGTAAATTAATAAGAGAGCAAACAATGAAAAATAAGCTCTAGATTTTAACAGCAAAATTAGAACAGTTGTTTTTTTATTTCTGGTCTTTTTTCCAAGCGGCCAGCCAGTACGTTTTGGTACGTGCATTCACGCTTGTTCCAAATTTAAAATGCTTTATTCGGGCATTTTTACGGAACATAGAATGTAGTGATTGCAAGAAGTTTATAGTTTATAGCTTCTCGGGTAATTATGTTTTAAGATGGCTTTATGGTCACAGATACCTTTGCCATGCCTTTGCCTATCCAAAAAGTTTAAAAAGTTACTTGTTTTCACTCAGTGAGGAAAAGAGCGTTTTATTCACTGTTTTTGGTGAACCAATAACCCCTTTTCGAATAGTAATGGTGAAAAGAATAATTATAATATTATTGCAATAACAATTGCATCGAAACTCTTGTAGTTTATTTTAAGAGAATAGGTTCCGATTGCATTGATCGCTGTTACTACATGCCGAAAAACCTGCAGTGCGAAAGGGACGAATTCTGGAAAATTATCAAGATGACGACTTTTATCACGAATTTTATTATTTAAAAAAAAACTAAAGTTTGTATCAAATATCTGTTCGGATAACAGTATAATAAAGTTTATACAGATTTTAATTAATAAATAATATAATATGATTTTGCTCAAATAATGTTAAAACTCGACATGAAACCTTTTTTTGGAGTCATCTTTGATTTTTTATGGCTCAATGTTGGAATGACTTCTGAAGATTCTGTTTTGATAAGAGTGTACATTATATTCTTGACAAAAGTCCAAATTTTTTTCAAATATCTAGTATTGCTAGATTCTTCAAACAAGGAAGAATAAATTATGGTTTTTCGGAACCTATCCTCTTAAAATAACTGTACTAGTATTGAGCGTGTAGGCTTAGATAAAACAAAAAAAAAGATACGGTACCCCACTTCTCGGGCATGGCACTGCAAATATAGGCCTAATGGGCCTGTTTTGTGTAGCTTGTCTCGCTCGCGCCACTGTCGTAGCATAATGCTTTATCTCTATCGTTCGGTAGCGCGTGTTTGAAAAAGAGGTCCATTTTTCAGTTGACGATAATAAGAACGTACGGTCTCTACCTTTATATCAATGACCTCAGGTATGTTTGCAAATGGACTGCCTGATTTCATAGTTTTCTTTTTTTTGTTCAATGTAACAGAAACTTTTCCGTTGTCCTGCGCATTCCTTTTATAAACGAGTTCCATTTCTTAGAGAAATCCAAAAACAAGAAATACAACGACAAAAAGCGTAAACGAAACACCGCCATTCTACTTCATAAATATACATAAGGTATGAAGAAGAGCCAGGATTTACTCACGCGACCCACTGCCCGCTACTTTCGCCTTTATTAACAAAATAAAAGAGGAAAACCAACTTTAAAACCATTGAAATGAGATCTAAAATTAACTGCCCACGTTAGTGCGTGGTGCAAGCAAAAAAAGATAGCGGGAAGGAAGTAAGTGGAAGTAGAATTAAGGGAATTAACTTTGTAATACATGCTACGATTGTTTTGTGTGGTAGGTAAATTATTTTTCAATGCAAGTGCGAGTGTACCCATGTAAAGACCCATTTTATATGCATCAAAACTCTTGGTAAAGTAATTTTATCGCACTAGTGTTTTGATTTTATTTATTGATAGAACGTAACCGGAAACCTTTCCTTGTGTGCCACAGATGTTATTAATACAGTTTTTTTACTTTTTGGAGGCTGGTACTCAGTCTTTTTGAGGAAGGCATAATTTTCAGAAATTGTAGTTTTAATGTATCTATAAATTACAAAAGAACATTTCGAGTCACTTAAAATTTCGCATACAGCATCGGGAGTCATTATTATTATCACAATCATCGCTTTTAGATTATAATAATAGTTCTTTGTTATGTGTTTGCACACAGAAACATTTCGTAACCCATCCGCACGCATGTTTTATTACGTGTTTTGGAACATGTTTATTTCCATCAAGTTGGCAAATTGCGTGCAGAGAAAAACAACGCCAGTCTAAAAGTTTTTTTTTGAAGTATTTGTTGTTTGTTTCTTAAATATAAGGTGCTCTAAAAATATTTGCCACGGCTGTAATGGGAGAGTGTATTGTGTATATAGATTACAATAGTAACGATATTTTATTGATCTAACGGCATACATTTTTTCATACAAAATAATGTGCGTTTAAGTTAGAATTGATTTACTTGCATGAAACCGTCCTGTAATAACACAAAACAGTTGGAAAGAGGTAGAAATTATTTTCATTGATGAAAAAACACATCGCTCGTAGTTTGCGAATCACTTTATGCCGAAAAAAGTTAATATTTAATTATTTACTTTATTTGCTCAAAGTCATATAAATATACCGTCGTACAAAATTTCTTCACTATTGTAATCTACATACACAATACTTTCTCTCATTGCAGCCGTGGCAGATAATTTTAGAGCACCTTATATATTTTTTATACACTCACACTATGCATTGAAAAATGTAATATGATACACTTGGGTAAGTGCAATAACTTACTCGTTACGTTTATAACGCTCGCTACGCTCGTGTTTCAAATCGTCTTCGTAAGTTATTTTCTCCTTACCGCATTCGTAATATAAACTACTAGGTATTACTAAAGCGGCAGGCTTGGGTGAGATACTCGTAATAAGAGAGAAACGAAAAAAAAAACAACAAAATAACAAAAAAATCTAAATAAACGTATCATTATAATAATTAACATCGCCTGAAGATGTAATATTTATTTTTGCACCGGGTAAGTCAATTACCTCTTCTTAAATAAGCCTTTAACATGCTTCTTTTTGAATTCATTTTTATCACGGAAATCGACTTGAATTTGTTGTATAATACAGCCGCCATTAGATATGAATGATGATTATTTTTCAATTTTGACGAATTTAAACGCTTACTACCATTTTTGTCAATATTGAAATATTGTTATTAAAATATTAAAGGATAAATAAATAAATTGTAAAATTTTCATTTTGTTGATGTGTTAAACTTATATTTAGTAGCAATGTAACTCAAAAATAAATACAAAACCCAATTAAAGGGGTAACAAAATAATATACCTACCAGTAATTTTTAATAACTTTGTAAAGACTCGTATCTGGATGGACGGATTAATCCCTAAAATCGCCAATTCTTAGTTCTTTCAACCAATCTAAAAGTAGATATTAGCGCCCATCGGCTGGTCGACTCAATGTACTGTAAAGGCCACTGACTGAGTGACGATGAATGTAAATGAGAGTTGATCATGACCACTTACTTTCTACATGTTATTCCGGCTCTATGACAAATGAATGAAAAAAAAAATCAAACGAATCATTCCGTGACGTCACAAAAATACCAAGTTGAGTGCTCGATCATGCATTAAGCATGAAAATCAATGTAAAATCATAATAGTAGTTTATGAAATGAAAAATTTGAACAGCATTGCTAACACACATCTTTATTCTAGAGCGTAGTCTTTCTAATTAATTCTCTTGTATTAATAAATAACTACTTTATAAGATCGTATTATCGATAATGTAAGCAAACTAAAACCTGTTGCCAGAAACCACGCGCAAGTAGGCGAGATTTTTAGTAGTATTACACGAGTTTTTTAAAACCTAGTTGGGTACCTATACGCTGTTTTTGATTTTACAATTTAAAGATTGTTCGTCATTTTCGTTGGTGTTTCCAGAATGTCATACGGAGTGAATTTCTGCTCAGTATTGCTGCTGTAAGACAGTCTCGCCTGGAATAAAACTTTAGATAAACTATAGCGCCAAAATCCAGCAGTCAACCGTGCATATGAGACAAAGGGCTTGGTTACGAGTTCAACTATCGTCCAAAATAAAGAATGGTCTTTATTTTAGAGCTAGGTCGCACCGCCTCAAAACATAATAATGAAACCTCCTTGGTCGAACCATTGTATTTTAATGTATCTTTTTAAGTATTATTTTGTCACATTTTTGTTTTACATTTGAACTGCATATAAATAATCAGGATTTTACGAAATAGTATGTGGCGGTAACATTTATGCCATCAAAAACAAAACTTGTACAAAAACCAAGTCTCGCAACTTAGTTCTTCTACCGTAAAAAGTTGTGAGATCCATGTAAATCCAAGTCGGTTAATTTATTCAGTCCCTACTCAAGGGACTTTCTGTCTTAAGTTATTACATAATTAGCTAACCTAACAACATCTTAGAGTGACCGTATCAATATTAAAATCTTTTAAGTTTTAAATAAACAGATTGACTTGGCCATCGCATGAAAACACAATGTATCTCACAAGTAATACATATTACATTAAATTAGATTATTTAGTGCGATTGCCAAGTCTGTTTCTTAAAACATAAAAGATTTTATCTATTTATTTAAAACATAAAGTACCTGAGAGTTTTGATGATCGGTCAGTCAGTCAGTCAGTCAGTGAGTGAGTGACAAATTGAGAAACATTGACTAGCTATAATTCTTAAACTAAAGTGCGCGCCAGATAAGTCGGCGCGTGACCAAAATCATAAATCGCAGGCCGCCAAGTTGTTGTAATGTCAGACCCACGTTCATTAATTAACACTTTCGTCAGGTTCCGACACTGACAGCAGGATAGCGTATACAATTTTCAAAGCGTGCGACAGAGATGGCATTAGATGGTAGGGCCGTGCCGTTTTTTAACTCGACTTGGCGGGGGCACTGCCGTGCCCCCAGATTTATAACATAATAATTAGTGCCAAATTAGAATCAAAATGATCGAAAACCTTTAAATTGTATAATGGAACTGATTACCAAAACTTTTTGTAATGATCGGTTACCTCTTAAATTTAAAATTCTACATAATATAGAAAACAGTAAATATTTTTAATGGTTCAATGGTTGTTCTAGATTCCCAACACCCCATAAATCAAAATATTTAGTGTTATAAATTTTATTCAGAATTCCGTAGATAGGGAGCAGAGAATTATCAAAACTAACAAACGCGGGGCTATGACGACACAATGTTTGTTTAAAAGGTAAAGGATTACTTTATATATTTTATGAGTATGTATGTTTTATCATTAACTAGCCTTTGCCCGCGGCTCCACCCGCTTTTATACAATCTCTGCCCCATTTTCGGCTTTAACGTTATTTTATGAACACCTCTTATAGCCTTTGTGTTGACCAGTGTCACTACGGTAATAATAAACAAACCGCGTCCAAATCCGTGGAGTGGTTCTCGAGTTAAAAACGTTTATTTAATCTTTGCCCCTTTTTCAACTTTGGCGTTATTTTGTGAACATCTTTTTTAAGCTGTATATTGACCGGGGTCACTACGGTGATAATAAAAAATACCGACTTGAAATCCGTTAAGTGGTTCTCGAGTTAAAACAAAACATAAACAGACAGACAGACCAAAAATCTAAAAATTGTGGTTCTTGTCTCAGTACAATACTAAAACTCATTTCATTTAAAATTTCGCAAAAATATTCAATACACAGACACTACTTTTGTACTACTTTATTATTAGTAAAGATGAATTTGATAACTCAGCCTGTATTTATGCCTGAAAACCTAAATCAACACTTAAATATAAGCTCCGTACTTTTGCTATATTTAAAATAATTTAACCGAGAATATAATTTAACTAGTTGATAATAAGTTGTTCGGCATAATTTTAATTAGGAAAACATAAGAAAATACAAACAGATTACAAAGATTCTCATGATAAGAACAAGTAGCCATTTACCTGTGGCCGGCTTCGGGCGCTTTTCCTCCACCTTTTAGAACTCTTGAAGAGTTTCGCTGAATATGAAAACCAAATAAGCTTATTTACTAGATTCGAAAAGTTTTGTTTATTAAAAACCAGGTTTATTCAGGGTCAGATTGCTTATTTATTCTTTGGTAATTAACTAATGTATCCAGTTTCAGAGATGGTTGTTGTTAATAATTAAAAAGTAACAAAAACGTAAGCAGTAGGGATTTGTAGATTTATTTTGGCTCTGTTTAAAAGGTTGTCACTAGACGAAAATATTTCTCTAAAAATATATTATGTTAAACACATTTTTTCATAAAAATGTTTATGATATTGATAGGATTTGTTAAAAATAACTAACGACAAACAAGGCGGCGACTACTTCTGTAACACCCAATTTAAGTAACATCTTATTTTCAAAGAATTTCACTAGGCATGACCTAAGGTTCAGTGAAAATTGTGTTTGCTCTAGAAAATTCTTATGCGGTCGATTAAATAATGAAATACCACAATTTTCTTCGTTACCTTAAAGCACTCAGCAAACAGACGTTTAACCGAGCTCAATTTAAGTACGGTTATAAAGAAAGTATTAATAATTGTACCAAAATGAAAGCTAATTTTAAATAGCTATACAAACAAAGCATAAATTAAGTTTTGGCTTATTTAAGTAAACTGTAACTAGCTGGTCGCTCTTATGTTGCGAACTATTTGACCAGAGTTTTGTTTGTATTTGTTATTGGCAAGAAATACTGGTTAAACCATATCAATATTTACTGTTTTAGTTGATTAATTTTTGTCGAGGCCTTTTATGAGTGTGAAGTCGAAAATATGTCGATGTTTTTACACAGTTGTACCAAATAAATTAAGCACGTCGTCGGTAATGTTCGATTTTAGAGAATTCCAACTTACCCAACATGAATGAAAATGAGAATTAAGAAGCCTGAAGTCGGCGGCTTGAAGTCAGTCGCGTATGCTTGCTTCATTCTACATTCAACTTCAGATTATAGAGCACTGACTGACTGTTATTGGTTGGCCCAAACGTTCATTTCCCGAACTCGTACGAAACTAACCGAACACGGTGTGAGAGGCAAGCTAACTCGAGACAACCTTCATGTTTTGAAAAAAACTCGAGAATGGTTTTGGTCGTTCCTATGATTTCAGGAGAAATATCACAAAAATCGAAATGAAACAAAAATATTTTTCAATAGTACCGGGTGTAAAAACAAAGGCAAGAATCCTTTATGGGCGTGTTAGTATGATCGGTAAAGATATTATTTTAAACACTGGGATCTCTAAATAAAGTACCAGTACCTATTTTCTTTACTCAAAATACACTAATCGCGTGGACACCCGCACTGCTCACTGGCCACTCGGATGAGGGATGCGGGTTGCGGGGTGCAATTAGGTGTGTGGGGAGGCCGGTGAGCTGCGTAGCCATAGCTTAGAAAAATGATGGAATTTTTAGTGAAAATTCAAGGTATTTTTTTTTTCTCGTAATGACATCACATTCGTGTATACTTTCATACCCTAACGGGATTCTTGACTTTGCATTTACACCTTGTATAAAATATACTATGCTGTGAAACTAAAATTATATAATTTGTTGTTTCGCTTCTAGGTCATTACGGTACATAAACATTCATCAAAACATGTGTAAAATCCAGGACTTTTATACGCTTGTAACTTTTGTATGTATTTGATTTTGATGAACATTGTATGGGATATGTTGAAAAAGAAAATATAATGGGCAAGTACCTATAAATAAGGATGTGATCAGCGAACTGCGCTAGTATGGGAGTTCAGGCGAATAGAGTCACCTTAATACTTTATTTTGCATGTAGGCACATAAATACACTTATCGCACGTTAATAATTAAAATTATTTAATTTAGATAAGAAAAAACAACTATTAAGTTAGGTTTTGGGTTTGTTTATATTTAATTAGTCAATACACACACATTAACTAAATTAAAGGTATATTTAATTTATACTGGATGGATTCGATTGATGGTTCTTGGTGGAATATAATGGAATTTAATTTATACAATACTGTATATACGGTACATATGATAGCTACCCATACACTAAATACTAATACGTTACAAATACATGCCTACCTCCGCCCATTCGATTAGTTAGGAAGAAGGGTAAGAGACTTAGCAAGATCATGTCTTTTTTCCTACAATAATTATTTTAATATCTGGCCAAAAGTAAGGTTTAAATAAGAATAAAAACACAACGAAATGACTATAGGTATATTATCTTTTTATCCTCCCTTTCTATCACTCCTTTCATCTTTTACAGTCAGAATAAATTGTGTAACAGATTATTAATTTTGGACTTTGTTGCCATTAGTGATGGTTACAAAATTAATTGTATTTGCGAATATGTGAGTAGCCTTAAAACATGCCAAATAACAACAACATAGATGAAATAGCAACATCAAGACGATACAAAACGATCCACTAAAATGATGACAATTCGAATCCCGTAAGAGACCCTTATTTTATTATTTGTTGCTTTGCTTTCGAATAATATTAAGAATTTTAACAAACTTGAAACTTGTATGTATTACCGTCTTTAAGACAGAGTTGAAAAAAAAATGACGTTGAAAAAATGCTAATTTCTTGAAATTTCCAGTATAGGGACCTCAAAAGATTTTATTATTTTATTTTTGTTATTTTCCTTGGCATACTCGTAGTAACTTATTCTTGGAAAATTTCTACTATCTACCTTTTACGGCTGAATCTGTAGAACCCTATGACAGACGGACAGACAGACAGCGGAGGCTTAGTAATAGGGTTCCGTTTGGCTTGGCACCCTTCTGGTACGGAACCCTTAAAACAGTACTACGTAATAAAGAGCTGGGTTATAAAAAGCCTAGGCTCAAAAATATTTTGGAAAAACAACCATCCATTTGTTAGGACTGTTCATTAAATTGGATCTCCAACAAATTGCTACAATCATTCACTTCTGTTATCCTTGTATTGAATCTTTTTTCTCTGCTTGCTTGATTTTTTTAAGCCTTTGAGCATCCCGTCGTGGTGAAAACGAAAGACTTTCTGATCAACTAATATAATGCAAAATAAAAACTTGAATCTACAAAATAATATATAAATATAATTTTTATGTTAACGAGTCATTACACTATAGTGATCAATGTATTGAATATTTTTTAAATTCACATTGGGCTTAGCCGTACCTGATGATGGCACGTAGGATAACGCGCGCTCACCCAGAAGGAACCTATTTAAATACTCTTCTTGTAAGGTGCGTTCCTGACCTAAATTAGCAACTCGATGTTTGTCGGTACAAATATCGACGAAAGAGACATTGAAATAACGTTCATGTCAGCACGCACTGCAAGTTGCGAATAGCGCAGATTAGGCGAAAATAGTACTTTTCACATGGACGCGATTATTAATTCGAAAATTTCATTTGTGTTATATTTTAATTATCAAATTCTCTAACCATTCGTGTTTTGATCGAAAATAAATAACGTCAATTTGAGATGTAGTTTCATGAAATCAGTAAATATTTCTAACTTCAGTCATTTTTTCGAAAGCAGATATCTTAATAAGGTATTCATAAGTTAGAACATAATTAATTTGTGGAATTGCACGGCAATATAATGGAGATAAGTGGAGTATTTTTAATTTATTTTTATGCCTATATACTGTCGAGTTAAAAGGAAGCAAGAAAGGGCTTCGCACGGTATTTTGCTGGGGGACGCGCGTTAAAGGAATCTGTGTTATGATTATAATTCCCCGGAAATACGGACACTGCGCAAGGAGTTCCACATCTCAGCTGTACGGATAATGGACGAAGATTTCTAGCTGTTGGAATACTGACAATATACAGGTTGAAAATGAGCCCCCTAGCTATAACAAAGGAAACTGTTCTATGTTCGAAATTTAAAAAAATTGTTTTATTACTTTTGCCATGATTCTTAATAATAAAAAAAGATATTAACCGTCAAAAGTTGCACTAATACCCCGGTGATAGCATAGAGAAAATTTTCTCTGTGGATGACCCCAGAGACGACGCTCCACGTAGCCAAAGCTACATAGCCTTGTGCGCATTATTTTTAGTGATTCTGATTCATAGATTTCAATAAAGCTAGAGGGTTAATTTTCAACCTGTTTGGGTTAAACTTTGCGGCGCGTCGAATGTTCTGGTAGTAGAGAGGTGATGACAGAATAGGGTCGTGTAATTCTGCGCACATTCTCGAAAATATAGCCTATAAAATACCGGGAGGCAAGCAATCCTTCGACGGTGTTCAAGGTTTCGATAACGGCACCCATAAATAACCGGTTCGTCACCATATCTTATTTCGCAGCGCTGATTCGAATCCAGAGCAGCCAGCTCGGCTAGCTCGCAGAGCCTTCCGAAAAGTGGCTGCAGTACTCAATGTACAACCGAACTTGAGCTTTGGGAGCGATTTTAACCTTCGAAACGATGAGCTCCCGAAGTTAGGGTTATACAAGGCCATACCTAACAACTTGAGATGGTCTGTGATTGGTACAGGTAACTTAGAAAGTCGGAGTCAGGGTGAAAGGCATCCTTTTGGCGCTGAATAGACACGCTGGTTTGGTGTCAGTAAAATTGACCAAGTTAGTATCACCCCAGTTGGGGTTATATAAATTTGCTCTACCATGTCGTCTGATAATATTTTTTCTAAAAGAAATCGTTTTTATTTTGTAATGCATTGTAAAACGTAAGAGCTTCATGTAGTGGCTTTTGAAAACAATCATACTCGTATAAATTATTCATTTCATTTTCACAAAAGTCATTTTGTCAGATTTTGTATTCATATGAACAGAATTATGGGTCAAAAGAAAGTGACCAGTAGTCCGTAACTTTCTTTTAAAAGTTGAATGACGTCGACGCCGTTAAATATGCTAACCATCCTCTCGGAATTTACCGATGACAAATATATGACAAGTGTATGGAACAGGAAAGTTGAAAGTGAACTAAAATTGTACAGTACTGTGAAGTACCTATGTAAAATTGTAAAAAAATGGCTACTCTACGGTCCCACTTTCGACATTTGGAACTTTTAGTGACATTATTAATTAATGTAAATGATAGATCGTTGTCTTTATCTACGATTACACTAATTATAAAGTAGTACGCATATCGTGTCTGCACATTGATTATTAGGTTATTCTTACTGTACTGAGGCCGACATTTTTTTTTTAATTTTTTCTGTCTTTATGTTTCGTTTTAACTCGAGAACTACGCAATGGATGCGTTTTTTATTATTATCACCGTTGTTCATAAAATAAAATAAAACAACGCTAAGCTGAAAACGGGGCAAAGATTGAATAAACGCTTTTAACTCGGGAACCACTCAATGGATTTGGATGTGACTCTGCCAACACATAGGCTATAAATAAGGGATGTTCATAAAATAACGCCCAAGACGAAAATGGGGCAAAGATTGAATAAGCCCGGGCGGAGCCGAGGGCAAAGGCGAGGACGAGGACGAGGACGAGGGCGAGGGCACTAATAATAAAGTATATATATCATATACATAATACATATATACGAGCTATATAAGAGGTGTTCATAAAATAACACCCAAACCGAAAACGGGGCAGTGTTACTTACAGTGAAAACACTGACACTTTAGTAATGGATGAGAATATTCCAAAAGAGCGATTGTATTCTCCCTCTATTTTGAAAGGTAAAATATACGAGGCGTTTGAAAGAAGTTTTAAAATAATGCCTTATCTTGTGATATTTTTACGTTTTCTGCCATTAGATGTCATACCGAGAGGTGAAATTGATGGCAAACAAGAGCTACGATTTGAAGTATTGGTTGGGTGGACGAAAAATAAGGGAAAAAAATGGTCAAGTACTTGTAGGACACGTACCCTGAGTACCGTTTAAAACACAAATGTATTTCACGATAAATTAACAAACTTGACACTTATGATCTAATAAACTCCATGAATCCAAATATATTGGCATATAAACTTTTCAAATACCTATAATAAATTATCTATATTTTCAGATAATATTTTCCTGTATGTATTGTATGATTTTTCTACTTTCCTACATGTTTTCCTAATTGTGTATGGAATTTTAAGTTTCTCAGTCAAACACTATAAAAGGCTTTCATGGTGAGCCAATTTGTATGAAATTAATTACGTAAAGCGTAACAACTTTCTTTCACATTAAGTTAGAAGCCTGATTTTTTATCAATAGTATGAGGCCGTAAACTTTTGTTAGAGGTATCAGTTTCAGATTGATATCTCTCACGGACCCCGAAAAAAAGATCATCACAGACAGACGGACAGACACAGGGTTCTGTTTTACACTTTAATGTACGGAACCCTAAAAAGGAACTTAAGATATCTAAAGACGATGTCCATTTGTCTACAGCATTACACTTAATGACTCGTATTTGATCCTTATTTTCGTCGTATTTATTATTACAGAAAGAGTAGGTATGTGATATGACCGCAAAAAGAAATGATTCTATGTTTGGTCTTTTCAGTACCAATGCCGCAAAACAAAATAATGTAATTGGTACAGATGCATAATTTTGTAACAAAAAAATTAAAAAACATTTAAGACAATCTTAGTGCCAAATACGAAGGTATACAAGTGTATAGAGATAACGCGCGAATTGAATGCAGAGCTAAGGAATGCGCTATAAACACATACAGCAGTTTTCTCTGCGCACACAGATAGAAACACAGACAGACAGACAGATGGACGGACATGGCGAAACTATAAGATTTTCTTGTTGACTATGGAACCTTAATAAAAAGTAATCCATTAATTCAAACAAATTATACACCTTATTTGAGGACCTTTTTCAAATTTATAGAACTACTTTTGCTATGGAACCAATCCGAAGCCGAGAAAATAAAACAGCTCTGCTATATAAGGTGACTTTTATTTATACAGCTAAACAAATACTGGAGGCTTGGTAAGTGATCGGTAACAGGGATCGATAACACTCTGCTAATTTCGCAAAATAAAATCTCGACGTCCCATATAAATTGACTCGGGGCTGGGCTTGCGTTTGTAAGAAACACGAAAAAAATAATTTACGAATTTCACAAAAAGGGTCATTGATCCTTGTTACTGAGCACTTACCGAGTCTTCAGTAAGAATTTAGCTGCATAAATTAAAGTCACCGTATATATCTCGGAAATATTTCACTTTTCTATGAATCAGCTGACACTATTGCCTTCACAGTAAAAGTGGTCATATTGAATGAGCTCTTCAGATATGACCAAACCCTTCACTTACACAGTTTATATGGTGTAGTCCAAATTTAAAGAATAAAATTGATTAGCTTATAAACAATATCTGTGAAAGATCCAAATTTATTCATAATTTCTTTCGTTTATTATTACCGATAGTTAAAAGAAACAGTTGTTGACACTTGGTTTAACAAGAAATTAGAGTGGAATAACGAAGAAAACCTACAGTCCTACACGTTGAATTTACCGTTACCTGTTTAGTATGTAACCTAACACGTACAAATATAATATGCAACCTAACAAGCGTAAATATATATGTGTGTAATCTCACAAGTTATAAATTTTACTGACTTGAGCTGTCTCGCGGTTCACGACGATTCAATGTCATAGTCATGTCTAGAGTAATGTCTAGCTCAGTGTGTTTTAAGATCGCACTGTTAGGTAAGCTATAAATCTAATAATAAAATACAGTTTCTTGAAACAGTTTGCTTGACATTTTCTGATAAATGGATGAGAGCAATGCGGTTTCAAACACTTTATTTTTTCTCTGTTGACAATGACAATGGCAACTCATATATCTAACGTTTATGTATTTATCTACCTGAGTACGTATCATTTTACTTTCGGATTAAACCGCTAGACTGGGTGGGTACGTCTCCCTGCCTTGCCTAGATCTAAAGGTGGATTTAATAAAATGGCTGGTAATTTTTTCATTTTTTTGGGTTTTTCTTTGTTCGCATCTTAAAACATTTCCGAAACGTATTTTTTAACGAAGGATAATTTGATTTCTATTTATATGTCGCAGTAAAGTAGTTAAATCAGAGAGTTAGTTGAATCTCTAGAGAGTTAATTAAAGATCGACATTCAATCAAGTTGCTAGCATTTTGATTCAAATAAAGCAGCGTCGAAAACGTTTAACTATCTGTCTGACCGAAAGCCAGCGTGTTGATTGATTAATAATGTAAAACAAGATGATGGCTCTGAGTTGTTTCATAATGTTCAAACCTGACCTAACGTACTGTTTTTAAATACATTTTGACCTATCCATTATGCACCTATTTAGTATCCTACTCGGGGACGCCTCGCTCCGCTCCGCTTCGCTCGGCTCTGAGTTGTTTCATAATGTTCAAACCTAACCTAACCTAGTGTTTTTAAATACATTTCGACCTATCCATTATGCGACTATTTAGTATCCTACTCGGGGACGCCTCACAAAGGTCACCCTACCAAAGTTGAAATGCGCCTAGGAACGTTTAGGAAACTCGTTAAACGTTTCGTTCACTCACTTGTCTGACGGAACTTTAGCGACTTGATTGAATGTCGATCTTTAATTAACTCTCTAGACATTCAACTAACTCTCTGATTTAACTACTTTACTGCGACATATAGATAACGAGATTTTGCGCGTGACTTCGTCGAATTTTCAAAAATCCTTTCTTAGCGGATGCCTACGTCATTACAACTATCTGTATGCCAAATTTCAGCGAATTCCGTTCTGTAGTTCCGGCATGTGCGTTGATAGATGAGTCAGTCAAGGTTTGCCTTATATATATTCAGAAGATTACGTCTTTTAGTTATTCATTATTTGTTGATCGAGATAAATTTATGCTTATTTGATCTAAATAATAAAAATATTAAATCGTAGGTGAATGCGCTGCCATTATTGATAATGATAATATACGAGTATTATTATGATACCCGTATCTATGGCCCATTTCTTCCAACCTCTGCAATTGAGTAAAGAGGCTACATAAGAAGTATAATACGGTTGTATATCTGACACTCGGATAAACACGACCCGCTGCTTTTTTTGTTTTTAAACCAAACAAAGGATTTTTTATATTTCTTAAATAAAAAAACTCATTTTTTTTTCACATTTTGGGAGTTTTGTTAATGTGAGAATGGTAAACCGATATATTTCCCGGATTAAAAAGTACATGAATTAACAAACAAACAATCAATTTTTTTTATGTCTCATGGGAAATATCAGTGGCGTGCGGCGTGCATAGAACTTTTTGCTGGAAATGCAATGAGGAGGTCAAGTTTGACAATAGAAAATATGAAAACAATAAAAAAATCATTATTTGTATAACGCCAGGGTAGGCGTACCCTAGAGTACCTACTGATTTCATACATACATTTTTTTATTGGTTTTTAATTTTTTTTCATTTTATTTTTATCTTAAAACTAGACCTACTGATTGCTTTTGTACACAGAATATGTATTCAAAATTTTAAATGTTATGTGTTCTTTTATAAATATTAAAGCCACAAACACAAATTTTTGAATTTTTGTCTGTCTGTCTGTTTGTTTCTTTTTGACTCGGGAACAACTCAACGGATTTAGATTCGGTTTTTCTTATCATCATCATAGTAAAACCTGGTCAGCAAATAGGCTAAAAGGGGTCTTGATAAAATAACGCTTTAGCCAAAAACGGGGCGGAAATTGCTTCGCACGTCACTGTATGTACCATCAGCAAGATTCCCGCCTATCCAGTTTCAAAACTTTGTTGCTTGTTTGTGGCGATCTCAGCTAGCACCGCCTTTTATTTTATTTACCAATGAATGTATATGAGTCATATAAACTCATCATCATCATCATCATCAGCCTACTTTACATCAGTCCACTGCTGGACATTGGTCTCAAATATACACCTATTATACTATACGAGTATATATGTATACACTCATTGGTAAATAAAATAAAAGGTGGGGCTAGCTGAGATCGCCACATGGATCATTCCATTGCCAGTAAACATACTAACACAGCTACATCAGATGAAGAAATTTTTGACTGAATTGAAAAGATTAATAACTCGATAAATATTAATTTTAGTTGCATTTGCATGCCGAACATAAGAACCCACTCTTGTTTGGAAGTCGGTTGAAGGAGTATTTTTTTTTATATTTGAATTAATTTCCGTGGTGTACTATAGATACATATTGAAAAAGAGATGATAATTTTATTATAAAAAGGAAAATAGTTTTACAGCTCTATATACTCGTAGTTCACACGGAAATCAAGAGAAAACAAAAACTTTAAAGTACTAGTTCATAATAAAATTATTATCATGATTTTATTAATTGATGGAAATGGAAATTAGCATTCGCTAGAGAGATTAAGAAAATAGAAGCGCTGTATATTAAACTATGCATGTTTTTAAATTACATAATTCTTTACATTTACCATAAATAACGGTATCAACTTTACATAACAATACCTTTAAACTAATTCGAGCCGTAGTAAAATTCATTAAATTATCATTTGGCTGGACCCCTTGTTAGTACGTAGTTAATTTCACAAACATACCCCAAAAGAGCCGCTACTCGTAGACTATAACATGAAATGTGAATATTCAGCGTTCCCGCAGTATTTATTTACTAAATATGAAAGTGAAACAAATAAAACGACTGTTAACGGACTTATCGCTCGGTTTCAGACGGACAAAACTCAAAAGTGATAACGTGCGCGATCCTTTAGCGGGCCAACAGCAGGTGTAAATTTCATGGGAGCCCCGACATTGTCGCTTTGATATCTTTGATATGATACTATAATGATATTTTATCTAACCTCATATCGTAAAATCCTCAATATGAACTCAAAACTACTGGCATAATAAAAAATATTTTTCATGATCGTCTCTAAAACACAAAAACAAATAATTATAGTATAGGTCTCTGAAAAACATAATGCTTTAAAATAACTTTTTCTGAGATTACAGTACATGTGATACTAACTAGGAAGGCAAAGGGAACTTAGCCTATACAGCCATGTCTGAGGTTTAATATCAAACACCAATGAGGTTTTTATATAATGTTCTCCAATACATACAATACAGTAACGAGGTTACAGTTCAACTTTATTTTCAGCCAGGTATTGTCTATGGCTTACGGCACGTTGGACTGGAGTCTGTCTGTCAATGAATGAACTGTTTGTTGCGCTATAGTTTTCGAGGAGATTTATTTATTACTTACTGTGGTTTTATGGATCAAATTTAATTATTTTGCTCTAAAATTACTGACAGCAGGGATGGTGATGATATTTGACTCCACCAGAAATTCTAGAAATAACAACGAAAATTAAGAACTTTTAGAAAAAGCTTTTACGAGAATAATCAAAAAATAGCTAACGACATAATCACAAAAAATATGAAAACAGGTAAGTAGGCATGAGTTTAGATAAAGTAGTGTATGAAACTATACATATCTAGGTATTAAACCACTCGTGTACTATTCAAAAACTCGCCTAAGGCTCGTTTTTTAATAAATTTTTATGTACCACTTTAACTACTATTACGTCTGAAAAAAAAATGTTTTGGATACATCCTTTCTGTAGACTTTTTAAAGGCAGAAATGGCGATTCACTTATCGAAAAAAAAAAGAAATCTTGGTTGATTTTTCTAAATGTGGTGTCCAAAATTTCATAGGTTTTTTTTTGAGAATGATTCCAGAGTATTTCTTAAATATGTTATGTTTGTTGTGTAAAGTAGCTACTTAAAGCTATATTTTTATAAATGTGTATGCATTGTTAACTACTTATTAACTGTAACAGATATTGATGTTTGTTTTCACCCAGAGAGTTACTTTAAAAATTCTTACGTATTTGGCGCTTTGCCTGAGTTGAAATGGGTTGAAGGGTAGAAATTCTGTACACCAAAAGCGATGACGAGGGTAGAAGAAGAATCGGTCATACATGTAGATCGTGATTGTTTTTACATAGGCGTGAGTTGTCAAAAAGAGCAATATTGTTTAGCTAGATATGACTATGCTGCCAGCTATCCCAGGTATTGTCATTACTATGTACACAAAATATAAGTAACTTTAAATAAATAAAACTTCTGGTTCCCTGGAAGGACGGACACATTATCCGTAGATATAACAAAGCAATGACTTTGTACGAGTATTTCGCTGAATTCGTTTTAAGTAATTACTCGCCAACCGTCTGTATCTGTCTGTCTTAATTAAACGTGTTCGTGATACTCACAAAGCAAAATAATTTACAAGCGTTTTTCAGAAAACTGAAATGTTGATACTAATAAATTTCTCATAATCAGAGAGATAGCGAAATTAGAGCTTCACTTTTTTGTCGGTCTATTTGTCAAAGATAGATTTTCTCGTGTCAGGAACGACTAAATTCAATCTTTTAGCTGCATGTGCGGTCAACGGACGATCACCTAAAAACCGTTCTGTTAAAAGACCAAGCTTCTAACGAAAAGCGAAAAAAAGTTATTTCTCTTTACCTACGTAATCAATTTCATAAAATTGGCTCACCATAATAAGCTACAAGGTACTTCCAGTCGACTTAGAAACTTGAAATTCCGTACACAATTAGGTTTGTAAAAATCTGAAAATATTTTTTTTAACTAAACTATTCATGTTTTCAACCAAAAAAAAAAAATTCAATCAAAAAAATAAACTATTCAGATACCTAGAGTTAAGTTGATTGTGCGTGTCAACTTAAGGGGGGATTATGCCAACTTTGTCTCTTTTCAAATTCATTTTAGACTATGAGTTTGTAATGAAATGTACACCTGAAAAAAAAAATATTTTAGATACATTCTTTGTGCAGATTTATTAACGGTTCGATTTTTGACGTATTACATTTGCTCGATAGAAAAAAAATCGAAAGCTTGATCGATTCTTCAAGATTTTTTAAAGAAAAACGTGATTTTTTAGAGCGCGATGTTTTGGTTGTCGTAACAACCATGGCGGCTCAGAGCACGAACGTGACAGAGTTCAGTTCTACCTGACCCAAAATGAGGTGCTGCTCAATGTCAGAGATTACGGGCCGGTTTTTTAGATATGTAACAAAATTATTTGTACGCCTTGCAAGGCAGAGCTGAGCTGAAACGCTTATACATTGTAACACCTCATTGTACCTTGGTTCGACAAATAAATATACATTGAACTTTAAAAAATATATAGGACCCTGTATGGCTCCCTTCGGGTACGAAACCCTAAAAAGGCTAATTTAACGAAGTGCCGCGGACGTACTTACAATTCGAGGATTCCGTACAAGTAAAACTTCCAATAATTGGTTATTCTGGGGTCAGGATGGGATATTCCTACGCATATTGAAGAAGCAATAAAAAAACGAGTAATTTTTTAAATAATTTTTTCTAGTATTCATTTGGCTGTTACACAGGATATGGATATTATTATGGAACCTTGTCACAGGTCTTTTCAATAATATCTTTATAACCTTTTTAGGCTCCGGCACTTTCGTTTACAGTTGCAAGTGAGGTTAGTCACTAAAATTTAATGTGACAAAATTTTTTGGTGGGTAACAGTTTAGTTTCTGCGACCGGTACACACATTTTCATCGAAGGGTGCACAGCCAAATTAATACTATGAGTAGAACACTATATATTTTTTAATTTTTCATCATTGTTAGGACCGATATTTATTTTACTTTTTAGTGTTCCCGCTCTGCTGTCTGTCCGTCCGGTAATGTCACTGGTCTCTAGCTTGCAGACGGAAAGAGTAACAGACTTGAAATATTTATATGTGTGTAGAATGTTGACCTAAAAACGAATTTAGAAAAAAAAAATTTTTTTGATGGTACATGAAAAATGAGCAGATTGTTTTTTTTTCATTCAGTAGAGTAAAAATTGTTTTTTCATTTTGTTTATACTAAAAAATAAAAAATTGGGGGCTATCAAAGTTGTCAGTTGTAGACCATTTTTGTTACGGGGTCTATCTCAAAAACTAAACTAGTTAGGAATTTGGAATTTTCTCTATATTATGTGCCATATTGAAAACGCAGATTTTTAATACAGGTTCAGGGTTACATATCCGAATAATCTGCCAACGTAATTTTGCAGTTTTATTTCATACATTTTCTACGTACTGATAAGTTTGTAATTTTCATTTAAGTCAATTAACTTATTTAAATGGTACGAAACCCTCAGGGCACGTGTCCTACTCACACTTGACCTATTTTTGTATGTAACCTTCTAAAGATCTGGCATTATTAAGCTATAAGGTTTACACAATTGTATACGACAGGGACTCTGATTGAGTTTACTTTGTTGGACTAATTGACTAATAGAGTTTGGATACGTCTAATCTTTGCCCCTCAGCATAGCTAACATGGACGAAAATAATATAAAAGTTTTGTCTCTTGAAGAAACGTTTGACCAATGGAAACGCAGGTAAGCTTTATCACGTGATCATCGCTGCGATATAACGACTCGTCCTGCGTGTCCATTGGTCAAACGTTTCTTCGAGAGACAACATTTTTCTGTTCTTGTCATCTATGCTAATAGGACGGAGACTCACTTGCAGGTTGTAACAAATTGAAGTATGCCAAAATCACAGGTAAAAAGGCCCAATAATAATGAAAAAATTTACTTCGATTACCACGGACAAGTTAAGGCAGGAAAAATAGAAATACTATGGTAGGTAGGTAGTAAATGTATAGGCTGAAATTTAAGTGGTTTTGGAAACGAAAACTTGTGATACTACCATATGAACAGCTGAACCAACTCTGAAATCGCGAAAAAAATATCTGCTGTTCCATTAAAGTTAAAACCTACTCGACCAAAATGTATGATAACAGCTGTTTTTTTTCATGATTTTAGGTAAAAGTTGTTCATATGGATGAGTGCTATCACCAGTTTTCGTTTCCAAACCATTTTAACTTCAGCTTGTATATTGTAAACATTATCAATTCATCCATCACAAGTAGACATAAATTAACTAAGTATATCATATATACATCAAAAACGACCCACAGTGCGACAGGGATATAAAGTGAACCAAAACATCCAGATAAATTTCAAACTAGCAAAATTTTATATTGGTAAAATCCATCTAATAAATATGGTTGAGGTTTGTATGTCATTCTCTCATATTTGTCAAACTATGAGAAAAAGTGTAGATGAAGATCTAATTTCAATAATCATTTCTATCGAACGAAGTTTCTTCCATCATGTTTTTTACTACAGACAACTAGAAAAAAATTATCTACTAATTTATCAAACTAGTGGCACCTTCTGTTAAGCAGGTAAACAACAGTGCTGAATTTAGTCCCCTCATGTAGATGTAAGGAGCCGGTTAGAAATTTAATTCATTTTATTAAGAGCCGGCTTATATCACCTTACCATAAATTTGTTTTATCCCGTTAATAACAAACATAAATGTTTCAAAAATAAAAGTTTTTTCCCGACTTTACATTCATTTGAATGTCTAAATAAAAGTCATCATGTAATAAAGACACGAAAATAATGTAGCTCCAGAGCGGCCAGAATGTAATGTTGGGTAGCTTTTATTGTTATGTGTTACACCGGACAATTTATTATACCCGTAAGCATTGCTATATGAAACGAAAAGCTCTTCTTTGGAGCAGTAAAAGAACTAAGCCTTGCTTAGTGGGGTTTCGCTTCACGTTGAATTATTTCACTATCTGCAGGGTCATTTTACTGCTCTCATTTTTTTCTGAAATAATAACTTACCTAACCGATTTTACTAATATAAATTTGAAATTAAATAGTTGGTTTGTTTGTTAATGTGGTTTGCAAGTTGGTACAAGTTGGTGTTATTACGAAAATGGGGCAATAGTGTTGCCGCAACACTTACAGCAATTTATAAAATAAAAAAGCAATTAGACTGTGGAACTCATAACCGCAAAGTATTCGTGACTGTCCTGCTATGAGAATTTAAAATTATATTGTCATGATATCTATGCTTTTCAAGAAGAAGCCAACAGAGCATTGCTATATATATATGTATAGCGGGTGTAAATAGAGTGCAACCATTAAATGAAACCACATATTCTACCGACCCTACTGAATCACTTTCCCCAAGAGTCATACCCTCGGACACCCTTAGTTTAGGAAATAATAAAGTTCCAAACAAAAATGCGTGAACCCTAACGCACCGACATACGGGCGAGTTTAGAGAGAGCGTCGTCCGTAAAACCTGCAGCTGTTTGAGGTGATTTGAGATTTTTTTTTCCAATTAAAAAAAAAACAATGTATTGTAGCATCCTGTAAGTTCTAGTACTTCCATCTCTACTTTATCAAAAAAACAGACGAACAGATTGAGGTGAAATATTTGAATTTAGAAAACAAATTACATGGACCTTATAAAAAAAAACAAACACATGCCATTTAAATAAAATTATAAATTTGAATTTTTAATGATTTTTCCCTGTTTTTATTAACTCGGTTTTGAAGAGAGAGATTGAATAATGTAAAAACCATTTAAATTATGCGACCTCTTTCCTCCGTTTGTTAACCTTTTTAGTTCCTTTTCATGTTTATTAACACGAACAAAGTAATAACAGTTTAGCTTATGACCCTTAGAAGACTTTGCTAACTTGAAAGGTGATAATGATAAGCGACCTACCCAGATGCTTACTTTCTACTCTACACGTAAACACACCCAGACAGAGGGCACGCTGCACCTGTTAATGTAAAAAAGGCCTAAAAAAGATTGCATTAAAAAGCAAAATCCTATAAACATGACGCAAAAGGCTAAGGCAAATTACTTGAATCTTTAAACCTCATTTGAAGGTTCAAAACTGGAAGACTATATTTTACACCATCTGTTGCAACTAGTTTTAATTAATTTGGGCGGTGTTTCGGGCCAGTGACCCATTACCGTAAATAAATTATGTAAATGTAATATAAATATATATTGGGTTACTTGGATTTATATAACCAAATACTTAAATACTCGAGAGTCTGTAAGTGTTAAGTAACAAGATTCAATAGCTTTACGTATTTTTTTTCGTTAAGTCCAGGCGGGCGACAATATTTTTTAAATCCTTTATATCTATGAATTTTGTTGACCATACAAAACCTTATGATGACAGAATTACAAATGGTATGAAGTTATCGGAAAACGTGCGATAAAACGAATAGCAGCCAAATATTTTCATGGAAAAGGAATTTACGCAAGAGACAAAAAATTAGAAAATCGCTTGTCCATTGAAGAGCTTAATGCACTACTTGCATAATGGTTTAAATATTATACCAGCCACTTATTGTACGAGAACTTTCTAACACTGAAAACTCAATTGAGGGAAAATCTGCTCAGATCTAAATTGTTTGGACTATGCAATTTAAGTTATTATTAAATTTTAGAACAAAACTCGGGTACACCCTTTTAGGTAAAGAGATTATTCTAGGCAAACCTAGTTTATCTTAAAATCGAGTTTGTCTAAAATCATGCAAATAATTTGCTGCATACGTCCAAATAAGCATAATACTATGACAGCATAAGAAGCAAAATACTAATTATCGGTCAAAATAATATAATCTAGACATTCAATAAGATACAAATCGAAATTTGTCTCCACAAAACAATTTTCTCCACAGTCGGTTTATCCTTGCAATAAGATAAAAAGACTTTAAATTTTAAATGTCTACACCATGATCTTTTATAATAATCCAAAATGAAAAAAAAATACATTATGAAGAAGCCAAAAATGCATTATCACAAGATTCTCAAGATTCGTCTACCTATACATTAGACAGACACCAATATATAAAAAACCAGTCAAGTTAAGAAAAATTACAAACTAATCAGTATCTTGAAAATTTATGAAACAAAATTGTAAAATAAGGTTGGCCGGGTAAACGGGTACGTAACCTATTTCAAGTGGTTTTAATTAAAAACCAATATTTTAACTATAACTATTATATTTTTGCAAATCTTTTCTTTGACCAAATTTTATCACCATGACATAAATCAAATTCAAAAAAATTTCTTTTTCTTTCACTAACTTGACAAGGTCCAAAGAGTCAGCAACATAACTCCTCCTCGCTATAAGGCTACTCATGGGGTGGCTGACTCAGCAGCACAACCAACCTATTGACAAGCCTACGCAAAATACCTCCTTTAGTCGCTACTTCCACCATACGCACACGATTATCACGACCAGGTACGACCGCTACAACCTTACATCTAGGCCAGACATTTCTAGGAGAACTCGGATTGGCAATGAGAACTATGTCTCCTACATTAACTGGACTTCCCGCGTCCGATGTCCACCAATGACGTACCTGCAGGCTAAAAAGGTACTCACGTAACCAACGGCACCAGAATTTATCGGCCAAACGTTGTGCAAGGAGCCATTGCTTTCGGAGATTCAGATCTTCATCAGAAAACTCCCCAAGTCTTTGCAAAGAGTTAGAAGACCCAATCAAAAAATGATAAGGGGTAAGTGCCTCTTCGTCCTCAAGATCCAGTGATACGTGCGTTAATGGACGACTATTCACTATATTTTCTGCCTCAAGCAACAATGTCAGCAGAACTTCTTCCTTGGGAGATAGTGTAAACAACGTAGACGATAAAGCTGTTTTGACAGATCGTATAAGTCTTTCCCATACTCCCCCCATATGTGGAGCGTCCGGCGGATTGAACGTCCACTTGATACCAAGTCTGTTCACATTCTGGGTCATGTTGCTGTCCGTCAACACATCTTTAACAGCCTTTCGTAACTCTAACTTCGGAAATTAGTCCCATTATCCGAGTGTATTTGCTTTGGAAGGCAACGACGTGCTCCCATCCTTCGAATCGCTAAAATTGTTGAGTCTGTCGACAAAGAAGACGCTAACTCTATATGTACTGCTCGAGTGCTAAAGCATGTGAAAATCACTCCCCAACGTTTTTCTCTACGGCGGCCAATAGTGACTGTCATGGGACCGAATAAATCGATACCGCAATAGGTAAACGGTCGACAATGATGTTGAAGCCTAATTTCAGGAAGAGCGGCCATCATTGGTTGTACAGGTCGGCTCCTCTTTGCTTTGCAAATCACGCACTTAGAAATCATATTCTTTACAGTGTTCCTTAGCCGCAAAACCTAATACCGCTGTTGAAGTTCGTTCAACAGAGTCTCAGTGCTGTTATGTTCCAGCTTCTTGTGATGGTACTCAATGATAAGTTTAGTCACATTATATCTTGCATCTAAAATAATCGGTCTCTTGAGATTTAGTGGTAGCTCTCTGCTTGAATCTAACCGACTTCTTGCTAAAAGTAAACCATTATTGTCCAATCCAGGGTTCAGTTTTAACAGTTTACTAGACGGCTTCAACTTTTCGCTCTTCTTCAAACTAGAAAGCTCCTCTGCGAACATCTCTTCTTGAGCTTGTTTTATAATTAACCACTCTGCTCGCTCCTTTTATTCTGGAGTAATAAGTAAATCAATAGATTTTTTCAAGAAAAACTTCTCCAAAAACAATAAAACATACGAAAAACTTCTAACTAATCGTCGCCAGTTAGAAAATCGTTCATCCTGTATTAATTTTCGAACAGGTTGTCTTTCCTCAATTTGTCTGATCTCTTCATTTTCGGGGTTTGGCTCCATTTGAGGCCAATTTTCTTCCGGGAGACGGAGAAACTCTGGGCCAAGAAGCCATCTGTCATTCGCATTACTTTTCGATCTTGTAGCCTCAACAGCGACATTGATAGTTCCTGGCAGACATCTCCACTCGTGAGGCTTAGACAATTCATCAATTTCAGCCAGTCGGTTTGAAACAAAGACTTTGTCCTTTCTAGGATTCTTGTTGATACAGAACCAAACTGTCTTGGAGTCAGTCAAAAAATATTTCTTGCTAATTTTGAGCGACTGCTCTTTTACAATTGTATGTCCAAGGCGCGCACCTAGCAGAGTTCCTTGTAACTCAAGCCGGGGTATCGTGGCTGATTTTAATGGGGCTACTCGGCTTTTTCCAGCAACAAAGACAACTTGCTTATATCTACACAAGTAAACTACGCAGGCGTAGGCTTCTTCGGAAGCGTCAACGAAAACGTGTAGTTGAAGATTGTCGTAGCCAAGGAAGCCATAATGTCTGGGGACGGAGAATTCTTGCTTCTTCTTCAAATCGTGAAGCCAACGATACCATTGTTGCGATATCGTGTCATCAACTTGCTGATCCCAGTTCTTGCCGCTACGCCAGAGCTCCTGTAGAATAATCTTGGCCTTTATCATGAAGGGGCTTAGCAAGCCAAGTGGATCAAACACAGACATTACCACTTTCAAATTCTCACGCTTGGTTGGCTTACGCAAACATTCTACAATCTCTCTATCCACCTTCTTTAAACTTAAGTCAAATCCTAGTGTGTCATCACCGGGTTTCCAAGTGATACCCAAGGCTCTCTCAACATCGTCCGATTTTTGAAGTAAATTGACAGCGGCTCCATCCGTTTCCTGAGGAAGTACAGCAGGTTTGTTTGAAACCCAACCTCGAATGTCAAATCCTCCCGCTTTGTGTATCATGATGACATCTTTTACTAACTGTCTGGTCTCCTCCTCGGTATCAACCGAATCCAAGTAATCATCGACGTATCGGGTTTTTAAGAACTCATGCACCCTAATTTTACTCTTTAATAGTTTTGTTCGTCCTCTTCTTGAATATGCTTCAACTACTTGGAATCCTCAGTATGCTGTCTATATTGAACAGATAGAAAAAATCCAGCGTAAGTTCATCAAACATATCTCTTACCGTATTAATACTAAACAATTGATTCATTGTGATGATTATTCTTCTCTTGTCTCACTTCAAGATAGACGTAATTACTTAGACCAAGTCTTTTTATATAAAGTCATAAATAATTTAATTGATACACCCAATCTTCTTTCCAAAATTAAATTCAATTGCCCCACTCGTAATGTTAGGCACCCTAAACTGTTTCAGTTACCTAAAGTAAGGACAAAGTATGCTGATAACAGAGTATTGATTCGTGCTCGTAATACGTATAATAAACTTTCTTCGGGTTTGGATCCTTTCTCACTCAATATTTATTGTTATAAAAATTTGTTAAAAAAGTATTTGTGTGGGTTCAGTGCTATGCACATGAACCTATAATTGTATTTTTAATAAGATAGTTCTCTCTTAGAATTGTTTTAATATTTACACTTTCTTCGGGTTTGGATCCTTTCGCACTCAATATTTATTGTTAAATAAATTTGTTAAAAAGTATTTATGTGGGTTCAGTGCTATGCACATGAACCTATAATTGTATTTTTAATTGGATAGTTCTCTTTTAGAATTGTTTTAATATTTATAGTTATGGTCGTAGTAATTTTCTCTTTTGTAGCGCGCATTAAAATAATTTAAATTATATTAGTATATCTGGATTCGACTGGTATTTCTGTAACACTGAAATTATTTGTATGTCAATAGAAACTTTATTGGACTCTGTATTACCTATTTGTACCTTATTTATAAGCTTTATAATTTGTCTGTTTGTTTCTTTCAATAAAGCAAAAATAAAATAAAATAAAAGTAATGACATTTATTAATCGCTCCCACAGCGCGCGTGTGTGACACAGCAAAGTCTTCAGCGTTACGTCTCAGGATGTAGGTAGCCGTGCAAGGAGACGATTTGGCACTAAAAATCATGGATGTCATTCGATAGACACGGGGTGGATTCTTCCTATCCATTCCACGCCATAGGAAGCTCTGGGCGTTCTGATCTTCCTTTATAATTTTTACCTGCATAAACATTTCACGTATGTCACCTGTCACGGCAACAGCTCGTTCACAGAAACGTAATAAAACTTCAACCAGAGAATTTAAGAGGTCTGGGCCAGAAAGAAGTTCAGTATTAAGGGAAACGCTTTTTGTCTCTGCCTTAGCGTCATGCACGACACGCAGTTTTCCCGGTTTATTCAGATTCCTAACCCCGAAATGCGGAAGAAATGAAACTCTGCCTAAAGGTTTATCATGAACCTCTTCAACATAGTCCTTGTCCAGCATGTTCTGAATCTGTTTCAAATAGTCAGCAGCGAAACCAGCATCAGAGTCCATCATTTTCTCAATAATCTTTAAGCGGTGTTCAGCATTACGCCGATTGTCCGGGAAATCTACATTATCTGTTCTCCAGAGTAAACCGGTTTCCCACCTGTCTCCTATCTTCTTAGACTTAGTATCTAGAATTTTTAAGGCACGACGTTCATCAGGAGAGTACCTCCTGTTGTCCTTGTACTTTATGCCCATGCTATCCAGACGGAAATAATCTTGCATGAGGTGATGTAGTTCATCATCAGTCTGTCTCATGTGACAGGATAACTCAAATTTACTATCTGTAAGTGATGATGAAAATCCATGCAACACCCATCCTAGCAAAGTTCGTGATGCAACTGGCTCATTCTTCTTGCCTTCTCTTACCTCGCGGCTGCCAATGAGATGCCAATTGTCTTGTCCAATCAATAACGATGGTTTACCTTTGAAGGTCTCCAAAGGAATCCCCTTTAAGTGTTTAAATGACAGCTGATCTTCAGTGACAGTGTAGTTGGGTAACGTCAAATTATCTACTGTGCGAACTCTATATAGTCGGTGAGTACCCTCGCCAGTTCGTACTGTCAACGTCACTATCTGACTGTCAAGCATTTCACTACCACCAACAGCTCCTTGAAGGTTTAGGCCAGCTTGAGGTCCAGTAGCACCTACCTAACGTGCTACCTCATTCTCGATGAGAGTGACAGTCGAACCTTCGTCAAGAAGAGCATAGGTGCTAACAATGCCTTCCAGACCCTCGACACAAACTGGTATGACTTTCAAGTAAACCTTCCTTTTTTGCGCAAACCATACATTAGCAGAGGTCTCTTTCTCTTCAGTCACAGCACTCACACCTATCACTTTTTCATCAAGCTTGGACTTATCTTTGTGCAAAAGTGTGTGATGACCCGCCATTTTACAAGTCGCACATTTCTTTTTAGATTAACATCTGTCCCGCCGATGAGTAGAACTTAGGCACCTAAAGCATAAACGTCGCTTTACTATCCACTCCCAGCGATTATCAATTGACTCAGATATAAATTTAGGGCATGTTTTAATCGTATGACTTACCTCTGAGCAAAAAACACAACCGGTCTCTACTTTTTTAGAAGAAGATACCACGTTCGTTGTCTCATCATCACATGTATACGCCGTAAGAAGAGCACGCGACTTTGAGGTTGACTTGCCAAGTTTTGTTTTCGTTGGTGGCTCGATAAAACCACGACTACAGATCTCTTGTGCCTCTGACATTAAATACTTAGCAAGCAAAGATAACTGTGGCTGGAGTGTGCTCGTGCCCTTACTATAGTCAAGCCAACGATATAACAAGGGCTCTGTCAACTTTTTCAAAACTTCAGATATTAGTTCAGGACTGTATAAATAACCAATATTACCAGACGACTGAATAGCGGCCACGCAATTATCAACTTTAGTAGTGAGCTGTAGTACTTCGGCCTGCATACCAGTTAATTTGGGTACTTTCCTCATTTCAGCAATCAACCTACCTAGTACTTGATCGGGCCTACCAAACCTCATCTCGAGAATCCTCATGACGTCAGACGCAGAAGTAGTCGCGATCAATCGGGCAGCAACCGCCTCCCCCGCCTCGCCTTGGAGACACCTCTGTGATCGGGCAAGGTTCTCCTCCTCGAAATACTGGCCAACCCTAGTCGTGATATCATATGCGTTCTTAAATTTTAACCAATCGAGTGCATCACCTGTAAAAATAGGTAGGTTATTGCTAGTGAGCCTGCCTAAAAGTCAAAAGTCTCGCGGCGCTGCAACTCTGCTAACTCTCGAGCAGCTCGAGCCTCTAGAGCACGTCGTTGTAAAGGGGCCAAACTAGATTTCGACATCGCGGATCCAGTCGGGGCTGATTTGGATAACAATCCGTCGTTTTTATTAGCGTTCTCCAAATTTTTATTTGCTATACGTTCACTTCTTCTCAGTGACATATCCAGTCAAAACGTACATAGCAATAAAACTTTCAAACATATATGTACTTCTCACACTTTTTTACGGCTGGAAGACTATGTTATTTCTTTACAACTCGAAGGACCATGGTATTTCAAGTGGTTTTAATTAAAAACCAATATTTTAACTATAACTATTATATTTTTGCAAATCTTTTCTTTGACCAAATTTTATCACCATGACATAAATCAAATTCAAAAAATCTTCTTTTTCTTTCACTAACTTGACAAGGTACAAAGAGTCAACAACATAACCCTAAGCCTGTATGATTACAAATCGGCGTTTTCAGTTGTTGTTTAAATACAACATGGCAGGCATTATAAAGAAAAATCCAAATTAGCTTTAGTTAATTTTAATTACTTTATTAGTGATTAGCTTTTGAGATAGAACCCGTAAAAAATGGTCTAAAACTGAAAACTTTGGGGCCACACCCATGTCTTTATATTTGGAGATAAAAAGAAATATACATTTATATTTTACTTAATAATTTCTAGACAATGACACCCCACTTGAGAGGTTAGAAAAAAAAACATGTATGGGACTGCCCCTAAATAATAGTTTCATTTTATTTTTAATTCAATATTCGGTTTTGGGTCAATATTTTACAGAACATATCAAAATTTCAGATCCGTTACTCATTCCGTTTGCAAGCTCTAGACCCGTGATATACCCAGACAGACAGACGGAAACACAGCAGAGCAACATTATAGGGCTCCGTATTGCCTTTCGGTACGGAACCCTAAAAATTATGAACGACTCGCATCAAACATTCCCTCTTCAACGCTCACTCATAGCAATGCTCATACACCATCTTATACTTAATACATAATCCCCACTAGCTATCGTAGGGTTAGAGAATCGCGATTATCTCTGCTTAAACTCACTCTCTCTTGTCTGCAATCGTACATGGTAACAAAGAATTTTTTTTGTACTTTTAGTTACTATTATAACCAAACACATAATTTTAAATGCAGCATGGTGTACAATGGAAATAATATTTTGCACACAAAGGGTTCCGTAGTACCACCACACCATTGGGTATGGAACTCCAATAACATAATTGTAAATAACAACAATATATAATATGGATGCCAAAGCAACCATTTGAGTACCATTTGGGTTCGGAACCTAAATTTTCAGTACAACAATCTGACAAAACTTGAAACTTATAATTTTACCGTCTTTAGAATAGAGCTGAAATAAATAACGTAAAAATTGATACATTTTCGAGTTTTTTTTTATGGCCATTACCTGTATTTTATAAATAAAAACAACTTGCTACGGCTGAAGATGTAGACCCCAGTGACAGACAGACAGACGGACAAACGGCCAGCGGTGGCTTAGTAATAGGGTTCTGTTTGGCACCCTTCAGATAAAAAAACAAATAATCGATAAGTTTTCTTGCTTGTTATTTATGATTGCTTTGCTTGTATTGCCTGCTTCTTGCATGTTTTATGCGGTAGGGCGGGCGGTGCACGAGTCTGCATTTTGAATAGCACGACAAGAATTGTTTAGCGGAATATTGCAAATTATATTCATATATCCTTTACTTAGTGATGGACTTCCGCAAGGTAACGCCTATTTCAATTAAAAAAACAAATATTGGACAAAAGGCATTGAACTACAGCGGGAATAAAGTGCGTCACATCTATAACTTCCGACTCTGAGTAAAATCTTTGACTTGGAAAACAGTTTCTTGTAGTGCTGTTATTTTCCAATTCTCGTCAGTCAATGCTTGCTATACGAAGATCTTACCTATTTATTCGATACCGATTCGAATTAAAGTTAGTTACGCCATGTTGAAACTCTTGGCGGAGGTAACTTTCAACTTAGAGGTTTTTGGTAAGCTTCTATTAGAACTTGTGTGTGTAGTTAAAGTTTGTTAAAGTGGTTTGAAATGCTTGGGGATACGGGTGTTAGATTACAGAAGTTTCTGAATTGGGTTCAATATAAAGGCACTCGTAAACACTGTGTTACAGACAACGTTACAAAAATTACGATGAATAAATAAAAAAACTAAAACTATCTTAAAAAATATATTGATGTTACAGCTAGTACCATCTAAATTAACGTTTCAGGAAATATAAAGCTAAACAGATTATTGCAAAGTTTCGATGACAAAGAAATTATTGTGCCTCAATCCGCTCGTCGATTGGGGTATATTATAAATAAAATATAAAATAATATAATAATTATAAATACATATAAATTTTACACATATCAAGTATAAACACAAAATGCCAAACTCAAAATATATAAGGTGACTTTAATTTAAACTGGAGGCTTGGTAAGTTGATAAGTTAACACAGACTGATAACACTTTTTACTAATTTCGCAAAATAAATCTTAACGTCCCATAGTAATTGACTAGTGGCTGGGCTTGCATTTGTAAGGATGACAAAAAGAATAATTTACGAATTCATAAACAGGGTCATCGAACCTCGTTACTGAGCCCGTACCGAGTCTTCAGTAAGAATTTTGTTGGATAAATTAAAATCACCTTATATAAGGTGAAATTTATTTATACAGCAAAATTCATACTGGAGGTGTCGTAAGTGATCAGTATCACAGATCGATAACACTTTTTAGGGTTCCGTACCCGAAGGGTGCCAAACAGAACCCTATTACCAAGCCTCTTCTATCTGTCTGTCTGTCAATCCGTCTGTCACAGAGGTCTACAGCTGCTCCAGCTTCAGGCGTAACAGGAAGAAATTTGAAATTTTCACAAAATACATAATACTATATGGCCTCCATCACAGCAAATAATAAAAGTTAAGAAATATTGAAACCCTCATACAATAAACCTCGAAAAAAATAGCATTCTTTTAGCGTTATTTGTTTCAGCTCTATCTTAAAGACGGTAATAAAACACATACAAGGTTTAAATTTTGTCGAATTGTAGGACAGACGCTAAAGTAAAACCAAAATAATAAAAAGTAAGGTTCCGTATGCAGATGGGTCCAAAATTTTGTTCGGCGGTACCATTTTAGCGCACAGTTTTTACTAGAGATGTGCCGAGTACTCGGCATATTCGGCACTTTTTGTAGTACTCGTATTCGGTCGAATAACTCAGCCTAAGCGACGAGGTACTCGGTAAAATATGTTGTGTAAAAAAAGATAATAGTTTTATTTGTGACAAAGTTGCAGTTTTATTGTAAGCAGTAAATATACTTATTTTTGTTGCCTTTTAGCGTTAGAACTAGTCTTCAAAAACAATGAAAAGCGGAAATATTTAAGTTTTTGTATAAAAACACGCAGTATTTATGGAAATTCAAAGTTCGTAAGAATATCATGAATAAATTAATATACAACCTGATATTTCGGTTTTATTTGCGATTTTGGAGATGTCCTGAATATTTCATTTCAGGTCCATAAAAAAAACGTATATATTTGAGTATAATAATGGCAGAAACAGTTTCAAGCAAAAGAGATGGTGTCAAATAGTTCAAATACTAAGGCTATGAAAATCGATTTTCAGCTCATAGTACGGCAGGCGAGGTAAGGCTCGCTCGCCACCCGCATCTCGAGATCACAGCTATTAATTATTCTAATCTGTGTAACGCAGGCATGGGTGCGAATAAATAGCGTTTATTCGCGCCCATACCTGCGTTAAACTGAACCGAGTAACTCAACAGAGTACTCAACGAGTAACTCAACAGAGTACTCGGTTCGGTAAATATAAAACCGAGCAATACTTGGTACTCGGTACTCGGTTACTCGGTAAAACTTGTACTTGGCGCATCTCTAGTTTCTATAGCATCTATATTGTTGATATGTATGTTTATAGGGTTCCGTACCCGTATTATGTGGTGGTACGGAAATATTTAAGTGCAAGTCCGACTTGCACTTGTCCAAATTATTGCTGATTTCGCAAAATAAAACTTGACGCTCTAATAATCGACTCGAGGCTGGGTTTGCGTTTGTAGGGAACACAAAAATAATAATTTACGAATTTCTCAAAAAGGGTCGTCTAACCTGGATACTAAGTACTTACCGAGTCTTCAGTATGAATTTGGCTGCATAAATGAATGTCACCTTATATAATACTGTTTATTTTTTCCAATTCACTTTACTAGAAACTAAGAACTTTCATGGCTAACCGGGTGACTATTTGCCCATTTTATTTTTCCTTATGATTCGATATTCTATTTACGCTTGTCCCCCATAGAGATTACAGATTTCCATCTGTCACGAGGGTGACTCACTTCTTTCGCCTCTTTTATATCCAGCAATCTAGTCATATAGGCTTTTCTATTCCGGGTACTTTTGACATTTCCCTTAATCAGCAAATTTGGCCAGCATACGTTCTTGTAGGGCGGCCCGGTCAAGCTTTATTTTCCACTTGAGGAAAATAATTTTTTTTCGTCACTCTACTTTCATTCTTCATCTCTATATCCAAACCACTGCAGCATTGCTTTTTCTATTCTAGTCACTAGATCTTAACGATTTTAATAGTATTAAGCACGCTTTTGTACAATTTAGGTATATTATGGAATAAAAAAAAATTTAAATACGTACAAAATACGTACGTATAAATACGTACAAAACAGTAACGAGGTTACGGTCAACTTTATTTTCGGGCAGGTATTGTCTATGGCTTACGGCGCGTTAGACTCGGTCGGTCTGTCAAGCACTAAAATTACTGACGGCAGGGATGGTGATGATATTTGACTCCACCTAACATTCTGGAAATACCGACAAGAAATACGAACAAGCTTTTACAAGAATAATAAAAAATGGCTACCGACAAATTTACAAAAAATATGAAAACAGGTTAGTAGGCATGAGTTTAGATAAAGTCGTGTATGAAACTATACATAACTAGGTATTAAAACACTATTAGAAAACTCACCTACATCACGTTTTTTAAACTAACACTCGTGTTTTTAATAACCTTTTTATGTACCAGTTTCATTAACTACTATTATTATGTCCATATTTTTCATTCTATTTTTAAATAAATGTGCACTCTATTTTTACTGCATGCATCATACTTTGATGTTTATTTTGTGATAACCAACATTCACAAACACACATAAGTGTAGAAGTGAACACAACATATTCAACACATGTTTTTGAAAGTGGAAAAGTCACTCTTTGAATAGTAAAATCTGCCTTCATAAGTTGAGCCGTTTTGTTCTGAGTTTTATACGTGTGTTCCCCGTAAAAGTGCACATCCGAAACGGGGTTAAACTAGACCCAATTTTATCGAAAATAAAATGGAAAAAATTAGTCTGGCATTTTTGATTTTTTTTATACTAATTTATTTTTTCGAAGTACTTGTGGTAGACCCTGTTTGAAAAAATAATCGTATCTTTTGAAATACCAAGTGTATCTCGCCGAAACAAAATTATTAATAATTAGAAGTAATAGACACACAAGATAAAATAATTAAAAAAGCCATACATTTACACGTTTAATTAAAAAAAAGGTTTTTGTAAAAAAAACATCAAGTTTTTGTTTCGAATTTTTCAGTTATTACTAAATTTCTCGAAAAAACATCCCCTTTAAGCAAATTTATTATTGCTTATTATGATTCTACATTTAATTGCACGTAAAATAAAAAAAATAGTGGACTTCTATCTTCAAAAGAACTCTTGCTATGAGCGAACAAAACTAGTCATTCCGAGCGCAACGTCAATCATAACGGTATTCTGTGTCGTAACGGTACATTTTTTCCAAGAAATCTTTTTGTTGGGTATTGTTAGTGTGCAGGGGCGGCGAGGTAGAGGGAAGGGGTTGATACCAGCTGACGAACGGCAAGGTCCAAGTCAGGTAGTTGCTTCGAAACTTTCGTCGCTGCTGATGTATTATTGTGTTTTCTGATCATTCATTGCGTTAAAAATGCCACGTTTGCGCGACTTCACCTCAAGACAAATTGCTGATATGCATTACTTTTATGGCATGTCACATGGGGTCGCTAGTGCTGCCCGTGCAGCTTACATTGCTACATACCCAAACAGAGTTCCAGTTCCATCGGCCAGAAACTTCCAAGAAATTCACAGAAGATTTGCTAACATTGGACTAGGATTGGCTCCTCCTCAACGCGAGAGAGTCATCATAGTTGACGTGGCTATTGAAGAAGCCGTGTTGAACAATGTATTTGCTGAGCCAACGACCAGTGTTAGACGTTTGGCTTTGCGTCGTGGCATTTTTAAAACATCAGTGTGGCGCATTTTAAAGAAGGAAGGACTGGATCCTTACCACTACCAGAGAGTTCAGCGTCTGCATGGTGACATCGAGTATTTGGATTCAAAGAAAAATTTTTAACGATCCGGAATTTTCTAAAAAGATTCTATGGATGGATGAAGCTAGATCCACGAGAGATGGGATCACAAACTGCAGGAATTTGCACGAGTGGAGACATGAAAATCCACACCTGAATAGATCGACCAACTCTCAGGTGCAATTTTCAATCAATGTATGGGCAGCCCTTATTGGTGACAAGCTCATTGGCCCAGTTATACTGCCAGCTACATTAAATAGCATAACCTTTTTAAGTTTATTGAGTGAAGATTTACCTCTTTTGCTAGAAGACGTGCCACTTGATATTCGAAGGCACATGTTTGTGCAAATGGACGGATGTCCCGCCCATAGCGCAATCATCGTGAGAGATTTTTTAAACGAAGCATATGGAAACAGGTGGATTGGCAACCATGGGCCGGTGGGTTGGCCTGCTCGTTCTCCCGACATGACGCTTTTAGATTATTTTTTGTGGGGAGTCATGAAAAAACGCGTTTATAGCAACCAGATAAACTCTGAGGCCGAGCTACAAGATCTGATTACCAATTGTGCCAGAGATATTAATGATGACCCAGGCATGATTTGCAGAGCTACACAACAAATAGCTGTTCGTGCAGCAATGTGTCTGCAACAAAGAGGCGATCACTTCAAACATTTGATGCGTTAGGTGAAATCATTGTTAGATTAAGTACATCTTGGGTTTATTTATTTATCATTGTAATCTTTGGATAGTTCTTCGTAAATAAATGTTTGATTCGTCTTATTCATGCAAAGTTTAATTTCCTAATTTTTTTTTCTTCTTAGCTTAAAATCAAGTAAAAAGTAAGAAAAATTTATGACTTTAATCCAAATCTGTAATTCCTAAAAAACGCGTATTGACTAGTTTTGTTCGCTCATAGCAAGAGTTCTTTTGAAGATAGAAGTCCACTATTTTTTTTATTTGGCTTAAAGGGGAAGTTTTTTCGAGAAAATTAGTAATAACTGAAAAATTCGAAACAAAAACTTGATGTTTTTTTACAAAAACCTGTTTTTTAATTAAACGTGTAAATGTATGGCTTTTTTAATTATTTTATCTTGTGTGTCTATTACTTCTAATTATTAATAATTTTGTTTCGGCGAGATACACTTGGTATTTCAAAAGATACGATTCGAAAAAATAAATTGGTATAAAAAAAACAAAATCCAGACGAATTTTTTCCATTTTTTTGTCGATAAAATTGGGTCTAGTTTCACCCCCTTTCGGGTGTGCACTTTTACGGGGGACACACTGTATACTCGTAGGAAAGCAAACGGATTCCGTTTTTTAAATTTGGAGTATAGGCCCTCAGAGAATACTCATATCTCACGTTATTACTCGTATTATAATGCATGTTTTTAATCAATTACAATATATTTTTTTAGGGTTACTTGCAATCGTCATTGTCGTTGCACCTATCATGAAAAAACAGAACCCTAAATACGAATATTTTGACACTTCGTTGTCCGTCTGTGTGTCTGTTTGTCCATCTGTCGAGATCCTTTCTCTCGCCTGACATAAACATACGGGTATGTTATAAAAAACAGAACCCTTAATATGAAATTTGTTACAATTTGTTGTCCGTCTGTGTGTGTCTGCCTGTCCATCTGTCAAGAACCTTTCTCTCTCCCGACATACACACGGGTATGTTCATAAAACTGTAATATTTTATACAACTTTTAGCTGTTAGAACTGAATTTAGACTATTACAGACTAACTTAGTACAAAACGAGATAAAAGATTTGGCTAAGTGCGAGTCAAAATCGCGTAGAAAGGGTTCCGCAATACCACAGAACCCTAAAAACAAACTCTCAAGTAAAACAACAGATAATATAAAAAAAAAAATTTGGTTGTCGAACAGACAGTCAGGCTTTACCAATTTAGCGCCTTGTTTTTTAGGGTTCCGTACCCAAGGCGTAACCAACGGGACCCTATTACTAAGACTTCGCTGTCCATCTGTCTATCCGTCTGTTTGTCCGTCTGTCACCAGGCTGTATCTCATGAACCGTGATAGTTAGATAGTTAGCAGTTGAAATTTTCACAGATGATGTATTTTTGTTGCCGCTATCAGCAAATACTAAAACACAGAATAAAATAAATATCAAAGGGGGCTCCCATACAACAAACGTGCTTTTTTGCCGTTTTTATAGATAATATAATATAATTTATATATAATAACTATTTTTATAGTCCGACTCGCACTTGACCTTTTTATTTTCGTCTATAAGTTGTTTTGGTCAATATATTGTTGTTTTTGGGTTCTGTATCGGTATTGTATGGTGGCAAAGAAACCTTTTGTGCGCCAGTTAGGCTCGCACTTAGCCAAATTATTTTTGTACACCATCGCTAATCATAATCATAATAATACAAAGAAGGCGTTTTTACGCAAAGCTAAGTGTAAAATGCTTCTTCTAATAAAGTCAAGGATTAATGTTAAGTAGCATAATCTTTTGTCTGTCCCCTAAAGTCACGAAAAAGGACATTAGCTGAAGTGAATTTTGTCATAACACTAAATGAGTCTCGTAACTATGATACTTAGTAGAAATTCTGCTTACCTATTCTCACTTTCAGAAAATACTATAAACCAAGTGAAATATTTATTAAAGTTATAAATAGGTATATGGAAAAAGAAATTAGCACCATATTGAAAAAAAAAAAAAACAAACATAGACTAAAACATAATTTTAATTTGAAAACACTTTATGCCCTAGGTCTAGATGAGAACTAAGGTCGTAATCAGTTTGAGTCTTTGTAAGATTGAGGTATAAAATAATTAAGGCGAGGTTATTCAGAAAAATCTGTCCTGCTCCGACAACGCAATCATTTTACACTTTTCTATCCCGTTCAGAGGGAACGGGCCGGTCAGAAAACTCACGGTTTTAAGGTGTCTTTTTTTTTTTTTTTTTCTATAATGACCGTTTTATATCACATTTCAAACGGCGTTTATTTTTTATTGTTGTCCTAAACCTACTATAACTAGAATGAAATTGTATTTATGTCATAGTTTAGGCCAAGTACTCGTATATTGAACGGTCGAAATAGTAAGTTCAGAGAGTGAATTATGATATACAGTCTGGAAAAAATTTAAGGGCCCCGGAGGGGAACTACCTTATATCCTTTGGCTGGCTCATTTTGCTGATAGAAAACATTCCTTTATTTTTTTAAAGAAACAAAACTGCTTTCAAAGACCTTCTAAAATTCACTTACTTCACCCGGGAATCGGACCAACTAAAAATTAAAAAATAAACCCTCGCTGTTTTATTATACGAATCAGTAGAATTATTGTTCAAGATAATTTTGTCTAATAAAGATTTGGTCTAACACTCATCTGTTATACGAGATACCGATGAAATTGAATATTTATTATTACACAGTGACAGCACGGAATAAAAGCAAAAAAAAAGAATAAATTAAAAATAATGATAGTTATCGTTCGAATTTCAAATATGTTGCCACGCGTTGCAAAAAAAATACGTTCCATTTTTAAACTTTTCGTCAGTATGCCTAGTGTAAGAAGGAATTGTCTTGAAGTCTTCAGCAAGGTATTCAGAGATAAATAACATTAGGAAGCTTGTACTTCATACGATGTCTTTGGATGCTAGAGATATAAGAAAATTATAACGTGTCATTTACTTGTTACAAGTGAACAGTACTAGGTATTGTTAATAAAGAACTAGTAATAAATATTTAATTTCATAGGTATCTCGTACAACAAATGAGTGTAAGACCAAATTTTTATCAGACAAATTTTATACAGAACAATATTCCTACCGATTCGTGTGATAAAATAGCGAGGTTTTTTTTTTAATTTTTAGTTGTTTCGATTCCCATGTGAGACAAGCTAATTTTAGAAGACAAATTAAATTTATATCACTGCGGTTTTAGAAGATCTTTGAATGCAGTTTTGTTTCTTTTAAGAAATAGAGGAATGTTTCATTTCAGTAGAATGAGCTAACTAAAGGATTTAACGTAGTTTCCGTCCAGGGCCCTTAAATTTTTTCCATCCTGTATATATAGGGTGAAATTAAATCAACCGACCAAATTCATACTGGAGACTCGGTTATTGATCGAGAACTAGGTTCAGAAATCCTTTTGGCCAATATTGAAAAATATATTTTTTTGCTCCCTTATTGGTTGGTAGTTTAAGTACAATTCCTAGTGCAGTCACTACGGGACAAAAAAAAACAAATTTCACCTGGAGGGTCATTAAACCTTGTTCCTGATGACTAACCGAGTCTCCAGTATAAATTGGGTCGATTGATTTAATTTCACTTGGCATATATATTTTTAAATGTTATTATTACAATTTCATGGTTTATAGAGACAATATCGGGATAACCCCTCCTTTATTACAATTTTAGTTTCCTGATGTCCAAAGTTTCATCCAAACGTACAAAAATATACCAAGACAATCCAGTTCAAATATCTGAACATTAAAACCACAAAAATGGGCTAAAGCAACCGCATTTCAATTAAGTTACAGGTTCTTCTAACAGAATCTGCCACCATATTCCTTTTGTATTAAGATATTTTAATCAAGACACGATCGCTCGAGTTTCCTTCGAGACATTGTTAATATTAATTAGTTTTTGAAACCTGCAGACGATTGGAGGAAATATCTATTTTGAATAAAAATTTTTAGGGTAATTTCATGTTAACATTGAATTTGTAGGCATGTTTTTGTAAATTTATTTGAGCCTTTTATGAATATCTTTCCAACGTGATTTTTTTTTGTGGTGAGTACAAAACACGTAACATTCAACGAAACATAATTTAAACTTGGGGAGATATCTTTATTTTGGTATAAACAGCGTAAAGAAGAAGGGTACAGAATAATTAAGCGGGAATTATATAGGTTGATACGGTATCGAGTTTATTGTTTTCTTCGTAAAATTTAAGTGGCTCTGTACTGCAGCACATAATTTGCGGAACCCTAAAACCATTATGGTAAATAACAACAACAACAACAACAACAACAACAACAACAACAACAACAACAACAACAACAACAACATGCCAAAGCAACATCAAGGCTACAAAAAACAAGCCGATTAAATAGTAGCGCTGATGAATTTTTGGCACCGTCTGCGTATGAAACCCAATTTGTTTTTTATTTTTCTTAGTGTAAGTCCTATAATCCGAATATGATTTGATTTGATAATGCAACTTTTTCGAGGTTTTTTGTATAGGGACCCCCTCTGAAATTAAATTCTTTAGCATTTTAATATTTGGCGTGGGAAAGAACTGTATTATCAGAACTGTATTATGTGAAAATTTCAACTTAATAACTATTACGGTTGAGGCTGTAGACCCCTGCCTGCCTGTGATAGACAGACATACAGCAGAGGCTTAGTGCATGTATTATGTGAAAATTTCAACTTAATAACTATTACGGTTGAGGCTGTAGACCCCTGCCTGCCTGTGATAGACAGACAGACAGCAGAGGCTTAGTGCATGTATTATGTGAAAATTTCAACTTAATAACTATTACGGTTGAGGCTGTAGACCCCTGCCTGCCTGTGATAGACAGACAGACAGCAGAGGCTTAGTGCATGTATTATGTGAAAATTTCAACTTAATAACTATTACGGTTGAGGCTGTAGACCCCTGCCTGCCTGTGATAGACAGACAGACAGCAGAGGCTTAGTGCATGTATTATGTGAAAATTTCAACTTAATAACTATTACGGTTGAGGCTGTAGACCCCTGCCTGCCTGTGATAGACAGACAGACAGCAGAGGCTTAGTGCATGTATTATGTGAAAATTTCAACTTAATAACTATTACGGTTGAGGCTGTAGACCCCTGCCTGCCTGTGATAGACAGACAGACAGCAGAGGCTTAGTGCATGTATTATGTGAAAATTTCAACTTAATAACTATTACGGTTGAGGCTGTAGACCCCTGCCTGCATGTGATAGACATACAGACAGCAGAGGCTCAGTGCATGTATTATGTGAAAATTTCAACTTAATAACTATTACGGTTGAGGCTGTAGACCCCTGCCTGCCTGTGATAGACAGACAGACAGCAGAGGCTTAGTGCATGTATTATGTGAAAATTTCAACTTAATAACTATTACGGTTGAGGCTGTAGACCCCTGCCTGCCTTTGATAGACAGACAGACAGCAGAGGCTTAGTGCATGTATTATGTGAAAATTTCAACTTAATAACTATTACGGTTGAGGCTGTAGACCCCTGCCTGCATGTGATAGACATACAGACAGCAGAGGCTTAGTGATAGGGTCCCGTTTGGCACCCTTCGGTTACAGAACCCTAATAGAGTGACTTTGGTAATTTATACATGATAGTTCTTAACAATTTGATATTTACGGTTTGACAGTTTGATGTCCATAATCAAATAAGTTTAATAGGCATCTTTGCAGCTATACTTGAATATTTAATTAAACTAAAGGGAATGTTTTTAAAATTACACGCCGACGACGGGTTTGTTTTTAAACTTGTATTTTAAAAACCCCTGTCATTTACCCGTTTTATATTCACAATATACCACAACAATGAAAATAAACCATAATTCTATAAAAAAACCGGAAAAGTGCGAGTTTGACTCGCCCACCGAGGATTCCGTACAAATTTGTTGGTACAAATTATAAAAATTGTATAAAATTTAATTAATTATTTTTTTAATGATTTAATTTTGAATGTATAGTTTTAAGACTTTTCCCTATACTTGTAGTATTAAGACAGTATTATTTGCCAAATTTCATAGTTCTAGGTCAACGGAAAATACCCTATAAATTTTGATTGCCTTGAGAGTGTCGAAATATACGTTTTTTGTAGCATAAATGGCCATATCTTTTTTTACGTTAACTTGAAGTTTGATTTTTCCACAGCTTCAAGGGACTGTAAATTTCAGTATGTGGTTTTAATTTCAACTCGATACGTCCACCAGTTCCCGAGATAAAGGGAGGACAGAGAGACGGACTGACCGACAGACGGACGGACAGACAGACAGAGGGTTCCGTTTTTTTCTTTTTGAAGTACGGAACCCTAAAAACCTGCCAAATACCAAACAATATACAAAATACTCTTAAGTGTCGGATTGAAAACATCAGTGCTTATAAAGTCGCTAGAAGATATGTACGTTTAAGAAAGTTGATGACTTACTGTGAGCAAATACATTTTGCTTAATGTGAATTTAATGAAAGTTATTTCGAACGATAGCAATCAAACGACGTCATAAAAACAGTAAAGTTTTACAGCCAATGACATAAATAAGATATTAAAAGGTACACTATTTTGTTTGCAAGAAAGTACGGGTTTACGTTCATTATTATTAAAATCGCGTTACATTTAGATATAATTTCAATGAGATTAAAAGTTACTTTCACATATATATTTTGTAGAATATAATATAACTTTAAATATCAGTACTAATAGAAAAGGATACTGAGAACATGACATTGTCCTTATTGGACAATGCCCCTATTGGGCCGCCATCCTCCTGCGTGACAAAAAAATAAAGATATGATTGTCAAAAAGACTATAAATTTTTTGTTTTTACTTCTTTTATGCTCTTATTGGTATTAACTAACTTCTGGAATGTATATGAATACATGTGTATCACTTGACGACCGTCCATAAGTACGAAACCCAAATAAACAAGTATCTAATTAATCGAATGAAAAGGTATGACCAGTAAGCGAAGTCAGGAAAAATACCCTTTAGTTTATAAGACTTCAATAAAATACGATTGAGCAACAAACGAATAAAATCTTTTGAGTTTTGTCACGTATAATAAATCTTCGAGGAGTTTCATAGGTATTATTGAAAAGAAACTCACTTCAACCCTCCCGCAATTTTATTACTCTTTCACTTGACCGGTTTCATCTTTGTGGCGTTGGATTTCAAATAAATACACGTTGGATTTCATGCGATACAATTTACTGTCCTAACGTAAAAGGGATGGAGCTATGGTGGGTCGTTTTTGACACAAAGGTCCTCTACGTTCCTTCAGAGAGGTCAGATTGTTCCAACAACTCCCCTTTTTGGCTTGAATATCCATCCATCCATCCATCAGCCTGTTTCGTCCACTGCTGGACATAGGCCTTTCCAGGATTTCGCCACTCTTGGCAGTTCTCCTGGAAGAAATGCCCATACTCACACACGCTGGGCAGGCGGGTTGGTGAGTGCGGTGCCGAAACCCTTCCACCAGTGACGCCGCTGCCCGTCACTAGTCTGTTTTATATAAGGCCCGGCAATTGGGGATGGATATACCGCCATCCGTCGGGCCCAGGCAATGGTGGGCTGCCTAGTTTTGCCTGATAGCTGTTCTCTTACTCTCCCCCGAGTAACTTCGGGAGGATTTGCGAGTAAGATGGTGGTACCTCCACAGTTGGGCCCGGTATCAGCTCTACCACCTAATATAATACTCGCATAAGTTAGAGAATAAGTGAAGTATTCCTATCCTAAATAGTTTATTTAATCTCCGAGATGTAAATAATGGCCTCATTAAAAGCCCCTTCACATGAAAGCTGTACTTATACGCCCGTGCAAATACCTAGCACATACTACATAATGTCAAAAAGATTCAATTGTGCATGACTATGCTAGCGACACCACCCAGTTTTTTCAAATATGAGATACGTTTGTACAACATTTCTCTTTTAAGTACCCAAAGAATGAATCCTCTTTTGTGTTGAAATGTTTTTTTTATGTACTCAAACCACTCTCCCAAATTAATCTAATCGTGAAAAAGTCGCACGCGCGTTTCATCTAAGAAAGTGAAACTTTATAAACATTGTTCAAAATATCGCATAACTTTGCTAAAACATTCAAATACTAATACAATTCTGTTCACGTCAATCTGGAACAGTTGCCATCGCAATAAAGCTTTTATGTTTCGCGTGATAAGAATGAGCAGGCATTGTGCACGGTGAAAGTCAATCGGATGCATCGCTCGTTCACTATGAAACGCGACGGAGTGAGAACAAAAGTGGAACTAAAGGAAAAAGTCAATGAACGTTCAAGATTGCAAATAGAGACAATCGTTGTCATACATAAATAACCTGATTTTGTAAATAATTATGCGTAGATTCGAAAGAAATTTTACGACCGTACAGGGCCGTATGGTTAAAATCCAAAAAGAAAGTGCAAACGTACGACACGTTTCTGCGGGATTTTCCCTGATAGCACCTGTAAAATATAAGGTGCCTTTGTTTGTATGTTTATACCACAGTTTCTGTTCTGTGGCTTATACAACCAAATTTGAACTGGAGACTCACTAATTGGTCAGGACCAGGGTTCAATGACCCTGTTTGTGAAATACGAAACATTTTTTTTGTGCCTCTTTATTTGTTCAAGAACAACCTCGATTCAATTAGTAAAAAGATTCTACATTTTATTTTAATTCATAGATGGGGTCCTTGGACTTTGGTCCTGACCACTCACCGAGTCTCCAGTATAAATCTGGCTATATAAACGAAAGTCAACTTATTTAATGATCTAGTCTATTCGCTCGTAATGTTTACACAATAAAATTTGCCTTGGTTAGTCCAGACAGTTTGGGAGGCTTCCTTCTCTGAATGTTGATTTGATCAAAATTTTGATAAAAATACGTCGTTGTACGATTTGCTATTGACTTCTGTTTAAACTCTTTCCATTTGTTATTTTATACCGTTCCCAAGATGCAGGAATTGGAAAATTGATTATACATAAACCATGCTCATTGACTATGGCTATTTAAGCATCACTAAACGATCTGTTATTGAGAAAATAACAAAACTTTCTATGATGTGAAGTCTTTCAGTTCCTGCGACGACGTACAACATTCACCCCTGAAGACTACTATCGCATCGCTCATATATGAAGAGGACGTCTGTGATATGAAAAATACAAAAATGTATATACGGTCCAGCACCCGTAGTATGAAGACGGGCGACTTCGTTTGTCGCGCGTTTTATCGCGCTTGTCGACCAATCATAGCACTTATTTAAGTCGATGTGCGCTAAACGCGCGACAAACGAAGTCGCCCGTCTTCCTTCATACTACGGGTGCAGGGCGACTTGGGCTCGCGCACCAAGCGACAGTTCCCGTACACGTGCAATTATCTCAATAAGGCGACAATTACTGCTGGTGACCAGGATGCGTGCGTCTCATTCACTCGCACGACTCCTCACGTATTGATCTCTCCGTCTCTCAACGGGGAATCAAGTTGCGAATACGCTGAAATATACCTAAACAATTAATAACAACTACAACAAAAATTTTTTTTCAAAGAAATCAAGGGAATTAATTGTTGTTATAATAACTTCTATTTGTTTTTTTGCATGCATAATTATTTAAACCGGACATTCGTTTTAAATTAGGCCTAGGTTTAGTATATATTAAGTTAAAGATTTTTATGGAAACTAAAAATTATAATCAAGGCACATTATTACAGATACTCTATTGTTTATTATATTTTATCTAACCTCATATCGTAAAATCCTCATTACGAACTCGAAACTACTGGCATAATGGACAATTTTTTTCACGAAAGTCTCGAAAACACAAAAAAAAATTATAGTATAGGTCGCCGAAAAACATAATGCTATAAAAAATCTTTTTCTGAGATTACAGTACATGTGATACTAAGAGAAAGGCAACTTAGCTCATACAGCCATATCTGAGGTTTAATATCAAATACCAATGAGGTTATTAATATAATACTCTCTAACTAACACGTACTAAATAATATTGCGGCGTGACAAAAGAGGTCACAATTTCATTTATTTTCGGCCTGTATTGTCTATGGCTGCCAGCGCACGCAACGCGTACAGTACACACTCATGGTGGACTGTTAGATTTTGGCACCGTAGCTTACGTGGAAATTACTATTTACTGTGGTTTTATGGGTCAAATCAAAAGTATTATTTTGCTCTAAAATTACTAACAGCAGTGACGGTGATGATAATTTGACTCCACCTGACATTCTGGAAATAACGACGGAAATTACGAACACTTTTAGAACGAGCTTTTACAAGAAGAATCAAAAATGGCTAACAACAAATTTTGTCAAGATTATGAAAACAGATTGTCAGGCATGATTTTAGATAAAAAAGTGTATGAAACTATACATAACTAGGTATTAAAACACTCGTGTAAAATTAAAATACTTGCCTTTGGCTCGTTTGTTAAACTGACACTCGTGTTTTTAATAACCTTTTTATATACCAGTTTCATAAACTACTATTACTAATTTTTTTTCATAAACTAGGTACTATTATCTTACCTCTAATCGTAAAATCTTCATTACGAACTCAAAACTACTGATGAATAATATTTTTCTTGAACGTCTCCAAAAAATTAAAAAAATAAATTATGGTATAGGTCTCCGAACAACATAATGCTATAAAAAACACTTTCTCTGAGATAACATGCACATGTGATACTAACTAGGAAGGCAAAGGGAACATAGCCCATACAGCCATGTCAGAGTTTAATATCAAATACCAATGAGGTTTTTATATAATGTTCTCCAATACATACAAAGCAGTAACGAGGTTACAGTCAACTTTATTTTCGGCCAGGTATTGTCTATGGCTTACGGCACGTTGGACTCGGTTTGGCAATGGATGAACTGTTTGTTGTGCCATAGTTTTCGAGGAAATTTATTAATTACTACTGTGGTTTTATGGGTCAAAATAATCATTTTGCCCTAAAATTACTGAGAGCAGAGATGGTGATGAATGATATTTGACTCCACCTGACATTCTGGAAATAACGGCGGAAATTACGAAGACTTTCAGATTAAGCTTTTTTAAAAATAATCAAAAATGGCTGACGACAAATTTACAAAAATTATGAAAACAGGTTAGTAGGCATGAGTTTAGATAAAGTAGTGTTCGGCTCGTTTTTTAAACTGACACTCGTGTTTTAATAACCTAAGTAAAGGATATATGAATATAATTTGCAATATTCCGCTAAACAGTGGAATGTTTAGCGGAATATTGCAAATTATATTCATATATCCTTTACTTAGTGATGGACTTCCGCAAGGTAACGCCTATTTCAATTAATCATTTTAATAACCTTTTTATATACCAGTTTCATAAACTACTATTATTAAGTTTTTTCACTTTTCTAACCAGCCACCAATATTGACTTTCAAGGTCACCAAAAGGTATTAATGGATCGCGGTAATTTTCCCGGTTTATTCATATGGCCCTTTCTACAGAATATTTTAAGAATTTTAGATCGCATACTTTCAAAGATAAAGGAGGGAACTTAGTTTAACAAAAATAAAAAAATATAATACTTATTAAATACAGTTTCAATAAAATTATTTTGTTAAATGATACTCCACTCACTGTTGTCCAAATATATGAATTTTTCGCACCCACACACATTGGCTGTCCACATAAAAAGCGAAAAATATGTTATTACACGAAATCAAGATTAATCAATCGACAATATTAAGTTATTAACATTAAATTGCATTGAATAAAAATATTTCAAAATCTGTATTCCTTTATGATGTAATTTCCGTTGTGTTTTTGTGAATCTGTAATGCGTAATAACCAAAATCCTGGACTTATTAAGTATTACTTTGCATCATCATTGGATATAAACGTATAATAACACTGATGGAAATTGCGAACCAAAAAAATAGCCTGAAAGCATGTATACGAGTATATAGGCTATTATTTATTCCGAGAAATGGAACAGTTCCTTAGGGATGACAAAAAATCCAATACTTCGCTGGCGAATCCTCGAGCAAAAAGCTTGTAAGCCTATGTATGTAAAACTAAGTGATAATAATATCTTTTAAAAGTTTATGAAAACTTATACTAATATTAAACGCAATTGTAACGAAATTCATAAGTTATACATGCTGTAGATTTATGTAAAATTTATTCATAACCGCCATTGTCTTTCGAAAGTGAAACATAAATTGAATTGCATCACGTTTTAATTTCACTATCAAAATATTTCACTTTCTCTTTCACTTGATGAAATTTATAAACAAACAGATAGGTATATTATTTGAAATGTATGTTTGGATTTAGAATTCCAATTGGCAAAGCGAAGGAAGTCCTACTACTCGACCATCACAATAATACCAATAAGCCGACCAATAATAATCGCCATTATCAAAAGCTAGGGTTGGTTCGTATCTGTCATAATTCGGCCCCAAATCATGCACGGTCTAAGATCAGTGGTTCAGGACTCCTTGATGGCTAGTGTATATGTTACGGGTAATACTAGGAGATAGGATAAACCTAGGTTTACCCGGGTAATCGTAACAAAACTTCGGGGGTCGCCTCGCTCTGCTCCGCTTCGCTCGGCGCCCAATGTTTATTATCATGAAAACCCATCACGCTCCTCCTCGCTTCGCTCGTCGTCGCACCTATTTATGCTTTTTTAGGCCTTTAACTGACTTCGGGCTTTACCCGTGATTTATATGGTACGTAAAGTTAGAAAAGTGAAAACTTTGCATTTCTAAGCACAATAAAATAAAATTCAAGACAATTGTAACCTTTATGCTTCGAATCGAATTTTAATTGTTATATCCTGCCTGCCCCTTACTTTCTATACAGAATGACCCAATATATTTAGGGTGAACTTGTAGACATTTGCAGAATACATTTAATATGAGAACACAATTCAAATCAGTCGTTGAAAATTGCATTAGATATTGTTACTTGCAAAGATAATTTATGGTTATCTTAACGGACCAACATAAAATTGTGCAACAAAATTACTTTAAAACGGCTAAAATTGGAACTACACATATCTTTATGACTATGAGACGCGAAGTGAGGATCGAGTGCAGCGCCACATCTACAATAATTTAACCAGACCGCACTTGCACATATCTCACCCCTGCAACTACCTATATTTTCTAATGGTAAAAACTTGTTTTGTTCTCTTCTTAGAAAAAGAGCCATTATGGCTCCTATGGTGCCGTCATCCAAGTACCACATATTGAACCTAGACATCAATGACGATATGACTGGGTGGATGGCCAAGCTAAAGATGGCCGGTCCAAGTGGATCGCCCTGTTGACATCCGACAGCTGACTGAAAAAGATGGTTCTTGTAAACTAAGTTTGATGGTTTGTAATAACACTGATATAAGTAATGGTATAGTGGCGAAATGTGTTCCTTGATTTCATTTATGATTTTTTTCATTTATGATTTTCATTATTGCATTTATGATTAGATGTACATTTAAGTTTATTGTTGCCAATTTTCTTTAATTAAATAAAATACAAAGTCGAAACTTTCGTCTTCATATTGTATTTTTAGGTTTATATTTGCCAATTTTAATTCGAAACTAACGGTTTAATATTTGTCCTGCCCGTGAAAAAAATACCTAGTCTAATCTAATTTAATAATAACCTTCGCTTGAATTTCATACCAGCTAATGGTAACAAAATAAATCAGTAAAGTTTCTACCACTGCGTAGAAAGTAAGTATCAATTTATCATAATACTCGTAATTATATGCAAGGGAACTTTTGTAAGTTACGAGTAGGAAAGTAGGGGTCACACACTGGATATAAAAAATATGTAAAAACTTTCCAAAACTATTAAACTTGCGTAAATTAATCATATGCTTTGATTTATTACTATTATTATTTATTTATATTAAATTCAGACATGTAATGCTTGATAAAGGCTAAAGTAAGTAGTAAGTGATTTAGGTTTTATTGCAGACAGTACTTGGTTACTACTTACATCGTTCAATATAACACAGTTTATATTTAAAGCAGTTATTTGAAATAATTTGATTCTTTATAAAAAGCACGTCATTAATTCTAAACCGCATGCACTGGTAGCCATACTTTCTTCGACTCAAATGTCTGTGTCAATTTCAATGTCACTTCAATTCAAATAGACAGTTGACCGTGACTGAGCGTGTTGCGCACGCGTCGAGGTAGATCTCACCACCACTGAAGCCTTTATTGCGTTGAATTAGAAACCAAAATGTCTCAAGCAAGTGGAGTACTTTACTACTGGATTTACGATTTTCATGTCATCAACTCGTCGTGTGCACTTAGCATTTGTCATTTTAACTGTACTTTGTGAGTTATAAGTATACAAATTATATTTTTCATGCTTCAATAAGAAGTGCTAGTTTTGCGGTGTCTGTCAGAATTAAAGGTACTCTAAGTATAGACCGAAAGCTGGGTACGGAGTTACTATAGCTATTTCTTTTGTGCTGCCTATTAGCCTCATAAGGCTCTGAGTACTTTTAAGAGGACCTGGTGTTCAGTAGTGGTACTAGCCAGGAGCAATTTTTGCAACAAATTGTTGTTAGGGTTTTCTAAATTACTAAGCCTCCACTGTCTGTCCGTCTGTCGGCCTGTTCGTTTATCAGAACAGGGATCCATAGTTTCAACCGTGCGTAAAAGGTAGCTAATTTAATTTTTTATAGAATTCGTGTTATCAGAACCTCTATCACGGCAAAAAAAATGAAAAACAAATTGGCCAAATGCGAGTCAGATTCGCGCGCAAAAGTTCCGTACCAACCCACAATACAGGTGCAGAGACCTAAAAAGATTATGATAAATAACAACAATATACATTCCAAAGCAACATCAAGGCTATTAAAAACTAGGCGCTAAAATAGTAGCGCCTGACAAAAAAATTTGGCGCCATCCTTACGGAACCCCACTTTTTATTAATTTTTGTTTTACTTTAACGTATGTCCTACAATCTGACTAAATTTAAAACTTGTATGTGTTACGGTCAAACTCAAACAAATAACGGCGTTATTCGGGTACGGAACCGTAAAAACAAGAAATTGAAACGCACAGGCATACAAAAACATCGAAAAACTAGCACATTTTCAACGTTATTTATTTCAGCTACAAGCTTCATAAGGGGGGGTTATCCCGACTTTGTCTCTTGTCAAATTAATTTTAAACCAATAAAGAGTGACGATTAGATTTTGCAAACAATATATGTCATATTTCACTCTTTGATCTTAATATTACGGCTGTTCGATACACGATTACTTACACTTTCCTCCATCCGATTAAATCGCAAAGATAGGTCTAAACAGCGATCTAAATATCATTTCATTGAGCTATATTAAGTTTTGGACAATAAAACTTATACTAAAATAAACGTCTTAAAAAATGTGATAGAAAACGGTCGTCATATTAAAAAACCCATCCCTATAATTGCAAAATAAGAATAGAAACACCTCTAAGCCGCGAGTTTTCTGAGCGGCCCGCTTCCGCTGAGCAGGATAAACATGTGAAAAGTGAAAGCGTTGGACCAGGACAGATTTCTCTGGATAACCTCGCCTTAAATGGTTAGATTGTTGTACATACTCTAAAGTAAAACAAAAATTTTATAAAATGTTTCTGTAGACCAGTAGGTGGCAGAGCTGATGCTGGGATTGACTGTGGAGGCAAAACTCCCGAAGTTATTTGGGGGAGAGTGTCCTTGTGCTCTCAAATAGGCACAACCAGGTGGCCTACAATGCCTGGGACGGATTCATGGAGATATATCTATCCCCAATTGCCAGCCTTTATACAAAACAGTAAGTGGTAGAGCTGGTGCCGGGCTCGACCATCAGTGGCGTAGCGTAGACTAATCTAGACATGGGCGAAGTCGCATCAGCGAGGCCCTTTTCATTCAATACTTACGATATGATAGTGTGAGAAATTTAAGAGCGCGGAGTGAGAAAATTGAAGAGCATACCGATTTGAGCAAAGATTTTATTTTATAAATTGTGTAAGTCATTCTACAAAAATAATAAATTTCGGCTCTTTGATTTGCTAAAATCCTCCAGTATGGATTTGTAGTTGATTTTTAGGGTTCCTTACCTCAAGAGGAAGAAACAAAGCCCTTATATGATCACTTTGTTGTCCGTCTGTCCGTCCGTCCGTCTCTCTGTCCAGACCTATCCAGGGATCTCGGGAACACGTGAAAGTACCGAGTTGAAATTAAAACCATATACCCAAGTCTACAGTCCCTTGAAGATACGGCTGTTTATACCGCAAAAAAACGTATATTTCAACTCTCTCAAGGGAATCTCAATTTATAGGGTATTTTCCGTTGACCTAGAACTATGAAATTTGGCAAGTAATACCGTCTTATACCTACTAAAAGTATAGGAAAAAATCAGAAAACTATACATTTGTAAAATATGGATATATGAATATAATTTGCAATATTCCGCTAAACAATTTTTGTCATGCTATTCAAAATGCAGACTCGTGCACCGCCCGCCCGCATAAAACATGCAACAAGCAAGCATTATTATTATATTTTTGATAAGTTTTCTTGCTTGTTATTTAAGATTGCTTCGCTTTTATGGTCGTCTTGCTTGCTTGTTGCATGTTTTATGCGGGCGGGCGGTGCACGAGTCTGCACTTTGAATAGTACGACAAGAATATATTCATATATCCATATTTTAGTGATGGACTTCCGCAAACTCTTTACGGACTCTTGCAAGGCCCCTTTGAGTGCGAAGTCGTGGACGCCCACATGCTTCGCCCACGCCTAGCTACGCCACTGTCGACCATCTTACTCGTAAATCCTCCTGGAGCTATTCGGGGAAGGTACAAATACTTCAACTTTTTTGCGCGCGCGTTGATATTGTAATGACTTTAGAAGATTCTGTTACGATAAGAGTGTATTAATTCTTCGCAGAAGTACATACATTTTTTTAACATGTATATTTGCTAGATTTCCTAAAGCGTTCTAGGAAGAATAAATATCGGTTTTGCGGCTGCATTGATGTCCAAATGTAGAATTTATAGCATTTTTCTATTCTTTGCCGTATGTTATTTTATTAATTACTTAATAGAATTTGATGCTTAAAACTTATAAGCCATGCTATCGTTTCGTGTAGTAATATAGAGTGTTTTTTTAAATCGTAGGCTTAAATTACTGGCGAGGATTTTTTTAAATCCTATAGTATCGTTTTGGTTTTCATAAAAATCGAGCTTAAGACTCCCTTGAGCATTTTACGATATTTCCTTTAGCTTCGGATTTAGCTATCCAGGCCCACTTGAAAAACTAACCCTATATGTTTATTCATAATTAAAATAAAATCTTACTAAAACTCATGAAAAATATAGTCATTTTGTTAACATTTTTATGAGAAATAAATTGTTATTTATTCACCCAACTTATACTAGACTTGATTCCGTGATGAATTTTCTGACAGCTAAGCTCTACAAAATGGGTCTCACATCTTCAGTCTATACATATTGCAGATAACTGAACCAAATTGCAACTGACTTGTCTTTGTCGCACCCAGCTAACCTAAGAGTTTCCAGAAATACTGTTATCAGGATAAATCAGAAAATATTATATTTAGGGTGAAAATTACAGACAAAGCTTTACTGACAGAAAAAAATTACATGCAGGTGATTTAAAAAACACGTTTTCTTACTAGTTTTAACTATATATTTTGTATGGGCGTATCTGAGTTATTATTATTCACGTTGATATATTTCTAATAGAGTACATGATCTCAATAAATGTTACCTGTTTATTACGAGGGCTAGTGAAAATAGCATACAAATAAGTATAAGTATATAGTACTTATTTGTGCAACGCTTGCTGTTCCCGTTAGTTAAAAACTAGCTATAGCTCAAATTACTTGAACACTTGCACTTTGATAAAACCCTACCAGTGGGTCAGTTCATCAGGGCCTCAGTAAAAATGTTAATTCCCTAGAACCGGTGCCAACTGGGTCGCCACTCCCCACACATGGACTGAACTTCGATGGCTTTCTTTCAATGCACTTCTCCAACTTATAGCACGAGTTTCAAGGTATTTAATACTCTTATTTAGGCGTTTTATGTTTGTTTTAGAATAGAGAAGATGCGCTTAACCCTTCCTCGTGAAATGAAATAAAATGAAACGTGAATGATGATGTCGTGAGTAGCGTTGAAAATCTTGTTGAAATTGATGAGAAGTGCCCAAAAGACTTGGACGTGAAATGCATTTTGAATCGATACCTTACAAGTAAATTTGATTAGTTTTGTATTTACAAATAAATTATAATGTTCAAATGACGTAGATGATCGATGGTCTGTCAATCATCTACATCATTTGAACATTTTGTCAATATTATAATTTACTAGCTTTTGCCCGCGGCTCCGCCCGCGTGTTATTCGGTTTAACGACATGCTTTTTTCCGGGATAAAAAGTAAGCTATGTGTTAAGTTAGGATATAAGCTATATCCATTCTAAATTTCATCTAAATCCGTTCAGCCGTTTCAGCGTGAAAGAGTAACAAACATACACACACACATACGCACAAACTTTCGCATTTATAATATCAGTAGGATTTTTATTTTTCTGATGCCGACAATAAATTGTTGAAATATATCTGGTCATATAACTTGGTTTTCGTAAATATATAAAAATATTTAATTATAAAAATGAGAGACTAAATAAGTCAATAAAAAATATATGTTATCTGATTAGTTTTGTAGTCTTACGAAAATTATGCTTTTGTGTATAAATATTTTTGCACTTGGAATTTACATTAAATATGTTGATCAAGATTCTATGTTTCAGTCACGTGTTTGACCATCATGCATATTTAGGTAAAATTTTGAAATTAAATTATCATTTTTTTTGCAAATATCTCTAAATTCAGTATTATTAATCATGAGGAGGTTGCTACAGTACCAACAACTTATTTGTTCAGTTGATGATGTGGTAGAAAAGAGTTACATTAGAAAGAGACGGCGGATGTTCCAACCATAGACTTAGGATTCTATTGTTCCGACTGAACTGAAAAGTAGTAGAGTTAAAATCAAATTTATATAAGTGCGGTATAGAAAATCAGAAAAAGAAATTTAGACGTGAGGAGCTCTGAACCAGGATTTGATCCCAGGACCTCTCGCTTACCGAGCGATTGCTCTACCAACGGAGCTATCCAGTTCTCAGCACAACTTCCGAATTTACTCATGTGCTTTCCCGTCCCGCAACGATTAAATAAAATTAAATATGTAGTAATAGTGTATATAATTGACCGTGAATTTGCATCTAGGATACTGGTAGAAAATAAAAATGTGTATTTTATGTTAGTAGGTAAGGTCAAAATTTGTTTTGTAGATGAGAACCATCGTCACGCTTTGGATGATCACGAGCCCAACGAGTTCTGTGATATGGAAATAAAATTACCTTAGACTTTAAATTCTATGCATACCTAGTAAGAAATTATTTCACTTCTTTGATAGTTTGTGTTTTTCATGTTTGAAGTAGCTCCATATTCCTGAGTTCCCTGAGTATATTCTGGAGGTGGATGGAGAGAATTAGTTGGAAAAAACATAAATAAAAGGAAATGTTGAGGCGAGTCAAAGAAAAAACATTATGAACATCATTAGGAACAGGATAGGGAAGATAATATATTCATTGAAACTATAATAGAAATAAATTTCTATATTTTTAAACACTTGGCGATTTATCCATCACAAGGAGATAACAAATTAAATTTGTATCACTGCGGTACCTATAGAAAATCAGAAAAGTAAATCTGGAAGTGAGGAGCTCTGAGCTGGGATTCGAACCCAGGACCTCTCGCTTACCGGGCGGTTGCTCTACCAACTGAGCTATCCAGTTCTCAACAAATTTAGTGCTTTCGCAGGTCATGTTGGGAACTGGATAGCTCAGTTGGTAGAGCAACCGCCCGGTAAGCGAGAGATCCCGGGTTCGAATCCCGGTTCAGAGTTCCTCACGTCCAAATTTCCTTTTCTGATTTTCTATACCGCAGTGATATAAATTTATTTTAATATATTCATTGAGTTATTGTATTTCTTTTTTGTATTGTAAGCCATTGAAAATTTGTTTCACGTGTTTTTCTTTTGGATTGTAACAAATAAATAAACTAACATGTATTTTTTTTCGGCACGTATTTAGACATAATCGTTTAATAAAAGTCTTAGTCAAGGGGAAAAGGATGGGAAAACAGAAAGAGGCAAAGTGAGTGTGATTAGATTAGTGATAAAATGTTAATGCAAAGGCAGGAGTCGCATGTAACTAAAAAATTGAGGATTTGGCTCTGGATGATGCTGCACCGACAAGATCTAGGCAATTAAATAATACATTGATTGATAAGTGTACATATCTTTTATATTTATTTATTTTAAAACTGTCGGTAAATAAATGAAAAACGCTTACTTTAACACGGCTGTTGACGAAGGGCGGCTTGCCTTAATATTTGTGTAAATGCATGCATAAACTAATGTTCGTCTCGTTTAAGGGTAGGTACAAACCACAGATCTCAATTTATTACGATCCAGACACTCGCTTCATTCTTCGAGAATAAAATTAGAATAAAATCAATTTACGATTAAATTTAAATTTAGGTTTTTTTGGTATAAGCCGCCATCTGTACATTAGTTATTATGAGTATCTGTTAATTTGAAATAATCAGTTAGCAAATATGTAGATTCTAGGACCAAATTGGTAACAAACGTATAAGAAGTAATAAAGTTGAGGTTTTCAAACTAATAAGAACTCTTTGAGTAGAAGCAATATTAATCGCAATAAAGTGAAAACACATCGCGTGAGCAATTAAAGTACGGTCGAAACCAGTAGCGATTTAATATGAAAAACACAAACATTCGCATGATACTAGTAAGTTACTGTACCTACCACATAAGAGAAAGGTGAAAATGAAATGAAATTCACGTTGTGTCAGACTAGGGTTTACTATATTAAGGCTTTATTTTTAGGTTTATTGAATAAATTATACACAAATTCTTGTACATTTATTCCACTTATATTTATTTTTATTCTAACTTAGGCTACCGGTTTCGTATTACACATCATCGGGCCAACAAATTTTTAATTATTTAACACGACAGAAATAAAACAAAAGATGGTGATTCACCTCTGTTTATTTTATATTTGCTTGTTAAAAATGTTTTCTTTTGTTTTCTTTCTGTCGTGTTAAATAATTAATAATTTGTTGACCCGATGATGTGTAATACGAAACCGGTAGCCTAAGTTAGAATAAAAATAAATATATGTGGAATAAATGTACAAGAATTTGTGTATAATTTGTTCAAGATGATATTCCACCAAGAACCATCAATCGAATCGAAATCGTTTATTGTTAAAAAAAAATATTCATTGAAGTATGGTACTTAAATGGACCAAATAAAACCTAAATGAACTTGCAGAAAATTTACTTTTGACGGTATTTAAACTAAAATTAAAGCCTTTAAAGCCAACAAATCCTTCCGAGTTGAATTTTTGTATCGAAAAATATATACCTCGCATTTGATTTATTTACATGCGTAGCGTAGCGTAGAATCTTGAATCAATTTCTAATTTAACGGTTTTTATAGCTACCATTAATACGTGATCTGATGTCCGTATATTAAAATTTCATGTCTTAGTTTTAGTGTGGGAACCAATAGGTTACCGTTAGCGCAGTCGATTTTTTTCTTGTTTCATAACCTTCATTCACTACCTTTAAATCTGGAAACCTTGAATACACGTGAAGCTTTATTATAATAACTATGTTTTACAAAGTATGACTAATTTTATGGTTTGCGGTGAGCAAAACCACAAAAGGTTGAGGCGTATATAATGTCTAATAACGTTGTACCCTCAATCCTAAAACGTTTCGTGGTTTACTTTGTTATAGAGCATGACTTTCAAACTTTGTTTAGACAGTCATCACATCACAAATCGCAACGCATGAGTCAGCAGTCTTTCGCATCCTTTTCACGTTTAGGATTTATGCATTATGATCACCATAAAGGAGGATTTGTGAGTGATCAGAAAGCATAAGGATTTATGCTTTCTGATCACTTGCAAATCCTCCCGAAGTTATTCGGGGGAGAGTAAGAGAACAGCTCTCAGGCAAAACCAGGCGGCCCACCATTACCTAAGACCGATGGATGGCGACGGTATATCCATCCCCAATTGCCGGGGCTTATTACTACGTGAAATTAAGGTAATTTTGTTAACGAAAATAGGTGATATCATACTGGACCCAAATGTATAAAACAGCTGATTTTTTTTTCACGATTTCCGTGTTGGCTTAATAGTAAAAGTTGTTCATATGGACGTGTACTATCACCAGTTTTCGTTAACAAAATGACTTAAATTTCACGTTGTATAGAACAGACTGGTGACGGGCAGTGGGGTCCCTGGTGCAAGGGTTTCGGCACCGCACTCACCAACCCACCTGCCCAGCGTGTGTGAGTATGGTTATTTCTTCCAGGAGGACCGCCAAGAGTGGCGAAATCCTGGAAAGGCCTATGTCCAGCAGTGGATGAAACAGGCTGGTGGATGGATGGATGGATCACCATAATCATTATGAGAGGTACCAAGACTCAACGTGTGTGGTTTTTCCCGTACTTTCAGAAATGCTACATCAGACAAGGCCACGGGATGCCTTTTCACCTTTGTTCTGACTGAGGTGCCCTGGAAAATGCTGTTTTAGATGAGTCCTCCGATCCTGAAAACGAAGTTTCATGGAATTCCTAAAATTATGTGTAAATTAGCTAATGAACCGAAAAATTGCAAATGTGACTTAAATATTAAATAGTGCAAATATTAAATATGATGGAAATATTAAATAGTACTTCGTAAGATGACATACACATTGAATAAAGGTAAAGAAAATATGCGTGTAAAGATGAATTATTAAAGACAATCTTCCTTAAGCTTTGAACCTATTGTATAGTGTGGACACTCATGGTCCATTTCGTAAGTTCAATTTTTTTCAATGCGGATAGCGACTTTGGTCTTTATGCTGTTGCAAAAAAAAAATATTGTCTTTAATGACATGTACAATAATTTTTGTTTCTGATTACTATGATTATTCTCTTATCACTAAAAATAAATATGCCTGACGATTCACAAAGCTTCTAAATTAATTTTGTATATTTTATTTGTCGTACTATTTACACTATAGGAACACATTTTCCTCGGCCACAAGTTATCTCGAAAATGATATATAAGATAAACCTGTAAAAATAAAAAAAAGCCCTATCCCTTCTCAGGACTAAAAGAAGGACTAAGTTCAACAAAAATAAACGAAATGAAAACGGACACAAACAAGAGAAAATACTCTATAAAAGTAGGTCAGACTTCTTTTACAAATATCAAAAGATATACTTACATGACCAGATCCGAAAAGGAATTCATGTTGAAAACACGTCGTTCACCCAAAAAAATCCAATTTCAATGAAAGAGAAATCTGCAACCCAGTTTTTGCGATTCCACTAAAGCACTTGAATACCAGCTTCGATACTCAGTTTCATTTACCACACACTATGAATAATATTATGTCTAATATGTAGTAAAAAAAAGTTCACTTGTCACTATATAGATAGAAAGCACATAAGAAACAAATATTCGCGTCTTGCTATACGCTTGGCGGTAGATACTGTCTCGCTCGAGGAAGCAAGCTGACATGCTCGATTCACTCCCACCACTTGCCCTTCAACTCCAAAAAGACAGAAGAGACACATGCAAGCAAAGGTCACTTTCAAAACTGGCACAACAACTTTCTTGTTGATACGTATATTTGCCGAAATTTTTCATCAGGCCAATGAGTCGGCTAGACGGAAGCACACCGTTTCTTTGAGAGATTGGAATGCAATGATTGGTCTCTTTCTGTGTCCATGTCGCCCGTCTCTTTCATAAGGCTCTGTCTTAAATGGTTCACTGATTTGTAAAAAGCATTTTTTATTAGGAATGGTGAAAATGAAAACAAATGATGTATAAATTAGTTACTTAAGTAATGACCTCATACCAAAATACTTAAGGTGGTAAAACCGAATCCCGGTGCAAAATGCACATCATAATATTGTTTTCCTTACTTTTGAATAAAAAGTATGCAAATATTGCGTTTTAAAGCAATTAACGGAAATTGATTTTTAATAATTAGGGTTTTACATTTAATTTCTATCATTTTATTATTTAAAATAAAAAGCATAAAATAATATAATTTTAATGCAAGAACCCTACTGTTAGTAATTAATTTGCGCTAATTGCTTTAAAATTCAATTTTTGCTTACTTTTTATTTAAAGGTAAGGAAAACAATATTATGATATTCATTTTGCACCGGGATTTAAAATTTTCTTCAAAAGTGCTGTAAATAATGTTTAATATTTTTAACGACACTCATTATTAAATACTCAAAAGTAATGCATGATGAAGACATATTTTATTCACGGACGTCTCATTATGGAAAAAAATAAAAAAAAAATTCTTAACATTCTGCTATTAAAATACAATAATAATTACACTAAGCAGGAAGATAAAACGAACTGTCTGGGCTTTTCATATTCTAATAACAATGCGGTTTTTTTTAAATTATGTCTATGCACATATCAATGCATTGCGACATGAGATTAGGTTATTCATCGGTGATTCCGACCCGACTAATAACAATTCAGTTTTATTTTGGCCAAACATTGACTATGACGGTGTGCGCTAGGGCGCATCTGCTGCGGACTATTAGATTTTGGCGCCATAGTTTACGGGGAAATTTATTATTTACCGTGTTTTTGCGGGTTGAAAGCTTTTTTTGCTCTAAAACATCTGACAGAGTGTGATACTTATGATAATTTAACTCCACGTGATATTGTGGAAATATTGACGAAAAAGATGAACAATCTATTGCCAGAAAAATAAAAAAAATCTGATGGTAAATTTTACCAAGATTATAAAAATATGGGTTACTTAGAACCACAACATCAAGAAAAGCTTACGACAAATTTTTGATAGATTTTATTTAACTAGTTTTTTTAACTAGGTATTAAAACGTGTGATACTATTCAGAATTTAGCATTAGACGCGTTTTTAGCGTTCCGTACTCGAAGGGCAACGTGGAGCCCTATTAACGTCGCTCTGCTGTCTGTCCGTCTGTCCGTCACTCCGTGTGTCCTTCTGCCTGTCCGGGTATGTCACGGCACTCAAGATTGCAGACGGAATGAGTTACAGAACTGAAATTTGGATACGTTAGTGGCATGTTGACACAAAACCGAATATTGAATTAAAAATGAAATGAAACTGAAAACGAAATGAAAAAGGAGGCGAAAAAATTTCTAGGTATAACTTTGTAACTCTTATTCAAATCATTTAAGTCTAATAACTCATATAATTGTACGGAACCCTAAGGGCGCGAGTCCTACTTGTAGTTGACTGGCTTTTATATTAATACTCTTGTTATAATGGCCTATTTACGTACCAGTTTCTTACTTAACTTTACCTAACAGGGCTTACAATAATATTACGGTAAAGAAGGGCTTTAAAGATTAACTGAAAATTCTTAAGTATACTGCTTTAATCGAACACGTGCCTCGAATATCCTCCCACCGAAGTAACTGTTTAATTTTAGATAGAGCTTCAGTATATCATTTCGATCAGAAATAAGGCTCAACCTTCGATATTACCAAAGACACTGTTTACTGTATTATTGAATTAGAAGGTTTAGGTACTGTCAGAAATGTGGCTCAGCTTTGGCTCCGCTGAAGACACTGTTAACTAATGTTGGCATTAAGTACACTATTTTGGCAGGAAATACGGCTCAGCTTACATTAAGGTCAAACAAACTGTTTTGTGAAAAATCAAATCAGAATATTTCATCGGCCAGAAACACGGCTGGAATTTGTCAAGCACACTGCGATTACAAACTCGCGCTCGCCAATTCGCGCTTCACCGATTTGACTTATGTTAAAAATTAAAGAATTCTTTTTGCCTTGTTTACACGCCTGCCAAATTTCATGACATTCCGATCAACGATACTCGAATTATCGTGGAACAAACATTCATACATATAAACGCCGGATTGTCCAAGTAGACTCTAAGAACTCGCTCGCTTCGCTCACTCGTTCAATTAAACGAGCTCAAAATACTTAAAACTGCAAGATTTAATACTTTTAATCAGGATACTGTTTGGATAAGACTTTGTACACTAGATTTTAAAATAAGAGCTGTAATAAAATAAACAACTTCCAAGTTTGTATCATTTAAACTAGGACGCTACAATTTTCGCCATTAAATAAGGCGGGTATAAATTTAGTCACAGGATACTGTCACAATTGTGCACCCTGCGAGCTTAAAGGGGAGGAAAGTGCGAGGGTGTGCTGCTCAAGTATACAGTTTACATCACGCATGTCTTCTTTTTGACCCAAACTGTATGAATGACAATTTAACGGAAGGGATGCATCGTTAACCGCACGATACGAGTATTGTTCTTCACTTGTTTGTTTGTAGCCACAAAACATCAACCCTCGAATTAAACGACCGTATCCCTATCTATGTAGCCATTAAGGCAGATAAATAAAACAGAGCGCTTGTTGTTTTTTTTTCTTTTTTACATGATACACAGGTAAGATTAAAAAAATATATGACAGAGAAAAAGGGAGAACTTTGGCACTGATAAAGACATGACTACAAATTTTGTACAAAGTGTTCAGTAAAAATTTGGCTGTATAAATTAAAGTAACCATATATATGTCAACAGAATGAAAGCACCCCAAAAATTGGCATTTATGAAAATATAAAGGCCATTAGTTAAGAAATAAAAACAATGAATTAAGTTATTTAAATAATTATATTTAAAAACTTATTAAATATATATTTAAAAACTAATATAACTTTTTTTATTTCGAGACATCGACTGTCAAATTAATCAGTGATTAAACTTTACTACATATAGGTATGCCAAAATATGTTGGGTGTGTGATAAAAATATGATATTCAAATGATTAGGGTTTCTTTTGAAAAATACAAAAAATATTCACTGTTACACCCACCTATATCGATCCTCATGAATGTGGTACGTCCCTATTCTATCGATAAATCCTAAATTGTATGAAATGGTGCCAACACTTATAAGACCAGGGCGCCATAACTCATAACTCGAAACTACCCACCAGTTCACAGAGATGTCTTATCTGTTCATACTGAACTGTAATTGATCTGTGGATCCAAGTTTGCAAAACATTATTTTCCTCATTGTGAAATCGTATGAAATGGTGCCAACACTAATACGACCGTAGTGCCACACAGATGTTCACAAATCTGTCCTATCTATTCCTATCAGTAAATATTATCTGTGGATTGGAGTTAGCAAAACATTACTTTCCTCATGGCAAAACGAATAAAATAAATTAAGTTTTTTCACTTACATATAGGAAGTATATAAGTTTTATAACTTTTACGCAAGGACAAAACATAATCTATTCAAATCACTACCAAGCCGGACTTTTAAATCGAATTAAGTAACTCAAAGTATAATTGTTAAAAAAAATATTTGTTTCCGCAAATTATAAAATAAATTAGTCACCTAGACCACGAAGGATAGACCATAAATAGTATCTGTTAATCTGGGTTATTTATAGTAATAAACATCTGTGAGCCTTATTTTGAGATTTTTGGAAGAGGCATAGAATTATTTGTATTTATATTTAGTTCGATAAGCCTCTGCATAATACCTTTCTCTGTTAATTCATAATTTTCCAATGATTTTATTAATCGTCCAAACTTTTCTCAGGTAAACAGAGAGCACACGAGCGCAGGCAAATCAGTTGTAGACGTGACCAAATATAATGCTATTTCATTTTGCTATTACGTGGTCACTCGATGAAATTTGCGAAAATTATACAATCGCAGCGATTTCGTTGAAGATACAAAATTAAAAAACGTGTCTTAGAAACAAAATTTTGGCAATACCGTAAAGGTTTTCAAACATACTGGTATAGTTGGTTATTCTAGAAATCATGATTATAATATCATTGGAAAAAACGCGATGGCTTTGTACATAAAAATATATCGTAAATTACACAAAAAAAAAATTAAACACAAATTCTTCAGTAACATATTAATATAAAAAACAGTCTATTCATGAAACTAATACGTAAACTATACATGGATACATAGGAAAACAGGAGCTGAGTTAGATGAAAGTCAGCAAACACCACAAAAAAAGGAATTAATGAATCGATTGATCGAATAAATGAATAAGCCTGTCGACACTTTCTTGTACACAAAATACATATTACAAAGAAAGGCAAAAATATTATTATACAAATTTTCACACAGAAAAATTCAATGTAAACCAAAGATGAACAACCCGTAGGCTCTCACTGCCATTGCCAATGCCGGCGCGCGCGCAGCTCAATTAAGGTGAACGCACTTGTTCGTCGCACTTTGATCTACAAGTATTATTCGCTATTTACTTTCAAAAACATGTTATATTGACTTATAGGTAGTTATTAATAATCGTTAAATTTGATAGACTTTTTAACAGAAGGTTTTGCTAAAGGTTCGTAATAAATGTTATATTATATAAAACTGAAATCAAAAAAATCTAAATTTGATTAATTTACAAAAAACATACATAGTGGATTAAGAGGACACGACAAATCTGGTAACGATAAGGGAAATGGCTGAATCGAACCAGAGTTTTCTTGTTTTGAACATTTTGTTGTTTGTTTCAACAGGAGTTACATAACCCGATCAACGAAATTACTTACTATAATGTACATTATTAAATTACACATTAATCATTATGTTTGAATCCTGGATGTTTTTTAGCAATAATTTAAAATGGTTCAAACAACAAAAACAGCTTTTTCTTGAACAACTTAAAATTCAAAATGCGTTCTGAATATGTATCACGAAATTCGAGCCAAAACTTGTTTATCAACGCTCATTAAAAGAGAAATCCTTTTCGCGTTTTTGGTAGCAGATACAAAGACATGATAAATTATACAACCTACTTCTTAGGCCCAAATTAAATTATATACTTATATCAATCTGTTCAGTTGTTGGACGGTATCATCTTACAGTCGAATAGCTGCCCCTGGCGGTATTTGCAACACCGAAAGAACTACAAGGGGTGCATTTTATTAGCCGGTTATAGCTTTATTGTAAAAAGGGAATACTTTCACAAAAACACTGTCTGTAATGTCCTTTTGAGGAACAAAGTATATCTTCTGTCCAAAACCCGCGTCCTCACCTCAGCAGTTCTACTCTAAAGCATGCTTCGCGTTTTTTGCTATTTCGGCCTTTACATAATTTGTACTGGGCTTCAAGTACGGGTAACTTTTGAACTTTTTTTAATAAAACCATGTGTTCTAAGGATCATACTGAACAATATTCTGAAACAAATATTGATAATCTCGCCAATGAAAAGATATCTCTACATTTTCTCACTACACGTAATTTCAAAAACCTATTACTCTAAATTTTGTATTCGCAAGCAAATATTTTTTTCATTTCTTATCTAAAATTGGACAGTATGATTAGTAGAGTAAGTGATTTTTTTGATATCTCTGCACCCTCTTAATTTAGTAAAATAATTAATTAAAAATATTCTTAAAGTCGAATGATTAAATAAAATAACCCCTAAACTAAATTTAATTTTCGTATTATTACAATTTATTCACCACCCAAAACTTGACTGGAAGAAATCGCTTTAAGTGATAATTCCGCCTTTGTACATAATTATGTAAACGCTCTGTTCTGATTTCTTTTTAATGTATTTTATTTTATGTGTACAATAAAGTGTCAATTCATTCATTCATTCCACTCCTAAATTTGCATTTATTTTATTACTAGCTGTACCCGCGACTTCGTTTGCATGGTTTTGATGAAAACCAAAACTGCACCAATAGATTTTTGAAAAGAAAATATTTCTCTTGCAGATAACGAAGAACGTGAGTATGGACATTTCTCCCAGGAGGACCGCCAAGAGTGGCAAAATCCTGGAAAGGCCTGTGTCCAGCAGTGGACGAAACAGGCTGATGGATGGATGGATGGATAACGAGAACCGCCGCATTGATAAAAAAAAAATTGTATATTATTGCGCCATATCGCTTTTAAGGAATCAAATTCTGGGAAGTAATGTCGAATTGCAAACTAAAGCAAAAGGTTTACTTTTAAGAAAATACTATTTAATTTTCCTTAAAACAATTTAATGTTAATAAATTGTTAGAAAATATGTCTATTTTTCCAATAATAATAAAGTGTGTTTCTTCTTAGGGTTCATTTCCGTACCCAAAGGGTAACCAACGGGGAATTATTGCTAAGGCTCCGCTGTCCGTGTGTCACTAGCCTGATGATGTATTTCTGTTGCCGCTATAACAACAAATACTAAAACCGGCCAAGTGTTAGGGAACACACAGTGATTGCCAAAATCTTGAGTTATGTGCCGTCATTCATTAAGGAGTTGTATGGTGATGGGGCAAGCATCGAAGATCTGGTAGGTATGACAAATTTTAAATAACATCCTGTAATCCGCATCCTAGTACAAAGCGATGTCCTCAATATCGAGTAGTGTGATGTTATTAATTGAAGAGTTCTACTGCCTATCTCTTGATCAGATCATGATGATTTTATTCTTTGAGAGTTTTTGATTTTTGACGGACTCTATTACAGCATCTCTTGAAGAAAACTGTTCGTTCATCGTACCAGCACCATACGATTTTTGCCACTATTTACACATTAATTTTATCTGAGCCCCAATATCACCAATTCACCAAATTACCAACCCTGTAATTTTTCCATTTCACTCAAAGAATCACAGATCGTTCGTGCCTTCTCTCCAAAGTGACGAAGCACCGTGAAGGCAATTTTATAATAACCCGTTTCACTTGAACCTTGTCCAGTATGAGTTTCAATTAAACTGTAGTCCAAGCGATATTTTTTTTTCCTGATGAGATATTGTAATAATTTAAAGCCCAAAAAACGCAAAAGCACTTCTGGGACACTACGCTATAAAACAGTGATAATTCTATTAAAATCCGTTCTGTAGTTTTGACGTGATGCTCTTTCATACAAACATAGATACATACATACAGACAAAAATTCCAAAAATGTCTGTTTTGGGCTCTGTAGCGTTAGTAGAGCACACAACAATTACTCTTAAAAAAATAATTACATGTACAATTGTACAGTTTCGACTGCGTTACAACTTTATTATATGTATAGATTATACTATATTTTGAACCTGTTAATATAATATTTTCTGTCTCATTTAATTTAAACTTTTTCTAGTGTGCAAAAGGCACTATAGGATAATTAATTTTCATGCTTCTGATTACAGTTGAAGCTTTTCTTATTATCAAGGTGAAGAGATAAACATTTAGCATAGTGACATCGTTAGGCTAAGCATTTTAGGTAAGCTATTTTCTAATTTACAAAACACTGTGACACCGTTGGGCTTCTGTTTGTTTTTTCATTTGAACAGCTTTTACTCAATTCACGTCTAAAATGAACACGCGCAGGGAAAAGTTTGTTTGCATGGCATCAATATGCAAAGGAACTTGATTTTATGATGGCGTGGTCCGGAGAATCCACGGGCGCATTCAATTTTGACCCTTATAACATCATCATAAGACCTAATATGATGATAGTTACTACTCGAATGATTAAAATGAAGGTGCGGAAAAAGGTTCATCAATGTGTAGCTTTTCTAGTGAAGCAGTCTTCCTTCTTCAGCTTTACAAAAACACCTAGTGTGGTGGCACCTACCTACTAGTTAGTAAATTGTGCTTCACTGCACATATGTACACATCAATAGAAGGTTCCAGCGTGTCCTCAAATGTTCGGTCTGCCATTATTTATAACAACGCATTTAGTAATTAATTATAATATAAAAAACTTTTATCTAACCTCATATCGTAAAATCCTCATTACGAATTCAAAACTACTGGCATAATGAAAAATATTTTTCATGAACGTCTCTAAAAAATTAATAAATTAAATTACAGAATAGGTCTCCAAACTAGATATAATGCTATAAAAAAACTTTTTCTGAGATTACAGTATAGTCTGTCAAAAAAGTGTTGAAATGAAAATGAAACTTTAATGAACTTTATTGGACTTTTAACGTTCAAGTAGTATAATTTAGGTAATATATTTATGAAATAACAACGCGGTCAACTCGATTTGACAGATTTTGTACTTATTTGTTTGGTGTAACCATGTGAAAGAAAAATAGTTTCTTCAATATTCATTTCAACAGTTTTTTGACAGACTAAACATGTGATACTAACTAGGAAGGCAAAGAGAACTTAGCCCATACAGCCATGTCTGAGGTTTAATATCAAATACGAATGAGGTATATCGAATGAATATATTGTTCTCCAATACTTACAAAATAGTAACGAGGTTACAGTTCAAATTTATTTTCGGCCAGGTATTGTCTATGGCTTACGGCGCGTTGGACTCGGTTGGTCAATGGATGAACTATTTGTTGCGCCATAGTTTTCGGGGTTATTTATTTTTTACTTACTGTGGTTTTAAGGGTCAAAATAATTATTCTGCCCTAAAATTACTGACAGCAGGGATAGTGATGCATGATATTTGACTCCACCTGACATTCTGGTAATAACGACGGAAGTTACGAAAACTTTCAGAACAAGCTTTTACAAGAATAATCAAAAGTGGCTGACGACAAATTTACAAAAAATATGAAAACATGTTATTGGGCATGAGTTTAGATACAGTAGTGTATATAACTATACATAACTAGATATTAAAACACTCAAATATTGAAACACTCTTCATCGTGGGTGGTGTTGCGGGCAAATGCTTGTGGGTAATAACTAATAACATCAGTATATCATAAAATTTACCAAATTTTATTTGATTTTAAGAATAGGTTTTTAGCGATTCCAATTATGTATATGATATAATGTATATTATTGAACCATAAATACAAAGTTTTGGTATAAGTAAACAACATTAAAATAGAAAAAGATTTAAAAGGAAAGGTAAAACGGTAACAGTTGTAACAGATGGAAGTTTAAGCAACAACATGTGTTACAAATAATCCAAAACGCAAGAATATTACCTTTATGAAATATTCTCAAGGAAAACACAATACCTTGTGAAGAATTTTGGTTCTAAGAAAGTTGATGCTAGTAGTTGTAAGCACTTGGTGAAACAAAATCAATATTTTTGTTAAAATCAAACACTTTATTGCAATTTGAATTCAAATATATTTGTTACGCTTTTCGATCAATTTGATCGAAGGTTACTCCCAATGGTTTCACGTTTAAGTATTATTAACGGAGTCCTATTAAAATACACTAATTAAAAAAATCGGGCAAAATGAAGACACATTGTCATGACATGAATCCCCGAGGGGGTATCAGAGTTGTTTCCAAGTGTGAACTGTGAAATCCAAGTCACAGTCCACACTTGGTACATCCGCATTTGACCGACGATTGTTACGTCCCAAACGAGATGGGTGGTGACGCCTAATGATGTACTTCTATTCGGGCACAAATGGACCAACAGTTTAACGTTCCTGCCGAAAGTCGCAGTCAGAACACAAATTAATGTGCAACGTGGGAATCGAACGTCCAACCTCTGGGTTAACAGGCGAGCACTCTACCACTTGGTCACAAAGTTTTTTTTTTCATTACAAAAACCGCCATTATAGCGCTTTCATTTTAAACGTGTTTATTAATTTACCGAGTTTCATGCTTTTTACTTTATGTTACATTTTAAGGCATTGTTAAGGTAATCTTTGAATGGGACAGTAAATAGTTAATAATATTTAATTGACATAACCTAAATGACATATCAGGGTTGCGTAGGTCCACCTGCGGTCGTCTGGTGGAAAATTTACAATTTAAATTAATGTTTTATGTCGTTTAAGGTTGGGCGGCGATTTATGTGTTTCCATGAGAAAAAAAAACAAAATTAAAAAATATGCACAATAAAACAGTATCGAATTATACAGAGGGCCTTGTGTGGTGTGGATTTATTACAATACCTGGCCCGGCACTCCCAAAAGGATTCGGTCGATCGTTTATCGTTCGAGCATACTTCCACATCTCTGACGTACGCATTAAATTAAGAGTGTTGTAGAGATATATACTCTATTGAATTTTTACACTTCGGTGTAGCCCTCAGAAGTGCGTTTATTAAAAAACCCTCGGCTGTAGAACATTGGGGTTGCAACGCTGAGTTTTTGAACGGGTTTGGCCGAGTTTCTACACTCTAAACGTCATTTGGTACATTTCCAATAGATTTTTTATGTGTCATTTTGACGTCTATAAACGAACTTTGCGAACCCTGCTCAGAGTTGATGTTGACAAATTCGACACCGGTGTAGCGACACTGCTATTTTTGAACGGTCGGTGTTGCGACCTGTGTTGATTTTTGAACGAGTTAGTGTAGCAACTCGGGTAGGAAACCCAACCCAGTGTGAGATTTTGGACGACTATCTGGGTGATTCCTATAATTTCATACGATTTAGGTTCTCGTTCGGGTTTGGAAACTAGCTATTTATTTATTGCTACTTCTACCATCTAGCTGTTCCCTCATGAACGAAGTTTAAGAGTAGAGTGATGCAGATAAACCTGAAACCAGTAAACTCACGAAATCATTAAATATACGATACGGTAGCAATAGGTGGTAGAGCTGATGCCGGGCTCGACTGTGGAAGTACCACCATCTTACTCGCAAATCCTCCCGAAGTTATTCGGGGGAGAGTAAGAGAACAGCTCTCAGGCAAAACCAGGCGGCCCACCATTGCCTGGGACCGATGGATGGCGGTATATCCATCCCCAATTGCCGGGCCTTATATAAAACAGTCTAGTAACGGGCAGCGGTGTCACTGGTGCAAGGGTTTCGGCACCGCGCTCACCAACCCGTCTGCCCAGCGTGTGTGGGTATGGGCATTTCTTTCAGGAAAACCGCCAAGAGTGGCGAAATCCTGGAAAGGCCTATGTCCAGCAGTGGAAGAAACAGGCTGATGGATGGATGGACGGTAGCGTGTTGAGATGGGGCAGTATGGAGAAAATCTAAACTATAAGACATAGAAAAATTTGACAAAAGGACTGTCGTAGTCGATTTTAGAGAAAACAAAAACACTATCAAAGTTTTTATTAAAAATACTTACTTTAGCCGCGAATCGAATTTGATCATATTGAAAAAAGAAAATACATTCTGTATCATGGTATCAATCAAGAGTGTTGCTAGGGAGGATTAAGTCTTCAAAAGAAACATTATGCGTCAAATTATTCCTCATTTTTGTATTTTATTAAAATTCATAGTACTTTTTATTTTAAAAAACAGTAGGTATATAATAAAACTTTGAACAAAACATGTCGTCACGACATGAATCCCCGAGGGGCTGTCAGAGGTGTTCCCGGGTGTGAGCTGTGAAATGCAAGTTACAGTCCACACCCGGTACACCCGCGTTTCACCGACGATTATTACGTCCCAACATGATGGATGGTGGGCCCTATCGCTTTGGGCACAAATACACGCTTTTTAGGGAATGCAGGTTTCCTCACGATGTTTTCCTTCACCGTTCAGCAAGTGGTAAGTATATTAGGTAAATAAATAAATAAATAATAAAATATGTTTTATTTCGTTTAAATAGGTATAACTAACATAAATAGTGGCTGGTATCTCCTTGTAAGCTTGAGAGGCTTGAGTCCTTAGAAAACTAATTATACCTAAAAATATCATTTTGCTTAAAACTGCACACAGGAAATACATTAAGGTAAGTATATTTAAGTTTAAATTCAATTTCAGCATTAAGTTTAATTTAGCCATGTATGTGTATGTTTTGTATGAGGGGTGCATGTTTGTATGTGTTTGTGTGTGTAAGTGTGAGTACTGCTTAAAATGTAGATGAAGCTTTTATTATTTTTCTTTTATAGCTTCTATTTCATCATAGGATTTTTTTCCAACCATGAAAGAATAATTTTCTTGCAACCGTGAAGTGTATTGGGATATTTGTCTTATTCCTTGTTTATTATATTGTACAGATGAGCTGCACGTCTGGTATACTCTCTTTTAGCGGAGGTTGTGTTTGTTTTTAGCAAATTCACAGCATTTTTTTCCTTCTTCTGTCAGTCATGTTAGGGACAAATGGCAGGTTCTTGTGAAGTTTTAGTACTGCATGGGTAATGTATAGTTTCCTAGCGTTAGCCAGTTTAGATAGTCGGTACAAGCTATCAGTGGAAAAACTCCTTTTTTTAAATACATGACCTTAATCAAGCTACGTTGAGCCCGTTCTACCACAAGGAACTTAGTTTTTGGCGCGTAAGAACACAAATACCTACTATACACGCATTGGTGCATAACGGCCGGGGATCGAACTTGGGGCTCAAGATTAAGAGGCCAGCGTTCTATCGCCTGAGCTACCGCCGCTATTTGTAAAGTTATCATAAATTTTCGTGATATTATGATTTTTATGAACAAATAGTTCAAATGAGTAACGCATTTTATGGGTTCCGTTGGTAGGTATTTTATAGGAAGGCCTAAGCTTTCAATGCACTTTTAATTTTCTCGGAAATCAATGATGAGAGTTCTTTGAGCAAACTCTATCATTTATATAGTTTAGATTTTCCCGCTACAGCTCCATATCAAAACGCTAATCTGTAATCTGTATACGTGACGTTACAATTATTTTTATTATTTTCCCTTTTCAAGTAGATTACATCATTGTTCTATACAAGCTGCAGTTATTCACTACTCTTGAGACACTTTACTTTTAAAACAAAAGTAAAAAAGACAGACACCTAAGTAGTAAACCCGTGGGCACGACACGACAGAATTAAATGAATTGTGGAATTGTCGGAATGACCCCGAATTTCAGCGAGAGATTGAAATACATACCAACACAGTGTATTCGCAACGTAGGCTTGAAAAATTCATTTCCGTTCTGAATTCAGGCGATACAGACTGTAGAACTTGGTTAATGTGGCGGCAAATCGTAAAAATCCTACCTTGAATAATATATTCTATTGGCTGAAATCACAGATACCTTAAGCTAAACAGTCCATGAGTATAATTGTTTATTTATGTAGATTTTTGTTATTTTATATGACGACAATACTGACTGACCAACTGACAGATAGAACATACAAATCCCTTCAAACTCGTCAATAATTTTTTCCTTTTTAAAAGTACTTTTCATAACTTAAACTTTGGCACAAGCTTCATGGTTATACGATAAGAACTGAGGAAGTTAGAGCAGTTTTTAGTTTACATATTTAATACACGGGAATTAAAATGACGTCACAAGACTTGTGCCTGCGTTGTAGGATAAGCTGACCTCTCATTAAAGGGGAAGCCTATAGAATGAGAGGTCAGCTTATACTGAAAGTGTTTAGCTTGATGTGGGCTCCACTGTACAAAGGCAAAGTACGTACTACAGAGCGGGCGGAGAGAGCAGTCCATAAAAATGTAATGTCTAAGCAGTAGTATTACAAGTATTGTGTTGTTGCAAAATGTCAATCAGCAACGATATCTACACCTGAAAAAATATTTATAAAAGTACCGCAACACTCTTGGGCGAATAATTGTTTAATGGTTTATTCGTCCAAGGCAACACGTTAATCTGCGAAAGCAATGCAATTAAAGTCATGAGAAGCTATGACCTCTCTCGCAAAACAAGTGCGTATCGTTATGACGACCATTTTGACGTAAGAGTACATATTTACATAAATACTCAACAAACAGCTACCAAATCCAAAAGTATTATGTACATAATGTGATAAATAAGATAACAATACTGGTGGTAGGTAGGTGGTATGCTAAACATGATCGTCGTCAGGTGATAAATTTGTCAATCACATTTTAATATGTTTTCTTTATTTAATTTATGTACTTATATTTTTTTGATCGAGCTTGAGATATGAGATGAATTAATAAAACTAAGCTGTTTAGGTACGCATACTATTCAAAGAGCGAAACGTTGATAGAAGAGTGACCATTACCATATCGAAACATGAAAACTCGGGTTAAAAAGTCCAAATCTCAAAGATGTCACACATTTAAGTATCTCAACATTTAATCGGAAGTATTGCTTGTTCGATATGATACTAGCGTTGGCGTATGTTGCAAAGGATTAAGATTTTCAATATTAAAAATATAAAAATAATTTCGCGTTACACTGGGTGTTGCGGATGCATGCGATTATGGTCCCACATTGTTTGAGATGACCATATTTTATTGTAAAGAGAGTCCCTCCCTCCGCCGCGAGGCATATTTATTTGTATGAAGATTCCCTACTTCCACGCGAGTAAAACCAAACTACCAAATAAGGTCATGGAGAACGGAATTTCGCGGATTGAGCGGGGGTCGGGGGGAGGGACTCTAGTCCGTTGTGATTTGTTTTGCTTGCCGGCGTCAGTCTGTAAAAAGCCGCGTCTACATGTAGTCTGTGTATCGTTGAGCCGCGGTGTGCGCGCCATTCTGACAAAAACTTGCTTGTTTAATGCTAGATATGTCTATTCTTTTTGTATATACTGGTAGTGGTTGTATTACTGAATAAACGATTTTCAAGTTCCGTTTGCATTTCGTCTTCATCCCGAACATAATTGGACCTTCGGAGCCGGATAGAGAACGCGACGCGGCTTGTGTGTGTGTGTGTGTGGTCCTTCGATAAAGTGCTATATCGCGTCGCGGGTTGAATCAGTGCAAAAAAAGGTGTTCAGTCGACAAAATGGTGAAGACGAGAAACCAAACGGGTCAGGAAGACGAGGATCAAACAGAATCGACAGCAGGCGTGAAATCAACAGGTCAGGTCGAGACAACCGACGCGCGTGACGTCACCATAAGCGGCGGCATCGTGACCGAACGTGTGGCGGGAAACGTTGAAACGGTTGGCGAAACTGACTCGGCGGATCCTTTGCTGTCGCAGCCATCACAAGACTCCACTATCAGTAATATGAAGAGAATCAAGAATAGAGCTCTAGCTCAAGCGAGGTTAGAATGGGCAGCGGCGCGCCTCGCGCTCTTAGAAGCGGAAAATGAAGACGACACGGTGGCCGGCGAGAGACCGCTGGCACCGTCACAAGAAGTAGCCCTCGACACCGTAGTGAGCGACAGACCGCAAGACCTACCACATGGGGTTACTCAGGCACAGGGCGGCTTCACAGCCCGCGATGACATATTGACAGTGCCACGACACCAAGCCACCCTCGAGACGATGACACTCGATCACAGAATGGAAGCGCCACATCAATCCGCCCTCGACACCGCGATGCCCGACAACACAACGACAACATCGACATCGCAATTTTGGGCACCCTCCGGCAACCGAGAACTGATTGACAGCTCGCGAATGACAGCGCGCCAACCGATTACTTCGGGAGACATCGAGTCCCGCGAGCCATGGAAGGACATCGCGTCGGCGATTTTAGAGGTAACTCGCGGGGAGCACCGCCCCGCGAGTCACAGGTACCCAGATTTACCCTATTTTAATGGAAATGCTAGTGAATGGCTTTATTTTAAAACAGCCTTTACGCAATCTCAAACAGCTTTTTCTGAATACGAAAATATCGCGCGAATTAGAAAAAGTTTGAAAGGTGTGGCGTTTGAGGCTGTGAGAGGTTTGTTTATATGTGCGTCAAAACCGGATGACATTATCCGGAAACTGGAAGCACGCTTTGGGCGTCCACATGCACTCATTACAAGCGAATTAGAAAAACTACGTAGTCTGCCTAAACTCACTGACAATCCGAGGGATGTGTGTGTATTCGCATCAAAAGTAGACAATATTGTTAGTGTGGTCAAAGTGTTGGATAAGCCGGAATACTTGCACAACCCGGAAGCAGTAAATATCATTGTAGAGAAAATGACTACAGTCTTACGAAATAGGTGGTATGACTATGAATTTGCAAACAACAGGAGTGAGCCTAGTCTAATTACATTAACACAGTTTTTAGATAGAGAAGCAGAGTTAAACGCAAGACATGCGAAAGCGGAAACTGTGGATGAGCGTAAACAGTCAGTCAGTAGACATCAAAGAGTCATGAAAGTAAACGACAATACACTTTGTATTGTGTGCAAAGGCACAAACCATTCCCTGACTACATGCTATAAGTTTAAAGCAAAGACTGTGTCGGACAGATGGGACATAGCTAGCAAATTAAAATTATGCTTCAGGTGTCTACGCAAGAGGACATGGGGACATCGTTGCAAGACACAGAAGTGTGAAGCCCCAGGCTGCGAGTACTACCACCACAAACTCCTGCACAGCGACAGCGAGGCAGAGCCTAGCAGACGACAGTTCAGTGGAAGCAGCCCGCAGACACAGCCAGATGAGACAACCGCTCATGCCCGTAGTAACGGGACGCCCCCACAACGTCAGCACCAGATGAACAGCGTGTCTTCAGATCAGGGGGCTACTGGGTGTCTGCTGAATGATCAACCATGGGCAGTGACATCTACATGGACACCGAGAGCAGCATGCACCTTTCTGAAAGTATTGCCAGTTACTGTATCAGGACCCCGAGGTAATGTAGACACTTTTGCCTTATTAGATGATGGCTCGACTGTGACCTTATTGACTTCAGATATAGCTCATCAGATAGGATTGAAAGGCCCGTCCGCTCCCTTCTATATAGAAGGCGTGGGTGGAGCACGCATTGATGCTTTAAGTTCACATCGAGTAAAGTTTGATATCCGCGGTAAGTACAGTAATCAAAATGTGAATATTGAAGCAAGGACAATTGACAGACTAGATATATCGCCTCAATCTATCCCTTCTGATGTGCTTAAAGGTTGTGAACATCTACTTGAACTTACAGAGGAATTGGTATATGAAATAGGGGAACCAAAGATTTTAATAGGCCAAGATAACTGGGAGCTTCTCGTGTCGACAGAAGTGAGGCGAGGAGCGGCCGATCAGCCTGTGGCATCACATACACCCTTAGGCTGGGTATTACATGGTAAGAGACAACATATATACTCTCTCGGGAACCAGCGATGCACTCATATGAAACACAGCAGCTCTCTCGAACGACTGGTACAGGAGCATTTTGATGTGGAGTCGCTGGGTGTGGAACCACGCCGACCACGTTCGGATCCCGAACACTGTGCGCTACAGATACTTCAAAAAACAACCAAAGCCTTACCGGAAGGCGGGTATGAGACAGGACTACTGTGGCGAGAGGAAGGTAAACTATTCCCAGACAATTACAATGCGGCTTTAAAGCGGTTAGAAGGCGTAGAAAGGCGGTTACAGAAAGACTCTGTTCTTGAGAGGAGATATACGGACCAGATGGAACTCTTGATGGCAAATGGATATGCAGAAAGAGCACCGATGCCGGCGCCTAGCGGCCGTTCATGGTACTTACCGCACTTCCCTGTCTTACATCCTGCCAAACCCGATAAGGTTCGTATAGTTCACGATGCGGCCGCATGCACTAACGGGGTCTGTCTTAACGATTATTTGCTAACCGGTCCTGATTTGTTAAAATCTTTGCTTGGCGTTTTAATGCGGTTCCGACAAGGAAAGTTTGCTGTCACTGCTGACATAAAAGACATGTTCCTAAGAATAAAAGTTAGAGAATCTGACAGGGATGCACTGCGCTTTCTTTGGCGAAAGAAATCAGATGCTGCGCCCGATCAATACAGAATGACGTCAGTTCTGTTCGGAGCGACTTCATCGCCTACTACAGCCATATTTGTAAAAAATCACAACGCTCTTAAGTTCGAAAGCGAATATCCCGAAGCCACAAAATCTATATTACATAATCATTATATGGACGATTATTTACAGAGCTTCGACTCAGCAGAGGAGGCCAACCGCATCTCCAGAGCAGTGGATACAGTACATCGCCACGGCAACTTCGTGCTACAGAAGTGGGCATCCAACGACAGCGCAGCGATCGAAGGACTGGCAGAGGAAGCCACCGCCGCCGCGCAAGTCACCATACTTAAAGAGGAAAAAGTGCTAGGGCTCGTATGGCGCACTGCCGACGACACCCTAAGTTTTAATATAAATTTTCTACCATTCAAAGAGGAGAAGCCGACGAAACGTCAGCTATTAAAGGCAGCTATGTCACTATACGACCCGTTAGGACTAGTCACACCTATTACTGTTTATGCCAAACAGATACTGCAAGCAACGTGGCGAAGCAAGCTTGAATGGGACGAACTTCTACCGCCTAATTTATTGCGAAAATGGCATTTTTGGCTAACATCTCTAAAAAACTTAAAAGAGCTGGCTCTACCACGTTGTTACCATATGTACAGTACGTCAAAACCATTAGAATTGCATGTGTTCGTCGACGCAAGCGAAGTTGCCTATGCAGCCGCGGCATATTGGAGATCAGTAGATAGCAAAGGCAAAGTAAGTGTTTCGCTTGCGGCGTCGAAAGGGCGCGTGGCGCCCCTTAAGCTCGTATCTATACCTAGGCTTGAATTGCAGGCGGCTGTTCTGGGAGGACGACTGGCGTGCACCGTCGAGAGAGAACACGAACGACTTCCCGACCGACGCGTGATGTGGACCGACTCGCGCACTGTTCTTTCCTGGCTGCGCGCAGGATCACAAACTTTTAAACCTTTCGTCGCACACCGGATTGCCGAGCTTGAAGACACGACCGCCACAGCTGAGTGGCGTTGGGTACCCACATCGTCTAACGTTGCCGACGACGCTACACGTGACATACCAAGCGACTTCACGGCATCACACCGTTGGTTTACTGGTCCCGACTTCCTTTACCATGACGAGTCTTCATGGCCACGTGAGAATAACCCGCTCACACTTCCGGAAACAGGCGAGGAACGCACTACGACAGCCAACTCAGCAATCGCTCACCTGACCGAAGCCTTACCTGACATACAACGATTTTCATCGTGGTTACGACTTATACGAAGCACAGCTCGCATACTGCAGTTCATAGACCTCTGTAGAAGACGCTCAGCTACATCTACATCTACACGTAATCGTCACATCGAAGCGAACGACCCGGAGTGGAATATTACTCACCGTCGCCGTACCACTCAATCCAATAGAGGTGCTGGACCGCCTTCATCGTCAAACGAAATTAATGTCAAATATCTACCACTACCAGCACACTACACACGTCACGCCGAACTCCTGTGGATACGCGCATCACAAGAACAATGCTTTCCCACAGAACTTCGAGACGTCACCGGCGGGAAGAAACTGTCAAACCAAAGCCGCATACGTCAACTATCGGTACTTATAGACGAGTCCAGCATCCTGAGACTGCACTCACGCACTACCTCCGTGAACGAGATAAATGAACAGACACAATCCCCGATAGTATTAGATGGTAACCATGCATATAGCCAATTATACATCGACTGGACACATCGGCGATTACATCACAGCGGAGTAGAATGCGTCGCGAACGAAGTCCGACAACAATATTGGATGCTGCGCTTGCGACCCGCTGTGCGGACTGTTATCAAGCGGTGTCGTCCCTGCCGTATTCGTCGAGCGATACCTCCTGAGCCACCGACGGGAAACTTGCCACCCTGCCGACTCGCACATCATCAACGCCCCTTTACGCATCTCGGACTCGACTATTTTGGACCGCTGTCAGTCACAGTAGCGAGACACCACGAGAAGAGGTACGTTGCTCTTTTTACGTGCCTAACTACGAGAGCCGTTCATCTGGAAGTCGCTTCATCACTCTCCGCCGACGCTGCTGTGCTCGCACTGCGCCGCATGATAGCGCGCCGTGGCTGTCCGGACACTATTTGGAGTGACAATGGAACTAACTTCCACGGAGCAGACGCAGAACTTCGTAAAGCGGCGCTTGGCTCTCTACAACGAGAAGCAGACATAAGAAGCATCAATTGGAGGTACATCCCAGTGGGAGCCCCATTCATGGGGGGGGGCGTGGGAAAGATTAGTGCGCTCTGTGAAGACCGCCCTGACTACAACATTGCACGAGCGCCACCCCCGCGAAGACGTATTACACACGCTGTTGGCAGAGGTCGAAAATACAGTTAACTCACGACCATTATCGCACGTGTCCGTATCACCGGAAGATGACGCAGCCCTTACCCCAAATCATTTCATATTGGGCGGACCTTCAAAAGTACCATTGCCGGGAACTTTCGTCAGAGAAGACGAACTCAGACGCTCACAATGGAAGGCGTCGCAGCGATTGGCAGATCTCTTTTGGCAGCGCTGGATACGTGAAGTTTTGCCACTACTTCAAAACCGGCGGGAGCCACGTGGACGAGGTGAAGCTATTAAGGTGGGCGATTTAGTCATCATCGTGGATAGTTCACTGCCGAGGAACGTCTGGCCGAAGGGCAGAGTGGAGCGGGTTTATCCAGGCGCAGACGGCGTCATACGAGTCGTAGACATAAGAACGAAGAGCGGTGTGATGCGTCGACCCACGAAACGTTTAATTATAATTCCTATTGACGTTGATTAGTCAAATAGAGTGTACTCTGTAGAACATCATTGTCTAAATGTTAGATATATTAACATGTATAATACGGTAGGATAAAATTTATGTTCGTATTTAGTAGAAATCGTTTCCTTAGAATTCAATTTTCTTTCTTCCTTTAGAATAAGTATAATGTTCTTTAAAATAAGTAGAATCCACTAATTGAACTGCACATTGGTTTGTATAGAGGTGAAAAAATTAGATAAGATTTGTTTATTGAGGATGTTTATTTTATAGTAGGCAGATGTGTTCTCTGTTGAATAGATAACACACATGCTATATAGATTACCAAGCGTTATCTTGTATGTATGATACTCGCATGCATCAGCAACTCGTAGATGATTATTATGCACATAGGTATGTGTGCACGGCGGGAGAAATGTTGCGGATGCATGCGATTATGGTCCCACATTGTTTGAGATGACCATATTTTATTGTAAAGAGAGTCCCTCCCTCCGCCGCGAGGCATATTTATTTGTATGAAGATTCCCTACTTCCACGCGAGTAAAACCAAACTACCAAATAAGGTCATGGAGAACGGAATTTCGCGGATTGAGCGGGGGTCGGGGGGAGGGACTCTAGTCCGTTGTGATTTGTTTTGCTTGCCGGCGTCAGTCTGTAAAAAGCCGCGTCTACATGTAGTCTGTGTATCGTTGAGCCGCGGTGTGCGCGCCATTCTGACAAAAACTTGCTTGTTTAATGCTAGATATGTCTATTCTTTTTGTATATACTGGTAGTGGTTGTATTACTGAATAAACGATTTTCAAGTTCCGTTTGCATTTCGTCTTCATCCCGAACACTGGGTGAAAGATGAAGTTGCTGATGTCGGAATTTGGCGATATTACTCCTTGATACAACAACTTTTACTTTTTTTTATAAAAAGCAGACACGATGTTGCTAAGTTACTTACCCTGTTCTTCTTAACAAGTCTAATCGAACGGGTGGAATTAGGTATGTAACGTATAGTATGCAGTATGCAGCATATTAAATATTTATAGATAACTATCGTATGTATCGTACATATATTTTTAAATTAAATTAAATATGCCTTTAATTTCGGTTATATATGTTTATTAGGTATTCATATATTATATTATTATTAGATATTAGTAGGTACATAGACAAAAATATAATTTTATGTGTTTTCTGCAATCTCCTGATTTCAGCGCTCAGGTACTTGTATTATTTGAGAAGTATTTTGCCATCATGCCATCCAATCTGGGAACAAGGTGAAATTAAATTAACCGACCTAATTCATTCCGGAGACTCGGTTAGTGATCAGAAACAAGATTCGATTACCCTTTTGGTGAAATTCGAAAACATTTTATTTTCTTTCTTGCTACCTTGGCCAGGAATTGTACATAAACTAGTCAAACCAGTAAGGAAGCGAAGAAATAAAATTTTCCAATTTGGCCAAAAGGATTACTCAACCTAGTTCCTGATCACTAACCGAGTCTCCAGTATGAATTTGGTCGGTTGATTTAATTTCACCCTATATATTCTTAGATATTTTGTTTGCTATAATTATGTATTACAGTTTTTACTTGTAAAAATAAAATTATCTGTTAGCCTCTTTAAACCCGAATATCTTTTCTTCTGATTGTATTTTAATTTTAATGAGGTATCAATAATTTTTCACGTTCAGTCGTCATCAAAACAAAAACAAACAGTATGAATTTGGTCGGCTGATTTAATTTCACCCTATATTGTCAGATTGGGCTTTAATAAAACCCGTCTCAGTAATTTTTGAAAATTGTAACAACTTGTAATGAATGCCAACTTATTCTAGAAAAGTCTCCTTTGATTGAAACTTCTAAAAACGATAACAAAACGTAAAATCTGTAGATCGTCCGTACACGGCGGCGGTGACTCGAGATGTGTGACGTCTATTTGGTCAAGTGGGCAACGCGGTCATGAGGTGAGCGGTTAGCAGTACATTCAGTTTGCTTAAAATTTTATTGTAAATATCTCTGTAAGTACGTATCCCGCAACATGGCGAGTTGTGGTAACATCGTTCGTCGGTTTCATTCCCTTGGGCTTTGAATGCCAGTCTATTGTGATTCTGCTGAAGGTGTACAGTGTCTCTCTCTTTTAAATGCTCCTAAATTTCTAAAATACTTAAGTATAAAACAACAAAAATAATAAAAAGGAAAATAATTGCTAATGATATATTTCGGGCCCTACTGGTCCGGCATCAGTTGAGATGTATCTCAATTATTTTACATAGTATAATATAAAAGGTACGTATTTACACAGAGAAGACTGAGAATAACAAAACCGGTCATTAGGATGTCGGGCCACGCGCAGTGTAGGGTTCCATAGTTGCCCTGTACATTTTATAAGTTGGTCTACTAATACAGATCGCGCCAAACTTCTAGTCTCTCTCCCGAAGAATGGCCCATACATTGTCTTGTTTAGAGGGGGCTAAAAGTTTGGCGCGACTTGTACTCTTAAACCTGTAAAGCCTTTCTAGCCGTGATAGTTTTCCTTCTAATTCCATTATATATACTACCTCTGTGAATTTTTTCACATATTCATAAACAACCGTTTAGCCGGCAGTTGGTAGGGACACTTGACTCTAACAAAAATTAGCAGTTTAAAGCTTAATATTTCACCAACGGATCTCTACATCGAAAAATGGTTTTCACGCACCCACATTGTTTTTGAACGACCTATCCAACGATACCCCAAACTATGGGATAGACGGGAAAAAAATCATCCCCAATTTACGTGTATACTTAAAAACAACTTAAAAACAAATACTCTGGTACTCTTAAAAACAATTTTTTTCGAGATTTTATTTTACCATTTCGTCGGCATAATTAATATGTATACCCATGCCAAATCATAGTTTTCTAGTATTAATAGTCTCTGAGCTACCGCGGACAGACAGACATGATGAAACTATAAGGGTTCCTTGCTTGTCAGACTACGGAACCCTAAAAATGAGGTTTATTAGCAATTAACCTATTTTTATTTTTTTAGACAGTGGCACTATCACCTAGCATCTACGGTGTGTTTGTGCTTGTTCATAAATCATATCAATATTATATCTAATATTTTCACATTAAGGACGAGCTGTGATGTGATGGCTAGTTGGTACCACCGTTTTCTCCACCTTCATCCGGGTATCCTGTACAAGATCTAGATGGAAATGGGTTTGGGTAAAGTTGGCGTCGTTTTGAATTTTGGCGGTCATTCATGAAAGTTGTTTTTTGAAAGAACAATTTAAAACACACAAATTTTTTCTACGGAGTACATATAGCTAAATAATATCGGATCCAAGATATTATACTTTAAAGTTTCATCGTAAAAACAATAATTCTTGTTGAAATTAGTAAAAACTACTGTTTAATAAGTCATTATTCCATCCATCCATCCATCAGCCTGGCATCGTCCACTGCTGGACATAGGCCTTTCCAATATTACACCACTCTTGGCGGTCCTCCGTCCTTCTCATCCAGCCGCCACCCGCAAACTCCTTCAGATCGTCGGTCCAGCGGGCATGAGGTCAGCCTACGCTGCGCTTTGCTGTACGTGGTCTCCATTCTAACACCTTTCGGCCCACTGCCACTTCGAATTATTGATTCGGCAGTCTATGTCGGTCACTTCAGATCTCCGACGGATTTCTTCGTTTCGGATTATATCCATCAGAGATATCCCAAGAATAGCCATAGCTCGTAGAGCGACATTAAATCGGTGGATCAAGCCCTTTGTAAGTGACCACGTCTCAGCGCCGTACGTCATCACAGGAAGGGCGCACTTGTTTGTACATCTTAGCTTTTAAGCACTGCGGTGTTGACGACGTGAATATATGACGCAATTTTCCGAATGCAGCCTACCCCAAGCATATTCTTCTGTCAGCCTCAGCATCAAAGTTGTTTTTATCCAGCTGTATGACTTGACCCAGATAAATATATTTTTGATCAACTTCGAGGCTGACATTGTCGACGGTTAGTGGTTCTTGGATGACGTGACAGTTGGACATGATCATAGTCTTATCCAAATTCATCCGCAGGCCCACTTGTCTCGAAGAATCGCTTAGGCCGTGCACGATTCCTTTCAGTCCCTGCAGCGTTTTCGCCATAATGACTTTGTCATCAGCAAAGCGAAGATGTGAAATGTATTTTCCATTCAAGTTTATGTCTCGTCTATTTCAGTCTAGTGTCTTGAAGACGTCCTCGAGCGCGGCGGTAAACAGTTTTGGATAAATAACATCGCCCTCTCTCACGCCGCGCTGAAGTTATAGTAGTCTTGTTTGTACACCCTGTACTTGGACGGACATCGTAGCGGAGTCATAAATTTTAGCATCTCCACGTACCGCCAATCAACTTAGCATCGCTGCAAGGACTGCAGAACCGACCAAGTTTCTTTCTCGTAGTCTACAATTGCTATGTTTAGTAAAATACTGATTTTACTCTTGTGTTTTCCGTATAATCTTCCTTAGCGTGAGAATGTGGTCTACGGTGCTATAGCCTTTTCTGCCTACTCTGGAGGTTGGAAGTCATCGTACCGTTGGACGAGATGATTCGTGATAATTCTTGAGAACAGGTTGAAGGTGTGGCTAAGAGCGCGATTGGTCTATGGTTCTTAAGTAGGATTTTGTCCCTTTTTTTGAAAAACAAAATGACCAAGCTCCTGCTGCTCTCTTTCAGCGTACTTCCAGTACGAATGACGGCAATAAAGAGCTCCTGTAGCTGTCTAAGTATAGGCTACCCTCCAGCTTTCAGGAATTCGTTTGTGATGCCGTCTTTGCCCAGCGCCTTGCTGTTTTTCAGCTGTTCCAAATCTATCCTCATCTTACCCATTTTAACATCCAGGAGTTCATCGGTGTAGTGGCGGATTAAAGGTGAACATTTGTCATCCTCATTGCTACGCTTTGGCTTCGAAGCGTGTGGAAAATATAGAAGCCTATAGAAGTTCTCGATTTCAGCGTGGATTTTGGTCCTAAAAGTAACGGTTCTGTTATCAGATGTCCTCAGTTTCATCAGACTGCTCTTTTACTGCTGGAAAAAAATAATTTGAGCCTTTGTTTCGCTGAATCGCTTCTACAATGACACGAGTGTTATATTGGCGCAGATCAAAACGCATTTGCCTTTTAACGAGCTAGAAGTAGTCTGCTGAGTCTGGAGACATTTTCCGTCTCTGCCTTATCAGGTCCAAAGTTTCGTTCAAAATTATGGACTCCTTTTTCTTTCACTCCGGCTAAAAGTAAGCCTTGCCCACCTCGCGGATAACGTTCGTGAAATTGTTAGCAAGCTGACCAACGTACTCAGTAGTTTTCAACAGGGCAAATCAGTTCTGAAGTTCCATTTGGAACTTTTCGGGCCCCACAGCGGTTTGGTGCAAAAAAGGATGGAGCGTAAACTTCAGAGTAGTTGCTGTCCAAGATCACTTGGACAAGTCGGTGATCGCTACCGGTACAAAACCTATTGATCACGGAGACATCTTGAAATATATTGTTTTGATCTGTCATGATAAAGGCTATCTCAATTGTAGTCTTGCCATCGGGGTTTCGCCAGGTCCACTTCCTTTCAGCCTTCTTTTAGAAGAATGAATTCATTAAATAAAGCCCCTGGCTCTGAAGGAAGCCAACCGGCATTTGGTCACAAGGGTTTCTGCAGCAGCATAATATGTGGTCCGAATGCCGATTCACCATACTCTTGTACTCCCACTTTGGCGTTGAAGTCCCCCATAACAAAGGTAAAATGCGTCTTGGTTATACTATGTCTGGCCTTTGTTATGTCATCATAATCGGCCCCGACCACATCATGGGAGCTGTTATCTTACTCTCCCCCAAATAACTTCAGGGGCGGTTTGGTAATATTCGAGTAATATGGTGGTACTTCCATAGTCGAGCTCGGCATCAGCTCTACCAACTACTTTTTCCGTCACTTTCGACAACTTTTGAGGGTCATTTCGGTATTTTCACTAAACAGTTAGCTATGAAATAAAAAATAATAATTAAAATCAGTTTACAGTCAGTGGAGAAATTGCTTAACACGTACTGTCAATTAAGACATGAGAATGATAACCTACATTTTTGTTGGTTAATTAACTATTACATTTTATGAGGATTATCCTTGTTTGTCACAACCGCGTAAAGGAAGTAGTAGTCATCTACTGTCTCATTAACTCATCAGAGTCAGGTATTTTCACTTGTTCAATATCATTTTTGAAGGGCCATACCGCAGCTCCCATATTACTTACGGCAATACTTATTTTACAGGTACATTAATTTAAACTAGTACTACAAAGTAGAAGCAAAAGAAATGTTGGCCGCTTGAAAAAAAAAATGACGCCACTAGTCCATACAAAGTAACCTAAACCCCTATGTCAAAGGTCTGTCAGGTTAGTGCTGACGGTGGTCCATAGTGCGCACCAAGTGACCGTATGAACGAGGACTCTCATGTCCGGAGTTGAATTTCTGTTAATGGTGGCTTAAATGATTTGATGATTCGGACTATAAAACATTGATTAAATGGTAGGCTGTGTAATCGTGTGTGTGTTGGTATGGGCAGGATGTTGTTTTGGATTTTTTATGTGTGTAGATGTTGCTTTATTATGATGTTTAGTGCGTTTTTGGTTTCCCCTACGTAGAATGCCGGACATTGCTGCATTGCTGAGATTCTAGTAGGTAAAAGCAGTTTTTTTCGGCCCGGTAGTGCCCGATATGTAACTTGAGCAATTTTTGTCTCATTTATTATTTTTGTTATGTTTATAAAATACACAATAGAAGCTTTTTAAAAGAGCATATTATTTATTTATTTATTATAAAGTATAAAACATGTAATAAATAAAAATTTTATAAATTGTAATAATACTACGGTAGTGATCGATTTATTCCCGGCATAAGGACACCATCAAGTAATACTTTAGTAATTGATAATGAGTTTTAGTTGTTTTGGATAGTTTAACTCTCAGAATTCCAATTAATTTTATGTTGGACCCTTGACAAACTCCCATTGGTTCATTAAACAAAGGGAATCCTTAGTTTGTAAGACAACTGTAACTAACATCTGCCTCTAGAACTTTGTTTTACTTTACCAGTTAAAGGATACTTTAGTACAATAAGATACATCAACCAACGAAGGGATTGTGCTGTATAATTCCACTGTTTTAAAATTTAGTGTAGGTATAAATTGCCCTTGTGAAAATTTCCTTTTTAAAAATCCGTAGTCCGACAAGGAACCCATAAAGTTTCGCCATGTACGTTTGTCCATCTCTCCGTCTGTCTGCGGCTTGACTCATAGACTATTAGTACTAGAAAGCTGTAATTTGGCATGAATGTAAATATTGATCACGCCGACAAGATAGTAAAATAAAATCTCTCAATTTTTTTAATGTGTACCTCTCATACAAGTAAACTGGGGATGATTTTTTTTCTCGTCTATACCATAGTTTAGGGTATCGTTGGATAGGTCATTCTAAAACATTGTGGGTGTGTGAAAAACATTATTCGATTTAGAGATCTGTTGGCGAAATATTAACTTTATAGCGCTAATTTTTGTTAGAGTCAAGCAACCGGGGGGGTTGGTTGGGATTTAAAACATAAAAGATTTTAAATATTGATATGGTCACTATAAGATGTTGTTAGGTTAGCTAATTATGTAACAACTTAAGACAGAAGGTCTCTTAAGTAGGGACTGGATAAATTAACCGACTTTGATTTGCATGGATCTTACAACTTTTTACGCTAGAAGAACTAAGTTGCGAGATTTTGTTTATTTTACAAGTTTTGTTTTTATGGCACAAAATATACCTTAGTAATAATAATAACAATATTCATAACTACTGGTAGAAAAAGTTCACAACAACTCACCCTTTACTATATAATCATACTAGCTTTTGCCTGCGGCAAAGTTTGTTATTCGGTTTAACGACATGCTTTTTTCCGGGATAAAAAGTAGCCTTTGTGTTAAGTTAGGGTATAAGCTATATCCATTCCAAATTCGTCCAGCCGTTTTAGCGTGAAAGAGTAATAAACATACACACACACAAACTTTCGCATTTATAATATTAGTGTGAAGTGTGATTTACCAATTTATCCAAACACCTACCTCTATGCCAAGCTACATTACGCAAGGAATAACTTTCATGATACCTAAGTATTCTGATACTAAAAACCCCGCAAAATATAGACTTATCTCTTACTTGCCAACAATTTATAAAATTATTACCGGATGCATTAGTGAAGTTATTAATACACACTTACAGACTCACCAAATACTCGCTGAAAAATAAAAAGTAGCATGCAAAAATAGCCAAGGCTGCCAGGGGCAGCTTGTCATAAATGCAGTTACTTTAGGACAAGCAGTTAAACAGAAGAAAACAAAAAAGTCTTTGATTCCGTCCCACACACTTGGCTTCTCTATATAATAAAACATTATAAAATTAATCCCATCATAATATCATTTTTACGTAATACAATGCAAACCTGGGAAACATAGCTAAAGTTAAGAAATGAGAACACATCAATAACCACACCATTCATACAAATCCGCTGAGGCATTTTCCAAGGAGATGCTCTCACTCTCAGTCCACTTTGGTTCTGCCTCGCATTAAACCCGTTATCACACAATCTTAACAAGCATCAAAAAGGGTTGGAAATTATCTTTTCCCAAAATCGTTCCAACCTGTCACATCTCCTCTACGCGGATGACATAAAAAATAAACAGGATTTAAATCAGCTAGCTACAAGCTCAAAACTAAACTTACTAAACACTTTAAAATCAGTCTAAATAAAATACTCAAATCACAACTTTACTCTCGACACACCATTAAAGCTATCAACACAATACATACGCCATACCCATACTGACTTATTCATTCGAAATAATAAAATGGTCTGAGACGGAGTCCTATCATAGAAAGTTCTGCGTGCAAAGACTGACGTTACCACGCCAAGAAGGGAGAAGAGGCTTAATTGACATTAAAATCTTGCACAACAAACAAATAACAACACTTATAAAATTCTTTTACACTCTATCACAAGACTCAAACTTACACAAAACAATATCCCAAGCAGATAATTACCTCACACTACTCAACTTGCACTTCTTAGACAAATAACACAATGAAATTCTAACAGATGGAAAAGAATAAATTACTGCTTGGGAAGAAAGTCTCTACACGGAAGACACTGGAAAGATCTATTACAACCCCATGTTGATATTAAAGCGTCAAACGCATGGTTGCGACAGGGTGACCTTTTTCCTGAAACTGAAGCTTTCATGTTGGCTATACAAGATCAGGTTATAGTTACACGCAATAACCAAAAACACATTTTACGCCAAACGAACTTACCAACAAATCAGTGTCAACTTTGCCACAGTGCATCAGAAACTATACAACACATCAAAAGCACCTGTAAATTTATCACACAAACTCACTACAGATTGCTGCAATTATTCATCAGAAAATAGCCTACAAATTCAAACTTACCCCTGAAAAAGTAGCATATTATAAGTATCAGCCATCTAGTATTTTAGAAGACAGAAATCACAAAGTTTATTGGGACAGAACAATCATAACCGACAAGACCATTCATTATATACTATACTAAACAAAACAAACGGCCATGGAAGAGTGTGGAGTACGTGGTCCAGTGAGCTTGTGGCTTAGGAGTTATTTAGAATCACGAAAAATCAGGGTTAAAATAAACAATGCCAAAAGTAAAGAGTGTGACGTCATGCTCGGAGTTCCAACTGGCTCGGTATATGGTCCAGTCGGGTACGTAATGCATGTCAATAGCATGAGTAACGTTGTTCGCAATTGTAAAGTGTATATGTACGCTGACGATACTTGCATTATGTACTCGGGGACAGATCCAAAGACAATAGAACAGTGTGTACAACAAGACTTTGATAATATTTTAAAATGGTCGCATGACAACGGAATAATATTAATCGCTCAGAAAACAAAATATATACATATAAGATCACAAAGGGCTACTATTAAAGATATACCGTTTCAAATAATAGGTCATACATATGATTGTTTACATCAAGACTATATAAACTGTAATTGCTTGAACATGGAAAAGGTAAACAAAATTGAATACTTGGGGTTAACAATAGATAAAGATCTAAACTGGAAATATCATATAAAAAAAGTTTGTAATAGACTACGAATATTGTTAGCAAAGTTCAATAATCTCAAGTATTTTTTAAATCGTTCTGTTTTATACTGTGTCTATCATGCGCTTGTAGAACCGGTTTTGAGCTACGGATTGGCCAGCTATGGGAGAACTTTTCCTACATACTTACATGAAATAAAGAAACTACAAGTGAGATTTTTGAAGTGCCTAGTTAGTAAAAAAGAAAAGTTGAGTTGTAACAAAGTTTACGAAAAATTATTCAAAGTTTGTAGAATTATGCCAGTAGACGTTAAAATAAAATATTTAATAGCCATGGAAACATTCCAAAAATCTCACTTAAAGATTAAAAAAACCCATGGGTTGGGTACCCAACCCATGGCAAAAAATTTACTGAAATCTAAATATATTGTACCAAGGTATACAAACTATTATGGAAAAAGAACGGGTGCCTACTTAATACCAAAAATATTTAATTCAATACCAGGGGACGTTGACGAAACTTTAAATAGTAAAATAAGTAAAACTAAATTTAAAAATATTTTAAAAAAGCGCCTACTTCAGTCAATTACATTACATAAATAATGATTGTAAGATATTTTAATATTTTTTGTATTTCTGACTTTTTATGTACGGACGCCAGTAGTTATGATACTGATATAAGAACTGCCAATGGTAACCTATTAAGCAGGCGCCCGTACTTCGTCTCAGTTCGTTGTTCTTATGTATTAAATTTAAAAAACGATGTCTTAATACTACTTACTTGTACGCAAATAAATATATAAAAGTGTATAAAAACAGACATGTACCGAGAGTATAGACGATAAACTGCTACGCAGTTTGGTTTCAATATTTTGCAAACAAAAATCTGTATGTCTTTTGCTGAATAAATAATCTATCTATCTAAGAAGAGTTTATCTCATTGACATTGCTATACCAAACACTCATAATCTCCCCAAAACTCACTCCGAAAAGATCGCTAAATACATGGACTTGTCCATAGAATTGAAGACTCAATGGCACGTCCACACAGTAAAAACATTACTCATCATAATTTCCTCAACAGAGTGTCATCCCCGAAACATTATATACTAGCCTTAATATATTGGACATCCATTCATGAACCTTCATCCTTCTCCAAAAAGCTGTAATATTGAATACTTGCAGAATTGTACACAAATTCTTAGGACACGAATAAATATGCACATGCATTTGGCTTTGACCCATACCATCTTAACACCTCTAGTAAAATCTAAGAGAGAAAAAATTAAAAACAACATAACAATAATAATAAAAAGTTTGCTTTTCTGATGAGGAAGACTGATTCTTATGCTATAACGTTGAAATATTTATTTTTTATGATTTAAGGAATTAGGTAGTTCTGTGAGTATGAGTGAGAAAACAGAAGAGGAAAGATGTTCAGGCAACTTCTTAGGTATAATCCTCTGTATAATGGTCACAGGGAAAACAGAAGGAAAATGAGGAAAAGACAGACAGGTGCATTAACCATCTTAAGGCCAAAGCAGGAGTCACATGATAACAACAACTAAAGAATTTGGTTATGAGTAGGGATTGATTAAAGATGCTACATCATAGCAACAAGAGCTAGGCTTCCAAATTATTGATGAGACTCACAGTGAATGTGTTTTTAGTATTTTCCAAAGGTTTAAGTTCAAAAGTGCTTTTCATATTCCTGCCAAGCCCACAGAAAACTTTTTAATTGCATACCCGTTTAAAGTCTGAATTGCATCGGAGTTCCTCTCGCATTGATTTATTTTGTAGAACTTTACAGTTACTGATATAGCCGCTTATGTCAAAAAATCGGTCAAATGCGAGTAAGACACGTACCCTGACGGTTCCGCACTATTCATATAAGTTAACATAGGTAGACTTAAATTATTAGATAAAATATTACAAACTTATCATTACCATGAAAATGTTTCAGGGTATGTTAACCCTAAATATATATGTATTATAAATCGATTTCTTGACAATGATATCCCACATGATGTGGTAAAAACATTTTTTTTGTCTCCTTTCAATGCATGGGAACCGGGACTAGGGGGACTAATTATTATTCTAGGACCTTATATATAAGGAAACAAAAAAAAATATTTATTGAGATTGTGCTACCTCTATGCTCATAACTTAACGAAATGTGAAAAATGACGTTTTAATCGTTTTATTTCGGTTATAATTATGGTTGTATTTGTATCAATTATTTGGTCCACCGGACTGTAACAGCAACTTTGATCAGATAAAACTAGAAAGTCAGTTGACACAACGTCGTGAGGGATCAAAAAGTAGTAAGAATGAGATAGAATAAAAGGACAATTAATTTATTTTTCTACATATTCTCCGAGTCTCCCTACACCCCGAGTTCAGCGCTATTCCAAGGCTTTAATCCCCTTCAAAAAAAAAAAGTTTTGTCCTGGTCCTGCAAAAAGCTCTCCATGGCATCCATCACCTCGTTATCGTCTTCGTACCTGTTTCCCGTCAAGTATTCTTTCAATTTGGGGAACAGATGAAAATCACTAGATGCCAGATCTAGTGAATAAGAGGGGTGGTCAACCAATTCGAAACCAGCTTGCTGAATGGCAGCAATCGCAACCGCCGAGCTGTGCGCGGGTGCGTTGTCGTGATGAAACAGCACGCCCCTTCGAAGTTTTCCTCTCCTTTTCTCTTTGATGGAATTCCTCAACTTGGGAATTAAAGCTCAATAATATTGATCAATAATAGTGGTTCCACGCTAACCGTAACATTATCAATCAATTCAATACAATTATCTCGACTTTCACAAAATTTTCTTGGGTGACTGACGTCGATGGACGGCCGCAACGATGTTCGTCTCCCGTGCTCGTTCTCCCTACTCGAAATTGAGAAGCCCACCTTGCGACAGTGGAATACGGCAGAGCAGACTTTCCTAATGTTGCCTTTAAATCACAGTGAATCTCTTGTGTCGTCAACTTTTTTAAACAGAGGTATTCAATAACGGCTCGCACTGCGTTTTTCTCCATTTTCGAGAACACGTTCCGACACGAAGCAAACAAATGACTACATTCAGAAAAAAAACAAAAGAGAATCGAAGATTTTTTTCTTTATTAATATCCCACTAATATTATAAATGCGAAAGTTTGGATGTATGGATGGATGGATGGATGTATGTTTGTTACTCTTTCACGCCGTAACTACTTAACCGATTGGGCTGAAATTTTACATGAATGTAGTTCTAAACCTGGAATAGGACATAAGATACTTTTTATCCCATAAATCAGTTCCCATGGGATGAAAATGAGCTTTTAAATTTCTATAGAAAAGTGATTTGTCACCCTTTCACGCTATGCTTACGAAACCGATTAGGCTGAAATTTTGCATAAATTAAGTTCTAGACTTTGAATAGGACAAAAACGACTTATGAGTAATAAGATTCAGATACAGATTACATTACTAGACTTTGAATAGGACAAAAACGACTTGAAAATGGGATTATTTTTCCGTCAACGAGGTGTAAGATCGATCACTACAAAAAATATAAAGTAAGATTAGTAAAAAGGATACATTAAATATCAACTAAAAGGATTGTTCTATGTTTTACATGTATTCGACAGCAAACATTTATTCTGAAATGATTAATGAGGGACTGGAAATTTTTAAGATGTCAGTAGAATTATCATCCCTAGATTCTTTCGATTCGTCTTCGTGAAACCTTTTTTAACCGTCTTCAAAAAAGGAGGGGGTTCTCAATCCGATTGTTCTTTTAAACCCATTATAAACAGAGTCTGATGGTCAGTTACAAATCAAGAAGTGTCTCAGATGGTTGCGTTGAAGAATACGTAGTTAGGTATTGCATAAAAAACAGACCCGTGACTGACCGACAAGCCTAAGCCGCTGAAAAAAGAAACATGAAATTCGAAACATAAGTTCCTTCAATAGTGCAGGGAGCATGAATAAGAAATAATTTTTCGCAAATCTGTATACTCCTGGCACGATAAAATAAAATTAAAACGTTTGTATCTAAAATCGTATTTGAAACTTGGTACAAATAACTAATAAAGCAAATAATAAAACCCGCATTACAACATTTTTCAAAAAATATCCCTTAAAGAGTGAGGCAGCGTGCAACATTTTTCAAGAAAATTGTATTACCTGTATATATTAAAATTGGTAAAAAACTCATAAAAAGGAATGATCAAACCAAGGTGCACCAAGAAAATATTTTTTTGAACAGAATTCTTAAAGTAATAGTTCGGGGAAAAAGTTTCTTCGTATTTTATATAAAAATTCAAGACACATTTTTTCAAAGTTTATTTAAATTTAATAATAATATATATGTACCATTTTGTTCAATAACTTGTTGCCATCTTGTAGATAGTGACATAATCCGGTTGCTAATGAAATTTTGGGACTTCTGATCAAAAAAATGCGACAATTAGTTTTGATAGTTCTCTTTTGATGTTAACCTTACACTACCTAAAAAATTCTAAAGAGATCTGAGGGTGCAAGGTCAGGAATATATGGTGGATGCATTAACAGTTCCCAACCCAGCTCTCTCAATTTTTTCTAAGTGGCCAAAGATGTTTGTGGTCTGGCGTTATCATGATGAAAGACCATAGATAAATATTCTGTAGATATTCTGTAGATAAATTTCGGCCATTTTTTCTCAATTTATTGCTTGAGTCTCATCAACTGTTGGCAGTAGAGATCCGAATCGATGGTTTTGCCCAGCGTTAAAAGCTCACGATGAACGATGCCCTTCCAATCCTACTATAGACATAGCATCACCTTATTGCCTGTTAATCCGGGTTTTGGCATAGTTTGTAGAGCTTAACCGCCCTTGAACCATGACCTGACCTTTTTCGCAGTTTCTTGTCGTAGATGATCCACTTTTCATCACCAGTAATCAATCTCTTCAAAAATGCCCGATATAAACAGAGCGCCCAAAGAGACTTTATTACAACTTGATGCGTAGAAAATACGAAATTACTTTTTCCCAGATCTATTATGTACTTTAGTAAAATAAAACCGGTCAAGTGCAAGTCAGACTCGCATACCTAGTTAATTCGACAGTTTTTGGAACAGTCAGGAAGAAGGTATTTCAAATCTTGCCCTTAATTGTTTATGGTAACTAAAATAAGACATGATTGTACCACAAAAGAGAGACTCAAATATTTTTATGCTGTACTCAAAATAAAACTCGTGGATGAAAAATTTAATTTTGTCATTTTGGTATCGTGAATTTCTCACCTGCTATATTTTTTCTGTAATCATTACGTAATCCCAAATTACCATGATTTTTTTCATATTTTTGGGCTCATTAGTTTTCGAAATAAGGGGGGGGCATGCAATTTTTCGTAATTTTTCAAATATTTCTTAAAATCGGTGCCAGTAAATAAAGTAAAAGTATATATTTTTATAATCAACTTTTTAATATCTAGAATTCGATAGCCATTTTGTATTTATTTTAATATTTTTTTATATATCACATTTGTTATCAACTTTTTTTAAATCGCTATTGTTTTCCTGTAATTGTCCAGTTGTGGCCTACAATCCCCATTTTAAAATTTTTTTTGGTCCTCCAGTTTCGGAAATGAGGGCGGGGGACATGCATTTTTCAGTGGCTTTTCAAAGATTTCTCGAAATCGGCGCCAGGAAATGTAGTAAAAGTATATTATATTTTTATGACCACCCCTTTAATATCTACAACTTGATGCACATATTGTATTTTAAGGATATTTTTTTATTTTTTTCTCTTTTATATTGGAAATGTTTTGAATAATTTTAAAATTTTAATTTTTTTTAAACCGTTTTATGTAAGCAAGTGAATGCTATTTTTGTAGCATACTCCAAATCTTTACCTTTAACGGTGCTAAAGTTATGAGGTTGTGACATACGGACGGACGGACGGACAACGGAGTCTCACCATAAAGGTTCTTTTTGTACCTTTTAGGTACTACGGAACCCTAGAAACTTTACCTGAAAAACGGGGTGCAAAAGTTTGAAGAAAAATTGTATTCCCTGTGTGTATGAAGACAATGTAGGTAGTATAAAAATGGATTTTGAAACAGTATTATTCCCAAACTACAATAGACAGGGTTATGAAAAAAAAACGTTATAAAGTAGGCCTATGATAATATCTAATGTGATAGAGAAAAGCTAGTAAGTAATACAGGTTTTCATACAAATAAAACTTATTTAATATGATTTTTTTCTAGTTTCAGTCATCAATCAAAATTTCAAAAAGCCCAAAGAGCGTTTAAATGATTTGGTTTTTATTTTGTATTACCAGCTATTTATTAAACTGCTGTCCATAAAAGTTGATTTTCGTATTTAAATCACAAACTTCTAGATTTTGTTTCGAGTTTTGTATTGTTGCAAAAGCTACGTGTTCCCAATTCTATGTGGAAAAGATTTATCCTGCAGAAATTTGGGACACAGAAGTCAGTTTCAATGGGGTGAAAGGAGAACCTTTTTTAGCATTAGATCTACGGAAGGGCTGTCCAAATTATTCGGAACAAAGCTTAGTATAGAATCGAAGTGATTTTGTACAAAAAGTGGATAAAAAGGTGGTTTTCAACATTTTAACGGTAACGTATATACTCATAAGCATATGAAATTGTTGAGTCAGCGGGCCTTCACCACGAAAATGCGATCGCACACAAAATTTCTGATGCAGTTTTTGAATAAATTTATTTATTCTCCATTTTCTATTATGAAAAGATGTTGTATTATGTGAGTACTGCATTTTTAGGGGTATGATTAGACGTGAAACCATCCTCCATACAGCCCAGCTCAATAATAAAGTATGAGGTTACAATTTTAAAAACCTACGGTGTTGTGTTCCCAGAAGCCATTGCAAAGAACAAATGCTGTTTACTAACGGTTGCAGGAATACATAGCAACAACACTCTGTTTTTATTTTGCAGAATTCAGACACCCTCCTGCTATAGACGAACAATGAGAATGGAAAATAAATCCTTTGCGATGTACTGTAGGGTAATTATTGCTTTAAGTGATGACATGGCATTGTTGAGAATACAAACAAATTTAAATTATGATAGGCACGTTACTATTTTGATGTGATATCGCATATGCAAGAATTACCATGCAGTAAGCAAGATTTTTTAGAAGATTTGATAGGTGGTAGGGCCGATGCCGGGCTTGACGACTGTGGATGTACGTACTCGCAAATCCTCCCGAAGTTATTCGGGGGAGAGTAAAAGAACAGCTCTTAGGCAAAACCAGGCGGCCGACCGATGGATGGCGGTTTATCCATCCCCAATTGCTGAGCCTTATATAAAACAGACTGGTGACGGGCAGCGGCGTCACCGGTGCTAGGGTTTCGGCACCGCGCTCACCAATCCGCCTGCCCAGCGTTTGTGAGTATGGAAATTTCTTCCAGGAGGACCAGCAAGCGTGGCGAAATCCTGGAAAGGCCTATGTCCAGCAGTGGACGAAACAGGCTGATGGATGGAGGGAGGATTTTTTATCTTTATCTCCATGAAATAATAAGAACACAATCTGAATACCTGGCAATCGTTAAATAATGGCCAGGTAGAAATTTTCGGAAATAAGCGTTCTATATTTTAGATTCCGGCTTTTAGAGAATTTTATGACTTTACAAGTTTAGGTGAGTAACTCCTTGTAAAATGTACCGCTAAGAAAAATTTAAAAATTTTATGACCCGATTTTTTTTTGCTTACCATGTTTTGCTTAGCCTTTTGTTCTATTTTTTTTTGCTTACCATGTTTTGCTTAGCCTTTTGTTCTATTTTTGGAAGATTTCGTAGCACGATGCCTGCTATTGGGCTTCATTGACTTCTCAATATTTTAGAGTAATTGGTAGCACAATAAAATCATTATGAAACCATAACATCATTATTAACCAAGTGTTTTTTAAATTGTATTGTTTTCAATACTAAGACAAATTAAGTTTCAGTAAAATAAAAAAAAAAACTTCAATAACTTTAGAAAGCAAGATTAGCAGTTATAAGTCAACATTAGTCACAATTCTTGTTTACTTCCTGCTTACCGAACCAACACTACATTTATTTATCCCGGCTTTTAGTTCAACCACCCTAACGAATAATATTGACCGTGCTATCGGATTATTAACGGAGTTGGTAAAGTAAAATTGTTCCAAGACAATATTTATTCATACAGCAAGTATAAGATTGACTATATTGAATTGTTCTGAACGTTTTTTTTACAAAATAAATAATTTTAAAATAAATGGTATCAGTGACCCATAACCATCAAGGAACTACGAGTAACTCCAAGCAATGCAATTTGTTCGAAACAAGGTTCGAAATCAATTCCGCCAAACTTCGTTACGATCTACTTCACCATATATATGCTTTGTATGGCGTGCCTTTATGTATTTCTCATGGAATTTGGAGATATGTTAATTATGGTTTTCAGTCTAAATAAATATGAAAACCGGCCAAGTGCATGTCGGGCCACACACAGTGTAGGTTCCGTAGTTGCCGAGTACATTTTATAAATTGGTCAACTAATACAGATCGCGCCAAACTTCTAGTCCGCTCGGAAGTTGCTCTCCCGAAGAATGACCAATACATTGCCGTGTTTAGAGGAGACTAAAAGTTTGGCGTGACCTGTACTCATAAACCTGTAAAGCCTACTTAGCTGTGAATTTTTCCACGTATTCATAAACAACCGTTTAGCCGGCAGGGGGGACACTTGATTCTAACAAAAGTTACACATTAAAGCTTAGTATTTCGCCAACGGATTCCTAAATGGAAAAATGGTTTTCACATACCCATAATGTCGTTGAACGAGCTATCCAACAATATCCCACATTATGGGAAAGACGAGAAAAAAAATTCTCCGCAATTTACGTATACATTCAAACATTTTTTTTCGAATTTTCTTTTACCGTTTTGTTGGCGTTGTTAATATGTACTTATACCCATACCAAATTATAGCTCATTAGTACTAATAGTCTCTGAGCTAAGCCGCAAACAGACGGAGGGATAGACGGACATGTCGAAATTATAAAGGGTTCCTTGTCAGACTATAGAACCCTAAAATTTGTCGGTAAAAGAGTAGAATGAAAAAAAAACGTTTTTCTTTTCATGACTGGTGTAGGCTTGGTCAATACTGCGCCTGATGGCATGAGGCAACGGATGAAAAGTGCTCAGACATTTTACAGTGTACAATGGCGTGTGTAATACTATGTGATGCAGCTCGAACTATTACTTATTGGGACATACTGATTTGGTCCGATTTCAGCCCCAAGACACTACTTAGTATCTATAAATTATAATGATCCAAACTTCGCTTCTAGATATTTGCATAAATAATAATCTCCTATCACTTTGTTTCACTGTCTTTATTGATTGGTGTATTTCTACTCGGGATTTTGAGGGAAAACTTATTTGATATTCTACTAAAACACAATCATTATTTCTACATTACAATTTTGCTGACATAGCCCCGATACGCTACGGAAGTAACTAAGCTGAAATTAAGTATAGTAATAGTAAGTCTGGGTGAGTGTATCGATATGGTCTAATGACTTTTCGTAGAAACAAATCACTATATGTGACATTATAATGATAGCGAGTATGATGACCGGCAGAGCGACAAAGTTACTAGTGGTATAGTGTTGGGAATGGAAGCTATTGAAAATATAGAAAAAATCAAGTCTAACCATATTTTTTAACAAAACCTTATTAATTACGACGACGGAATGCAGAATGTAATGTGTATTTGGGTAGGGAGGGACTTTTTTTTTTCACTTTTTTATTACGTTAAGGATATTTTATTGAACTATTGGCCACAATTCTTCTTGTCCTTAATATATCTTTTCTAAAACATTATAATTATATAATATTATTTGCGATAGTTAATAATTATAAGAAAACATTGAACAGTAAAGGCTATAGAATGGAGACCACGCACAGCAAAGCGTAGTGTAGGACGACCTCGTGCCCGCTAGACCGACAACCTGAAGGATGTTGTGGGTGGCGGATGGATGAGGAGGACGGAGGACCGCCGAGAGTGGCGAAATTTGGGAAAGGCCTATGTCCAGCAATGGACGAACACGGGCTGATGGATGGATGATGGATGGATTGAATAGTAGATTTAATTTTAGACTGACCAAAGTGGGCCGAAATATATTTATTTACTCAAAAATGAAAAGCTTAAGATTAAGTTACTTTCGATCTTCGACGGGTCTCCTCGTTTCGGATTCTATCCACCAGAGATACCCCAAGCATAGCCCGCTCCATAGCTCGCTGAGGAACCTTAAATCGGTGGATCAGGCCCTTTGTAAGAGACCACGTCTCAGCGCCACAAGTCACGAAGGACGCACTGGTTGTACATATTAGCCTTTAAGCACTGCGGTATTGACGACGTAAATATGTGACACAACTTTCCGAAAGCTGCCAACCCAAGCATATTCTTCTGTCAGCCTCGGCGTCGAAGTTGTTTTTATCCAGCTGTATGACTTGACCCAGATAAACATATTTCTGAACAACTTCGATGCTGACATTGTCGACGGTTAGTGGCCCGTGGATGACGTGACAGTTGACCTTAGTCTTCTCCAAATTCATCCTCAGGCCCACTCTTCTCGAAGAATCGCTAAGGCCGCGCACCATTACCTTTAGTTACTGCTACGATTCCGCCATTATTCCATTATTGCCATATTTCCAGTCTAGTGTTTTAAAGACGTTCTCCAGCGCGGCGGTAAACACTTTTGGGGAAATAACATCTCTCCGTATCACGCCGCGCTAAAGATGTATCGATCTTGTTTGTACAACCTGTACTTAGACGGACATCGTAGTGGAATCATACAGACATTTCAACATCTCCACGTAACGCCAGTCAACTTGGCATCGCTGCAAAAACTGCAGAACAGATCAAATTTCGATGGAGTCGAAGGTTTTCTCGTAGTTCACAAACGCTAGACTGAAAGGCTGATTATACTCTTGGGTTTTCTATATAACCTGCCTTACGTGTGAATGTGGTCCACGGTGCTGTACCCTTTTCGAAACCCAGCCTGCTCTGGAGGTTGGAAGTCGTCGAATTGTTAAGCGAGACGATTCGTGATAACTTTTGAGAACAGCTTGTAGGTGTGGCTCAGGAGTGCAATTGGTCTATTGTTCTTTCGTAGGATTTGTCTCCTTTTTTGAAGAACAAAATGACCAAGCTCCAGCTCCACTCCTTTAGCGTAGTACCTGTACGAATAACGGCATTAAAGAGGCCCTGTAGCTGTCCGAGTATAGGTTAACCTCCAGCTTTCAGGAGTTCAGTTGTGATGCCGTCCTCGCCCGGCGCCTTTTTGTTTTTCAGCTGTTCAAAAGCTATCCTAATCTCACCCATTTCGACATCCGGGAGTTCATCGGTGTAGTGGTGGACTAGAGGTGTACGTTTGTCTTCTTTATCGCGAGCAGTTGGCTTGGGAGCGTGTGAAGAATATAAAATTTCTCAATTTCGGCAAGGATTTCTGGCCTAGAGGTAACAGTTCTATTGTCAGATGTCTTTAGCTTCGTCAGATGGGTCCTTCTTAACTGCTGGGCAAAAAGTTTTTATTCTTTGTTTCGCTGGATCGCGTCTTCAATGACGCGAGTTTTATGTTGGCGCAGGTCAAAACGAATTTGCCTTTTAACGCGCTTGTTAAGAAGGGAGTAATTTGCAGAATCTGAAGACATTTCCCGTCTCTGCCTCATCAGATCCAGAGTAAGGAAATTAATATATTTACGGTCCCATGTGAATTTATTTATCAAGTTATTAGATATGTAAGAAAAAATATTGATAATCTCCCGAGGCTTGGTGTGGACCACTCTGTTGAAACCAAAAACAAACATAAACTAGCTTTTCCAAAATTCAGACTTGCCAAGGTACCTCTTTTGTAGGACATGTTATAAGATTTTACAATAAAATTCTAAAGGAGGTCCTTAGTTTGCCTGAAAATAAGTTTAAACTATATATTAAGCAGGGACTACTTAAAAAAGCTTATTATAAAATCAATGATTATCTGGATGATAATGAAGCATGGTGTATTAAATAATAATAATCTTTATCAAATTGTAAGTCATAATTAGCAAATTTTAATACGAAATGTTTGATTCCTCTAAAGGCTAATCTTAAGCCCTTTATAGTTAATTAATATGTAAACTGACTTTGCTGTAAAAGGCAATAGACAATGTAAGACGGATTGACTAAGATCAATATTTTTTTTATTATTATTTTTTTTTCTCTTGTACATAATTCCTATGGTTTTATATTTGCCTTTACTTAAGTAGGTATAAGAAAATAGTATAGATTAAGTTTATGTTACAAATGAAAAATTTCATGTTCGCTAAGTTTCTTGCCCTTCTTCTTAGCAATACTAATCAAATTGTGCGGATGGTTAGGCATTATGTATATATAATATTTTTATTCCTATATTTCTTTATTTTATGCAGGTTTATAATTTTATTACATTTTAGTAGCCCAACTTTAATATTTTTTGGATGTATTTCCCGTATTTATTTATCAACTTGTTTGTTCGTTGCATAATTGATATATAATATTTTTATTCCCAGATTTCTCTTTTTTATGTAGGTGTATAATTAAATTTTTGTAGCCCAACCTAAATATTTTTTGTATGTATTTCCCTTATTAGTATATACATATAATTTTTATATTTTTTTATTCTTAAGATATTTATTGTAAAGATTAACTTTGACTTGTAGAAAGTATACTTTGTGCATCTATTTTACAATATAAATATTTTGATTTTGATTTAATTTGATTTGTTCCACTTGAAATTTTGGTTTTGCCCCAGATCTCGCGAAGGTTTATAGGGACTGGAAAGAGAGAAAAAATTGTTGATATCAACGCTCAAAAAGGTAATGTATAAGGAGGTTTATCCTCATTCTTATTTTCGTACAAAGGAAGTTGAATGATATTTTTATGCAGGTATTTGCTACGTTATTTCTTACAAGTGGTGTTGCAAAACTTTTTTAAACATGCAAAAATACCACTAATGGTATACCATTGTAAAAAAAATAAGAATAAACATTATTAAATATGCGATATGTAAATTTTATTACAAATTTTCTAATGTTTTTAACATGGAAAAACGTTTTTAAGATGGACAATGTTATTTGGTTATCAATTATGAAATAAAATATGTTGAAGTATATATTAGTTTTATATTGGACAAAACAAAATAAATACTGAATTAAATCATGTTATTATCAAACGTGATTTAAAATATTTGATAGTGTATATACATCACTAGTTTTGTACTAAATAACATGTCTGACGTTACCAGTAAGTAATTGCAGTATTGCACGGAAATTGATCAAATTTCTTTTGAAAGTAAAAAGTATCAAGAGAACATAATAAAATTGTTTTACTTTCCGGTATGGATTTCATTGAAATGTCTACCATTTTTCTATGGGCTGGCTCATCATGATGATATTCAACAATTTGATTAAAACCATACTAAAATTGTGGTTTTAAATGTTTTAAGGTGGGTGGGATCACACCTAATAGAATATTTATTTATTAAACACTTCAACTCCTGATAAACAGGATCAAAAGTGCATCAAAATGACTATCACGTAACAGGATGACGCAAAACATTGACAAGATATTGCAATCTACAAAAAAAAAAGTATGAAAAATCTTAAGCTAAGAATAATAACTACTTTCCACTTCACAGCATACATGTAACAATGTCAGCAGCTGTCCCAAAAACTATATTATTTTATAACTTTACCCTTATGGAGCTCATAAAAAGGCTTTTTAAGAAGTAAATATTAGGGTATGCAATATAAAATATATATATAATAAGAATTATTATATACTGAGCATATATACATAAATAAATAAATAAATCTGTCCAGAAGAAACCTGGACACGAAAGAAAATAAAACATGGAAAAAAACCTAACTTAACTTAATACTATATAGGTAATATACTTAATTAATTAACATGCATATTCCCGCAAAATCTAATGTTTCACGGATTTTTAAGCATTCTTCAAAGCAACACAAGGCTGCTTTGAGTAATAATGCCAGTAGTAACCATGACAGAACCGTTTGAAAGCATGGAAATTTTTGCGGGATGAAACTAAATCCTGATAATATACTGGTGAGTAAGTTGTTCCAATTTGAGAGAGCATAAGGTTAACCTGAAACCTTAATTTTTGTGCCATAGCAAAGATGGACACTATGTATGAAATTCTCAATTTTCTCCAATGACGTAAAGATGTTCGTTTTCTCTAACCCACCTTAGTTCTTTATGTTTAGATAGAGGTCGACATGTTTAAAAAAAGTAACAAAAAAAGGGTAAAAAACGTCGTATGAAACGCGTGAGCATTAGACATTACAGTCGAGGCGAGATTGCAGGCCGAGCCAACGCAGCTCATTTGTATCATAATGTACTATTTCAATTGAAGTGCTCTTGAAGTTCTGTTTTATGTGCGTCTAATCTGCTGCTAAAGTCAACTTTACCGCAAAAAACAAACTTTACGTGTTCTATGTTTTAATTTTTTTCAATTTTTTTTTTTTGTTTTGTTCCCCTACATAGTGGGAAGGCAAATGGAACTTAGCTCATACAGCCATGTCTGAGGTATGTTTTTTATAATTGATCGAAAGCAGTTGCCAGTCTTGTCTTGTGTACCATAGATATACTTGACAGAAATGAGCTGTAGCATAGTAGACCATATCGAGCTATTTGACAGCTTGATATACAGTGTCCGTCCTTCTTTAGGTAGATCAACAGAGTGAGACAGAGCACTGTATCAAGCGCTATCGAGGTCGATATTGGCATCGATTCGGTGTAGCACGACTTAACTTATTTGACAGGACTAACCTTATTTTTGGCGTCCTGTTCTTGTCTTTTCGATACAGAAAGAAAAAGACAGAATGCTTAAATTAAGTTTAGTCCTGTCAAATAAACTAAGTTGTGTCACGCCGAATCGACACCAATGTTTGCTATGCTAGACTAGTGTTTCAGTTTTTGATGCGTTCGTAAGCTGCGTTCAATTTAATGAAATGAAATGAAAACTGTTTAGACGACATTTTGCGTAGGTAGTTTAAAAAAAAGTAGTAGTCTTAAGATAGTTTACAGATTGAAAATTCTAATGAAACTTAATCAACCATTTTGTGCCTGATTTTTACTTTGTAATTTCCTTTGATAATACACAGACATATAATTATTAACGTCTGTGGATAATATATAGATAACAGGAAGGATCTGGTTAAAATAAACTTCTTGGTTCGTAACCTCATTTAATCGTCATATGAATAAGAACTTTTTAATTATAATGCCAAAAGACAAAAAAAAATAAAGTGCGAGTTCACTAAGTGATACTGGCACTTACATTCTCTGTACAATATTTAAGAAAAATACAATGTTATCGATTGATCTTCTCATGGTCTTTCTTGTGAACAACATTCTTTGTATATATAGAATAGACAATATCGGCCAGCCATTGTTGTTTACATTATTAAAATAAGCTGGTGGAGTCGAATTTATGTGATGTATGACTGAAAGCAGCCTTCGAACGCATCAAACTGAAAGAAGCTTATTTCCGTCAAGTTGGCAACTTGCGTGCAAAGAAAAGAATGCCCGCCTAAAGTTCATTTGGAGTATGTATTTATTGTTTGTTTGTTTCTTCAATTACATTTAATTTATTTACTCACACTATGGATTGAAAAACGTAGTATGATACCCATGCATAACAGCAATAACTTACTCGTAACGAAAATATGGATATATGAATATAATTTCCAATATTCCGGTAAACAATTTATTATTGCAAATTATATTCACAAATCCATATTTTAGTGATGGACTTCCGGAAGGTAACGCCTATTTAAATTAATTACTCGCTTATCGCTCGTGTTTTTAATCGTTGCTCAAATAAGCTATTGCCTTCTTTACGCAATCGTAGCATAAACTATGTACTAATGTGCCTAATATAGTAAAATAATACACCAGATAAAAATCTGATTTAAAAAATAAAAATTATATTTAGTCATGGAAGTCTCCATTTTATGACTATGTTCCAAAAAGTTTAGGTAAATATATTCCACCTATTCCGATCACTGCTGATCACTTACTGAGTCTCCAGTATGAATTTGGCTATATAAACGAAAGTTACCTTACACATATATAGGTAGATGCAATAGCAATACAAGGCGACAAAAAACAAGGCGATGAAACGGTAGCACCTTGAAAATAAATTCGGTACCTTTTGAGTACGGAACCCCATTTTTAATATTTTTTATTTTATCTCCAAGTATTTGCTACAAACCTCCCAAAATTAAAACTTTTATGTATTACCGTTCTAAAGATAGAGCTAAAACAGAAACGTCGAAAAATTTGATCCGTTTTCCATTTAATAGAACTTTTTATTATTTGCCATTTTGAGGATCATAGTACAACGCGGACGGCTATTCTGTTCTATTTCACCTTTCCACATCATAAATCACTATAGTTTCAGGTATTTCAGGAATAATTGTGTCAATAGGCATGAATTGACCAGGCGCCTGAGAACTGAGAACCTGCGAACGCACTATTGACACAGATGAAACTTCAATTCAATCACAGATTAATCTACAGAAGCGTTCTGATTTGAGAATATTTCACATTCTCCAACACGGCCGTTCGGACAAAAGCTCGCTCTCGCGCTTAGAAGTTTATAAATTCAACAACTAGAAGGGGACGTGACCCTTCCTCGATTATCACTAATATTCCAAACCAAGGTATGTCATCTTAGCATGTCATTTTATTACAACTATTACCAGAGTGATGCCTTAAAGCATCCTCAGAAAATCTTTACAAACATGAAGTATCACGGTAATTCCTCGTAAGCATCTTGAACACAAAAAGATACGGCATTCCACCAAATCATCAACATCATCACTATTATCATCATCATCATCACAAAGCACAGAGCTTGTGTGAACACACAATCATCGCAAAGTACAAGCCATCATCGCGGACGGAAACATCATCGTAAAGCATAAAGATTTTATCAGGACTCTAGTTTCTCCTATTATAAAGAACAAAACCGGTGATGTCTCGAGCATGGCTAACTACAGGCCAATCTCGCTGGCCACGATTGTGGCCAAGGTGTTTGAACGACTCATTCATCAGAAAATGCTACCGCATATTAAATTGGACGACGGGCAATTTGGATTTAGGGCTGAGGTCTCGACCGACATGGCGATTTTTTCATTAAAGCAAATGTCTGCTTTCTTGACCTCAGTCGTGCTTTTGATTCTTTAAATCATAATCTACTTTGGAATAAATTATATGACAGCGGTGTCCCAACAGGGATAATTGATCTCTTAGCATACTGGTACAGTCACCAGACTAACAATGTTAGATGGGGCAACGCTCTTTCGGATGATTACAAGTTGACCTGCGGTGTCCGACAGGGTGGTCTAACTTCTACCGACTTGTTTAATCTCTACGTTAACGACCTGATCGTGGAATTGAGAAGCACTGAGGTGGGGCTCAGTTTAGGTGACAGATACGCCGATGATATCTGTCTGATTTCACCCACGATCAAGGGATTAAGGAAACTTCTTTGTATATGTCAAGAATTTGCGAATAAACATAATCTAAATTACAACGTCAACAAGACGGAAATGATGATATTCAGGTCGGGTAAGGGTCCAGACCGCGTACCGGATGTTTTTCTCAAGGACCAATCTGTGAAAGTCGTTGAGAACTTCAAGTACCTTGGCCACATTCTGTGCTCTAAAATGAAAGATGATGCTGAATGCTGATATAGAAAGACAGCGTAGATCTCTGTGTGTAATTGGCAACATGATAGCCAGGAAATTTTATAAATGTACAAGAGATGTTAAGATTGTGTTGTTTAAGTCTTTCTGCCAATCGTTTTACACGTGTCAACTCTGGACTGAATACACGCGTGCGTCTTACGATGCCATATGTGTTCAATACAATAACACCTTTAGGCACCTCATGGGGTTGCGTCGCTTCTGTAGTGCCTCTGAAATGTTCGCAGAGGCGGAGGTGAAAACGTTCAATGCCATCTTGAGACACAGGATCGCCTCATTTATGTGCAGGGTTGATACGTGTAACAAGGAGATCATTCGTCTGTTGGCGGAAAGACTTATATCAACCAAAATTTACAAGAGGTGGTTGAAAATAGCAGCATGATTGTTAATTTAAAAATAATTTTAATTTATTGTATTTTCTGTTGATAGCGTACATATGTAGTTTCAATGTAATTTAATTCAATTTAATGTATTTCTATTGTACCCATATTAATTGTAAATAAAGCTATATTATTATTATTATTATTATAAAGATTTAAGGAACCTCATCGTGTAGCGCGGAGCCCACAGGATCATTATCATAAAACATGAAAATTTCAGGAACCTCTTCGTGTAGCGCGGAGCCCACACGATCATTATCGTTTAACATGAAGATTTCAGGAACCTCTTTGTGTAGCGCGGAGCCCAAAGGATCATTATCGTAAAACATGAAGATTTCAGGAACCTCTTCGTGTAGCGCGGAGCCCACAGGATCATTATCGTAAAACATAAAGATTTCAAGAATTTCACCGTGTAGCGCGGAGCCCACAGGATCATTATCGTAAAACAAGAAGATTTCAGGAACCTCGTCGTGCAGCGCGGAGCCCACGGGATCATTATCGTAAAACATGAAGATTTCAGGAACCTCTTCATGTAGCGCGGAGCCCACAGGGTCATTATCATAAAACATGAAGATTTCAGGAACCTCGTCGTGCAGCGCGGAGCCCACGGGATCATTATCGTAAAACATGAAGATTTCAGAAACCTCTTCGTGTAGCGCGGAGCCCACAGGATCTTTTTCATAAAACATGAAGATTTCAGGAACCTCGTCGTGCAGCGCGGAGCCCACAGGATCATTATCATAAAACATGAAGATTTCAGGAACCTCGTCGTGCAGCGCGAAGCTCACGGGATCATTATCGTAAAACATTAAGATTTCAGGAACTTCACCGTGTAGCGCGGAGCCCACAGGATCATTATCGTTTAACATGAAGATTTCAGGAACCTCTTCGTGTAGCGCGGAGCCCACAGGATCATTATCGTAAAACATGAAGATTTCAGGAACCTCTTCGTGTAGCGCGGAGCCCACAGGATCATTATCGTAAAACATAAAGATTTCAGGAACTTTACCGTGTAGCGCGGAGCCCACAGGATCATTATCGTAAAACAAGAAGATTTCAGGAACCTCGTCGTGCAGCGCGGAGCCCACGGGATCATTATCGTAAAACATGAAGATTTCAGGAACCTTTTCATGTAGCGCGGAGCCCACAAGGTCATTATCATAAAACATGAAGATTTCAGGAACCTCGTCGTGCAGCGCGGAGCTCACGGGATCATTATCGTAAAACATGAAGATTTCAGGAACCTCGTCGTGCAACGCGGAGCCCACAGGATCTTTATCATAAAACATGAAGATTTCAGGAACCTCGTCGTGCAACGCGGAGCCCACAGGATCATTATCATAAAACATGAAGATTTCAGGAACCTCGTCGTGCAGCGCGGAGCTCATGGGATCATTATCGTAAAACATGAAGATTTCAGGAACCTCGTCGTGCAACGCGGAGCCCACAGAATCTTTATCATAAAACATGAAGATTTCAGGAACCTCGTCGTGCAACGCGGAGCCCACAGGATCATTATCATAAAACATGAAGATTTCAGGAACCTCGTCGTGCAGCGCGGAGCTCACGGGATCATTATCGTAAAACATCTGGACCCTTACCCGACCTGAATATCATCATTTCCGTCTTGTTGACGTTGTAATTTAGATTATGTTTATTAGCGAATTCTTGACATATACAAAGAAGTTTCCTTAATATACGTCATTGGACGCAACTATACGTCATTGGACGCAACTTGAGACAGGCGTGTTAACGTAGCTCCATAAAGTTTAATTATCATTTGAGTGTCAAAAGTTAACATAGCGGTCTACAATTCATTCTGATATTCAAGCAAAGTGATTAGCCGTCGTTGTTAATATTTTCTTGATGAAATTAGTGTTATTTTGACTGTAAATCAGTGATTTCATTTGGTGTTTTATCAATTTATCAATTTGTGAGTGACAATAGACGGTAACACTAAATTGTGCTACCCGATAATATTTGACTTCGCCCTTTTTGTTGTTTGTTTTATGAACCACATTCTCAATAGGTGTACGCTTATTTCGCATAAACATCTAAGAAGCTCAACAGCACAGCGGTCGAGCGCTTACATTTTGCTCGCAGTTGAGTGGTGAATCAGTGAGTGTGGGTTCGATTCCAAGCCGATGAAAAATTTCAATGTTTTTAGAATTTATACTCTAATCAAGCACGAGTAACCACTGCGCCGCCTATCGTCAATAACAACTGTCGTTTAGTATTACACCTTCTTGAACTGAAGAGGGTGCATCATTATCTCTACATAACAGTCTTGGCATTACAAAATGTCTTTAACTTGTGTCTTCTGTAAGAAAATCCCTACCGATAAAGAAATTTTACGATGCGCAGGATGTCATGATTGCTACCACTATGTATGTGTTCCCATGACAGAGGCGGAATTCAGAAAAATTCTGCCAATGAATAAAACAAAGTGGAAATGTTCAACCTGTAAGAGTAAGAAAACAGCTGTCAACCCTTCTGGCATCGCCGGTCACACGATTGCATCACCGGCCACACCGAGCATAACTCCATATGATCCGCCACACTCGATTGTAAATATTGACACCGAGAAATTAATTGCCTACATTGACAAAAAGTTTATAGATATGCGAATAGAGCTACAACAAGATCTTAAGAATAGCATTGACTCAATTCAGGACGACATCCGTAAACTTTTTCAACAAGGTGTAACATGGGAGTCTCGTTTGTCTTCACTTGAAAGCAGAGTACTGGAACTGGAATCTAGTGGCGTTGTAGCTGTCCAGACCGACAATTCTGATCTACGCGACCAGCTTCATTCAATCCAGAGAAAATACGACGACCTGGATCAAGCATGTAGGAGTAGTAACGTCGAAATACAAAACTTCGCTGAAAAGAAAAACGAAAACCTGGTTGAGGTGGTAAGGAGTATTGGGTCACTGGTCGGAATACCGATACCCGCCGACAGCATATGCGCCGTCCACCGTGTAGCGCACGGCGGAGGCGACTCGAACGGACGCCCGCGGAACATCGTGTTACAGCTGACGAGCCACCGCCGTCTGCGCGACGATTTGCTTGCTGCGGCGCGCGTACGACGAAACTCTCTCACCACGGGACAACTCAAGCTCCCAGGACCTCCAGTTCGTTTCTACTTGAATGAGCATCTTTCTTTAAGAAATAAGATACTGTATTCAAAAGCAAGAATTCTAAAGAAAGAAAAAGACTACAGATTTACGTGGGTTAAAAATTTTATGATTTTTATGCGCAAAACTGATGAAAGCAAAATATATCAAATCAGAGACGAACGGGACTTTTCGAAGATTGTATGACTGCTTTTAAACTGTTTGACGATATTATTATTTTTTATATGTTTGTTCTCAAATTTTTGTAAAGAATTTTCTCTTCATCATTTGTTATCGTTAATATTTTTATTGTACATAGAAGCGCTTTCTTCAGACTCACTTAAACACGACATATTTATGTGTTTATTCTTCCAGCTATATTGCCCTATGATACAAAGATTAAATCCCATAAAATGCATTCTAGTGAAGTCTACGTATTGCTTAGTATTAATCAATATTAATAACTTGTTGCCACCTTACTACCATTCATCTTTTCTAAATAATATGACTACTTTTATTCAATACAGATTAAATTTTACTTCGGGCTATCTTAAATCTATAATTTATATTATTTTAAACATTAATTATGTATGTTGAAGGCCTTAATATATATTATCAAAATTGTGGTGGTATTCGAACTAAACTCGAGGCTCTGCGTCTAAGTATTTTAAGTAACGATTTTGACGTTGTGGTCCTGACTGAAACGTGGTTCAATGAAGGTGTTTTTGACTCTGAAGCAATCGGGGATAAATACATTGTGTTTCGGCGTGATAGAACATTACTCACTTCACGTAAAAAAGATGGCGGTGGTGTTTTGGTCGCTGTGAAAAAGCAATTTAAGGTGATTCGTCGTACGGATTGGGAGTCTCCAGTGGTCGAGGAGATAGTCCTCCTGTTTCCTTCTCGTTCTGAAGGCTTCATGTTAAATGCTTGTTACATAACGGGCCAATCCAAAACTAGTATTTACGAAAGCCATTTCAACAAACTTTATGATATTGTTGCCGAAATTCCTGACTGGACTGTCCTTCTTATTGGCGATTATAATCTACCAGAAATAGTTTGGAACTACCAGGATGATAAAGGTACGATCACGGATCCATCTAACAATACTATACGCTCGCTTGATACCCTTATGAGGTTTCTGGACCTCACTCAATATAATAGATTATTAAATTGCAACAACCGCACTCTTGACCTAGTTCTTTGTAATAGTTCTTGTAATGTAGCATTATCTGATGCTCCTTTGTTACCGATTGATCGCCATCACCTTCCCTGTATCCTGGAAATCCCTTTTATCTTATCGTCTACCGATACACTACCCAGTACTGAAATTCCAAAGTATAACTTTTACAAGGCTAATTATGGTAACATAAATATAAAAATATTCGAGATAGATTGGCACTCAGAACTAGAGTATTTACCTATTGACAAAGCAGTTGATCGTTTTTATGATATGCTTTATGAAATAATTAACGACGAAGTACCCTTGGTTAAAACAAACCCGGCACGCTTTCCAAAATGGTTTTCTAAGAAATTAATTACCAAACTGCGGGCAAAGGAAAAGAACTGGCTAAAATGGAAAACTTATCAGCGTCAGTCAGACTATCTTAAATTCTCGTCCATTCGTTCGGAGGTTAAAATATTATTACATGATTGTTGGGAGAACTATATTAAAAATGTGGAAAACTCTGCTCAAAAAAATATTAAATCATTTTGGAAATTTACCTCCTCATTAAATAAGACAAACACCGGCTACCCTCCGTCAATGCAGTACGGAAGCAACTCTTCGGATAACCCCATTGGTATCTGTAATCTGTTTTCTCAATATTTCTCTTCTGTCTTTGAGCAAGCTGACAGCGATGCTTACGACCCGAAAACTAATAATTTTTCTGAAAACGGCTCTTCTGATCCCTTGTCCGACTTGAAATTTACTAAAGACGAAGTGGAGGAAGCTTTAGAAAAACTAGACGGTGGGAAGGGTCCTGGACCTGATAAACTAACTCCTCTCTTTCTGAAGGAAACTGCCTCCTCAATATGTGTACCTTTGACTATTTTATTTAACAAAAGTTCTTTAGAGGCAGCTATCCCGTCCAGATGGAAGATAGCATACATTACAATACATAAATCAGGCACTAAAAATCAAGTCGAGCATTACCGCCCTATATCTTTATTGTCAATAATCCCGAAAATATTTGAAAGGCTAGTGCATGATAAAGTTTATCCTGTCCTTGAACCTGTCTTTGATCATCGGCAACATGGGTTTGTGAAATCAAAATCGACCGTTAGCAATCTCCTCGTATACACTAATTACCTTTTTAACTCTATGGACAATAGAGTACCGGTGGATTCGATATATACTGATTTCCGTAAGGCGTTTGATAAGGTAGACCATAAGCTCCTTCTTCAAAAACTATATTATAATGGAATAAAAGGTAGTCTTTTGCGGTGGTTTGCCTCTTATCTTCAGTGTCGAAATCAGGCCATTATATTAAACGGGCATATTTCTTCCCCCTCTTGCGTGACGTCTGGTGTGCCTCAGGGCTCAATATAAGGGGCCTTTGCTTTTTATTCTCTTTATAAATGACATTGGCTCCTGCTTCCATTTCTCAGAAATGTTGATGTATGCTGACGATCTCTAAATTTACAAAAAGATTAACTCCATTGACGATTGCGAGAAACTTCAGGATGACCTGAGCAGACTGTCTACATACTGCACTAACAACAAATTACATTTAGCAGAAAATAAATGCAAAACTATTACATTTTCTAAGAACATCAATGTACATACATTCGTGTATATGATAGGCAACCACGAATTAGAACGTGTTTTTGATATCAAGGATTTAGGAGTCATATTTGACAGAAAGTTATTATTTGATTTACATGTAGAGTAAAAAACCTGGGGCTCTATATCCAGAACAATTTGTCATGGGACCTGCATGTCGCTGAACTTAGCAAAAAGATCTTTGGATCAATACACTCTCTTAAACGCATGCAAAGATTTTTACCGTATTCTGCTAAGATCATGCTAGTTAATTCACTCTTGCTCCCCATCCTAGACTATGCCGATGTCTGTTACCCTGACCTCACTGAAGGATTGCTAAATAAGCTTGATCGTCTCCTTAATTTATTCATACGGTACATTTTTGGCCTCCGTAAGTACGACCATGTGTCGCAATCCCGTTTTGATCTTAAATGGCTTAATATCCGAAATCGCCGTAACGCTCACATTCTAACGCTTCTTTGGAACGTCCTCAATGATCCCCTCTCCCCCGCTTACCTGAAAGAAAGATTCGTTTCCCTTGATTCCCTTGGCCGCCTCCATCGTACAGAGACCCATTTACTTTTGCGTACCCCGACACATAAAACAAACATGTTTACAAATTCTTTTACAGTTTCCGCAATACGTGTTTGGAATAGTTTACCGCTCGCCATTCGAGAGAGTCCATCAATAGCCATCTTTAAAAATAGAGTCTATCAGCACTTTTTAGATTTACAAAATAAATAACCTGCCTTCTCAGTCTTCGTATGAATTTTGAACCTGTCTCCTAATTGCATGTCACTCATTATAAATAATATTTATTTATTTTTATTATTCATTTTTTATAGTAAGTATATGATGTTTATTATTATTTAGATTATGTAGATATGTAATTGGAATATTTTAATGCCCCCGTCCCTATAGATTTTAGCTTTTGTCTACGACCAACACATTTACCGGCACTACCCAATAATGATCCACACCACCAAAGGTTAACTGGAAGACAATGCTAAATAGCATTAAGTTCGCCTCGTGTACAATATTTTTAGTGCAATAAAGAATTTTTATTATTATTATTAGAGTCCGTAGTAAACAAAGCATACCGTATGCTGGGCTTCATCTTGAGAACATCGAAATGCTTCAAGCAGGCGTCGACTTACATCACCCTTTATCAGACCATTGTTCGACCTTATTTGGAATACGCTTCAGTTATCTGGAATCCTTTTCATAAGACTTATGGGAAAAAAATAGAAATGATTCAAAAGCGTTTTCTGAGAGCACTAAACATCCGCATGAGACAGCCTAAATTGCCATATCTCAAACTTTCAAAGAAATATAACTGTCCTTCCCTTACCGCTCGACGACAATTCTGTGCTGCAATTATCCTCCGGAACATTTGCATCGGGATGTACAACTTCACAGACCTTCTAAATTCTATTGATTTCCGTGTGCCAACATTACCCTGTCGTAGTACTAGACCGAAGCATACATTTTTTCTGCGCAGAGTCCGAACAAACGCCGGTAGTAGGGCTCCAATATATAGAATGTGTAAATTATTTAATGAGAGACTTATTGATACAGACTTATTTAATTTTTCTTACAATCGATACAGAACCGAGTTGAAGAAAGCGCTCTTTAACAGTAGTGCCTAAAAAACTGTAACTTTTACTATTTTACTAACCCAAGTTGTGTGCATGTGCATGTTAGTTTTACGTTTAATGTTTAGGCTGTGTACATTTCAGATTGTTGTATGTTATTTGTAGTAAGCTATTAGTTATATTCATATGTATCACATGTTTGCGTCTATCTAAAAATATTAATGTATTAGTGAGTATGTTAAGGAAACTGATATATTTATTTAATTACCTGTATCAGTTCTATCTTATAAAATATGTATCTTTTTCTGTTTTTACTCCTTGTTCCAATAAATAAATAAATAAACATGAAGATTTCAGGAACCTCTTCGTGTAGCGCGGAGCCCACAGGATCATTATCATAAAACATGAAGATTTCAGGAACCTCGTCGTGCAGCGCGGAGCCCACGGGATCATAATCGTAAAACATGAAGATTTCAGAAACTTCACCGTGTAGCGCGGAGCCCACAGGATCATTATCATAAAACATGAAGATTTCAGGAACCTCGTCGTGCAGCGCGGAGTCCACAGGATCATTATCATAAAATATGAAGATTTCAGGAACCTCGTCGTGCAGCGCGGAGCCCACGGGATCATTATCGTAAAACATGAAGATTTCAGGAACCTCTTCGTGTAGCGTGGAGCCCACAGGATCATTATCATAAAACATGAAGATTTCAGGAACCTCGTCGTGCAGCGCGGAGCCCACGGGATCATAATCATAAAACATGAAGATTTCAGGAACTTCACCGTGTAGCGTGGAGCCCATGGGATCATTATCGTAAAACATGAAAATTTATTATTCAGTTATTCGGGGGAGAGTAAGATAACAGCTCTCAGGCAAAACCAGGCGGCCTATCATCGCGTGGGACCGATGGATGGCGGTATCCATCCCCAATTGCTGGGCTTTATATAAAACAGACTGGTGACGGGCAGCGCCGTCACTGGTGCAAGGGTTTCGGCCCCGCTCTCACCAACCCGGCTGCCCAGCGTGTGTGAGTATGGGCATTTCTTCCAGGAGGACTGCCAAGAGTGGCGAAATCCTGGAAAGGCCTATGTCCAGCAGTGGACGAAACAAGCTGATGGATGGATGGATGTATGATGATAAATTTCAGGAACCTCATTTTGCAGCGCCGAGCCCACGGGATCATTATCGTAAAACAGAAAGGTTTCAGGAACCACATAGTAGTAGTAATAGTCGTTTTTTTTAATAGAAATAGACGTTTATTTCCTTGCAAAATTACACAAAATATAAAAACAATTCCGCCAAACTGCATTACAGTTTGTAGGCAGAAAAAACCCTCTGTTAAACTTAATTAAAGTTATGAAATCTATGTACTATAATTCTACACATTTAATATGATTTTACACATACGTATTATATATAATAGATTTACTTGTTTGTGAAGATAACCTTACACTTTAACCTTTCTGGTTAGATTTAGATAATACCCATATCTTTGTAAGAGAAGTGACTTCAACTTCGTTTTAAAAATTCATCGAGTTACATTGCATTCTGACAGATCAACAGGCAAGGCGGTAAATATTTAGGTAGTATTTGTCAGTTCTTTGGCCATGATAGTTATTGAATTTGTAAGTTTGTAAGGTTTTCTTGGCTAATTTTCTGGCGTGATATTTGTACTTTATATATTTTGTACTTATTTTGTGAACCAAAAGTTCAATTTGCCAATAAAAATATTACTTTTTCATGTATGTACTGGAAGTATTTAACATAATATATGGAATATTTTACTATAATTATGTAAACATTTAATTTTAGTGTTCTTAGTCTAAGAATAACTTGAGAAATCTAATTTGTAAATATTAAATTTTATCATGGATGATAATTTTGGCGCGACTATCAAACTAAACTCAGCCCTGTACACCGCATATTTTTTCATTATTTATTAAATTAAATATTTAAATTACTAAACACGAAACAATCTCATACATTTAAGCAGTGCCCTGCAAAACTGTATAAACAGTTTTTCTGCAGGAATGAGTCTCGGGAATAACAGAGAGAAAAAATTGGCTTAATATTAAATTAATTTAGTATGGAGTGTCTCTAAGAGATAATTTTTAAGAGACTTCCTAAACTTAAATTAATTTTGCTCATTTCGGATATCATCAGGTAAACTATTTAGCAAATATGGTAGGCGTTTTTTTAAAGTTCTGTCACCAAAGTAATTATTTAGGTACTCCAAGTTTACCCGAGGATACCGACCTTGTGCCATAATTGTGTTTTATTATTAACGGATTATTCTCTTGACTACCATGGTTGTTTACAGCCAAAAGGTACTTGTGTTTTAAACTAACTGGGAGTATTTTAAATATCCTACTAATATTATAAATGCGAAAGTTTGTGTGTGTGTGTGCGTGTATGCGTGTGTGTGCGTGTGTGTGTGTGTGTGTGTGTGTGTGTGTGTGTGTGTTTTACTCTTTCACGCTGAAACGGCTGAACGGATTTGGATGAAATTTAGAACGGATATAGCTTATACCCTAACTTAACACAAAGGCTAATTTTTATCCCCAAAAAATGCATGGCTCCTGTAGGATAAATCAATATCATTGAAATATTAGGTGTCTTATTAGCGCGGTTATACTCGTTTGTGGTAAAATAAGACAAGGCTTTGTTATTTCATACATCAGGTGTCTAATTAGCGCGTTCATTCATTTTTTGTGGTGTTGTAAGACAAGGCTATGTTATCCCATCACACTTCACACTAATATTATAAATGCGAAAGTTTGCGTGTGTGTGTTTGTTACTCTTTCACGCTGAAACGGCTGGAGGGATTTGGATGAAATTTATAATGGATATAGCTTATACCCCAACTTAACATACAGGTTACTTTTTATCCCGGAAAAAAGCATGTCGTTAAACCGAATAACACGCGGGCGGAGCCGCGGGCAAAAGCTAGTTATAAATAATTTCTTGTAGTCACCTTAACAGTTATTTTTCATTTTTTTATTAACGAGTAATTTTAAGAATCTTATTTGTGGCCGTGCGCTCTTCTATGCTAAGATTATTCGACTTTTCTTTATCGTCAGACAATTTTGATAGTATGTCTGACATAAACATTTCGATGGGGTGGTGGGAGGGTAGTGGATGTGGTTCATTTTGTGATGGTGATTGAAATGGTTTTAAAGCGTTATAAATTTTATTTTGTGTCGATGGTGTATGATTTTTCCAGTAATGTGGAAACGTAAATTTCGGCCAATTTTTATGGGATCCCCTTTTCTTGTGGGACAGAAGCTTAGGCCTTTGTTTAACAGTTGTTTGTCACTGGAGGTCAATTGAATGGATGATAAGTTTATTATGGTTTCTTCTGATAAGTCAAAATCTTATTATTTTCAAATAAATAGACACGAACGGCATTCACTGCGTGGTGCCATGCCATTTCGTCGTTGCACAACAGAAGACTACAAAACAACTCGAAAGTCTAAATCAATGCTATGGGATGGCACCACGTGTCTCACAACTTGTATATACATACTTTTTTGTTAGAAATAGGTTAGATATCAATATTTTTTTTAGTCTTCTGTTTAATTTTATTACTTCAATGTGTGACAGATGCCGGGTCCAAATGGGCCGAAATATATCTCACAATAATTAATTTTAATGTAAAGGATATATGAATATAATTTGCAATATTCCGCTAAACAATTCTTGTCGTGCTATTCAAAATGCAGACTCGTGCACCGCCCGCCCGCATAAAAACATGCAACAAGCATGCTTTGCTTGTCGTGCTATTCAAAATGCAGACTCGTGCACCGCCCGCCCGCCCGCATAAAAACATGCTTGTTGCATGTTTTTAAGCGGGCGGGCGGGCGGTGCACGAGTCTGCATTTTGAATAGCACGACAATACAAGCAAGCAATACAAGCAAAGCATGCTTGTTGCATGTTTTTAAGCGGGCGGGCGGGCGGTGCACGAGTCTGCATTTTGAATAGCACGACAAGCAAAGCATGCTTGTTGCATGTTTTTATGCGGTCGGGTGGTGCACGAGTCTGCATTTTGAATAGCACGACAAGAATTGTTTAGCGGAATATTGCAAATTATATTCATATATCCTTTACATTACAATTAATTATTGTGAGATATATTTCGGCCCATTTGGACCCGGCATCTGTCAAATTATATTCATATATCCTTTACTTAGTGATGGACTACCGCAAGGTAACGCCTATTTCAATTAAATAATTGTAATGTGTGTTTTAAGTTTTATTCATATATATTAGGTTGGCGAAAAAGTTTCTTCGTATTTTATATACAAATTCATGACACATTTTTTTAAAGTTTATTTACATTTAGTTATTATATATATGTACCATTTTGTTCAATAACTTGTTGCCATCTTGTAGGTAGTGACATGATCCGGTTGCTATAGAAATTTTGAGACTTCTGATCAAAAAACTGCGACAAGTAGTTTTGACAGTCCTCTCTTGATGTTAACCTTACACTACCTAAATAATTCTGAAGAGACCGAAATAGGTGAAAATCTGAGGGTGCAAGGTCAGGACTATATGGTGGATGCATTAACATTTCCCGACCCAGTTCCCTCAATTTTTCCTGAGTGGCCAAATATGTTTGTGGTCTGGCGTTATCGTGATGAAAGACCACACCCTATCTGCTGATCAATTCCGGGCGTTTTTTCTCAATTTATTGCTTGAGTCTCATCAGCTGTTGGCAGTAGAGATCCAAATCTATGGTTTTGCCTGGCGTTAAAAGCTCATAATGAACGATGCCTTTCCAGTCCCACCATACACACAGCAGCATCACCTTATTGCCTGTTAATCCGGGTTTTGCCATAGTCTGTGGAGCTTGACCGCCCTTTGACCATGACCTGTTCTGTTTCCCATGTTATTGTCGTAGGCAATCCACTTTTCATCACCAGTAATCAATCTTCTCAAAAATTCCAGATAAAAACAGTACGACCAAAGAGACTTATTGACTGGTGACGGGCAGCGGCGTCACTGGTGCAAGGGTTTCGAAACCGCGCTCACCAACCCACCTGCCCAGCATGTATGAGTATGTGCATTTCTTCCAGGAGGACTGCCAAGAGTGGCGAAATCCTGGAAAGGCCTATGTCCAGCAGTGGACGAAACAGGCTGATGGCTTGATGGATGGATTAATATTGTCCCTTAGGGACATCTTTAGTTCATAATTTTCAGAAGTAGAGAGCATTAGCGAGCTGGCGGTCAAAGTGCAAGAGCTCGCTACTGAGAGCTTGTCACTATTCCCATCGGATGGATCCCCCTCGCTCTCTTGATCCTATACCGCCATCTTGGCCACCTCGTCATCAAGAGTTACTTCGACTAAGCCCTTAAAGCCCCCGGGTACCGCATGCAGATTTTCGTGAAAGTATTTTTAAAGCCTATACTCGTGTCTGGCACCATGTGAAATAAAGCTTGCACCATAATACCTACCTTGAATGTCTACTAAACTAAGAATTTGGAACTCACATTCAACGCTATCATTGCCTATACCTGTGAGTTTAATAAAGTCCTTGTACAAGGTACCCGGTTACTTTTCCGCTATACTCGAACAAGCAGATCCACTATCAAAAAGGAACGGTCTCACCCAGTTATGTAGTAAGCGTCCTCTTGGCCGCTCTGTGCTCACAGACTTGCACCTCCTTCATCACCGCTGGTGTTCCGCTACTGCTGCCAGCTCCGCCGCCGCCCTTGCACTCTGAACACGCCGACGCCAGATGTAAATTTTGCATCACCTTGCTCCAGTGCGGGCCGTCAATCCTTTATCCCACTGTCTGATATTGGCTAAGGATCAAAAGGTTGAGGTCTTTTGGGTTTCACCATTCTAACTTGCAGGTGTAGGGACGTATAGCACGAATAACGTTCTCTGTCTGGGAGCGGAGTGACGTGCCGACGAGATAGTAAATACGCAATCACACGTCATGGTTGTGATATATTATGCTTCGCTGTATTGATATAGACATCTTGCCAACATGTAAAGGGATCCCGAAGGATCCCCGCAATGCCTCCCTGCACTCCACTAGCTTTAGACCATACTACGCCAATAGATACTTGAATACACATTGTACACATGGTAAATATACAAGTTATAGAGGTTGGCATAATATCCACAGTGAATACAAGAAAACATACCTTGACGGTTACTCCACGTTTCCATGGTCTTTCACTTTCCTTCAGTACCTCGTATCTACCAAGGGACGCAGTGGAAACTCGGTGCAGGTGTCCGCCATAACCTTCCAACCTTTTCCTTCTCTGATATCCAATTACGTAAATACAACTACCACATTAACCAATTAATATTACTGAACTAACACTGGCCTACAGTGGTTTTGTTGCTCCAGATATGAAAATGATTTTGGGTCCATTTATGCACACAATTCATGAAACTATCAATGATTTTTTTTTTTTTGTTTGATAAACACTTGTACTTGTCCACTTATTTCTACTTTTATACTTTATTGTACACATAAATATAATTACAATTGAGGTTAGAAATAGGATGTACACAGGCGAGCTTATCTCTAAGTAGAGATTTCTTCCAGCAAACCCCTGTGATAAATAAAAAAAATCATAATAAATTAATAAGTAGACATACGTGTACACAAAACTACGCATCACACTATTAAATTAAAATTTTAATACATATATATATATATATATATATCCCTACATATACATACACAGCATAACTACATTCTATTACATACATGAATCTTTGCATAAACAATAGATATAGGTAATAATATACATACATATAGCGTGTACATTATGTACGTACACACTTACATACTATACAAATTCACTTATGGAAGAGAAAGATAGTGCTCTTTTAGTCTTTTTTTAAAAATACCAATTGTTGGACAGTCACGGATGTTTTGGGGAAGTGAGTTCCACAATCTGATAGCCACGACATTAAAGGACTGGCCGAAAGCACATGATTTGTGCACTGGAGTTTTAAGTAGAGAGACAGTACGTGTCCGAACCGGCCTGTCTCTAGAAAAATGCAGTGGTACGAATCGTTCACGAAGATAAGAAGGGGAGCGAGGATTAGTGAGAATACTGAAAAGCTGAGTGAGAATATGGAAATCACGACGTTGACGGATAGGTAGCCATTTAAGTTCTTTGCGGAAAAGGGAGACATGGTCGAATTTACGTAAGCCATATATAAAACGAATAGCCAGATTTTGCAGGCGCTCGAGCTTATTTAGTAACTCTTCGTTGGCATCAAGGAAACTGACATCGGCATAGTCGATCAATGGAAGAAGTAGAGATTGCGCAAGAGAAATTTTAGTTTTAAAAGGCAGGAAGTTCTGGAGGCGCTTTAAAGAGTGAAATGCTCTATGCACTCTTTTGCTGATCTCATTGACTTGAGGAGTCCACGACAAGTGGCAATCAAAAACAACTCCTAGATTCTTGGCGGTTTTAGAAAAGACAATAGGTACCCCATTATAAACTACAGCTGGTAAAGTATTGTCACTCAATTTCTGTAACATGTACCGGCTACCAAGTAGCATGGCTTGCGATTTGTTTGGGTTAACAACAAGTCCAAATGATTGAGCCCAATTTTGTATTTTGGTGAGATCTTCATTCATCTTTATAACGGCAGATTTTGCCTGATCCACTGGAGAATGGCAATAGAGCTGCAAATCATCTGCGTAAAGATGGTAGAGAGAAGATAAATTGTCGGTGATTGAGTTAATAAAAACTGAAAACAGGAGAGGAGAAAGAACGCCACCTTGAGGAACGCCAGCTGTGAGCTCACACCACCCCGATGTAACATCATCAGAGCGTATGCACTGCTGGCGACCATGAAGATAAGTATCAAACCATTCTGATACTAGAGGAGATACGTTAAGAGAGCTAAGGATTCCTAACAGTACGTCAAAATTTACACAGTTAAACGCACTGCTAAAATCTAATAATGTTAGCACAGTCACATTTTTGCTGTCGATTGCGAAACGAATATCGTCTGTAACCTTGAGTAGAGCAGTGACCGTGCTATGTCCGCTACGAAACCCTGATTGAAATTGGTTTAATAAGTTGTTGTTAGAAAGATATAATGATAGCTGATCATGTACTAGGGATTCCAGGACTTTGGAAAGGATAGGAAGGATTGAAATAGGTCTATATTGCGAAAAAGAGGAAGGGTTAGATATCTTGGGTAAAGGAATAACATTAGCCCGTTTCCATGCTGAAGGAAACGCGCAAGTTACCAAGGAGTAATTCATAATGTGGGTGATGGTAGGTAGAAGATCGTCCAAAATCGTGAACAACATCTGAGAACAGATTTCATCGTCACCCACGGCTTTAGACGATATGGCTAGAATAGCTCTCTTAACGTCACTCGTAGTAACAGTCATGAAGGCAAAGGGAGTACAGCTAGGTTTCGGCTTACTGTTAAGTTTCGAAAGAGTTTCATTTTTGGTTCTGTCTTCCAAAATGACAGGAGATGTAGAGAAGTGCAAATTTAGTGCTTCAAAATCAATGTTTATTGGAGTGGTTTCAGATGATTTGCCTATACCTAGTGTTTTAAGAAATTTCCATACTTGAGCAGGGTTATAACTGTCGATAGATTCATGTATATGGCGTCTTTTGGCATCCCTACACATCCTACTACAGTGATTACGCAGCTTTTTAAAAAGAGTGAAATTTGCATCAGATGGATCTTTTTTGAACTTCCGCCTAGCCTTATCCCGCTTAGCCATTGAGTTGCGTATACATTTTGTCAGCCATGGTGCCGGTAGGTGATTCACTTTAACTTTTTTAGTCGGAGCATGCTTATCAAATAAATTCAGTAAGAGTCTGTTGAAGTGAGACACCTTCTCATCTACAGTTACGCTGTCAATGACTGAGGACCAGTCAACAGCAGCAGCATCAGCCCGAAGCTCCTCCAGATTCATGCTTTTAAAACTGCGAAGAAGTAAAAATTTTGACTTATGTTTAGGAGGTCGCACTTTATATGACAGAAAGATAAGGTCATGGTAAGAGAAAGCGGCATCAAGTTGGCCATGAGCAGCAACTTTACTAAGTTTAGAAACGATCATAAGATCAAGAAGAGATGGGGTGCAATGGGGGGCATGATGTGTAGCAGAAAGAGGTAAAATGTGCAAGTTTAAACTTGACACAATTGAAGTAAGCTTAGATGAACGAGAGTCATCTTTCAGAAGATCTGTATTGAAGTCTCCTAAAATAACTGTATCATCATACAGAGGGCTTAAGTCTTGAAGTTGAGCTTCAAAGAAGTTAAAGTAATTAACGTTGCGATCTGGTGGGTAGAAGACACCAAGGAGAATTTTAGAACAGTGAAGACCTATTTCTAAGAAAAGATGCTCAGCGAAACCTGAGTATTGGCTAGGTGACTGACTGACTATTTTACACGGGATATCGGAGCGCAAATATATCGCAACTCCGCCGCAGCCTGCTCCAATCCTATCATTCCTTAGAAGTCGAAAACCAGGAAGACTAACAGAAGTGGATGGCAAGGAAGGTTTTAGAAAAGATTCTGAAACGAGGATAGCGTCGATGCGTTGATTACTGAAGGAGGCCAATAGGTCAGAATAGTGAGCAGCTATACTTTGAGCATTTATGTGAACGATATTGAGATTTTTTTTTTAATTGTTTAGTTCGGCACCTAAACGGTCGTACAAGGTTGCAGTCACCCCAGATTGAGAAACATCACTATCCGCACTTAAAAACTCATCTGATGACGAGCAAGAGACAAAACTAATATTATTAATATCATTAGACGTATTCATAAGTATCAATAAATAATAATATATATAATATGTAAAACACTAAATAAAAAATAAAAAGTAAACAAATATACTAAAATTAAAATAACTAGGTACCTACTAACTAACTATTTACCAAGTAAAATAGCTCTTTATATACTAACCCAACCCCTTTCACAAATTCAGGGTTACAAGTACAAGATTACTGGAAAAAACCTTATTTTTACATTACATAAAACAAAAAGAAAAATAAACACCATCGAAAATTTTACAAAGAATAAATCAGGTGATAGAAAGAACACACCTAATTTAGGCATAACAGTTGTAATAGTCCAAGGCTTTTGAGGGAAAGAAAGATAAAAAACATGAATGAGCGACATGACATTTTCGATCGATCAACTTGGCTATTGGATGATTTATGTGAAAGCTGAAGACAGACACTTATCACTACTTTATCTGAGTTAAACACTAATACCAATTTATGACAAGGCTGTATAGTCTAAAACCTTTGCCGGCTTGACAAGGCGAAAGACCCAAAAAAAAAAAAAAAAAAAACAGTACAGTGGTGACAGTTCAAAATTGGGTCATGAATTGTTGGAGATTAAAACCAAACAGTAGGTACTATGAATAAACGGAAAATTAAAACAAAGCAAATAAAAATAAGTTCAAACTACCTTGTGAGTTCTTGTAACAAGCCATGCAAACTATACGAAAACTAGACTAATGTAGATGGCCGAAAACAGAGATGCTTATCTAATATGAAAACAGAATGCAACATTTTGTCGATTTAAAAACTACTTTTTGTTGTTGGTTTTGCTCCTTGTGTGCACTGTTTTTGAAACATTTTCCTGATTCGTTGCAACCTTGGATTGAGAGTCAGCCATGGATGGAAATTTGTTTATCAGTGGTCGAAGCTGGGACATCTGCTCAATTTTCTGCTTCGACTTATCAGGTAGCAGCAGAACAATCTTGCCCTCCATTGACCAGCAGTTATTAATGCCAAAGTTTATATTAATTTCCCTTACCGGTTTCGCTGTTAAAGCATTATCAAAGGTTTGTTTGGTTGTTTACGTACAATATATGAATCATATAAGGATCCTTAAGGTAAGGGAAATTAATATAAATAAGTGGACAAGTACAAGTGTTTATCAAACAAAAAATGTTTCAAAAGTTCCACCAAGTGCCAACAATCACGAGCATCAACTCTATCAATGATTTTGTTAGATTTGCTCTGATTTTTTTTTAAATCTTTATTTTCATTTTACATTACAAAAATCAAAAAACGAGAAATAAAATAACAGATATATTTATAATGTCAGTAATATTTTGAGAAATTAGGATACATCGAAGTAAATAAAGAGGAAAATGTCGAAAATATATTTTATATTTACATAAAACGCCTTTTACGAGCTTTTCTTTTATAATTTTTCGAGGGACAATCTCTTTTCAAAGACCAGCAGTAAAATTGTTCAAAATACAAGATATGCAAAAATCATGAAAATACGAGCACATTGAGAACTTTCATGAATATATTCGTAATCTGGGCACTTGAAAACGTAAAAACTTGCGATGATATCCAGGGCAACAAAACAAAACTTTTTTTTGTAGAGCTGTGTAATTTACAAAGACGCTTATAGAACTAATGTCTAATGGCGGCTTGACCACCTTTTCAACTCCATCACAAATAATATAACACACCGCTTGGCCCATGATAGGTTTCTCATAAGAATCCAATAAAATAAAAAAGAAAAATAAGGGGTTTATTAATTTTTTATTGACACGATTTCTCAGAATAAAACACAAAAAGTTTAAATAACAATAAGTAATATTAATAAAAAGTTCAAATAATAAACCTGCTGTATGTGTTAAACTTGCTTTAGAGACTTTACATTTACTTGTATCTATCTATATCTATACGTTACAGTTAATACCCGAAATCAGTTAGAACCCGTTGTATTTAGTTAGTGCTATCATAGACATCTTTTTTTTTTTCTTATTCTCTTATTTTCTATTCTGAAAAGGAAGAGCTCCTGACCCATCCCGCACACAGCCCAGACCTCGCACCATACGATTTCTTTATTTTCTCAAAAATCAAAGATTTTATTGCATCTCAATATATTATGATTAAGGAGCCCAAAGAGGCCGCGATAGCTGTAAACCTGTTTTCAAATGTTATCAAAAATTGTTTGACTAAATGAAAAAAAAATGGAAAATACTTTGAAAAGCAGTAAACATATACATAAATTGTTTTATTTATGACTTACGATATGAGCTGTGCAAAATTTTTAGTGTACCCCGATTACATGTTTTACGTATGTGTATTTTGTGATTTCAACAGAACGACTTTGGTAGTTAGACTTTGTTTTGATATTTTGTGAATATTGAATTTAATGACAATCCACTTTTATAGAACATGGTGGAGGCTTTATCGATTGCTTACAGTGTTCTAGTTATAAGTAAGAGTTATGTTTTATTTTTATATTTTCATATTAAGTTCAATTCTTTGAACAACAACAAGGATATTAGCGAAACTTGTATGCCCAGAGCGGTAAATAATAAATAATACGTGGAAACCAAAAACATTGTTAAAAAATTAAGGACATATTAAAAAAAATCAAACTCATGTAATATATCTTGTAAAAAGGTACATAAAATACACGTTCATATTATTCTTAAAAAAGCAAGAGATTTATAAAAAATAATAATGGGGGAAAATACAATGAAAATATTTTGAAGTTAGGTTTACTTTACTTCTAAACTATAGAAAACAACATCCTACCCATTCCCACACACACACGCCTACACAGCAATAGCTTCAACGACTGCTTCACTATTCGCATCATTAAATCATTTATTCCACCACTGACTAATATTAGACCTAAGAACATGGGAAACCTCGTACATCTGGTCACTTGGTGCCCATTATGGACCTGGACTCAACACACAGATCTGACATGCATGACACATCCTACCGACAAACTAGACCGCTCAATTTTTCAAGTAATAATAACGACCACATCACTATGAAATACAAACAAAGCCACCATCACTACTATAACCAACAAAAAAATAAATAAAATAAAGAGCAGTAATTAAAATTAAGAACACCACCTCAGCTCATCCGATAAATGAAACTTATTTATTTAAGAAAAGTTTAAATTTTTTTTAGTTTTTCGAACGATAATATGCAAGGACGACAGTTTTAGTATACAAATATCAGTATAATAATTTAGCGCCTCCTTGGTTAGCGACATTCTTTGTTTCTCTGAAAAATTGCTGTGAGAACTGACTTGCGACATGATAAGGATAACATGCAATTGGCTTATTTCAAAGCTCAAAACCTGCCAGATAAAACGATAGCAAATCTTTTTGTAAAAAAAATTCGAGGATATTGTCAAAAATATACCTCCAAATTGTCAGAAAACGCTTTTACCTAAAACAGATAATAAGACAAATGCCAGATTAAATTTAAAAATAATCACCCCAGCAATAGTATACAAAGAATTTAGGTCACTTAAGATGAGTAAAGGTCCTGGTACAGATGGAATACAACCCCTCGATATAAAATTAATAAGAAAAAGCATCAGCATAGCAATTAGTAATTTGATTAATTCCAGTATCAAGACTGGTACTTACCGCACTTAAGGAAAGCTGTGTTAGACCCATCTATAAAAACCAAGGTAGTCGTAGTGATATTAACTTCTACAGACCAATACATTATGTTGCCTTGCGTAAATAAAATTGTGGAAAATGTACTGTGTAAACAAATATACGAATTTTATGAAAAACACGACGTAATCACTTCTAAACAGTACGGATTCCAATCGAAAAAGAGTACAATGCAACTATTATCAACATTCACAGATGAGGCAAACAAGCATTTAGACGAGAAAAAGCACATACTAGTGTTATTTATACATTTTTCAAAGGCATTTGATACGTTTAATCACAAAACACTTATCACTAAACTAGAGGAAAGTGGTGTCAGGAGTCCGGTATTAAACTGGTGTCAAAACTATCTTGACAATAGATTCTCCACAGTCAAAATTAACAAAGAATTTAGCGAGAAAGTGCTTATGGCTCAGGGCACAGCTCAAGGTTCAGTCATGGGCCCGTTGCACTTTCTAACGTATGTCAATGAACTGCCAGGCATGATAAAATATTGCTCTACCTACCAGTTTGCAGATGACACACGTCTTCTTATTGCTGAACATAACATGAAAACTGCTATCCAAAAACTCCAAAGTGACTTTAATACCGTCCTCAAATGGTCACACGACTCAGGTCTGGTTTTAAACACATTAAAAACTAAAATACTTCATATTCACTCAGTTCACAAAATTTCAGATACCAAAATCAACATAATTGGCCATGATCGTAGCTGCCTTCATTCAATAAATAAAAACTGCAAACAAGTTAATAAACAAAAATACCTTGGACTTATCATTGATAAAAAAATGAACTGGGGCAAACACATAGATCACGTATGCAAGAAGCTACGTGCTATCCTATTCAACTTTTACGTAATAAAATCACGGGTACCTATTACGACCATGATGATGTTGTACATCGCTATGGTAGATTCAATCATATCCTATTTTCTTAAAAGTTACGGTAGAACTTTCAAAACATATTTAAGTAGAATTTATTCACCCCAGATAAGATTCCTGAAGTTAGTAGTGTTACGGAATACCGCGCGTTTTTGTTCTCGTAATATCGGGAAAGATCGGGCAACGTGCGCCCGCGCTCAGGTCAAGTTCGCGACTGATTGTCCCGAAAGTTCGTCGCTCGAAGCGGTGAGAAAGAGAGAGCATTCGCTGTTGGAGAAAGATGAAAATACACGAATGGTCTCAATGCGGGGTAACGTACGCGCCTTCTAGAGCCGAGACTGATTCGAAATCATTCGACGTTTGGAATAAGTGTCGTTGTGCGGAGTTGACGCTAGGTGGCGTTAATAGATAGAGCGGGACGGATAATATGGGATTAGATTTGTTGACACGCATTGAATCCAGGTTCTTCGATCTGTGCGAGAAAGGTATATGAACTTATCTAGAGCATTTGCGTAGCAACTAGAGGTGCGTGACACAGATATGACCAGTTCAGTGTTAACTACGAATCGGAAAACGGAAACGGAAAGTCTCTGCTTAATATATAATTTTAACTTATTTTCTCGAAAACTAAGGACCTCTGTTGGAGGTTTATTGTAAAATCTTATACCATGTCCTACAAAAGAGGAGCCTTCTTTTGCAAGTCTTACTTTTAGGAAAGTTTATGTTTCTTCCTAGTGTCTACAGAGTGATACTCACCGAGCCCCAGGAAAGTATCGATAATTTTTCTGATATATTTAATAACTTGGTAAATAAATTCACAAGGAACTGTTAAAATATTGATTTCTTTCAATTTTTCTCTTAATGAATCTCGGTAGTTCTTATTATAAACTAGCTTTTGCCCACGGCAACACTCGCGTCGAAGAGATTTTCGTGGAAATAAGGAAAACAAAAGAATATGATTTTTTGAACGACTTTGTGCAATGGTGACCATGTTTTACCAAAGCTCTAATAAATACCAATCAAATAAAACCAAGTTTGAATGATCTGCTGTTGTCCGTTGCTAAGATCCCGTACCCACCTTCCAGTCCCATCATCAGACCCTTGTCTCCATGTTTTACCAAAGTGCTAATAAAGACCAATCAAATAAGCCCGAACTCGAAGGGTCTGCTGTTGTCCGTTAAGAAGATCCCGTAGTCACCTTCCAGTCCCACTAGCAGACCCTGGTCACCATGTTTTAGCAAAGTACAAATAAATACTATTCAAATAAGGCTAAACTCGAAGGGTCTGCTGTTGTCCGTTGAGGAGATCCCGTACCCACCTTCTAGTCCCATCATCAGACCCTGGTCACCATGTTTTAACAAAGTGCTTATAAAGACCAATCAAATAAGCCCAAACTCGAACTTTGTTTCAGTTGAAGAGATCCCGTACCATAACTTTTAATTACTACCAGTAGAAAAGTAAATTCCAAAAATCTTTAAATGACGATAACTTTTTTTCCGAGAACCGATTTTAATGAAATAAAGCTATTATTCTATTCTAAATTAAATTCTATACAGCTGTGAAAACAACATGAAAATCCGTTCAGTAGTTTTAGAGATGTGCTTGAACAAACAAACAGACAGACAGACAGACAGACAGAAAAGTATTCTAAAAATCGTTGATCTGTTACTCTTCTTTAGTCACCCCCTTTCTATTTCTATTAATTTTCTTCAATGTACAGACACAGCGGCCTCTACTGTTTCATTATAAGTATTGATTGATAACCCGAATCGCTTTCTTCTGCAAAACAGACTGCGTTTATATCCGCAGCTCTACCCCACAGCAACAAACCATATGACATAATGCTGTGAAAATAACTGAAGTATGCAAATGTAGCAGTTTCCTCATCAGTGATTTGCCTTATCCATCTAACAGCGTAAGTGGCTGAACTTAGTCTACCAGAAAGGCCTTCTATGTGGAGGCCCCACTGAAGACGAGAGTCTATAGTTATGCCTAAAAACTTCGTTTTGTTTACTAACTCTAGCTTTGACCCCTGCAAAAGTAGATCAGCATCTACTTGAATTACATTTGGTAATGGGAATTTAATACATTTTGTCTTTTTCCCATTTACAACGTACGGAAGTACAAATACGTAAGAATGTGCCATGAATGTGCAGTTATCTTAAACAAATATCTTTACTTAAAACAGTAATAGTATTTAGAAAGTATAAACATCGATTGTCCGATCACAAGGCGACCGAATTCTTAAAATAATTAATTTTATTTATCCACTAAGGAATCTAAAAGTTGTACTAGAAAATAGATAACACATTATGATCATGATGACCGTTACCTTCACAAAGGTTTTACGATATAACATATCGTGTTGACTCGCGTGGAAGACGAGGTGCGTAGCAACACGAAATTACTAATTAGATTTAAATAAACTTGTAGGTTGAATAAAGCTAACCAACGTAGCGCATGAAAAGTGTCATGCATAACACATCATACGAAAATTAGTCTATAGCACGTAAAATCAAAGATAATGGTTACGTGGATTAATTTGAGATGCAAGAGAATGATTTTTTAGAATCAAACTGAATGGTTTCTGTAACAAAATGGCGTGACATGAAGGACGCGTGTACAAAAATACTCTTAATTTGGGGATTCTAAAAATAATTCTTTCGTCGTCCAGAATATGGTAGCTGACGTCAAAACTGTGCAAGCAGGAACACGATGACTCTTCTTTGTAAATAATAAAACAGGGTAAAACTATTTCACTGTTGTCTTATGGCGGCTGGAGAATGCGCTGTTTGTTTCTCTGCCAAGCGTCCGCCGAAGAATGAAAATGAATCAGAACAACTTCCGTTCCGATTTCGTTCAATCTCAATCTGTGGCTGGGGATACCATCCTTGTAATGTTGCCACTTTTAATCTTATTATTTATTTTTATTATTATGTTAATTAAAATATTATTTATTTGTTTTAAAAGGTTTTTAAACTCGATGGAAGGTTGTTAAAAACGCAAAGTTACACCTTTTGGGCCATTATGTTTTTAGGGTTCCATAATCGTAACATGTGGTGGTACAGAACTCTTTGAGTGCTAGTCTGACTCACACTTGGCCAAATTATATTGAGAATGGCGCGATGTGGTTGTCTTCTAATTTTCGGATTGCGGAAGGACTAAAATACTGTAATTAACTCGAATCGTCAGAAAATCTTTAACATGTATTGTTAATTCGGAAAAATAAGTTGATCATTTCATTATTTTCAGTCATGATAACATCGTTGGTGGACGCTAGTTACGTCAACAAACGACGATCTCTGGCGAGTCAGAACTCTGTCCGGTACTACCCAAAGCAAACTTACTTCAAAAAATCAGATCTCATCGACCGCGGCTGCTCTGTTTTTCTTCATGAATGTCCTCAATCTTACAAGTAAGTTTACAAGTGCTTAGCGTGTAATAAATTTCTGATTTGTCCACCATTGTGGTCTACCTAGTGGTTCAAATCTCGTATGGGCATATTTGTGTTCGGTCTGCGTGCTTCGGATGGTACGTTAAGCAGTGGGTCTATGTTCATTTCTGAAGTACGGCGATATGGCTCACCATCCATCAGGCTAAAATTTAACCATCGTCGGTGAAACGTGGGCAACCGAGTATGATCTCTAACTTTAATTTCTCTCCGAAACTCCTCGACACGTCTCAGGGATTTATGTCGAGACGATGTATTTTATTTTATATTGTATTGTCTAAATACCGGGTGTAAACAGAGTGCGACCATTAAATAAACCTACATACTCTACTGATCATACTGAACAACGAATAAAAAAAAACCCGCGAAAATCTTCAGAGAAAAAGATATTCAACTGTAACTCAAAGACTTTATTTCGTAGGAGGAAGGCCTATTCTAGAACGCTGCACTGTAATAGCTGTTTTACGGACGACGCTCTCTCGATACTCGCCCGTAGGTCAGTGTGTTAGGGTTCACGCATTTTTGTTTGGAACTCAATTATTTCCCAAACTAAGGGTGTCCGCGGGTATGATTCTTTGGAAAAGTGGTTCAGTAGGGTTGGTAGAATATGTGGTTTCATTAAATGGTAACAGTCAATTTTTAGTATATACATTTGTTTAACCCGTTATCCTGTATGAATTTAAACGTGTTGTTATTCTATTTTATATAAATGTGTTGTTATTCTATTTTGCGTAGCTTTAGAAAAAATTGTTTTATAGATTATTTACTTTGTTAATACTTGATAAATCTGCCTGATTGATAAACAAACTCTCCTTAGGTTGCATCAAAAATGGACGAAAAAAATGTTCTTTTTCTTTTTAAATTAGAGCAAGTTTTCATAATTACGTATGTTTCCTTGGCTATAAATACGAGTACCTGTATTATTTCAGATTTTTAAATGGGTTTTAGGGGTTGCTACCATCTACTAAAATTAAAGGTTTTCTTAAAAATAATACATTTATTAGAACAGCTGTAAGCTTCATCATAACAATTTTGTTATATTAATGTAATTGATCAGCATGCCTATTTATTTATAATTATAATAATAGTTACCAATTAGGATGACGTCAATAAGGTGAACTTTTCGTTCCTGGATACTTTCGTATTTAAGATCTTATTGTCAGGAGGAAATATTGCTTTTGTTTCTCATAGGTGGTATAAAGACGGTTATACTCTTTCTTGACCGGTACTCTTCTCTTAGCTATGTCATAATAGAACTCGCACGTGGGAGTATATGCTCCTAAATATATTGAATAAACTACCCCATCATATAATAAGTCAATTGAGTCGTAATTTGCATTAAATTAAAAACTATTCTAAAGTATTAATACCTTCATGTCACGTAATTTTACGAATTTTAGAAAACAATGTAGATATAATTAAATATGTATAGTTTAGTTGGTGAGCACTTGCAGCGACACTTAAACCTCTTTCGGTTTCCGTCAGCTGTGTCAGCTTATAAATTGTAAAACAATAAACGCATAAAAAAATGTAACTACATCATTGACCTTTAAATAAAAATCGGTCAAGTGTGAGTAGGACTTGCGCAATAAGGGTTCTGTAATATGATACAATTTTCCCAGCTATCTATTTAAAATAAAACTGCTGACCTATCGGTCAAGTTAAATTGATGTTACTTTCCCACACTGGTTTTTGGCATTGTCGTTAGACCGGTTTAGATCTTCCTCACGGTACAAAATAAGTATATATAACCCGTGCGGTTAAAGAAAAAATCTATAAATGGCGACTGGTACTTAGAGTAGCGTCAGCAAAAGAAGGCTAGCGGCAGCCAAACAATATTTAATTTATTAATTTTGAATATATTTTAGGAAGTATATAGAGTACTGCTTGCAACTGTTTATTTTATTAAATCAACTTTTAAATAGTTAACATTATCCCAAAAACATTTTTTTTTACTTTATTCTGTACTTGTTTTTCTGTGTGCAATAAAGAATTTAAAACAGAAGGCCAGCTCCCTACAACCAGCGATTCCGGGTGCACGCATACATAGACGCGTACGTACGATGATCTCAGGAGACTCGTGTACTGATATTCGACCGAATTCTAGCTAGCGGACACTTGTGTTTTATTTGTTAATAAACAAAAAATTACAAATTTCTATCTAGTTTAGTTTTCTATGTCCATATGCCCATAAAAAGAATGGTCTAAAACGGACAATTTCTTATTTATTGAGCTTTTGGAATTAAAAAAATACATACCATATTTGTACTCTACTCAATGAGTTCTAGACAACGACACATTACATGACAGGGTAAATAAAAAAAAATCGTCTCCTTTTCTCATGTATGGGACGCACCCTGGAAATTTATTAATTTGAATTTTCAATTCAATCTTCGATTGCCAGTTAAGGTTTTACGCAACATACCAAAATTTCAGATCTGTAACTCATTCCGTCTGCAAGCTAGAAACCTGTGACATACGGGCGGACAGACAGCAGAGCGACACTAATTATACGGTTCCATTTCGCCTTTGGGCGTGGATCCCTAAAAACGAACTAAATACCTAAAGTATGGAAAAAATAAAATGTGACGAGCTCTCCTTATACATACTAGGGATATCCCAAATTTTTGTGTTGCCGATTTTGCAAGTGTTTGATTACCTCTTTATATGCCCGTTATTCCTTCAACAGTTGCAAATCGCTTGTAGTAGCTTGTAGTAATGTCACGTCAATGCGTGGATGTCATAAGAGGCGAATAAGAGATTACACAAAGGCATGCCAACAATATATATATATCTTTCTAGTAATTATTTTATTTATTCATTTATTGGAACACGGAGTAAAAACAGAAAAAGATACATACTTTATAAGATAGAACTGATACTGGTAATTAAATAAATATATCAGTTTCCTTAACATACTCACTAATACATTAATATTTTTTATAGCACACCGTGCGTAAAATGACCGCTTTACGCACGCTGCGCTTGCGTAAAGTCGGCATTTTCCCCACTTGTGCTATGAAATATAATACGATACTCGTGCAAGAAACTTTTTCTCGACTCGTGTGGTTGCAGCACTCACCTTCGGCTCGTGGCGCAAACTCACACTCGTCAGAAAACGTTTCATCGCTCTCGTATCGTAATGTACTATTAGATAGACGCAAACATGAGATACATATGAATATAACTAATAGTTTACTACAAATAACATACAACAATCTGAAATGTACACAGCCTAAACATTAAACGTAAAACGAACATGCACATGCACACAACTTGGGTTAGTAAAATAGTAAAAGTTACAGTTTTTTAGGCACTACTGTTAAAGCTTTCTGCTTTCTTCAACTCGGTTGTGTATCGATTGTATGAACAATTGAATAAGTCTGTATCAATAAGTCTCTCATTAAATAATTTACACATTCTACCTAATATTGGAGCCCTACTACCGGCGTTTGTTCGGACTCTGCGCAAAAAAAATGTATGCTTCGGTCTAGTACTACGACATGGTAATGTTGGCACACGGAAATCAATAGAATTTAGAAGGTCTGTGAAGTTGTACATCCCGATGCAAATGTTCCGGAGGATAATTGCAGAGCAGAATTGTCGTCGAGCGGTAAGGGAAGGACAGTTATATTTCTTTGAAAGTTTGAGATATGGCAATTTAGGCTGTCTCATACGGATGTTTAGTGCTCTCAGAAAACGGTTTTGAATCATTCCTACTTTTTTCTCATAAGTCTTATGAAAAGGATTCCAGATAACTGAAGCGTATTCCAAATAAGGTCGAACAAGAGTCTGATAAAGGGTGATGTAAGTCGACGCCTGCTTGAAGCATTTCGATGTTCACGGTATGCTTTGTTTACTACAGACTCTACATGTAAATTAAATAATAACTTTCTGTCAAATATGACTGCTAAATCCTTGATATCAAAAACACGTTCTAATTCGTGGTTGCCTATCATATACACGAATGTATGTACATTGATGTTCTTAGAAAATGTAATAGTTTTGTTTTTATTTTCTGATAAATGTAATTTGTTGTTAGTGCAGTATGTAGACAGTCTGCTCAGGTCATCCTGAAGTTTCTCGCAATCGTCATTGGAGTTAATCTTTTTGTAAATTTTGAGATCGTCAGCATACATCAAGATTTCTGAGAAATGGAAGCAGGAGCCAATTTCATTTATAAAGAGAATAAAAAGCAAAGGCCCTAATATTGAGCCTTGAGGCACACCAGACGTCACGCAGAAGGGGGAATAAATATGCCCGTTTAATATAATGGCCTGATTTCGACACTGAAGATAAGAGGCAAACCACCGCAAAAGACCACCTTTTATTCCATTATAGTATAGTTTTTGAAGAAGGAGCTTATGATCTACCTTATCAAACGCCTTACGGAAATCAGTATATATCGAATCCACCGGTACTCCATTGTCCATAGAGTTAAAAAGGTAATTAGTGTATACGAGGAGATTGCTAACGGTCGATTTTGATTTCACAAACGATACTTACATTATTATACTTTAATTTGCAACACTGACATGTTGTCACGTTAATTGATTATTTCTTGATTTCTTGAAATGGAACGGGTTGAGGCAGAAGCAGCTGGAGTGCATGATTTTGACCTGCTTAGGAATTGTTTTAGCAACACGCAGCATTACAATATCATTGTCCTACAAGACATCAACTTCACAAAAGTTTGTCCAGTGGTAGCGGCAACCCGAAACGCGTGTCATGGGTTCATTTGCTTATTAACCGTCCTCCTATAAACATAACTTTAATTGCTGGCCTATCGATCACCAAAATATAAACACCAGTGACTTGACCACTGCTATGAACATCTTACATTCATATTACTAACTAGTTTTTGCCCGCGGCTCCGCCTGCGTGTTATTCGGTTTAACCACATGCTTTTTTCCGGGATAAGAAGTAACATATGTATTAAGTTGGGGTATAAGCTATATCCATTCTAAATTTCATCCAAATCTGTCCAGCCGTTTCAGCGTGAAAGAGTAACAAACTACACACACAAACACGCACAAACTTTTGCATTTATAATATTAGTAGGATTAATTTGTATTATTATAATTTTATAATTTATATTAATTGTTTCTTATTAATTTGTATTACAATAAATTTGATTAAGTCAGTACGTAAGTGACGGAATACAAGAAGTGGCGTAAATGTGCAGCTTTCAGTGAGGGCTAAATTTTTGTGCCATTTACATAGAGTCGAATCATTTGGGCCGTCGCACGTTTCGAGCTCAGTGCAAAATGCATAACTTATGATTGTTTATCTCATTTTTAAATAAAATGTATGAAATCAAATAGTTTCATCTTATATTGCGACTGTTGTTTAATAAATTATCAGGGATTTTACTCTTTACTACCATTAATGAACGTCGGATAAAAGTAAATTTACAGACACGCTGGGTAAACGAAAATCTCTATTCGGCAAAAAACTTTTTTACCAATCTCCATCCATTCATCTATCAACGTGTCATCGTCCACTGCTGGACATAGGCCTTTCCAATATTACGCCACCATTCTTGGCGGTTCTCCGTCCTCCTCATCCAGCCGCCGCGCCACCCGCAAACTCCTTAGTTCAGATCGTCGTTCCATTGGGTACGAGGTCGACATCTAGCCAAATAAAATAAAAATTGATAAAATTTATGAATGTTGAATGTTGCAAAATATTAACGTTAATTTTGAAAAACAAATTATTATTTAATTATAACATTTAAGAGCTGAATAGTAAAAAAATATAAATCAATTAGACATGATTAATCAATTACAAAACAATGACATACGGGTAAATACATTTTTAATTTTCTCTATATTATGTGCCATATAATTACTGAAACGCCGATTTTTAATATAGGTTTAGTGTTACTGAATGAAACTTAATTTTCCAGTTATGTTTCATACATTTTACAGGTAATGATAAGTTTATAATTTGTACACAATACAGGGTAATGGAATGTGCGCTTGCCCTACTTTAGGACAGTTTTAACTATTACGGAGGGCACAGATAACTATTGTGACATAGACACGGGAATGCAGGGCTGAAAGGGATGAAAATGGGAGTGGGTAGGATTTGAAATGTGGACTGAACTCTTTTATCTCAATATTGGTATCACCTTTTACGAGGAATACCTATGCCATGTTGTAAGTACACAACATTTATTTTTAAATTTTTTTATAATAAAATTTACGTTTATTTCAGACACAACTTAATATGCGCCAGACATTTTGACGGTCAATACAAGACATTCAACAGTTATTGCGAAATGGAGTACGAAAACTGCTTTAGTTGGAGAAGTAATACCATCCTTTGTCTTTTATTTCTAAGTGCGACGACTACAATTGTGGCAGATAGTTATTTCATTTGAATAGTTTACCTTTCAAATCGTCACTCCTTTTATTAATTTAGAACATAACAACTTGTCATGGTAACCTTACTTCCTGTACGAGTCTGACAGATAACAGTGAAAACAGCATCTAAATCTGTTCAGTTATTCTTAATTTACAAGCGCTGTACTAATAGATGGATGTTCATCGTTGCTTAATATATCGAGAGGGTGTTAAATGGTCTTTAACTATTTAAATTAAAAGTAAGCATTTTTAAGACTTCAATAACAATCTGTCACATGCGTGAAAATTGTGGAGGCAGTTGTTATTGCTTAGATTAGAGCAAGAAGTAAGATTTACTGGACATGTAAAAGTTAAAATCTAACTTAAAGGCTAAGATATCTATTGAAATAGATTAGAATTACGTTTTGATTTGCTGGACTCGTATAAATAAATGGTACATTACGATACGAGAGCGATGAAACGTTTTCTGACGAGTGTGAGTTTGCGGCACGAGCCGAAGGTGAGTGCTGCAATCACACGAGTCGAGAAAAAGTTTCTCGCACGAATATCGTATAATATTTTATTGCAAAAGTGCGGAAAATGCCGACTTTACGCAAGCGCAGCGTGCGTAAAGTGGTCATTTTACGCACGGTGTGCTATAAATTATATTATAAGTAACTTTTGGTTGAACAAATAATAAATTCTATAATGTTAAATTTGCTTCCCTTTCCATCATTACCTTTCGAAGACAATGTAAAAGATAGCAGGTCTCAAAATGCTTGATTTTTGGGATCCCTACTACATGAGTTATGTTAGCTTGCGACAAATTTTACCAAGTTTTATGGATTGAAAAATAAGTATGTACCTATTGCATGAGCTTAGGATAAAGTAATGTATGAAACTGTACATAACTAAGTATTAAAACACTCGTGTCATATTATTAAAAATCTACCGCTCGTTTTTTAAACTTACACTTGTTTTCATAACCTCTTTATATACCAGTTTCATAAAGTGTTATTATGATTGTTGTGATATACTTTTAATCTCAGTTACTCTGATGTGATCTGGATATCCGCCGGCAGCTTGCGGGCAGCTAGCTGGGCCTCCCCAACGGGTCTCCCTCGGCTGGCTGTCAGGCAGCGCAGTCTGCTTAACCGACAATCTACCCACATGCGCTTGGCGCTGTGCTTTTATAGGCTTATTTATCGCAACAATTAAGCTTCAAAATGACGATATGCATTCACTGCAACGTCATTATAAACGAACTGCTTGCATTTCTTCAAAGCAAGTTAGGTGTTATGGATGAAGTAAGCCTAATTAATATCTGCGCTAGTCACAACAGCCAGCAAGAAATTACCGAAGCAAAAACATTGCTTTTTGAAACTACATCTGCATTAAAGAAACGCATGATTACAAGGCAACAAAAAGAAGGCAAGTGTCGTAAAGATCTTCAAGACATAATAACTGCTTTTAAAGAAACGGATCCCGACAAGGTTCCGATATTTGTGGCACGACAGCTGCACAAACTCCCACCTATAAATTTTGATCACGTAGACGTTTCTCGTCTCCTCAAAGATATTGTAAGGTTGGATAATGAAGTCAAAAGTATAAAGTCAACATACACCACACAAGAAACAACAGCCGAGATCCAAAAACAGCTTGACAGTATCGGCAAAGCAGACCCTTTGAATCCGCGGACTTTGGCCAGTAATGTGAGTAATAGAAACATTATCTCACATAATGACACAATAATAACACCAGACAGGAGCCAACAACTTTCTGCGTTACAAAAAGAACGCGCTGTAGCCTGCTTACAAGACACATCTCCGTCAGAAATCAGCGGACCCACACTGGATCCATACGAAGTAACCTTCTACACGAAGAAGATCAACAAACTAAACACTCTGATGTCATACTTAAAAGTGCAAAGAATGATCCTAAAACACAAATGAATTACGCTAGCGTCATAACCAATACTCCAACACCCTCGACAAAGGAAAAGGATGAAGGTTTTACACTAGTACAGAAAAGAAAACCTCGACCTTATCACATACGAGGGTCAGATAAAGATATACAAAATGCATCAAAAAGAAAGGCACCACGTACCACCAACATACACGGTGCCGCTACCAATATTCCAGCTAAGTTGAAGGTAGCCACACCAACAGTGCAAGTGTACATGTCAGGACTCGATAAGACTATGACACCTACAGACCTTACCGAGTACATTGAAACGAAAACAAAAGTTTTTTCTGTGAAACTACTACCCGAGCGAGTAGGTATTCCTAACCATGCGTTCAAAATCACAGTATCTCATGACAAGCTAAATATAATTTTGAATGCAGACTTCTGGCCACCAGGCATCACTGTTGGTAAATATAAAGCTCATGCATATAACGCCTACTTACGGCGAAACTATAAAATTCAAAACAAAGATGTGTAGTACACTAAGAGTTGTTAGTATTAATTGTAAATCGCTTCGGCGTAATCTTAAATTCATAAACGAGCTCTGTGATACGCACGATATTGTCCTCCTTCAAGAAACTTGGCTCCTACCAACAGATCTCCATACTCTAGACAGTATCCACCCAGACTATGTCGCAGTGGGTACCTCCGCCGTGGATATAGAATCAGGACCTCTAAAAGGGAGATCACACGGGGGAGTTGCTTGTTTACATCGTAAAGCGCTTAAAGCTAGCTCAATCATACGCTGTGACACGCCCCGTATACTGGCCATCGAAATTATACTAACTAGTCAAATGTCACTTTTATTGGTATGTGTATACTTGCCTACGTGCGCTACAGATAATTTTCCCGAATATGCAGAATGCTTAGGTAAAATACACAGCATCATTGAAGACAGAAATTGCCATAACATTATGATCTTAGGCGACTTTAATGCTGATCCCTCCACACAATTTGGTCGCGAACTATCTTCATTCTGTGACGAATATACCTACGAGTGGATAGATAAAAAGATGTTACCAACGGATACATATATATACGTAAGCGACGCACACAGTTCTACATCATGGCTCGACCACTGTCTATCTACGAACTCCTTAGCGAAATGCATAGAAAAAATATATATAGACTATAGCATTACCCGGACTGATCATCGACCAATGCACATAGATCTAAGAATGGACGGACTTGCCAAAATAGACACCAACTCGGCTATAAGTGTCAACAGATGGGCATGGAAACCACGAACATTACTTCAAATCGAACACTACACCACACTTATCGACACGAAAATAAAAAATACAGCCAAACTATGGGAGGAAATTAATTCGCAGAGGCAAATAGACGAAATATACAACACACTTATTTCTATAATTCAAACATGTGCTCATAGTGCTTTTTGTTTAAAAACCAACAAAACGAAGCATTTTAAGACTGTTACTGGTTGGAATGATCACGTGGCAGAGGAGTACGCCGCCTCGCGTAGTGCACTCGCTCTATGGAACGCAAGCGGTCGGCCGCGAGAAGGAGACATAGCTAGCCGACGTAAACAAACCCGAACGCGCTTCAAACAAGCCCTAAAGGAATGTCAACAGAAAGCTGAGCAACATTTTATGGACGGAATGGCCCAAAATATGCAAACAAAAGACTTCTCTAAATTTTGGAGAAAAACGAATAGTGTTTGCAAATCACGTGGTACCATTCCGTCTCACATAGACGGTATAACTAACAGCAAGTGCATAGCGAACCGGTTTAGCACGAAGTTCACAACTCCCGCGCCGTCGCCCTCCCCGCTCACCTCGCCCTCCCCGCTCACCTCGCCCTCCCCGCTCACCTCGCCACCTTCAGTGAGTCATCCGTCAGGTAACGGCACAATACGTCATGATAAAATATCAACTTGCCTCGTTCACAAGATTATCAGCAAAACTGCACGCGGAAAATCACCTGGAAGCGATGGACTCTCAATTGAACACCTACACTACGCTGGAAAGCCTTTATGTACCATCCTTGCTAGACTTTTTTCTCGCATGATAACGCTAGGATACCTGCCTGAGACTCTAACTAAAGCAGTTATTGTTCCTATCTGCAAAAATAGGCTAAAAGACGTGTCGTCATCTGACAACTACAGACCAATTGCGCTGGCTCCTATCGTGGCACGAATATTCGAAAAGACGATACTTGCTTTAACCGAATCATATCTGGAAAGCACAGATTATCAAATGGGTTTTAAAAACAATACTTCGACGGCTAGTGCGGTCTACGTGGTCAAACAAGTGGCGCACTACTATAAAAGTAAAAACACGTCTACCTATGCTTGCTTTCTGGACCTAAGCAAGGCTTTCGATCGTGTCTCCCATGACCTTCTGTGGACGAAGCTTCGACAGCGCGGCGTTCCAGAAGACATCATATCCACCCTTGCAGTATGGCATCAGCAGCAAAGAAACATCGTCCGCTGGAACGGTGCTTATTCAGAGCCGGCCCCGCTGCACTGCGGCGTCAGACAAGGTGGCTCGGCTTCTCCGATCCTGTTCAATGTCTACATGGACGAGCTCAGCCGGGAGCTGACTGCAGCCGGAGTAGGCTGCTCCATAAATGGCGTCTGTACCAACCACGTCAGCTACGCGGACGACATGGTCTTATTAACACCATCAGCTGCCTCCATGCGTCTTCTACTCGCTATTTGTGAAAAGTACGCGATTGAGCACAATATGCAGTACAACGCCTCTAAATCCGTATACATGGTCTTCTCTTCAAGCAACTCACCATCTGAAACACCACCTTTACGGTTGAGTGGACAGAAGCTCGAAAGGGTCGAAGATGTAAAATACCTAGGCCATGTTATAAAGGCGAACTTACATGACGACTCTGATATTGAGCGACAGCGTAGAGCTATCAGTGTAAAAGGAAATATGCTGGCAAGACGCTTCAACCGCTGCAGTAATGACGTCAAGCGACTTCTTTTCATGGCATATTGCACCAGCCTGTACACCGCAGAGTTATGGTGTAATTATACAAAATCTGCATACAACCAGATGCGAGTGCAGTACAATAACGCTTGGCGTGCACTGCACAGACTGCCGCGCTGGTGCAGCGCGTCGACGATGTTCGTGGAGGGGCGCGTGCCCGGCTGGGCCGGCCTCATACGGCACAGAGCCGCCGCCGCCGCTGAGCGATTCCGAACCTCCACCAATACACTGATTCGCGCCGTGCACGAGTGGACCGGCAGTCCGCTCCACGCAGCGTGGCGCCGGCTACAGACTGATTAAACTGTGAGTGAATCAGACTGTAGAATAAATTATCTATTTTTAATTGTAAATGTTCTTATATGTATAATATAATTAATGTAATATGGACCTCGTCTGGAATAAATAAATTTATTATTATAAACTACTAATAGCTCGTGTGACCTAAATCGTTATATATACACACACATATATATATATATATATATATATATATATATATATATAATAAAGTCTTCTGACTGACTGAGATATCAACGCACAGCCTAAACCGCTGGTCCTAGAGGCAGATGAAATTTGTAGGGTGTATTCTTTGTGAGGAGTAGGTATCCACCAAGAAAGGGTTTTTTGAAATTCCACCGCTAAGAGGGTATAATGGGGGTTACATTTTCTGTAAGACTTTTAATTCTTTAGGTCGAATAACTTGAAAATTGGTACACACTGCATGGTGCATAGGGAGGCGCAAGGCGTGCGGGGGAGCGCGCTAAGCGCGCGCGGCCCGGGAGAATTTACCTATTAGAAAGAAGGTAGGATTTTTCTGAGGTAGAGTAATATTACTATGAACTCATATTTTCAAGCTATAAGTTATGTAAAAAAACGCGTTTGTTCCTGTATTAAATAAAGTTAAACACTAGGAGCAGCCTGGTGATTCTAGCACCTGTCCTAATTAGATCTTTTCACACACGCTTTAAGTTAGATTAGTTTAGTTTTACGGACTTCATCGTTATTGCTTTGTTTGGGATATTGTCAGTTTGTAGAGAGGGCGTAAAATGTTTGCTTCTGAAAAATAAGTCATTTGTTTCCTGTAGGCCACGCGAGCGAAGCTGTGGGCAGAAGCTAGTTTTTATAAAAATCAATTTAACAGTGGAATTCTTGATCGTTAAGCAATAATGGCGGTAAATCTAAAATACTCAATAGAATAAAATTAGAATGATAAAAGCGGTAAACTAGAAAAACTTGAAAAATAATGGTAATCGACAAAAAACTAACCCAAAAGTACGTGCGTTCTTTTGGTTCTGTGAAATGTAGATTCATTTTTGCATTGTATAAAAACTTATGTACAGGCTTAGGTCACGCAGAGCTATAAAAATATATATTACATGTATTAATTACTTACCATTTGCTAAAACAAGTACATGATTTTGTGTTTTCTCAGTAGAAACCAACTTCTTTTTCAGTGTGGAGTATGATCAAGCTTACTTCGTGTTGATTACATCAGGCAGAACATCGATTTGCATGATTAAATCATATAAACGTAATTTTTAATTTTATTTGTAGAGCCAGCTTCGTCATTTCAAACCAATACTGGTTTGCCAACAAGGGCGGATCCAGAGGGGGACGCAGGTTCAAATAAAACAAGGAGCTGAAAGATTAACACTATCTCTTTAATAATATTAGTTTCTTTTTGTGGTATGCTATAACATTTAGAGCATTTTTAACCTACTGGTGGGACTAAAAGATACACTATATGCTGGACGCTCTATGTATATACCTATTTGGCCTTTGTGCCCCACCCAAAATTAAATCCTGGATCCGCCCTTGTTTGCCAATATATAGGTAGACTATGGTTTAACCGGCTCTGTGTTTACAAGTATTCTGGTAAAATTCTGGGTTCAAATCCCGTAGAAGCACATTGTGTTCAGTCCACGTGCTTCGGAAGTCACGTCAAGGGGGGGTTATCCCGATTTTGTCCCTTTTCAAATAAATTTTAAGCCAATAAAAAGCAATGATTAAATTTTGCAAAAAAATATATGTCATATTTCACTCTTTGATCTTAATATTTCGGCTGTTCGATACACGATTGCTTACACTTCCTCGATCCGACTAAATTGCAAAGATAGGTCTAAACTACTATCTAAATATAATTTGATTTGTGGTACATATTATTAAGTTTTGGATAATAAAACTTATACTTAAATAAAGGTCGTAAAACATTAGATATAAAACGCAACCCATCCCTCTAAGTCCAAGATAATAAATAAAAACACCTCAAAACCACAACTTTTCTGAACGGCCTGCTTTGGCTGAGCAGGATAAACATGTGAAATATGAAAGCGTTGGAGCAGGACAGATTTCTCTGAAGCTGTAGTAGGTCCAATTTGTACCTAAAGTAAGGCGTTAGGGCCCACCATCACCCATCACTCTGGAACGTAATACTCATTCCCCTTCGCTGAAACGTGGTTATAACAGTGTGCTCTGAGAACTGCATTTCACAGTGCACACTCGGAAACACCTCTAACACCCTCTTGGTATACATGTTCTGTCGATGTATTTTGTATCAATTCTATTGAAAAAGCTAGTAATAGTATGGTAACAGTAGTAACAGTAACAGTTTGGTAGGTGGTAGAGCTAATGCCGGGCTCGACTGTGGAGGTACCACCATCTTACTCGCAAATCCTCCCGAAGTTATTCGGGGGAGAGTAAGAGGACAGCTCTCAGGCAAAACCAGGCGGCCCACCATTGCCTGGGACCGATGGATGGCGGTATATCCATCCCCAATCGCCGGGCCTTATATAAACCAGACTGGTGACGGGCAGCGGCGTCACTGGTGCAAGGGTTTCGGCACCGCGCTCACCAATCCGCCTGCCCAGCGTGTGTGAGTATTGGCATTTCTTCCAGGAGGACCGCCAAGAGTGGCAAAATCCTGGAAAGGTCTATGTCCAGCAGTGGACGAAACAGGCTGATGGATGGATGGAACAGTAGTAAAAATATTTATTTGACATTTACAATTTTATCGGCATTCAAAGTGAGCTAATATAAAAATACATCAGCTGTGCGTGACGTCATCCGACACAAGCGGATTTAGGGTCCGTCCGTCCCCGTTGGTGCCCCTGAGCAAAAGTTGGTGCCCGCTTGTCCCACATAATGGGACCTATTCTGAAGCAAGTGTCCTAATCTGACGTTTATAAAAAGTGCTCTAAAATTAGGACATAGCGACTTAAAATTTCGAGGTATTCTGAATCTGGCGTTTATAAACGCCAACTTAAAGTTGTTACTAAATTTACGACACAATATCGAAGTAAATGTATACTCAAACTGCAATTTATGTAGAACTATTTTTAAAGGCCTACTCTTTCATCACGGTTGGTTCAAACACTTAAAATAAAAACGTAATGCGTATAACATAATCAAAAATAATTTCCATGTTTAATAAAAAAATTGTCTTTGCATTTGACAAAACCAAATCGAAAGTTATCGAACGTTTTCTATGATTTTCTTGCTCCTTCTGAATGCTTGAAGATATTTTAATGATTCACTCACCGTATTAAAAACAATTTATAAGTAGAATGTTCAACATTTTTTTTCCGTCCATGTGAAAAGTATTATTTTCTCCTATTCGGAGACGTCCAAACAGCTACTTTGCAATACTCGCTGATATGAACGTTATTTCAATGACGTTTCCGTCGATTTTTGTACTGAAATATATTTAGTTCCTAATTTAGCGTAGACATGCGCCTTAAGAGTCTAACAAAATGTTTCGCGCGAATCACTCTCTCATAGGTGATGCGTTTTGCAGGGGTATGTTGAACTAAAATAATTTGGCCAAGTGCGAGTCGGACTCGCGCACAATGGGTTCCGTACCACGACACAAAACGGGTAAGGATCCCTAAAAACATCATAAGAAACAACGATATAGATACCATACCAACATAAAGGCGTCAAAACAGCCGCTAAAATGATAGCGCCTGTCAAATAATTCGGCATCCTTTGAGTACGGATTTTATTATTTATTATTTTACTTCAGAGTGTGTATAACAATCTGACCAAAGAAATAGTGCTATTCGCAAATATTTTTAAGGTTAACAGATGGAAATATATCATTGATGACGCGCATGTATGAGTAACTCTATGATTCTTGATTGATTCAAGAAAGTTTTGGTTGCCATAGAGATGGTTGTTGTTGATTCCAGATATTAGGTACAGTCGCCGTCAATAGAAATTGTGGACTATGTAAACAAACCGTTTTCTCAATTTTTCTCAAGATTCTGTAACGGAGTCTCACTGAAAATTATTCCAAATCATGAAGCATCAAGTCTTACCTGCCATTCACTGTATTTCATCATGAAATATTCAATAATCACCAGTTAATTACGGAAAATTATAGAATCAATAGTCAAATCTGTACTGCGACGAGATTGCTGTCATATTTTTTTTTCATCGAATCTGTATTGTCTTTGAAAATTAGTGATGTACGAATCTATTTGAATATAAACCTATTTTATTCGTGATGCAATTTTACTCCGTCTTTTTTTTATAGCGTTACTTCATAATCTTTGACATAACGTGTGTGTGATTCTATCGAGAGCTGTGTGATCTTCCAGCGTTGCTCTAAAATCTTTTGTGTTTTCGGTATTCTAACGACTTGGCTTCCCTTTATTAACTTTGTATTGGGGTCTTACTCGCGATAACTAATAACATACCTTAATAGATATGTGCTTGACGTTTCGACGCCTCTGTAGGCTTCTCTTACTGATCTTTCTTTGTGATTTGGATAGTGTTTTACCTTGAAACAACGACAATTGGTTCCGTCATAGTAATGGACAATGCCCCATATCATTCGCGTCAAATCGAAAAGGCGCCCAACATGAGTTGGCGGAAGGAGGCTATCCAAAGCTGGTTGCACGAAAAAGAAATCAAATTTCAGGAAACCGAAATCAAAGCGAATCTCATAGCTAAAGTAGACAAGCAAAAATATAAAAAAATGTATGTAGATGAGTTGGCGGCATCGAAAAATGTGACAGTTTTGCGCTTCCACCATATCATTGCGAGCTTAACCCGATAGAGTTGAGTGTTAGAAGGTTACGTTGGAAGGAACAACAAAACATTCAAAATGGACGATGTGAAGATTTTGTTGCTCCAAGGTTTGGCGCGGATCGGGCCAGAACAGTGGGCGAAATGTGTCCACAGTCCACAATTTCTATTGACGGCGACTGTAGATATAATTTTCGTGAACCGCATTTAAAACACCTAAATTATCTAAATAATGCGTGAACCCTGTGCTGTATCGTATCGATTTGAAAAAAATATGGAATAAATTTATTTCCAAAATGTGAAATAAGAAAGCGGCAATGAAACAAATCTTTTATAGTTAGACGAAAAACGTAAGATTGGTCGGAATATAAAAAATATATTGGATGAAAGCATTGCTAAGACCAAGGATGAAGAGCTCTCGCCCAGAAACCAGGAGGGGGTCGCGGGCGTGTACTGTACAGGGGCAAGTAAGCGACTTTGTTAAAGCAATAAAATTACTTTGATGCCAAATGGGACGAGTTAATAGCCCAACCACCAAAACCCGCAGCCATTCACTATTATTATGAAGATGGTATACTTACGTGCGCTCAGGGTGGGGGTTTAGTAAGATCAGCTACATTAGCCATCTTCGGGATGCACCATCGCAGTACTGACTAAGAGTCTGTATGAATTTGAATTTGAAGTTATCTACAGGGAAGTGCTATTGTATTAGATTCGGATGAGATCAGCGTAAATCAAATATGAAGTGCAAATATTTTTGATGAATTTGATCAAGTAACAACATTTTGTGAAACATCAGTTCAAACAGATAATATAAAAACAGTCTTTAGCATTAATTGAATACATACAAAAATGATGATGAAGCAATCCATTTTTTAACGAAATGGAGACATCTTAATTACCAACCGAAACCGACTAAGATTTAGACCAACCTTTTTTGACTCTAATGCAGGCACAAAGTTCTTTTGATTTTGTAAAAAATCGAAGTTTTAGTTCAATGCAATAAAAAGATATGTCCTTTCAAAGCGCATTTTTCTACCAAAATCCTACTCACTATTACCCATAGTGTACTTTCTGGTGACCCACAATCTTGAAATTCGGTATCAAGTGTAAGAATTAATCAGAAAATCATGAAATTCCAGTTTTATGTGGAATAATAATTGACCGAATTAATTTTTCAGTTTTGTTTGGTAGGTACATTTGATACTACCCAATATATATATTTTTTTATTTAACTTAGGAAAAACAGTCGAGACGAGAAATATCAACACTTTCGCACGTGTATCAAACGACGTTTTTTAATACACCTACAAAAAATTACATAAAATAATAAAATAATAGCAACTTTGTTGTAAATCTAAACATATACAAGTCGACTGAAGAACACGCAGCCTGATTATCGCCAATCTGTACTATAAAAACCAATGTCTCTTTCTTAAATCTTTTTAATAATAATTTCTAATAGAATAGAAGATATTTAAAATAGAATATAAATTATGACGTGTAAAATCATTTTGAATTTTTAAAATATCTTTTACAATTTACATACATAATATTATTTAATAATAAAATATGAAAATACTCATCTTATTATAGAGTATCTGGTAAAACAAAGGTTTACATGCTTATTAAATGATGTGGCCAGTTTCCCCTAGATGGCATCAGTAGGTAGTAAAAACAAAAAGCACGAGTGTGTAATATGTCATTTTACGCACGCTAAACAGGCACGTGATCTATCACATTTCTAGCAGGTGTATAAAAAGTATATTTTTTTCCTCATGACATAATTTCCTGCTGTCTTGTTATTTTTTATCCATTAATCTAAAGTTAAATACCTTGTTTAGTATAATATTTTTATGTAAGTTAAAATATTGTATTAGCATAAACTATGATATATAAAAAAAGGAAAAATTACAAAAAAAGACGTGATCTAGCTAAGTTTCTTGCTCTTATTCTTAACAAGACTAATCGAATTGGCGGATTTAGGCATTAAATCTATTTATTGTTTATTTATCTACCAACTTATTTTTTAGTTGCATTATGTAGGTATATAGGTACATACATTATTTCAATTGTTTACTTATGTTATTATGTACCATATCACAGATAATATAATACTATAACCATATATTTGGTTAGGCAGTATATTTATTTATGATTTATTTAGTTTATTTATAAACTTATTTATTCATTGCATTATGATATAATATTCTCATCCCTATATTTCTTTACTTTATGCAGGTGTATAATTTTACTAACCAAACATAAATATCGATTTTTTATGTGTTTCCCGTATTATTTTTGTTTCTTCATACTCTATTGCTTTTAATAAAGATTAGATATGACTTGTAAAACGTATACTTTATATACATATCTATTTTACAAAATAACCAATTTGAATTTGACTTATATTTATTTAAGCTAGAGCTGACACAAATAACCTTGAAAAAATAAAATTTTCTCATGGTTCCTTGTATGGGGACCAACTTTGTTATTCATATTTTTCAATTTTTTATAATTTTTTTTTGCTAGAGGCCATAGTAATATCTTGTGAAAATTTCTAGGCCCCTGTGAAAGACGGATGGACAGACAGACAGTCAGCGCAGGCTTAGTAATAGAGTCCCGTTTGGCACCCTTTAAACCCGAAGAACCTTAAAAACGCACTTAATAATTTCCATAAAGGTACTCACAACAACTTAAGGGTATCTAAAATGTGTATTTATTTCTCTTCTGATTGTTTAATAAAAGCCTAAAAATCTAAAATCAGCCTTAAGCTTGACGGTTTGGGGACGATTAGATAGATAGTAATTGGACCTCAGTTACAACTATCAGCTGACACTAAGGATTTATTTGCACATTATTTAGTTTCATGATGACGCTCCTACACCTTTTAGCTTGAGGTTCTGATGATTAACAGGGAAATATTAACTGGATCTCAGTGACGTCTGCCAGCTGAAACTTCAGATTTAGACGCTTATTTTTAGGTTCCTGGTGACGCACCTACAACCTTAACCTTGATTATCTTATAATGATCAGGTAGATATAGTATCAGTAACAGGATCTCAGTAACGGCTATCAGCTGAAACTTCAGATTTAAACGCTTATTTTTAGGTTCCTGGTGACGCACCTACAGCATTAACCTTGATTATCTTATAGTGATCAGGTAGATATAGTATCAGAAACAGGATCTCAGTAAATGCTATCAGCTGAAACTTCAGATTTAGACGCTTATTTTTAGGTTCCTGGTGACGCACCTACAGCCTTAACCTTGATTATCTTATAATGATCAGGTAGATATAGTATCAGTAACAGGATCTCAGTAACGGCTATCAGCTGAAACTTCAGATTTAGATGCTTATTTTTAGGTTCCCGGTGACGCACCTACAGTCTAAACCTTGATTATCTTATAATGATCAGGTAGATATAGTATCAGTAACAGGATCACAGTAACGGCTATCAGCTGAAACTTCAGATTTAGACGCTTATTTTTAGGTTCCTGGTGACGCACCTACAGCCTTAACCTTGATTATCTTATAATGATCAGGTAGATATAGTATCAGTAACAGGATCTCAGTAACGGCTATCAGCTGAAACTTCAGATTTAGACGCTTATTTTTAGGTTCCTGGTGACGCACCTACAGCCTTAACCTTGATTATCTTATAATGATCAGGTAGATATAGTATCCGTAACAGGATCTCAGTAACGGCTATCAGCTGAAACTTCAGATTTAGACGCTTATTTTTAGGTTCCCGGTGACGCACCTACAGTCTAAACCTTGATTATCTTATAATGATCAGGTAGATATAGTATCAGTAACAGGATTTCAGTAACGGCTATCAGCTGAAACTTCAGATTTAGACGCTTATTTTTAGGTTCCCGGTGACGCACCTACAGTCTAAACCTTGATTATCTTATAATGATCAGGTAGATATAGTATCAGTAACAGGATTTCAGTAACGGCTATCAGCTGAAACTTCAGATTTAGACGCTTATTTTTAGGTTCCTGGTGACGCACCTACGGCCATAACCTTGATTATCTTATAATGATCAGGTAGATATAGTATCAGTAACAGGATCTCAGTAACGGCTATCAGCTGGAAATTCGGATTTAGACGTTTAAGATATGTTTAGGTTCTTGGTGATGCTCCTTCAGTCTAAGACTTGAGGGTGTGATAATGACCAGGAAGATGGTAACTGAATTTCAGTAACGCTTGACAGCTGGAACTTCGGATTTAGAAGCGTATCTTTTGATTTTTGGTGACGATAACGGTCCTATATTCTGAAGATTTTGCTATTTTTTTATTACTTAATAGGCAAGTTACGCCAATTTTTTCATCGATAAGTGCAAGGTCACGTATCGCTGCATTCAAGTTTTACTTCAAGCGAGAAGAGTGCTGTTCTTACCATTTATTTTAAGTTTTGTAGTAAACGTCTGATTGAAACTGTCAGAAATAAAATTCCAGTATCCATTTTTATACATGAAATAATAATGACAATGAATTTGTTCGAGATATTCCCGCAAAGAGGAGTAAACAGAATTTGGTGGTAGAACCCACGGGGCGGCGGCATTGTCTCGCGTTTTATCATAACACAGCATTGCGATTTCAAAATATCGCAACTCGCCTGTATTTGATAATAATATGAACTCACTGATTGGTCAGCGAAATAGGAGGATACCGAAAGTTCGCTTTCATATTTTCTATTAGAGGATCCCTTAAAACTGCTAATTTCTTGAGCTGCAAACTTAAGATAGATACCTAACCAACGGTATACAGCCATTCGTGTCCCCACATAATACCTACTTTTTTAGATAATATAAGATTCATATCTGAACGCCTTGGAAAATGACATAAGCATAACACCGGAACATGAAAATTTGTCAAATATTGCTGTGACTTATTGCAAGGCGTTAGAAATATGTTAAGCCAAGTAAATAGTACACCAACATCTGAATCAACCCATTATTCAGAGCAAGTATATAACTGAAGTCTGTTTTATTTAATTTTAGGGGGGGGGGGGGGTTATCCCGACTTTGTCTCTTTTCAAATTAATTTTAAACCAATAAAAAGCGACCAGTGCCAAAAGGGTTAACCGCCGCTTAACCATGTTTGCCTCCGAAGAAACTGTACGATTACAGTGAAGCTAGTCAGGTGAAATCTGACTATATAACAAATCGTAAGTACCCGTTCTAATATCATTATGAATCTTAACCACGAATCTTTTAGTAGTAAAATAACATCACCTCAAAACCGCGAGTTTTCTGAGCGGCCCGCTTTCGCTGAGCAGGATAAACATGTGAAAAATGAAAGCGTTGGACCAGGACAGTTTTATCTGGATAACCTCGCCTTAACTTATAAATGTCTATCCTGAGGACCGAAAATTAGACATTAAAAATGGAGAAACATAACGTATTTCCCTTTTTTATATCTACATTTATGGTATATTGATACATACTCGTAGTACACACGCCTGCCTGCCAGAGGGGTAGCCAATGCAGGGACTGAAGATCTGACACACCTCTTTGCTTATTCCACTTCCATCAAACTAGTCACACAAGTTCTTCTGTTCAAGGTATTTTTGACTTTGCCCATTTTAGGGTTTCGTACCCAAAGGCCAACACAGAGCCCTATTAAGATGGATGGTCCCAAAGCGGCTCTCCATACAAACTTGTTGGAACCAACAACGGAAGTTTTTCTATACGTTCCATCAAGTCTACACACGCAAATATCAGTTATTTCACAAAATAAATGTATGTATTTACTATCAAATTTTGCTATTTAATACGTTCATACATTTCTTAAACAGCAAAATTTAATAGTTAAAAAATTTTGTTATTGTAAAAATATACTGATTATTCGTGGGTGTAAAATTGATGGAATGTGTAAAAAAGTAACACAACGTAATTATAATGCTTTTGTCGTGGATATAAATTTTATGCCCTTAAACGTTGTTCCGATAAGTTCGTATGGAGAGCGGCTTTGGACTATCCCCCTAATGTCGCTCTGCTGCCTGTCCATCTGTTCGTCCGGGTACGTCACGGATCTCAAGTTTGCAGTCAGAATTGAAATCTGTATAGCTTATGTACATAAAATGTTGACCCAAAACCGAATATAGAAATTTTTTTTGGGTCTATTTCAAAATCTAATCTTTGAAATTTTCTGTATGTTATGTGTGTATTTTAACAAAAAATAATGAAAACGCCGGTCTATATGGTTACGTACACGAATATACAACCAACTTCATTTTGCATTTTCTAGGTAATGATAAGTTTGTAATGTTTATTCAATTCAATTAAGTCTATTAATTTATTTGTATGGTACGGAACCCTCATAGCGTGGATCCTACTCGCACTTGAATTGTTTTTAAGTGTGGTGCCAATTTAGTCCTTCTGCTGCGGTGACCCGGTGGAACTTAACATTCCACTATGTAACATGGCGCTATGTAAAAAATATACGGATGATTTGTTTCTATGTATTTCATGAAGTAAACGGAAAATTGTAATGAATTTTTGGTATATGCATTTTGACTATATAATCTAGGGTTTTGATTTTGGAAAACATGTTTGGATAAATTTTTCTCGATAGAAATAATTAATGAAATGTGGTCTTCAAACATACTTTTTCTCCTCGTTTGACGGATGGGGATCATGTACAGAACTCCAAAATATTTTATTAGATGGGTTTCAATAATATCTAGATATTGGATTTTGGAAATTTTGCTAGGTATTTTAGTTTTCTTTTATAAAATTAAAAAACTTACTTTTTTCTCTTTTGCGCTGAATCCGGCCCTCTCGCACTGAGCGTTTTTTCGCTTTGATTGAGAGTGACAAAAACAAAATTTACATAGCCCCTTATAAACTTTTGTTACTCTACTTTCATTAAAAACACATAACATACCCAACGACATGAATTTTCGAGGGGGTGTTAGAGGTGTTCCCAAGTGTGAACCGTGAAATAACATAAAGCTTTAGTGAGCGTTCAGTGCCTTACAAGCTGGTTAGATTAAATAGTTACAAAAAAACAAAAAATGTTCGGTGGTGGAAAAATTCAACGGTCTAGGTTAAAGAGGATAAGTACTTGGGTGGCCCGATTGGTAGCGCACTTCTCTTGATAAAAAGAGGTCGCAGGTTTGAATCCTACATTTTCTAGTTTAAAATGCATACCTACATACATATACTCACGCCTGTCTCCCAGAAGGGTAGGCAGAGTCTACAGATTTCCATCTGCAACGATCCTGACACACCTCTTTTGCTTCTTCTACATCCATAGATCTAGTCATTTGTAATGCACTCTAATAATAATATTGATAACAATTTGTCCATATCTGTTGAATTTTAAATACAGGAATAGTCTTTGTAAGTTTAATTTTGTATATATATAAAGACTCTATAAAGACTAAAGATAAAAGCTGTTTAGGTATATAAAATTTATTAAATAATACTATCCCTCATATCAATGAATAACTTTAGAATTTTTAATTAAACATAATTTTAAGACAGCAAATTGCGGATGCCGATGCTTTCTTTTTCCATTTGAAACTATTTTGTCTAGTATTATATCTACATTGTTTTCAGATAATAATCCTTACTTTTTGGTTCTTCCAGAATGACCGGATGATCTTCATTATCATCTGCATTACTATCGTTGTCTTCATCATCTGGTGATTTTTCCTCATTTGAATCATCTAAGGCTACTGTGTGAGTTTTTAAGTCAATCTTCTCTGATTCTTCTGGAAAGTGCTTGTGAAGGAGTATGTGGCAATTCCAATCGCGAAAGTAAATCCAGGAAGCTAAAAATTTGAGGAAATTCTAGATAATATGAAATTCTTCCATATACTCGTAAGTATTGTATTTTCAATTTCATTTTTGTTTCTATTGTAATTGCCGAAAAGCATGTCAGCGAAACAGTGTATTAGAACACTTAGTGTGTTGTTAATCGATTATAAACGGCGTCTCATCTCATTTTTTTACAATTCGAACAGACCAGAAATTGTAACAGGCCCTTTTGTATATTTTTTCTGAAAATATAGGCTAAATCATGAAGATACATACTGTTCTTTAATTTTCAGGTGGTATTTTTATAACGAAATTATTTTTTGAAAATCTGTTCTGAGAAATGGGAATGTGACGTAATAGTCATACCGTTTAGGCTCAATAGGGAGTTCCTTGACGTAAAGAAAGAATGAAAAAAAAATTTTGGGGATAAAACTTAAAGATGGGATTACCGAAAAAAAAAAAACTGACGTCGGTTTTGACATTACTTTTTTTCTTGTGGGCAATGGCCTATTTCCTTTAATTCCTAAATGACATGACTATTACGTCATCAAAGCTATTTATTCAGTTCCTGAATATTTTCATGTATATCTTTGGTATTTCAAGGAGAAAAAAATGTATACTTTTATATGACCTTAAAAAGATCTATTCCTTTCAAAAAAATCGACAATTAGGTGCTGTTATGGTATTCTGGACCATTCAAATTGTGTTATAGATCTATAAATCGTCCTTAGTATGGTGAAAGAATAATTAAAATTGCTTTAATCATTAGGAAGGAGTAAAAAATTCTTGCGTAAATCACACGAAACTTTCGATTTTTATTTGTCAAAAATAAAGACTTTTTTAAACATGATTTTATATTTTATATATCGTTCATGCGACAGTTGCCTTTCTTTAATATTTTAGTACTTTCCCTCCAAGGCCCATTGAGATGAGACGCCTGGTATATTAATTTGATATACGAGTACTATAGTAGGTAGTAATGTTGACCGATCGATTTATTGTTTCAAAGTTGGGTTACAAAGTCTAAATGTATAATGTTATGTAATGCAATTAAGACGTGCGTACATTTATATTTATAAACATGCATAAACGGTTCCCCTGGAAACAGTTTTGGAATCAGCGTATGTACCTATGCAGGAGTGAAAAAAATGGAAAAAAAAAGTTACTAAATTATTTTTGAAGCCTCACCTTCTTTGCTACGTGCACTGGCCATACAATTAAAATAAACTAATTCACAAAAGTTTTTAAATAAGTATTTTTGATGTTTTGAATTAATACCACAAGCTGGTGTACTGTAAAAGAACAAAAACATTGTAAATGTGCACAACTACCTCATCAGAACATACAAACAAAACATATTTATTTCAAGATCTTAACTTACTTCTTAGGGCTTGATTTGTGTTTCTAAACGATAAAATCTCATCGACAAAAATTAAAACTAACCTCAGATTGTTTTTTCGCTTTTCAGTACAACTTTTCAGTCAGTTGACATGTTTTGTATCAGAAAGATAGTAATTTAGTCGCCATGTCCCTAGTACCTTGAAAAAAATTCGTATTCAACCAAACTTTGTGATGTTGTTTGTAGGTGTCCAGTAGTGCTACACCTAATTATTCGAACAAAAAATACCCTGTGCCAACTGGGGGAGGAGGGGGATCAAAAACAAAACATTCTTGCACATTTTTCAGTTTTTTTTTAAATATCCGATAACGGTTGATTTTAGCGGAAAATTTTAAATAAATAACTTATAGAAAATTAAATTTTCTACAATAAAAATAAAAAACATTATTTTTGGGTCCCATAGGAACCGAGATACAGGGCTTCGAAAAAGTGCTAAATTTCGTAAAATCCTAAAAAACTGCTAGAAAGGCTTATTTTCGCTATAGTGTGTGGAGGTAGGAGGAGGGAGAAGGGGTTAAAATTCCTCAAACTGAAAGACGAATAGTATGAACATCCTACACAGTAGGAGGTATTGATGATTGGAAAACCTTTTCATCTATTTTTTTACGATTTTAGGAAATTTTGCATTTTTTTGAAGCCGTTGGTACCGTATCAAAAAAGTAATTTTATTACATAAAAATTTTAGAAAATTTTTTCTTCTACTAGTTACGTATGTAAAGTTTTCCGCTAAAATCAACTATTTATGTAATATTTCGAAAAAACTGAAAAATGTGCAAAAATTTTGTGGTTTTTTGGTCCCCTTTAGTAAGCAAGAGGTATTTTTTGTTCGAATAACTAGGTAGAGCACCACTGGACACCTACAAATAACATCCCAAAGTTTCGTTGAATTCGGTTTTTTTAAGGTCCCCTTCTGACGTAAAAATCTATGACGATTGAGCTATAAATGCTTAGAGAAAAGGGTTGGGTTCATATGGTCTAGATTGTAAAACGACTTGGTAGGCAAAACGTATTAGCGTTTGATTGTTGAAATTTTATCGTTCCGTAACACAAAGGAACCTCAAAATGGATGTAAATACTTAAATAATTACAGGCGGTACAAATTACACGCAAACTAAAAATATTCCTCTGTATTTTAAGGAAACATAATAATTTATATTATTTGTATTAAGTATAGTCCATTTTATAATTGAAGTACTTAATTTATAAATTTTACCATGCATGATACGTATCCAAGTTTGCAGTTTGGGCATTTATTGTGTTACATAGTAAATATCACGGTACTGCTTATTCTGTTTTTAAATATTACAAGCCATTAAACAAAACATTGCTTTTAAAAAGATTATTATAACATAATTGTATAACACTTAAAATAATTAATAACCACAGATGTAGATCTAAATCTATATCGTAGTAATATAATAACTAATTGTTTTAAAATTAAAGGTGGCTGAATGAAGTTAGCTCCAACAAAACAGACAGAAATAGATGACAGAGTTACATGAAAGAAAGAGATAGACAGAAACATAGACGAACTTCAGAGCCGCCTTTATGTTTGAATACATCTGTACCTATCCGGATAACCTTCTTGCTTCAAGGGGCCATGTATCGAAGAAACATTCAAGTCCCTGTTGAAATAAAATACAAGACTTAAATGAGAAAGAAAGTATTGGATTTATTTTAAATAATTAGGGGTGTATATATATATATATATACAGGATGTAAATGAAAAGTCAAGAATCCCTTTAGGATGTGAAAGTATAGACGATTCTGATGCCATTACGAGAAAAAAAAATACACCTTGAATTTTCACCAAAAGTTCCATCATTTTTCTAAGCTATGGCTACGCAGCTCACCGGCCTTCCCACACACCTAATTGCACCCCGCAACCCGCACCCCTCATCCGAGTGGCCTGCAATCGTGAGGGTGCCCACGCGATTAGTGTATTTTGAGTAAAGAAACTCGTCTTATTATGAGGTACTGGTACTTTACTTAGACATCCACGTATTTAAAAAAATATCTTTACCGATCATACTAACACACCCTTAAAGGATTCTTGCCTTTGCTTTTACACCCGGTATATCAAGTACATTAATCCCCTAATTCGCAATATAAATAAGAATTGAAGACCAATGCACTTATATCCCAATTTGGGCTGACCGTAGTTAAATGGTTAACAGAACCGCCGTGCAACGATAATACCATTGGTTATTAATTCATCGACATAATACATTTTATTATGAATAAGGGATGGGTTTTTAATCGTTGAAAATTCAAAGACTGATCATATTCGTTTATTTATAAATAAATTGTAAGTTAGACAGGTTTAGAGATTGATAATACAAAAATTAATACCGCAAATAAAGAAGGGTGTACCGTCAAAAGCAACAGAATAGAGGAATATTGGTGATTTAAATATGAATGGATACAGAACTTTCTGATAAATATAGTTTGAAAATGAACCACCCATAATAGCTATAACAAAGGAAACTGTTCTATGTTCTGAATAAAAAAATACATGTTTTGTTACTTTTGTCATGATTCATAATCATAATTTAAAAACGCTCTACGAAGCCAAAGCAGCATTAAGTATGTGCGTTATTTACCGCCGGGGATATTACGATTTTTTGTCAGTCACATATCACGTGGCACAGGTTGGCCATTAATACAATATTTAGTAACCAAAAATAAAAATATTTTTTTTTTACTCTTTTGTGTTCTACATATTAGTGATTCTGAATCAATCAATAAAGCTAAGTTAAGTTCATTTTCAAACTGTATACATACGAGTTATTTCAGGGCAATGATTATGGCAATGTCTTATTCAATTTACTTTTTGCTTTTTATTCAGAAATAATTATAGTACTCGAATGTTACTATTATTTCTAAATTAAAAGTGAAAAGAAAATAAGTGATATTGACCCTTTTTTATTTCCGGTATGAATTTGATATGTAATTTTACTGTGTTTGGAGATCGATGATATAAATTCACTTACCGATAAACTTGACTACATTTCACAAAATCTGTCATACATATCTCTGATGTAGTTTTAACCGAATCCAATTCCGTTTTGAGGTCGTCAGGTAGTTTCAATGTGCTTTTATCGTTCTGGCATATGACATAGCTGAATATCGAAACCAGCCCTGATTTAAATAAATTACTAGTTGCAGATTGTTGGATTGTTTCCAATGAATGTTTCAAATGAATGAATGATTGCTTTTCTTCTTTATTAGTAAAAAGTATAAAATAAATGTTATTTAAGCAAACAAAGTTCAATGACAATTAGGCTTTTCTAGCAAAGTTGTGTTATTTTATGAATTACTTTGTAAATTGTAAAAGACAATGAAAGAGATAAATATATTACGAGGGGCATGCCAGAAGAAGTTAGGTACTCTTTACTCATTGGTTTGTCACTGGCACGTTAGAACTTTACGTATAGGCTGGTTATCAGCTAATAATTTTGAATATAGAACATTCGTTAATAAATTTTTATATTTTTTTGATATTTTGTTTTTCCGAGGAAATTTGGCGGGAATTCGTTCGTAGCAATGGAGCTCACTCTAAGAGATTTTCGGATAATGATTTATATGAATATAAAATAGGTTTAAAGCCTCAAAAATGTTTTGAACTTTTGGTTACTACTTTTAGTGAATCTGCTTGCTCACGCGCAACAGTTTATAATTGGTTTGCTGAATTTAGAAGAGGACGCGAAAGCTTTGAAGATGAGGCGAAGACTGGTCGGCCGCCAACAGCGGTCACTCAAGAAAATGTTCGAGCAATCTAAACACTTGTTCGTAAAAATCGGCGAGTTACATATGTAGAGCTCGAGCAAGAAGTATGCATTGGATCAACAGCAATGCAGACCATCATACAGGACGACCTTTCTCTCCGTAAGCGTTGTTCGAGATGGGTGCCGCACAAACTCACCAATGAGCAGAAAGAGCGTCGCGTGGATCATATCATACTCATTGATATCCTAATACGAGTAGTATATTATTATTCTAATTATTATATATTATCGGTGATTGATCATACAATGTTTTTTAATGCATAGTGTGAGTAAATAAAATAATCATAGATAAAAAAGAAAAAAACTTAAAGCAGCCTATGGAGGCATCAAACTGAGCGCAGTTTATTTCCGTTAAGTCTATCTAGGAAAGACTGGAAAATTTCAATCAATAAACCAAAAAAAAATTGAGCTTGAGTGCGGTAAAAATTACTTTCCCAATAGTTTTGATGCATATAAAGTGAGTCTTTATGAGTACTTTTATGGAAACAATAAATTTATAGGTGTCGATCCGGATAAAATATTAATTACAGTGAATAGCAGAATATTTTATATAATTATTTGGTACTAAATGGATCATGATTCAAGTCGTTTATCATTAACACTCTCTATCGTCAATAAAGACCTTAGAGCAAATCTTACACAAATCTTACCTACCAGAATAATTATTGAAAGTGTTCTCAATTAAATGCTTAGAAATATAATTTTTAAACAGCAAAGATTATATAAACAACGTTTAATTTATTGCTAAAATAGCATTTTGTCAGATAAAACAACTCAAAAATATAATGGCGTTGTTGTACATCTTTATTAGCAATTTCTTTTTCTTTTGGCAGGTGTACCATAGACTTGGTAATATCTTCATTTAATATGTACAATAATTTATACTGCCTGGATTTTTTATAACTAAAAGAAGTAAACTAGAGATAGTGCTGGTCTATACAAACAATTTTTACTATGGAGCCAACCACTTTCAGGCGAAAAATACTAATCAAATGTTTGATACGTTTTGGTCAAGTCAAGGCAAAACGGAGCCCTGCTATCATAGCCTGCTATATATCGCTGTCCGTCCGTCCAAATGTCACAAGTCTTGTTTGTAGTTGCCTATTAATATATATCTATATTCTACAAACCTGAATTTTGACATTTTGTGCAGAATAATAACCCAAAACCGAATAGTAAAATATGTTTAAAATATAAAAAACTGGACAAGTGCGAGTCTGACTCGCCTACCGAGGGTTCCGGTAAAGATAATATTTTTTATGATTTTATTACAAATATATACCTTTCAGATTTTTCCTATACTTGTAGTTTAAGACGGTATTACTTGCCAAATTTCAAAGTTATTTGTCAACGGAAAATACCCTATAAATTTTGATTCCCTTGAGAAATCCCCCTATCCGTGTTTCGACAAAAAAGCCTCCTGTTTCCGTGGTAATCAGAAAAACGGTTTTTTCTCTAAACTAGGAACTTTAAGACAATGGAGCAAGGTATAACTCAAAAGCAAACTTAATTGGGCTTCAAATATCCTTTAAATGTGTGTCTTAACGAATGCAAAAAGTAATCAGTATTGGAGGGCCACCCTTCTTTGACAAAGGTTCTATACAAATTCATGCCGCCGCCGTAAGATTTGAAATTTTCTAAATAGGGTATTTTTCTTGTTTCTTGCGTTTGACTAGAGATTTGTTTACCGAAGTTGAAACTAGGGTATATTTTTCAGATAATAAATGCTTTTTTTGTATGTTTTTTACTTATTAAATAGATTAAACACCGTACATATTTAAATTACCTCGGCAACAGGTGCTACACTTTTTGCCTTATTTTAATTCCGATGTATAGCGCGGAAATTGAGTTATATTAGACGTTTAGTAATTGCTACTTTAAAAGAGTTGTGCTAAGTTTTTGCATAACTTAGGCTCTAAATGCAATCCCTAAATAAATTTTCTTTTAGAAAAAAAAATTGAGTTACTGTTTTGTAAGGCATTTTATTGGTAGCATATCAAATAAAGGCAATCAGAGTAAATTTAAATTTTTTTAAGGGTTTATTCTTCAGAATTTTGTCGTATTTAAATTGTTTGTTGCATTTGAATTATGATATCTTTGGATGGCATATGTACTATAATTTAATAAAAGAGCATAAAAATTATTTAGTTATATTATTTTGGAATAAATAAATTTAGTATTGATTTTAATGCTGTGAATGCGGCATACTAAATAGGAGTATTTTATTATTTACAAAATAAATAAAATGTTAGCCGTCAAAGTGCATGACGATTTATTGATTAAATAGCTGCGTGACTTCATTTATGATTTCGTTAAATGTATTGTTTTTCGATTGTTTGAAATCAAGATGTAATATTTGTTTTTAGCTTGGACAAAGTAATAAAGGTTCCGTAAAAAAATGTGAATTCATATAGTTTATAGTTAGTTTAAATTTGAATTTGGGTATATGTAAGTAAGTTATATAAAGAAGGAAAACATACTTTAAACTAGGTAATAGATAATATAGAGAAATATAATAATATAAAACGTAAAAATTTTACTTTGGGATAAAACTTGTAAAATGTTAAATTAAATTTCAATATAATTGACACAAAAAACATTTAAAAACATTACAATATAGAACCTATTAATATTTAATTTTGTCTGTATACCCATTTTTCTGTCCGTTGTTGTGGCATAGCATAAAATAGGCTAAGCGACTTCAGCAGAAAGGCATGTGGGTAAATAATCAACCATAAAAAAATATAAAATCATAAATATAAAAGACCAGGAAAAGAAAAGGACCTTTTATGATAACTTCGATAGTTATCGTATTCCAAGAGACCACAAATAAGTACTACATAAACCTAACAAAAATAATTACGTAAAGTAAAGAAAACCAACAATTTACTTTAACTTCGAATAGAGAATTTGTTGATAGTACCTTGTAGCCTTAGTAAAAGACAAAAGTTTTTTAACATGACGTATTATTTATGCCACCTAGTTCTTTAGTTGTTTTTATTCATCAGAATCAGGAGCAAAATACCACGGAATCGGAAATTTTGGCTCAGAAATAGAGGATATCGACTTCTTTTTTATTTATTTGTTTTTTATATAGAAATTTAGGTCTTACTGTGAAATTATTTATACAGGTATTTTAAAATTAATATAACCAAATTTTCGAAAAACAGTAGTTTATTTAAAAAAATGACATGTTAAGTACCTACTATTTTACCTCCTTTCGTAATTTTGTGAAAATACCACGGAAAAAGGGGACTTTACCTTACATGGTTTTAATTTCAACTCGATAACTTTACGCGTTCCCGAAATAAAGGGTCTTGACAGACAGACGGAGGGACAAACAGACGGACAACAAAGTGACCCTATAAGGGTTCCGTTTTTTCGTTTTGAGGTACGGAACCCTAAAAAACTCAAATTCATGAAAAAGGAGATAAAGTTTTCTTTTATCTTTGCTTGGCATGTAGGTTAGGTAGTGATTGTGTAGAGTTTATTAAGTAGAGTTAAAATATATACATATAATCACGATACCCACAGGGGTGGACAGAGACAGCATATTTCCATCTGCTACAATCCTGATACACCTCTTTTGCTTCTCCTACATCCATCAATCTAGTAAGTTCTTCTGTCCCGGGTATTTTTTACTTTACCTTTTTTCAGTATGTATAGTATTTAGTTGGCATACGTCTATTTTTAATCCTCAAAAAAAACTAAATGAAGGCCGTAAAAGTTGTCAGTTTTACAGCAGTTTTGTTACGAGGTCCATCCCAAAAACTAAACTAGTTAGAATTTGTTATTTCTGTAAACGACAACTAATGTCTGGGATATCTTTGGAAATCTTTCTTTCCTTATTCAAGTAAGACTGACTGACTGATCTATCAACGCCCAGACCAAACAGCTGAACCAACGAACATGAAATTTTGGACTGCATATTCCTTATAATATGATGCAGACATACGTTTAGAGAGAATTCTAGCAATTCCCGTAAGTTTCAGAGAAATAGGATCCCCGCAAGCAACACTGCGGGTTGTCTGCTAGTCTGAGATTGCTTCGTTAAATATAAATTAAGTTTATTACTTGAGTTCTAACACCACGTATCTCAGTTTTGATAATTGTCTAATCCCTCACATCAAAATTCTGAATAAAACTGAGAACACTTAATATTTTGAATTAAACATTTCTGGGAAACGAGAACAACTAATTAACCAAAGATCCACAGCCCGTAAAAAATATTCAAGATTTTCTATTTTATTCAGAACTTTAAAGTTAGGGGGTAGAGAATGATCAGAGCTGAGATACGCGGTGTATTAGACAAAAAACTTACCAACTAAAATATTAAATATCATTGAAAAATTGTTAATTACAAAAATAAAATTAAATAAGAAATATCTTACACAAACAAAAATGTAGTAATGTATAAGTAATGGTACAATTTTAAATGATTATAATGGCCAGTAAGCAATCTTTACATTTTCAATTAAACATATATCATGCTCATTGAATTGGAAAATTAGACGATCGTTACTATAAAATAAGGTAGGAATATGTTCATTAAGAACCTACAACAAAAATTAGTGTACTTCGTATTAATGTATAGGCATACTAGACTAGACCTCATTTAAGAAAAAGAGCTTCTGTTACGAGTCATGAAGTAAAACATATAACTTTTAGGTAACAGGCTCTTTTTAGCTAATTAGACCCCGCTGAATCCGAAAATGCTTGTCGCCTACTCCAAATCCCGGCCGAAAGTGAGATATTTAAAATTACAGTTAAAAAGACTTGTTTTTGGCATCCTTTGGTGTATGAACAACAGAAAACAAATCGTCAAATTATACGTTTTAGAGGGCAATAAAAACATACATATACACAAAAATAGTATTTAGTGGGAAGACGTATTTTTTTCCGATACATAAGCCGGATTAGGTGAAAAAGTGCTGAAACAGCACCGATTTAAGAAAATCTTTCTACGTTTGTAAAAAGTCAGAAAGTTTGTAAAATAAAAGTCAAATCTAAAATATCGTCGTAAAAAGTCATAATGTTTGTAAAAAAAAGTCAAATCTAAAATATCGTCATTCATCTTTGCGCTTAAAAATATTGAGAACAACACAAGCACTGAAACAGCGCTGTCAGCATATCACGCTTTCGCTAGCTCCTGGCTCCGGTATGGAGTGATGTTGTGGGGCATCAGCGTAGATGTCGATCAACTATGTAGATTTAAATCCGGGCTCTTAGCTAGCCAGTCTATGACGGAAAAATATTGTGTGTCCAGGAATTCCTTCACTGAACGAGCAGTATGCTTGGGATCATTGTCATGCTAGAATGTCCAAATTAATGGAAGTACATCTTCAGCATAGGCTAACATTGTTTTCTCCAGTATATTATTATACTGAAATTGATCCATGTTTCCTTCTATTAGCCTACTAGGACCGACTCCGTGACCAGAAAAGCACACCAAAATTTTCACGTTTCCACCGCCATTTTTTAATGTCACTTTAGTAAACTTGGGGTCGAATGCTTTATTCGAAGGGCGTCGTACATATCGTTTTTCGTCGGAGCAAACCCTGTTGATTTTAGTCTCATCAGAAAATAAAACATTTTTCCACTCTCTAATATTTATAGATATATTAATTCTAGTAAAAATATGCACATAAATCAATTAAAGCAAAATATATTTAGAGTCCTCCTGGACTCAGCATCAGTCGCATTGACAATAACAAATAAATGTAAATATGACATGTGAAAAAAAAACAAAATAAGAAGTAGTTTTGTGTGCCTGCTACACAGCACAAAATTTTTCTAGATTTGGTTCGAGAGTTTAGCTGCGGTTTGATTGATATTTATATTATAGATACCTACATTCAGTATGTAACAGACTTTTCGTCCTTTTTGCCAAAGTAATTAGAGCAAAAAGTGGACAAGTGGACCTATTTCTAATAGTACTTGATAGTTAGGTGGCGGAAAAAGTTTCATGAGTGGGTCTCTTCAAATAGAGTGCGTGCAAAAGTGCGTTAGTACGAAAAATCCATTTGAAGAGACTCTCTGCATGAGAGTCTTGAATAAGTTATGAAATGCGAGGGTTTTGTGATGAAATTGTGTACTGGCTGTTATTATGTAATAATGTATGAGTTTCATAAAGGACTATGTATTGTACATATAAGTTATATTAGAATTTAATTTTTAATTTGTAAATACATAATCGGTAGTTGGAAGCATTGAACTAGTAAAAAGTTGTATCTGTAATAGAGTAAGTACTTTTTGAAAGATTTTAATGATATGGATAATTTATTTGTGTTGTACTGAAGCCAATACTGATATTTTTAGAATTTTTGTTTTTATATTTGTATGTATTTTAGACATATTTAAATTTTATGATTCTCGTACCTATATTATATATGTACCCATCCCATCCTAAACCTACCATTAATATTGTAAAAACGGCGGTAGCTCAGGCGGTCGAAGGCTGGCAGGTTCGATCCCCGGAGGGCATGCACCAATGAGTTATTCCGAATTTACTTCAATAGTATTTGTGTTCTTACGTAACATTACCACGTGCTGAACGGTGAAGGAAAACATCGTGAAGAAACCTGCATGCCCAAAAAAGCGAGTAATTGTGCCCGAAGTACATCGATAGGGCTTACCATCCATCACGTTGGGACGTAATAATCGTTCGGTGAAACGCGGGTATACCAGGTGTGGACTGTGACTTGCATTTCACAGTTCACACTCGGGAACACCTCTGACACCTCCTCGGCGATTCATGTCGTGACGATATGAGGCCATATTTGTCCCAGGGATTAATGTTCTGTGTTTGTCCCCGAAGTACGGCGATAGGAATCACACTCGGACTTAAAAATTGTTGGTGAAACGTGGGTGTACGAACGGGTATGGACTGTGACTTTCACTTCTCATTCCATATTAGGAAAATACCACTGACACCCTCTTGAGAATTTATTTAATGAATATATAATTATATTTAATAAAAGTTTAAGGGTTCCGTACCTCAAGGGTGCTAAACAGGACCCTCTAACTAAGCCATCCGCTGTTTGTCTGTCCGTCTGTTACAAAAGGGTCTACAGTTGAAATTTTCACAAAGTACGTGTTACTATAGCCTCTACAACGGAAAAGAAAAATAACCTGATAAAATTAAAACAACAAATAATATAAATTGGGGTTCTGTACTCATAGGGTGCCGAATTTTGTATTATTTAAGCGGTTTGTTTTTGTGTTGTTTGTGTTTTTGTTTTGTGCATCTATAATATAATTATTTAATTAAATGTTTTTGGGTTCCTTATCCGTATTGTGTGGTGGTACAGAACCTTTGTGCGCGAGTGACACTACTATAACTTGCCTGAATTATTTTTAAATTTCGTCTTATAAGAGTATGGCATAGGCTAGGAAAAAATGTTATTACCTGTCTAACACAAAAAAGCTAATGTCAAATACTTTATTAGCTTTTATAGAGGCGATTATTGGTTAGCTAATCGACCTATTTGTCTAGGACGCGTAATACTAATAATTACGCGCGAAACAGCAGATCGGAGGTTTTTTAACTAATTTGGAAATACTTTGAAGGAAAAAAATTATTTGATTTAAGTAGAAAACCTTTATATTTCTATTACCTGTTTTATGAAAAAAATCAAGTTGATCTCTTAGTCGCATTCTTGAAACGAACGTTTCAAAATCAAAATAAAGAGGGTGGAATTTTTTTTTCTATTACAAAAGTATAAATCTTAGTACATTGTTTATAAGTAGATCACCTAGATAAAAGATTAATAAAGCAAATATATTTTTTTATATTAAGATTGTCTTAATTTCTTCAAAAGAACCTTTGAAATTCTGGCTTTGTTCATTTTCTAGGCTCAGGTACAGCCTTTAAGGGCTCCGCGCCCAAAAAAGCCCTATTGATGTCGCCCCGCTGTCTGTCCGGCTGTCCGTCCGTATGTCACGGGTCTCTAGCTTGCAAGCGGAATGAGGTAGAAATCTGAAATTTGGATATGTTATGTAGAATGTAGACCCAAAACGGAATGTTTAATTAAAAATAAAATGAAATGAATTTTTAGGGGGCCTGCACATGAAAAAGTAGCCAAAAACATTTGGGGTCATCAAAATTGTTAATTTTAGAATTTTTTTGTTACGGGGTCTATCTCAAAAACTAAACAAGTTAGGAATTTAAAATTATCTGTATACATAGGTAACACTAAAAGTTTCCGGAACTGGCCACTTACATAAACAATATTTAAAAATTTATTGCAACATTTGAAAATAGAACTCTTTGGCTGTAGAATGCAGTTTGTTTCATCTGACTGTCTTTTGTTTTTACCTTGTGGCGCCATTTAAGAAATTGTGTGTCTGCATCAACATAGATTTAACTCGGGAAAATTTTCGTAGTATGATTTTCTACGATTTTAAGTGTAATTTGACAGCTCAACAGAGCATCGCTCGGCTTGAAACAGCTTTTGGCAATGAAGCACCATGCAAGACGACTGTTTATAGCTGGTTTGCAGAATTCAAGCGTGGTCGTATCAATCTCAGTGACGAATCTCGCGATGGTCGGCCGTCCACCGCTGTGACCAACAAAAACATCGATGCTGTGCGCCGTATGATTGAAACAGACAGGCATGTGACCTACCATGAAATTCGCGCATCCTTAGAAATAGGCATGAGTCAAATACAATCAATCCTACACAAACATTTGGGTGTGAGAAAGCTGTGCTCGCGGTGGATCCCACACAACTTGACCGAGGCTCAAAAAACGGACCGCGTCACTTGGTGCAGTGCCATGCTTACCAGATTCAACGAAGGTGCGTCAAATTTGGTATGGGACATAGTAACAGGTGACAGGTGAAACATGGATTTATTGCTACGATCCCAAAACAAAGCAGCAATCGAGCGTATGGGTCTTTCAGGATGAGCCGAAACCAACCAAAGTGGCGCGCGTGAAAAGTGCATCTAAGCGGATGATTGCTTCTTTTTTTAATAAAACTGGACACGTTGCTACTGTTGCTTTAGAGAATCGTCGTACCGTGAATAGTGACTGGTACACGACCATTTGTTTGCCGAAAGTTATTGACGAACTCCGTAAAAATAACCGTCAACGCCGTATCATCCTGCACCACGACAATGCTAGTTCTCACACGGCCAGACAGACAAACGACTTTTTGAAGACGAAAAATGTAGAACTCATGAGTCATCCTGCATACAGTCCCGACCTGGCACCTTGTGACTTTTTTCTGTTCCCAAAAATTAAGAACCAATTACGCGGTCAACGATTTTCATCACCAGAAGAGGCTGTCGAGGAGTATGAAAAACACGTTTCAGAGGTCACCACAGGGGAGTGGCACAAAAGTTTTCAAAACTGGTTTGATCGAATGAAAAAGTGCATAGACGCCAAGGGAGATTATTTTGAAAAACAATAAATTAATTTTGTACCTTTAATAGTATTTTTTCATATTCATTCCGGAAACTTATAGTGCGTCCCACGTATTATGTGCTATTATACTTTATTTAAACAACAGTTACTGAAAACGCTGAATTTTAAAATAGGTTCTGGTTCATTATCGACCAAATAAATTTTGCAGTTTTGTTTCATACAGCTTCTAGGTAGGTTTAGGTAATTTTTATTCAAATCATTTAAGTCCATTAATTTATCGGAACGTTACGGAACAGCCAGGGTGCGAATCCTACTCGCACTTGACCGGTTTTTTTGCGCTACCTTTCCGGAAGTGGTAGATAAAAATCAACCGGGTCGCCGTAGGACTTATGCTAGCCTAAATAGAGGAAGCTAAGGTTTCAAAAAAAATGTTTTAACAGCTTGTTTAATATTCAATTAAATATTCAAAGTTTAAGTATGTAACTCATTCCGTTTATGAGCTAGGGACCCGTAACTTACGGACGGACCGACAGACAGCAGAGTGACATTAATAGGGTTCCGTTTTGCTCTTTGGGTGCGGATACTTACTTTAAATGTCTTGCCCGTTGTATAAAATGCACAGAAGTACATTTTGTTGTAAGGTTATGTAAATAAAAACCGGCCAAGTGCATGTCGAACCACGCGCAGTGTATGGTTCTTTAGTTGCCCAGTACATTTTACAAGGTGGTCTACTAATACAGATCGCGCAAAACTTCTAGTCCCATACATTTAGGAGAACGGCCTATACATTGACGTGTTTAGAGGGAATTAAAAGTTTGGCGCGACCTGTACTTGTAAACCTGTAAAGTCTACTTAGCTGTGATAGTTTTCCTTTTAACTTCATTATATATACTACTTCTGTGCATTTTTTCACATATACATTATCAACCGTTTAGACAACAGGGGGGGACATTTGACTCTAAGAAAACTTAGCACTTGAAAGCATAATATTTCGCCAACGGATCCCTAAATCTAAAAATGATTCCCACATACCCATAATGTTTTGAAAGACCTGTCCAATGACACCCCACACTATGGGTTAGACGATAAAAAATTCATCCCCAATTTAAGTGTATGGATACTCATTAAAAAACGGGATTTTATTTTACCATTTAGTCGGCGTAATTAATAATGTGTACACATACCAAATAACAGCTTTATCTAAGAGTCTCTGAGCTAAGACGCGGACAGACGGACATGGCGAAACTATAAGGGTTCCTTGTCGGACTAAGGAACCCTAAAAATTTAATAATTAACTTTTAAAGTGATGAAATATGACGACTAGAGTGTATAATTTCACTATACATTATGTTCACATGTCACCTATTTAGTTGTGTCCGGCCGGTGCATCATCATTGTGTGTGACATGATTGGTGCCATTAGAGCATTTAAAGTAGTCTGAAATTCGGAATATAAAATAAGAAAAAAAATCTCACAACATCAGTTCTGAAACTATTTATTAAAAAAAAACAGTCATACCAACAATTATCTGTGTCTTAACTTGAGTTACTTACAAAAAATTAGAAACTAAATACCTATATATACCAATATTTACACTTTAATTAGTTAAGTACTCTATGTTTTGGGCTCAATAAAACATAGAGTAACTTACTTTAAAAACTAGTTACACTTATAATAAATAATTCCTAGGAAACTATCCTTGTAAGAACTTATAAAATTATGTATAAACACATAACGCCCACTTGCGCAAAGCATATAACACGAGGAAATATATGTATGCTATGTCCTTACCTCTGTGTTTGGTGTGTAACCTAGGTTAAGTTACTTCGTGCAAGTGGACCTAAGTAAACAAATAACACACCCATGCTCTGAAATTTATTCACAATAAAGTCAACCAAAACACGCTGAAACACAGTCACAATTGACATGAAAGCTAGAAACTTTGCATTTCTTCGCTGTTAGAATCGTGCTATTTGAAGCAAGTTTTTAGTCAGAAAATCTGCGAGCAGTTAGACGTTTTGGTATTTGCCGTGACAGTATGCTCAAGTTGAGCCAGTGCTGTCAACTCAGTGTCCATTTTCCTATTATTACTTCTTGTCTCCTTCTTCTTATCAGACTTCCGTTTCCCGCAGCAAAGAATCTCTTCAAATTCCTTTCTGAAATTGTCATTTAACCAACCATAAAGAAGCGGATTCGAAACGGCGCTTGACATTCCGAACATATGGCAAACGGCGTACGTAATTGTCATTGAATCCTCGTCAAGAATGGGCTCGATACTGAAATCTGCCACTAAATTGAAGACGTTAAGGGGAAGCCAGCTTATTACGTAAGTAACAGCGATCGCTATTAATATCGCAGGCGTCTTCCTTGTTGTTCGTCTTCTACCCCTTAACCTCCTGTGGATTTGTACATGAGCCATTATTACAACCAAAACTGGAACTAGGTACTGGAAAATTAGGCTGAAGGTAGAGTATATAGCACGTCCGTTATCGATGGGCCAGTCTTCTATGCAGAAACTGAGGGAGTCCATTCCAATCAAACCTAGTTTGTGGGTTTTGAGACTTCGGAAGATGTAGAGGGGTGATGCCAGGGTAAAGGCTGTCACCCAAATGCAGAACATTGTGACGATGACACCAAAAGTTTGAAGTCCATGGCGGGTTGGGTAGACGATTAGCTGCGAACAAGAAAACAACATTGGTAAATACACGCAGATAATCTTATCTACGGCTAATTTCGAGAAAAAAATATCAGGTCTTATGAAAGTGTGTAAGGATCATTGTGCTTTGCCAGCTCACTTCTGTGGAAGAGAAGTGTGGGTATTACTTAAGATTCAAGATTCAAAATATTTATTGCGTGCTATAATGTGAGTACATAGTATTAACAGAGGTAGTACAGGTGTGGAAAAAAAACATTATAGCGCTCTGCAAGGGCATAGCAAAGGTTTACTTATAACTAAATACGTACCTAATGTTAAATTGTGTACAGCTTGATATTAGTAGATAACTTTTCCATAATATATTGTTATACTATTGAATTAAAATTTTAAAATAATATTATTGTTTTAAACAAATTGAATTGTAACTAGCGATTCAGTATATAATTAGTGACATTTTTATCTTATTACAATTTTTAGGTATATTATTAGTAGTATTTGCAATTTACCAAAACGTGTCTCATATAAATTATTAGGTACTTAATTATCTGAATGGGTTATTCTACATTTTAAGCTATTTATATATTATATTCCTATAACATTGCTTAATTACATTTATTTAACATCCAAAAACTCCTGCAGCGTGTAAAAACATTTTTCGGACAGATACTCTTTTAAAAAATTTTTTTATTTATTAATATCGCTCTTGTCTCTCATTTCCTTAGGGATATTATTATAGACTTTGTACACATTGAAAATGGACCGGAAGATACAATTTTCAATTTTGTAAGAGGAGGGGCTAACCTACTGTGTGGTCTTAAATTTCCTGCCCGAGAGTATATTGGGAAGAGTTGAAAGTTTTCTTTAACGAATATGCTTACTTCAAGAATATATATACATGTTAAAGTTAGAGTTTTATGTTTTTTAAAATATTGCCTACAGCTTTCCATTGAGTTTATGTTGACTATAATTCTAACACATCTCTTCTGGAGACGGAAAAGATCTATAGTATTGGTACTATTACCCCATAAAACGATATCATATTGAAGCCTGGCGTTTGCATATGCATAATAGGCGGTCATAGCGAACTTTAGATTAGTACATTTTTTTAGTTCGTACAATGCATAAGTAAATCTAGAAAGTTTTGTTTTTATCCTTTCCAAGTGATCTTTCCAATTTATGCCGGAGTCAATAGTAATGCCTAGAAGAGGGTAAGTTGTAACATTTTCAATTTTTTCATTTTGGAACGAATAATTTATAGGGATAGCTGGTTTTTGATAGGGGTTGAATTGTAAAAGTTTAGTTTTTTTTAAATTGATTTTCAAATTGTGTTCCTCTAGCCAGTTCTCTATTTTGGTTAATATAATTTCAAGTGAGGTATTCAAACTTGTTGAGTCCTGACAGGGCAATACAATCGATATGTCGTCTGCGAAAAGGGTACAGGATTTTTCCATTATTTTTGGCAAGTCGTTGATGTATATGAGGAACAGGATACACCCGAGCACACTTCCCTGTGGGATCGATTGTGTAACCCTTCCCTCACTCGACCTGATTTTTTGTATGGTGCCCGTCACGTGATTTTAATGCTCTATCTCTACAAATTGTCGTCTGTCATTGAGGTAAGACTCAAACCATTTATGGACTAATCCTCTGGCACCAATACCATATAGTTTTTTCAGCAATATGTCGTATCGTACACGTTCATATGCCTTACTCATGTCAAGTAATAATCCTCTGGCGTATTTTTTATTATTAATTATGTTTAAAATTTCGTTTATATACTCAAAAACAGCTAAAGTGGTAGAGTGGCTTTTTCTAAATCCATGTTGTGATTTGCTAAATATATTAAAATTTTCGCAATAAGAGTAGAGGCGGCATGACATACACTTTTCTAAAATTTTTGCAAATGTAGGGAAAAGAGCTATTGGATGGTAGTCTGCACAGTCTGTCTTTTCACCTTTTTTAAAAATTGGTATTATTATTGGTATTTTCAAAAGATATATATATATCTACTGTTAAAACATATTATCTAAATACCAAATAGCTAATTGCGTTGATACAGTGTTTTTTTCAGTTTGTCAGTTTTGAAGTCTGTGAGTATATGTACATGGATGAACAGTCAGAAAACGATCAAGGCTCGGCTTTGATATACAAATTATGCTACGATAGCTTTGGTATGCATCGCAGAACCCTAAATAAGTAATGGTAAACTATAAATTATATAATTTAAGCTATCGCCAAGTTAAATGTCCACAAATTTTTCGTATACCTTGAGTTAAAATTAAAACAACGGTGAATTGTGCCCACTTAAGCTTACTATTTAATTACTTAATATTATGGTCTTATTTTATCATTATAATTATTAACTCAAATTACAATGTATTGTGATTAAAAGCAACATTAACATTGAATCAGTTTTACACCAAGTAAAAAAATAAAAATGCAAACCCTAAAAAAGCAGGTTAATATTTTGTCCACAGGCCTTTAGTTTTCTTTACCGCAGCTAGTCATGCCCTTGACGGGCTTCTCTCTCACAGTAATCGGGAGATATTAGCATCCACTGTTCTAGCTCGCGATCCCACAAAACATGTACATTAGATGGCGGTGATTCATAGTTATTTGCTAAAGCCCTTTTTAATAGTGACCATAAATTTTAGATCGGGTTCAAGTCGCGACTTTAAGGCGGCCACTGCAATAAGTGAAAATCTTGCCTAATCAACCAACTTTTTACAACTTTGGCAGTATGGTTTGGATCATTGTCTTGTTGGAATGTTAGATCATTGATGAGAAATGGCATATTTTCTAAAGTTTTTCTCAAGTTACTTCTTAGTGGGTATATTCAAATACATCTCTTTATTCATCATTCCATTTATTTTACTTATAGAACCCGGGCCAAAACCAATCATACAGCCCCAAAGCTTAATGTTACCACCTCCATGTTTAACAGTTTGTATGGAATCTTTAGAGGTCATGCCTTCTCCTTCATCGGCATCGGTAGAGTATCTATTAATTTTAGTCTCACCTGACCATATATCTTTCATCCAGTCTTCTTCTGAACATGCTTCATATCGCTTAACGAATTCTTATCTTGCTTTTATGTTTATTTTGCTTAGAAGCGGCTTTTTCTTATTTTCCACTGCCCTGAACTTTACTGCATGAAGCTTTGAACATTAAGGTCGCTGGCATGAAGCCTTCTTTGTACTGTCCATTTACTTACGACCTTCCCTATATGCTGCCGTAACAGAGCGGCTGCGTGAGAAACTGATTTCGCTTGTTCAGAGATCAAAAAGCGTATAATTCACCGTACATCTTGAGCACTTAACTTCTTCATTCGTCCTCCTACAACCCTTTTCGGAGGAGTTTTGCATTCTTTTCTTAGTCTCTGCACGGCAGACTAACTGATGCTCAACTTTCTTGTCGTAAGCCCTTCCTCCAGAAACTTCATAATATAATCATTCATGGATTTTTTAATGGATACATGACAATATTTTTCTTTTACGTTAGTAATGTTCTCAAAACCAGTTTATTAGATTGACAGACACATAAAACCTCGTAAAACAGATGAATATCTGATGACTAGTCATAGTTTTACTAATATTGAAAATAAGTCGCTGCAAAACTGATTCAATGTTAGAAATTTTAAATACAGGTTATGGAGATAATGAAACATAATTTAATTTAATTACGAATTGGTATGATATATGTACCTTTGGTGTATGCAAACCTCAGACTAAGGAACCCAAATGCAAATAGATAGCAAAATAATTTAAACATTACTCTTTAATTTTTTAATAAACATAATTATAACTGTACAATAAAATAAAAAATTATAAAGGCAAATAATAATAATCTCAAGATATGTTTCGGATCCGATCTGGACCGATCTGGACCCGAAATATATCTTGAGATTATTATTATTTTTTCTTTATAAATTTGTATACATTTTATTTTACTGTACTATTAAATACATTAAAAAATAAAAGAAGAAGCTTTCCAAAGTAATTATAATTTATATCTATTAACATTACTCATAACTTTTTAAACGTAATCAAAGATTTAGTTGGTTCACTTGTGCACCTATATAAATATAATATAATCGGTTTTGAATTTCTCAGTTAATAAAGTTTGAACCCAAAATTTAAAATTTGTCGCCAAAGTGTAGTCAGCAAAAAACAATAAAAAAAAAACTTTAGGTATTCATGTATAATCGTCGGAATATATTGTCAAGTATCAAATAAAAAGATTGTAAATAAATATAATAAATCAAATTATTTGCCTTTTATTTTAAATTTTGCACAAATACTCGTTTCTAAGAAAACACATTAGATAACAAATTATTGTGAGATACATATATTTCGGGCCATTAGAAAAAAAAAGGAAATTTCCATTGAAATTGCTTAATAAACTTATTTATTGTTATATGAAAAAAAAATAGTTACGAGAGTCAACCGCAAAATAAAACTCCCTATTTGTGAACGAAAAAACGGATATGATGCCGCAATGAGAACTGCCAATAGGTACATAGCTTGAATTTACGTTTCTTTACAATATTATTAACGATACGTAGAAATTTCTACAACTTTGTCGTTTCTGTCACTAACTTAGTCCCCAAAATGAATTTAGCAAGGAAAATCAAATAACTAAATATTTATACGTATTACACTCATAATTACACATTTATACACTTATCTTATTGTAATGAAGTTACCAAATGAATATACTATTTCAGCGTAAGATTGTAAAATCTGCTAGTTTATAATTTCACTAGGTTAGGTTACAAACAGGGATAAATAGTCTATACTTCAACCTTCTACGCTGTTGGACATAAATCTTTTTATCATTTTAAAAATTTACTAGTTATTGTATACAATGCCTGAAAAATATACCTGCATTACGGCAACATATTTTACGTATTAGGTACATCATCGTAACGTTTTAAGCAATTCCGTAGTTTCCGGAACTTTGACTATCTAAATAAATAATATTTTAAGAAGCCGACTCCATAGTTGCAAATATTTTCTGGCATTTTTTGAACTTTATACATATATCGGTCCGAATATCCTATCCCTGGCTACAAAGAACCTATCAAAAATTTGCCGGGAATTTATTAACTATAGGATTTTACAATCATAGTGTGAAAACTATACAAAAAGCAAAGGTACTCTCATAGATATCTGAAGTTCTCGATACCGATAGAAATGCAATGAAACAAGCGATCTCAAAATTGAATTTATCATGTTTTATAGTCCTTATCAGCAATACTACCAACGACCAAAATAATTCAGGAAATTGGCACTTTAATTGTCACCTTTATTTTCTAGCCTGTTAGAGTCTAGCCAGGTTTTATTACTGTGGTCAACTAATAAGTAGTGTTTATCACTTTTCGAGTGGGCTATGTGCTGTTCATTTCATTACACGTAAGTACTTTTACACCTTACACCTCTAATATTGGTATGGATTGATATATTATGATGGTTTTAATACAAAATATCGATTTCTTTTAGAAATATGCTGTTAAGTTGATACAATTGGTACATACAAGTTTTTTCAATCGTAATAAGAGGCAGTACAATTAAGTTTTTATTAACAGAATTGATGCTATATGAAGGCACCCGCGGTGAAGGAGTAACAAATATTGAATTTCAAAAAATCCTCTTCTATTGCGTCAGGTAAGGAACCTACCAGATATCATCTTTGTAAACAGTTTTTATACTTCCATTGTTTTCGTTTTGAGTATGTGAAACAGTGAGTAGTATTTCGCTTATACACAATATAATGTTGATTTCAAAGATACGCTCTCATCTGATATTTTAAACCAAGCATGTAATGAGAACGCAATGTGCGGATTAAGTCAATGTAGATGTAATTTGCATAAACATTCGCTTTATATGAAATTTCATACGATATTTAAACAAGCGGTGCTAGCCCAGGGGGTAGAATGCTGGCCTCTCAATCTTGAGACCCAGGATTGATCCCCGGTCGGGCATGTACCAATGAGTTTTTTGGAATTTACGTGCATAGTATTTGTGTCCTTACCTAATACTTACCGCTTGATGAACGGTGAAGGAAAATATCTTGAGGAAACATGCATGCCATTTTAGCTAAAATTGTGTAATAAACGGCGATAGGGCTCACCACCGATCACGTTGGGACGTAATAATCGTCAGTGAAACACGGGCGTACCAGGTGTGGACTGTGACTTGCATTTCACAGTTCACACTCGGGAACACCTCAAACGCTCCCTCGGGGATTCATGTCGTGACGATATGTAATATGTTATTTAAACATACATACATAAAAGCAAATACCCACGCCTTGTTCCCAATAGGGTTGGCAGTTGATTGGTGATTTTTATCCACCACAATGACACACCTTTTCGCTTCTTCCACATCCATCAATCTAGTCATACGAGCTCTTTCATTCGTCATGAGAAGGCAACTTTCGTCACGAGAAGGAGTCAGACTCTTGTACACCTAACAATGGCAACAAGCTTAGTAACTGAGTTAATCAGCGAATGGCATGTTGCTGGCAATGAAATATCTGGATCTGACCACAGACGCATAAGGTCTGCAAGCAAGAACCTAGGAAATATAGGAATCCAAGGAAAACAAATAAGGCTAAATTTACCGCATTGGTTCAGAACAAAGTTTTGGCACTGCCTGAACTCACAAGCACAACGATACTCACAGTAGAGGAAGTAGAAAATAGAGTCACCACTATCACGAAGTGTGTAATTGACAGCTACGAGTCTTCATGCCAACTTTTCACGGAAAAAAGTAGGTTTGATGAGAAAAAACATGAGTGGTGGAGCAAGGAACTTTCCAAACTAAGGAAAAAAAATGCGGCACCACTTTAATAGAGCAATGAACACCAAGTTCAATGAAGACTGGGATGACTACAAAAAAGCACGCCTCGCGTTCAACAAAGAGGTACGTTATAAACAAAGTAAGTCCTGGAGCGATTTCTGCAACAGCGTACAGACACAAAGCGAAACTTCCCGGCTGAGGAAAATCTTAGCGAGGGACAATCACATAAAACTTGGAACTTTAAGGAAGTCAGATGATAACTATAGTGCAAATGAGCTAGAACAGCATACTGCAAACCCACTTTCCGGGCTATCAGGTAAACGAAAACTCTGAATGGACGGCCTTACCATCCCCGTGTCCCACGGAAGAGGACTGGGAGCTAGCGGGATCCATAGTGACAGAAGAAAGACTGAATAGGTTGTGAGTACGTTCCTTCCGTACAAATCACCCGGAGGAGATGGCATCTTTCCTGCCCTGCTGTAATGGTGCCTCGAGCAGATAATGAACCATCTTATGGCGATATTTAGAAGTTGCTTAACACATAAATACGTACTCATCTCGTGGAGAGAGGTAAGAGTGGTCTTTCTTCCCAAAACCTGGGAAGGATAAACAGAACACCGAAAATCTATTTCTTAGATAGGAGGTGTGACATATCTTTAGAAAACAAAACAACCTATAACCAAAAGTCAGTAACTTTTTATACAGACGGATCAAAAAACAAAGATGTTAGTGGCTGCAATTACATCTCTCCAGAGTTAGGACTCAGTAAATCAATGCTTTTTAACAACATAACAACGGTTTTTCAAACCAAGCTGGTAGGTATACTCCTAGCGGCCAAGGAAGCTAATGCTATTTGCATAAGTAGATATTGCTACATACTAGAGATTATGATAACAGACAGTGCAGCTTCGCTCTCATCGATAAGCAAACCTGTAAGTAGATTTAAAATCGTAGCAGATTACCATGCAGAACTGCGCCTATCAACAATGTGCAAGAGAAGCTATCAAGGGAGAGTTTAGGAGATACACTCTCACTGAGGAGAACAGAAGGTGGACAGTACGGACTAACTGCCGGCTGTCAAGACTAATGGTACCGCAAACAAACAGCAACGATCCTTTCCTTTATTTAATTTTTTACATTCTATCAATCAGTGTCAAACTACACATGTAACCACATGTAAGAAACGTATTTCCACTGCTTTGGTGCTTATTTCTCCATACCCAGGAACAAAATTTACTACCATACACAAGTGCAAGAGCCAATACTCCATAAAAAATGCCAATCGTGCCTTAAAGTCACAATTTGACTTCCGATAAAGATGTGCACTTGAACAGGGCTCTGATTTCTTTATTTCCTACATTAACACCATAACATAACATCATCATACGTTCCATCATGCATAAATAGCCGACCTAAATAGACAAACTCTTTAGCCAGTTCCATTTTCTCGTCTTCAATCATAATCTTGCATTTCGTCATCGTTATGTTTCTCTCTAGCACCATAACCTTTGTTTTTCCTACGTTAATTTGCAGCTCATGCGTTAATAAAGTACTGGTAACTTGATCATCTAAATATTAAAGCCATTTGATAAGTCACTCCCCTAGCTTAAATCCACATGAACCATCTTTTAAATAATTTAAATAATTATTTATAAATGGATTGAACAGCCACTGTAACGAAACACCTCCTTGTTTAAACCCTTCAGGGATATTAAACCATTCAGTGTATGTCTGTCAATACTGATGCAAGCACTTGAGTTCTTGTAACAAACTATTTTAGCCAAAGCGAATTTCCAAAAACTTTAAAATACAATATAACACAGAAAAATACAAAAATAAAATTTTTAAAAAGTAAGGAACTTGAGTTCAATATATATTTTTTTGTTTTTGCGACTGTCAAAAAATACCAATAAAATAAAAATTAAAATTGGCAAGCAAAAATTTGATTAAATGATTTTAAATACCAATCCCAGAGGTTTTTTGATAATGTGCGCCTGAGTAAATCGGTATCCCTCAGCCATAGACATCTTAATATATAATTCTAATTCAGTGCCCTCAGTGCAAAAAAAATAATTGTCTTTTAAAGTCTGTAATGCTGTCGGAAAACTATAAACATTCGAAATACCATAAACATTGCCTTAGGTCTTAAAACGTTTGGTTTTGGATGTAGTTCAATATTCTTTTCGACGTATACAAAAAGACGTTTCAGTATAATTTGCTTTTAGGAACTAAAAATATATTATTACATTATAATTTGAATATTCCTTTTTTATCTTTGGACTAAAAAGCTTCAGAGACTTGAAGGATAAAACAACGGATGGCAAGCAATTTAGCCTATTGACCCCCAAACTTCATTATGAAGAGGGCCCCCAATGATGATGATGATGATTAAAAAACACATACAAAAAGATGATTAATTGATATAGGCGTTACCTTGCGGAAGTCCATCACTAAGTAAAGGATATATGAATATAATTTGCAATATTCCGCTAAACAATTCTTGTCGTGCTATTCAAAATGCAGACTCGTGCACCGCCCGCCCGCCCGCATAAAAACATGCAACAAGCAAGCAATACAAGCAAAGCAATCTTAAATAACAAGCAAGAAAACTTATCGACACGTGTTTCGCCTCTGAACGAGGCATCCTCGGGATGTGTTGCTAGCCCGGCTTCTCCGCAGCAACTGATGTATTGTCACTGTAGATCACTGACTAGCTGCTGAGCTGTCGGGCGAACAACATCAGTTGCTGCGGAGCGGCTGGGCGAGCAATACATCAGTTGCTGCGGAGAAGCCGGGCTAGCAACACATCCCGAGGATGCCTCGTTCAGAGGCGAAACACGTGTCGATAAGTTTTCTTGCTACAAAAAGCCCTATGACACAGTTAAAATTTTATATTTTTCTGCTCTCTCCGCTTGGTCGCCTTATCTTAATATGCTATTGAAATATATTCCGGTCTAGGAAGGTAAAGCAGATGCAAATATTTCACTGTATTTTACCACAAACATGAAATGGATTTTACCAAATGCAACCTTATTCCTTAAAAGTAGAAGTAAAAGCATTTTTAATGAAGAGAGATCGTTAGGAAAAGAATATCTTGAAATGAAACCGAAATGAAGTATTGTGGTAACCGTGTCATCTAGTTTAGTATTCATCGACTAGGTTTGAGATTTATACTTCCTTTCACGGGAGATTTCCTTAACTAAAAGAAAAATAAATTCTCGTGAAATAAGTATTCCTGGAAATATTCCAAACTAAGGTATTTCTAAGGTCTTATAACCATTATTTTATGATCCTATAAAAGACCGGAATTAAAGAAGTCGGTAAGTTACTTTTCTTGGTTACATTTTACAGATAACGTTTTCTTTGATGTGGACCAATATTCAGCTTGCATAAAACATTCATCTGTATAATACATTTACATATGTATTATGTAGGAAGTCTTTGTGCGTATATAAAAAGCACGATTTATGTAAAAAATCAACACATCAAAATAGCCTTAATTTGAGTAGAAGTAATAAATGCTTGCCTCTTTTTGAGCGCGGTTATTTACTATTCAAAAATTAAGTAAATACATTCGCTTTCTTGATTTATAACAAGCGTGTATTTCCTTTAGTTAATGAAAAAAGTCATTTCACCTTAAGTGAGGCCATCAAACCACATTTCTGTAGGCAATATTATCTACTTATTCTAAAAAGCAGACAAAAATATTATTATTGAAGTTTAAAAACCAACTGAATTTTTTCATATTTGCGCATGGAAAAATGTCAGTGGCTGAATTGTTCATCCATCACTTTATCTTATTTATAAAAGTAAGTCCTGCCTGACTGACAGACTCATCAACACTCAAACCAAACGGCTAAGCCTAGGATCAGGAAAATTGCGAAGTAATTTCCTTTTACGACCTGGATTTTTATAAGAAAAAACCTACTAATGTACGTACAGGAATTTTGGAAATTAAACTCCTACAGAATAACACCTATTATAAAGTAAGGAAGTACGCAGCAGCTGCCGGCGCCAGTTGCTGAATTAGCTGCCAGCGCCGGTTGCTGAAATGGCTGCCGGCACTGAGAATCGAGAAATGGGGTTAGCATATTATGTATAGGGCTAGATAGGAATTAATTTTGGGTCTTTATAGTCATAGTAAAAAAAAAAACTTTCACCAAAAGAAAAAAAATTGGTGTGACGACGAGCGAAGCGAGGGGGAGCGTGTTAGGTTGACATGTAAGATAAAATAAGGAGCCGAGCGACGACGTCCCTAGTTTTGACAGTAACTCAAATTTGTATTTTCAAGTCGCCGATTTCAACGATTTCCAAAATAACAAACATAGGTACTTCATACACAATCTCACACTTTGAAATTTAACGTCCTTTGCGCTTGAGAAATTTCTACCGTCAGCGCCGCCTGTGTCCATTATGGGAGCTGGCGGCGCCGGCAGCCGATGTTTTTTCATCTCGCCTGCCGGCAGTAATGTACTACCGGTTCCAGGCACTCCCTAAAGTAAAACGTCATATCTTCCAAAACCGATAACATATTGAAATAGTTATTACTTCTAAACGTTTAACAACGTTTACGTAATCTTCAAAATTATTCCAGGTATTTAAAAGGGGTTATTTAACCGAACATCTAATTTACAGGATTCCTGTCAATTGAAATACCTACTTGATTTCGCGACTGAGTATAATGTGCAATACATTCCATTTTTCTTCACTGTAAGTAATGCTAAATCTTTAAATAAATTACCAGTTTATCATTAATTTCATAGATTTTATCGATGAATTTTCATATTTTATACGCAACATAACATTATTTTATTTATCTGGATCTTATTTGGGTCGTTGAATAGTTGGCCTGAAGGAGGTTGCGAGTGGTGGCTGGATGTGGAGGATAGAAGAACGCTAAGAGTGGTGAAATTTTGGAAAGGCTTTTGTCCAGCAGTGGACGAACACAGGCTGATGGATAGTTATATCTTATTTATGACTTTTAGTATAGTTTTAACTGATAAAACATATTTTATCAAATTAACAAAATTATGCGCGGAACAGATAATAGGAAAAGAGAAAATCTTGCATTATTAAGTATTTTTTAGTGTTTTTGGGTGAAAAATAATTTAATTAAAATGTATAAAAGAGCCATTTTTTTTCTTGAAACTTTCAAGTAACACGACACCTTGGTATGTAACAGCCGCTTCCTTCAAGAAGTCCCCAATAAACTCAACCATATATCGTCCAATTTTGATTATTACTTGTCTTTATTTTATGCAGGTTTATAACTTTATTACATTTTAGTAGCCCAACCTTAATATTTTTTGGATGTATTTCCCGTATTTATTTATCAACTCGTTTGTTCGTTGCATCATTTATACATAAAATTTTTATTCCTAGATTTCTCTATTTTATGAAGGTGTATAATTAAATTTTTGTAGCCCAACCTAAATATTTTTTGTATGTATTTCCCTTTTTAGTATAAACATATTATTTATTTATTTATTTTATTTATTTATTTATTTATTTCTTCCAAATTTATTTTATTTTATTCTAAAGATTTTTTATTGTAAAGATTAACTTTGACTTGTAGAAAGTATACTTTATGTATCTATTTTACAAAATAAATATTTTAATTTGATTTGAAATGCGAGTCCCGTACCTCAAAATGAAAAACGACGTGTTTTCGTTACATGTGCTTTTGGCAAGTGGCGCCCTACTTAACGAATTGAAAGACGTTTCACGTCAGAAAATCTCAAAAAAATCTCAAAATTACAGTTATTTAATTATTTAAGAAGAAATGAATGACCAACTTATTTAGATCCTTTGGTTATATGGATTTTAATAGATCTTACGAAATAAGTTAGTAGTTCATAACTGCTCGTTGAATAATGTTGAAAATTAAGTTTTCTACACAAAATGTACAATAAACAGTCTGTACCTTGGGGCACGATTCCTGCCCACATTTTTTTTTACAAAATTTTTAAAAATTGCTAGTGCTTTGGTTGTTCCAATTATATCCCATTTAGCAAATCTCTGCTTTAATCAGGGAATCTTTCCAGCGGCTCTAAAGCAAGCACTTATAACGCCGGTGCATATGGGTGGAGACAGAGACGATCCCAATAATTACAGACCCATCTCTGTTCTAACAGCTATTTCAAAAATTTTAGAGAAACTTATAAATAATCGTCTAATGAACTACTTAAGTAAATTTAACCTAATTTCAAAAACACAGTTCGGTTTTAGAAGAGGGATTTCAACAGATGATGCTGTCTCAGTGTTAACATCTATTATTGTGGACCAGGTTGACAAAAACAGAAAGTGTCTTACTGTATTTCTCGAAATAAAAAAAGATTTTGATACCGTTTCTGTCCCTATCCTTTTGCATCGGCTGGAAAACATTGGAATTAGGGGTGTACCCTGTACCCTTAGAACTATTTACAGATTATCTCACGAATCGTCGGCAGATGGTTAAAATTGGTGAATACACGAGTGAGGAAGCAAAAAACTCCTTCGGAGTCCCACAAGGGAGCGTGTTAGGCCCAACGCTGTTTCTATTGTACATTAATAACCTGTGTGACATGAGGGTCAATCAGGGTCAAATTTTCTCTTACGCAGATGATACTGCAGTGGTTTTCACTGGTGACACATGGGATGATGTACGTAGATCCTCAGAAGAAGGCCTCAGTGAAATAGCAAGCTGGCTGAACACTAACTTACTTACACTAAATAGATCAAAGACTAACTACATCTGTTTCAGTAAATATAACTCCTCTCAACCTGAAACTAACTTTCAAGTCAAAATACACACATGTAATCCGCTTTACTCTCTTTGTTCCTGCACCATAATAAATAAAGTTGTGTGCACTAAGTACTTGGGAATAATAGTTGACCAACGATTGTCCTGGCACCCACACATCGAATTGGTGATGAGCAGGATGAGAAAACTAATATGGACCTTCAAGACGCTTAGACATGTTTGCACAAAAGTACTACTTAACCAAGCTTACGTCAGTGTAGCACAATCTGTTCTCACTTACTGTATATCAATCTGGGGAGGGGCAACAAAAACTAAATTATTGGAATTAGAACGAGCTCAACGATCCCTGTTAAAAGTTATGAGTTTTAAAAGATATAGGTTTCCTACTGAAGAATTTTATAAAATAAGCGACCTTCTGACTATTAGAAAATTACATGTTCTTCACACTGTTTTGAGGAAACATAAGTCTATTACTTATGACCCTAGTATTCTTCATAAACGAAGAAAACACGTCGTAGTCCCGAAAGTTTCTGCCAAATCTGCTTTTGCCAGTAGACAATATATCGAGCAATCCGAGCATTTATACAATAAAATTAATGCTCAAGTTAAAGTTTATGCACTCAATAGTTATGACTGTAAGATAACTCTGACTAACTGGCTTAAGAGGAGAAGCTATGAGGAGACTGAGTCTCTTCTTAAATAATATTGTTATAACCTTAACTTACCTACTTATACATCTACTTTGTCTAGACGTATATTTATATACAGGGGTAGGCACTCGAAGTGTTACCAACTTTAAGTTGCTATAGCAACCAAACTGTTAACAAAATGGCGCCCATTTTTTCAAAGTCGTAAGTCTATTGTATTAAACATACACAAGCTCATTGTTTTTCGTCGCTGCTAAAAAAAGTTATCCAGATGGAATTCAAACGCCACAGTGTCATTACTTTGTATTTGGCTGTAAAATCGCAACCAGCCATTGTTAATGCGCTACGACATCTACATCTGAATAAAATGTTTGTGTATCGGACCATCACGCGTTACAATGATACGGGTAGCATCAAGAAACGCCATGGAGGTGGACATCCAACAGCAGCAACATCATCAGAAATGGTTCGAAAAGTAAAGGCTAGAATTGAACGAAATCCACGACAAAGCGCAGTTAAATTGGCGAAAAGTCTTAATGTATCTGCCCGGAGCATAGGACGCATATTAAAAAAATAAACTGCAACTGAAGCCTTACAAAATACAAAAAGTGCAAGACTTGACACCTGCACAAAAGGCAGTTCGCCTAGAAAGAGCTAAGGAGTTAAATCACTTGCACGTTGATAGCAAGCTTGAAAATTTGGTATTTTCCGATGAAAAAAATTTTACGGTTCAGCAATATGTGAACAAACAAAATGATAGCGTATGGTTAAAGTGTAAATCAAACGACAATTTAGAGCAACGAATTGCTCTGCGAAAGCAAGCACCAGCATGAGTGATGGTTTGGGCCGCGCTAACTGCTACGGGGCGTTCACCTTTCGTTTTCATTGAGCAGGGTGCAAAGATAAACCAGCAAATCTACCGTGAAAAGATTTTAAACGATGCTTTGTTACCTTGGGCACGTAAGAAATTCGGTAGGAACCATTGGACGTTTCAGCAAGACTCGGCACCATCCCACAAAGCCCGTGAAACCCAAATTTTTTTGCAAGAAAAAGTTCCGAGCTTCATTTCTTCGCAACAATGGCCACCATATTCACCGGACTTAAACCCAATGGATTTTTCCATATGGTCAATTCTAGAGGCCAAAGTGTCAGCAAAAAAATATGAGACAGTCGACGCCTTAAAGATTGCTCTTCGCCGAGAATGGAACAAAATATCAGCAGACCACATTCGTGCAGCGTGTGAAGCTTTCTCGGACAGACTCGATGCTGTTATCGGCGCTAAAGGTGGCCACATCGAACAATAACTTTTTCTTTTTCATTTTAAATGTTTTTTTTTCTATATATTAAAGTTTATAAATAAAAAGAAACAAAATTGACAAAATTACAGCATTTTGAATAAGTAACACTTCGAGTGCTGACCCCTGTATTTCCAAATATATCCTCAATCTTTGTTATAAGCGGCTGAAAGCATAAATCAAGCATACACATACATTTACTCTTACACTCACTACACACCACATTCTTCCACAAATTCACATACACCAATCACCCTATATTACACACACGCACAGCCGACCTTCTATCACAAACTCTCATATACACTCACAAAGTGCTTTACTTCTTATGTTAAAAATACAAGCACAATAAACAATGTTAGTAGTACCTACTTGTTTTATAACTTTAGGTTTATAAAAATAATATTATATAGAACTCAGTAAGTGCGATTCTGAAGCAAAACACTTTAAATATCATTCAGTACTGTTCTATCGAAAATTAGAACATACCTGAACAACAAGTAATAAATGTATTTAAGCTTGTACTGTAAAAAAATTGAAAATTTTTCAACAACTCTTAATGTCAAAAAGCTTGCTTCAGAATTCCTAATTGTAACTTCTTTTCTAACTACTACTAAATTAAATTTACTTTGCAATTATACATCTCAACTTGTTCATGTAAATATATTGTAATGCTATGGAAGAGCGAGGTCTCCTAATACAGGTAATTCCTTACTTAAATGGAGACCCCAAACACTGTTAATTATTTTGTATGATTAAGTTGTGAAATAAAGATTTATTTATTTATTTTTATTTATCTTTCGACTGACGCATGAAAAGTACCCTGCTTGAAAGTCGAGCGCAATAGATCGACAGTAGAGTTCCGTTTGGAAACGAGTGAATTTCACTCGGAGTGATGCGAATTTCACCCTAGAGCGTTCAAAAATTGACTCGAGTTAAACCGAGGGTAGCCGAACTGATACCTGACAGTTGCTCGGAAGTGTTTTGAAACGCTTCTGAAAATCACACTGGGCCACCTGATTGGTGCACCCAGATTTTTCTTTCTCTTGTTCCTGTATAGATCTGTCTCTTTCTAATAAACGAATGAAATTTTGCACTATGATCGCACGTTCTGAAACGATTCCTAAATGTGGCTATTTGAGAATACGTCAGATGGGATTCCGTTCGCCAAATGTCATTTCATTGGTAAATTTTCTAACTACGACTTGATTTCGCTTGGGAAGGAATTATCCTAAAGCACGTCAGTTTTTCTGCGACCTAGGTGTTATATTTAAAAATATAAATTATGTTTAATTATATTGTTTAACCAAAGGCAAAGGCAAAAAATTGTATGACATTTATTTGGTAGAGGTAAAAATTACAGAACCGAATTTAATTATCATTGCTTTGTTGTCAGTAAGCCTTTCAAGTATCACCGAACCGAATTCGATTCCTTGCTTTGTTGTATTAGTAGGCCTTTCAGAAACGACCGAACCGAATTCCATTTTCTTTTCTTTGTTTTATTTTTTAGACTTTGAGATGATAAGCTACTTTTAATCCTTGGAAATTCGGTCGGGACAAACAGTTTACTGGAGACGAGAGAAGAACAAATAACTAGCAAAAATATAATTTAGAATTTATTTTAACCAGTGTTAACTAATCATTGAAAATGGTGAGGCCATTTTGTTCAATAATCTTCCCATTGCAAGCAAAAGAAAACAATTAATTGGAGTCAGGAAATAATAAACAACAAAGGGATTTTAAGGGATACTCCAATTTCTGTATTTGAAAGGGCTTCATCTAAAGCCCTTCTGTCGTCTGTTTTATCTTATCTTGCAAATTGCGTCATCAAACATAAATATAATCTAACCCAAGATGATTTGAGATATGTACTGTAGGATTTTTTTTAGGAAGTAATATTTCTAGTGATGTGATTTAAAGTAAAGATGACGGAGCGGAGCGAAGAGGAGCGTGTTAGTTTGCTTGTGATCATAAATCTGGAGAGCTGAGCGAAACGGAGTGAGACGACCCCTCTAGTTTCAACAGAAATATGATATGCCTGGGCGGGTCTGATATGCCGAATTCAATGATTTGCCGACAACATACATATACTGTGACTTTAATTTATGCAGCTAAATTCTTACTGAAGACTCGTTAAGTGCTCAGTAACAGGGTTCGATGACCCTTTTTGTGAAATTCGTAAATTATTCTTTTCGTATTCCTTACAAACCCATCAAGCCCAGCCCCGAGTCAATTACTACGGAATGTCAAGATTTTATTTTGCGAAATTAGCAAAAAGTGTTAACGATCCCTGTTACTGATCACTTACCGAGCCTCCAGTATGAGTTTGGCTGTATAAATAATAGTCACCTTATATAAATGTATAGGCTACGGGTAAAGTCCGAAGTCGGGCAAAGGCCGAAAAAAGTCAAAAATAAGTGCGACGACGAGCGAAGAGAGGAGGAGCATATTAGGTTTACAGGTTTACATGTCAATAAACATTGGGCACCAAGCGAAGCGGAGCGGAGCGAGGCGACCCCCAAAATTTTGTATAACATTACCTGGGTAAACCTAGGTTTACCCTATCTTTTAGTATTACCCGTAGCATATATAAGGCGAGATTAACTTTTATAGCAAAATTCATACTTTTTGTTTATGTCTTTTTATTTCGTTTTAAATTGAAATGTTGATTTCCTATAATAAATTGACTCAGGGCTAGGCTTGCGTTTTTAGGAAACATATAAAAATAATTTACTAATTTCACAAAAGTGAAAGTCCTTAGTATGAATTTGGCTTTATAAATTATTGTCACCTTGTATAAAAAGTGACTTTGTTTGATTTAGGCAAATTCATACTGTTGACTCGATAAGTGGCCAGGACCAAGATTCAATGAACCTAGTTTAAGAACAACCCCGAGGCAATTAATATAGGAACACTGAATTTAATTTTGTGATGTTTAGAGAAAGGGTCATTGAACCTTGTAGTACTGCTCACTTACGAAGTCTCGAGTATAAATTTGGATGTATCAACCAAAGTCACCTTATCAGCCACAAGCATATTTCATGTTTGGATAGAAAAGCCTGGTTAAATAACATAGTATTTGCTCAAACTCCCATACTAGCGCAGTTCGCAGTCCGTATTTATTAGTATTTGCCTAAATTTTTTATTTGTGTAACAGAAAGTTAGTTTATAGGTAGACGGTTGATGAAAAACCTTGCAATTATAAGAGTAGTAACATACACTAGTGAAATTGTAACACAACGGCTTTAAACATCAGCATCAGCATCGCCGTTTCACTTGGGTTTTCATGTTCTGACGGAATCGTTTGATTTTTTTAAATTTACTATGGTCTTACACGTGGCTATTACCGCGCTTCAAAAGCGTCAATAAGTCCTAAAATGAAGCGCAATTCTACAGAAACTGGTAGAGTGTCATCAGAGAGCTTAGTGCGAGTTGCCTATCGAGTAACTTTACTACCGCGTGAATCGAGTTAAACCGTGTCTTCAGCGCGTGCTTTGTCCTACATACGAAACAAAAACGTGTACACAAAACATTGTCTCGTTACACATTTTTGCTGATAAGCATGCAAGAGACATGGCTTTTCAACCAAAATATGTAGCAAAACAATATTCTGTGTAGACGTTATGTTTAGGACAAAACACGCACTGGAGACCCGGCTTAACTCGATTCACGCGGTAGTAAAGTTATTCGATAGGCGACTCCCACTTAGCTCTGGCGAGGCATTAATCAGTCTTTTCAAGCACTTAGTAAAATTTACGAAAGTAGGAAACGTACAAATGACTGATGTAACCACTCCCAGGTTCGGCTACCACACGGCTACCAAATCCGCGAATTGACAATGATATCAGAAATCCATTAAATAAAATTTTAAATTCATTAAATAAAATAATATAGGTATATACTTTAGACAAAGCATGTATATGTCACAGTTAAAACTCGTTTGCTACACAAAAATCGAGGTGAGGAGGAGCGGTTAGGTTGACATGTTAATACGTTTAGGAGCCGAGAGAAGCGGATCGAAGCGAGGCGACCCCCGAAGTTTTGTATGGCACTAAATAGTTAAAACTAGTTCTAACTAATTTCGGGTTTTTACTGTAACATATATAATTCTATCATTAATTTCTATGATAAAAGTTAATGTCACAATTTGTCAATATGAATGAATGAATGAATTGCACCTATCCCAGCGTGGCTTGACCAGACTCGATTAATCGAATTAACCCAAAGATTCACACTAGCCCCTAAAGTCCCATGTTCTATGTGACTACAGAAACCATTGCATATCAAAGAGTAGACCATTGTAATGGTAGGGAAGACGCGCCCTTAGGATCTGGAATGGATTAGAAAGCGTACTGGAAATGCATCCTAAAGTACGCATTGGATAAGGTCATAAATCATAATATTCATAATAAAATACAATTAAACAAAGAAATAAGTGAATTAAACGAACATTTTTCACGCATGTCTTCAGTGCAAATAAAATTTTCTACTTGAGTACCCTTTTACATACCAATAAGTTCAATCAGCCTAGAAGCTACTAAATTATGTAGCAGTTGGACAAAATTCCATTGCCACGATCAATCGAAAACAAAACCATTTAGCCGAAACAAACAACTACATTACCTGATATCTATCCAAAGCTATAGCAGTGATTGATATCGTCGACACGAAGATCGATATAGCCTGTATCGCACCGCATGCCTTGCAAAGACTTGGCCAATCAGGGAGTGGCCAGTGCTTGGTCAAGAGTTCCATGAGTGTGAGTGGTGTTCCTATGCAGCAAACGAGGGCATCGGAGACCGCCAAGTTGACGATGAACATGTTCCTTGCTGTCCTCATCACCGGCTTTCTGACAACCTGGAACAATTATATTTACTTGGGTTAGTACTTGATCGCTACATTAAAATCGACCACTTTGGCAATCCAAGGTTACAGTAGGATCTTGACTTCAAATGTGTAATTTCTAGGAACACGTTTATCTCTATATTATTACGAGCTAGTATACAGCATGACTTTAAATACATCTCAATAGTATTAGTGTACATTTATACACATTAATTAATGATAATCGTAACAGACCAATTAGAAAATGGTTCAACTAAAATAATATAAAACGGCTAAAACTAGAACTTCATACATATTGTTACACTGAGAGTCATACAGCGTTAAATCTGCGCAATATTAGACTGCTATTGCACAAAACACACTCCGCATCTACCGCACTAGCCCACCTCTTTTTGGGTAACCATAGTTTCTTTAAATTTCATTATTTTAAATTAATCCATCCATCCTTTCAGTCTGGATCCTCGACTGCTGGACATAAGCCTTTTCAGGATTTAGCCACTCTTAGAAGTTCTCCTAGAAAATATGCCCATACTCACAGACGCTGGGCAGGTGGTTGGTGAGCGCATTGACAATCTTGCACCAGTGACGCCACTGCCCGTCATCAAGTTTGTTTTATATAAGCTAATTGGGGATATATCTATCAATCATCTACTGCCATCAATCTGTCCCAGGTATGGTGGGTCACCTGGTTATGCCTGTTTAAGAGCTGTCCTTTACTCTCCCCCTAATAACTTCGGGAGTGTTTGTGAGTAAGCTATCGAACGTAGCATCAGCTCTACCGCCTTAAACCAATCAATGAAATGAAATGTATTTCATTATTAGAAACTCAGAAATTCTTCTTTATGATCTACCAGCTTTTGCCCGCGGCCCCGTCCGCTTTTTATTCGGTTTAACGACATGCTTTTTTCCGGGATAAAAAGTAGCTTATGTGTTAAGTTAGGGTATAAGCTATATCCATTCTCAATTTCATCCAAATCCGTTTTGCCGTTTCAGCGTGAAAGAGTAACAAACTTACACACAAACACACACACACCCTCTCACACACACACACACACACACACACACACACACACAAACTTTCGCATTTATAATATTAGTGTGATTAAATTATTGGGGTTAGGTTAAACGTCATTCTGTGGACATATTAACCTGTATACAGGTGAAGTTTTAATAAAAACACTTTAGATCAAAAAGTTCATTTCCGAAAATTATTCACTTACTTGTCTTCCCCTATTTCACAATTTAATAAATGGGTAATACTTATATGTTTGGAGCGTTACAATATTGAATAATTTTGCATAAAAATTTTAGTGTTTGCTTATACTTTTTTTTATTAATGTACAATTTACATAAAATACATGAAACATGATATAAAAATGTTTAAAGCGTGAAAAGGCGGTACTTATTGCTAGTAACAATATATTCGAGGCAAACTTTAAATGAAAGAGAAGATAAGAAAAAACACAGAGGGAAGCGTGTTAATGTAAAGAGAAAAAAATATACAGGTGAACGAAACGAATGCTCCCTGGAGGGAAAGTACCGTAAACATTAAAGATAGCAAATTTTACTCAAAGAAACCTATGTTTTATTTTTAAAGTTATGGAAAATTGCACTCAAAGAATTAAAAAAAAATCACCTGCATGAACCGGGAATCGAACTGGACAAATGTTTAAAAAAACATTCTGTATTTTTATGGTTTTAGGGTAAAGCATTAGTACTTTATTTTTCCAAGTAACATAGTTAATATCGTAAATTAAAGGAAAACCATGAAATTTAACATTTAAATAACAAAATTAGTATCCAAAGATTCAATATTGTTAGAAGTACGGAAAAGACGCAGGAAAAAAGGACGTAATTTTTCAAAACTCTTTGAATGCAGTTTTTCTTTATGTACAATAGGCATGATGACAAAAAAAAATAGTCCGTCAGTTAGATTATCAGAAAATATTGGACACGTATTTTTTCTTTTTTCAATTAAACAAACAATTATGAAGATATAGCCCCCTGAAGTTCCGCGTGACGTCACATCTAGGTACAATTTTACTTAGAAGTGACGTCATTTCCCCCCGCTCCCAAACTTTGACGTGCTTTATCTCTGTCATTTTTTGTTTGATTGACAAAAGAAAAAATACGTGCCCAATATTTTTTGATAATCTAAATGACGGACTAAATAGAATAATATTTGTTTACCCTGTCTACAAGCCTATTTGCTATCTTCAATATTCAGGGCACTTTCCCTCCAGGGGGCATTCGTTTGGTTCAACCTGTATAATGAAAGAAATATAATACAATAGTAAATTACATAGTTAAGGGATACGTAACGCTATGCTAAACTACATATTCATAAAAATACATGAACAATTTTAAGAATAAGTAAACGCTATGAGTAGATAAATTTGCACAGAATTTTGTATGAAATATTAATATGAGTAGATGGTAGATGAGTTAAGGCTGTAGTTCACTATGTCGAGTAACAAAAAGTCGGAGTAATAACCAGTTTTATGTTGAGTGTACATACGTTTTCTTACTGTCTCAATCAGAAAATGAACAAAATGGGTAAATGGGTGTAGAAGCATAGTTAATAATAGTTAAGAAAAGAGAGACGATATGAGTATTTCTATATCAGTTAATAGAGGGAGCCATTTTAGCTGTGGGAAATTCTGAGACATATTTATGAAGATCCGAAGATGTAATGTCCACCAAGTTCTGAAGGCACTAAAGCTCGTTAACAATATCTTTAGTGAGGTCGAGGAAGGAAGAGTCAGTATGTAGAAGGACTGTGCTAACATTATTTAGGTTTGAATTTGTGTCACTAATATTCACTTGGGAGGTATACTTGAACTCCGAAATTCAATAGCTTGAGATTCACTAGTATTTACAGGTAGTCCAAAAGCCTTTGCCCACTCAAATAATATTAGTATATACAAATACAAATATTTTTATTTAAATATAAGTAGGTACACAACAATGGGTACAAATTTGTACATAAGCTACAAACAAGTTTATTAGAGGTAAGTATTACCTACCAAAATCATGAGATGAAGCTATTTCCTATCTAAGTTTTTATGCTTGTATGTAAGGAATAACAGCCTCTTTCCCCTTTCGGAGAGTGTGACTAAGAGAACATGGGTAAATAAATTTACATGCAGCATTCGCTGCTAATATATGTACGTTGACATTGAATTCTTATATATAAAAATTGGATGCCCTACTTATTTCATTTATATTTTTGTAATCATCGACTCACGCACACCCAACGAAATTTTGGCATTACAGTTTATAAAAGCAGATGTAGAGCAAGGCAGGAATGTAGGGTTACCTTTATCGACAATCGTTAGATCGTTCATTGAAGTTCGATTTCATTTTACGACGGTTTATATGGCCTGTTCTGGAATGGTTTTGTGAGCTCAACGACCTTTCAAGTTCCTTCCTAAAATGAGGTAAAACGTATACATAATATTATTTACTTACATACTGAGGTTTTTGAACAGCTTCTTATTGATCTTTATAAGAAATATGTCACGCCCATTTAGATACCTATTAAAGAAACTAGACGCTCAGTTTTGAATAAATTCAATGCTTTTCTATAACAAAAATTTACGGTTACCGATACGGCACGATTTAATACGTTTTTGGAAGTTTCAATTCAAGTCACATGTATTTTTAGGGTTCCGTAGTCCGACAAGGAACCCAGTTTCGCCATGTCCGTCCATCCGTCCGTCCGTCTGTCCATGGCTGAGCTCAGAGACTATTAGTACTAGAAAGCTGTACTTGGCATGAGTATACATATTAATCACGCCGACAATACGGTAGAATACAATCACGAAAAAAAAATTTTTAGCGGTATTCACGTAATTTGGGGATGAATATTTTTTTTCTCGTCTATCCCATAGTGTGGGGTATCATTAGATAGGTCGTTCAAAACATTGTGGAGGTGTAAAAACCATTTTTTGATTTAAGGATCCGTTGGCAAAATATTAAGCTTTAAAGTGCTAATTTTTGTTAGAGTCAAGGAGTTTCCTCGTGGCCAAACTGGTTTGGCAAAATAGTTTGGCCAGGAGGAAATTGCTAAGTGTCCCCCCCTGCTGGCTAAACGGTTGCCTATAGATATGTAAAGGTACAAGTCACGCCAAACTTTCAATCCCCTGTAAACACGACAATGTATGGGCCATTCTTCTAAATATATGGGACTAAAAGTATGGCGCGATCAGTATTGGTAGACCAACTTATAAAATGTACCGGATAACTACGGAACCATACACTGCGCATGTGCCGACACGCACTTGGCCGGTTTTTTATTAACTTTATGACAAGTCAGTCTTTGGAACGAATTGCACTGATGTCTTTTAATGAGACAGGAGCTGTTGACCTCAATTAATTAAGAAAAGAAAACTGAATCGAATATCAAACATCGTGTTTTGTGTTTTAGGCTCATTATAATAGAGATTAAATTTCTTATTGAATTCGAAACTAAAGCATAGGAATCAGCAATATGTTCTTAGAATAAAAATATTAAGATATCTATGTTACGAATAGATTCAAATGAAATTTGGCAACCATACAAGTTGTAATAAACAATACAATACAATACAATTATTTATTTTTAAATTAAAATTTACAAGTCATAAAAATACAATATTAAAGTAATACCTAGGGTAGGTATATTATTATAGTCCATAAAATTCAAATTCAAGTTCAAGTAAATAATGTGATTAAAATATACTCATATCTACTTTAAATAGATTTAAGAGTCGAAATAATAATTTCAATTATTTACAATGTTAATTTTCATGTTACATATGAACAATATTCGTTCATAAGACTTAACTATTGTTATCAAGATGGGTCAGCGCAACACTTGCAAAAAACTCGTCAGTTGTGTAACAAGCCATACCGACCAACAAGGTCTTCAACTTCCGTATAAATACAGATTCACTTGGAGCAGTTTAAATATTAGCTGAAAGGGCGTTATACACCTTCGGCACCAGTACACTGAGAGACTTGTTAGACTTGGAGAGTTTCCTCGCGGGAACATACAGCTGGTGGCGCCGTCTAGTGTTCATATTGAGTTTATCGCCATTAGTACGATACTGCTGTATGTTTCGTCTTGCATATTTCGCAATTTCCAGTATGTATAGACACGGGAGGGTGAGTATTTTGTGAGTTATAAATAAATAAATCTTTAGCATGGTGAACGTTACAACTGGTTATTTTACTCTGTGCTACAATGCGTATAAAAATTTGACTTGCCGGTGATTCTTAGGGTTCCGCGTCCAAAGGGCAAGACGGAGCCCTACTTCTGTCTAACCATCTGTCCGTCCGTATGTCACGGGTCTCTAGCTTACAGACAGAATGAGGTACAGGTCTGAAATTTGAAAATGTTGTGTAGAATGTTGACACAAAACCGCATATAAAATAAAAAAAAAAAAAAAAATTAAAATGTTTTTCAATGCATTTACGGTGAGACTTTGGTAACCTCTTATAATTTTAATCCTCGTATTTCAATACCTTAAAGGTATTGAAACCAATATCTTGCCTTTTATTGCGATATTGATCTAGCTACTAGAAGTTTCATAGAAAAATTGTATTTATTTTTCCTCACAATGCAGTAAATTAAATGTTTGATGGACATTAAAATTGTTTAAATGTGTATATTTTCTGTCCTTTTGTTTGATTGTATCTATTTAGGAACTAATTATAGAAATATTGAGACCAAAAGTTATGTCCGACTGTCTGAGTTTAAGATTTACTTTTATCCCCAGGTCATATTAACAGATTTAAAAAAAAACTCGCTAAGCGTTACTTAAGTAACAGATGTTTCAATCATAGCACTGCATTTCATCGCAATAAAGCCTGGCCTCTCAATGTTCGAGATCTAGGTTCGGTCCCCAGCTGGGCATGCACCAATGAGTTTTTCGGAATTAATGTGCAAAGTAAGTATTTAATACTTACCACTTGCTGAACGGTGAAGGAAAACATCGTGAGGAAACTTGCATGCCCTAAAAAGTGTGTATTTGTGCCCGAAATACCGCGATTAAGGCTCGCCACCCGTCACGTTGGGACTTAATAATCGTCAGTGAAATGCGGGTATACCGAGTATGGACTGTGATTTTCAAGAAGTTCAGTACATTTGGCCGAGTTATAATGGTGAAGAACTAGGAGTTTTGGGTCTAAAACAACAGCTAGCTAGCTCTTCTAGCTCTATTTTGGGTCTAGATTCCCTATAGATGAATCCCCTCGATTATTTCCATCTGACGCAGCAAATACGAGCAACGGCCTGAAACCCCTGTTTAACTCACAACGTTCATATAAAAACATTATACACAATTACAATATAAAACATAACCATATTTACGCAAACCATCCGTGTCAGTGTGCATATCTAGCTCAAGTGTCGGTTTATAATGAAAAACGAACGTGTTGCTGGACGCAATTTTTACCCAGAAGCTGCTGCCGCTATCCGAAGCTAAGTTGCATGAACTTTTCTCACAATAAATTCTGAATTTACGTATTTCCGTTTTATTACGACATCCGGATCATAATTCTATTTCTCTGTTTACTTTAACCGTTTTAAAACACAACGTCCATACGTCGACCAAAAATTATACTAAACGATCACACTGATTAAATCATAGTCAAATTATTAATTATGTACATTGAAAACATAAATTAAGTACTATTCTCCAAGTAGAAGAGGAAAAATGATTTCTCATTCTGTTTGCAATAATTGTATCTCGTATTACAGGGTTGTGCTGTAGGTGTTGAGCAATGATGATAAAATAACACAAAGCACAATTGAAATATATGTTACGATAAGCATATTTACATTCATTTTTATACAAATAGTTTTCATACCTTTACACCACAAACTGAGCAGCGACCAACCTAAAACAACGAAAACGTTGTTTTATATTTTTTAATGGAAGCAAACAAAGAATGATGTAGGCCACCCTCAAAGAACCATCTGGATTCCTCCAGAAATAAATAAGCTTTTATGAATAAAGTAGCAAAATAAACAATTTGATTTTCGGCGTTGAAACCCTCCAGCTGTGGGGGCCGGGAACACGGTAGCTATACAAGGAGTTGTCGTCGCGATTGATCGTCAACGTTTCCGGTAGAGACTCCTGGGCTGGCACATACCTCGGCCTAGCAATTCAACGAAGAAACGCTGCTAGTGTCTTCGGCACTCTTTCACGAGACAACAGCGATTTTGGCTCAATTTTTTATCTTATTAATTATTTAAATTACTAAATACTTTTTGTTTTAGTTTTTTTATGTAGGTATGTTTTTTTTTAGTATATGTTTCTTATTTATAGTTGTGTACCTGTTTATTTATTGTTCAGATTTCCAGAATTCTAAAACTAGCTGACTAATCGTGAGGCAATAAAATAAAAAAAATATAAAAGACTCTCACTCTTTTAAAAAAAAAACAATTTTCGTACTGTGTAAAATCGTTCACTGATCAAATTCCAAAAGAAGAAAATAAGTTTTACTCAAATTTTTTTTTTCTTTTCCCAGTACAAAGTGGTTCAATCAGCTGACTAAATATATCTATGGAAAGGTAAAAAGTACGCGCTAAAAATTCATTTTTTCGGTGCAATGTGGTCTATTATGGATACTCCATCATCTGTTGATTTTTTTTCGCTTTGAATTGTAGGACCTTACATATTTTGTAAATGTTGACAACATAATATTTCATTCATATTCATTATTTAATTTTAGTTCATAGAAACTAATAATGAGAGGACCAAAAAATGTATTAAAAATGTTAAGTTTTCGTAGGCTGACCTCGAATATACCTTGTAAAACGAAACTGTCCTCTTATCTGTCGACGGAATCCGGAGTTAACAAAATTGCCATGTTGCTTTCATTATTTACTATTAGTTCATAGAAACTAATAATAAGAGGACCAAAAAATGTATTAAAAATGTTAAGTTTTCGTAGGTTCAGCCTTGAATATACCTTGTAAAACGAAACTGTCCTCTTATCTGTCGACGGAATCCGGAGTTAAAAAAATCGCCATGTTGCTCGTAAATGGGACAAATTAGTGAAGCTACAGATTTACTAAACGAAGGTGAAATTCGCAAAACAGAACTTTCTACACACGGTTCTTATTTAACACTTAATAGTGTTATTTATAAATGTTATATACCATACATACATACCTATACTCACGCCTGTCTTCCAGAGAGGTAGACAGAGACTACAGATTTCCATCTGCTACGATTCTGATACACCTCTTCTATACAAGCTCATCTATTCCGGGTACTTTTTACTTTGCCCTTCTTCTGTATGTCGCCTACTTGGTTGGCATACGTCTAATTTCATTCTTCCATTCATCCTCCAATTTTAAATAAGTCCCTTGTAAACAGCTGCGACAGCAACGGGAATATGAAAGTTTGTTCATGTTTGTAGTTTAATTATAACTACTAATTTAGGCGTCCGCTCTTCGAGTGTAACCGCCACGCCGGAAGCTCCGGCGGCTATCCGAGTCTGCCGTTATAGATAACTTGCTCACCGCAGGTGTCCCTGAAACGGTTTGCCTTTTTCTTTGATGTTTTTCAACAATACAACAGATGGGTCGCCTGCCGCCTCCCTCCACACCGTTTTGAATCCGAAGTTTCGAAATTAATAGCAGTGAGGGTCAAGGAAATATTTTTTGTGTTTTTATAACTGAATGACAGTTAAAATTCAAATTGTTCCAAAACAATTTGTGGTTTTTATGTACAAAATTTAATGCAAAAAATTCTGAAATAACGTTATAAATTATATTGATATAACCAATTATGACATATGTATTTCGTTTAAATAATCTAAAAGCTGAAAATAACTTTTTACCGTTATTATTGTCCACAGAGATGTGTTATTGCCATATCCTGCAAAATTCTATACATGATTTTTAGGGTTCCGTAGTCCGACAAGGAACTCTTATAATCGCCATGTCCATCTGTCCGTCTGTCCGCGGCTTAGCGCAGAGACTATTAGTACTAGAAAAGTGTAATTTGGCATGGATATAAATATTAATCACGTCGACAAAATAGTAAAATAAAATCTTGAAAAAAAGCTCATACAAGTAAATTGGGGATGAATTTTTTTTTCTCGTCTATCCCAAAGTGTGAGGTATCGTTAGAGAGGCCGCTTAAAAACATTGTGTGTGTGTGAAAACCATTTTTCGATTTAGGAATCCGTTGGTGAAAATGCCTACGCATTTGTTTTAATGTGGCTAATACATATACAAGACCCTTTTCTCCGATTTTTGGTGTTGGATCTATAGCACTATTTTATTGTTACAGACATATGGCACCCGAAATATATCTTGAGCTTTTTTATGTCATGAATATTTTTTTTAAATTACATGCATAAAATGTATACTCGTAAAATTAAAACAAGATGCAAAAAAGAGCAACTATAGGTATATTTTTACACTATCTTTAGTACTGACTATTCATTCTCTACCGAACAATACTTCAAAATTATAAAAAATACAAAACACAGCATATCAGATATGTAAGAGAAGACAATAGAGCTTCTAGATATTTAATTCCGGGAACGCCAGCAATAGCACAGTTTCATTCACTACGGGATAGGGTACAATCCCCTGGAAAACAATGCAGTTGAATAAAAAATACAAAAGCACTGAAATTTTAAGACATACAATCATTTATTAAGTGTGGGTTATATTATCCATCCATCCATCAGCCCGTGTTCGTCCACTGCTGGACATAGGCCATTCCCAAATTTCACCACTCATTTCGGTCCTCCGTCCTCCTCATCCAGCCGCCCCCCGCAACATCCTTCAGGTCGTCGGTCCAGCGAGCACGAGGTCGGCCTACGTTACGCTTTGATGTACGTGGTCTCCATTCTAAAACCTTTCGGCCCCGACGGCCATCATGTCGGGACAAATATGGCCTACCCACTATGTTGGTTAGTTTTGATCTCCGGCCCTATCTCCTCATTTTGGATTCTATCCATCAGAGATATCCAAGGCATAGCCCGCTCCATAGCTCGCTGAGCGACCTTAAATCGGTGGATCAGGCCCTTTGTAAGAGAACACGTCTCAGCGCCATACGTCATCACAGGAAGGACGCACTGGTTGTACATCTTAGCCTTTAAGCACTGCGGTATTGACGACGTAAATATGTGTTCTTCTTTCCCAATGCTGCCCAACCCAAGCATATTCTTCTGTCGGCCTCGGCGTCGAAGTTGTTTTTATCCAGCTGTATAACTTGACCCAGATAAACATATTTTTGAACAACTTCGATGCTGACATTGTCGACGGTTAGTGGCCCTTAGATGGCGTGACAATTGGACATGACCTTAGTCTGCAGAATCAGTAAGTTGAAGTGGCAGTGGGCAGGCCATATTTGTCGCCGACATGATGGCCGTTGGGGCCGAAAGACTCTATAATGGAGACCACGTACAGCAAAGCACAGTGTAGGCCGACCTCATGCCCGCTGGACCGACGACCTGAAGGACGTTGCGGGGGGCAGCTGGATGAGGAGGACGGAGGACCGATATGATTGGCAAAATTTACGAGCACGAGCTGATAGATGAAACTTCAACAAAAACTAAATAGCAAAACCATGAAAATCAAAAAAAGCTTTTCATATTCAAAATAATTTTATCATAATATGTAGATGGGATGACCAGTTTCAGCATTCTTTAACGAATAATGACGATTCTAAAAAAAATCGCAGTGGATCTATTTTGAACTCAGGCTACCGTGCTTGGTTCTTATCAAAGTGCTTACTCTATCCAGCATTGTTTGCCTGTTGTTACTCAGTCACGAAATGTTACTGACAATGCTCTCCTAGTCCACAATTACGACCTACCTATTCGTACCCTCTACTACTCATGAAAATATCAACTTAATAGTTGGAATAAAACATTGTAATTTTACCATAATAGATTTTAATTTTACTTACAAATTAATAATTTTTCGTGGAAGTCAAGGTTTTCAAGCGCAATAATAGTGATTACGCAATCTACGGCATGCAACGGAAACTTGGAAGTATTAGATAAGCATCTGGTGCTGATTCTAAAGCAGTTTACGATAAAGGTTGGCATGATGTTGGCATAAATAATACCCAGAAAACACGCGAAGGACAAAATTGGACAGGTCTTTTCATAACATACAATTCATATTATAAGAACCATAATATCACGACGTAGGTATATCCATAGAGGGCGCCAGTGGTGTTTCCGAATATGGACTGTGCCTAGAATAATTAATACTGTAACAATCTGTTTTCACTGATCAGTTGTTGGTCCTAACTTGGTAGAGGATGAGCCTATACTGTGTTTTCCTTCATCATTCAGCAAGTTCATACAAAAATTATTCACGTAAATTCAAATAGATCTCATATTCGACCCTGATTTCAAGATTGAGAGTGTTAGATAGTGTTAAAATGGACTTTTTGTTTCAATTTTCTTGTACGTGGCCGAGAAAATGTGTCTTCTTGGGAAGAACCCGATTTTTTGTACAGGACTACATAGTATAGGTATATGTCGTAGATAGGTGGTAAAATCAGCAGTTTTACAAAATCCCTAGTTGTTTTACAAAACAAACCAAATTGTATAAACATTTTGCGTTATTCAATGCGGCATTGCAATTCAATGGTTTTGTAAAACAATTAAGCAGTTTTGTAAAATAGCGTGAAATTAAACGCAGGATTGTAAATTTAGTAAATTTTGTCGCCTCGCTCTGCTCCGTGTTATGGTTAGGTGGTAGAGCTAATGCCGGGCTCGACTGTGGAGGTATCGCCATCTTACTCGGAAATCCTCCCAAGGTTATTCGGGGGAGAGTAAGAGAACAGCTCTTGGGTAAAAAAACCAGGCGGCCCACCACTGCCTGGGACCGATGGATGGTGGTATATATCCATCCCCAATTACCGGGCCTTATATAAATCAAACTGGTGACGGGCAGCGGTGTCACTGGTGCAAAGGTTTCGGCACCGCGCTCACCAACCCACCTGCACAGCGTGTGTGAGTATGGGCATTTCTTCCAGGAGGACTGCCAAGAGTGGTGAAATCCTGGAAAGGCCTATGTTCAGAAAAACCGAAAACTGATTATCTCTGCCTGAATCAGCTTGGCATTTTATAAATTTCCTAGGACGTGTATATAATTCCCAAATAATATACATTTACGGTAACATCTGTTAACTATTATTGGGTACATCATCATCACTTTTTAAGCAATTCCGTAATTTTTACTATCACAATAAATGTAACTCCACACCTACAAACTTTTTCAAGGGTTTTTCAACTTTAGGTATATATCGATCCGATTATCCTATCCCCGATAATGACGTCTAAGATCGTTTTGAATTTTTAAAACATCTTTTACAATTTCACATACATATTTAATAATAAAATATAAAAGTTTGAAAATACTCATCTTAAACAGTTTTTAGAGTATCCAGTAAAACAAATGTTTACATGCTTACTAAATGATTTGGCCGGGTTTTCCTAGATGGCGTCAGTAGTAAAAACAAAAAACACGAGTGCAAAATATGTCATTTCACGCAAGCTAAACAGGCACGTAATCTATCATATTTTGAGCAGGTGTATTAAAAATATTTTTTCTTAAACGTAAAAGTATTATTTTTAAAAGCATCACAAAAGAAAATAAAAACATTCTTCGAAAAAAATCTATCATCTAAAATATATCTATAGTAGACCACTATCTCCACTATTACTCCACTCCATTATTATAGTGGTGGGTCCAATGGACTCACGCATGCGTATGATGATACTGACCTTAGCAGTAGCGAGCCGTACGTACATGTCTGTGCAACTGTGCTTTGCTTCAGCCTATTGCTGGACGGTATATACGAGTAGAAGCGGGAGGGGCTGCGGCGGCGCCCGGGTAAGTTTTTTTTATACACGTTCAAAGTATGAAGTTGGGTCCAATGGACTCAGGACTACACTGTTAAGGGTTAAATGTTACTAGAGTGTATTACAAAATAGAACAGATCAATTAGAAACAAGTTTCAAGAAACACAAGAATAAAAAATAACCTCGGGCTTTGGTTTAAATCTGCGACCTCTTGCTAGTTCTTCGATCGGCTTTGACCGATAACATACAATGCCAAGATTAAGGAGTGACTTTGAGAAAAAGTTGTTGATTGTGTTCTGACACCTAACCAATATTAAAGAGAGAGATTAATCACCAATTCTCACGCGACTTTAATAAATGGGGTGACTTTTATTTTTACAGCTTAATTTATAATGATACTTTCACAAGTAATAAAATTCATGGACCTTTGGTTTTTAGGGATCCGTACCTAAAGGGTGACCAAAGGGACTTTATTACTAAGACTCCGCTCTCCGTCTGTATGACCGTTTGTCTGTCCGTCTGTAACAAGGCTGTATCTCATGAACCGTGGTAGTTAGACAGTTGAAATTTTCACGGATGATGTATTTCTGTTGCCGCTATTACAACAAATACTAAAAAACAGAATAAAATAAATATTAAAGGGGGCTCCCCTACAACAGACGTGATTTTTTTGCCGTTTTTATAGATAATGGTACGGAAAACTTCGTGCGCGAGTCCGACTTGCACTCGGCCGGTTTTTTCAAGTAAAATGTTTTTTTTTCATACTATTTAAGCTATCTGGAGATAAATGAATGTATTGAATATACATAAATACATATATTTGGAGGCAGAATATTTTGACGAAAACTCCACTGCAAGGTAAGGCTGCATAATTTTATATCGGTTTTCGGTTTAATTTTAGGGCATGTGTATAACATACAACTTTACACATACACACGAGTTGACAATTGCGAGTTGTCTATGGAATATTTTTATAATATTTTAGGCATAGTCCATTGATCTTATTTCTTTGTCAAATTGGAAGTGAAAATGAAAAAAAATTGAGTTATATCTTAAAAACAAGCCCCTATAGAACGTAGCTACAACGGTTTTTTACCAAAAGTGTAGCCGAATGTGTTCTTATTGTCTTAGACAAAATAGAAAACATAGTTGAATATTTATTTCACATCGAAAATGTAATCTAGATTAATTTTACCCAGTAATATGTTTAAAAACTTTCACATTATTGTCAAAATTTTGTTTCTACTGATAGATAGTGCGCAATGAAATCGCTGCGATTGTATTGCCTTCGCAAGTGACTTTGAGCGTGCACGTGATAGCGAAAAGAAATAAAATTACATTTGGTTCCGCCCTTAGCTGAGTTTCTGCGCTCATGAAGACCGCCCTTAACATTGTTTGAATAATACTGTTTATTTGATGGCGTATTATCTTATGTGTATTATCAAAATAAGCAAAGCTTATAGCCATGAGGACACAGAAACTGTTACAGAATTTATGAGGTAAATCATTAATAACTTCATGCTTTCCATTGAAACTACCCGCGTTGTGGTAATCAACAGCACGTGGTGATGATATACATCAAAGCAAAAATATAATTTACAACTGAGTTGAATAGCTATTATAATGAATTTTACTGTTATCTAATCAATAGCTCTTCGTATGACGCACAAACATCCGAATCTAGGACACAACTCAGCACGAATACATAATGCATTTGCGAACCACATTTCATGACATATTTATGACAATACTTACAGAAATAACTACGAGCGCATTCCCAACGGCGCCAATGACTACTAGGATGCCATAGAAAGTAAGTAGCAGAGCCCTGGTCGGATCATCGACCTTTCGGTTCTGTGAAAACTTTTCCAAGAGGATGTTCGGATTTTGAATTCCTCTAGATGCTTCGATGACCCATCTTGCGGACGCATTCAGAGTCAAATTCATACTGGCCTCCACCCTCTGTAACAAAAAATAGAATATTGAATTTTTTGTTTTTTTTATGACATTTAAGCCAATATTCACTGACCGGGACAGGAAGGGAACAAGGATTTATTTCAAGTTGAAACGCAGAATTAGCCTCGCGATCTGGCGAGGCAATGCCGCCAGCCTTTTTGGTACTTTGCCTGATGACGGTAGCGATCTGGCTAGAATATTTCATTCTAATCTCTTGCCTTTGCCCGCGGCTTCACCCACGCTTATTCAATCTTTGCGTCATTTTTGGCTTGGGCGTTATTTTATGAACACCCTTATTTGACAAGCACCACTACGATGTTAATAAAAAAAACCACAACCAAATCCGTTGTGTGGTTCTCGAGTTGTAACGAAACATACAAACAGACATATACAAAAAAAAATTGTAGTTTTGGTTTTAATACAATGCTAATAATAATAACCTATTTCATATGATATTAAAAAAAAAATCAATGTACAGATACACGACTTTCTTACTAATTTATTATTAGTATGGGGCTGCTATTCATGCATCTGCAATAACAAAGTTAAACAGACATAAATAAAGCATTTATTGGTTTTATTGCTTTTCAAAATATTCGCCATGATGATCGATGCACTTTTGCATACGTTGGAACCATTTATGTAGCACTTTTTCCAATCGTCACGGCTCGAAAAACGTTAAACACGTGTTTTTATTCTTCACGGTTGGGAATAAATAGAAGTCGTTGGGGGTCAAGTTGGAGCTATACGGTGGATGACTCGTTATTTCGATCTTTTACCTTTCAAATACCGAGTTGTTTCAGCTGATGTGTGACAGCTGGCATTGTCATGATGAAGAAGGATTCTGCGTTGTCGATTGTTATTTCTTATATCGTCAAAGACTTCTGGCAAACAAATAGTCGTTTACCATTTATAATTAACCGTTTTACGATCCCCTAGTGGCACTGTAGCCACATGTCTATTTATACTAAAAAACAAGCAATCATTTGCTTCAAAGTGCTTTTTGAACGAATGACTTTTGTTGGGTTCGGCTAATCTCGGAACACCTAAACTGTTGATTGTGTTAAGTTTCAGGATCATACACATATTCCCAAGATTCATCACCTATGTAGGTATTATAAACAGCTTTTGACGCACCCTGATTGTACCTTTGTAACATTTTTTTACATCAATCGACACGAGCCCGTTTTTGGTCAATTCTCAAGTTGTGCGGAATCCAACGTGAACAATTTTTTACAGCTAAATGATCGTGTAATATTTTATATACACTAATCGTACTTATGCCCAGAGACACCTCGAACTCGGAATATGTAACACAACGATTTTGCATTATTAGTTCCGGCACAGCATCAATATTTTGAGTTACAACAACCGATTTAGGGCGCCCTTCTTTAAATTCATCCGTGAGCCTACGATTACACTAACTAAACCAGTAATGTAGTAATACAGTAGATTTCGATGGTGCTTCGTCCCCCAAAGTCGATGTGCGTTGATCGATGCACTGTTTTTGAGTTAGCCCTCGCCAAAAATCGTAAAAAATCATAGCACGAAAATTTTCACCAGTTAAATCCTTGGTGGTAGATGACACGCAATTTTCAAAATAACACCACAAAGGAAAAACAAATTATAGCTACATGAAACAAATTGTATTCTTCAGCCAAAGATTTTCATTTTTAAATGTTCCTAATAATTACTTTTTTGATTTTGTTTTGTAACTGGCCAGGCGTTCCGGATACATAAATAGCAGCTTGTGTATAGACAATTACATCCCATGGATTAAATAAATAGGTGTTCAAATGCTATTTAATTTATTTGTATATAAGGTCCTATAATAATAAGTGAAAATAATTCAAGGGTAGATGAATGTATCGTTTACTGATCGAATTCCAGAATAAGAAAACATTTTTTGCTCAAATAATTTTTTCACTGCCCAGTACAAAGTGGTTCAATCAGCTGACTGAATTTCCATAGAAAGGTAAAAAAACTTACGCGAAAAGACATTTTTTTTCGGTGGTAGTGGTCTATTATGGATACTTTATCATCTGTTGAATTTTTTTACTTTGAATTGTAGGACCTTATATACTATTTTATCGTTAGCTATTTTTTGTTATTGATTTTAGTCATTATATAAATTGGGTGGTCCCATACCTTAGTATTATTATTTAATACAAGTTGATGAAAATCACGATTGAGGCAAAAAATTTGCTGCTTCTGATATTTGTTAACGAATATCAAATGTAGACAAAGGAAAGATGTTTAAATCTGTTGTTCTACTTTTTTTGAGACGAATCCTGTAAATATTTCAGCCTTGCTCGCATCCAGTTTTGCGTTGGTAAATTAAGGTCTTCTCAGTGGTATTATACTAAAATTATATAAATAAAATATAATTGTTATTTTTCTCAATTTAAAAATTATACTTGTCTTTTATCGCCTCTGTGGCCTAGTGAACTAGTAACTAAACACAGATCCACCTTTTTAGAATTTTATGGTCTTTTAGTGAAAATACTTTGAAGATCTACGGAAACACCAAATAGAAAACAAAATATCGGGCCACGTCTTCCGGCTCCGCATCAATTTGATTCAAAGTTTTACAAAATATTGGTATGCTTCATAAAGTTTGGTGAGTCACCATACCTAATCTTCTAACCTAACTTACCGGCTCACTTTTGCACTCAATTTGATAAACAGTTAGTATTTTTAATAATGTAATCCATTTTTGAAGTTAAGATCGGATGAAAGATAAATGTGTGTATGATTTATAAATGTTCATAATTTAGTTCATACCTCTAGCTCCTAAAATGTGAGGAGAAATGCTTTAACAATACATACTATTAAAATAAATAAATATAGACATTTTCTATTCTACTTGTGAATCTAAATAATTGTTTCTTTTATTTCAGGCCGTGGTTCAAAGAAAAGGTATTTGTATTTATTAAGTTAAAATTACAAGATTTGAAAATTACTTGTCACGTTATAATCACAGAAAAAATATATATGTATTAGATCGAAGTATAAAGCGAGAAAATTTCCAAATACGAGTATTAAAATAAATCGAATAAGACAGATAATTTTAGAGATAGCAGCTGCAAAAGCCAGACATAAAGAACATCAATTAATTTTAATTATTTTGGATCCTTTGTACGCACGACAAAAGATTTTCGGGTGAAATTTTGTGGAATAAAACCAAATATATTTTCGAAGTTCTGTCATATTATGTTTCGTTAGATAAAAGGACAAGGAATAATTAAAACCTGATAAAGATGAAAAATCCCAAAGGCTCTAGAATGGAGACTACGTACAGCAAAGCGTAGTGTAGGCCGACCTCGTGCCCGCTGGACCGACGACGACCTGAAGGACGTTGCGGGGGGCGGCTGGATGAGGAGTACGGAGGACCGACATGAGTGGCGAAATTTGGGAAAGGCCTATGTCCAGCAGTGGACGAACACGGGCTGATGGATGTTGGATGGAAAGATGAAAAAAAACAATAAATTTCATAAAAGTTTTTATAGCACACCGTGCGTAAAATTACCACTTTTACGCACGCTGCGCTTGCGTAAAGTCGGCATTTTCTGCACTTTTGCTATAAAATATTATACGAAACTCGTGCGAGAAACTTTTTCTCGACTCGTGTGATTGCAGCACTCACCTTCGGCTCGTGCCGCAAACTCAAACTCGTCAGAAAACGTTTCATCGCTCTCGTATCGTAATGTACTATTTTGCACATCAGTTTATAAATGCTCCATATATTTAAGTTAGAAAGATATTTTTTTTGTACTCTATCGTGATACCAGTTTACTTCATGTATTAGACAGAAAACACGCCAATAAAATAAATTGCAGATTTATTGGGTAAAAATCACTTCAGTTTATTTCCATAAAAGTCGTCGCTTAAAATAAAAGCGTATTATCTAATAATAATTTTAAGAAACACAACATAATAGATTTTTATTTTTCATTTTAATAATTTTGTATAAAATTTTTTTTTGCAAATATTGTGTATTTGGAAATGTTGTTGATTATTTTCAGTAGAACATGTGCAATGTTATCTACCTATTACCCCTACTAAAGGCTTTTAAACATGTTTCACCGATGAGATCACAACCAGAAAGGTTCAAATGGATGGGTCAAATTAATTTTGTTAAGAGGGCCCATACAAATTGATGTACTTACGACTCCGGCAGAGAAGTAATGGTCTGTGAAGATGCAATAGACTATGAGACCAATGTATTTTTACTTTAACCCTCCTAATTCTTATTACACCAGATCGGGGTCAGTTCTACCTTACAGATAGATTTCTGCAAGTTTAAGAAATATACACAATACACAAAATGCATTTATCGCCGCAGAATTGAACTGAATTGGAATTCCTTGAGAAAGTTGTACATACTGAGATGATTTTGTAAGTATCAGAAATTAATAAGTACGATTTCTTTGGTAAAATTCAAAATATAAGATATATAGATATTATAACCGTTAAACTGAGCAAGTTTTATATCAATGTTAGCTTTTACCTGCGATTTCGTCCGGTTGGATATAAATTCGAATTAGAATTTCAAAAAACATCCCATCAGGTAAAACGATTTTCTATACAAAAGTAAATTTATGACCTTATAAGGGTTGATTTTAGAAAACTTCTTTATTGGTGCAACCCTTATCCTAAAAATATGTTTGATAATTTTCAAGACCTTTATCCGAAGTTTTGAGTTAAGGGCTTGCCCTTGGTCTTTCAACGGTTTTTGTTTTAATATGCTGAGTCAACTACTTATCTGATCAATGTAAAACTTGGACACGTGTTCTTTAAGACCTTTGTCTTTCTGTTATTAGGTCGTTCACCTAATTGGACACATTTCATCGAATAGATTTTGTTTTTCATAATTCTGCCTTTTTAAGTTAAAAATTCGTTTTATGTCTAAACGCCTTGAGTTTTATGTCTAAAATTACTGTTGTTACAAGAAAACATGGTTTATTTGCCGATGTCAGGTGAAAATACTTTTTCGTCAAATCCAGAAAAACCTCTAATATTCACTGATTTTGCGTGCCGGCGCAGGGATCGCAGGCGCAGGGATCTCACGGGCCGAAAGTTTCAACGGCAAACGGCTCAAACATGTAAACGTTTAATAATGAGGAATATTTGCGCCGCACGGAATGACGGCATAACTAGGGATTCTGCTGGTTTGAAAGACATGGAGGGTGCTAGCGTACGTGGGTGAAAGTGAATGCGTTCCATGTGGTCATTAAAGACGTCCTTATGCAAAACGGGCTGACTGCTTTTAACAATGTTTTCAAAGAAAGCAAAAGTGTGTAAATGGTGAGGGAATATAATTTGAAAAACAAATCATCGCTATAGTGCTTACCGAAAATTACTTTTGAATGCAATCGTGTTAAGGATCCTATTCCACACACAAGTCTTTTTTTTGAAGCCGTAGTTCTTTTTTGTTTTACATATTTGTAAATATTTTGGACCATAGACGAGGATTTCAAAATTTTTGCTTAAAATTGTTCTGCAAATGTAATAAAATTTGATGTACATAGTGATTAACTAAACATTTGAACGAGTTGTCTCGTTTTGTTTGTTTTATCTTCGCTTTATGTTTTCTGAGTAAAGTAGTAAATGTTGAAAGGTTCTTTACTACCCATTATGTGACAATGATGTTTAGTTGAACTTACATAGATTCCATCACTTTTAGAAATTAGCTTAATATGTATGTTGAAAAACCGTTGTACAAGGAAATGGGCAATAAAAAAAGATATATTTCTTTCTTAGTATCAAATTCGACTTTATTTCAACAATAGTTTTGTCAATTTGTTTAATCCGTTTAAGGATAAACTTTACTTAAATGCCAAATAGCTATTTATTTATTCTTATTTGTACAAAGGTAATGTAAAATTTTGGTTATTTATAATAATGGTTTATTAATTAGCTTATGCTTTGAGCCAAAACCTTATTGCCGTCCTAGCATTATTTTTGTGTCTAACAATAATAATAATAATTTCCAGGCAGAACTTGTGTTTATGAAGCGTACATCTTTTTTAAATAATATTATTTTATTTTAAATAATAGTTAGATATTTTTGAAGACAAAATAAACTTGTGTGTTATGGTTACATGTATGTGAATTAAGAATTATTCATAATAAACGATATTTATAATTTTAAGACCTTTCTTGATAATAATAACATGTATTAAATCACTTAATCATAAAAGTTTATTTTTCTCGTATGTTCTTAATTTTGGAGTATTTTGAAATTATTTTTCTCATTTGCTATCCTTTTGCAATTATTGCAAGTAAAACTAAGTAAAATAGATAGAATAGAAGGGTAAAGAGATAATTTATTAATTTCGTTTTGTTTTTAATATTATTTAACTCAACTTGTGCCCCGATTATCCGACTTAAACAAACACTTTCCAATCCACAAGACAGACAAAAATGAGTTATGTATACCAATGCGATTAGCTGGTGCCAAATTTTAATCAAAAACATTCCAAGCTATTGGTTATGTGTGTGAAGATATAGCTATAGTATCCCAACCCAAATCATAGAATCACCTAATACAAAATAAACTTCAAAAGTCAATATCTCAAAACTAGCCTCGTGTGGTTTAGAACGTTTTTGCTAAGCTAAGTCCTCTTGTCCTGTACCTTCTACATAGGTAACACTAAAAGTTTCCGGAACTGGCCACTTACATAAACAATATTTAAAAATTTATTGCAACATTTGAGAATAGAACTCTTTGGCTGTAGAATGCAGTTTGTTTCATCTGACTGTCTTTTGTTTTTACCTTGTGGCGCCATTTAAAAAATTGTGTGTCTGCATCAACATGGATTTAACTCGGGAAAATTTTCGCAGTATGATTTTCTACGATTTTAAGTGTAATTTGACAGCTCAACAGAGCATCGCTCGGCTTGAAACAGCTTTTGGCAATGAAGCACCATGCAAGACGACTGTTTATAGCTGGTTTGCAGAATTCAAGCTTGGTCGTATCAATCTCAGTGACGAATCTCGCGATGGTCGGCCGTCCACCGCTGTGACCAACAAAAACATCGATGCTGTGCGCCGTATGATTGAAACAGACAGGCATGTGACCTACCATGAAATTCGCGCATCCTTAGAAATAGGCATGAGTCAAATACAATCAATCCTACACAAACATTTGGGTGTGAGAAAGCTGTGCTCGCGGTGGATCCCACACAACTTGACCGAGGCTCAAAAAACGGACCGCGTCACTTGGTGCAGTGCCATGCTTACCAGATTCAACGAAGGTGCGTCAAATTTGGTGTGGGACATAGTAACAGGTGACAAAACATGGATTTATTGCTACGATCCCAAAACAAAGCAGCAATCGAGCGTATGGGTCTTTCAAGATGAGCCGAAACCAACCAAAGTGGCGCGCGTGAAAAGTGCATCTAAGCGGATGATTGCTTCTTTTTTTAATAAAACTGGACACGTGGCTACTGTTGCTTTAGAGAATCGTCGTACCGTGAATAGTGACTGGTACACGACCATTTGTTTGCCGGAACTTATTGACGAACTCCGTAAAAATAACCGTAAACGCCGTATCATCCTGCACCACGACAATGCTAGTTCTCACACGGCCAGACAGACAAACGACTTTTTGAAGACGAAAAATGTAGAACTCATGAGTCATCCTGCATACAGTCCCGACCTGGCACCTTGTGACTTTTTTCTGTTCCCAAAAATTAAGAACCAATTACGCGGTCAACGATTTTCATCACCAGAAGAGGCTGTCGAGGAGTATGAAAAACACGTTTCAGAGGTCACCACAGGGGAGTGGCACAAAAGTTTTCAAAACTGGTTTGATCGAATGAAAAAGTGCATAGACGCCAAGGGAGATTATTTTGAAAAACAATAAATTAATTTTGTACCTTTAATAGTATTTTTTCATATTCATTCCGGAAACTTATAGTGCGTCCCTGTCGTAACTGGTGCCTCCTTCAGCATATTTGTCCGCACGACAGGCTCATAGAACAGCTTGTGGGTTCTTGCTCTTTGGTAATTATTCGGCACAAACAGCCCTATCGACAGTAACACCTGTGGATTATCTTGTTTTCCACGAATAAGTTTGAAGAAATAGACTACTAGCGCCAGGTTTCTTATCACTTAGAAAGATTAATCGAATGGGCAGAGTTAGGCATGTATTTATATATGTAACGTATTAGTATTTAGTATATGGGTAGCTCTCGTATAATAATTATCATATCGTATATACATGTATATTAAATATACCTTTATTTTAGTTCATGTACGACGTTCGTGTATATACTTATTAAATATAAGCAAACCCAAAACCTATTTTAATATATTGTATTTCCTCTTCTATATTTTTTCATTATTTAATAAATCCTAACGGCGATGAGTGTATTTATGTACCTATATTGCAGAAATAAAGTATTCATTTCATTTCATAAAACTTCCCTCATTCGTGTAAACTTTCGAAAATAAATCGAATGATATAAGTCAAAATAATACGAAAACGTCAATTTAATTTAATTTCTATTACAGGAGCCCAAATTAAAGTATAATTTGCATATAAAACAAAGCGGTATTACAAGGAAGACAACATTTTAAGATGTGCAAATAAAAGCTCACAAAGTTCAAATGGTTTTGTCTCGTTAGGCAGTTAGAGAAAAGGGAATTCCATGAATGAGCTTCTTTAAGTTCTTTTCCCCAACCTAATAAAGCAAATGGGAAAACAAACCGAATGTTGTTCCGAATGGCTCAAAATAAAAAACCAACATGAACAAATCTAGGTATGACATAATAAATTATTCCAAAATGTAATAATATGTAAAGCGTCTAAAATCAGTCTTTCTCAAAGTAGGCGATAACGCCCCCTTGTGGGCGCTGGAGGCCTAGAGAGGGGCGGAAAGGGACCTAGAAGAAATTGGGGGAAAGTTGAGTTTTAATTGCTCTCACTGGTAAAAAAGTCTCGTAAAAGTAAAAGCACAGTATAGGTAACAACAGTAGTTTAACTAGGCGGTGTTCTTTAAATCAATACCTACGGCCGCTCGGCGCCTAAATACACCCTAGGGCTGCCAGCTGACTGCTTACGTATTTGATAATGCTGTATTATTATTATAAAAGTTGTATTTAAGCAACCATACAATGTACAACATACTCTGTAATTTCATGCCATAATTTACGAAAATGCGCGGGATCGTCACAGAGACAACGTGCGTACGTAACTGCGGTGCGACCGCGACTGACGTAAACCGAGTTGAACCATGTTTTGACGGTGGTTCGTTTCGGCCCGCTTGTATGGAGATAAAATACTATTTGATTTAATACTATGGTAAAAGTAAAAACGCTAGACCAGACTAATAATGGCACACTTATTGAACGTCATTGTGGTTTCTAAGATGCGGTGAGGTAAAAAAATGAGAAGCGCTGAAAAATAATTGATTTTGAAAGTGAAATAAGACATAATAAAATCGTCGGTGAAACATGGGTGAACAAGTGTGGACTGTGACTTAAATTTCATGATTCAACTTCTTACTTGGAAACACTACTGACAACCTTGCAGGGATCCAAGCCTTATTATCGGCAGATTTACAGTTGTCACATAAAAAAATAGTTCAAGATATAAATTGTTGATATAAATCGTTGAAAGGCTTTAAAATGTGTTCAATGGTATTTGAAATAAATCGTTTTACTTTTACAAAAAATATGCTTACATGACATGTTACATGAAACGTTACGATTTTTACGTTTTGTTAACGCTTGCTAAAACAACACAATTTTTCGTTCACAAAGCCATTTTAGCGCAGTTTACATAGCTTTGAACAAATCTCTTATATCGCAAACATCGTAAACTAGGAAAAGCTTGATTAAAGTTTTATGGGGTTTTTCAACCTTGGAAACGTTTACAAAGAACTCTTTCCTATACAAAGGGGCAAAGTAACAAAACGTGTAAACAGGAAGAATCGGTACATAAAACCGAGCTGTACTCTTGCGCCAAAGGTTTCTTTAGTATAGCTAACTCTGGTCCTAACGGTGCTACCTCGCAGACCCACTTTTCACCCATATTGCAATGGCAAGTAAATACTGGGTTAATTAAACTGATAAGTTTTCTTATTGTATTGATCAGTTTGATAAAAATTAATCAATTATTTATAAAATTTCTTTTACTGTTATTTTATACTAAATATTCAAAATTACCCCATTTTAGTACAATTTTAAGTTAGTAATTATATTTTAAATTTGAATTATAATAGAAATAATACAATATATATATATATCGTCACGACATGAATCCTCGAGGGGGTGTCAGAGGTGTACCGAGTATGAACTGTGAAATGCAAGTCATATCTAGTCCATAGATTCACCGACGATTATTACGTCCCAACGTGGTGGTGAGCCCTATCGCCGTACTTCGCTAAACGCTTTTTACATGTATTTTACCATCATTGATAATGTTTTCGTTGCCTCCTCGGAAAATATACCACATTCGTTATGTAGGTATTTCAAATCTTTGGTACTTCGATCAACATATTTTGGGTAAAGCTTAATTAAAATACGTACGTAATTAAAAAAGAAAAAATTACATATCTAAAGGGACATACAAAATAAAACTAGTACTCCCGCATGGTGCAAACCAGGAGCCTCTTACGTGCCAAGCTCGTTTAAACTCACAGAAAGAGGCTTCTAACGCAGAGATGATCTTTCGCCCTCAAAAACCATTACTGTAAATTTTATGCCATCAAAAACAAAACTTCTAAAAAAAAACCAAGTCTCGCAACTTAGTTCTTCTACCGTAAAAAGTTGTGAGACCCATGTAAATCCAAGTTGGTTAATTTATTCAGTCCCTACTTAAAGGACCTTCTGCCTTAAATTATTAAATAGCTAGCTAACCTAACAACATCTTATAGTGACCATATCAATATTAAAGATCTTTTATGTTTTAAATAAATATATTGACCTGGCCATCGCATGAAAACACAATGTATCTCACAAGTAATAAATATTATATTAAATTAGATTATTTAGTGCAAAAATGGCCTGAACTATTTCGAGAAAAGGATGGTACGGCCGTGCCGCTTTTTTAGCTCGCCGTGCCCCCAGATCCAAATCCGAACCGTTTTATAGAACGCGATTACATATGCATAATATTAATCGGATTTTTTTGAAAACATAAGGCATGCGCTGTCTTCTGAAGCATGTTACGCCAAGACTCCTACAATATGGTAGTATGGCTCTACAACGAGGGGATATACGAGTCATAGAGTTGTAGCACTTGCTACGCCGCGCCGCAGAAAAAGGGGGAAGCAAACGCATCGTGCAATGAGCTAGTGGTCCTACTCGTAAAGCGGGGAAACTATGGAGCTCCAGTGCTCACTACGGTCTGCTACTTAAATTGTTTAAACAAATTTATAAATTTCCGTAATTTTTATATGAAAAAACCATTAGACACCAAGATTAAACTACCGCAAAATATTACTCAACTTGAAAAACGGTCAATTGCAATTAGGACTCGTGCTCTGAGGGTTATGTACATACGGTTTAAAACACTTTCTTAAACAGACAATTATCAAATATAACGGTCTCCGTTTTTCTACGGATCCCTAATGAATGTTGAATTAAGTTTGCCCATAAACTGAAAGGTACGCAACAGCTTTATGGCTTAATTGCAAAACTAACAGATTTTGTCGTGATTTTAATTAAAGCTGTCTAGCTCATAAAGGCTTGCAAAAATTAATTAATTTCATTAGACAGGAACCTCACAGTTATGCTGATGAAAATTAAACACGTTGTGAGCTTTTTTTACACCCGCTGGTGTAAAGGAAATTGTGAATTTTGGAGGATGTATAACGCTTTGAGCTCTGAGTTAAATGAAAGTCTTGTTTATCAGATTAAAAATAAACCGGTCAAATGCGAGTAGGACTAGGAGTAAAACTTGCACCCTGAGAGTTCCATACAATTTGAGTAAGTTAAGAAACTTTAATAATTTTAATAAGAATTACAAACTTTCTTAAACACCCACAAAATGTATGAAACAACACTACAAAATTAATTTATCTGAGTATTCGGGTAGGTTACCCTAAACCTATATTAAAATTGCCATTTTAAGTATTTGTTGTTTAAATATTATATTAAATTAAATTTATTACATTTTTACTTATTTTAATTTCATGCAAGCTTGACGAGATATTATGTTAATTTTTTTCTTTTTAAGCATGGCATGTTTCTTTAATTTTATTACCTTTAATTGTTTCGTATCTGTAATATAGCAAATGTGTCTAGATTCTAAACATGAAATTGTAATTTATTTTTATTTTTCTTTGTTTATTGGCCGCTTAAATATTATATTGATCGCCAAACTCCTTAGTTTCTTAAAAACATAGACACGGATAGTTTTAAAAGAAAACATACGACATGTACTCTATTTTCATACGAATTTCCTGGAAAGTTATTCAGATTTCCTGGACACTTTTAAATAGCTCGCCAGGACGAAGTATTTTCTGATAGGTCTTTACAGCATGTAATGGTAATATTACAATGTATTTTTGAGAAAACATTTTAACAGCTCCCTCGCCTAATTTATCACAAAACGGAGCAGTAAAGTGGCTCCATTCTACGGTAACGAGTCACATTTTGACATAGTTAGTAGTTAGTTCGCAAGCTGTGACTTTTCGGTTGCTTTAGTTTTCGGTTTCATTTTTCAAATCGGTTACAGATTCGGAAATATTAAGACCAGGGTTTGAATTCTGTCCCTAATCCATCCATCAGCTGTTTCGTTTACTGCTGGACTATTGGCGCTCTTCCTGGAAGAAATGACATTATTGGCGCTCTTTCTGGAAGAAATGATCATGCCCACACACGCTGGGCAGGTGAGTTGGTGAGCGCGATGCCGAACCACTCGCACTAGTGACGCCGCTGCCCGTCACCAGTCTGTTTAATATATGTATATAAGGCCCGGCAATGTGGGATGGATATACCGACGTCAATCGGTCCCAGGCACTAGTGGGCCACCTGGTTGTGTCTGTTTGTGAGCTGTCCTCTTACTCTCCCGCGTATTACTTCGGGAGCATTTGCGAGTAAGATGGTGATACCTCCATAGTCGAAACCGGCACCAGTTCTACCACCTTCCAAAAGTCCTTAAAGAGATCTAATGAGTTTTTATATTTAATTATACAAACCACTTGCTGAAATCATAATATTTTTTTTTTAATAGCAGGACCTTAACCTATTAACTATTATAAAATAACCATCTCACAAGTTAAGTACAGCGATAAAATATACTATGAAAAAATATTAAAAAAAACTACAAACTTAAAAATTATTTACAAATATTAACAAATGCCAAAGGGTTATACTTAAAATGTCTAATTCATAATTATGGGTGTCCATCGCATTAAGAAGAGTGCACGCATGGAAGGTGGGCGCGTACGAAGCGTGCTCTGTGCGAACCACACCCGTCACGAAGAGATGATGCGACCGCAGCATAGCGTACCTGTCTGGCGCCGCCAGTAATAATTCCTATATGCCCAAAAAGTGTTTATTTGTGTCCAAAGTACAACAAAAAGACTCAACCCTTGTCTTATTCGGGTGAATAAATTACAGGCAAACTTCAATAACACCTCTAACATCCCTTTGAGCATACTCTAGTGGTGATTTATTTTGAATGTTTAATGTGTTTTCGGCTTGGGCATTATTTTATGATATTATATATTATAGTGTCACAGTTAAAACCCGATTGCTAAAACAAAAAAAAACGAAATAGGTTGCGACGATGAGCGAAGCAAGGAGGAGTGGTTAGGTTGACATGTTAATACGTTTAGGAGCCGAGCGAAGCGGAGAAGAGCGAGCCGACCCCTGAAGTTTTGTATGGCACTAAATAGTTAAAACTAGTTCTCACTGATTTCGGGTTTCAACAGTAAAATATATATAGACTTTATGTTAACCGGGGTCCCTGCCTACGATGATTATAAAACAACCGCATCCAAACAAGTTGAGAGGTTCTCGAGTTAAAACGGAACATATAAAGACAGGTACGAGTAGACTAAAAAAAAATTGTTGTTAATTATAAATTTCATTTAAAATTTCAATGAATTGAATAGAATTTTTTACTACCCTATTATTAATAAAGATTTATTTGTCCATTATTATTGATACCAATTATTCTGTATCTGTAAATTTTGAAATATAATATAACTGGGCAGGTTCAACTTAAATTTAAATTTGTGTTTATTAAAAATACGACGTACATTCAACATAATCCTAACGTTATTTTTCTAACTCTTATCAAAGTCCACACGAGTTCATGAATGATATCAGCTTCACCTTATTGATTCGCTAAAATCAGTTAATAAAAAAACATTGTTTACCTCAATATGCATTACACATAGTTTGATTGACATGCTGTCAATTTATTAAAGTGGTTTCATAGAAAACAGGTCCAAAAATAAACGAAATCGAAGTCACGCCAAACATCTGCCTTTCCTTTGTAATTTCAGCCACGTTACCCGACCGATATGTTTATGGAAATGACGCCGTGTAAATTGAGATTGATGTTATTCAGAATTTTACCTTGCTCAAAATTACACAGGAGGCTGGTATTATATAAAACTGTGCGTCGACGCGAACGTTATTCAAAATAAGCTAAAATGTAGCGTTACTAAATTAGCTGATGAGTAGGAATAGCAAAAGAAACCGATCAATTGCGAGTAGGACTTGTGTTCTAAGAGTTCTAAACCGTTACATCAAGTTATCCAGAAGCCTTGAATAATATAAACAAAAAATTTCATGTAGCCTCTAACGTGTCCCACTGCTGGGCAAAGGCCTTCCTTTGCTGAAACCACACATCGCGGTCCTGTGTTCCTTCTAACCACCCCGGTGAAAATGAGTCAAGATCGTCCCGCCATCGTCTTTTTGGTCTGCCTGGCCTTCGGTAGCCGTCATCTGGCACCCACTCGGTGGCGATTTTCGCCCACCTATCCGAGTACATACGACTAACGTGGCCAGCCCAGTTCCATTTAAGTTTTGCCGTCTGCACACCAACGTCAGCAATTTAAATTCTGGAGCGCAGTTCAGTGTTTCGGATTCGGTCAATACGTTTTACACCTAGAATGCTGCGCTCCAACAAAAAATACAAATATTATTATTTTATTGCGAAAGCCATCGCTTTTAATATATAGCCTCGTTTTTTAAACTCATACTCGTGTTTTAATGCACCAGTTTCATAAACTACAATTGTTCTGATATACAGTACAATCACTCTGAGTAGGAACGAAATTTATGAACAATTTCATGACAGCAAAATCAAAAAAGCTTACAACAAAATGTAATAAGTTTGAATGGATTTAAAAATAAATTAGATAGCTATTCTATGAGTTTAGGTAAAATAGTGTATAAAACTGTATATAACTAGGTGCTTGTGTGATACGGCTAAGGCGGCGCCGCCTACGACTCGTTTTTTAAACTCAAACTCGTGTTTTAATAACCTACTCTTTATGTACCAGTTTCATAAACTACTATTAGTTTTGTATAGTTTTGATTTTATGTCATATTTTTATGAACAAAGGGTAATACGACGTTCTTAAAAAATAAAACTACAATTTGTCCTACTGGTCATACACAAACCTTTTGTTTTATGACCTTTGCAACAGCATGTTTTTTTTCAATTTCTTTTTGAATATGGCGGTATTAAAAATGTATAGTGAAGTGAATTTTATTGTTCGCGTTGTTTCAAAATAATTTCTCTGTGAGTGGTTCAGTATAATCAGTAAATCATGTGGTTTAATTTTCTGAGCACATTATTACATTAACCCCTCGTATGTTGGATATGGATATTGGTATGGATTGAAACGATTCCATTTTATATTTTTTATGAATGCAGCCCATGGGCAAATACACCCGGCATACCTTTTTATTTAATCCTGAACTCAGAACTGCCATAGAGATATCTCAATGTGATATTAGAGAAGAAACTTTTTACAATATTCAAATAACAATGTATATTAATTAAGAAACCATCAAAGACTCACTTGCCCTTATAATACAACCCCTACTATAGAGTGTAAGTAGGTCGATTTCCCACTCGAAAGACGGAAAGTGACACTCAAAAATCTGCCGACCAGTTGACACGTTTAGCAGTCTATAACGTAGTAGTACACATGTTGCAGGCGGATTGATTGTTTTGATGAATTATGAAGTACCCAATATATAGGTACATTCTGCTGTCACGTTCTAGCTAGAGTATCTTATCGACGTGCTGATTACAAAACAGTCGCATTAAACGTCAGAATAACGCAACCATCTAATGTTTATCTGAATAGTAAAACATACCTAAAAACTCTGGCAATTGCAATGGCACCAGCCCCCTGATTCTGTATCGTAAAATCAGTTGCCAAACAAAGTGCCTATCGTCAAAAATATAATATCCACTTATCTAAGGTGCAAGCCACACAGAAGCGGCGCGGCGCGCTACCGGTGTGTATCAGTGGTATTCAAGTGTTTGATTTTGATTTGACGAGATGTCTTCTTCTGACGACGAAGGTGTGGGTGGTGCACTTTCGGTGAACCCGCGGCACGCCCGCGGCGCAACCTTGGCGTGCCGTCTCGACACCTGTCCAATGTTCTTTCATACAAAATGTAGGATAGGGACGTGGTGTAGAACAGATAGAATAGGTGCACTGAGGGCGCGCCCGCACCCGCCCCGTTTCTATATGGCTTGCAACTAAGGTTCAAGCCACACAGAAGAGGCGCGGCGCGCATCGAGCGCGCGGGCGTCATTCAAATTTTGTACAAAACGCATGGAAATAAAGTCGCAATTTGAACAAACCGAATAGTATGTTTCAGGCGGTGTCGGGCGTGGAACGGGCGTCCGTGCCATACCTCAAATTGCGACTTTATTTCCATGCGTTTTGTACGAAATTTGAATGACGACCGCGCGCTCGGAGCGTGCCGCGCCGTTTCTGTGTGGCTTGCAAGGATACTTTCGCACTTGAAATGACGTCACAATTCGTAAATATTTCAATATCCATTGAAGGTTATTTTGGAAGTTAATTTTTTATCTGTTTTTGGTGAATAGCAACCATAGTTGGCTACCGACACTCTCAGTTACATAATAGGCCCGAAGGAATTTAAAACCGGTGAGGTGCTAGTAGGACTTGCGCTCTGATGGTTCCGTACCCTTTAGATAAGTTAATAGACGTAAATGTTCTGAAACAAAATTACAAACTTATCATTGCCTTTAAAATGTATGAAACAAAACTGCAAACTTAAGTTGATCGAATATTCCGGTACGTAATCATAAACCTATCCAAAAAAGTCAGCGTTTTTAGTATTTGTTGTTTATGGCACATATTATACAGAAAATTCCGAATCCCAACTAGTTTTGAGATAGATCCTTTAACAAAAATGGTCTAAAACTGACTACTTTTATAGGCCCCATTTCTTTATTTTTGGAGATAAATAAATATAAAAATATAATGGTTCTCTACTTCATAAGTTATAGTTATAAGCAATGACACCCCACAAAAGGAAAAGAAAAAAAATATTTTTTCGGTTCCTTTCTCTTGTATTGGAGCCCCTTGAAAATTCATTTTATTTCATTTTTAATACAAAATTCAGTTTTGAGTAAAAATTTTACACAACTTATCCAAATTTCAAATCTAAAACTCATTCCGTCTGCAAGCTAGAGACACGTGACATACGGATGGACAGATGGACAAACAGCAGAATTTTATTTATAAGGTTCCGTTTTGGCCTTTGGGCGTGGAACCCTAAAAAGGGGCATTTCCATAAGAAATGAAAAATTTTTTGCTGTTTATACTGTGGTATATTGCAAAATATGTCGATTCTCTTTTTTGAATATTGTTTAACTGTATACGTGGGACGCACTATAAGTTTCCGGAATGAATATGAAAAAATACTATTAAAGGTACAAAATTAATTTATTGTTTTTCAAAATAATCTCCCTTGGCGTCTATGCACTTTTTCATTCGATCAAACCAGTTTTGAAAACTTTTGTGCCACTCCCGTGTGGTGACCTCTGAAACGTGTTTTTCATACTCCTCGACAGCCTCTTCTGGTGATGAAAATCGTTGACCGCGTAATTGGTTCTTAATTTTTGGGAACAGAAAAAAGTCACAAGGTGCCAGGTCGGGACTGTATGCAGGATGACTCATGAGTTCTACATTTTTCGTCTTCAAAAAGTCGTTTGTCTGTCTGGCCGTGTGAGAACTAGCATTGTCGTGGTGCAGGATGATACGGCGTTTACGGTTATTTTTACGGAGTTCGTCAATAACTTCCGGCAAACAAATGGTCGTGTACCAGTCACTATTCACGGTACGACGATTCTCTAAAGCAACAGTAGCCACGTGTCCAGTTTTATTAAAAAAAGAAGCAATCATCCGCTTAGATGCACTTTTCACGCGCGCCACTTTGGTTGGTTTCGGCTCATCTTGAAAGACCCATACGCTCGATTGCTGCTTTGTTTTGGGATCGTAGCAATAAATCCATGTTTCGTCACCTGTTACTATGTCCCACACCAAATTTGACGCACCTTCGTTGTATCTGGTAAGCATGGCACTGCACCAAGTGACGCGGTCCGTTTTTTGAGCCTCGGTCAAGTTGTGTGGGATCCACCGCGAGCACAGCTTTCTCACACCCAAATGTTTGTGTAGGATTGATTGTATTTGACTCATGCCTATTTCTAAGGATGCGCAAATTTCATGGTAGGTCACATGCCTGTCTGTTTCAATCATACGGCGCACAGCATCGATGTTTTTGTTGGTCACAGCGGTGGACGGCCGACCATCGCGAGATTCGTCACTGTGATTGATACGACCACGCTTGAATTCTGCAAACCAGCTATAAACAGTCGTCTTGCATGGTGTTTCATTGCCAAAAGCTGTTTCAAGCCGAGCTATGCTCTGTTGAGCTGTCAAATTACACTTAAAATCGTAGAAAATCATACTACGAAAATTTTCCCGAGTTAAATCCTTGTTGATGCAGACACACAATTTTTTAAATGGCGCCACAAGGTAAAAACAAAAGACAGTCAGATGAAACAAACTGCATTCTACAGCCAAAGAGTTCTATTTTCAAATGTTGCAATAAATTTTTAAATATTGTTTATGTAAGTGGCCAGTTCCGGAAACTTTTAGTGTTACCTATGTATAGAAGTATAAATTTTTAGTATATCAATATATATCATCAATACTAATAATAAAGTAGTAAACAGTCGTGTATATGTAACTGAATATATTTTCAAAATTTTAAATGATTAGTTTTATTATATGTATCGTACTGAAGCCAAAACAACCATTTTTTGTTTGATAAACACTTTTGGTTGTTTACGTACAATATATTGTACGTAAACAACCAAACAAACCTTTGATAATGCTTTAACAGCGAAACCGGTAAGGGAAATTAATATAAATAAGTGGACAAGTACAAGTGTTTATCAAACAAAAAATGTTTCAAAAGTTCCACCAAGTGCCAACAATCACGAGCATCAACCCCAAAACAACCACTTTTATAATTTTTGTTTATATGTCTGTCTGTGATTGTAATAAAGAACATCTTAGTAATACAAGGAACAGATGCCATCATAACATGCCAGTCATTATTATCACTAGGCATCTACATCTAATACAATAGAGCATAAAGGATCATGGCAGTTGGCGGCCCGCAGTTTTCACGTTTTAACGGCATGTTCAAGAAATCAAAGTACGTACATTATACAAAGCGCAAAAAGTTGTATCTTGGAAAAAATTGCATGATTTCTAAAGTAAGTTTTTCGGAAAATTTAATCCAAATTAATGGTTTTGAACGTACGAATGACCGCCATCCTGAGAACTGTCGATGGCTAGAGTCCACGCCACCACTGAAGTCCTGCGACGAAGTCTTTATTGGCTTTGAAATATAAACCTAAATGCCTTAATCCATTGGACTTCAGTGGCGGCGAGGACTCTATGATTGACCAATGAGTTGTCATTAAGTCTTTTTTACTTTATTGTTCCGATTCATGCTTATAATATTTACGTTCTTTTCATGCCGTTCATCTTCGTAACTTTGTACAAGCTCAGTAACTTTATACGAATTTATATCCAGAGCATGTCACAAAAACGCAAATATCTCGTTTCGCCATACTTTAAACCATTTATGGTTTTGACGTAGCTTTTATTTCGGCACGATTCCTTTACGGTCAACATAATTTAATAAACTGAACATCATGAATTCATGGAAATAACACAGAGCCAAGTTGAAGTACTGCACCTGCCATTCACCTTTTGGCGTGGTTTTGACTGAAAATCTAAGTATTTTATAAAGTAGTGTATTGCAAACCAACTAGGCGTTTTATGATGCGGAAAAAAAATATTACTGCAACACTTAATATAACCTGATGGATACCGAGTTACTCTAAAGCCAATTCTATTGCAATTAGGTTAAGTCTCTAATTTAAATAGTTCTTCCTATGGCTGGTTGAGTGAACGATATGCCCTTTGATAAGGCTTTTAGTGACATGCTCGAGTAACTATTTTACGATATATTAAGGGTCGAATCAACACTATAAATCGTATTAAATTCGACTAAATCAATATTAATTAAACAGAAATGTTCAATTGGCTGACAAGTAGCTTATGGAAATGATTTGATTAATTTTTCTTTTCTATAATGCATACTAATTCAAATACAAAAAAATCGGACAACTGCGAGTCGGACTCGCGCACCAAGGGTTCCGTTAAAGACTATGTTTTTATGCTTTAATTACTAATGTATGTCAAACGGGAAATACCCTATTAATTTTGATTCCCTTGAGAGTGTCGAAATATACGTTTTTTGCGGTATAAGCGGTCGATCTTTTTTTACGTTAACTTAGAAGTTTGATTTTTCCACAGCTTCAAGGGACTGTAGACCTGAGTAAATAGTTTTAATTTCAACTCGATACCTCACCATGTTTCCGAGAGAAAGGGTCTTGACAGACAGACGGAAAATAAAGTTATCCTACTCGTATAAGGGCTCCGGTTTTTCCTCTTGATGTACGAAACCCCAAAAAGTAGGAACTGTTAAAATTTAAATTTGGAGTGGATTTTCAGGTAACTAAACAAATTGTGTTGAAATAATTAGAAAAATAATTTGACCCAAGTAATGGATACGTTTTTGAAAAGTTAATCACGCTTTTTAGTTTTTGTGCAGGATCATTAACAAATTAATGCATAAAATACACAATTTTGCTATAAAAACCTTATACTATTGTCAAACATAAATCACAGTTATTAATTGCATTTTATGTATTATTTTCAGTGCATCTCTTTTAGCGAGTTTCCAGTAAATACCCCGATCTAGATGACATCCCAAGTATTTAACACAGGTCTTGTGGGGTAGGATCTCACTCCTCACCTTGACGGGACGGCAATCACCTCTTCGTAGAGTGAAAGTAATGTGTACTGATTTGCTTGGCCTTGCCTGAATACGCCACTTGTCTTACCATTGGTCTATTTTGTCTAATTGGTGTTGGAGCTTGGCAGATGTTATGACTGGATCTGATCTGGTCACTTGCTCATTATTTAACCGTTGCTAATACCCTGAAGTTGTACGTAGATAGTTGGCTATGCTTTAATTTTTGTTTTAAGAACATGACCTGAAGTTAGAGAGGGACGCGGAGTTGGATATGATTGATTGTTTGGTTTTATCTCTTTGAATTCATTTAATAAAAGTGTAATTTGAATCTCCCACAATCTGTTGCTCCCGATTCATTAAAGAAATATCGCTAATTTATAACGTTTCATTCAATACAATCCCAGAACTTTTGTTAAATACAAACATGGGTGTAGTTCGCTTAAAGCGAGCTAATCTTCTTCATTTTGCCTAACGGGAGACCAGGAGTTTTTATCAAGGTGCCGTCACTGGACAGCTCCTTCCCACCTCATGTAGCCCTCAAATCTGATAAAGGCTGGACAAGCTGATGGCAGACAGAAAACGGAGAGAAAAATAAATTGCTTTTTATTCAAAAATAAGAAAAACAATCTTAGGTTGTGCGATTGGGAACGAATTCTGGAGCAACCCCATAACCTGAAAAATTTATTTAGCCACAATCGTGCCGCAAGTCAAGAATGAATAATTCTACTAGCAAATTTTGATTCCTTTTATTGTATTCACAAAAACATCAGCTACTTGTATCGATTTAATTTTCACAAACATCATAAAAAATAAGTCAGAAGTTCAGAATCTTGGCTTTTCAGACCACAAAGCTGTTGAAATAAACATAAATAGCGAACAGTTGCCCGGATTAAAACAGAAAGTATGGATGACAAATAAAAGGGTATTTTCAGAAAAGAACATGCTATCATTTAAAGAAGATTTAAAGGAGATAGATTGGAACCACATAATTTGTAAAAATAAAAATATAAACGAAAATTATGACAACTTTCATAACACGATACAAAAAATTTTAAACATAAATATACCGACACAAAAAATAAAAATTAAAAGCAAAATGTCAAAAACCTGGCTAACAAATGGACTAAAAAAATCATGCATCCATAAAAGAGCCCTTAAAACCATGTTAAATGATACAAACGATCCTATTATTAAAAAGTACCACAATAAATACAGCAAAATCTTGAAAAAGGCTATAAAAAATGCGAAAAAACACGAATTTACTAGACAAATGAAAATATCAGATAATAAAATGAAAACAATGTGGAAGATTATAAATACGAACCGAGGTAAAACAAATAAGAAAGAACAAAAAAACTTAATACTGAAAATTAATAACAAAACTGAAAATTGTCCTAACAAAATAGCAAATGAGTTTAATAGATTTTTCGCAGAAGTCGGCGCAAACCCTGCGGGTACAGAGGAGGCGCGCGGGAAACCGGTTGTTAACCCTCCCTCCACCTCCATGTACTTGCGCCCGGTCACGTACAATGAAGTACTGATTATCATTCAGAAACTAAAAAATAAACACAGTTTTGGCATTGACGACATCCCCGCTATTCTGTTAAAAAAATGTGCACTAGAACTTGTCGAACCGTTAACGATCTTAATTAACCAAAGTTTCGAGGAGGGCAAATTTCCTGATTTATTAAAAATATCGCTGATCAAACCTGTCCATAAAAAAGACGATGAACAAATACCAGACCACTATCGACCAATTGCCTTGCTAATAACATTTTCAAAAGTTTTTGAAAAGGCCATGTCAAACCGCTTATATTACTTTTTTGAAAAATACACAATATTCGATGACAGCCAAAACGGGTTTAGAAAATCAAGATCGACAACAATTGCAGTATATAAATACATTCAAGCTGCACTGACCTACATAAACGATAAAAAGTGTGCACTCGGCATATTATTGGATATGACGAAAGCCTACGATAAAGTCTCATATAAAATACTATTATCTAAACTATACGGATCAGGAATTCGAGGTCCAGCTTTTTCGTGGTTTTCTTCTTATCTCGAAAATAGAAAACAAATTGTACAAGTAGAATTTTTCAACAATGTATCAAATATAATAGAAAATGTTAGGTCGGAAGAAAGAAACTTAATATGTTCTATACCTCAAGGCAGTGTCCTCGGATGCATATTATTTCTTATTTATATTAACGACTTACCTAAAGTGCTTAACAAAGAAACAACACTTACAGTTCTCTTCGCAGATGATATATCATTGCTTATAAAATGTGATGATGACTCGGACGCAGAAATGTTGATGAAACAAAACCTTCTTACTGTTAAAAACTGGTTAGACGATCACAACCTTAGCATAAATTATAAAAAAACCAAGACAATGCAATTCCGTCCATTTCAGAAACCCAGCCTTGACATTAATTTACAAATCAGAAATACAAAACTTGAATCTGTAAATCAATTCTGCCTCTTAGGTATAAATATAGATACGCACCTCAACTGGAAAAGTCATATAAAAAAAGTCAAATCTAAATTATCGTCATTCACCTATGCGCTTAAAAACATTGAGAATAACACAAACACTGAAACAGCGCTGTCAGCATATCACGCTTTCGCTAGCTCCTGGCTCAGGTATGGAGTAATGTTATGGGGCATCAGCGTAGACGCTGATCAGCTATTTATACTTCAAAAACGTTGCATTCGAATCCTTGCTCATGTGGACTCCAGAACAAGTTGTAAAGATTATTTTATAAAATTCAACCTTCTAACCCTTCCATGTATTTATATACATGATGTATGTATGTTTGTTTTCAAGAACATGAAGCATTTCAAACAGGTTAAAGACACGCACAATCATAATACCCGGAATAAAGAAAAATTACACTTGCCATTGTCTCGCATAAAAATGCTTAACAATAGCCCATACCACATGGCAATAAAAACTTATAATAAAATACCCGCAGAAATAAAATCGGAAATTAAAGAACACATTTTCTCTAAAAGGATAAGAATATTTCTAGTAAAAAAATGCTACTACTCGGTTGAGGATTTCTTAACAGAATAATTTATGATAGTTAATGTGCCCTTTTTAATTTATTTTTTTTCTGTTTTTGTCCACCTTTAACACGATATCATAGTTATGCTATATTAGAATGTAAAATATATATATATTCAAATGTTATACTATATGTTGTAAATTCATTTTTATTTATATTATACGAAAATTTTATGTCTATAATAAAGCCGATTTTGAAGGCTTTGGTTTTGGTTTTGGTGTTGTCAAGACGAAATCTTCGTCATTCCAAAATAGTTCTTTAGTGTCAACAACAGAAGCTATAATACAATGGATTTTTTTTAGTTTTGACAGCAGTAAACTAGAGTTGGAGCCTTTAGAATCGACTGTATTGTGTCGATAGTTAAGTTTTTATGTTAACTTTAAGTTGTGTTACAAATTTGCAACGCCTATAATAGGCATCTAAGTTATAAGCGCCAAAAATACATAAAATCTGTACACACTTAGATTGCAATAAACGTTTGAGTTTGAGTTTGAGTTTCCGTTTTTGTATTATGTTAAGATAAAAAAATTATTTTTATTTTACATTAAAACCGATGTGTAATAATAATAATTGTATATTAGATACCAACATTGCACAAATAAATCTATTTTTGTTTCTATAAAGAGGATGAGACCGACAGAACCCTAATAAAAAAGCACGGTTAACATGTCTTGCTACCTATTTTATTGTATTACTTATTTTATTATTTTTCCACTGATCCCAACAAATTTTGTCGAATTACATTTGGATTTTAGGTGGTAGAACTGATGCAGGGCTCAACTGTGGAGGTACCACCATCTTACGCGCAAATCCTCCCGAAGTTATTCGGGGGAGAGTAAGAGAACAGCTCTCAGGCAAAACGAGGCGGCCCACCATTGCCTGGGACCAATGGATGGCGGTATATCCATCCCCATTTGCCGGTCCTTATATAAAACAGACTAGTGACGGGCAGCGGCGTTACTGGTGTAAGGGTTTCGGAAACGCGCTCACCAAGCGTGTGTGAGTAATTGTGCATTTCTTCAAAGAGGACCGCCAAGAGTGGCGAAATCCTGAAAAGGTCTATGTCCAGCAGTGGACGAAACAGGTTGATGGATAGATGGATATTTGGATAATTACTATCGTGTTTTTTGTACATTTATAAATACAAACAAATAATAAAAACAGGTGTTACGTACCCTGGCTTTCTCTGCGAAAATAATAGATGTAATGTTAATAAACTTACTAGCTTTTGCCCGCGGCTCCGCCCGCATGTTATTCGGTTTAACGACATGCTTTTTTCCGGGATAAAAAGTAACCTATGTGTTAAGTTGGGGTATAAGCTATATCCATTCTGAACTTCATCCAAATCCGTTCAGCCGTTTCAGCGTGAAAGAGTAACAAACATACACACACACACACAAACTTTCGCATTTATAATATTAGTGTGAAGTGTGATGACATTACATAGCCTTCTCTAATTTCAGCACAAACGATTATTAACCGCGCTAATTAGACACTTGATGTATGAAATAACAAAGCCTTGTCTTATATCACCACAAACGATTAGGTCCGTGCTAATTAGACACCTGATTTTTCAATGATATGTATAAGCTATGTCCATTCTGAACTTCATCCAAATCCGTTCAGCCATTTCAGCGTGAAAGAGTAACAAACACACACACACACACACACACACGCACAAACTTTCGCATTTATAATATTAGTGTGATGGGATAGTATGTAGGATGAAGTGTTAACTGATAACATAATTAGTAGTTATTATCAATAACTTCATAAATATGTACATATTCAATATCATCTTAGACGAATAAGTAGTTTAGTCGTACAAAAATATCATTCAAACAATTGTATTCGTATTTATGAATTAATGTTTTTTTTTAAGAAAGGAAATGCAGTTTCATGATGATATAAAATTTTTACAAACAAGTCTGACCCATAAAAAGATGAGTGCAGTGTGTTTAGGTCTCTATTTTATCCATAACATCCCGCCTTTCGTATCGAAAAATAATAAAATTCTTCTCCTTGATGTGATTTTTGCTATGCATTGTATTGTGAAAACATGATTACGTATAGGTTTTAAGGTTAAAGATATGTATACGTATATATAAGGTGACTTTGGTTGATATAGCCCAACTTTTATAGGAGACTTTGTAGGTGGTCAGTAATGAGGTTCACGGAGCCTTTCTCTGAAAAACGTAAAATTAAATATGTATAGGCTCAAGGATGTCACTATACTAATTGACTCGTGGTGGTTGTTAAACAAATATAGCACAATTATCGTCCTGACCACTTACTGAGTCACCACTATAAATTTGTCTATATCAATTAGATAGATAGATAGATAAATCGTTTATTTGCTATTGTAACACGTACACACTCAATATATAATACAATTCATCATTACAATACACGGAACAAAAAATAAACAAATAAACAAAAAATTAAAAAAACACAGAACAAGTAATGTTTACCAAATAAGGTTAGTACAAAATGTGCCCATATCACAACAACATAACGGTTCCGGCTCAGCATTTGCTGCAAAAAATGTTACTGCAACACTGATATTCTGCCGGAACCGGTAAAGAGCGACGTGCTGAATTTTAAGAGGTAATAAATTTAATTAATTAAGAGTCCATTAGGAATTTTCTTATTATAAAGTAAAAGGTTTATATAATAATATATGTTGGGATGGTTACTTATCTACTTAAATGTCTGTAATAATAGTAAGAGAATAATATAGCCTTAGTGTAAATGATACATATAAGAATTTAAAAAAATGTACTGCTCAAATTTAACTTTGCTACAGTTCTTTCTGCATGGCCAGCAAATGCGACTGATATTTCGCTTTAAAACTAGATTTTATTTTAAGATCACGCAATTAAAGTCTCCTTGTATAGTGACACATGTGATTTCCAAAACTTATAGAAAAGGCCAGTCTTGGTGAACCAAAACGAGTCGATAAAAAAAAAATTGCCTGTATTTTTATTTTCAAATAACAGCAAGTGGCAATAATCAATTATATATTAAAATTGGGAAGTATGGGGAAAATCTAATAAAAAACCAGTACGTACCATTTAAATATAAGTGATTAGACTTGAATATTTGAAAAAAATTACAAACTCATCAGCACCTACATAATGTATGAACTCAAACTGCAAAATTAAGTTGTTAAGTAAGTTTACCTATATAAAAATAATATAATAAAAAATAATATGTTGTTAAATAATGCCGCATCACAGACAGCAAATTTCAATTTCCTAACTATAGTTAAGTTTTTGAGACCGTACAAAAAACGTACGTACCCCGTAACAAAAAAAGGTCCAGAACTGAAAAATTTGATGGCCCCCCGTTTATTTAATTTTTTTTCAGATAAAATATGTATGTGTGTTTACTTGCTGGTGTATTATGTATTTCATGGGGGTAAATAAGTTTCTTTAAAATGAGCTTGGCAATCTTTACTTTGTTAACTTTACCGAGTACTCAGTCATCACACTCCAATCTCTGCCCATAAATAAGTCTCCAGGAGGTTGCTAAACAAGTACTCAGTTATCATCAACCGACTCTGGTTGTTTTACTTTAACCGAGGTTTTTGGGGAGTACACCTTTCAACTTGATGGTTAACTTAACAAAATAAAAACCTTTATCAGGGTAATCAGTTTCTTTAAAATGAACTTGGCAATCTTTACTTTGTTAATTTTACCGAGTACTCAGTCATTACACTCCCAACTCTGCATGTAACTAAGTGAACTTTTTCGGTTAAATACAATAATCTGTTAATGGCAACCGAGTGTTAGGTTGCTGGAACTGAGAACTTATTTATGATAACCGTGTCCTTTCGCTTAACCAAGACACGGTTCTTGAATCGGTTGGTTTTTCTTTGTTTGCGCAACCGGCTACTCTTTTACCGTGAATTTAACCGATTACAAAAACCGAGTTTTTTCCCAGTGTAGGTGGTATGCTAAAAATGTAAAAATGGTCATCGTCAGGTGATGGTTTTATCAATCACATTTCAATGTGTTTTTTTTAGTATAGGTATAAGTACTGTTAACTACCGAACCGACAGAGTAAAGCAATGTTTTGAAAATATATCTTCAAGCCGGAAAGTACAATGTTTTATAGCATAACGAATCTTTACGCCTCTGGTATAACATCAGTATTCAAGTTAGTATCTATAACAAATTACAGAATAAAAAAAAAATAATGAAAATGTTTATTAATGGCCCGGCATCAATTTACTGTATTAACCCCGAAATATAAGGTGATTTTAATTTATGCAGCCAAATTCTTACTGAAGACTCGGTAAGTGTTCAGTAACCAGGTTCGATGACCCTTTTTGTGAAATTCGTAAATTATTCTTTACGTGTTCCTTTCCCTATAAACGCAAGCCCAGCTCCAAGTCAATTACTATGCGACGTGAAGATTGTATTTTGCGAAATCTGCAAAAAGTGTTATTAATCCAATCCGTTAAATAACAGAACAAAAATATTTTTTTGAAAATTTTGGTAACTTGGTATTTATTGCTGCTGTACTGAAATCAAAACTACCGTTTTTAGAATTATTGTCTGTCTATATGTATCTATGTTCCCTTGAAATTTGAGAACCACTTAATTGATTTAGACACAGTTTTATTTATTATCATCATAGTGACCCTGGTCAACATAGCTCAAGCCGAAAACGGGTCAGAGATTGAGTAAACGTGGGTGGAGCCGCGGGCGAAAAGCTAGAATAATATATAATTGTTTAATTGTATGTGAAACTTAACATCTTATCATCCTAGTACAGACAGACAAATTCATTACATACGTGTATACTACTCATTATAAATGAAACTTTGGTAATTTATTATATTTTTATTTTAAAGTATTAGAAAACTGCCAAACATACTGCCTTTAAAAATGCCTGATTTTTCATTATACCCAAAAAAGTTTCAAATCATAGCGACCCCTAAATATTATTGGAATTCGTTTAAAATTTTCATAGGGGTGTTTGAGTTCATATGGAACATAAAGAGCCTTGTGGGGGAAGAAATATCCAAATTTTTATTTTTTGGGCCACCCTATTGTATGTGAATCTTAACATCTTATCATCCTAGTACAGACAGACAAATTCATTACATACGTGTATACTACTTATATTATATTGAATGTACATAGTGCACTTCAATCTTACTATATTTAAACGATATTAACGGCTACGACGCTGCAATAGAAATTAACAATAGGTAGCCTGTCATACTGGCGTCCATACATCTCGTATGTATCTATTACTCAGTGCTATTTAAAACATGTAAAGTGACCATCATATATGCAAAGGCACGATTGGCGGTTCATAGTGGAGTGTTGGCTCCTACGCTTATGTATGGTAGTGAATGTTGGGTCTGGCAAGATGAGCATTGAAGTAGGGTAAACGCAGTTGAAATGCGTTCCTTGCGGAGTTTGTGAAGTTTGACATTGAGTGATATAGTAAAAATTTCGAGATACGGGATCGTTGCGGCCAAAAATAAGACAAAAACAAAAAAAATAAGTCTTCGGTGGTTTAGACATATAGAGAGGATGAATGACAATAGAAAAGCCAAAGAAATATATTGTGCGCAGGTGGAAGGTAAAGCTTGACCCGCCTTAGACGGACATAAGCCGATCAAATTCGTGACATTCTAAAGAAGGGCAAAGTAAAAAGTACCCAGAGTAGAAGAGCTTGGTATGACTATATTGGTGAATGTGGTAGATGCTAAATGAGTGTCAAGATCGTAGCAGATGAAAGACTGTATTCTCTGATCTGGAATAATAAGCGCGAGTGCACATTTATTTATTTATAGTAAATAAGTATTCTGATCTTATCAATTACCGAGACCAAAACATGCGCAATGTAAATTGTCCTGGTGGACGGCTATTCTGGCATTATTTTACAATTTTGTTTACAGTATTATATTTCGATTTTTGTTTACAGTATGATGATTACAAAAACAATACAAGGAACGTTTCTTAAACGAATTCAATCGCTTTTAAAAACACGCAAAATCTGCTTTAACAATTTTTGCGCAGGCAGAATAGCCGTCCTGGCCCTCAATTCTGGCACGTGCTCAAAAATAGTGAAGGCATATTGCGGGTGAATTTAGAAATGATTTTGCACGGATATGTATGGACTTTTTTATCGAAATTTTTTTATGAGCATTTCTTACATTTTATAGTTTTTATTTGATGTAGTTTTGACACTCTAATTTTTATCGCATGGCATTTATCTAAGTTTAAACAAATATCTTATGATTGATATTGCGACTGAAAAATAATGCCGGAATAGCGGCCCTGGACCCCATTTACTAGTTTTTCAAATCCTATACATTTTCTGTTCGAAATCACAACATTGCCTTTCGCTGGCTTCGAGTGAATCCGTGTTAAAAAATAAAAATTGGGTTTTGGTTACATGACTGACAGTAAAAATGTCAAGATGTTAACAAATATTGTGCGCTATTATCTTATTATCAGAGATCGAAATTGGGTGTGTGAAAATACCTAAAGTTTGCAGCGGGACATAACATTGAGCTGTTACAACCACTTAAGTTAAGCCGGCTTTGAATTTTACCGATTCCAGTTTCGGTTTTTTTGTTTTACACGTTCCTTACCTTTGAAACACCGAACTATAAACACTTGCAAGCTGCTAATACAGTTTTAAATACATTTTTGTAGTAAACTTTTCCTGTTAAAAAAATATATATTAAAAAAATACGACGGTAATTTTTTTTTTGTTATTATCTAAGTTTATCTTTATCCTTCTTTTGCTCGATCTCGAAACCTCATCATCAATTTTTAATTTAAATAAACTGCATTAAAAGACTTTATGAAAGAAATACTTTGGTCTGTATACATACAGACTGAAAAAGGCATAGTAAAAAAAACCCAGAATGGAAGAGCTTGTATGACTAGATTTATGGATGTTCAAGTAAATGAGGTCTGTCAGGATCGTAGCACATAGGAATCTGAAGTTTCTGTAGTTTCAAATTTATTCAGATTGTAGTATACTCACATGTAAAATTAGTACATCTTCAAAGTTTATCAACGCGTATACACGTTATACGCCTACCATTTAAGAGGATATGTCAGGCTTTCAAAAGTCACTGTTACTCTATGCGAAACGATCTGTAGTGGGAAAAGGACGAGCTCCAGAAAAAAATAAAAAACCGGCCAAGTGCATCTATAAAAATGGCAAAACAATCATGTCTGTTGTATGGGAGTGCGTGGGTCCGACTCTCACTTGGCTAGTTTTAGTATTTGTTTTTATATCGGCAACATAAATACATTATCTGTGAAAATTTCAACTGTCTAACTATCACGGTTCATGAGATACAGCCTGGTGACAGATAGACAGCGGAGTCTTAGTAGGTTAGTTGGTTACCATTTGGGTACGAAACCCTAAAAATGAACTAAAGTAACTATCAAAATATCAAACCAGAAAATTTAGATATCTTTAAAATCTAACTAATAAAATATAATTGAGGGCTATTAATGTCATTCCTATTTGAAAAACTATGAAAAAAAAGTCAAGAAAGACCTTTGTCAATAATAATTATTTTTTGCGTTTCTGTACTGCAGAAATAGGTCGTAATGTTTATGTACTAATTTATCAAATTAGTGGCTTCTTCTAAAAAGCAGGTAAAGAACTTTAAAATCGGACAAGTGCGAGTCGGACTCTCCCATCGAGGGTTCCATTAAAGATTATTTTTTTATTATTTAATTACAAATGTATAGTTTCAGAAGATTTTCCCTATACTTGTAGTATAAGACGGTATTCATTTGCGAAATTTCATAGTTTTAGATCAATGGACTCCCTTGAGAGTGTCGAAATATAGGTTTTTTTTGATAACTTATAGGGCAAAATCTTTTTTTCTCTTTGAGCTTAAAGCCATATTTTTTAACAGTACTATGGGGCCGTTTAGAATTCTGTTAGAGATAGTTTAAATTGTATGTCTCTCACGAGGCCCGTGAACAATATGGATAACAAAATGATGACTTAAGGGTACTGTTTTTCGGTTACGGTACCCGAAAAGAGTTGTTTGAGATGGACGGGACCCCTGTGAGCGTTTTTAAAAACGTGAAAATACCCATGTGAGGAGATCGAGTATTTTAAATTTCAGAAGAATGATATCGTGGAAAAAAAAACTGGATAATTCTTTGATAGGCAGGGATACGGGCCCTTTCTTAGTTACATCATAAAATTTCACCTTATAATATTCAGAGGTTCTCAAGCCATGTATTTACTATTTTTCATGATATTTATTTTCCGTTATCTACTATTTTATTATATTTATGCCCGAAATGCTTATATCTTGTAAATTATAAATTACACTTTACTCATTTTCCATACGCACCAAACTGTTCTGAGACCATACCATTTGACACTTGTGAGATGCCTAATTCACAACCACAATATTTTCTACGAGTATTCCAGTTCTAATGTAAAATAAGTAAAACAGTTGCTTTTGCGGCTCAGTGATCCCCAAATCTCTGACTAACTATAGTTTAGAACTGTACCCACGTTGATAAAGAGTAGATTATTGAATGGCCCGACGGTTCACTCTTTGTCGTTACTTGTGTATTGGGTAAACGAATATATAGAGGGCTTAGTATTTGGGATAATCCATGCTTAATCTCTCGGAATTGGGATTGTCTTAGTCCTAGTCCAGGGGCTACCTATCTTGTGTTCACACACACAAACACACCCTCCCTCACAAATACACACCTTCGTAAAACTGGCCTATTGAAAGGCTTTCGTATTTTAGGAACTAATTGTTATCCATTTCTTTGTGTTCTTTTTTAATTATATAAAAATGTTGTACTTTAGTTAAATTTACATTATATAATTTCTTAATACATGTTTCGGGATAGAGCCTAGTTATCCACGCTTCAAGACAACTTATAGTGGTAACTAGTGTCTAAATTATGTTTGTTACATATATATCTTAAATAAAGAAATTATTCTATTCTATTCTATTCTATCCTGACTTTCTAACTAGGCAGAATAAAAAAACGCCTCTGTAGAAAAAAAAAGTATCTTAAGAAAAGCATCTTATCTGACAAGTTAGTTCGTTAGTTGACAAGTTAGTACTTTAGGGGGAGTCTTGGCTTGGAGTAGTAGTTATGTTTGTGGTTGCGTTCTTACTTTAATTCTGTCATAGTTATAAAGCTAAAAATATCAAGAAATATTTTATTTCATCATGTATTATAATTGTAACGGGAATTGTAATGCTTTATTTATGTATTTATATTTTTTGCGTTTTAGAAAATAACTGAACACTATTTTTTTCCTTATTGCTTTTGTTCCGGCGATGCATCCACGTTGTTGGCCAATTTTAGTTTTTACTGCGTAGTCAGGATTTTGGCATGAGCAAGGAAAACAGAATCGCAACAGAAAAATATACAAAGTGTTAACATCAAGTCCATTCGACGTAGCTTTGTAACACTAAACAATTTGAATATCCAGCTGCGTTCAAGACAAATAGTCTCTCATCTCGTAATTTATCTACTTGCCAACATCTTCTGAACAGAGAGTGGAAAGTATGCGTCATAAATATAAGAATGTTGCCTTTCCTCAGCTGCCTCTTTAAATAAAATATCGCCTTACCGATGGAGATCTGTTTATTATCACGTTTTTGTGGGGAGTACGTTATGAATTTTTCAGGAGCCGACGAAGATTACGACAAAATTAAATGAGTTAGGTTCCAGAATATTAAAGTAGCCATGCATCGCCAATTACAAGAAGAATATTCTTTCTTGTGCCTTAATTTAGAAATAGCTTAGATTCATAGACCCAGCGTTGGCACTTGTTACAGCTTGCGTCAACTATAAAGGAGGCGCGAAGATACTTAGCTGTCTGGACTTTTGCTGGTATATGTGGTACAGAAAGTGTGATAAAATGTTAGTATCTACCTATTTATTTAGCCCTATTAAATCTCATTAATTATCATTCGAATTCATAACGAATTATCATTCGGTACAAAAAAAATATCGCAGTCCAGGGCGGTAGGAAAAATTGCCAAGGCAGATTTGAGGATATTTTAAAAGGTAATTTCTACGGATAGGTACTGTAGCAACCAAAGTTGATACTTTTGGCTACAGTACCAACTCATATATTCAATTATTTATTTGACTACTGGCCCCGTCTAAAAATGAATTTCAACAAACTTAGCCAGGGGCGGGACCAAAATTTATTATCACAATATCGACTTTGATCCTATGTCGGCTGTGTTTGACTTCAAAATAGAGTGTGTCTTTAATCCCTTGCGATGTTTTAAATTTGGAAAACATTGCGCTTTTCAAGAAGTGGTACGGTCGACTATGCCAAATCTGTACGGATTCGATAACATTTGTAACCTTATAGCTATAGCAACATAAGTGTCGTATATTGGTTGGAGAGGAAACGATAATTTTACACTCTTTCTGTGGGCAAGCTTTCCTGTGGCGCCGATATGATTTTTTTCAAAGTTTTCAGGTCATAAACCAAACGAATTTATTGCCATTTGGACAGGACGTCAAAGGTTAGATTTCAGAAACATGTTAATATTTTTTAGAGAGCAGAGCGCTTCCCGGAAAGTTACATTGAGGTAGGAAGCGGTAGTTTAATAATAAATAAATATACTTAAAATTTGAAGCGTAAAGGTGATGTAATCTCTTATGTAAGAACGTTGAATAATAATAATAAAACATATACATATAATTTAGGAGTTTTGACTGGTACTGTCTTCCAGTTTTATTGATGAAAGGATTTATAAAAGAGCTCAGAATTGTTTACAAAGCAGAAAAACAGGAACGAAGTTCTTTGATCTAGAAATATATGTAATTTTAATTATTCAATTTTTTTTCCACCTCATTTGCATCTTGAAACTTGTTGACTCAGTTATTCCTACCTCTATGTTCTTCGCCATAACAAAAAATACAGCCATCAGGACATTAATTTTAGTTTGACAGGATTTTTTTCAGATTGGCAAATACACTTCAGATAGGTTTTGACAGGTAATAAAATAAAAAAATAATGTGTCTACGGGGGCGGAACATAAAATAATCTGGGTGGGAGAAGGAGCTGATTTGAAGGAAATCAGGGTTTTTTTAAAGACAGTCAAGGGCGAGTCGGGGAGTGGAGTTGATCTCAGAGCGCGTACGGGTCGTCAAATCGCGGAATAAAACCTCGGAAGGATATTGGTCTCTACGTCGCGCGCGAATTTCCGAATCTATTAGAACCAAAATCCAAGCGTATCTACGAGTCGCGTAACGCGTTATAAGAGTGTCGAGTATCGTGTACCTACATCGAAAGTGCGGATTTGCAACGAATAAAGCTTCGTTATTTAATTATAGTCTGAAAGTGTTTACAGTGCGTCGGTGAAGTGCGTTCGTAATTGCGTAAAACTGAATTAGCTAATTTAAATTTTACCCACTACGGTTTTCTTATGAAACTCAATAGAAACGAAATATTATTATTTCGCTATAGAGGCGTGGCGAAAATAGCGGGTGTACAATATTTATAAATATCAAGTATCTACATCAGAAATTTATTTATGTAACACCTCTTGTATTTATCCTTTACCCCTATAGATATCTAGGTCCTGAAGGAGATTATATTAAACTATTTTAGCTTTCCTTCGTCTGGCTGAGATACTTATATTTTGATCTAGTATAGACGGTCTGTGGAAATTACGAGAGTTTTTAGGTCAAAGGAGCTAGCAGAAACAATTCTTGCCTTTTTCCCTATATTTAGGTTTTCTTCATACAGGTGTTTCTTTTTTTTATAGCTTTCCTTTTTTTTATAGATAGATCAACGAGATCCAGGGCAGAAAATTTCCACATGACTGTTCTCAAACTTCTGTCTTTAGGTTTTATTTTAGAACCTTTTGTGAAAATGGAGTATTGTGTATTTAATATTATTTTAGGAACCAAGGGGTTTAGGAACGTAGAGTTTTTCCAAGGGTAAAGCATTTAGGTGTGTGACCGGGCTAGGTATGCAGTTGGCTATGGAGGGAAGCCTTACTTTTTATGTTTGTGTCTGAAACCATGGCTGCCTAGTCGTACCAGGACCCCATCTGTTAGTATCTTGGAGAAGCTCTTCGTTCACCAGTCAAGCTGAGTAAGTTAGAAAACTTAAAACTGACTTGGCCAGGTCTTTAGGAGAGATGTGTGAAAATTGGAGATGTTTTGAAAGGGTTTTTTAGAATGAATGAGTAAAATTCTAGGCACTTAGGGTTTAAATGGTAGTTTAGATTGGCGCTGGATTTTGTTTGGAAGCGTATTATTCTGTGTAATACGTGGGCACGACTATTAAAGGTTGGCAGGGAGGTCGTTTCTAAATTGTTAGGGCCCCCACTTCATTCTGGATTTGCAAAGAATCTCGAATTCCCTCAAATTTTAATTATAGCTGCAGCTACGCTACTAGTATCGACGACCCTTCAATATTCTTTATAAAACCAAATATGTATCCCTAATATTATACCTAGCACACATATACAAAATAATTATATCACACATTATGTTTACACACTGAATTCATCTCCGGCTTACGTCAAATTTCGTATTTGCGCGGGTGTATATCATCTTTGTATCAAAACGTGTCAAATTAAAGTGTTATGCGGTGATACGGTATGTAATAATAATAATACAGTGTAATTGTTGGAGTCCTGGGAGTTGCTGAAACCCGTTGTTCCTGAAGGAGCGGTTTATCCAGCTAAGTCGCATGAAATACTTTACGCTTACGATTTTTCACCTTTCATTTGATAAATTCTGAACTTGTGTACCTGTACCCATTTATTACGGCGTCCGGATCAAAATTCTATTCTCTGTTTATTTTAACCGTTATGAATACAATGTAGAAGTCCTACCAAAATAGATACTAGACGATCACAAATTACTATGGCCATAATATTAAATAAATAAATTATTTAAATAAATATATAGATAAATGACGAATAAGTACTCGCCCAGAGTCCTATTTTATTACAGTACGTATTGATTTTTTTATTGAAAATTATAAGGAAGCGTTCATTAATTACATTCCATAGTTTTTATCTCGTGAGATTTAGTCAATATATTATAGAATTCGGTTAATATTTTACACTATATGTAATTAATGATTAAAATTTATTTACATCGCGTGGCATTTTATCATACCCTAAACAAATGTCGAATGACTGATATTACGAGTGAAAAATAATGCCATAGCTATATTATACACGTATAAACAAGAAAGTGAATGGACTTGAATTAAAAAAGTACATAAAGTATACGTATAAACACCGTGAGTTTAACGTCAAAGTTATTTAAATATACATTAATATGTACGAGTATGTACCATTAACATCATAAAGCAAAATAATACAATATATTCGCAATAAATAACAGAGATAGCAACAAGTAGCATTATATTTTCTATCCATCTTGACACTGGATTCTAAACTACTAAGATACTGGCTTATTCGAGTGTTAACTTGATAAGATAGTCATCGCTTGCCAAATAGCCGTTTACAACAACTTTATCTGGGTTGAGATATGTAAACGAGTTTGTAGTAGTTTACAACTGTGATGGGTGTTTACATAGTCAATGACCCTATTAAGCCCAAGCTGGCACAAACTTGACACTGTCTTGCAAATTACAACGAATAGCCCACAATACGTCAATTTATTATGGAACCTTAAAAACACAAAGGATGGCTAATTGTGACTACGCCACAATGACCTTCTACGCCAAGATGCAAACAATCGGTCAAAAATAACCAGTCAATAGTATTAATTCGCGTAGCAAAGGGTAACCTTCTCTGCAAAGAATAATAATTATATCAATAATGTAATAATATATTATTATTTATTAATATTTATATTCATAATTTTGTAATTTTCTAGTAACAAATATAAATGTTTCCAGATTGTTAAAAAGGGTATGCACCACTCGAAAACAAGAAATTGTGTAGGTATAGTAACGCTATAAAAGAAAATAACTGAAAACTTTTTATTGAATTTAGATACAAATTTACCTGATAATAAATAAGTAAAAGGTGGTATCTAGGTATGATCTTAGAGTCTGGCAGATCTTAAAGTATGAAATCGAAAATCTTTTTAAAAAAGGGATTTACATGCTGGTGACCTTGAAGTCAAAATTGGTGGCTGGCTTTAGACGTTTGAAAGTAAAAAAATAAAAATGTATGTTATAAACAACAGGATATCTGGAATGATGTGCTTTGACTAGAATTTAAAATTTTAATTTAAATCTTTAACTAAATACATATCAAACCGATAATTTAAAGCAAATATCCGGGTTAATTAATTAAGTATGCGAAGAAACAAATTAAAACTTAGTCAAACTGAAGATATTATAACAACAAATTATTATTGATTATTTTTAAAGAATTTTAGTTATGATAATTGTAATTAATACTTAGGTATATTTTAGTGTGTTCGCAATTCGATTCTCCGTCAAGCGACGGAGAGATCAAAACGAAAAGAGTCGTGAAAGTGAATGAGACGGGCGCACCCGTTATCACCAGCAGTAAGTATTTGTCAGTGTCAAAAATAGGTGAGATAACAAGCGAAGCGATGAGAAGCAGTTTAGGTTTACATGTAAATAAATTCTTGCAGTCAAGCGAAGCGGAGCGGAGTGCGGGGATCCCCTTGCTTTAACAGAAATATGATAGGCAGACCATTATATGCCCAATTCTACGATGTGCTGACAAATCTCCATTACGATTTCCAGACTCTTCGATATAAGAAGAGGTCGTCTTTTGGGTTACAACTAACCTCTACGAAGAGATTGGTGGTTACTGAAACTACACCAGTTAATGTTGAAATTAGCAACCTTATTGGATAAATAGACTGCTTTCTAGTGCGGACTGTTGTATCCTTTCGTCGTACATAACTGAATATTATACAGCTTACTGTATCATACTCAAAAATGTAGCTTTGAATTTTCAGAATATCTTCCATCAACAGAGACAACAACCAGGGACTAAGTAATAGGAGTTAAAAAATTAAGGGCTTAAAAGTAAAGTTGTAAACCTAAAACAGTGTTAACCATTTTATGATTTTAATACGTTTATGCCGCAAAAAACGTATATTTCAACACTCTTAAGGGAATCAAAATTTACAGCGTATTTTTCGTTGACCTAGAACAATGAAATTTGGCGAGTAATACCGTCATATACTACAAGTATAGGGAAAAATATGAAAACTATATATTTCTCTAATAAATCATAAAAATATAGTCTTTAACGGAACCCCCGGTGGGCGAGTCCGACTCGCACTTGTCCAGTTTTTTAAATATCCTCAGTCGATAAGTGTTTGAGACAGACTTTCTTTTTCAGATCAAACTATAAGTACAGTTTCATTCGATTTAAATTATGCATATTTATACATTACTACAAAAAACAAAACACAGTCTGCCAGATATATTATTTTTAACATTTTGTTGGCATCAAAGGAATAAAAGAAAATTATAAATAAAATCTTGTTTTTTTATATATAACAAATTTTACGTTACCAGTGGTATATTTTTTCACTTCAGTCCATTTGTGTTTGAGACAAAATTATTTTTTCTAGTAAAACAATATTTCATTTGATTTATTTTATATTTATATTCATACCAAAAACAGTCTTCAGATATATTTAAACTCCTTGTCGGAATCAATGGAATAAAAAACAAATTAAATGTAAACTGCTTTAACAATATATTATGAAATGTTGTGTTCTTACCACAGACATATAATTATTACTAAGTAGTAGACCAAATATAAGGGTTAAGTAGCGTGGCAAGTTTCCATACAAAAAATAAGCTACATTTAGGCTTCATGGTACGAAGAATCGTATAAAAATAGGTTGTTTTGACTAGCTTATGCTTGGATCATATTTGTTAATCCCTAAACTAATCTCTAGTATACATTGACGTACTACTAAGTGGACATCGGGTCTGTGCTCAAAAGTGTCCGAACCAAAAGAGAGTCAAAACCATTGGAAATTAAAAAAGGGTGTCAAACACACGTCTGTCAAAATTAAGCCGTGCAACAATGACATACGATTCAAATTAAAATTTTTTGTTTCTTAATATTTTGACACTTCACCAAGGATACTTTTTTGGTGAATTTTATACTAGACCCGAGGCCAATGGTTTGGTATGTCAATGCTAGTATATATTTTGTATGGAAACAAGCAATATTTATATTTAAAAGAGCCCGAAGTTTACTCAGCTAAAATTGCCATGCGTCGACTCTATGCGTTTATTATTAATGTTAGGTCTGCTACTACATTATACGTCTGTGGTTCTTACAAGCCAGACGGGTTAACGTAGTACTAATGTTTATTTTGTGCTAACTTACGGAAGGTCAACGAAGTTTCACCATAATGTTCCTTATTATTACTCTATGGATACCGAACCCTAATTGAGACACATTTACCCCAAGAAAGGCATAGTGTGTAATGGAAGACACGCTTGAAAGGTAAAGTAAGCACCCCTGAAGAAGTGCCCCGTCAACTTATTGTAAGGGAATAAAGATGAAAATGGTTCAATCAACGAGACTTCTTTTGTGATTTTTACTCTAAGGTTGGAAATTGCGCTTACCCACTTTTCGGTCCTTCTTCCATTTCACTGCAATACAGGTGACAAGTTGGAAAAGGGTTGGCGTTAAATCCTTATTATTATAGCAACTTATACTTGGTACCTACGTATGATGAATAAAAAATGAGCTGTTTGGAGAAAAAGATGGTACGGCCGTGCCGCTTCTTAGCTCAACTTAGCGGAGGCACTACTGTGCCCCCAGATAATGCTTATGAAAAAAGGAATGTTTGCTGAGTTTCTTGCCCTTCTTCTTAGCAATACTAATCGAATGGTGCGGATGGATAGGCATTATTTTTATTTATGGTTTATTTAGTTAATTTTTCAACACATTGTTCATTGTATTATGTACTTATATATAATATTTTTATTCCTAGATTCCTCTATTTTATGCAGGTGTATATTTTATGTCCCGTATTATTACATAATTTTTTAAATTTTAAAGATATATATTGTTAAAATTAACTTTGACTTGTAGAATGTATACTTTATGTATCTATTTTGCAAAATGAATATTTTGATTTAAAAAAAAAACACAGGGCAGATAAAACGGATGCAGAATGCATGCATGTGATAATGTTTTTCGATCTCTAAAAGGAATCACGTTTTACCCTAGTTCTTAAATAGCGGGATAATAAATATGAAATCACATACAGTGCAGAAGGTGAGACTGTAGAATTGCGATTGTGTGCGTGTACACCATTGACATTGTGGAAAACAACCCTTGGTTCTTGAGTCGGGATATTGGCTAAATGCCATCCCATCTTCCAACATTGGGACGCTGCTGGATAAGACAACTTTCACTTTAGCTGTAGGCCTACGGATAGGAGCAAAAATTAATGAACCACATTGGTGCCGCTGCGGAGAAAGGGTTGACCAGTTGGGCCACCACGGCTTGTCATACCTCCGCAGTGCTGGACGTCTGTCACGTCACGCTTTAACGACCTGTAAAAATAATCACAGGACAATATTACGTGTTTTTATTCCGACTAGAAGCCGAGTAAAGTACTAATAAGTAAGATTTTTCAAGAGCGCGTGATATTTAGGCTATCTATCGTAACATCCACTGGTGAGTACACGCTATTTTAAACAATAATGTAAAATAAGGTGCTCAATCTCGGGTCATCCATGCCCTTAATTATGTATTCATCTGGTAACGTTTCTGGTACAATAATATATGAAACCGTTTATCATTGTTGAATTTCGGGTCCATTGTTTCATTTAAATTACTATTGTTTGACAAGATAGCTAAGTTATTGTCCCACTACGGACCGAAGATTAGAATTGATTAAATTTATATTATACAGTTTTAATATGGCGAAGCGTTAAAATAGTAATGAAATAGTTTATTAGAATTAAAAAAAATCTATAATAATATGATAATACATAAAAAGTAAAACTCGCTATTAAGACTCGCAAAGCAACAAAAAGTTATCAGTTACTCTTTATATGTTACAGTTAAAGCCCGAAATCAGTTAGAACGCGTTTTCCCTAGTTAGAACTAGTTTTTGCTAAATGCCTTTGTTAAAACTACAATTAACTAATGCTCAAAATTTAATATCAGTTGAAACAAGTTCTTACTAGTAGAACCCGTTTTAAATAGTTAGTGCCATACAAAACTTCAGGGGTCACCTCGCTCTGCTCCGCTGCGCTCCGCTTCGCTCGGCTCCTAAACGTAATAATATGTCAACCTAACCGCTCCTCCTGGCTTCGCTCGTCGTCGCAACCTATTTTGGTTTCTATTCCAGTTCTATTTAGTAAAAACTGTTTTTAACTAGGGAAAACTAGTTCTTACGAAAAACGGGTTTTTACTGTGACATATATATATATACATTATTTGGTCAACCTTTATATATATAACCAAAAATCAGGACGGCAGACTGAATTAAAGGTTTTTTTTTTGCAAAAATGTGACTGGTTTTGTGTTTTCATGTTTACATGTTGAGTAATAATTTGTGAAATTGCTTTAATTGATTTGCAGCTATAGTTTGCGAAAAAAGACTGATAAATATTGAGAATTCATTAATTTTACCAAAAGAAATAAAAGGCAGCCCAAGTTGTGGAGACGGCTTTTCAAAACTTTTAATCAAGCTTCATTAGATTCTATTTCAACGCGAAGTACTTTATACGGCAACATGAGCCAATTAAGTAATTAACTAAATACTTGATTTTACAGGTCCCAGCTATCTTAGGTAGAAACCTGAGCAGTAACAGAAATATGCATGGGGTCGAAGACCTTGGTATTCCTAACAGTTTTAGATAAAAAAGCTTTAAAAGACAAACAGACTGACGAACGGACATTTGTTATCTTGAACTTTTTGCAGATTGTACGTGCCACAGATATACGACCCTAGTCTTCACAAAATATTGTTTACAATATGCAGCTACGCGATCCAAGGTGCTCTGAAATTTGTAGTATTTTTCTACATACTCCAATCAAATAAGGAGTTTAGATAACGAAACAGTAATAATGAAACAGTGTGATAAATTAGAGTATTACTGGGCGTGTTTTCAGTTATTGAAAAGCCAAAAACAAGGGAAAGTATTTTATACATACTCCGATTAAAGAAGGAGTTTAGGTAACACAGTAAAACAGTGTGATAAAGTAGATTATACTGGGTGTGTTTTCAGTTATTGAAAAGCCAAAACAAGGGAAAGTATTTTATACATACTCCGATTAAAGAAGGAGTTTAGGTAACACAGTAAAACAGTGTGATAAAGTAGATTATACTGGGTGTGTTTTCAGTTTCCGAAAAGCCAAAAACAAGGGAAAGTATTTTATACATACTCCGATTAAAGAAGGAGTTTAGGTAACACAGTAAAACAGTGTGATAAAGTAGATTATACTGGGTGTGTTTTCAGTTTCCGAAAAGCCAAAAACAAGGGAAAGTATTTTATACATACTCCGATTAAAGAAGGAGTTTAGGTAACAGAGTAAAACAGTGTGATAAAGTAGATTATACTGGGTGTGTTTTCAGTTTCCGAAAAGCCAAAAACAAGGGAAAGTATTTTTCTACATACCACAATCAAAGAAGGAGTTTAGGTAACACATTGAAACAGTGTGATAAAGTAGAGTATACTGGGTGTGTTTTCAGTTGTTGAAAAGCCAAAAACATGGGAAGGTATTTTTCAATACACTTGGTAATAAAGTGGCCTTAATTGCAGCGTTCTTAGGGTCATAATGCAGCATATTAAACACGCGTACTTTTTACTTTACATTATCGCACTAGTGTTTTTTACATTACAGTTTTTTTTACATCTTGGCAAAGAGTTTTGATGGCTTGAGAAATAGTCAATAAATAGTAAAATATAATAAATAATCATTTAATTTCATCAAACTAATTATTTTTATCAACAAATGAACTCAAATTTTTGTTGTAAATACAAAAATAAACGTCAAAAAAACCGGGAACAGACAACTTGACAAACAAAACCAAAGACAAGTATCAAAAACTTAGGCTACTCTTGGGTTAGGAACTCAGAACAATATGAGGTTAGGAATCACAATATAGTAAAAATAGTTTGGTGAAACAGAACTTTATGGTAACCTAAATTGGGAGTTACTTAGGCGTCACCTTGTTCGTCGTAAGTGAAAATGGACAAAGGTTTTTTTTACAAGTTATGTTTTTGGTGGCATCTCATTTCTTTTTGTAGATAGTTCTACTTTTTTTCCTTTCCGGTACCTTCTACTTACAACTACCAATTTAACTTTGTAAACCTATATATTTATGTGTTTACAAAGTTATTTATGCAATTGGTGTATCTAGAGCACTGGACAGAAATTGCGAAATATTTTAGTTTTACCTTTATTTGCACACTTATTGTATTCTAAATTTGAAGATTCTACGTCTGCTAGAAGTGCATTAGAGTTTTGATGATCGGTCAGTCAGTCAGTGAGTGAGTGACAAAATTGAGAAACTTTGACTAATTATAATTCTTAAACTACTGGTCTAAATTGAATAAAATTTGAAATATACCATGTTTATACAATGCTTGCTTGGTTACTGAAAATTCAGGCTTCTAGTTTTATCCACAACGAAGTTATAGGGGTTGAAAATGGCCTGAACTGCTTCGAGAAAAGGTTGGTACGGCGGCGTGCCGCTCTTGAGTTCGACTTGGTGGGGGCAGTTGTATGGAGCTATAGAGAGGATGAATGAAAATAAAGTGACAAAGAAACTAGAGCAAAAATCGAGGGTATATAAGCTCGACTGGGTGGCCCCATATAAGGACGTATGCCGACCAAATTGATGAGAGACGATATAGGTGTGCCAGGATCGTATCAGACAAAATCTCTGTTTTCAGGTTACCCCTATTAGACACAGGCGCGTGTATAATATGACAGCATGCAAAATTTTATAGGTGGTAGTGCTGATGCCGGGCTCGACTGTGGAGTTACCACTATCTTACTCGCAAATCCTCCCAAAGTTATTCGGGGGAGAGTAAGAGAACAGCTCTTAGGCAAAACCAGGCGGCCCACCATTGCCTGGGACCGATGGATAGCGGTATATCCATCCCCAATTGCCGGGCCTTATTTAAATCAGACTGGTAACGGGTAGCGGCGTCACTGGTGCAAGGGTTTCGGCACCGCACTCACCGACCCGCCTGCCCAGCATGTGTGAGTTTGGGCATTTCTTTCAGGAGGACCGCCATGGTGAAATCCTGGAAAGGCCTATGTCCAGCAGTGGACGAAACTGGCTGATGGATGGATGGATGGATGTAAAATTTACTTGGCAAGATGACGTGCGTTGGACCGGTCTATCTCATAAACCTTGATAAATTATTAAATAGATAGCGATTGTGCCAAGATTCCTGCAGCTTTTACTGCTATATGGGGTTTGTATCAAAACTTACAACGAATAATAATATATACATAGATCAAACTTTTGTCTGTTTGCACTTCGTAGGAAAATAGCTAGTTGAAAACATAAACATTAACAACATATCGTCACGACATGAAACCCTGACGGGGTGTCAGAGGTGTTCCCGAGCGTGAACTGTGAAATGTAAGTCACAGTCCACACCCGGTACAGCCGCGGTTCACCGACGATTATTACGTCCCAACATAATTTCACTTGTAAGTCTTTCGATAAGGTTCCAGTTAAAATGTTGTTTTTTTATACTTAAACATTATTTTTTTATATACGAGTAGGTATTTTATAGCTAGAAGATAAGCGAGACATTTAACCCTAACATATTGTGTGTATTGCGCTTAAACGACATTTTCTAAGATTTATTTTTTGCGTAAATTTTATTATGAAATGCTGCTGCTTCGTTAGGCCCGTTAAGTAAATTAAGTTTTTAATAAAAGATGGACATTTTACCAAGTTTGACATAATGAGGAAAGCGACAAAGATTTATTTAAAATCTTTTGAGCAATTTCGGGCCATGAAAATGATAATCAGAAACACGATTAGAAATCCACATATCAGGCTTTTACAAATGAAGTTGTCGTTTTGTAGTAGCTTGCGGTAAGGCTTGGCGCGTGGATTGATTGTGGCCAAAATCGGAACTAACCACCGCTATCGTAATAAAACGTAACCCTATTTTCACAACTACGCCCCCTGTCAATGTCATCCAAGCACCAAAATAGCCTTATCCCATAGTATACTGGTAGTTAAATGGTATTATTGTACTACGATTGGATTGGGAACCGTTTGCATAATAGTACAAATGAATTGATTACTTAGTACTTAAGACCATCAAGTAAAATAATTATAAAATTTTTGCGTGTTATGTATTTATTGATGTTTATACAAGTTTATTGATCAATAATATTGCTTTTCCAAAAAATGAAATGATCGCTGATTGATGAATCTGAACTGTTTGTTGAATCTATTTTCAACTCTTTTATAAATGAAATCTTTAAATTTTATTAGACAAATCTGTCACTATTTGGCATTGATGATGAAGTTGATGAACCCATGAGTAATTGATCATCAAAACAAATGACGAACTTATAATTTTTTTAAAGAATATCTTTTATTTTAATTCCACGAAATATTATTTTGGATAAATGTTACATTTTCTTCACATTATAATTTCGCAGTACTGAAAAAGTTTTAACGTATTTTTGCACACCCTGCCTTTGGTAACTGTCATTTCATACATTCGCATAAAGTTGACGATCGCACCTCATTCCCACTCCAAATATGGAACAATAATTGTTTAAGTTTTTAGGGATGGGCTGAATATTCGTTTTATATTCGGTATCCACACAAACGGCTGTTTTACCGAATATTCGTATTCTACGTAAAGTCGTGTCTGTACTTTGAATATTATCGCGAAATTTTAAATGAAATGGGTTATTATTATTGTAAGGGGCCGAAACATTTTTTTTTTAATTTTGTCATTCTCTATGTATGTTCCATTTTAACTCTAGAACCACTCAACGGATTTCGATGCGGTTTTTTATTCTCATCGTAGTAACCCTGACCAACCATAGGCTATGAGGGGTGTTCATAAAATAACGCCCAAGCCGAAAACGGGGCAAAGATTGAATAAATGCATTTGAAGGCTAGTCTCAAAATAATATGATATTTTTTATACCGTAATGATGAAAATTTAATTTGTCAAAATCAAATCAAAATAATTGTAATTAAATTTGTAATCTGATATGTTATTGGTAAGGGTTTATACTTCAGCTAGTTAGTAACTACACTATTTAGATAACGTAATGAAAGGAATAGAAACTCATTTGACTGAGTAACGTTTTATATAATTTTTTGACGTTTGGGAGGTTTTACAATAATCAAAGGGCTCTAAATCCCAGTCGACTGTGCCTCTGTCGGGGGTATACCGTCTCTCTCTCTGTGGCGGTTGGAATTCTGCGGCAGTTCGCTTCCAGCGTGGATGCATAAGACGGTACTGCTCGATTCTGCTCGCATCGTTCGCCGGTTTCTTTCTCTGGGGCTCTGAACCTCGGTCGACTGTGGCTCTGTCGGGGGTATACTGTCTCTCTCTCTGGGGCGGTTGGGGTTTCGCGGTAGTTCGCTTCCAGCGCGGATGCAGAAGGCGGTACTGCTCGATACTGCTCGCATCGTTTGCCGGTTTCTTACCCAGGGGCTCTGAACCCCGGTCGACTATGCCTCTGTCGGTGGTATACCGTCTCTCTCTCTGGGGCGGTTGGGGTGCCGCGGCAGTTCACTTCCAGCGTGGATGCAAAAGGCGGTACTGCTCGATACTGCTCGCATCGTTTGCCGGTTTCTTACCCTGGGGCTCTGAACTCCGGTCGACTGTGCCTCTGTCGGGGGTATAACGTCTCTCTCTCTGTGGCGGTTGGAATTCTGCGGCAGTTCGCTTCCAGCGTGGATGCATAAGACGGTACTGCTCGATTCTGCTCGCATCGTTCGCCGGTTTCTTTCTCTGGGGCTCTGAACCTCGGTCGACTGTGCCTCTGTCGGGGGTATACCGTCTCTCTCTCTCTGGGGCGGTTGGGGTTTCGCGGTAGTTCGCTTCCAGCGCGGATGCAGAAGGCGGTACTGCTCGATACTGCTCGCATCGTTTGCCGGTTTCTTACCCTGGGGCTCTGAACCCCGGTCGACTATGCCTCTGTCGGTGGTATACCGTCTCTCTCTCTGGGGCGGTTGGGGTGCCGCGGCAGTTCACTTCCAGCGTGGATGCAAAAGGCGGTACTGCTCGCATCGTTTGCCGGTTTCTTACCCTGGGGCTCTGAACTCCGGTCGACTGTGCCTCTGTCGGGGGTATACCGTCTTTCTCTCTGTGGCGGTTGGAGTTCCGCGGCAGTTCACTTCCAGCGCGGATGCAAAAGGCGGTACTGCTCAATACTGCTCGCATCGTTGTCTGTGCCTCTGTCGGAGGTATACCGTCGCTCTCTCTCTCTCTCTCTCACTCTTTAAATTCTTTTGGCCAAGAGATAGAGACGAGATCAAAAACTCCCATACTAATAATACAATTATATAGTTAAGTGCTATAGGTTGGTCTTATTTATAAGATTTAAAGATTGTCCTGAAGAAATAATTTTTAGCGAAATTCAACGTGCATAAAAAGGTCGTTTCTTTTTTCATGTTACTTAATTAGTGGAGCAATGCAAAGTTTAGTTGTTAAAAACCATTGCATCCCTAAACCCCAATCCAGTTTTTCAAGTACGTAATTATTGTGACAAAATATTGTTAACTTTGCAAGACTTTTACATATAAAAATATCTATGTTTTATCGTTTAGTTATTATTACCACTTTTGGCTTGAAGATTATTTTAATCTCTCCGCATACACTTAATTTCCTGAGCTGTATGGAGTACCACGTAATTAATGTTAGTTACCGTTTAGTCTTATGGAAATGAGCAGATTAATACGGAGTGGTTTGTAATGCTGAAGAGCTAATACAATCCCATTGTATTATGGAAAGGTTTATGAATAAAAACTAAAAAGTGAAAATATTTATAGTGAAGAGAGTGTTTTCATGATATAGGAAGTATGAGGAATTTACAGATCTAAAAAGCACTAATTTTACCGAATCTACAAGATTATATATACTTAAAGCCAACTATAGCTTTATATACTACTAGCATTTACTCACGGCTGCACCAGTCAAAACGGAACATACATACAGACAGACAGAAAAAATTTTTGAATATTTGAGTTTTGGCCTCAATAAAATACTAGCCAGTACGAGTACAATAAATAACAACCCATTTCAGTTGAAATTTGGCCAAACATTTAATGTACAGACACGTCATTTTTACTACTTTATTATTAGTAAAGATAGGTCATATGGAAGAAAAATAATCGTTTCTTAAGTGTTCCTTAAGTATAAATAAATTTAATAAAATTTCAGAGCTTTTTATGTCGAGAACGATAACTTTGTTTTGGTTATCCCTGTAAATTGTCTAAGCAACTAGTGTTGGTAAAATTTTTTATCATTAGCATAATATTATTTTCAGATAAAGAAGAATGTTCCACTTAAAGTAAAATTATAGAATTTACGTGGTTCTATTAAAACGTAATTAGGTACCTACATAGTTTTAATTTTAACAATAGAATCAAATTTTAATAAATAAATTAAAAGCAGCAAACAAGTACATTAGGTGGTACTGGTTAGGTGGTAGAGCTGAAGCCGGGCTCGACTGTGGGGGTACCACCATCTTACTTGCAAATCCTCCCGAAGTTATTCGGGGGAGAGTAAGAGAACAGCTCTCATAATTCAAATCGGTTAGTAAAACACAGTCTATTTGAGAACCTACTCTTTTTTTGAAGTCGGTTAAAAAGGGTAGATCATGGCTGAATAGCCTTTGGCTTTTACTTAGATTATTTTTCGCAATATATAAGCTTTTGCATATTGATCAACCATTTGCTATACTCGTAGAGAAACATTTTAAACCAGGCTTTGCTATTACTAATTTCACTATGTGAACTCATATTCAATGGATACAAAAACATCAATACAAATTGTATGATCAACTAACTTTACGTTTTTTTATATGGAAATGCAAAGGCCGTACGGTAAACAGCCAAAAAAGGAACAATATATATTACATTAAATCATATTTGTGATTTACTAATGTACGACCAGTTATAATATATAATAACTAATATATTCTATTATAATTATCCGTTTACTAACAACCCCATGTTAGATTGGTCGGACATAATTGGACTGTTTGCCAACCAAATGGGCGATATGTTTATGTTTAAAACCCAACATAATAAGAACATTTTCGGTCAGTACCTATTAAACCGCAAGTTAAATTAAATAAAAACAAGTAAAGTTAGCGGCAGGAAATATTTTGCCGACCTAATCTGGTCTCATCAATCTATTTCGCGGCCTAGTTCTTAATTTAAGTATTGCAGGAGCTATTTTTACGATAGAATTCCAAAACAATTTGTACAAAACCAGTTAAGTGCGATTAGGACTCACGCGCTTAGCGTTTCGTACCATTTGAATATGTATTACATAAAGAATTTGAACAAAAATTACAAACTTATCATTTCCTATAAAATTCATGACACAAAACTGTAAAACTTAATTGGTCGAGTGTTCGGGTACGTAACCCTAAAACTATTCGGCATTTTCAGTACTTGTTATTTAATTATGGTATATGGCTAATATTATTAAGAAAATTCCAAATTCTTATCTAGTTTTGTTTTTGAGATAAGTAGACCGATCCCGTAACAAAAACAGTCTAAAAATGACAACTTTAATTTTCTGAACTTTGAATTTCTTTATTTTTGAAGGTATAAAGAAAATAAAAAATATATTTGTGCTCCACTTACTGAGCTCTAGATAATGAAACATACATGTCAGCGTAAAAAAAATCGTCTCATGTATTCTTTGATTTTATAAATTTATCACCACTGAAATATAATTTTATTGAATTTTAAGTTTAATATTCGGTTTAGGGCCAACCTTCTTCACAAAATATCCAAATTTCAGATCTGTTACTCATTCCGTCTACGAGCTAGGGATCCGTGATACACGGACGGACAAATGGACAGACAGCAGAGTGATATTAAGGCGAGGTTATCCAGGGAAATCTTTCCTGCTCCAACGTTTTCATTTTTCATATGTTCATCCTGCTCAGCGGAAGCAAGCCGCTCAGAAAACTTCGAGGTGTTTTTATTTATTATTTTGTACTAAGAGGGATGGGTTTTTAATATCATGGTGTTTTATATCACATTTTTCACGACCTTTATAATATTTTAGTATAAGTTTTATCGTCGAAAACTTACTATAACTCAAATGAAATGATATTAAGATCGTTGTTTTGACGACCTATCTTTTCAATTTAATCAGATCGAGGAAAGTGTAAGCAATCGTGTATCGAACGGCCGAAATATTAAGATTAAAGAGTGAAATAAGACAAATATTTTTTGCAAAATTTAATGTCGCATTTTATTGAAAATTTAATTTAATTAATTTAATTTGAAAAGAGACAAAGTCGGGATAACCCCAACTTAAGAGGGCTCTGTTTGTCCTTTGGGTACGGAACCCTAAAAAGGAATACAATGTTAATCATAAAAGATTAATTTCATCTACAGCACTCGCTTCCATTTTCTTCTTGGATAGAGATTTATGTAAACAAATTACTCGTACCAAGCACACGTAGCGGTTTCCAATAAAGCGTGACGTAACTTGTAACATAAACAAAGAGAAAACGTATAAGTGATCGATGTTTGCCACAAGTACGCGTGTTAGTGCTGATGTTTAATTTAAACACTTCCACGCTATAACACGATAACTTGAACATTAAAAGAGATTCACCTAAGACATAGATTTCTCTTACCAAAAAGAACACGAAAAAATAATATCTTATGCAGATCTTTATCTTGATGATGAGTTAGTAGGACACTCCTGTACCTTAGTATAAAATTTGACGTTGCTTTGATTCATTTCGTAGGTACTGAAAAGAATAAAATGACATGCAAAACGAAACTTGTAAAAAAACCAAGTCTTGCAACTTAGTTCTTCTACCGTATTAAAAGTTGTGAGATCCATGTAAATCCAAGTCGATTAATTTATTCAGTCCCCACTTATGGGACCTTTTGTCTTAAGTTAAAACTTAATTTATAGTGACCATATCAATATCAAAAATCTTTCTTTCTTCTGGACTGAAATTGCAAAATATTTGAGTATTTTCTTGATTTATACACTAAACACTAATTGTATTCCAAATTTGAAGCTTCTCTTTCTGCTAGAGTTTTGATGATCGGTCCGTCAGTCAGTGAGTGAGTGAGTGACAAAATTGAGAAACTTTGACTAGTTATGATTCTTAAACTACTAGTTCAAATTTAATGAAATTTGAAATATACCGTGTTTATACAATGTTTACTTAGTTACCGAAAATTCAGGCCTCTCGTTTTATTTACAACGAAGTTATAGGGGGTTGAAAATGGCCTGAACTGATTCGAGAAAAGGATGTTACGGTGTGCCGCTTTTTAGCTCGACTTGGCGGGGGGTACTGAAAAGAATAAAATATGTCTTTAACATATATACCACGCGTGTCCTAAGGATTCCGTTATGATACAGTTGCATAAATACTTTTGTAGTATAATATTAATTAGTAGCATTTTATCTCAAGAACACTACAACAGTATCATTTTCTTGGAGCTGTAACAGAGTTACGCGTACCAATAACCGAGCACGCGTAGCGATTTCCTGTATCGTTTTGCTTATCTATACTCGATATGTTTATCAAAGAAAGTTCCGCATGTCCACATTTTTCTCTAATGACTGTGGTAATGATGGTAGAATGTGGTTCTGCCCAATTTTCCTTGGTAGTACAAACAAGATAACGATAAACGTGACAGTATTATACTGGCTGATATGTTTTTTTTTATTGTCAGCTCTTGTATTATGGTACGTGTTTTCAGTAAGTAAACAAACCCGTCAAGTGCGAGTAGGTCTCGCGCCTCAGGGTTCCGCAGTAAGTAAAAGTATCTTTATTGACATAAACCATGTACATACATTTTTAACAATGTTCTGTAGTCCCTACACTAGGATTCCCTTTATGTTGTAGGTAACTAGTCTCTAACGCCCTGCAAATATGTTAAAACTTAAATGATTTGAATAAAAATAACAAACAAAAATGTATGCAATATAACTTTAAAAAATTAAGTTGGTGAATTATTACTACTAGGCAGACTACTTGCCATACTTAGCCATAGTTTGCCTTTTAACTACATTATATACGTATATAAGGTGACTTTTTTTAAATAATCTTTATTAGAACAAGGTTTTGTCGCACAGCGACGATGTCACCCTTAAAGATTAAAAGAACTCAGTAATGTAACAAAAAATAAACTAACTAATAACGGTGACTTTTATTTATGCAGCCAAACTCATTCTGGAGGCTTGGTAAGTAATCAGTTACACGGATCGATAACACTTTTCACTAATATCGCAGAATAAAATCTTGACTTGGGGCTAGGCTTGCGTTTGTAAGGAACACAAAAATAATAATTTACGAATTTCATAACAAAGGTAATTGAACCTTATTACTAAGCACTTACCGAGTCTTCAGTAAGCATTTGGCTGCATAAATAAAACCTTATATACGACAGCAGCAAATTTTTTCACTTATACAAAAATTACGTGTGTCCGTGCAGGTTTATGCGGATGTGTAATGCGTTTTTAGTTGCCTGGCAATGTAATGCAATCGAATAGATGGAGTTTTCTGTTTTGCAAGCTACTTTGGGTTACATTCTGTATATATTGCAACAATAAAGATGACTGCTAATTTAAGTTCTGCAATAGAATTAAGGGTGTTAGTGTTATCATTTCATATAGATCATCTACTAAAAATCCACAATAGGAACCATTAAACATCAATAGAATTGTCATATTTAAGTGAATGTCACAATTACACTGGAAAAAATATATAGGTGCTGTAAAAGCTCAAAGTTATTTAATAATAAATATATATATGTACAGTAAAATGAAATATATATACAATAAATTATCTCAAGATATATTTTGGGCCCTATCTGGGCCCGGCATCAGTTGAGTATATCAATTACAATTTAATTCTACAATTACACTTGTAGATTCTGATCTTGGGATATAATTAGACCTATTATATAAGTATGTGTCAAACAATAAGCGTCTCGATTACCAAACGATAAGGCTTGGTGACTAAAAGTTGTAGTGAGTATCTGAGAAAACTCAAACATAGAAGGTGATATCATAATAAATAGTCTGGAAATGAATACATAACTACCATATGTTTACTTGTTTGTGCACTTGCTTAAACACAATAGTTTGGAAACTACTAGGGTGTTGGTTCAATTGAGTCTAAGAGACTCCTTTTTCAGAATACTTGGTTAGCAAAATAACTAAATCGGCAAAGCACACAAAACACCTTTCGTGAGGGCCAAATGGTCTTAATCGCAAAATATCCTTATAGCAAAACGTTTTGATTGCTACATAATCTTAGTACAGACGGATCGACAAATAACAGTGAGGTTAGCTGGTTTTTAAAAGTAGACAAAATAACATTGAAGACATTTTAAACTATAAATAGGGGCAACGAGAGATGGCACCTATGAAAGCTGTATTGACTGATGGCGTGCTTATATTCCAAATTTCGGTTAAAATTAAACAAGATGTGTATTACATAAATAATACTTAATAACCGATACGAGTAGCACATAACTTTCTGTCACCGGCAGTAATAAAATATAACATTGTTTTAGTGATATTTATCTATAAAGGACCAAACTTGGTAAGCATATAAACATAAGGTGCCATCTCTCTTTTAGACATACTAGAACAAAACTGCTTTTAAAACAGATATTTTATATATTTTCATCCATTTATGAAGCCCTGTTCTACCTACATACTGGGTTTAAATGGCCATCGTTAATTAAAGCCTTACAAACTATAATGATGATCATACCAAAAAAATGCAACGAAAACATAAAAATATACTTGCAATTTGGTTAATGACCTTTTATCACGTTTTGGCGTTCCTACCTTTTCTACTGTTCATAAAAAAAATACACTTAAATATCTAACTTATAGTTAAGCAACTTCAGGCGATCTTATCTCTTCTAGACAACCTTTGGTTGGAAGAAACTAGTCAAAAGGATAATATATTATGAACATAATTTTATTCATAGAACTCAATATACAGTGGTATATAAATAAAACAGTTTAAAAACCTCCCAAACAAAAGTCCACAGCTTGAAAAAAATACTTTTATGTTTCCAGGGAAAGTTTAAGTACTCTTATGCAGTGAAAAACAACTTTAAAAGAAACTCATAAAAATGTAAGAGCACCAGCAAACTAATAAGTAACCACAAAGTTGCAACTTCGCCATCAAGAAAACTTAAAATGGCATCTATCGTCACTATAAAACCACAAACTTTGTTTACCTACCTTTGCAAGAAGGAGCAGTATTGGTTTTTCCTATCGGAAAAGCTCGGTTTCAGTTTAGCTCAATTTGTACATATCAACGAGGTATTACAAGAAATACATACCTATTATAGAGTTATTAATTTGTAATATTTAAATATGTACTAGTTTTTGTCCGCAGCTTTGCTCGAGCTTAACTGAATCTCATGATTTCGCAATCATTTAAGTTTTTTTATTGCACAGTCTCAAGTAATTTGGCCAAGTGCGAGTCGGCCTTATGCACAATGGGTTCCGTACAATCCCACAATATGGGTGAGGAACCTTAAAAACATTATAGTAAATAACAACAATCTCGTACATACCAAAGCCACATCAAGGCTACAAAAAAAAACCGCTGACAAAAATTTTGGTGTCGTGTGCCTGCAGAACCCTACTTTTTATTACTTTTTGTTTTACTTTAGAGTATGTCCTGCTATCTGACTAAATTTCTGTCTTTAAGTAAGAGCTAAAATCAATAACGTTTTAATAATGCATGGGGTCCCCCTTATATAATTTTAAAATATTTTATTATTTTTTGTGATAGAAGACATAGTAGCACGTGTTTTGTTAAAATGTCAACTCTCTACCTACGGTTAAATATGACAGACGGATAGACGGACAGACAAACAGCGAAGGCTTAGTACAGCTTGGCAAAAAAGAGTTTGACGTGGTGACAGATGAAACTAAATATTTTGGTCGTAGTATACAGTTTTGCTCGTAGTGTGTTGTATGACTAAATATGTGGTAGCGTCCTCATTTTTTTCAAACTCTTTTTCGCCAAGCTATAATAGGGTCCCGTTTGGCACCCCTGGGGTATGGAACTCTAAAACTGGGTTTTGATAGATTGTTTCCTTTCTGTTTCGCTCAAGAAAATTTAAAATCTTTGATCTGGAAAATGAATAAAAAACAGATAAAACGAATCCGTAAAAGCGACTTGCTTGAAAAATTTTATACAGTACTGTACAGGATTTGTAATTTGATTTGTAAAACTTGAACATACGAAGCATTGTATGTATGTAAGCAAATAATATATTTTACAACTAAAAGATTCGTTGTTCAGATTCATAGTGATATTGAAACTGAAACGGCTTCTCACGATTTTAATAGTCAGATTTCGCCTGACTATATATATATGTCTATTCAAATATTATAAAATAATAAAAAAATATATAAACCTAACTATAAAAAAGGTACGTCGTAGTAATAGGTAGTCGTAAAATTTGGGCCACAAAATACAACCCACATTTTTTTTTTAATTATTATTATATATTTTGTTTTTGTTTGTTGCTCATCTTTCTGGCTTCCCAACGACACGCATATTACTATAAATATAATATAATCAGTAGTTTGCCCCAAACTGTGAACTAACGCTCACCCGATTCGCGCGTGGTCGATTTGGCCCATGTTTAAACTTTAAAAAAACCTTTTGCCCTGTTTACTCGCCTGTCAGATTTCGTGACATTCCGATCAACGATACTCGAGTTATCGTCGAACAAACATTCATACAAACATACGCGTGAAAGTGGAGCAACATGGTAAAGTGACCGGGCGAGCGTGGATCTGAGTACCCTCAGTGCGTGCGCGGGGGGTGGGCCGCCGTGTGACCCCGCGGCCCCCGCCAACGGAAAAACAGAAATCCTTCGTAAGAGGCCACAAGACTCACCGGTAAGCCTTTTGCTATAACTCTCGATTTTGATGGTAGAAGTAGGTAGCTAAAATTAATTTTCTATCCTTCTAATGTTTGGGATCAAAATCACAAATTCATGAAAATTACGGATTACGTGATTTCAGCGTGGTCCAAGCGGAAAGGCTCAGTAGGCCCACCGGTGACCCGCGTAGCGTTCTACGTGATATAAAAGGAGCACTTACAGCAACAGAAACAGCTACCTATTTAGGGTTCCGTAGTCCAACAAGGAACCCTTGAAGTTTCACCATGTCCGTCTCTCCGTCCGTCTGTCCGCGGCTTTACTCAGAGACTATCAGTACTAGAAAGCTGTAATTTAGTGTGGGTATACATATTTATCACGCCGACAAAAAGGTAAAAAAAACTGGAAAACATTTTTTTTAAGGATATCTCCCATACTCGTAAATTGGGGATGATTTTTTTTTCTCGTCTATTCCATAGTGTGAGGTATCTTTGGAAGGGTTGTTCAAAAACATAATGGGTGTGTGAAAACAATTTTTCGACTTAGGGATCCGTTGGCAAAATATTAAGCTTTGAAGTGCTAATTTTTGTTAGAGTCAAGTGTCTCCCCCCCCGGCTATAATGAAGTTAAAAGGAAAACTATCACAGCTAAGATGGTTTTACGGGTTAACGAATATAGGTGGTGCCAAACACCACAATTAATTGGCCGTTCTTCAGCAGAGCAACTTCCGAGCGGACTAGAAGTTTGGCGCGATCTGTTTCAGTAGATCAACTTATGAAATATACTGGCCAACTACGGAACCCTACATTGCGTGTGTCCCGACACGAACTTGCCCGGATTTTTACTGTAAAATTGAGAGTGGTTTCAACAAACACTGGATAAATTTTCAGGTCTTCATACTACTAATATGACAGAGGTTGTTATATTTTTAAACGCTCTATCTACAGAAATAAACTATAGACTCTCACCTACATTATATTAAAATAAAATATGTTTTTATAAATTAAACATAATAGTTATTCTCATTTTACTCTTATTTTATATATTGAATATTTTAATTATTATTATTTTCATTTATAATTTTATATGATTATTTACGTATGCTTTGATTGTCTGATTATTCCAATTCTTCTTGTTTTGTTTTTTATCTCTTTATAGCTACAACAATAGATCGCAATCAAGATCGTGAGTCCGACCAATCTTACTGATAAAACAAATTGTATAAAAACTCGGTTACAAATAAGATTAAAAAAAAAAATGTCATGATCCGTCAAACTTTTATGATCTTTTGTCAGCAACAACGTTTAAAGTTGCGGAGGTATATTACTAGGGATTGCAATTGCTGGATCCCTCATGCAGCAATCCAGCAACTGCTGCTGGATGCAGCGCTGCGGATCCGCAAGTAATTAATTTTTTAAACAATGGCCCTGAAATAGGCTTTGCCACTTTGCAAGGGTTGCTACCGCTCGGCAGAAGCTAAGTTGCCGTTCAGATTATGATAAAATAACTTAAAAAATGTTTGTGCAATTTATGAAAATAAAGAAGTCACAGGTGAAAACCTATTTTTGATTTATGACTATGTTATAACTCTGAAACCAACTAGCAAAGAGGCAGAAAGGGCCTTCTCTGCAACCGGATACATTAGCAGATCATTAAACAAAAGATTGGTAGGCAACACTGTCAATACACACCAATTGTTTCTTGAGGTCCTACTTCCATAAAAGCCAAAATCGTTCTTTTTTTAGTCTTTTAAAGTAGTACTTCAAGTCAAGAAACGACAAATATTTTGTAATTTCTGCTCTAGTTTACTTCTAGTAGCTAGGAGTTTTTAACTTGAATTCTAAACGAAGTTAGTGAGCCACGCTAGGGAATCTAAGTGTCAAAATTTGTGAGAAAGTGGGACTAACTATTTAATAAATATATAAATTAATGGGTATTTAGTATCTTACGTATATCAAAGTTTATGATTCATGATTGTGATAGTAATAACAAATAACTTACTATTTTACCAGCACTAATAATTTAACTGCTAATAAATAACTACGAAGTACCTACAAACTGATATGTCGGTGCAGCACTACGCTAGCCATGTAAAGGCCAAGACAAATGATAAGACTGACCGCCACTAATATCCTTCCTTATATTAATATAAGATAATATAATATTTTAATTAATAATTTAAATCAATAGAATTAATTAACTTTATTGTTGTTTAATGTATAGATAATAGTGTATAATAATTAAAATATTTTTATTTCAAGTATTAAATAGAAACAAAGTTATGAGCCACCTAAATATATCAGAAGTTTTACTTGTTTATAGTTGCCAGTCTAAAAAATAATAGTTTCTGAAGTATTTTGCACAAAAACTTTTCTTTTCTTTAAATATCTATAAATTGCTGCATCCACGCTGGACCCAGCTGGATTGATGTTTATCCAGCAAAAATCCTGTTGGATTGAAAACACTGCTAGATTGCAATCCCTATACATTACACAGTTTCATTAATTTTGTTCCTGTATGTGTATTATTTTACTAAGTGTATGGCATAGGCTAGGATTTTTTTTTATTATATTACCCGTTCAACAGAAAAAGGCCAATGTCAAATACTTTATTAGCTTTTGATATAAGCGATTATTGATTAGCTAATTTACCTATTTGTCTAGGACGCATAATACTAATAATTACGTGCGAAACAGCAGATCGGATGCTTTTCACCTCATACTGAAATATTTTTAGAAAAAATGTATTGGAAATATTTAGAACACATTTATATTTATTTACCTATTTTATGAAATAAAAAATCAAGTTGTTTTATTAGCAGCATTCTTGAAACGAACGTTTGAAAACAAAAAAAGAGGGTGGAAAACATTTTTTTTTGACAAAACTATAAATCTTAGTACATTTTTTGTAATATAACTAATACTTGCGATTGCCGGCACTTGGTGAAACATGGAAAGCATCTTGATGAAAATCACTTGTACACTGTTTACGCAAAATTTACTATAACTACAGGTACTTTTAACCCAACCGCTTTTGAAATTTAATTCATTTTCAAGGGCTTAACAACTCATTTTAATATTTTATGACCTAACCTACGTGCTGTAAATATTTTTTATTTTATTTTTTTATATGTGAATCCCCGAGATAAAAGATCAACAAATCAAATTTATTTTATTTTATATTAAGATAGTCCTAATTTATTCAAAAGAACCCTCGAAAATCTGGCTTTGTAAATGTTCCAGGCTCAGGTACAGCCTTAAATACTAGCCTTTTGCTCTCGGTTTCAACTAAAATACACTAAGCAAATACACGTCCCCTGAGGACAAACTATAAATGTTCAAGTAAAGAGTCTAACCATTTACAAGTAAACAATAAAAGAGAATTTTCAAAATTGGTTTAGTAGTAGGTACCAAAGATTACAACCTATATACAAACAAAATCAATTTTTAAATTAAATGAAATTTCTCTTTTACTCAATTATAATAATAATATTAGTGTTTACCTACATGTAAGTAAGCCCAACATTTCAGTTTATTTTCAGTCGATTTTATTCCCCATTTTTAGGGTTCCTACCTCAAGAGAAAATAACGGAGCCCTTACAGGATCACGATAGTTAATAAATTAATTAATTCACTTTGTTGTCCGTTTGTACGTCCGTCGTCCGTCCGTCCGTCTGTTTCTTGGAAACGCATAGAGGTATCGAGTAAAAATTAAAACAATATACTTAAGTCTCAGTCCCTTGAAGCTGGAAAAGAATCAAACTTCTAAGTTGACTTAAAAAAAGTACGGCTGTTTATGCCGCTTTATACCGTTAATAGGTGGTGGAGCAGATGCCGGGCTCGACTGTCGAGGTACCACCATCTTACTCGCAAATCCTCCCGAAGTTATTCGGGAGAGTAAGAGAGCAGCTCTCAGGCAAAACCAGGCGGCCCACCATTGCCTGGGACCGATGGATAGCGGTATAACCATCCCCAATTGCCGGGCCTTATATAAAACAGACTGGTGACGGGCAGCGGCGTCACTGGTGCAAGGGTTTCGGCACCGCACTCACCAACCCGCCTGCCCAGCGTGTGTATGGGCATTTCTTCAAGGAGGATTGCCAAGAGTTGCGAAATCCTGGAAAGGCCTATTTCCAGCAGTGGACGAAACAGGCTGATGGATGGATGGATGGTTAATGCCGCAAAGAACATATATTTCGACACTCTCAAGGGAATCAAAATTTACAGGGTATTTTCCGTTGACCTAGAACTATGAAATTTGGCAAGTAATACCGTTTTATACTTCAAGTAAAGGACAATATCTGAAAATTATACTCGCACTTGTCCGTTTTTTTTATTAACTTAGTTTATTTGTTACTTTTAAAATTGATTGTTATTACCGGCTTCACGCCATTTAAGGACAAACTAGTTTGGCCTTGGCCAATTATACGAGATTTTTGGAAACCCTTCAGTAAAGAAGAGAGCCGGTATTTTAGGTTAGAACTACTCGCCATACCTAGCTTTCGTGGTCATATTTTATGACGACCCAGAACCACTTTGGCGTAGGCCAAACTAGTTTGTCCTAAAATCAGGTCTGGCTGGTAACATATGCATGCATAATTTATACTTGCGATTGTCGGCACTTGGTGAAACTTGGAAAACATCATAATTAAATTCATTTGTACTTGTTTCACTGGTTTTAATTTTAAGATTTACACCTTAATCCCGACCGGTTTCGGTTAATACACCATTCTCAAGGGATTCAGGAATTGAGAAAATTAAACTAACAATACGACGAGCCGTTAAAAATGTACACAATGATCAAATTAAAACCAGTGAAACAAGTACATGTGAATTTATTTATGTTAGTAACATATGCAGTTATATTGTATAAAATATTCATTAATTGGAGGAAAAACGACATTGACTGCCTTGACCGTAAAATATCTGGTCGAACAAGTCCGAAGCAAATCGAGTTTATTTTTCTTTTTTCTCGCGTTTTTTAGTTTTATAGTAAAACATTTTATTTATAAGAAGTGCCTTTCTGTACACGTTTTTATTGTTGTTAATTAAACAATAAAGTTTTGCTTTTAGATACATTTTTGATATAAGATGCATGTGATAGCATCCGTTTTGATGAGCAAAAAGTATAATGCTCTTAGGTATTGAGAAATATTGTGACTTCGGCATTCGCGAAATCTATGAATAATCGTATTTTATTAACGACGTCTTATGACAACTTAATGCTTAATTTTATAGACTTGTCAAAAAGACAAGGAAAAAACGAACTCAGCCGACAAAACACGAAGCAGCAACATATTATGTAGCTGAGATAGGGTTTTCAAAAAGAGACCACATGTTCAAAAAAGTGTTTTTGAGATGATATACCGGTACTAGTAAAAAGATTACATTAAAGAAATTGGTACATTTTAAACAATAACACAGACAATAACAATTATTTAAGAAATCTGGTATCATTGATTTTATTTTTATTCTGCATAAATATGTATGTATAAAATAAATAAATTGATGTATATTTTGACCCACTTTAGGTCAAATATTTAAATTATGACATTATTTACACAATTTTATGAAAAATAAAACCACGGAGAGCTTGGAGAATGTCAATAATTTTTTTATCTAATTGTTTTTTTACAAATTGTTATACCTACAACGAACTCCCAGTTCCAGTGCAATTTGCCCCATAACAGTCACAGTACATAATCCGACTGAAAATTGGTTACGGATGAAATAAGAAAAATACCTTACAAACCTTACTTGAATTTGGTAACTTCTTCGGTCTCTTGAAATAAGTATGATTTGTTAGATGCCAAAGTAAATTCTTTTGCCGATAGACTACGAAAACTATTTTATGTCAAAAACAATGCCATGTATAGGTATATTTAATTTTGTCCAACTTATTCAACATGGTTTGACCTTTTTGAATTTAACTTTTGCGTATTTCTTTAGGTTCTTAAATTTACTTTTATGGTATAAAACGTCCGTGTTTAAGCTTCAGTTTTAATCTAAATCATGTTCCAGATTTATTATATACTACATTTAAATATATTTACAATATGTTATTTTATTGACTACAAAAAATAGGAGAATTTTTTTCTAAAATTTGTTTGATTATATTTTTATAATTATTTAGCAATAATCATATTCAAATATATGACAGTATTAATGAAAATTATTAACTAGATTAATATACAATCCATGATTCAATGTGTATATATGTAGATGAAGGAAGGTGTCCGTCACAAAACGGAAACTAAATAAGTATAGTTCTGTATGTCTGGCTATCCTCAGTATAACTGATTTACAGCCTGGTCGGTTTGATTCGGAAGTCATACGGATAACAGGATAAACAAATAGCCATAATGAATTTCATATGAAAGATACTATAAAACTGGTTAAAATTGATTCCTGGAAACACTCATACAAATATAATTTACTTTTATTTTAGATACCTACTTTTACCATGACTTGTAAATAAATAGGTTTATCATTTTATACTTTTACCATCAAAAGCGCCCACAATAAAGTAACAAATTCATAACCTACATTGAAAAGTTCTGATTTTTAAAATATTTTTTATAAAACGGAAAATTATTTTCTATTTGTTGAAGCACTCCGCAAAAAATATCCTTTCAGCTATTATTTTATTTATTTATAAATGTTGGTATTGTTCCGTTTGGTATTTATGATAGTTGTTGTAAAAAGCATTATTATTGTTAAATAAATAGTCAACACTGACCATTTCATAGGTATGTGGACTATTAAGTGTGGTCTTAGGACTATGGTACTAACAGAATAACAGTGTTGTTGAATCCTTTCAGCTATTATTTTATTTATTTATAAATGTTGGTATTGTTCCGTTTGGTATTTATGATAGTTGTTGTAAAAAGCATTATTATTGTTAAATAAATAGTCAACACTGACCATTTCATAGGTATGTGGACTATTAAGTGTGGTCTTAGGACTATGGTACTAACAGAATAACAGTGTTGTTGAATTACCTGCAACATTTTGCTGAAAGAGAGCCAATGATATTGCAGTACATGTGACAAAATTACATATTTTGTTATCCTTCAATCAGTATTTCGTGTCCAATGTGAAATAATAAACGATTCATGTATCTATATTTTGATGAAAAAATATTGTTAATGTTATTCTAAGAGAAGTTCTTGTAATTAACACGAGGCCTCAACGTTAATAGTATTTTTAGATTTTTTTGCAACCGTAACGGAATAGGAGTAATTACGACATGAGTGCTCTTTACAAAACGAAGCGAAGCTATGTACTCAAACTCAAATATGGTTTCTAATACAATAAATAGATTTACACTCAACTATTTTTTTATTCCTATGAAAAGTTATTTACAAGTACTCTAGGTTAAAATATAGGATTGGATATTTTTCAACGTACATACTGAAACCTAACATTTGTGTAATATTAAATTTTATTACTAATATAAATATTATTCAGTTAAATTGATTAGTGGAATTCATTTTTCTACTAAACATTGCAAACATTTTTTTTATATTTATATACATTTTAAGTTTGAAGGCTTTTTCTTTTAAAATACATTATATTCGCAACACTGGTATTTTATCAGTAAAATTCAATACTCAAATCAAATAGAACGGCCATAACACTTTTCGTTTCCACAAAGGGTATACCAATCCCGATTAACTTTACAGGAACAGGGGGAAAGGAAAGTGCACCTTGGGGACTTTCTTTTTGCACAGGCAAAACTATGAGCAAAAATCTCTCAATTTTCAGCACTGGGCGCATTTTGGCGAAAATAACTTCATAGTGCTTCCATGCTACGAAGAATTGTAGTATTAGAGCACACATATTTGCATTGATATGTGCAATATATTATAAGAGTTGTACATAAAAGAGCAAAGAATGCTGCTATTGAGTGTCGGAATCCTGCTTATTAGTTCTAATTTTATAGTTCTAATAGTTATAGTTCCAAGTAAGTATTTTTCTAGTACTAACGATGTTAAGTAAATTCGTTTGTTTTACCAAAGTTTAAAGCAATATACTCAATTCATATTATTAATACCCATTTTTTGCCAAAAATGTTTACCCACATTTATTTATTTTGCCTTACAAACTGAAAAAGAGGAAATGAAACGAATTTCAAATGAGAAATAAATTTTAGGGTACCAAAAGAGTTGGATTTCGTTATAAATCATATAACTGTAGATCATTGCATATTTGAATTTTTACTGGCTGCGTTTTAAGCCAAAACTGAAAATTATAAATTATACCTATGAAGTAAACAATTTGGGATATAAAGTACATGCTGTATCTTGAAAAGAAATGCTGTGGCCAGTACTCATTTACTGTGAATATGAAAACTTATTCATGTGAAAATGAAAACTCTCTTCAAAATGTTTTCAAGCACATCTGGAATTGAAAATATTACCAAAACAGTCGCCAGCAGTTGTTTAAAAAATAAAAACACATTCGCCTGCAGCTACTCAAGAAAAATGGCTTCTTTGATTAATAAATTATTGTGAATAATAAATTATTGAGCGTGCTATATTTTAAATTTAAATTACACAACATTAACGGTATTAGAAGATTTCATTTCAGAACAACTTAAGAGTATTTACTTACCATATGATCATAAAAAGGCATCAAAATAGTCAATATACGCTCTATGTAGTCTGAGCATAACGTCGAGTTTAAGTTGTCACCCGAGCAAAAGTTCTTGACGTAGCTCTCTCCACGCGGCTCATCTTCACGACTGAATTCTACTTGATCACCTATTTTGACCAAGAAACACCAGCACAATCATCGAACTAAAGTCAGAACAACTTTAAAACACCGTTCAGAAATTAACTCGTAAATATCTAGCCAAAATAAAGTTTATTTTTTCAGAAAAACAACATAATTCTATTTTTTCATTTACCCGTTAGTAGCAATATAATACAAAAGTTTCAGAATTATCGTTGTTTCTGGAAAGGATAGTTTAAACGCGCGTCCGCTTCGGCTGCTATCCGGCAGACGACTGGTGATTTCAGGCTGGTGTTCAGTAGGTACTACATCTCGGTCTCTTTCAGAGCTTTCATAATTAATACAAGGTATATCTAAGATCATATTCGAAGATTTATTTTGAAATAAATATATATAATTAAGCTATATAAAGCCTTTAGTTTCCTTTAACTCTTATTAATAATAAAAAAAAAAAAAAAAATAATTTTCGAAATATATTTCGGCCCACTATGGGGCCGGCATCAGTCGAACTGATGCCGGCCCCATAGTGGGCCGAAATATATTTCGAAAATTATTTTTTTTTTTAAGATTTATTTTGTAATTTTATGAGGATATTTTATTATTAAGACGATAAATGTATGTTAAAACAGGAAGGATTTATAGAAATTTTTCCTTTTGTATTTCCATAAAAATTTTAATGGGGCAAAAATTTTGTCTCATGTTTTTGGAGAATAAGGTGGATGAATATTTTCTTGAGCTATTTAAGTATTATTGGTGAATTTGTGTTCATTATGATTATTTCTGTCCTATTTCTATGTAATTTTGGTCACCGAAATATCAGTAGTTATACCGAATTTAAATATACATATTATACAGGTATCTCTAAATGAAACCACATAATACTACTCATACTGAATAACTTTCCTAAGGAAACGCGTAATTGGCAGAAGCTTGATAACCTTTTCAGGGTTCCGTAGTCCGACAAGGAGCTCTTATACCTATAGTTTCGCCATGTCCATCTCTTCACAGCTTAGCTCAAAGACTATTAGTACTAGAAAGCTGTAATTAAGTTTGGGTAAACATATTAATTACGTCAACAAAACAAAAAAAAACGAAAAATAACTTTTTTAAGGATGTCTCGCGTACACTTAAATTGAAGATGTTATTTTGTTCTCGTCTTTCCCATGGAATATATTTGGATAGGTCGTAAAAATATTACCAGTGTGTCAAAGCCATTTTTCCATTGAGGGATCCATTGGCGAAATATTAAGCTTTAAAGTGCAAATTTTTGTTAAAGTCAAGTGCCCCCCCCCCTGCCAGCTAAACGTTTGTTTATGGATATGTGAAAAAATTCACAGAAGTAGTTCAAATAATAAATTTAAAATGAAGAATATCACGCTTTTCTGGTTTACGAGTACAGGTTGCGCTAAACTTTTAGTCCCCTCTAAACACGAAAATGTATGGGCCGTTCTTCTACATGTAAGGGACTAGAAGTTTGGCGCGATCGGTATTAGTAGACCAACTTATAAAATTTACTTGGTAACTACGGAACCCTACACTGCGCGTGGCCCGACATGCACTTGGCCGGTTTTATTTTTTCAACTTTTCAAAACGATTGCATTTCTATCGTTTTTGGAAACCGAATTTCTATAGATTTTGGTTACCATAACTTGCATTTTTTAACGTAGCCAAGTATATCCTATTGAAAAAGGAATAAACTAAATTAAATAATAGAAATAACAATGTAAATGGTCAGGTATCTATAAATAAAACAACATAATCTACTTGTCATAAGTAACGAACAAGATTTGTTATACATTTTTGAAAATAGCGATTATTATAAAATAGTACTTAATAAAATTAAAAACAAGGACCTGGAAGACAATAACGATCACTTGGCGCCCACTATGGATGGACTAAACAGACAACACTGACAGACATGACTTGACCGATTGACTCATCATCATCATCATACATTAATTCTGTACATAATTCTTTCTTTTTTGCTGTAAATAGTCCGTAATATAGATTTTGTCATACTTTTTTGTATTTCTTGTAGGTATATAAATTAACTTTTAACTGTCATTTATTTGCCTAGTAACGGCCTCATAGAAGCTGCTGGATTATTTGGAAAATCTCGTTTTATTTGCTTAATATTGAAAGGCTTAAATATAGCAATTGTATCTTTATTAATATTTTAGTCATGCGAAAACGAAAACATTACCCTTAATTAAATTGCAACTCGCATATTAAACTGGAAAAGAAATTTAGTACTGTCGGTTGATAATAAATTTCTTTTCCAGTTTAATATGCGAGTTGCAATTCATTTTGGAGCAATGTTTTCGTTTTCGCTCAATTATAATTTTAAAAGTCACAGAACAAAAGTTTTGTGTAATGAAATCAGTAAAAGAAAAAGTTTAAATTTGCGAGCACCTCATTATCTACAGCTGGTACAAAGATTAATCTTTATTTCTGCTTTTTTCAAGTTACATACGTGCATACTCTCACCAGTCTCCAAGAAGGGTGGACAGAGCACTACAGATTTCCATCTGATACAATCCATCAATCTACAAGCTCTTCTATTTCGGCTCCATTTGATTTCGCCCTTCTTCAGTATATCGCCAATTTGACCGGCATACTTCCATATACGGCGGCCCGCGGGCCTATTATGTAACGCTGTATCAGTTGCCAACTGGTTGCTAAATACTAAAACCAGCCAAGTGCGAGTCGGACTAGCGCACGAAGTGTTCCGTACCATTATCTATAAAAATTGCAAGAAAATCATGTCTGTTGTATGGGAGTGCGCAGGTCCGACTCGCACTTCGCCGGTTTCAGTATTTGTTGTTATAGCGGCAACAGAAATACATCATCTGTGAAAATTTAAACTAACTATCACGGTTCATGATATACAGCCTGGTGACAGACGGACAGAAAAACAGACAGACGGACAGCGGAGCCTTATTATTATGGTGAGGAACCCATTTGGTTACCGTTTGGGTACGGAACCCTAAAAACACAAATAAAAACTGAAATTTCAAAATTGCCTTCAGTGTATATTGAAGTGTTCACAAACTGTGGCTTCACTTTAAGAATGTATCCTTACCTTAGATAATCCGAATTTGATAGTATATCTGTTACGGGTAATACTGGAAAATAGGATAAACCTAGTTTTACCCGGGTAATCCTATACAAAACTTCGGGGGTGGCCTCGCTCCGCTCTATTTCGCTCGGCGCCCAATATGTTTATTAACATTGTGAACCTAACACGCTCCTCCTCGCTTCGCTGGTCGTCGCAACTATTTTTGACTTTTTTCGGCCTTTACCCGACTTCGGGCTTTACCCGTGACATATCTATGTTTCCGATGTTTGGCAACCGGTTGGCAACCGGCTCAAAGATACCATAATCTAGGCGCGAGTCAAAGCTCAAAAATCGTAATCAGAAGGTTTGACAGATGTTTACGCTAAAAACACTCGTTGCCAAAATATCTAACGTCGTTTTCATGTCGTTAGAATTTAAATTTTCTTATTTTGTGACCAGTCTTTAGTATGACTAATCGTATGGGCAAAGTTAGGCATTACATATATTAATACTTTATTTATCTACCAACTACCATTATGTATATACAATGTCTTTTACATATGTTAGTATTCTTATTCTTTATTGTACACTTAAAACTTATTTTTAAATATAAGAAGAGATTTCTTCCAGTTTACCTCTGGGGATTAGAAAAGTAAATAAACTAAATAGGTACACAAACATATTATGTGTACATTTATTAATAACTGAAAACTTAAATAAATACCTATTATATACTCGTATATATTACATGATTTATATATAAATAAGAATACTATAATACTTAAATACAAACATAATTTTGATATTATATTAAAATACTATACTAATTATAATAAAATATAGTAAATACAAAAGATACTCATGAGAGGGATAACTCTTTGAGTCGCCTTCCAAAGCGAGTTCCAAAGTCTGACAGCCTCAACATTAAAGGACTTGCCAAACGATAATTTCATCAAATTTCAGTAAGCCTAACTTTTCAATATTGCTGTTGTATTTCCTCGAATCACATATTTTTTAAATTTAATTTTATTATTTAAATTTTTATTTAAATATTTTTGTAGTCTTCCTGTGTCTTATTTTTACAATTTTATCTTATTATTATCGACATGTAAAACTGTTTATCTCGATGAATAATATCCTGTTTAAAGCTATTAAATACGATTTACTTTCAGAGAATTAGTGTTGAAAAAGTTGACCTTGCATTATACATAGTATGTATGGCTGAGCAATGCGCGCTCTCCGGCCTCTATCTCAAAAACGGTTGAGCGTATAAAAAATGTTTGGAACAAAATTTGTCGCAAATTTTTTGTACTACAATTTTATAATAGGGTTATATTGGAGCTATAGAAACCTAGATCATCGTGTAAACCGATTTTTGTGAACTTTGGCCTTGAATAACATACGACGTAGATACGAGATTTTATGACTTTGTAGACAACTTTTAGAGCGCCAAAATGAAGGTATTAAACGAGTTTCCAGCTTATTATCTCTCATTCCGAGGTGAAATGTGTAATATGAGTGGGGTATAGATTTCGTGCAGACAGAAGAGCTTTCCGCGCTCAGCGTTCAACCCGCGTTTTTTTGCTATAAGTTCTAGGTAACACTAAAAGTTTCCGGAACTGGCCACTTACATAAACAATATTTAAAAATTTATTGCAACATTTGAAAATAGATCTCTTTGGCTGTAGAATGCAGTTTGTTTAATCTGACTGTCTTTTGTTTTTACCTTGTGGCGCCATTTAAAAAATTGTGTGTCTGCATCAACATGGATTTAACTCGGGAAAATTTTCGTAGTATGATTTTCTACGATTTTAAGTGTAATTTGACAGGTCAACAGAGCATCGCTCGGCTTGAAACAGCTTTTGGCAATGAAGCACCATGCAAGACGACTGTTTATAGCTGGTTTGCAGAATTCAAGCGTGGTCGTATCAATCTCAGTGACGAATCTTGCGATGGTCGGCCGTCCACCGCTGTGACCAACAAAAACATCGATGCTGTGCGCCGTATGATTGAAACAGACAGGCATGTGACCTACCATGAAATTCGCGCATCCTTAGAAATAGGCATGAGTCAAATACAATCAATCCTACACAAACATTTGGGTGTGAGAAAGCTGTGCTCGCGGTGGATCCCACACAACTTGACCGAGGCTCAAAAAACGGACCGCGTCACTTGGTGCAGTGCCATGCTTACCAGATTCAACGAAGGTGCGTCAAATTTGGTGTGGGACATAGTAACAGGTGACGAAACATGGATTTATTGCTACGATCCCAAAACAAAGCAGCAATCGAGCGTATGGGTCTTTCAAGATGAGCCGAAACCAACCAAAGTGGCGCGCGTGAAAAGTGCATCTAAGCGGATGATTGCTTCTTTTTTTAATAAAACTGGACACGTGGCTACTGTTGCTTTAGAGAATCGTCGTACCGTGAATAGTGACTGGTACACGACCATTTGTTTGCCGGAAGTTATTGACGAACTCCGTAAAAATAACCGTAAACGCCGTATCATCCTGCACCACGACAATGCTAGTTCTCACACGGCCAGACAGACAAACGACTTTTTGAAGACGAAAAATGTAGAACTCATGAGTCATCCTGCATACAGTCCCGACCTGGCACCTTGTGACTTTTTTCTGTTCCCAAAAATTAAGAACCAATTACGCGGTCAACGATTTTCATCACCAGAAGAGGCTGTCGAGGAGTATGAAAAACACGTTTCAGAGGTCACCACAGGGGAGTGGCACAAAATTTTTCAAAACTGGTTTGATCGAATGAAAAAGTGCATAGACGCCAAGGGAGATTATTTTGAAAAACAATAAATTAATTTTGTACCTTTAATAGTATTTTTTCATATTCATTCCGGAAACTTATAGTGCGTCCCACGTATCTAGCGCACACAGAAGGTGATCAACAAGCATGCGTTCCATGATTGTAACAAACGTTGTTCACGAAACATGTAATTTGACAGTTCTTCTTCCGAAGATGAAGCATTGCTTTTGTAGATAAAAAAGAGAATGCTGGATGGACTCGATTAACCGATTTTAACCGATCCGGCCAAACAAGATGAACAATGAGAAATTTTTTTCCTGGTTTGCTTGATGACGAAGGACGATTTTTGTTTACTTTACTTTCGTATGACAATAAATAACTGCTTTTATTGAGTGATAATTTTTTCATGATCATTGAGGTTTGTAAGTAAACTTTATTCCATACATATAAAGTATTTAATTTCATGTTAAAAAACTTTTGAATTTCAAAAAAAGGGTCATTAAATCTTGATCCTGACCACTTACTGGGCCTCCAGTATGAATTTGGCTACATAAATGAATGTCTGGATAGGTATAGGTAGGATAAATATATTTCAATTCCAAATTTAATGATATTTTATGAAATATTATTAATAAAACAATATTAAAGACGAATGACTCAATTTTTGGAGATAAAACGTATGTGCCACGGAAATTGACCGCCGCGTTCTTTGCTCTCTGTGTGCGGGCGCTATGGAACTTATACCTATACATTACAGTAAACTCAGAATGCAGAACTGAAATTTTGTCCTGTAGTCTTAGCATGAAAACATCACGGTTACGTTATAGTTGCGCCTACGTTAGTTTCGTAGGGAATCTGATAACCGCCCCTGGCGGACAGTAGCGGAACTTTTCAGATTTCAGACAAAATCTAACGTAAACGCAATAACCGTTTGTCTTAGAGTTCGCATCGATGGATGTAGGTTTTTGATCCCCTTTTCAGTTTGTCAATCCCATCCTATATCCGAATTGTTAAACTAGTAATTAGATGTGAAAATTGAACATTTCGCACGACCTAAATTCACCAAAAATTTTAGCTAAGACAAGCGAGAAACAAGCAGTAGTTTATGCTACAAATGCGGTAAGGAGGCAATAGTTTACGTAGACGATTTGAAACACGAGCAATAAACGAGTTTTTGATGTTTATCAATGCATAGTATGAGTAAATAAATGAAACATAATTAAAGAAACAAACGGAAAAAAAATACTCCAAATGAACTCCTTTTTCCTACTCGCAAGTTGCCAACTTAACGGAAATCAACTGCTTTTTGTTTGATGCGTTCGTAGGTTGGTTAGGTGCGTAGTCACCTCATATGCCTTTATACTGTCCTGCTGTCATTGGTAGGCAGGTGTCGTCCAACGATCAAACTGAACGCAGCCCACGAACGCATCAAGCTGAAAGCAGTTCATTTTCGTCAAGTCTATCTATGGTACACAAGAAAAGACCGCCAACGTTCTCCAATAAATAAATAAAAAATTGTGTGGAAACAATTACTTTGCCAGCAGTTTTGGTGCATTTAAAATGAGTCTTTACGAGCACTTGCATTGAAATAAATATTTTATTTGTTTCTCGTATTTGCTACGTCGTAGTTAAAGTGCTTTACTGCGTTGTAGAGCATGATTAATTGACTGGCATGATGAAGAAATGTTTTATTTTCACCTCGTTTACATTACGAATGCCAGTAAAAGGTGGTAGACTATTATGAGACAGGTAGACTAAGATATATTTTTCCTAATGACATAAGTTCCTGCCGTCTTATATTTTTTATCCCTTGACTTAACTCAATATATATAAGTTAAGTACTTTGTATAGTAACCATACATCCATCCAGCAGCCTGTTTCGTCCACTGCTGGACATAAGCCTTTCCAATATTTGCTTGGCGGTCCTCCTGGAAGAAATGCCAATACTCACACACGCTGGGCAGGCGGGTTGGCAAGCGCGGTGCCGAACCCCTTGCACCGGTGACGCCGCTGCCCGTCACCAGTCTGTTTTATATAAGGCCCGGCAATTTGGGATGGATATACCGCCATCCATCAGGCCCAGGCAATGGTGGGCCGCCTGGTTTTGCCTGAGAGCTGTTCTCTTACTCTCCCCCTAATAACTTCGGAAGGATTTGCGAGTAAGATGGTGGTACCTACACAGTCGAGCCCGGCATCAGCTCTATCACCTACATTGTATAGTATAAGCCTTTGTTAAATAATTTAGGGCAAAGAAAAAATTAAATAAAAGAAGAGACATGATCTGGCTAAGTTTTTTGCCTTTCTTCGTAGCAGGACTAATCGAATGGGCGGAGTTAGAGTGAGTTTATGAGTCATTTATTATGTATCAACTTATTTTTATTGCATAATATAAATAACATTTATATTATTAACTTTATCCATCCATCCATCAGCGTGTTTCGTACACTGCTGGACATAGGCCTTTCCAGGATTTGGCCACTCTTGGCGGTCCTCCAGGAATAAATGCCCATAATCACACACGCTGGGCGGGCGGATTGGTGAGCGTGGTGCCGAAACCCTTGCACCAGTGACGCCGCTGCCCGTCACTAGTCTGTTTTATATAAGGCCCGGCAATTGGGGATGGATATACCGCCATCCATCGGTCCCAGGCAATGGTGGGCCGCCTGGTTTTGCCTAAGAGCTGTTCTCTTACTCTCCCCCGAATAACTTCGGGAGGATTTGCGAGTAAGATGGTGGTACCTCCACAGTCGAGCCCGGCATCAGCTCTACCACCTTATACAACAATTAACTTTATATTGGGGTCTTACTCGCCATAACTAATAACATACCTTAATAGATATATGCTTGACGTTTCCACGCCTCTGTAGGCTGTCGTGGTTACAAGCCAAGGTATGTTATTAGTTATCGCGAGTAAGACCCCAATACAAAGTTAATAATGTGTGAAAATCACGAAAGTTTAAAGTTTACTAACATTAAGAGCAGTTTCACCGTCAAGATATTCAACTCCCTATCCATCATAAGGTCTTAACTCGAAATATAACTAAAAATAAACTACTTGTTCCTACAACGACAAATGTATACGGCAAAAGAACCTCTGAATTTATGCTGCCTAAATTAATTAACAGTCTACCAAACACCCTCAGAGATTCGATTAACGCACGAAACGTTAAACATAAATTAAAGAGGTATTTTTTAACTGTTATCTAAACAACAATTCTTTATTATAATTGCTATTATTTATCAATCTGTTACGTTTTAGATTGAAGTGTCATTGTTTTATTAGGTTAGAAAGTACATTCTTGTAAACTTCTAACAATAAATCTGTTATTATTTATTTTTCATATGTAAAAGTGATTTTATCAAAACAAGAATGATATCATTATAATATATCCTCCTGTATAGCAGCTAACAGTGTAAATCCTTATATTCCATCTAACAATTCAAACTGATTGTAATACGCTGTTAGTAAGCTCAAATAGTCCTTATGATAATAGTATTAAGAATGTATCCAATTAATATCTACACACGTAATTTTATTTGTTATTCTGCATTCTTAACAGGCACGATGTGCGACTGTGTTCTTTAATGTGTGTAGTTCTACCCTCAGACATAATATTCCTACTTCTACTATGTTACTCGAAAAGCTAGGAGAATAGTTGAATAATGTTTTCAGACGAGACTTGGAACTGGGTGTACATAAAAACCCCAAAAGGTTTCTGATACACCTTCGTGTAAAATTTTATGTCATGTTATGTTTGATTAAAAATAAATAAATAAATACTTGAAATTAAAAAAAAAAAAAAAATATTTTTATATTTTTTACTAAAGTAAAAAAGTATATAATTTATTCAATTTAAGTAAGTGAGTAAGCCTAACTTTAAATAATCTGTTTCTCCGCATAATATAATTTTTTTATCGTATTCTTTTGTTTTTTACGTTTAAAATCAACGTGAATAAGTGTATTTTATTCTCGTGCAGCAAACCTTAAATATAGAGTTGAAAAACCTAAAATAATACAAGCTCATTTAACTTTTATCCATCTGCGTTAAAGCCTATTTTCCAATGAAAATTTTTGGGTTATGGCAGCCCTAAATCGAATATTTGTTACACGAGAATAGGCGTCTTTATGTACCTATGTTAAAAAATAAAGTATTTGAATATGAAATATGAGTTTCAGATATACAGAGCCCCCACAACTAATAATATTGAGAAAATTTACTTTTTTATTATTTTACACATTGGAAGGACTTTTTAAAACTTAAAGTGTAGCGATGCAAATGCCATCGCGTACAGAAGTTTGGATCTTTATTGGCAGCCCGACGTCCACTGAAACTTTAGGGGTTTATCCGGCGAATAAAGTCAGTTTATCGTTGAAGTTTTGCAAATAAACACAACTTCGTTGTTTATGCTGGACAAAACTTTTACCTTTTCCTTTTATAAACATGTCATACATGATGCCTTTTAAGTAGGTATTCGTATTTAACTTGTATCAAAATTTAAGTAACAAAATTTTGCGCACGGCTGCGCTCGCGTGTATATATCAAAGGATGTGTATCTTTTAAAACTCTTTATCAACACTTTTCAGCTTGATGGTTATTTTATCAACACCCGCTATAGTCTTTATGTTGACCAGCCCTCTTATTGTCTAATTTCAATATCTATCACTACATAGCCATCAAAGGTGTCGTGATTGCTTAAAAATTATGAGTGATGTCGTTTCTAGCCAATCACGGTGCGTTTAAAGGCGATGGCGATGAATTTCGAAGTTAGACAATAAGGCCTCAAGACCACAACGACGATAATAGAAAAACGCATCCAAATCCGTTGAGTGGTTCTCTAATTAAAATGGAACATAGGTACATGTTGTAGCATTCGCTACAGTTATTCAACCTGTTTCTTTGATTTTAGTTTTTCTTTATCTTTGATTATATTACAGAATTTTCGAAATTTTAAAATTTTAAAATCTTGTCATGGTTTTTGTTTGTTTTTCTCATTTTGAAGAGTATTGTCGTCGAGTCCACAAGACTAAATAAACTAAATAAACTTCTGAATTATTATCCCTTGGATTCGTAACACGGGATACATTTGCTTTGAAGTCTATTTTCAAGCCTTTTCTCTTCTTCTCCTGGTAAGTTTTGTGTACTTTTGGTTTCATTCTCTGAAAATCCCTTTTTTCCTTTTTCCAAAACGTTAGTTTCCTTGCTCGGGTTTCATGAGCACTTCTTCGTTCTGTTGTTTTGTCTCTTTACAGCGACCCTTAAGGCTTTTTAAGGGTTTTTAAAAAGTAACATACAATTTCAAAATAACACCATCCTCCTGGTATCTTGTGTGGATGGACAACACGAACTCATTTCCACGACATCTGGAAGACAATCCTTTCGCATAGCGGAGTCTGGCTGCAGTTCACGACGTGGTGAGGATTGGCTAACTACGAGCGAGCGTTTTGGGGACCACCCCATACCAGAAGGCCTGCCGAATCGACCTCAGGAAGGAACCAGGTTCTTGGTAGTTTAGTAATTATCTTATTCTGTTTAGGTCATTTTCTTTCCTTATGTAAGGCTGAATAACGACAGCTCTTAAAACTTTCACGCATTAAGATATATTTTCTCTCGCCTAAGATTTACTAATATTTCCGCGATATTTCTTGGGATCCCAAAAAATAGATTAACTTTTAGTTTCAAATTTATAATAAAATAAGCTTAAAGCGTCGTTTTAGCGATATTAGAAAATTCTAAACCTTAAAAAAGGTGATTTACTAAATTAAATTTTATTGTACAATTTTCAAGCTCAACGATATACTCTTTTACAATTTTGTTTTTATACCTTTTTTATTTTCTTTTAGTTGTTAATTTTCTTTAAGCTTGATATTTGAATTATATTTTTAACGAAGTTTTTCAGCATTTTTGTTTGTAAAGTGTTTCACTATATTGTGTACTCCTACATATAAACAGAGAGACAAAACTTAAAAAATGTTTTGTCCTCAGTGCAATTACTATCAACCTATTTCATTCTAATTACTCAAAAGTATTCAATGTACAATGTATTAGTATAGGTAGGTTTGTAAGCCGGCGATTTTTTTATTCAGTGGTATTTTTACTTTCGAGGATGTCAAAATTTTATTTGTGTTTGAAATGTGATAACAAAATCACAGTATGAATTAAACAAAATATTTAGTCCAACGGTTGAAAGTCAATTAGGTTCGTGCCTTCTGAAGCGTACAGACCGAACCGTGGACCGAACATTTTATTTTGAGATACGGAACCCTAAAAATATTAACATATTCTAAATTTAACAACAGGAATTCAATAAAAAGTTTAAAGCATTATATCATTACCAATGATTTTGACAAATACTTTTGTCGACTTCTTTCTGCCTAAAACATACATTGTGTTAATTGATCTTTATGTTGATCTGTCTTAGGGAAATGCGCTGACTTCTAGTTAACATAATATTTTCAGGAAGAAAAAAGTCGGCAAAAATGTTATTTCGATACCACCGGTCAGTAAATTTATTATTTCGAACTTTTTAGTGAATGTCTGCCGTTTTTATGTCGATTGTCATTATTTATTTCCAATGTTTAATGGATTGGTCATTACCGCGCCTGATTGAAAGCGTCAATATGACTTAGGACGAAGCGCGCTCGTCCAGAAACTGGGGGAGTGACGGCAGGCGAGGGTTTAATCAGTTTTTCTTGGGACTTCCGCAAAAATCAACGGAAATCGATAAAGTAAAAACGACGAAATTACTGTCTGTAATCACTCCCACAGTAAGGTTACTGATGACGGCATGCCGAAACACGCTTTGGCGTCATGGTTTCTTCATGAAGGTGGTGTTAGAGTGACTTAGTTCTTTTTATGTTGGCGGGATGAATTGTAAAATAAGAATAGGTCATTCATTGGGGAGTTTCAGATTAGTGGGGCAGCTGGAAAAGCTGATAATTTTCAAGTAACACCCAGCAATCAGGAACACAAAGAAATTGCACAGTTTTGAGTTATGTGCTTATCGGTTGAGGAGTTATATGAAAGTTAGACCGAGAACGAAGTTTAGATGGATATACTGAAAATTTTCTAGTAATAATTGCTGCAATTTTGAATGTATGCTAAGCGTTCAGGCGTTTTATCATGAGGAGGCCGGGATTAAGGGTAAATTTCCATGTGACACCCTGCAATCAGCATCTCAAAATTTAAATGAGTATGACTTGAAAGCGCACTTTTCCCAAAAATAAAAGAATCATTCTAATTGTTTAAGAAACAGCGGGGTAATGTAGCAACAAACATAAAAGAAAATTAAAAGTAAATATGAGTAGCGCAATGAAATGCGGCAGTGTGAAGAAAACCTATAAACTATAAGAATTAGATAGATTTGCGCAAAGGACTCTCCCAAATCGATGACGAAAATAAAAATTCTAACTCTAATAGTTTAGATTTTCCCCATACTGCCCTATTAAAACGCGCTATACTGTATAAAAAATAGAACCGCTGAATTGAGAAACTTCTCACTTTTTTGAAGTCGGTTAAAAAATAAGAAACCTTTGCTATAAATTTTGCATAAATTCTAATACCCATAGCATTTTATTGCAAAATAACGGCATCATAAAAATCGAAAAAGAATAATCGAAACGAATAGTACAACATTACTTTTCGTCGCCAGCAATAATGAAGGTATTTCATTGCTATGTTCAGACTTAGTCTATTATATAAATCCATAACAATCCATAAATATTTATGTTGGTATTGGTACCAACGAGCTATAGTAGTAGGAATTCAAACGAGTGCCAACTTCCGATCCGATTCCGTCACAACCGTGGCGCTTCGTCTCGACGCCTTTCCAATGTTCTTTCATACAAAATGTAGGAGAGGGACGTGGTGCAAAACTGATAAAAGAGGAAGCACACAGAAGCGGTGCGGCGCACATCGAGCGTGTCACTGGCGTGCTACTGCTGGGCCACGATGGCGCACTACCAGCGAGGGTTTGATTTTTATCGGACAAGATGTGGGCGAGGTGACGGGGGGTGCGCCTTTGGTGCACCCGCGGCGTGCCTACGTCGCAAAACTGGCGCGCCGTCTCGACGCCTTTCCAATGTTCTTTCATACAAAATGTAGTAGAGGGACATGGCGCAAAACAGATAGAAGTGGTGCGCGAGGGCGCGCCTGCGCCCGTGCCGTTTCTATGTGGCTTGCGCCTTAGAAGTCGGCTACTATTGTTTTTTAAAAGGTTATTTTATTTTACATTTTTTTGGGTTGATGGACTTAATTATAAAATATGGGTATTTAAGCAAGTTTTTTATACATATTGTGACAAATTTAAATTGCAATTAGCACCATCATGCATTGAGGAGTTTCAAGGTCGTAGGTCAGATCGGCATACTGACTATGCAAGTAATATCTTGCAATTAGCACCATAAAACAAAGTTACTACCCCAATCTTGAAGTGTCTGCTGTCATCCGTTGAGGAGTTTTATGGTGATGAACCTAGGATCGGAGGTATAATGGGCATAACGATAATTTTCAAGTAACATCCTACCATCAACATCCTAGTACAAAGCAATTGTGTCAATAACGAATGGTGCCATTAATTAAGAAGCTCCACTACCTATCTCTCAAGACACTTTTCAGGTCCTTACAAAACTTCAACTAGAATTACCTGAGAGTACATATTCAAAAAAGAAACAAATCTAATCGGTTAAGAAATAACAGAGTTTTGGAGTACGAGTAACATACCCAGCAAGAAATATTAGTTTCAATGTATTAAAATATTCTTTAAAAAGTTGCGGTGAATTGATGATTTCATCCTATTTTGAAATCGTTTGAAAGTATATATGTATAACAAAACAAAGATACAACTATTATTGTAGTATCTAGAAGTATTTATTTATAGGACATGATTAGAAGATAATTATAATAAGGTAAATGCAACTGATGCAGAGTCCAAAAAGACTCGTAATATATCTTGCTAATTTATTTATGTGCCTATTTTAACTAGAATTAATATATATATATAAATATAAATATTTATAAAGTCATAAAAGCAATTTTTGAGACAAAATTTAAAATCATATTATTTTTTAAAGTGCCAAATATAATTAATAAAGTTACTAAAACTTAAAGATCAAGGTAAGTTAGTTTAGGTTGATTTTGTTGTTGTCTTAAAAGACCTTAAACAAAAACAAAAGAAAAAAAGTACATTATTAAAATTTATTGCTATGATTTCAGTATCAAATTACATTATCTACGCTTACCCATTAAAAATCAAATATACACATGTATGAGTAAAATTAAACTTAATGTTCAATTTGGTGCCTAATGAAAAATGCAGTGTTCATTTGACCTTCCTAATCTAAATTTAATGTTATATTTGACACCTAAATGAAAAAGGCAATATCCATTTGACCTCCTAGTAACGAATGTCTCTTCGACAAATTACAAACATACGGTCGAAACTTAACTATTTTAACTGAAGTGCCCGCATATAAACAGTTATACTCTTTTTGTAGCAAAATTTTTGCCGAGGCCTCAGTAAGTGCTCGGTGTCAGGAATCGATGACCATTTCGAAATTCGCAAAATAAATTGTTGACATCCCTGATTGATTTGGGACTGGACATGTTCGTAGGAATCACGGCAATATTTTATTTTTGAATTTTTCTAAAAAGGTCGTCAAACCTTTGTAACCACCACTTAGCGAGTCTTCAGCATGAAATCAGCTGCATAAATTAAAATCATTATATAATGTTCGCAGTGTCGTGAATATAGCCACAGACGGCTTGGTTTTAATACACGATTTTTTAATTCTATATTTCTTTACTTCATCTTTTTGCTGTTGGTTCAGTCTTGTTAAGCAAAATATTATTTAATATTACGAGCAATATAATGTTCGAAGAATAAATTACGTCAAAACACAAAAATAAATATAGTATAAGCCTCCGAACAACATAATGCTTTAATAGTAGTTCATGAATTTAGTACATAAAAAGGTTATTAAAAACACGAGTGCCAGTTTAACAAACGAGGTGTAAATGAATTTTTAATAGTACATGAGTGTTTTAATACCTAGTTATGTATAGTTTTATACACTACTTCATCTAAACTCATGCCCACTAACCTGCTTTCATATTTTTTGTAAATTTGTCGTTAGCCATTTTTGATTATTTTTGTAAAACCTTGTTCTAAAAGTGTGTCTAAGAGGTGGAGTCAAATATCATCATCAGTAATTTTAGGGCAAAATTAATCTTTTGATTACTAAAACCACGGTAAGTAAAAAATAAATTTCCTCGAAAACTATGGCGCAACAAACAGTTCATCCATTGACAAGCCGATTCCAACGCGCCGTCAGCCATAGACAATACCTGGCCGAAAATAAAATTTAACTGTAACCTCGTTTCTGTTTTGTACGTATTGGAGAACATTGCATAAAAACCTCATTGGTAGTTGATATTAAACCTCAGATTATTTTATAGGCCCTAGGACTTAGACCATATATTTTATTTAATAGATAATAAATTTTTGTTAATTTTCTTTACTTATAAATATCATTATTTGAATATGATCGTTATTTAAAAAGCGCATTCAATTAACTAAGGAAATGAGCTTTACATCTGCAATGTCTATGTAATAATACAATATAATAATATATATTTATCTAACCTCATGTCGTAAAATCCTCATTACGAACTCAAAACTACTGGTATAATGAAAAATATTTTTCATGAACGTCTCTAAAACAAATTTTAGTATTAGGTCTCCGAACAACATAATGCTTTAATAGTAGCTTATCAAACTATACATAAATAGGTATTAAAATACTCGTGTACTATTAAAAATTCACCTGCGCCTCGTTTTTTCAACTGACACTCCTATTTTTAATAACCTTTTTAAGTACCAGTTTCATAAACTACTATTACTATATTCTGCGACCAGACAGGAAGTGGAATTTTTTTTAAAAACAATATTAGGTAAGGTTAGATATACAGTGAAATTAAATAAATATTAAAAATCACATGTTAAGTAAGAGCTATGAGCAATTGAGCATGCTTTATGTCCATACATTTTTTTGAATACACACATTCATAGCTAGGTATAAACATTATGAACAAAAAACATCCATCCGTAGTCGCTTTTCGCAACCATGATGTGGAAATATAAAATAAATAGCTACACGCTACAAACTTATCGTATGACTTTCAAAGCAAGTATGATGTGATACTAAAAACTTCGATTATTAAATCGACTTACACACAACTGATTTGTTTGGCAAGAGGTTACTGTAGACCAATAAATCGTTGTGATAAAACAAAATAGCAACTATCATTCAAGCAGGCGTTTTAAAGCAAATTATCACGAGTATTTTGTCCTAGACCAGAGTATACTGCTCGGTTTCATTGATCATAGAAATCCGATGTTTCGAATTATCTTGTAAAGAAACGTTTAACAATTTGTTTCTTCAATATTTTAGTTGTTCAGTAACATTGACACAGTTGCTGCGCGAAATATTTTTTAAAGATTTTTTTATACTATGAAGCTTATAATAAAGTCGTAGAACTTCATGAAGCATAGGCAGAAACAATGCATTTTGTGGTCTTGTTATTAAAAATGTAAAAATGGAAATTTTATAAGATCACTTTCTTGTAGATCTATATGTCAAAATTCGTTTTTTCAACAGAAAAATTGTGAAAAAATTTCACCTGTAAATGAAATATCCTATTTCTGAAGAGGGAAAAATATGAACTCCGAATACATAAATATAAACCTAAATACTAATGATAAAGTATTAAAACGGTCGTATCTAGAAATTGAATATTTTTGCGAAATTTGAAATGGGTTATTAGTATTGTACTGGGACTAAAAACACAATTTTTCAAATTTTTGTCTGTTTGTCTGTCTATCTATCGGACTATCGGTATGTATGTTCCGTTTTAACTCGAGAACCACTCAACGGATTTAGATGTGGTTTTATTAATATCATCATAGTGATCCTAGTCAACACATTGGTTATAAGGGATGTTAATAAAATAACGCCCAAGCCGGAAACGGGCAGAGATTGAAAAAAGCTTTCCTTTTTCGAGAACCACACATAAATTTGGATGCATTTTTTTTCATTATTATCGTTGTGACTTCGGTCAACACGAAGGCTATAAGGGGTGTTCATAAAATAACGCCCAAGCTCGAAACGGGGAAAAAATTTAATAAATACGGGCGGAGCTGTGGGCAAAGGCTTAGTACAAAATAAATGTAGACACGGTGAAAACAATCATAATATAATTTTCAAGTTGTAGGGTTCTGTGCCCAAAGGGCAAGACGGAGCCATATTAGTGTCGCTCTGCTGTTTGCCTTTCTGTCCGTTCGTATGTCATGGGTCTCTAGCTTGCAGACGGAGGGAGTTACAGCTCTAAAATTTATAGATTTACCTCTTGACGATTTATCCATGGCAAGGAATTTCAATCCAGGACTCTACAAACTGCATAACCTGCGAATTTACCCGCGTGTGCTAGCGACAGGTCCATGGTTCAAATCCCGGTTCAGGGCTCCTCACATCAATATTTACATTTCTTCTGTTTTCTATACCGCAATGATAAAATGTTAATTATCTATTCCTTAACTAGAACAGTTTTACTCCACAATATTTAATAAGCCAAACTAAACTTCACATTTTAATTTCGTCAACCAAAGTTCAAAACAGCCATTGTAGAGACTTTTGGTGTGTTCGTCTTGTGCGTCCACATTTTTTTGCTAAGCTATATTATTACGATCAAAATAACTTACGAGGTGAAACATACCTCTACGATTAAGCTGTCACAAAAACTGGCGGCACACACCCGTACAAATAACTCGGGCTGCCATTTATGTTTTGTTCTGGATATTTATTTTGAGTACGGTACATCTAGGTCGTCAACAACAGCAGGATTTATACAGTGCTGTGGCAAGTCTACCGTGAAATAAATAGCGATGTTTTGACAGTTCAAATTTAAAATATGCGACTGGCAATCTATAGATTGTTCCCGAACTTTGCTGATGTGACGTTACGAGTACGACATGAACGTAAACTGAATACATGAATATTGTGCTACATTTCTAATTCTACGAAATTTTTGTCTATCTGCTGATGAGGTAGCATCAATCCATTTATAGGCCTGTTTCGTTTACTGCTGGACATAGACTTTTCCAATATTTTGCCACTCTTGGCAGCCCTCCTGGAAGAAATGCTCATACTCAGACAAGCTGAGCGGGTTGGTTAGCGCGGTGCCAAAAGCCTTACACCAGTGACGCCAGTGCCCGTCACCTGCCTGTTTTACATGGGTATAAGGCTTGGTCCCAGGCAATGGTGGGCCATCTGGTTGTGCCTGTTTGAGACCTGTCCTTTTACTCCCCCCCGAATAACTTCAGGAGGGGTTGCAGGTTGTTGGTGGTACCTCCACAGTCGAGCCCGGCACTAGCTCTAGCACCTAGCGATGAGACAGTAATGTACCAATTAGTCATTTGAAATTTACAACTAAAGCTTTGTGATTAATTTAATAAACTGGTGCAGTTGTAAATGTGCTTTGTCTCAAGTATATGGATGTTAGATACAACATCATCTTAAAACAACAAATCTTATGCAATAATAACAAATAAAAAATCATATTGCTGTTAAAGTTTTGAAAATATAACCAATCAAGAAAAAAATATAGGCGATCAAATTGTGTATATTGGTAGTTATATTATGGAATGTATGGGTATTATCCGTACTTATTTCCATCTAATATATATTCGTAATGGAAATGGCAGCGATAGACACCGTAGAGATGAGGTGCAAGCTGGTACTACTGGTACACTATTATCTGCTGTTACAGAACAAAGTGACCAAAAATGAGCACGCGTTATGACGGCAGTGCTTTGCATCACCATAGGTTTTCAAATAGCGGGAAAAGAAGAGAAATATTACAAAGATGAGAGATCTGACTTTGAAAAGGAGCTGCCTGCGCCACAAACCATGCCTGGTCGGGATCACCAAGTTTCTGGTGTTCTCCAAAATAGGCTGCTTCTTCTTCGTGCCTGGTTGCGCTTTTCTCGGCTGTTCTTCTTCGTAACGTAGGGATAAGGATGAGGAAGAAGCACACGGCGTGTGCGTTTTAAAAAGGGCTATTTTATTTTATTGAAAAATAAATTGCCATTCTTTTCTTGTCTACCATAAATGGACTTGACAAAAATGAGCTACGAACGCATCAAACTGAAAGCAGCTTATTTCCGTCAAGTTTGCAACTGTAATGCAAAGAAAAGAAAAAGAATGCCCGCCTAAAGGTCATTTGGAGTATTTTTTGTTTCTTGTTTATTTACTCACACTATCCATTGAAAAACGTAGTTACACTTGGGTAAGGACAATAACTTACTTAAGACGTTTAAAACACTTGCATATCGCGCGTGTTTCAAATCGTCCTCGTAAGCTATTGCCTCCTTTTCGCACTTATAGCAAAAACTATTACTTAAAAAAATTGTCTTCTCCAAGTAACTTTGACATAAGTTAAAAATGACCGTTTGAATTTTGGAAAATATAAGACAATATATTTGCAACCGACTCTCTATTACTACATATAATACATTATTTTTTTACAGTTCAGGGAAATGGAAGAAAAAATAAAAATATTTAATTTTGACCCAAAACTATTCTGAAAGATACGAGGGGTGGCTGATATAAAATCTCCTTTGTTAAAGAAAGTTTAAAAAATGTTACTGGCCACTATATTCTCGTATTCTTTGTTTATTCCTTTTTTTTAAATTATGACACTTATTTGTTTCTACGAGTTCAATTTTTTTTTGGCGCGTCTTCGTTTTTATCAAGTTGCAATAAAATTAAAAATGGATAAAATTGAGTATCGCGCTGTGATTAAATTCCTCGGTAAAGAAGGGAATACGCCGACGCAGATCCGAGAGCGCATGTGTTTGGAGATTCATGTCCTTCCGAATTTGTAATAAAGTTTTGGTCAAAGCAGTTTAAACAAGGCCGTGTGAGCTTAGAAGACGATCCCCGTAGTGGAAGGCCCATTTCTGCAGTTACCGCAGATAATGTGGAAAAAGTGAAGAAACTGATCCTTGCCGATCGGCGAATTAAGCAGTGGGAAATAGCTAGAGATGTTGGCATTAGCAAGGAACGAGTTCATGAAATAATTCATGAACATTTGGGAATGTCCAAGGTGAGCGCACGTTGGGTGCCTAAAATGTTGACCCCGTTTGATAAGCAAAGGCGTGTGGAATGTTGTCAGTCATTTTTAGACTTGGTAAAGGATAAAGAGGAAGAAACTATCTTGCGAATAGTGACCTGTGATGAAACTTGGATTCGTCAGTGGGATCCCGAAAGCAAACAAGAATCGATGCAATGGAAATTTAAAGGGGAAAAACCACCAAGGAAGTTTAAGGTCCGGCTGTCAGCGGGCAAACTAATGGCAACCATTTTTTGGGATGTTGAGGGGATTCTTATGATAGATTACCTGCCAAAAAACACCACGATGAATGCTGAATACTATGCGAACTTACTTGACCAGCTACGCAAAAAAATAAAAGAAGACAGGAGGGGCAAACTTAGCAAAGGCGTTTTGATTTTGCATGATAATGCACCCGCGCACACGGCCTTTAAGGCGCGGTCATCTCTGACAAAAAACGGCTTTACAGAGATCAACCACCCACCCTATAGTCCAGACCTGGCTCCCTCTGACTACTTCTTATTTAAAAATTTAAAGAAAAATTTGAGAGGGCGCAGATTTTCAACAGACGAAGAGATGAAGGACGCTGTGAATGACTATTTTGACGATCAAAATAACAATTATTATTTTAATGGTATGCTGTCACTTATTGACAAATGTCGTAAGTGCATTTCAGTTGCAGGGGACTATATTGAAAAATAAAAAATAAATTATTAATCCATGTATTTTCTTTCATAGTCAGGTAGATTACTTTTCAGCCACCCCTCGTATATAGGTAGTGTTGGAATTCCCTTTATCAATATTTGATAAAATTTTAATAAAAAATAAAAATACAAAAGGCATTATCTTCATTTATTTTCATCAAGAGGATGTAGTTTCCGTAATGAAGAATCTGATTTTCCTCCGTGTTCTCGGCAGTAATATTTTGACGTCTTAATGAATATATCCATTTATTTTTACAAAAAGATCGTCCAACATTTACACTCGTTGCTAGTGCATATTTAAAATAGGGATAGTAATTCAACATTATTTTTCTGTTAATAATTGTTCAATAAACGAATTTTTATAAACGCGACGTGTAAAGTCAATACAGTTGAGTTTAAAAATATTCAGACTGAGAAATGAAAAATTAAAAAATGCCTATGTGACAAATTAACCGCCGCTGGGCAATATCAGTAAAAATGTGAGCAAACAGAATCTAACTTCAGCGTGAAGCTGAAGCATAAATTATCCATGGTTGGGAACTGATTAAGCTAGTTAGATATTAATTCTATGCTTTAGATAGATACAAAGTTTATCTACTTGCTCATTCTTGCCCTGGCTATAACGAAGTTTAGTTAGAAGTATGACAGCTTCGATATGTTTCACAAATCCTTTGTGATACGTCCCCTGATTTTAAAATAACTACATGTACTAACGGAACAAATGCGCTAACATATTTTTTTTCATAGAATTGAAAAAAACCGGCCAAGTGCGAGTTGGACTCGCTCACGAAGGGTTCCGTACCATCATCTATGCAAAAGAGTAAAAAAATTATGTGTGTTGTATGATGGGAGTGCGTGAGTCCAAGTGAAAAAGGAAAGACTTCCTTCACTATTTAAAACTGCAAAATTGTTAAAAATGTAACCAGCTCTGTTCTGTCGTTACCGAGTCATTCTCAGAATAACGTCCAATATTTATTATTTTATTTTATTATGTAATATATAAGTATAAGGATATTTTATTTTTATGTATATTTATATCTTATCATGTTAATTTTGTTTAAATCCCCTTCCCCCGTTTTATTATTATGTTTGGAGTGCTTTCTCCTAATTATAATTATATTCTTGGCACTACCCTAAACTATCCTAAACACCCAAGGTTAACTGGATGATAATGCTACCTAGCATTGAGTTTGCCTCTGTACTGACCTTAATGTGCAACAACGAATTTTATTATAATTATTACTTAGCTGGTTTCGGTATTTTTTTTTTATATGGCAACTACGTTCTTTGTAAAAAGGCCAGTCTTGCCAGCGTCAAGTGATTAAAAAAAAGGTTACGGAGAAGGAAGGTTTCAGTATTTGTTGTTATAGAGGAAACAAAAATACATCATTTCTGAAAATTTCAGCTGTCTATCACGGTTCATGAGATACGAGTACAGCCTGGTGACTGACGGACGGACAGAACGCTTAAAATATTAACAACTGGATAAGCTGGCATTTTTTATACATTACTACGGACAGTTAAAATTCAACGTTCGTTATACTTGTGTTTAAAATTATCCAGCATATTTTTTACACTTTAAAAAAGTGCTCTAAGAATCATTTTGAAGCGCAGGTGCAACTAATTCTCTAAAATAAGTTCCCCTTGCTTCCTTTTCGTGACAAAGTGGTTTAGAAATCTTATTTAATCCAGAAATTTTAAATCAGAAATAACTACTCAGGAAAATTGTTTAAGAAAAATTTTTGGTTCCTTTATAATTTAATATTGAATATCTACATATGAATGAGAGCCATTGATGTACATATGTGAAAGTAAGTTATTTCAGGATCATAGCAGATGAAAATCTACGGTTTAAGCCTGCTCATCTAGGAGAATGATGTGATTTGTGCAAGGGGTCAACATATATTCTCTCAAACTCAGAATATCGCAAAATCCTTTAAAACATAAATATTTGCCTAAAAAATAATCCTGCCTACAATAATAATTTAATATTACATATTTTCACGTACAGATACCCTAGGTATCTGACAAATTATGTTTTGCTGTGATTGTAGTAGTGTAAGCACTCGCATTTTTTTTCCAGTGTATGTACATCGGGAGCGCTATAGACTTAAAATATATTCTAAAAGTAAGTCTATGGGGAGCGCTACAAAACGTGCTTCTCTGTAGATACACGTCACTAATAAAATCATAACAGGCTGTTTTGGGGGGGGACATTAATTGAAACAACAACGTGAATTGTGAAAGAAACCTGTGTAATCACTGTACTATAATATTATCAAGTATCAAATAATCGTACCTTTTTTGTTAAAACGTACTCTAACGTACTTTACAAGGGCTGTGAATAGACATTCTCGGTCCCTTGTAGGTCACGCCAAATTTCGGGGGGGGGGGGGGATAAATCCCACCTTTTCCCCCCTGGATACGTGCTTTAGCCAAATGGACTTCATGAGATGGAATGTCTGTACTTACATTACATTTACCTATACAATCCATCTCACAGAATTATGTATGGCTGTACATGAATCTGTGAGATGGATTGAGGCCACGATCTGGTCAGTGATTTATTGTTTTAGTATTAATGAAGATTAAGAGAGTAATTACCGTCTACATTTATTTCTTGTTTAAATGCTACAAAATTACGAAACCCTAGACTATTCCATGTTAGATTATGCTCTTGGCGAAAATATAATGCAACAATTACGTTTAAAATTTGGCATCAATAAATTACTTGCTTGGTTACGTAATCATTTTGCATTTCACAAGTTTTGGCGACATCATTTTTTGTTTGTTGTATGTTTATTGCATGTTTTGGATGCATTGCTTACAGTTGTCGATCGGTCACATGCCATCTTGATATTATCTTAAGCCACTCTATTTTCATTAATGCTTAAACAATAGATCGCAGTTCAGATTGTAGCTCGGATCTATCTTACAGATAAATGCTTCAAAGCACATGAAATAATCAGAAATGTACCTTTAACACACAAATATTACAGGCTTTACATCTATAGAATTGTAAGCTTTATGGCACATCTACTGCAAAGACTTTAAAAAGTACACACCTGCACATCAGTTCAGAGACATGCGTAAATTTGCATAAGAAGGTAGGTGATTTTTTAGAAACTCTTTGTACAGAAACGTATGAAGTTTTTAAGATGAAAACCTTTTACCCAGTTTCTTAACGAGTTACAAAAGCCTTTTAAACTCAAACTCAAATCATTTATTGCAATGTCACAAGTTTAGGGGATCTTATTATTTATAAAAGTACAGGTGACGCCCTGTTGGGGCATAGCAATCATGAGAGGGCAACTGGTTGCCTTTTAAGTACATAATATTAAAGATTATCCCTAGGTCAAGTTAGTTAGTACTAGTTAGCATAATCATTTAGTTAAATCTATGGTAAATTTGTTAGTATTGTTATATTTTATTCAATTTTAATTAATTATTCACAATAATATTACAATTTATTACAAGTTTATTCAGTCATTTAGAAGAGCTATTGAAGTATTGATTTTGTATCGTCATTAAAATATTCAGTTAAATTGTAATAGCATTTCTTTATGAGGAATTTTTTTAGGTTACTAATAAACAAAGTGTTTTTTTCTATATTTTTTAGGTAGTTTGGCAGATGATTTTAAGAAATTTTATTTAGAAGAATTATCATCACACGGCATTTATCACGCGATTAACAGGGTTTTATGAACACTAAATCGTGTGAAAAATGTTGTGAGAATAGCTTGACGGCTACTTTGGCATTATGATTCACTCTAATATCAGTCGTTCTACTGTTGTTTACAGGATATGTAGAGTGACTAAATTTCATCAAATAAAAGGCAAGGAACGCTTCCTATAGGTTTTCAATTAGAAAAATCAATACACCTGCATAGAAAATCCCTTGAAGATTTCAAAAGCCTTAGCCATTTTTCCGCACGTGCTATATAATATCCATTCAGGGCGGCTATTCCGGCATTATTGCGCATTCGCAATATCAGTCATTACATATCTGTTTAAAGTTTGATATATGCCACGCGATGGAAATTAGACTAAACCGCATCAAATAGAAGCTAAAGGATATAAAGAAAGCTTACTATAAGTTTTCAAGAAAAAAAAAACATATATCTGTACAAAATCCCTTTTAAAGTCACCCGAAATCTGCCTATGCAATTTTTGCGCACATACGGGAATTGAGAGCCTGGCTTTTCAAATTTTTATCCGATTACGTACAATTTAACAATGCAAAAGGGATTCCAAACACAATTGAGCATATTTAGCTGAATAAAAATGCACTACACTGTTATTCTGAACAACTATTTAGAGATCTTCAATTTGAAAAGATATAATCAATAGTTATACTTAATCAATATTTTTACTGGTGACCTTGAAAGTCAACATTAATGGCTGGTTTTAATCAGACGTTATAAAAGTTAAAAAAATGAATAAAATGTACAATAAACCACAATTTTAAATTTTCACCGAGATCTCTAAATAACTATATACGAAAGCTAGGTTTAAAGTGAATATCCGGTTTAATTAATTAATATGCAAAGAAACAAATTTAAACTTCGTCCAATTGAAGTGGTATAGCAACAAATGATTTCCCTTGATTATTTTTCAAGAATTTTTGTAATGATAATTGTAATTTATTAATTTAAGTAGGTATATTTTAGCGCGTTTCCAGTTAGATTCCCCGTCGAGCGACGGAGTCAAATCGACAAGTCGGGCGAGTAAATGAGACACACACACCCGGGGTCACCAGCAGAAATTGTCGCCTTAATCGACAAAAAAATTGATCAGCATTTTATTGTAAAATATTGAGCAAATAAAATATACATGATCTTTTTTGAATAAGAAGGGTGTATTTCTTACACTTTAGCTAAAGTAGTTATAATGTTATGATTAACTAATTTATTTAAAACTACGAAGTTTTTGTGACGTATCATTTTAATAACATAAATATTTCGCCATCTGTGTCTTTTTTAAAGAAAGGGATTGCTTATCTCGTTTTTGCAGATATTTAAAACTTGAAGTTAAACATTCAACAAATTTATATTCTATAAGAAATATTATGAATTACCATTATTATGAAACATGGACGACGTAATTGAGAAAGTTTTATTAATTGAGGACTCAGCCTAGCACTTTTCTCGTTTGAAAACTCGCCAATCTGGAAAAAGGAAATTTATTACTGTGTACGTAATGTTTTCAGAAATAAATCTTTTCAAAATTTGTGGCCATTGAATGATTTTGTAGCCTCAGGGCGTAATATAAATAAATCTCGATTTTGTGCTTCTTGTTGAGTACCTATTTGATGAGATAATTTAACCAACTAGGTGGTTACTTACAACATTAATACTTACTTTTCCAAGTGTTACAATTTTCGTAAAGCATATAACAATAATTTGGAAAATTCCGGAATGTTCCACTATAGCTGCGGGCACAGATTTGCTGATAGCTGTCAAAATAAAAATATATACTTTATCCACCTGTAACGATCAACAGCATTATGGCCTTCCTTACTTAGATAAATAGCACGCTGTCCAATACATTGATAATATTATGTGAGTGCATCTAAGCTTTTTTAGACCAACTTAAAAAACCGGACAAGTGGGAGTCGAAATCGTCCATCGAGGGTTCCGTACAAATTCGTAGGTACATATTATAAATATTTTATGAAATAGAATTAATTATTTTTTTAAAGATTTAATTACAAATGTGTAGTTTCATATCTTTCCCTATACTCGTAGTATAAGACGGTATTACTTGCCAAATTTCATAGTTCTAGGTCAACGGGAATTACCCTATACATTTTTATTTCCTTGAGAGTATCCAAATTTATGTTTTTTTACGGTCGTATCTTTTTTTACGTTTATTCAGAAGTTTGATTTTTTCACAGCTTCCTGGGTATATGGTTTAATTTCAACTCGATACTTACACGTGTTCCTGAGACAAAGAGTCTTGACAGACAGGTGGACGAACGGGCAGACAGACGGTCAGCAAAATGATCCTATAAGGGTTCCGTTTTTTTCCTTTTGAGGTACGGAACCCTAAGACTGAGGTGATTAAGTTGACATTGTTCATATGTATTTCAGTGCGACAAGGCTCTTGCAAGGTGCATAGATTATTTGTGGTCAAAACCGAAACTAATACCGCTATCATAATAAAACGTAACCCTTGTTTCACAACTACGCCTCTGTCATGTCATCCACGCGCCAAAAGAGCTTTGTCTCCGATTGTCATAAGACTTCAGTATGTTTTTCAATTCACGCTGATAGTAATCTGAGTAGTTCCATAAGAGGGCGTTGATGTGTTTGAAAATTAGCATAGTTTCTGAGTTCTACTTAGAATTAATTAACAAATTTTTACAGAAAAAGGGAAATTGTTTTTTCCCTAAAAAAAAGTTTCACTTTTTTTTTAGTCTGAAGCACACAGTAAAATAGAAACTCAGACCATTTGCATTTCTCACGACAATTGACGCCGGCGCTGAGGAATCTGTATTTGACGCAGACTACACTGACAGAACACATACATACCTTCCGAGTGTTGCGTGACACAGATACAATAAGATTTCAATTTTAAACTTACGTAAAAGAAGCTTCACATTTATACAAAAAGTTCAGACAACCCTTAGTAAAGAAATCCGTCACCCAAAACGGCGTGTCGTTTGGGTATCTGATATTTCTTGCACGATATCTTTTTCTAGCCGCTTGTGTGAACGTTGTCAGAATGCAGAGCGTTGCTATCGAAACTGTGAACAATAAAGTGTAGATAGAAAGATAGATTTAGTTTTGTTATAGGTACTTATAAATAAAGCTACTTACCTACTTAGAAGTAATGATAGGTAATAATAACAAGTCAAATAGTAGTTCATAAGGGCAGAAGAATTTGTAATGTAGTTTGCGTGATAATTTGATCATATAGCTTAAAATTACTGCTGGATTGAGTACGATAGAAATGAAGTCCACGCGGATTATACTGCGGGGTGTTTATTAGTGCTACATAAATAGGGACAAATCTTGGTTTAATATTAACCTTAGATAAACAAAATGCAAACTATAGTTGTAACTATAGGTATACTTTACCTAACAATCGCCTACCCATATCGGCGATACGTTATTACAACACGAATATGAAATAAATATTTTTCACACAAGATTCAAGGGCAAAATAATAAAAGGAATTTTATTTTCTGTTTCAGAAATTGAGAATCTTTTTAGAGAATTCATATATTTTTTTATTTCTGAGAGAATATGAGGAGTGTAGAGGGAAAGGACGATAGTAAAGTGGCGAAATAAATTAATGATGCGCAAGTGGAAGATAAGCCGCTGCTAGGCTTCATGTTCGTAAATATCCGACTGACTTCGGAAGATCAAAATATTTCGGCTGCACTCAGGCACTCGATAAATATCTGACGTCTCGGGACATCTCATAATTTACTGTTTTTAGCACAGAACTTGCATTTGACATATGTGCCTATCTTTCCTTAAGTTATATTAAACATATAACAGTTAACAAGCTACTTATATTTACTTTCTATATCATTTTACTGTGAAATTAATCTACAGATGTTAGATTTATTTAGATTTATTTAGTTTTATTTAAGATTATTATTTATTTGTAGCTAATAAATTTATTTAAGGTTTTATTTTAGGATGTACATATTTATACTTTTATTCAAGTTCATTAAAATAAATATCATTATTTACAAAGATTTTATTTAATTTGTCTGAAGTAATCAAATCATAAAATTTTCATTATTAATGGATACTCAATGCAAATATTTTAGTCACGTGCTAACGCTAGGTAGAAGAATTTACCCCTACTGCCTAATCTTCTTTACTCTTATTATTTATGTGAATGTACCTACTAATGAAACAATACAGGTATTCCTTATGTAAAGAAAAAGGCACGAAAAATGTAAAAGAAGAAATAAACATTTAATTTCTTTGTCCGACACGTCAGGTATTTACGAAGCTACTGGCTTCCCAAATGGATAAAGCGTCGAGTATTTACAAATAGGAAGAATACCTAGAAGGACGTATGCCAACCAATTTGGTGACGTACTGGAGAAGGGCAAAGTTAAAAGTAACTGAAATAGAAGACCTTGTATGACTAGATTGATGGATGTGGAAGAGGCGAAAAAGGTGCGTCGGGATCGTAGCATATGGAATCTGTAGTATATCTGCCTACGTGAGTGCGTGAGGTGTGAGTATATGTGTTTTTGTGTTTGATTGACTTCATTTCTGAACATTTCTGAATCGATGTTATAAATAGGAACACTTCTTTATAACAATGAAAGAACCATTACAGTTATAATTCCCCAATTAGGCATTGCAAATCTAAACGAAACCGACTGAATCCCATCTTTAACTACCGCATATTCTTCAAAAATTGTACATAAATCTAATGCAAAGGATTTGAAAGTAAATTATAAATTGAGGGGTGTGCGCAGGAGTTATAATTATTTGCAATGATTATACCTCCTGCGCAAACTAAAAAACCAGTCAAGTGCGAGTCAGACCCACATACCTAGGGTTCCGTAATTCGACAGTTTTGAGAACAGTCACGAAGAAGGCATTTTAAATCTAAGCCATAACTGTTTATGATAACTAAAAAAAGAATTGAATTAACAAAGAATTACATTTTAGTAGCCCAAACTAAATATTTTTTGTATCTATTTCCCTTATTATTATTTTTTTATTCTAAATATACATATTGTTAAGATTAACTTTGACTTGAAGAAAGTATACTTTATGTATCTATTTCACAAAATAAATATTTTGATTTGATTTGATTAATTGTACCGCAAATAGAGTGATTAAAATATTCGTACTTAAAATAAAACTTGTGGATAAAAAGAAATTTAGTTTTAAAAAAAAGGAGTAAGAAAATTCTTGCGTAAATCACAGGAAACTTTCAATTTGTTTTTGTCAAAAGTAAGAAACTTTTTTTGTATAAACATGGAATTTATTTTTGTTAAAATATATTATTATAATTTTTATGTATATTTTTTAAAGCGCTTATCGCTCATGTTTCAGATCGTTCCTCGTAAGCTACTGCCTCCATACCGCACTAGCATAAAAACCAATATTATGGCATATTGAACAAAAAATCACTTGTACTATTCAACAATTTATTAAATAATTAATTTCCTGATCGGTTTCGCCTTTATGGCATTTTCAAAGGAATTATATAAATCTAAATGAAAACGTTTGCATGGAAGGTAATCGCTCTTTATCTGAAATTGAATGAAACTAAATAATAATAATAAAATAAAATAATAATAAAGTCATTAGATGTCAATTTTTTTTTAAGTATCAAAATATCATTCTAATATTATGGCATTTCGCGACCATCATAGTTTAATGTCAATTAGGATTTTCCAACTAAGTTTTGTTATTTTATACCTCAACTTTAATTGTAAATTAATGTCCACAGCAACAACGTTACACGCTTTCTGATTTCAGATGGAAAAAAAACCACGCGAACTTTAATCCAAAAAATGACGCAAAATCCCACATTATGGGATAGACGAGAAAAAAAAATCCCCAATACGTGTATGAGAGAAATATTTTTTTCGAGATTTTTTTTACCCTTTCGTTGGCGTGATTAATATTTTATACCCGTACCAAATTACAGGTTTCCAGTACAAATAGTCTCTGAGCCTGGCCACGGACAAACGGACGGACAGACGGAGACATGGCGAAACTATAAGGGTTCCTTGTTGGACTACGGATCCCTAAAACAACCATCCAGAACGTAACAAACACATTTTTAAATGAAAAAGTACACAAAACACTTTTAATGGAACATTCTATTTTTACGAACATTGGCAATCGATAGTACAAGCAAAAATTTATGTCTAGTTAAATTACCAGATCGTTTTTTTTCAGACAAATTGTGACTTTAATACTTCATTTGAAGAAACCAAAAGCTTTCCGCCCCTGACTGAGGCTAATAAAACTGATGAAATCAACTTCGGCTTATAGTAAATTGATGGAAATAAAAATACTTCGAATAGCGAAAGAAAGAATAAAGATGTTTCATATTTTTCGTTTTCGAAGAGGCAATTTGACATTTTTGGTTGTTTAAACAGCAAATTGTACTTGATTTCTGTGATTAAATTGATTTATAGCAAACTTTTGAAGTGGAAAGATTTATGTTATTTCTTCAAGCGTTCGTTTGTAATATTAAATTTTATTACTTTTACGTATCAACACAAAAAAAAGAAATTTTGTTGCTTGTATCGTCTTACCGTGCTTGTATTCTAGCCGTGTGTTTATTTTTATGGTTTTGATTTTAACTAAACGTTTTGAAGTTACTAATATTTTGGTTTTTTTATTTAATGATTTTGCTCTTTAAAGCTTTTTATTTTTTATTGATTTTACATACATATTTATAAAACACTCATTATAATCAGTATACTCAACTGATGTCGGGTCCAGATCGGACCCGAAATATATCTTGAATTCCTATTTTTTGTGCGTATTATAAATATTCTGTAAGAATCTGAGACGTACGGTTAAGTAATGATTCCAGCTCGTTTCTATTTTCGGTTATTGCAGCTATACCATCGGCGAATCAAACAATTCCCGTACCTCTCCTCTATGGTAGTTTTCTGATTCTGATACAGTTCATAAATAATTATACAGTCATTATAGTTTATCCCGTTAAATAATAAACACTATGATGAAATTGAAAAACTCCTGGTAGTTATAACTTGAAACATCTCTTTTCATTCATTCATTCATTTCTCTTTCTTTCTTTCTTTCATATTGTTATGATCAGGTTATGATATCTATGATTCAAACGTATTGGCTACGATTACACATCACTCTTCAACTTCAGATACACACATTTTTTTACTTACACAGTACGTTTATACGTACACTATTTTCTCATATATATTTACGCAAACATTCAAACAGAAGCAGTAAGATTACTTTTATTTTATGTTATTTGGCATAGTCTTGCAATATATATATATATTTTTAATCAGTTGTATCTCAAATGCTGTTGGCCGTTTTATGGTAACTGTTACTCTTGAGACGGCCTTTTAGGTCAGTGTAGGTAATAGGGACTGTTTTTTTTCTTGTTTTGATATTATATAGGCTGAGCAAACCAAACGCCCCTTGGAGGGAAAGTACCTTAATTATTATACATAACAAATTTTATTTAATATTTTTAATATTTTTAATATTTAATATCACCTTTCAACTCTTCTATACTCTTATGTCATTTATTTAATTTTATTTTATTCGACTGATGACGACTCCACTGAAGGAGTCGAAATATTTCGTTAATTTTTGTAATTTTTTAGTAACTGTGTTTTAAATATAATAAAACTACAATAATTTAAGGCCAATACTAGTGAAGTAAATATATTTATTTAAATTTTATTTAGGTAGGTAGGTGGTAGAGCTGATGCCAGGCTCGACTGTGGAGGTACCACCATCTTACTCGGAAATCCTCCCGAAGTTATTCGGGGGAGAGTAAGAGAACAGCTCTCAGGCAAAACCAGGCGGCCCACCATTGCCTGGGACCGATGGATGGCGGTATATCCATCCCAAATAGCCGAGCCTTAATAAAACAGACTGGTGACGGGCAGCGGCGTCACCGGTGCAAGGGTTTCGGCACCGCGCTCACCAACTCGCCTGCCCAGCGTTTGTGAGTATGGGCATTTCTTCGAGGTGGACCGCCAAGAGTGGTGAAATCCTGGAAAGGCCTATGTCCAGCAGTGGACGAAACAGCCTGATGGATGGATGGAAATTTTATTTAAGGAACTTTTTATTTTATCTTTAAAAATGTTAAGGAAAACTGGATTGAGAGAATTTTTAAAAATCACCTGCATAAGCCGGGGATCGAACCGGACAAAATGTGAAAAAAACTATCCTGTATTTTTATGATAACTGATCGAAAGGGTCAATCATATGAACCAAATTCTTCTAAGTACGTAAATTTGTATCGTAAATTAAAGGAAAACCATGAAATTTTACATTTTATTAACAAAACTTTTGAAGATATCCCAAAATTCAATATTGCGAGAACTATAAAAAAAAAATTTTTTTAAATTCTTGAATGCATTTTTCCTTAGCTTTAAAAATAAACTCATGGTGCCTACAAGTAAAATTTGCTATCTTTAATATTTATGGTACTTTCCCTCTAGGGGGCATTCGTTTGGTTCAGCCTGTATATAAGCACATTCTTTTTTAATAAGTTAGCATGCTAGTGTTTTTTTTTGGCTCAATAAATATATCCATCCCCAATTGCCGGGCTTTATATAAAACAGACTAGTGACGGGCAGCGGCGTCACTGGTGCAAGGGTTTCGGCACCGCGCTCACCAACCCACCTGCCCAGCGTGTTTGAGTATGGGCATTTCTTCCAGGAGGACCGCCAAGAGTGGCGAAATCCTGGAAAGGTCTATGTCCAGCAGTGGACGAAACAGGCTGATGGATGGATGGAATAATTTTGTATTTGTATTTTCAGTACCATAAGTTTCCAGTCCAATATGTCAATGCTTTTTTGAAGTATATGAAAGCTTTATAGATGTGTTTAAGTAAAGCTCTAATCTCTTGTCAGCATCTTGTCTCAAAGCTAATATTGCTTCTCCGGTCCCTTGACATTGTCTGAATTCATATCGATCGTTGCCTTGGACTGTCCTAGTTTTCATCTGATTCTATTTTGAATGATTTGGTGGGTAATTTCTGAAGAAGCTTTTGAAATTAATATGAGAGTTCAGTGTTCTTCTCATTTACGAGTATTGGGTTTTTTAGGTAAAGCTATGTATTTAGTAACATAAAAATCTGGGGGTAGTTTTCCCGATTGATGAATTGTAAAATAACAATTTGACAGCTTTTAATAGAAAATTCAAAATGTACAACGCGATCAGGTTTTCCACAATAAAAAACCCATTTACCCTTCAATAATGTCAACAAATATAAAGGAAAGATTTAATAAAGCATATTATGTAAATGTATGTAGCACAGTGTTGTATGAGGACAAAACCTGGACAACGACTAAAATGAAAAAAGAAAAAATTGAAGTATTCAAAATGTGAATTAGTTGGACAGAGAAAATAACCAAAGAGGAATTGCTGAACATTTTAAATTAAACGTGTTATTAGTATTGCACAAAGGCCGTAACTAATTTTTTTAGAATTTTTTTAATTTTTTTACCCTTTTGTTGGATTATATGTCCGTTCCATTTTAACTCGAGAAACACCTATGTGTTTTTTTATCATACTAGTGACCCAGTCAATATATAGCTTATAAGGAGTGTTGATAAAATAATCACCAAGCTAAAAATTGTCGATAATAGTTTTTATCCTGATGATACTTCCACGCGAGTGAAACCGCAGGCAAAAGATAGTATAAAATAAATAAAGTACTTAGTTGGAAAAAAACATTATTCTTAAAAGATCACCGATGTATTATGATCTCCGTTTTTATAAAGACGATTGTTTTCCTGTTAAAAAAGTTCAACACATCGAGCTTGAAACTAACATAGCACTGGAACAAAATTTGGCAACCACATTATTTTATAACCTTTATCTGTCAAGAAATTGTATCAGCTGCCAACAACAACTGCTGTAACGAACTTTCTCAACCAATTTAATGTCTAAAATTGCCCATTTGCACAAGTTATTCTTTAAATAACTACGGTATGATTTATTTGATAAGGCCATAATTTTATCGGGCATATAATTTAATTTTTAATATACGAGGAGGGATCAAAAAGTAGTAAGAATGAGATAGAATTAAATGACTATTGGTAACTTAATAATTTATTTTTCTACATAGTCACCGAGTCTCTCTACACACCGAGTCCAGCGTTTTTCCGAGGCTTTAATCCCTTAAAAAAAAGTGTTGTCTTGGTCCTGCAAAAAGCTCTCCACGGCATCCATCACCTCGTTATCGTCTTCGTACCTGTTTCCCCTCAAGTATTCTTTAAATTTGGGGAACAGATGAAAATCGCTAGGCGCCAGATCTGGTGAATAATGGGGGTGGTCAACCAATTCGAAGCCATCTTGCTGAATAGCAGCCATCGCAACCGCCGAGCTGTGCGTGGGTGCGTTGTCGTGATGAAATAGTACGCCCCTTCGAAGTTTTCCTCTCTTTTTCTTTTTGATGGCATTTCTCAACTTGGGAATTAAAGCTGCATAATATTGGCCAGTAATAGTGGCTCCACGCTCCAGGTAATCAATCAAAAATATCTCTTCTGAGTCCCAAAATATTGAGGCCATAACCTTGCCAGCCGATGCCACGGCACGAAACTTCTTTGGAGTCGGTGATGATGACCGTTTCCATTGCGAAGATTGCTGTTTTGTCTCGCGATCAAAATGATGGACCCATGTTTTGTCCATCGTTACGAAACGAGACAAAATGTTTCCAGAATCTTCTTGAAACTTGTCCAGCAATGTTTTCAAAATGTCAAGTCGATTTTGTTTCTGACTGTCGGTTATTATTCTCGGCACCCATCTTGCGGAGACTTTTCACATATTCAAAGATTGTTTCAATATGGATTGAATACTTCCATATGAAATGCCCGTTTCTTGAACTCAGTAACGGATGGTAATTCTTCGATCGCTCAATAAAATTTTCTCGACTTTCACAACATTTTCTTGGGTGACTGACGTCGACGGACGGCCGCAACGATGTTCGTCTTCCGTGCTCGTTCTCCCTACTCGAAATTGAGGGGCCCACCTTGTGGAATACGACGGAGCAGACTCTCCTTATGTTGCCTTCAAATCACAGCGAATCTCTTGCGTCGTTAACTTTTTTAAACAGAGGTTTTTAATAACGGCCCCCACTTCGTTTTTCTCCATTTTTGAGAACACGTTCCGACACGAAGCTAACAAATGACTACAATCAGAAAAAAAAAAACGAAAGAGGATCCTCGATTTTTTTCTTTATTATTATTACAAATATCTGAGCTATGCCTGCCAGTATTTATTTTTTTTCTTACCAAGGAGTATACATGTTGTTCTCACTACTTTTTGATCCCCCCTGGTATATTATATTTTTATGTATCTTTAGCAAGATCAAAATCAAAGCGGAACAACGGAAACAAAGTGACTCCAAAAAACTCAGATAACAAAAAATTCAAATATCCTTGTAATGCTTCATTCCCAACAAGTCACACCCTCAATTGTGACAATGCTACAGGTTAGGAAAAGAAAGCTCCAACCTGTGACACTATTATTAGATGGGACAATTTTTATTTATTCCCATCAAGTTACACACCCAAAGAAAGGGTTATGACTCGTTGGGAATAAAACATTAGCATCCAGTTATACTGTGATATGTTGACCACTTTTTCCCCGACGATTATACTGTTACCTAAATAAAGCAAGTACCTAAGTAATCTGAGTAGAGTATATTTCCCGATCAAAATTCATCTACAGGCTATGACCAATTTCTGCAGCTGGAGATATATAAATTATTGCACATGCTACAACCAATTTTTGTAGCTAGGGGAAAGTTTGCCTTGCCATCGGCCAGATCTATCAGAGCATATACATTTTGTCATACATACATCCGTACCCATGCTCACGTGTGCGCTGCAACACGATGACGAGAAACAATTATTTTTCTCTGAGCATTCAGATTTAGGTAGATAGGTATATAAAGGATAGGTATTCAGATAGGTGGTTGAGCTTATGCCGGGCTCGACTGTGGAGGTACCACCATCTTACTCGCAAATCCTCCCGAAGTTATTCGGGGGAGAGTAAGAGAACAGCTCTCAGGCAAAACCAGGCGGCACACCATTGCCTGGGCCTGATAGATGGCGGTATATCCATCCCCAATTGCCAGGCCTTATAAAAAATAGACTGGTGATGGGCAGCGGCGTCACTGGTGCAAGGGTTTCGGCGCCGCGCTCACCAACCCACCTGCCCAGCGTGTGTGAGTATGGGTATTACTTCCAGGAGGGCCGTCAAAAGTGGCAAAATCCTGGAAAGGCCTATGTCCAGCAGTAGTCGAAATGGATGGATTCAGATTTATGGACGCCCCTGCCCTAAAGACCTTAGTAAAACTCCTAAATAAAAATATTCACGCAAATAAAAAATAAAAACGTTAAATTGCGAATAAGACTCGTGTTTTAAGGATTACGTACATACCATTTAAAATAAAAACTTTTTCCACGGGTAATTATGCATCAACAACTTAACTTGACATAATTAATTCAACTCTCTGTATCCAAACAGTCACTCGACTCGTTGGGAACAAAGGTTGTAACATATATTTATTACGATTTCAAAACTATGTATTATTAATATTAGCCTTTTGGACACTATGACTCGCAGGAATGCTAGGAAACTACCCGTTCTCAAGGAACAATTTATATTGAATTTAAATTTCGTAAGGATATCCACACGTTTAACACTCGATTTAAAACTCAGAACTTGCTTTTCATTTCTGAGCATAAACTGGGGCATACAAAGGAGGTCTTAAATATTCGGTTTGAACAATATGGAAAAATATAACTCCATCACACGCTTCTATGAGTAAAAATTGCCAGTAATACTTATAAAGTTAACTTCAAAGCAATTGTCTTACAGCGACAGCGACAAAGACAATGTGAAAAGTAGCTGTATAAAAATAATAATATCGTCCCGCCTGGTCGATGCTTCAGGAGACCCAAAGGCTGGATCATATTTTGGGTAAATATTAAGGCTCAGTATCCAGCAAGCCAATGCGGTGGCATTGGGTATTTCTAGCCTTTAGGTACTCCCCGAGCGTATGCAGTGATTTGGCAACAATTTATTATTTTATTTAGATTGGCCATTTTTATATTCAACTTAGTCATAACAGCTTAATGATAGCCCTTACAACAAATTATAGTATTTTTATAAATTGAATGCCAAAAGCCCTCACAAATCGGAAAATCTCTGACAAAAACAATCGAAAAGCAAAAACAAATCCTTCAACAACCACGCCAGCCGAGGAAATTCTCTTTTTACTTATCTTTGTCTATGGTATGGAGTCCATACACACTGGGACTCTATACACAGGATTACAAGAAGTTTACCTTGTCTATGGTATCTAACAAGCTGCCGGATTGCAGAGCGAAAGAGATAGCCTTTATGCTATCCCTCTTTCTCTCGAGTAGACTTACAGTATAATAATTATTTATTTTTACAATTATCATTAATACCTATAATTTGATACGCATGTTCAATTTTTAGGAATTTGTCGCTTTTTTTGTCACAATATTTTAAGCGATTTAGTTTTTTTTCTTCATTTTGTTAGAAAATTAATGCTATTTTTGTGCCAAATTTAAAGATTTTGTCTTTGAAAGTTTTAGGACTGTGACATCCGGACGAATGGACAATTACAGTCTCACCATAATTTTTTTTTTTACCCTTTATGCACAGAACCCTAAAATTAAATTGTAATGGTAGCTCGTACACTAAGATTACCTGTCATATAATTTATGTCTAGTTTGGTTCAATTTCAATGTCATTATATGGATTTTGTGCGTGTTCGGTTTTTCTCTGACTATGATTACTATTGGAAAGCGGAAAGCGCATTCGTGGTAAAAGCTTAATCGGTTCAATGCTGAAACGCATTATTTAATGTACGGGACGTGCAATAAGAAGACATCACGTTTGTCAAATTTTCCAATGGCACTTTCATATTATATTTTTGAGCTGCAATCTTATAAACAACAGTATGTTCATACTGTATCTAGAAGGTCGTAGTACTTTTAGTCTGTAAAATGGATCCGTGCCACGATCTTGGATGCGATCTATTGTTTTGCTACTGTCACTTTCTGACTCTCTTGTATGACTCTAGCGATCTCAGTTATTTTTCACATCCCATTTTCTTTAGACCCGGGAGACGGTCGCAAATAATTTCCTTTTTGTCTGTTTAGAGCCGAGTGATGGTTGTAACCAACAATATTACATTTATTATTTTTGATTTCTATTAGTTACAGAAGAAACTTAAATAGTATAAATAATGCTTAAAAATACTGAATTTAATAATAAAAAAGACTGATAACTTTTAAATCTAAAACCTGTTCTATCTATCTATCTATCTATCAGCCTGTTTCGTCCACTGCTGGACATAGGCCTTTCCAGGATTTCGCTACTCTTGGCGGTCCTCCTGGAAGAAATTCCCATACTCACACACGCTGGGCAGGTGGGTTGGTGAGCGCGGTGCCGAAACCTTTGCACCAGTGACGCCGCTGACCGTCACCAGTCTGTTTTATATAAGGCCCGGCAATTGGGGATGGATAAACCGCCATCCATCGGTCCCAGGCAATGGTGGGCCGCCTGGTTTTGCCTGAGAGCTGTTCTCTTACTCCCCCCCGAATAACTTCGGGAGGATTTGCGAGTAAGATGGTGGTACCTCCACAGTCGAGCCCGTCATCAGCTCTACCACCTACACCCTGTTCTAAAAAAGGCAAAAAATTGTCCAAAAATCGATGCCGCCGGGCAGAGTCCAGACAGACATCCAGCGCTGCGGAGGCATGACAAGCCTTGGTGGCCTAACTGGTCAACCCCAGCGCCACCGATGTGGTTCATTAATTTTTGCCCTTGTCCGCAGGCCTACAGCTATAGTGAAAGTTGGCTTATCCAGCAGCGTCCCAATGTTAGAGGATGGGATAGCATTTAGCCAATATCCCAACTCGTTTCCACTTGTAGCTAAGAAACGAGCACGCTCTGCAAAATTTTGGGTTTTTTCTAAAAGGTTCTTCTGAATTTTAAGTCAAAGCGGCTCATCCCAAAATCTTTGTGCTTTTGGAATCACAGGAAAATTTTGGTCAGGACAGGCATCCGACCAACCGGTCCTGGTCTCGGCCAAAAACGTGACCTCAACATCACCAAATGATGGGCTAATGATACTACCGTAGAGGTCAAGTGTACTATTGGCCGATGATAGAACGCTGGTAAGGCAACACTTAAAATTTTGTGGACACCCAGACCTCCGAGTCTAACCGGCAGGGTTGCTTGGGCCCAGCTACGGTCATTTAATTGACAATTGTCACCCACCAGTTGACAGATGCCGTTATCCAACATGTCTCTCCTTATCAGCATGGTTTTATGAGGGGTCGAAGTGTTGAAACCAATCTTATTACCTTTACTGACTTCGTTATTTCTGCTCTACAAGACGGCCATCAAGTAGACGCCATCTATACGGATTTTTCCAAGGCTTTCGATAAAATTAACCACAGAAATCTTATTTCTAAGCTTTGTCAAGTCGGCATACATGGAGACTTGCTTAGATGGATCAAGTCTTACATTGAAAACCGCTCACAAGCGGTCGCTCTTGGGGGTTTCATATCAAGTTTTCTGGAAATTGACTCCGGCGTGCCACAAGGATCACATCTTGGTCCCCTATTATTTATTCCTTATATAAATGACATAGATAACATATTCAATAATTGTAATCACTTACTGTATGCCGACGATATGAAAATTTTTCGAGTAATCACTTCACTAGGGTGTTGCAGTGATCTTCAGCATGATCTAGATAATTTTGTGTTATATTGTAACAATAACTCTCTCTACCTCAATGTGGACAAATGTTTTTCTATAACTTACACCAGGCAGCGACAGCCAATCATTCATAATTATCAGCTCTCTGGTAAACACCTAACACGTGCCAATCATATAAGGGATCTGGGCGTCATACTTGATTCCAAAATGGATTTTACATTACATTTTGATTTTATAATACAAAAAGCCTTTAAACGACTCGGCTTTATTCTTCGAATATGCCAACCCTTTAAGCGTGCTGCGACTTATAAAGTCTTGTATTTCGCTTATGTCAGGAGTATTCTCGAATTCAGTAGTGTGGTGTGGAGTCCTAATTATGCCGTCCATATTGATCGCATTGAGAGGATACAAAACAAATTTTTAAAATCTCTCTTTTATAGGACGGGCCCTACCACCACTGAATATATTAAAGCAACATTTGCCGAGCGTCACAATTTGCAAAGTCTGGCAGAGCGCCGCTCACTTATTGATGCCATGTTTTTAAGTAAATTACTAAATAACACAATCGATTGCTCAAACTTGTTGAATCTAATTAAATTTAAGATTCCACGTCCCTCCTCACGTCGTATCGCTTTTCAGTTTCAAACTGAAAATTGTCGGACTAATTATGCCAAGCACCGATTTATCTCACGTACAGTGAAACTTTACAACGAAAAACTTAGTGATATAGATTTGTTCAACGAAAGTGTAAATTCGTTTAAAGCCAAAGCAGCCAAAATACTGTTTAAAAATCATGTATAGCACCCTCGTTTCTTCAACAGCGTGTCACACTATATGTTGATGTTGTCACACTATGTTGTGTTATGTTTAGTATTTATTTTGTGCAACTGTTGTATTTCTTGTGTATAAATGTTATGCGTAAAAGTGTATTGTAATTATTGTTTACTTCTTTGTTATGGTTCTATAGGTCTGTTTGTGTTTGCTATTTTTCTTTATATTTACTTTTTGTGTTACGACTGTTTGTTACCTAAATAAAATAAAATAAAAAATAAAATAAATTTAGAATTTGAACTAGTATAGAGAGGATCATGTTATCCAGAGCAAGTAGCATCGTAAAACGTTGGTGAATTTTGGTACGAAAAGACAATAGCGCATAATACATAGGGCCATGTGTGGGTTTATAGCCGTAAGATGTCCGGATGATTCCTCGAATTTGAAAATTTGTTCATTTACAAAATCCGGAATGGAATCATCCAGGTTTGGAGCTCTACGGAGGTGAAAGATTCAAATAGTTAAAAAATGAAATAATTTTCTTATTTTCATTTTGGGACACAGATTGGTTTGCGTTAAGTTCGCATTTTGTAGAATTTAGATTTAAGCCGATTGTTTCAAAATTGGTAATAATTTTGTTTAGGTCAGCCAGGACGAGTTTTCTTCGCCTCCAAGGATTCCGTCATCCAGGTACCACATATTGAATTTTAAATTTGGAAAATGTTTTGGAGTTGAAGGCAGTTTTGACATCTACCTTCAACACCACTTCTCCACCGCCATGTTGTACGAAAGTGCAAGTTGCGTTTACGACGGCCTCGCAACCACCTTTTATGCCGAAACCAATAATTATTTATATAATTATATATTATTAATATTATTTACATGCATATTTTTATGTTTTACAACATACGGCACCGTGTATGCTGCAAGGCAGCCAAATCACCTGCAAATTGCGCATAATTACAAACAAAACAGCTGATAAATACTAACTTATACGAGTATTTTTTTAGGGTTCAGTATCCAAAGGGTGCCAAACGGGACCTTAGTACTAAGCCTCCGCTGTCTGTATATCCATCTGTTACAGCAATAATAGGTAGCCAGTTGAAATTACCAGTTCCTTAAAGACGGTAACACATACTAAACTAATGCTGATTGCAGGACATACTCTAAAGTAAAATAAAAAATAATAAAAAGTAGAGTTCCGTACGCAGACGGTGCAAAATTTTTTTTCGACCTGTTTTTTGTAGCTTAATGATGTTTTGGCATGTATATTGTAATTTACACCCGTATTGTGGGATGGTACGGAAACCTTTGTGCGCGAGTCCGAATCGCACTTGGCAAAATTATTACTTGAAGCAACATAGGTTGGGGAAAAACTCTTTTCGCAAATAGTATGTATGAACTTATAATAAAATCTCATTTGCTAAACCATTTGTATCTGACTGGTTTTGGTATTATTAAAAAGTTTAAATTTAAAAAAAGATAATTCCAAATTCAAATTAGGTAAAACGTGTGATTTTCATTTGTTTTTCTTACTGTTAATATAAGTGAATCTAATGAAGAAATTCGATACATTTTAAAATTTTACTACAAAAAAGGTAAAACTGAAACACAACAGCAAAAAAAAATTGTGATGTTTACGGACCTAGTGCAGTGTCTGTGAGAGTAGCATAAATTTGGTATAAGCGTTTTCAATCTGAAAATTTTGACATCAAAGATGCACCTCGCTCTGGGCGAGAAATGGATGCCATTTTTGAAAAAGTGGAACAAGGTCAGCATATCAGTAGTTACGATGTAGCTGAAGAACTGGGGATTGACCGCAAAACAGTTTTGGCGTATTTGAAGAAAGCTGGGTACACAAAAAAGCTCGATATTTGGGTGCCTCATGAGCTCACTGAAAGAAACTTAATGAACCGTGTACTCATTTGTGATTCTTTATTACGACGTAATGAAACCGAACCATTTTTGAAAAACCTGATAACTGGTGATGAAAAGTGGATCACGTACTACAAGAACGTGCGAAAAAGGTCGTGGTCAAAGGCTGGTCAGGCTTCACAGACTCTGGCGAAACCCGGGTTATCTCGCAACAAGGTAATGCTGTGTGTATGGTGGGATTGGAAGGGCATTATTCATTATGAGCTGTTACTGCCAGGCAAAACCATCGATTCTGAAATCTATTGCGAACAACAGATGAGATTAAAGCAAAAAGTTGAGTGAAAGCGGCCGGAATTAGTCAACAGAAGGGGTGTGGTTTTTCATCATGATAACGCTAGACCTCACACATCTTTATCCACACAGAAAAAATTAAGAGAGTTTGGCTGGGACGTATTAATGCATCCACCGTATAGTCCTGACCTTGCACCTTCACATTTCCTCTTGTTTCGGTCTCTTCAGAATTCTTTAGGCAGTGGCAGGTTAACATCACGAGAGGACTGCCAAAACCACTTGTCGCGGTTTTTTGATCAGAAGCCCCAGAATTACTATAGCAATGGGATCATCTCCCTACCTACAAGATGGCAGAAAGTTATCGAACAAAATGGCACCTACATAGTTAAATGTAAATAAACTTTATTAAAAAATGTTTTGAATTTTCATATAAAATGCGAAGAAACTTTTTCCCCAAACAATACAATTGCAGAACAAACAATTTTTTAAATTGTATTTTAATTTTAGGGCTCCGTACCTCAATACAAGAAAACGGAGCCTTTATAGAATCAAATTGTTGTCCGTCTGTCCGTCCGTCCGTCATATCAAACTTCTAAGTTAACGTGAAAAATAGGTACGGCCGTAAACGCCGCAAAATAAATAAATAAATATAAAAATATAAATGCCGCAAAAACGTACCTTTCGACACTCTCAAGGGAATCAAAATTCATAGGGTATTTCCCGTTGACCTACAACTATGAAATTTGGCAAGTAATACCGTCTTATACTACAAGTATAGGACAAAATCTGAATACTATAATAATTGTAATTAAATTATAAAAAATATAGTCTTTAACGGAGTCCTCGGTGGGCGAGTCCAACTCGCTTTTGTCCGGTTTTTAAATATATTTAATGCGAGTTTTTTAACTTCATTGAACTCTTATATTTGGACAAATAATCCTCAAAAACATCAGCAGCTGTATAGGTACTTAATCTTGTTGATCTTTACGTTTATATTCTTTTTGTATTCTATAAGAATTTTAGTTCTTGTCTGTATTTTTATCATTCATAATATCCACACTAAAAAGCGAGTTAAAAACAGAAACCTACACACCTATTGAAATATTTGAGGAATCGATACAGATTTTGTGCTTACCATGCCTTTGATGTTATTTGAGCAATATATACGTTATGAAAGGAAACCGAAGATATGAGACATAAAAACTTACGGAAACTGGAAAAATAATAAACAACCTGTTTGCATACTTTCTTTTTCAACTATGCCTTACTAAACATATCCATATATTAATATTTCCTAAAAGTTGGCGCTTCGATGTTCCTTTATTACGTAAATGGCGCTCTAAAAATAATTTCTTTAAGGAGCGATAGAAGTCAGCAAATAGCATAAGAGAAAACCGGTCAAGTGCGTGTTGGGGCACACTCTATTAGGATTCCGTGCATATGTAATTGCTTACCAATTACATAATTAGGCGGAAATTTCAGCATGTATTGTTTATAAACGTTATGGTTCATAATTTACAGAAATTTCAAGTCTTTAACTAGTTTCATTTATGTTTAAAATTATCTAAAACAGACAAATATTGACGGTGCCTATTTTATTTATTTTTAAAGAGAAAACTGAATAAAAATATATTTGTACTCATAATCATAAACCAGAGCAAAATAAAAACGAGTTTTCCAGCTCCTCTTTCATACAGTGTCCTCCTTGAGAATCTAATCGATTTTCTAATCTAATATTTAGTTTTGGGTCAACATTCTTCACAAAATCGAATATTCTTTAGGTCTATGAAATAGAAATCTGTGATAGAAAACAGAGTGATATTAATAGGACTCCTTTTTGCCCTTTGGGTACGCAATAATAAACAATTGCATGTTCAATTACATTAAATATTCAAACAACTGGTTCCTAAGGTAGTAGAATTTGTGAGCCAGTTTCTCTTTTAGAAAACAGTTACAATGATTTGAAAATTAGTTATCGTCAGCCTAAACATGAGGGGTATGCTGTTATCCGGTCATGAGTTCCCGTACTCACCACGTACTCACCTTTCAGTCTCACTATCAGACCCTTGTAACCATGTTTTACTAAAACACTCATTAAGACCGGAGAAATAATCCCAAACTCGAGAAGTATGCTGTTGGCCGTTAATGATTTCTCGTGTCTACCAATCAGTCCTATAATCAGAGCCTGTTTACCATGCTTAATCTAAATACAATTCCAGGGGGGCAATTCCGGAGTAACAATCGAATTGAGATCTCTAAAACTCGATCTAAAATGTATGGAGTTTGATAGATAAAATGGGTTTTTACGATCGAAAAGGCTAATTCGACAGACTGAGAATAGGCCTACAGGCCAATCAAATAAGGCCAAACTTATAGACCCTGTTGTCCGCAGAGAAGATTACGTATTCACTTTTCAGTTCCATCATCGGAACTTGGTGACTATGTTTTACCAAATTTCAAATCAAGACCAATCAAACAAGCTCAAACTTAAGGGGGTGTACTGTTTTCCGTTGAGGTGATCTCGTAGATACCTTCCAATCCTATCATCAGATCCTGGTCAACAACATATTTCACAAAAACACATACCAAGGGCGATCAAATAAGCCCAAACTCGATACGTCTGTTATATATTTTTTTACCAATGGCAATAAAATATAAATAAAATAAACACAGGTTTAAAAAAAAATGTGAATCTCTTCACGATTTTGCGTGTCATCTTTGCGCAGGGGATATGCTAATCTTCTCTGTATCGTTCCAATTTGAGCATATGTACTGACAAAGCAAAAAAGGCTATATATAGTAATTATATATAATATAATTAATACGTAAGATATAAATTAACTAAAACAATTATAATGAACACTTTGTCTATGTTTCTATTTACCTACCCACTAATTTATATTCTACGTTTCACGAACAAAATATACGTATAAAATATGTGTCTTTAGAAACTACTTTTGTTAAGTTCTAATTATATACTATGTAACCTAGAAATTTTATTAGAATACTTGTTAATGTTGATCCAACTTCACATTGCCTGAAATTAAGCTATGAAGGAGCGGGGTCATCTGGGACAGGCAATATTTTGCTTAAAAGGTGATCCCAAGCACTAGTTTTAAGTTAAACTTTCTGTGAATGAATAAACTTTTAGTTGTTTCGTTTTTTTATATCTTTATTTATATTTTTACCAATGGGTGATTTGAACCCTTGAAGATCGGATTAAATGCTATGCATACCCTAAAATCTTTCCGAAGAAATGTTCTACCTAAAAAATAGAAAACTTTATCAAAATCTATGGAGTATTTGCTAAGTTATTAATTAGTGACCGTACAGAAAGACGTTACTTTTTATATGTATAGCTGATGATGTTTTTGGTAGTTTATTTAATGAAAACGATTGAAAATATAGTATCTTTTTCCAATGACTAACTAGTATTACTTTTTCAATCTCAACCAAAGCTATAAAACTATATAGCAATAATTTAGCTCCTAACCTCGCCAAAACCTTTATAAATTTGGATTCTGTTTATTTTTCAATCTAGTTAACATTTCCTAGTGTTTACAATTCGGCGCGCCAGATCAGTTCGGTGCGTCTTCTATCTTAATGTTTTATCAGAAAATGTAGCGGTAGGATGGTTTACCAACTATTTGCTTATTACAAGAGTTTACGTTTCTTAGTGGAACCTTTAAATCAACAAACTTACTGAAGTTTACAGTGACTAAAATAACTTATGAAATAAAATACATGATCTTGGCAAGCTTTTTGCCCTTCATATCAGCAAACCTATCGAAGGAGTTGAGTTTTTTTTTTACTTTGTGTATTTACCACATTTATCGTAATATATTATAGATAGAGGAAACAACGATTTGCTTTTCTACTCTAATTGTTTGTATGAAGATGACTCCGTGGTCCTCCCACTTATTTCACGGACACAAAACCGAAACCTATTATGGCATACGTACTCATAGTTCTAAAGCAGACATTATCTATGCTATTATAGTACACATGCATATATTCTATTGCAGGCCAGATGCATCTGCAAGCGTCACGCCCTGAACCATCATCAAGACATAATACAATAACATACCTACTACATATTTATTCATAAATATATTTTAAAGGGTCAGCACAAATAGTTCGTCAAATTAAATACTGTTTGAGGAATTAAATAAGGGTAGTACCAGAAAATACAAATGCACTGTCCTATCAAAAACACTAACTGCACATCAAAAGGACAGTGTCGTTAAACTGGTAAAATTCTGCGCTGAAGGACTTCTGGGTTGTCAATGAAAAAATTACCACGAAGGTCTTCTAACCTAACCTGTTAGTATTTTCAATGTGCAATAAAACATTTCCTGTTAAATATGACTCAAATTGCTATACAATACAAAAACTTTCTTACTACATGTCTATCTCATGAACCCAAACAAATAGTTCGTCGTGAAACTATTCAATTTGAATTAAAACTCACCAAAGATAATTCGATTACCATTTCCATAGACTGTTCTAGTTACCCAAATCAGCACCATAGTTCTGCTCCAAATCGCTTATTAGACTCAATTCAGAGGAAAATTTAAATTTCAATGCTTAATTAAAAGCTGATGACACAGGCCTGGCAACGATGCCACTTCAGAACATCTTTGAAGATTTGGGTTTTAAAGAGTTTCCAAGTACTCGTAATGCTACATAAAAGACAACCAAGCTCTTTTATAAATCATTTTTCTACTTTTTATCCGTTTTCTTTTAAAGAGACTTAATTAAAACTTATTCAAAATTATTACATTTTTAATACTTTAACTAGAAGCAAAAGATTTTGTCAACAAATAAATTTGTTTTTTACAAGTATGTTTGGTTGCCAGTATGACAGGCTCCCATTGGCAGTTCTTATTTCGGCGTTATAGCAGTTAAAATCGTTTACAAACAGGGAACTTAAACTGCGGAAGACGGTACGACAAATGTCGTGATTAGTTTTTATAAAAATTAATAATATAAACACATGAAAAAATGAAAAAATTTAAAATATTTATTTATTTCTTTAACAAAAGTGGTACATAGTTATATATTGGTGGTTGTGATCTTTTATTAAGTGAATAACACCTGTATTAAAAGAACACGCTCTTCCATATCCATAAAGTTATCGTACCAAATAAACCTTCACTAAAATATTTATCTTAAATATAGTATGGATTAGTTTAAGTTTAAATTAATAATAATATTAGTAATAGTTTTAAAGTGTAGTGTGTGCGAGTTTGTGAGTGTATGAGGGTGTGTAAGGGTGTGTGTGCGTTAGGGTGCATGTGTGTAAATGTGGTGTTAAAATTGTAATTAAATTATATACATTAAGTTAAGTTAGCCCTACGCAGTTGAGTTTTGGGATCGATTAGTATAATCACTAACTAAAGTAATTAATTAACCGTTATATTTTATTACATTATTTTTCTATCTTAAATAGATCTTCAGTTTCATCGTAATTTAACGTTTTGTGCCACATAGTTATGCGTTTTTTGGATTCATAATTTGTTAATCTGTCGATATCCAATTTTTATTGATTAGATTGTATAAATAAGTTGCTTGCGTTTTATATTGTCGATGTGCAAATGTAGTCTTAACACTTTTAGCCACTGCGATAGCGTGTTTTCTACATTTTAACAAACAGGACGGGTAAGGGGTTACGATTTTCACATTTTTATGTCTTTATACAAATGAAAATATAAGTTGTAAATAAACATATAAGTTGGTACTCAAAAACTTATTAAAGTTCTTGGCTGATTATGGTCAACTTGTGTTTACGGCAATAAAAATTATCAGTATCGATATGATAAAATTCATTCTGAACAATCAAATGGTGATATTGTATTTTTTTATAGTATTAATTATTACACACAGTATATAATCGTATTATATATGTAGAGTTAAACACAGAATATATTATTTGAAATATATTTCGACCTTTAAGTAGGTCAGCATCAGTCAGAAATTATAAATTATAAATTACAAAGAAAATGCTATTATTAATTAAAAATGAATTTGACAGATGTTAGTCGACAGTTAATCTGTCAGAGAGTCAGACAGAGTTACTTTGTCGACCAAGGTCTGTCAAATTATTTTTTTTAGTAATAAAAGCATTTACTTTGTAGTTTATAATTTTTGACTGATGCCGACCTACTTAAAGGTCGAAATATATTTCAAATATACGAGTATCTTATGTGTTTAACTTCTACATATATAATACAATTATATACTGTGTAAAAAGAAGAAGACCAATAAGTCGAATATTGTAATTTTTATTGTAATTAATATACACAATTTTATGCTTAGTTTAGTACAATCGTCATCAGGTGAATAATCATATACTTAAAGCTAAAGATTTACTGACATCAGTTGACAAAATATACTAATAGCTATTAACTGTATAATTAAATAAAATATTGCAATATTATGTTGGGTCTATAGAGGGGTCAGGGTCCTTAGAAGCTTGCGGTCGAGTGATCAGCAACGCTTAGTTCTTGAATGGGTGACCAAAGTGGCCATTAGTAGCATTCTTACATCTGGGTCTTTCCATACCTCGGAAAGCACGTATAGTTGTTGGTCTCACCTAGCTGATATCAAATGTGCCCGTGGAATATGTTTGTTTTTAAAATGTATATACGGAACACTCAGGGCCCGAGTCCTACTCTCACTTGACCAGGTTTTTCATAGTGCATTACAAAATAGACAAGTATTAATTAGAAACGAATTCTCTGAGAAAAATAAGCTCCGACGGGTCTTCAATCCAGAATTTATGCACTGATCTATAAGACTTTTGAATTTTGTAACTACACCACCTAATGCACATATTTAACGATCAGGAGGGCGTTGGTGCGAATTTCACCACACGAGTGTCTGTGATGCCAAAATTCAGCTGTCTTAACGTGCATGCTCGTGCATGTGAGACAAAATAGTCTGGTCAAAAGTTCAACCACCTTTCAAGCCATTCCCTTTTAATTCCTCAGACATGCCTGAATGGGTTTTAGTTTTCCAGAAGAAAGGATGCCACTTGCCACAGTTGTTTATTGGATCAATATCTACCCATAAAGAACGGTAGCCTTCGGGAGCCATTGTCTTGGTTTTCATGGGCAAACTCTTCTCTAACTTTTTCTGAGTAGGCAGACAAAGTTTTTATTTCCTTTCCGCAGCGAGAATTCATACATGTCTTGAGACTAGACGTGGTGAGGGACAGAAATGATAGCTTAAAAGCAGCAACGAGAGAGAAACGCGGCACAGGACATAGAACTAAAGTCGACCAAAACACAAAAATTCCAAAGGGATGGGCAAATTTTCTCCGAGATGACAATGCAATACAATAACATTTTAACAAAATATCATATTAATAAGAAGTGACTTGCAAAACACGAATAAAGAAGAGCTGTTTTGATTCTTGCCCATCAATAATGAAATGTATATAGCGAAGGGATCAGCTGTTCTTTCCAATGTTGCTCGCGAACTGTCAAAGTTGGAGCCATGTAATCATGAAGAGTCTGAAGAGTCTGACTCGCGAATGATGGTTCACTTGGCGGATGCAGTAGACCAGGGTCAAACGAAGTTAATGTTACGCACACCGATATGGTAGTTATCGCTGTGGCCAGTGTACTGAAATTGCCAAGATTGGAGAAATTGTGGGTTAATGTGGGAACGGGAAAAACCACAATTTCATCCATTCCACTCCATTGCATCAGCTCTAGGTATGAGCGTTTCTTTTAAAAGTCAATAATATATAATATATTTTCTTTACAGGTCCTGACAGAGCAAAGGCCTTGCCTGTGTTTCATGCATTTAGTGAATGCGATAAAGTATCTTATTTTAACGGCATGGTAAGAAAGGCTTTTGAAACATGGAATGTATTCCCTCTTGCCACTAATAAGGGCTTAAGGATCTTATAGATAGATGGCAATATAAATGAGGCAGATGTCATGCTACATAAGTTTGTTATAGACATGTATGATAGGTATGCTAGCGAACTACTGAGTATTAACCAAAAACATTTAAAAAACATTAATACAAAGTTAAATTCATTATAGTGAAAACTCATGCTACCCACATGCACTTTTTCAGATCAAATCCCTGCAAGACCATCAATCAATGCTATATCAGTGCGAAATTATAGATAATAATAGGTAATAAGACTCGTGTGATACAATTAAGGGCTGCAGCCCATATTTGAAACGCACACTCGTCTTTTCATAATCTCTTTATGTACCAGTTTCATAAACCACTATTGGGGGTCCGTGGTACCTAAAAGGTACAAAAGAAACCTTTATGGTAAGACTCCGTTGTCCGTCCGTCCGTTCATCCATCCGTATATCACAGCCTCATAACTTAAAGATAGGACTTGAAATTTGCCACAAAAATAACATTCCCTTGCCTTCATAATACGGTATACAAGAATATAAAAGAAATTTAAAAATGTTTAAATTGTTAAAAATATTTCCAATACTTATAATATATAAAATTCAAAGTCCTGAGTTCTGACTGACTGTGATATCAACGCACAGCCTAAACCGCTGGTCCTAGAGACATGAAATTTGGAAGGTGTGTTTTTTGTGAAGAGTAGGTATCCACTAAGAAAAGGTTTTTCGAAATTCCACCCCTAAGAGGGTATAATGAGGGGTTACATTTTCTGTAAAAGTTTTAATTCTTTGGGTCGATTAACTTGAAAATTGGACCCACACTCTTCAATTCAAATTGCATAGTGCGAGGGAGCACGCCAACCGCACGCGGCGCGGGAAAATTTACCTATTAGAAAGTAGGTAGGATTTTTCCAAGGTAGAGTTATAGGTAGTATCATAAACTAATATTTGCAAGTTATAAGATAGTATATGTAAAAAAATGCGTTCGTTTCTGTATTAAATAAAGTTAAACACACTAGGAGCCGCCTGGTGATTCTAGCACCTGTCCTAATTAGATATTTTTACACATGCTTTGAGTTAGACTAGTTTAGTTTTACGGACTTCATCCTTAATGCTTTGTTTGGGATATTATCAGTTGATAGGGAGTAAGACGGCGTATAATGTTTGCTACTGAAAAAACGTCATTTGTTTCCTATAGGCCACGTGGGCGAAGTCGCGGGCAGTATGATTACCAAAGTGTAGATATAAAAAAAAATGTAAAAATATATACTCTTACTATATTTACTGCCATCGATTTCGAGAAATCTTTGAAAAACTACGAAAAGATGTCCCCCCCTTATTTCCGAAACTAATTAACCGAAAAATATGTAAAAAATCAAGGTAATTTGGAATCACGTAAAGATTACAGCAGAAATATAGTGGGTGAGAAATTCATTTTTATGGTATAAAAATATTTGAGTCTTTCCTTTGTGGTACAATCAATATTTTTTTCGTTATCATAATTTTAAATACCTTCTTCCTGACTGTTTCCAAAACTTTCGAATTACGGAACCCTAGGTATGCGAGTCTGACACACACTTGACTGGTTTTTTTTATTTTATAAGAGACGTTTGTTAATAACATACTTGAAGGTATGTCATTATGCATTTTACGATTTGAAAATAAAAATATTCGGAGTTTCCAAAGCTTTGAAATTCGCAATAATCGTTAAACTGAAAGCTTTTTGAAAAAGTAGGAAAAAAAAATCGTTTGCAGTGAGGAAGTTTCTTGAAGAAATTTGTTCGGTATGATCAGTTAAACATAGGATATGTTTCATTTATTGTCTTTATGATAAAATAAAAATAAAAATGGAAAAATTATTGTAAGTGTATTGAAAATAATACCTTACATTGGATATTGTTTTCGAAAACTTAAGTGTCATACGAGAAGCATTTTGGATTAATGTAATAAACAAGCTTTTGTCTGCACCTTCTCTCACTTTGAAGGGTCTTCTATATCCAATCAATGTGTCTTATCTTATACTATAGGTATATGCGTATCGGTTATAATTTCCACAGTTTTCGGCTTGGTGGCTACTTTATTAACAACCCTTATATATAAAAATCATTTCGAACAGGGTCATTATGTGGATAATAAAAAAACCGCATCCAAATATTATTATTTATATTATTTCAATAAACTGATAGTACATACCTCACAAAGTCACTGTTCAGGACACCACGCGACTAAAATTTCACTTTTAAAATTTAGAAAATAAGAAGAAATCGAAAGTGAAATATACTCTTACCATAGGAAATTTTCTCGGGATAATTTCAAAGTAGTGGACTCGATTCGTAATCATTTAGATCATATTTGCGCCGCACCATTGGCCCGCATTCTAGATCATTTAAAGAGCAAATCAGGAGCGATCTTGACATTGATCTGTCAGTTTTCTGCGCGGGCGCAGCCTTTTTTTCTTTTGCTGTGATAAGTGTTCTTGTGATTTCGGATTTTGTTCTGTGGAATAAAAAAGAAGTAAGATAAGTTTTGTTTAAGACTAGGTATTTTCTCTTTTTTATTTATACTTTATTATATTATTACATTTTACAGTGCAAAAAATAAATCATATAGCAAATCTATTAAAAGTAAACTGCTGAAATCTTGGTCATTTCAACGAGTACCTAGGGTAGCCTGGCGATTTCGTTAGCGTAGATTTGGTATATAAACATAACGTTTAAACACATTGGTAAAGTATTTTCGATACAAAAAATTTCACCCTGTTTCACCACCATACCTCTACACTTCATAAGAAGGTGTCGATTCGGTGTAACACGACGTAACTGATTTGACAGGACTAAAGTTAATTTAAGCATTTTGTCTTGGTTTTTTCTATATTGAAAATAGAAGGAGAGGACGCTTAAAATAAGGTTAGTTGTTACACTGAATCAACACCATTATGTTCCAAATTTTATGTTTCTTTCTTAGCGGTTTAGGCTGTGCGTTATCAGTCAGTTACAGAGCTGTTTACTATTCTAAATCTCGAAAATGAAATACACACACCTACACAAATTAAATTTAGGCAAATAATACGGAACTTGTGACGATCCTGAGACACCTCTTTTGCTTCTTTGAATTAATTAATTTATAAATTATACCTCTAGAATCTAGATAACTATAAATAAACAAACTTAAATGTACATACCTATAAACATACTGTGTGTGATGTATGAACGATATTCATCAAAAGTACCAGATACGAAATACCAGGTTAGAAGTTAAATTTTAAAAGTGTCATATTTTACGTGCCGTTGAAACATTAAACTGAGGTGAGTTAAATGAGTAAGAGTGCAAGAGTTTAATTAAACAAATATAATTCAAAAAATATATTTTAGTCTGTGAGACGCAATATTTTCAATTTCAAAGTCAAGACGTTTGTTCAACTGTTTTAGAGTAGAAGCATTTACTGTTGTAAACGTTCAATATCGATATTTTCTTAATTTTTCGGTTCAGCGATCAGGTAAATAAAGGTCAGGCGCATCAGAGCGATGCAATGATATGCCTCGGGGTGAATCAGATGCTACCGCTAGAAGTATTTTCATTTAAACACGAGATGTACAGAAAGTTTTCCAATAAAATAAAAGTTATATGCTGTTTACAAACGGAGATAACATTTCTAGAGTATACGAGTACATGTTTCCGTGAAAGTATGTTTAATATTTGCACAGCTAATAAAACCTGAAAGAAAATTAATCGTGAAAAGACGATGAGCCGTCACCGCTACAACGTTTTCGAACCACTCGTTCATTTAACTTCAATTAATTACCATCCTTAACAGCGTGTTTAGAGTTGTATATAAATATTTTGCATCCATCCGTTAGCTTGGTTTGTTTACTGCTGGACATAGGCCTTTCCAAGATTTCGTCATTCTTGGAGGTCCTCCTGGTAGAAATGCCCATACTCACACACGCTGTGCAGGCGGGTTTGTAACCGCTGTGCTGAAACCCTCGCATCAGTGACGCCGCTGCCCGTCACCAGCCTGTTTCATCAAAGGACTGGCAACTAGGGATGGATATACCGCTATCAATCGGTCTCAGGCATTTTGGGCAACCTGGCTGTGCCTGTTTGAGAGCTGTCCTCTTATACCTGTATTCACTCCCCCGAATAATTAAGCGTGGTTTGCGATTAAGATAGTGGTTCCTCCACAGTCGAACTCAGCATCAGCTTTACCACCTTTCATGTATTGCACAAAATATTCAAAGGTATACTGAGAAAACTCGTCATCAATAAATTAAATGAATTCTGCTGAAATTGTAATGATCCATTTTCTCAAACGTTTTAATTATGCATAATAATTTCTTATTATCACCTAATTTAAAAACAATCCACCGTATTTGAAACTTATTTTATGCTATTTTATAATGAAGCCAAAAATACATTTTTCTCAAAGGAAAACAATATAATAATGTTAAATCCACACCAAGATTCTGTTTTAGCACCTTACACTTTTTAGTAATCAAGAGCGAAATGGTGAAAGCTGAACCACGTATTCGATCGAATTCATATTATTTGCTCCTTTAGATGATGTAATAAATACTATAATCCAAGTTTTTATCTGATCGAGAAGAATAATTCTGAAGCTCCGATTTCATGTGTCTTCAGTGTAACCTTAGACCGAGCCACGTTTCCAACCGTAATAAAATTCCAAGCCCTCTGATTTTTTATATGATGCTAACAGTGCTTACAGTTTCGAAATAAAAAGTATTCTGTCTCCCAGTTATTTTGATGAATGCAGACTTAGTCGTAAGTCGTATTGCTTGTCGAAATTGTTGTCAAAGCCCTATCAAATTTTGCAGCTAAGAATTTAGTGTCTTCGACAATGAAATGTAATTAACTAAAATGTAGCAAACAGTGTTGTGTTTCCGGCCTAAGTATTATTCTGAATCTCCTGATTTGACTTTGAAAACAACTGTTCCCCAGACTGTTTCTCAGCCAACCAAGTGAGGGGCTAATCCCAAATTGATATACTTTAAATAGTATTAACACTTTCAAAATACTAACTGCTTTGGGGATTGATTGTTTGTTGTAAAACAAGTGTTTCTGTTATCAGACATAAAAAGGCGGAACTTTAAAAATATTTTTTTTGTCTATTACTATAATTAAGGAGGAGGTCCCATGTGTCATTGTATACTAAACTTTATATATTCCCTTAGGGTTGGAATTTTGAAACATCCTGAAATTAATTTTTGTACTATTAAATATAATATATAAAGGTTTAAAAAAAAACGATTTCCGGACATATTTTGTGTAATTTTAAAACCAAATTTAGTCTTTTCAGCCCCATAAATTACTTTTAGATCTTAAATTGATTTGATTTTCAGAGCAATTACTACGTTAATTCAAAATAAAATAGGTTTCTTAGAAAATTGCTACTTTGTCGGATAGCGTCATTATAAAACGCCTAGCCCTTTTTTCGTGGCTTTGCCTGGGCTATAGAAGTAACAAACTTAAACATCCTCTGTATCACAGATTTATGATTGATTATTTAAAAGGAAAATAATTTCTCATCGGGTGCAAGCGTAGAATACTCAATACTCAATTATTCAATACTCAATTATTTATTGCATTTATGTTGTACAAAAAGGTCTTAATTACAGTTTCAACATAAACCCAGATTGGGCACAGCAATTTTTTAATTAAAACTAAATAAAAGCTGCTTATAAACTCGAGAGGTATGTAAATAAAATTCAGAGATAAACAGTAGGTTATACAATAAATATTAAAATCATTTTATAATTTTTCTTCTAAAAATTCTTTAATAGTATAAAGAAAAACAATAACAAGTTCTGCGTATGGGAACGAAAACCGTCGCAACCACCTTAAGACTAATTAATGATCTCATTCAATAGTTTGTAAGAAATCCGTTGCTGTACGTGCAGTGCACCCGCTAGCGTCGGACTGGCTACATACTAAGGGTGGCGTTTGCCAACCGGGCCCTAGCCTGTGCGGGCACTAGCCCGTGTGGGCCCCTCCAGGCTTACTTTATTGCCTACCCACATATAAAGTTGACATACGAAGATAAATTTTCAAAGTTAATTCTCTTCGTCTAACGATCCGCATTCAAACGCTGGCATGCTGCTAACTGGACGACGACAACGTTTAGCCTAAAGACCCTCATTGCTAGAAAATTGCAAAACACTACCGTGCCGCCGCGCCGCCGCCAAGCCAACCGAGAGTTAAACCAATAATTTTACAAAATTGCCTTCGCTTTTACTTTTTTCTCGATTTTTTGTAAGCTGTTTGTTTTTTATGGTTTTATAACGTGTTTAATATAGAAACTTTAAGAACTGCTGGCTCTTTTTCGGCTCTTACACATTTGTAAATCTGTCTTTTTCTTTAGAGATCGCATGCAATTCTCTATATAAGGTGACTTTGCTTGATATAGCCGCAAATTCATACTAGAGACTCGGTAAGTGGTATAATTTGTTATGAATTTAGCTTTATCAACCAAAGTCACCTTACATAAAAGTATTTTCTATTTTTCGCATAGCGACATTTCAGCTTAAAGATTTAAGGATTCCGTTCGCAAAAGCGATAGATCTGTCTGTTGGTCCTTCCATGGCGTAACTCATGAAAAGCTGCTAAGACTGGAATTTCGTACTTAAGAAATACAGTAGGATCCTCGAAAAAATCATTTCGTGTAACAAACTAAAGAAGTGTTAGTCAGGCTTTTTATTAATTTTACTGAAACTGACACATTTGAAGGCAGTTTACATAATTTTATTTACTATTAGCTTTTGTTCGCGGTTACGCTTGCGTGGAAGTTTCTATCGAAAGTTTTCGGTTTGGTAGTTTTTTACCAACAACCTTTAATAGCCTATACATTGACCGAGATCACTACATCTAAAACAGAAAACTGCATTTTAATCCGTTGGGTGGTTTTCGACCCTTTATTATAAGTATATAGGTAGATATACCTACAATCTATTTAATATGAGATTAATTTTGGCTCTTTTTAATGATGTTTAATGAATGATAGTTGTATTCAGTTGACTCACATAGCAACATAATACGGTTTTAATCACATTTATTCATATTATAAGTATAAGTATAATCTATAGCTCTATTTATTATCAAAAAAAGTTTGAAAGGCCTTGTTAGTATATTTTGTAACGGAGCCGCGTCTAATTAAAATTTTGTTTCTAAAAGTTTTTTTTTTCTTTCAGTTACAACAAAATGGCGCAAACCGTCAAAACCGGTGTCATTCTTCAAATAATTTTCATCTTGATCTCCTCACAAGGAATAAATTGCCAAAAAGAAGATTATCTCCGATACGTCAAAGATGGGTGTTTTATCCGAGCAGAAGCACTTTCTTGTGTCAAATATAAAGCCATAAAACTTGCTAAGACGACATTTTTTGGTAGCCATCTTGGAAATGAGACGATACGAGCTAACCACATGATAAGCTTTGTGCCTCTGGATGAAGATACGTTACGGAAGATGGATGAGAATGAGGTGGCTATGAACATCAGTCAGCCGAGGGGGTTCTTCTCAGAATGGACGGAGTTGACCAGGTATTGTTATTTCGTTCACCTATTCATATAATTGTGAATTTGTTCTAAAATCATAGTCTTTATATACACACACTACGTTAGGTGCAAGCCACACAGAAACGGCACGGCATGCATCGAGCGCGCGGGCGTCATTCAAATTTCGTACAAAACGAATGTAAATAAAGTCGGAATTTGATGACGTACGCCGCGTACGGACGCCTGTTCCACGCCCGACACCGCTTGAAACATACCATTCGGTGTGTTCAAATTGCGACTTTATTTCCATGCGTTTTGTACGAAATTTAAATGATGCCCGCGCGCACGATGCGTTCCACGCAATTTGAGGACGTACGCCGCGTACGGACGCCCGTTCCATGCCCGACACCGCCTCAAACATACCATTCGGTGTGTTCAAATTGTGACTTTATTCCATGCGTTTTGAACGAAATTTCAATGACGCTGGCGCGCTCGTTGCGTGCCGTGCCGCTTCTGTGTGGCTTGAACCTTAGGCATCGTTTCGTACCTAAATGGGTTGTAAATTTAAAAAGAAACCCCCATTTAAATCCTGTAAAGAACTTTGTACTTAGAAACATATTTTAAACTATGATTATATCAATAACTTCATAGTTGTTTTTAGGGTTCCGTAACCGAAGGATGCCAAACGGGATCCTATTACTAAGCCTTCGCTGTCTATCTGGCCGTCTGTCACAGGGGTTTATAGCTTCAACCGTAGTAGGCAGAAAGTTCAAATTTTCACAAAATACGTGTTGCTATGGCCTCTACAATGACAAACACTAGCATATAAAAAAATAATTAAGGTGGTCCCCATACAAGAAACCTAAAAAAATTACATTATTTTAATGTTTTTTGTTTTGGCTCTAACTTAAAAAAACGGTAATACATACAAGATTGTAGGAGATACTCTAAAGTAAGATAAAAAATGACAAAAGTTAAGGTTTCGTACGCAGACGGTGCTACATTTTAGCGGCTTCTTTTTGTAGTCTTGATGTTTCTTTGGCATGTACCTATATATTGTTGCAATTTACCATAATGGTTTTAGGGTTCTGCACCCATATTGGTAGTTGCACTGAACCCTTTGTACGTGAGTCCGACTTGCACTTGGCCAACATTTTAAGAGTAATATTAACTTGTGTATTATTGATAGTAACATAAATGTGAATATAAACTAGTATATCATTATCACTTAATTTGAAAATTGAGTTATTTATGGTGTGCACATAAAAATGTATACCCAAATTTTCAAACAAATATTAGTGTATTAAACATGGTTTTCTGGAAATAATATCTCAGTTTTGAGATAACCTCACAACTGTAGGTACATTAAATTTAAGACTCACATTGTAATTAATTTATGTTTGTAAAAATAAGAACTTATTTTGACCCTGGTGATGTTTAAATGTTTATTATATTTTTTGTTGTAAAATTTATAAATATATTTAGTGTATCAAACATTTTAATAATTTATTTACAATTTTGTAATATAATGTTTCTTGTCCAGGTATATTGTAAAGGTGGTGAAGGACTTCTTCAAGACAAAGGGACTGAGGGTAGATCTCCCCGAAGGGGCTAGGACTATTGAAGACGAAGCTGATGAACGTAAGTTAATGAAGTGAATCTTAAGTTTAGTGAAAGAAGGTCTAAATTGAGTTGTAGTTGTCTTGGATCATAAGCCGAATGATTGCACAAACATACAACATTCATTCATACATACATACGATGAACATAAATCAAATCACAATCTCATTTCAAGTTGAGTCTTCAGTCAAAATAGAAACGAAGGATGGATACGCATAGATCCGCTTCCTAATTCAAAAACAATACACTTAAGCAAGCAAAGCAGGAGTAAGGGATTATGTAATCCAATTTTGGGACAGATAAATGTAGGCTTCGTCTCATTTGAACAAAAGTATGGTCGTGTTGCTTCAAAAGGAATTGTGATTATACGGCTGTCGCTTGCAATTTTGAGGCTAGACAGTAACTTTTTACCACAATTTTAATTCCAATATCATCACGTTTTATTGCTACCAGTCATAATATTCTACATAACAAACTGCTGCATTTTAAAATATGTATAAACTAGTTTTGAAATTTAAGAAAAAGAAAGTTTTTTATTTAGAAAAATATAGGTGAAAATAGGACATTTTGTAGCTTAAACCACAGGATTTCGGAGTATTTTTTGACGCAAATTTTTCAAGCTTGTTGCGCAAAAGATACATTATAATTTTTTTTTTCGATTTGTGCATAGAAATAAAGTGACAAATCTTTTTGTATGGCATCAAATCTGACCCTTAAGCAACTAGGAGCCAAAATCTGTAATTCCACAGATTAAATATCAGTTATGATAATTTTGTTTATGCGTGATTTTATGCGTTCTAAATTCGAGTAACTGGAGGACTTTGAAATATAAGGAATACGCCTCCTACAGGACTTTTTAATAAATAAAAAACCCATTGAGAGTATTAAGCGAGTTCCAGAAGTCATGCAAGTTAAATTCTTGCCACCCAGACACAGACAAAAGATTTGTCAAAATCTATTTAATGAATGGTTATGACAATGTCAGCATCGAAGTTGTTCAAAAATATGTTCATCTGGATCAAGTCATACAGCTGGATAAAAATAACTTCGACGCCGAGGCTGACAGAAGAATAATATGCTTGGGTTGGCAGCATTCGGAAAGTGGCGTCTCATATTTACGTCATCAACACCGCAGTGTTTAAAGGCTAAGATGTACAACCAGTGCGTCCTTCCTGTGATAACGTATGGCGCTGAGACGTAGTCTCTTACAAAGGGCCTGATCCACCGATTTAAGATCGCTCAGCAAGCTATGGAGCGGGCTATGCTTGGGGTATCTCTGATGGATAGAATCCGAAATGAAGAAATCTGTCGGAGATCAGAAGTAACCGACATAGCCCGCAGAATCAGTAAGTTGAAGTGGCAGTGGGCAGGCCATATTTGTCGGCGACATGATGGCCGTTGGGGCCGGAAGGCTTTAGAATGGAGACCACGTACAGCAAATTGTAGTATAGGTCGACCTCGTACCCGCTGGACCGACGATCTTAAGGACGTTGCGGGAGGCGGCTGGATGAGGAGGACGGAGGACCGACATGAGTGGCAAAATTTGGGAATAGCAGTGGACAAACACGGGCTGATGGATGGATGGATGAATGATTAAGAAAAACACGGGGGTTTGCTAAATAACTACATAGGGCGATGGGCTGGATCCTTTCACGTTGGTACGGTACGAGTGTTAGAATGTGGCCACATCACTGGCACTTATGCACTTTCAAGACCGAACATCGTAATACTACATATTGGTATCGCAAGTTAAGGGTTCCAAAATAATTTCAAATTCTCGATATCATCTTAAACCTTCACGCTCAACCTGACTAAGAAAGTACATATTCAGATCCCTAAAAATATAACCATATATTTTCTTAGATAACAAATTTTGTGCACACCAGCATGTAACTTTGCGAAATTACTTTCATGACCCTCATTTAAACCATTAGTCATTGTCTAAAAAGGAAAGCGCCCCTAAACCCCAAGTCATAAAATTAATAATCCTCTTGTTCCTGCTGTTACCCTCTGAAAGAATTCAGGTTAAAGGTTTGAAAAAGGCAAGAATAATGAATACTTTTCGAGTACAGCTCGCACATCGACTGTGTCGTAAAGTGTAACTTGAAATGAACAGCCAATTTTGTACACAATGCTCCATAAAATTTTATATTTGGCTGGACTTTAAGTTGCTGAAAAGTTGAACACTAACGATGGTACTCGTCTATACAAACCACTTTTGCTACAGAGTTAAACGAGAAATCGCGAAAAAGAAATTAGCTGTTCAAAACATTTCGGTCAAGGAAGTACATTTTTTTCTGGGTTTCATACCCGAAGGGTACCTAACGGGCCTCCGCTGTCCGTCCGTCTGTCACAGGGGTCACCTCCACCTTAAAGAAGGTATTACATGCAACTTTCAATGTAGTCATTTGAAATTTTCTGTATATTATCGGCCATTTACTCCATTTAAACAACAAATACTGAAAACGCCGATTTTTAATATAAGTTAGGGTTAATACGTACCCATAAACTCGACCAACTTAATTCTGCAGTTTTGCTTCATACAGTTTCTAGGTACTGATAAGTTTGTTATTTTTATTTAAATCATTCAAGTCTATTAACTTATTTAAATGATACCCTACTCGCACTTGATCGGTTTTTAACGACTTTTGATTATATAGCACAATTCATACCGGAGACTCAATAAGTGGTCAGGACTTATCGAATAGATTTAATCATAAGGGCAACAATCCAATAACTGCTGGGTTTAAGTTATAGCGGAGTGCCGACCGACTCTATGTCTTAAAAGGAGGTAGGTCAACAGGGTTAGTAGAACTGAACTAAATATAAATTAAAGAAATTAACTCAATTCATGTCTCAAATCAGAGATGAGCACAAAAACGTTTTTGCTTCACGCCATTTCCGAATTCAGTCACACGAAATTGGTTATTCGGCTACAAACCGAGCCGATCCGGTCAATACCTGCCATATTCAGGTCAGAGAGTAACAACTTTCCATGGATTAAATTTTTTTATGGCTACTTCTTTGTTCTAGTGTTTCGATTACTCCTCTATTAATCCGGAGGTCGTCGGTTCAAATACTGTAAAGGCACTGTGTTCGCTCTGCAATCTGCATATTTACTTTGGAAGGCACGTTAAGCTGTGGGTCCAATTTGTGCCCAAAGTACGGCCATGTACCTCACCACCCATCAAGCTGGGATGTAATAATTGTCGGTGAAACGTGAGTGTACGAATTTGGACTGTGACTTGCATTCCACTTGAAAACACTTTTGACGCTCCCTCAGGGATTCATGTAAAACGATGTATAAGAATTATAACTGGGTTAAAAAGTGTATATTAAAAAAAAATTGCACTACGGAAAAATACAAACGCATTTATAAAATTCACAAAAATTCTATAATTACACGTAAATACAAAAGGTCATAGAAAAATGGACCGTGAACTTTTTGTTTACAGATGACAGTTTGCATTTACATTTCACATTTAGTTTGCAGTTTGATATCTAATAGAGTGGGCCACTATTAACTTAACGGTCATGCTCGATTTCCATAATTTGGACCACAGAACTATTTAAATTCTTTCGCGTTAACTTCCTTGGTTGTCACCAATGTTTTGTGCTCATACAGTCCTGGTCAGCACAGGGGGATTCCAATTATCTGTAGGCCTACCATGAGTTTAGACTTCGATACTCACTAGGGTCAGCGTAAAATATTTAAATGAGAAATTGCACAACGCTCCTAGCGATTTACGAGAGGAACGAAAATGTCTAATACAAAATATTTTACGCAGTCGCTAACGAGTATTAAGAACCAAACTCATATGGTAGGTCTATCGAGCCTCGACGTCGATTTTTTTTCGTCAGCCTACTTTTTTGTCCTACAGGTAGGACCACGAGGTTAGCTTATTTCTCGTGTTCCTACTGCTATTATATGAACTTACTGCCTATGCTGTGTGTATTCCCCACTTTTTTATTGCAAACCTTAAGGAAGATTTATAAATATCATTCGGCGGGTCAAATTTCAGTACTAGACCTGCTATTGACCTCTTAAAATATGAAAAAAAAAAAAAATTAAAAATGGGCACTTTTCTTTAGTTTGTTCTTTCTCAGAATTGGATCTTTATTAGCGACACTCTCGGATATTGCAACAATATAGAGTGTGTTTTTTAATCTCCTAGTCTAATTCTTGGCAAACAAGAATAGTTTTTCAAAAATCTTTTGTTGCAGTTTTGGTTTTCATCAAAATCAGCCCGTGACTTCTTGAGGATTTTTTGCTATTGTCTATAGCTTTGGATTTGCCCATTTACAGCCACTTGAAAAACTAACCCTTTACGTTGCGTATATATTTAAGTTTTTTTTTTCCTATATATGGTATGATAATGCGATTGTACTTTTTCTTAGGTATAGTATAGGCGTCGCCTTAAGAAAGTGATTTAAGTTTGTTTTGTTTAAAAAGCCATGAAGTTGCGAATGTACTTTTCCTTTGGTAAATAGGTGTCGCCTAAGTAAGTGATTTTAGTTTGTTTTGCTTAAAAAATTATGACTTTGCGATTGTGCTTTTTTGGTATACAGGCAGGCGTTACCTTAAGTCAGTGATTTAAGTTTGTTTTGCTTTAAAACTGTGAAGCTGCGATTGCAATTTTTCTATGATATACAGCATCGCCTTTAAGTACCTAAATGGTTTAAGTTAGATTTGCTTAAAAACCATGAAGTTGCGAATGTATGTACTTTTTTTCATATTTAGAAGGGAGTTAAATAAAAAAGTTTTACCATAATAGCAAAAAAAACACGAGAATCTTGATACCCGTTGTTCTTCTAGTAGGACAAAAAAGTAGATCTGTGACTTTCTTCGTAACGGAAACAACATGTTCTACTAGCCATACTGAAAAACTTTTGTTAGAAATTCGAAATTACGCAAGAAAACAATTACTTTCCCGATTAAAATTATATATCACAAATTATTACAGTAAGGTTTTCAGTTTATTTAGCATAAGCTTCAAAACTAGCCACAGATACACCTATAATTTTCTAAGGTAAGAGAGCCAATACGATCCCACCTTTGAATTAATCCTTTAACTAGTAATTAATTTTTGAAAAGGAAATCTTTAGCTTGGTCACATTTGACTCAAATGTTTGAGTAAAAACAGAATAATTTTGATAATAAATTAGAAATTTATGCTATGCATTGGAATGTAAAGCTTGACTGGGCCGGCCTAGAAGTACTTATGCCGACCAAATAGGTGACATACTGAACAAAAAGTAAAAAATACCCGGAATAGAAGAGCTTGTATGACTAGATTGATGTATGGAAAGGTCATTGCAGATGGAAATCTGTATTCTTTGCTTACCTTTCTGAGAGACAATCGTGAGAATATTTAATATAATATGATTTTCATACCGATATTTGATCTTTATAAGCGACACTATCGGTTGGTGCAATAAAATACAGTGTGTTTTTTTCTTTGAAAATTCATTGTTTTGATTCGCGTAATTGGAAATATTCTTTAAAAAAATCTAATAATGCAGTTTTCCATCCACGCCTAGTTGAAAATCTAATCCTGGTATATCAGTGGCGAAGAGTGAAAATTTTAAAAAGGGAAGCCGTCCCAAAAATTTCGCCTTACAGAAAGCAACCAAAGAAAACATAAAAAAAATTGTACTTTGCAATTCCCTGTCAGCCAAGTGTATTTTGTTGTATTGAGATTTATGGAAATGTTTGAGAAAGCGAAGAGCACGGAATAAAGAAATGTAGTACCGATGCCATTTCCTAAGCAAGCGGATGGGAATCGTGTTATATGGACCTTTCGCTACTGCTGTATATTCTTATTTATATCGAAATATTATAACATATATTTTTAATACATATAACAATCCATTAACTTACAATAAAAGGCTCTAAAAGTCAGTAAAAATAATATTTAATTTGTAAAATCAATACCTACTTGCTTTAAAATGTTCGCAAATATTAACACTTCGTTTTTAACTATTATACCTTAATACCCAGCCAGATTTTGTTATTGAACTCATTAAAAGTTTCCGAAGCACATTCAACTTGCCTGAGGGATACGAAAGTTGCCTGTTAAACGTTTCTCCATATTTGTCTGTTTATAGCTCAAAATATTTGGAAATTCCTATGTGTTAGGACTTTTTTTCATTATAGTGAAAATTATATATATACGTCTGCACCATTTAATATAATTTTGCAGAAGAACTACCGAACCACTTTTGCCCTTGTAGCGATTTTTTTGCTCTCGCAAAATTTTGATTTAAAAACTTGCTTTTAATGTTGATGTTTTCTGGAAAACACCGAAAATACAACTTTTAGAGCATTTAGTATTATATTACCTATATTTCAGATCTCGAAGAAGGAAGAGCTAAGAAGAAGAAGCTCGCTCTCATTGTACCAATCTTGACTCTACTGGCAGCTCTGAAGACAAAGCTTCTACTACTGCCTATTCTTCTATCAGTACTTTTGATTAAAAAACTACTTCTGGCTGCAGCATTGCTGATTCCTAGTCTACTTCACACCTTGAAAGTGTGCAAGGTAAAGTGTTTTTATTTATTTATTTAAAATACCTTTTTCAATGCAAGTGCTTGTAAAGCCCCATTTTATATGCATCAAAATTGTTGGCAAAGTCGTTTTTACCGCATTGAATGATTTTGGCAATCTTTCCTTGTTTACCATAGATAGTCACTGACGGAAATAAACTGCGTTCGTAGGCTGCGTTCAGTTTGATCGCCGGCTGACACCCTCCTACCACTGACAGCAGGACAGTTTCAAGGCATGTGAAGTGAGGTGTGTGTATCAAACTGAAAGCAGCCTACGAACGCATTGCTAAATTGTGAACGCAGTTTATTTCCGTCAAGTTGGCAAATTGCGTGCAAAGAAAAAGAATGCCCGCCTAAATTTCATTTGGAGTATTTATTGTTCGTAGGTATGTTTCTTTAATTATGCTTCTTTTATTTAGTCACACTATGCATTGAAAAACGTAGTACACGTAGTACGATACACGTGGGTAAGGACAATAACTTACTCTTAAGATTTCGTTCTTGTAAAATATTGCCTCCTTACCGCACTTTTAAGTTATGTTAGCCCTTGTACGTTGAAGTTATGCCGTCAGCCATTTTGTCATCCTAGAAACAACGAACTAATTCTAACTAATTTTGTTAGTTCGTTGCCATATTAAATAATAATCCTGATAAATAATAATCCTGATAAATAATTCCATCAAAATGTTGAGCATAAGAAAAGATTTGTTCCGAGTCGAGCACTTACATTGACAAAATTTGTGTAAATCAAGTAAATACGATGTAAGCCGCCGTTTTTAGGGTTCCTCGCCCAAAGGGGCAAACGGAGCCCTATTAATGTCGCTCTGCTGTTTATCCGTCTATGTTCTTATGTTACGGGTTTCTAGCATGCAGATGGAATGAAACAGATCTGGAAGTTAAGTCGAATTAATTTTAAAGGGACTCCCGCTACATGAGACGAAACAATTTTTTTTTCTTACCTCAGCTTAAGGAGTATCGTTATCTAGAACTCGTTAGGTAGAGTGCAAAAAAAATTGTTTCTTTTTATCTCCAGAAATGAAGAAATGAGTGGAAATCAAAGTATTCAATTTTAGCCCATTTTTGTTACGGGGTCTATCTCAAAACATAAACTAGTCGCGAATCTGGAATTTTCTTTGTACACGTCTTATTAAACAACACATACTGAAAACGCCGATTTTAATATTTAGGGTTGCGTGCCCAAATACTCGACCAACTGATTGCTTGATTCATATTCTAGAATCTAGATACTGATTTTTATTCAAATCATTTAGGCCTATTAAATGGTACAGAACCCTTAAAGCATGAGTCCCTCCCGCACTTGGCCGGTTCTTAAGAGTTTGGTACCTACCTTAAAATAAAAAAACGGAACTTTTACCCGCGGCGCATTTTCTGTAGTCCTATCGAATCTGTAAATTTTTACAGACTACTAATTTTTGAATAATAATCCAAAAGACGAGCCGCGTTTCCAAAACAATTTATTTTTTGATAAATGATTTGATTCCCTAGTAAAGTACTTTCCGAACGAAACTTTTTCTTGTCATCTGAATTAATCCTCCGTCAGTGTCCTTGGGGATCTCTGCAAATCTGAACGAAATTAGTTTTTGATCTCTGAATTGATCCTCTTGTTTTTGATAACTGCTTTCGTTTTATTGTTCAGGTGAGTAGTCATGTAAAAAATGAAATTTGTTTACAAATTACTGCTACCCTTCTATCTTAGTTATAAAACATAATTTTAAATTTATGCTATAGGCCCTACAACGATAACTCGTTCGTCGCACGCACGGTTAACACGGCGTTTTTCAGCTTTGGTAGGTGTACAATTAAAAAATTAAAAAGGTGTTTAATTAAAAAATGTACAGTTAAAATACCTGGACAATTTTAAAAGATAGGTAAGTAGCTGATTTCGCGAATGAACACACTCACAAAACCGCCAGAACGCAGTGAAAGCGTTTATCCAACGGTAGCACGGTCTCATCAGCATCACCATGCGTGGCACTAATTAGATACTCGACCTTTTACACTAAAATGGTTACAAATCGGTTAACTCAAGACGCAGCGCCACAAAATATAGCCTATATGTTAATCTAATACCTACGCTATAAAATTGTGAAAGCTTCATGTCCCTGAAATCGCAAAAACAATTACAGCTGTTCGATTAAAAATACCTAGAACAAATGTATGAAACAACTGTTTTTTTTTCAGGATATATTATTTATTTACAATTATGTAAATATGCAAAAAAAACTTTTCATTTTAAGACATTTCATAACATTGTAATGACATTTCGTTTTATAGTTCCTAATCCAATATTGCCCGATTTAGTTTAATTTTATCAATACGATGAGTATTAACTTTATAATATTAATGTTTACATTATAATGTAAACTATTTACCTTCACAATGTCAATGCCCGTCACAAATTGATGTTACCGGAAGTCAGTTATACAGAGAAGATACAACTTTTGCCAAAACTTACCCCCATTATAACCAGATTTTTGCCCATATAGCTTAGTATAAAACTAGTTCAGAAATACACCCAACAATCATAGTAAATAACTACTAGTAAGTGCCGATTTCATTACATAAATAAGACCCTCTTGATCCCAAAAGCGCTCCATATTACACGACATAACTCTTAAAAGATATTACTCTCCGCGTTTCTCCTACTACGTGACTTGAGTTTTCTAAATTCTACGTACCAATACGTAGCTCACACATAATTTAAACCCAACCATATATTATTTTAATAAATCTTTTTGAAATTCGTCGAGATACTACAAAACTGTGTTTTCTTAACAGATATTCTAGTAAATGACACCGCATTTCTGTTTCATAAGTGAAAATTTTGGTGGCCATATTGTATAATTGATACCCTCATGATCTGTGGTGTAATTGTGTAAGACATTGTGTATTCAAACTAAATTGCCATATGGCTATTAGGAATCGGACGCTTTTGGTTGTCAACAACAAAACAAGACAACCGTATTAATTTGACAGCCAAAAATGTACGATTTCAATTGTCAAACGGGCTAATTTGCTTACCGAATAGCCATAATGACAATCAATTTGAATACGATGGTCTTAAACAATTGCACCTCAGGACGGCGATTCTCACACATGCGACAATTTGCAAAGGCCGAAAGCGGGTGATTTTTACAAGCTCCTTATGAAGAAACGAATCAAACCGCCGCACCACCCTAGATGATCCTCGCAATAATTTCACACGCTTTGCTTTTCATACGCCTCTGTTTGTCGCGTCATAAATGCTGTATGATTATCATTATTTTAACTATAACTCCTTAAAAAACACGTAAAACATGTAATGAATACGTACAACAGGTTTATATTTTAAAAGTTAGATGTGTTTCTTCATAAAGATCTTGTAAAAATCACCGAATTTCGGCCTTCGTAAATTGTTGCATGTGCGAGAATCGCCGTCCGACAATGTCGTAAAGTATGGAATAAGAAATTTACAATAGACTTACAACAAATGGTCAAAAATAGGTGCCACGACGAGCGAATCGAGGACGAGCGTGTTAGGTTGCGTATGGTCATAAATTCGGCAGCCGAGCGGAGCTTAAGTTGAACGAGCGAGCGAAACGAGCGAGTTTTCCGAGTCTACTAGAACAATCCGGCGTTTGTATGTATGTATGAATGTTTGTTCGACAATAACTCGAGTATCGTTGATCGGAATGTCATGAAATCTGGCAGGCGAGTAAATAAGGCAGAAATAATTGAACCAAATCTACTAAAGTTATTTTAAATTTCATGATATTTGAGCAACTCAGGAAATGATAAATTCTACGATATATGACCGCGGCACAAACAGATGAACAAACTCCGAGCATAAACATAATGTTTTGGTGAGCGTTCATACTATGACGATGGAAGCTTTACCTTCGTGGTTTATATGTGCATTTCAAATATCAAGTGGTTACAAATTTTGGAAGACTTTAGTAGATCTCGGTGAACTAACTCGATCTGTAGTTTGCCCGAAATAGTTCCAAGCTCAGTATATAAAATTTATTTTTCTCAGAGAATTTGTTTCTGTTTGATTTTTCTATTAAATGATATGACATGATGCTAGCAACCAGCAACTGGCTCGATGGTGCCAATATAATAATTCACCGTTTTATTTTTATACCATCACACGAGGACTAAAGGACGTATATCATACTCTATCTGTGCAGTACACTAGACCACTACAAAATAATGCCATACAATCTTAATAACATCTAGGGGACTTGTTTGTTTTATACACGATCATAATTTATGACCAAAAGCCCTTATTTATCTTGTCGAAAATGAGCTTCTTATAAACCTAGCGTTTAGTGATGAGAAAATATCTATATAAAAAATATATATCATTGGCTGTATTAAGCTTTCCATTTGTTCACTTTGAGATAATAATAACAATATATTGTGCGCACTACGGACCAGGACTCGATAAACAACACTGACAGACTAAGACTACTTACTGACACCAGACTCAGACCAGACTTAACAACCGGGTGCCATTAAAAGCAGCGCCATCTTGCGATTTTCGGTACGTCTTATCCTTGGTATTCCAAACTAATATCGGGATGTTACGGCCGAAAATAGCAAGATGGCCCTTCAACCAAAATTGTTTTAAAATAATAATAATGTATGGAAGAAAGTAGGTTAATTAGTCATAAGTTTATATATATTTGTCTTTTTTTATATTTGTCATTTATTCGACTGATGCTGGCCCCAAAGTAGGCCGAAATATATTTCGAAAATACAATATCTAATTATTATTATCTCAAAGTGAACAAGTGAATAAATAATAGGTATTGATAATAATCCTTAATGTTTTCAATGTTAAATAAATTTAAAGGTAGTACATGACAAATTCGCGATTTAAATTTAAAAGGAAGGTGTGTTAAAAAAAGTGGCGGGTTGTTTCAGAGGTACAACCGTAAATTATAATTTAAGTTGATATTTTTTAAGTCACCTCTTTACTCAACTATTAGTTAGCCCCTAATTGTGAACTTGCGCTCGCCCGATTCACGCTTGACCGATTTGGCTCATGTTTGAACTTAAACATTCTTTTGGCCTTATTTACTCGCCTGTCAAATTTCATGACATTCCGATCAACGATACTCGTGTTATCGTTGAACAACCATTCATACATACATACATACCAGTGATACATACAAACGCCGGATTGTTCCAGTAGACTCGGAGGACTCGCTCGCTTTGCTCGCTCGTTCAAATAGGGAGCTTGAGCTGGACGTGATTGTACACTCGTACACCCATAGACCACATAGCACACCGGATGTGTATGTGACAAATTTGATTAAGACTAGTAGTTCGCCCCGAACTTTGAACTCACGCTTGCTTGATTTGCGCTTGACCAATTTAGCTCATATTCGAACTTTAAAATATTTTTGCCTTATTTACTCGCCTGCCAAATTTCATGACATTCTGATCAACGATACTCGAGTTATCGTCGAACAAACATTCATACATACATACAAACGCCAAATTCTTCAAGAAAACTCGGAGAACTTCGCTTGCTTCTCTCGCTCGTTCAATAATTGTGTCTTTTTTTAGCATATACTATTACTCTGTGGTAGAATCTAAGAATAACAAGGTTAGTGTCGGTAAAAGTCCGAAATTAACAATTATCAAAAAATAATTCGGACCTTAACCATCATTACGTGGTAAGTCTTAGGTTTTACCAAAAAATCCTAGGATTTGCCACTATTCGGGTCTTTGCAGTAACATAATCTACTATAAAAATAATACCACATTATTTTCCCACCACTATTTTTCTCCGCTACATAAGCAATCAAGCGTGTGACTGCGCTATGGAAGAAAAGAAAAACAGTCTTATTTTCTGTGCAAGTTTTGTGCAAAAAAACACGTATTCTTGCGCTTTTTCACACTTATTATTTTATTTACAGCATTAATTACATTATTACGATATAATAATAATAATAAAATTCTTTACTGCACACTATAAAATTTTTGTACACAGGCGAGCTTAATACTATTTAGTATTTTCTACCAGCTCTGACCACTACTCCACCTTATGGAAAGCTTCGATAACACCTAAGATGGTACGCGCTCGCCCAGAAATCGGGAGAGTGACAGCAGGCGAGACGTTTTACAGTCTTTCCAGGGACTTCCGTAGAAATCTAACTAAGAAATCTACGGAAGTCGATAACGAAAAAATTACTTTTATCACGCAACTGCCTGCAAACGCCCCCCCCCCCTCCTCCCGGTACGGCTACTCATGACGTCACGCCGAAACACGACGAGTCGCTTGGTGGCACGGTGACGTCATGAGGGTGGTGACAAGCCACGGCCAAAGCCTACCACCAGTAAATAGTTACACACGTCCATACCTGTCTAAAATTAACCATACGGGAAAGACTATTTCCAGTATTAGTCGCTCCAATATTTAGTTTGTAGCTCAAGCGCTAGCGAGTACAAAGATTTAGAATTTACTTGCTTAAAGTTTCGGCTTATGTGTAAAGTTTTACAAATTCACTGTCGATTTACCACACAAACATACTGTTTTTTAACCATTTAGTACATTTTTTTTTGGAAATTCCATACATGTTTGTGGAACACAGAAATAAAGTTATAAAGTCAATAAAGTTATATTTTTATCGCGCTTCTTACTAATTATGCCCATTTATGACATAGCTGTACTCCTACAGTAATTGGAACAGGCCATGGACAGGTAGACAAAAATGTATTAGGATTCCGTATTTTTTAGGGTTCCGTACCCAAAGGGTAACTAACGGGACATTATTACTAAGACTCCGCTGTCCGTCCGTCCGTCCATCTGTCACCAGGCTGTATCTCATGAACCGTGATAGTTAGACAGTTGAAATTTTCACATATAACAAAAAATATTAAAACCGGTCAAGTGTGAGTCAGACCCACGCACTCCCATACAACAGACATGATTTTTTTCGTTTTTATAGATAATGGTACGGAACCCTTCGTGCGTGGGTCTGATTCGCACTTGGCCGGTATTTTACAGTTCTTAAATAAATTTTATCATCATAATCTACAATTTTTTCATGTGTACAAACAAAACCATTTTTACTGGTCATAACTGATTAAATATTATGTGAAGATTAGCAATTTTTAGGAAACTTATTTGCACCATCGTAATATTAATCTTGCTAATTAATGAGTACATTCTAAGATTTAATTTCACGACTTCGGGGCGCCACCCTGTAAACTTTTATAATTCGAAGTGAATGGGCGTTGTTCTATTTAACGGCACGGCACCGGCAACGGTAACGTTGACGGCACGGAACGAAGCCGGGCACCGTTATTTCACAAGAGCCGTCGCCGGCTGCCGGCTTTTCGTAAAAATTACCTCTCCAAATGACAACCGTAATACACAAACGAGTATAAGGTCCTAAAATGAAACAAATTTAAGAGATGATAGAGTATCCCTAATAAATAACATACAGCTAAAAAAAACGTTCTGCGCGAGCTTCCATTTTGAACTGGAAAGCGAAAAAAATTAGGTATATTGTCCAAAAAAAGTTTTCTTTTTGAATGTGATCAGTTCACAATACATGATCTACCCTAGAGTTATTTTAAATTATTAATGTAGGACCATAAATATGCTCTACCTTTTCAATATAAGACGAGTTTTGACGTCGTGTGGAAACACTATCGTACAACAAGTACTCAATGAGGGAATCAGGGGGAATACTTAATTTTGCGATGTAGATTCATTATATACATTTATCGCACGTTAGGTTTTATTAACAATATAAAGTATAACGTTTAAAACAGGAATATAAAACATATTAAATTAGTCTATGGGCTTGATTAACTTTAATTACACGTACTACATGGACTAAATTAAAGGTAAGTATACATAACTTATACAATAATACATAACATACATAAAAACATGCCTCTCTCTGCCTACACGATTAGTCTTGCTAAGAAGAAGGACAAAAAATTTAGCATGATCATGTCTATCATATTTTTCATCATCATTATGTTGGGATAACAGTGTTTTAATAAAGAGCGCCAAGCAAATCAATGGTACAATTAATCACATCGCGTCCTCAAAAAACGCCCCGCGCTTACGCACAGTGCTTTTACGCAGTAATGTGCAATTTTACATCGCCGTGCCGTCGCCTATGCCGGTAAGTAGAAAACGGGTGCATATTTAAATTTGCCTCCATCTTAGCCGTGCCGTTAAATGTAAAAACGCCCATTCACAATAAAATTATGAACACAGGAAAAAATTATAGGTACTCGTATGGGTACTCGTATTTGTATTCTTTTATGAATTTCAATTCACCAACAATTTCATTTTATCTTTTAAGATTCTACTTTAAGAGCCCTGTGAACGCTTTTATAATTAGAATGACATTAATTACCAAAAAAATTATTTACAAACAAAACAAAAAATATCCTGGTGTTTTTACTTAAATTCGTTGCTTTTTATAAATTTGGACAAACGCAAAAAAATCTTAATAAAAAGTAAAGTAAAAATCTTAATTAACGAGAACCTTTAACAAATCCGAATAAATTAATCAATATAGATACCAGGCTGAGAGAGCGTCGTCTATAGAAACTTAATTTTAATTAATTAATTTTACTTATATACACTATGAACAGTCTTGAAGTAATACTTCTCTTCGAAGTTTTACTGTCATCCAATTATGTATAAGCACTTGAGAAATTTAAATTTAAATCTGAGCAGTGGAAAATTATTTTAGTGAAACAAGTAGAAATACCAGCTAAATAATAAATAAGTAAAAAATAAACTGAAAGTAAAAAGTGAACAACGATGGTTGAATACACTTTTATATGCGAGTACGAGAGCAAAAGTTTTCTGTGCAGACATTTATTTAATGATTCTTCATACAGGCTTGCCAGGAAATGAAACACAATACATATATTCTGTCGGAAGGCTGCGAGAGTTATTAAGAAAAATGTATTTTATTTCCAGTCTTTCTTTACTAAGGGTTGTTATTTCCTGCGACTTTATTGCGTATTCTGAATTGATACAGCACGTAAAAAGTAATTATAAACATACAAGTAAACTTTAACTCATGAAAAGACAGAAAATAAGACGTTGCTTTTTAAGGTTCCATAGTCCGACAAGGAACCCTTATAGTTTCGCCATGTCCGTCTGTCCGTCCGTCTGTACGCGGCTCAGCTCAGAGACTATGAGTACTAGAAAACTGTAATTTGGTATGAGTATACATATAATCACGCTGACAAAACGGTAAAATAAAACCATGAAAAAAAGTTTTTTAAGGGTACCACCCAAACACGTTAATTGGGGATGATTTTTTTTTTCTCGTCATAGTGTGGGGTATCGTTAGATAGGTCGTTCAAAAACATTGTGAGTCATGCCATGTGTGTCACAACCATTTTTCGATTGACGGATCCGTTGGTGAAATATTAAGCTTTAAAGTGCTAATTGTTCCCAGAAGTAGTATATATGATGAATTTAAAAGGTAAACTATCACAGATAAGTAGGCTTTACAGGTTTACGAGTACAAGTCGCGCCAATATTTTAGTCCCCTCTAAACACGACATTATATAAACATAATGCTGATTTGATCTGTTTGAAAAGAGGCTATTAATGTTTCACATTTTTACTCGGGGATGTCGTTTTCTTGTTTTTAGGGTTTAGTACCTCAAATAGACCCTTGTACCATTGACGTACTCCCAAGTGGACATCGGATCTGTGCTCAAAAGTGTCCGAACCAAAAAGAGAGTCAAAACCATTGAAAATTAAAATAGGGTGTCAAACACACGTCAATCAAAATTAAACCGTGCAGCAATGACAAACGATTCAAATTAACATGTCTTGTTTCTTAATATTTTGACACTTCACTAAGGACACTTTTTTGGTGAATTTTATACTAGACCCGAGGTCCATGGTTTGGGATGTCAATGCCTTATACGATCAATTTATTGTCCGTCTGTCTATCAAGATCACTTTTTTGGGCCCCGTTAGAGATATCTAGTTGAAACTTATACCTTCTTTAGAAGTTTACGACCCCATAGTGTTGTTAAGAAGTGAGGCATCTAACTCAACGCGAAAAAAAGTTATTGCTCTTTACGTAATCAATTTCATACAAATTGGGTCACCATGAAAACCTATAAGGTACTTTTAAGTTAAACATTTTTAAATTCTTTTCACGATTAGGTCTTATAGCACACCTCAAGAGAAAAGTCTGAAAAACACCGATTTTTTATTATTGAACAAGAAATTAAGGACCTACTTAATTAGGCCCTTTGAATACATTTATTTTATAAAGTCAAGTTAGTTGGGCATTCTATAACTGCTCGTGGAATACGTTTGTGTTTTAAACGGTATGTACGGGACCCTCATGACGCGAGACTTAGTCACACTACATCAGTTGTTTTAGTTTTTAATCAAAATACTAAATAAAGCCTTATGAGAAAGGAAAAAAAATCAAAACCCTAAAAAAATTAGTGTTGAAATCTATTGCGTTTTATTGCTAAACCACGTAAATGTATACTGAAAGATTATCTCTGAAAGCTTCACAATCAAACCAAAATACCTCACCAAACTGCTACGCAAAGATAGCCTCTAAAATAGGCTGGTTAGGTACCAAAAAGATGCATGGAATAGTTTGTATTATGGCGGAACTAAATGTTATGGAATTCTATCGATACGCGAAGAGCTATCCGTACAAACGAAATCCCTTTTTATGTCACGCACAGGTTTATCTAAAGCCCTTTGAAGAACCAAAAAGGTTTCACTCGAAATAGTATTAAGTAGGGATTTATGTTTAAGTGTAGCTACTGTATTTACGCTGCAGTTTACAGGTTGTTGATTTGATTAGCAATTTCCATCACAGCCTCTACCTATGTATCTCTGAGTCGGTTGCCAAACATCGAAAATATAGATTTAAGTACTATTGAATCCCTAATATCTAGGAAGTGAAGTCACAGTTCCTGAACAATTTAATATACACTAATGGCAATTTTGGAAAGTTCAGTTTTTATCTGTTTTCAGTGTTTGGCAACCAGTTGGCAACTGACACAAAGTAACATATTAGGCCCACTTGGGTGTAAATATACATGAAAATGATGCCAATTAAGTAACAGAAACATTATATTTTTTTGCATTGCTTCTCAATGCAGCTTTAGCTCAGTTGAGGTGAAAGGACGAAGTTCAGTCACATTTGCTAGTACTTCGCACCATATTGTAAATATCCATCCATCTATCCATCAGCCTGTTTCATCCACTGCTGGACATAGGCCTTTCCAGGATTTCACCACTCTTGGCGGTCCTCCTGGAAGAAATGCCCATACTCACACACGCTGGGCAGGCGGGTTGGTGAGCGCGGTGCCGAAACCCTTGCACCAGTGACGCCGCTGCCCGTCACCAGTCTTACTTATATAAGGCCCGGCACTTGGGGATGGATATACCGCCATCCATCGGTCCCAGGCAATGGTGGGCCGCCTGGTTTTTTTGCCTGAGAGCTGTCCTCTTACTCTCGCCCGAATAACTTCGGGAGGATTTCCGAGTAAGATGGTGGTACCTCCACAGTCGAGCCCGGCATTAGCTCTACCACCTAATATACCTCAAGAAAATTTAAATTCAATATCAAATTATTTATTCACAGAACAGAAACACAGAAATATTAAACTTATATTAGTAGGTACAATATAATAAGAAAACATATGACCTATTCTGCCTATCTATATTACAGTACAAAAACTTGCGTCCTCTGGTCCCCAAAGTAGGGTTCGCTGGGTGGAGCGTCCCTTACTCGACTTTCATTAATACATATTTAATGTTGGTGTTCTATGTTACTATTATTAATAGTCAGTATAAAAATGTACAAACATAGTTTTTAGACATAAATAAATTACGCAATTACAATTAAATGCATTGGATTTAAAATTTAAATAAATTAAACTAAGAATATAACATAGGAAATAAAACTAAATAATAATAAATTAAAAAGAAAAAAAATTAAAGTTATAATAAAAATAATATCACAAATAATTTAATCGATTGCCTAACATTTAATTCTGCATAAACAGGCAAACAATGAAAAAAAACTTGTTGGGAACTTGCTTTATATCAAATTAATATTAGAAAAGAACACACGTACAAAATCAACGATTTTAAAAATTCAGGGCTCTTTTTGGTAAGACCTTTCTTTGTGTTAACACTTCTGTGACGGATGTAGCGGACCAAAACTACATCCTGTAATTTGTTTTCCTCTTATTTCTCTAACTCATGTTAGGTAAGCGTAGTACTTGATTTTTGCTTTCGTTCGAGTCAGATTAATCTATAAGACGGATCCGAGCCATATACTGCGATCGTATAAGTCTTTGACTGCGATCTATTCTTGTAGCATTGTTTTAGCAATAATTAATATTAAGAGGGTTAAGAAGTAAAGTAAAGTGCATGTGAAGAGGCTATCTTTACTATCAAATTGTACGGTATTTTTTATGATAATTTTACAAAACAAATGTCTTTCCATTAGGAATGTATTGCAACGTAAAGCAAAAAGCTTTTGTTAGGATATAAATAAAGAATAATGTCTGTAGTCTGCAGGGAGGACAGAACACTTTGCCCGGTCAAGTGCGAGTACTAAGTCATATGACGTCATACTAAACTAAAAAATTTAAAACCAAATAGGTACTGTTTCATGTTTCCTAACATTTCGAAACTTAGCAAAATTGTTTTCTTAATTCTTCTTAATAATTATATGTGTTACAGTTAAAACCAGTTTTAAGATAGAACGCGTTTTCCCTAGTTAGAACTAGTTTTTACTAAACGCCTTTGCTAAAACTAGAATTAACTAATGCTCAAAATTTAATAGAACTCGCTCCGCTTCGCTTGTCGTTGCAACCTATTTTGGTTTCTATTCTAGTTTTGACTAGGTTTTTCTAGTTTTAACAAAGGCATTTGGTAAAATCAGATCAAACTAGGGAAAAGTAGTTCTAACGAAAAATGAATTTTAACTGTGACATATTAAGCGTGACTTTTTGATATTTTCGTTTCATGATATTATATTTATATATATTTATGATATATTTTCGTTACATGATATTTTTTTACTTAAGAAAGTTGACTATGGCCTCCACCACGACAAATAATAAAATAATAATAAAATAAAAAATCAAGGGGTCCCCAAACACGAAACATCGAAAAAGTTGCATTATTTAAACGTTTTAGTTCTAACTTAAAAACAAATTTAGTCAGATTGTAGGACAAACTCTTACTAAAGTAAAATAAAATATAATATAAAATAGGGTTCCGTGCGCAGACGGTGCCAATTTTTTGTCAGGCGATACCAATTTAGCGGTTTGTTTTTTGTAGCCTTGATGTTGCTTTGGCATTTATATTGTTGTTATTCACCATACATATTTTAGGGTTTCTTACTCGCACGTGGGATGGTACGGAACCCTTCAAGCGCGACTCCGACTCGCACTTGGTCAAATTATTTTACAAGAAACACATACATACATATACTCAAGTAATTTTAAATGGTTTTAAAAATTTATTTTTACACAATAAAAATATTTTTTGTAACAAATATCTATTCCCTAGCTCGATTCAATTAAAAGTTATTAGGCTGTGACATATTACACACAAAGGAACAATGAACAAAGGAGTATCATCATATTGGTTCTTTGGTTGGCCTCAGTGCAAAGATCCCTAAAAAAACAAACGATGTCTATATTTATGGCAGAATAAATTCACATTATGGATGACATTGTATCATTTAATCCGTTTTATCATTATTTTCTAGGTTCACCACCACTCTCCATCTCTCTCCTACTTTGGAAGCGCTGACTCCTCAGACTTCAGCACCGGATACAGCAACAACTACGCGTATTCTTCTGGAGGGGGGTACGGCAAGCCTGGGGATTGGGCCTCGAATAGGGCATACTCCATGCCGAAACCCAGGCCTACTCCATCGCCCATGTATATCACCGCGCCTGGGGGAGTTGCTTAAATTTGCCGACATTGTAAACTAAAAAGTTAAAGTGACTTTTTATGCAGGCATACTTATTCTGGTTAAACGCTGAGTAACTTATTTATTAAGAATTTATAAACCTACCATGTACCTATGTTATTTGTGTAAATAAATGATAAGTGCGGAAAAAATAATCTTAAGGGGGCTATGTTCGTTTGATTATTAAAGTACCAATTTTATTGATTTTTCAATATCAATTAATTCAATAACAGTGTTTTGAAACCGTAGGTCTCCCATGAGTTTTGATAACTATACACGTTACCGTCTGCGTAAAATATTTTGTATGAGAAATGCTGGTTCCTGTAGTAAGCCGCTAGGGGCGCTGCACAATTTCTCATATAAATATTTTACGCAGACGTTAATGTTTGTAGTAAGCAAAGCTAATGATAGGCCTACCGTTAATCTGAAATCCTTGAAATTATAGTTACAAAGAAATTGCTACACCTCATCGCTAACGGTTGCGTAGATATGTAGGTACTCGTATTATGTTAGAGCACAATTTCTTTACTATACACCTTCAAGGATTTCAGAAATATGCCATGTAAAGTTTTGAAGCAGAAAATTGACTATGTTCTCGTAAAATATGTAAAAGTTCACAATATTATGTATATGGTACCTCGGTCTAAAAAAATAACTGCCACCGACCGTGGAGAAATTATAAATAACATAATAGGTATACATCGCGTCTCATGAGTAAAACTCCCTTAATTCTACCTTTTAGAGATAATAATTTATTATGAAAAATAAAATCATTAATTTATTTATTTGAACTTAGTTATTAATTTATGATAAGAATATGTTATATTAAAAATATTTAAATGACTGTTTAACTGTAAAAATCATATTTATTATTAGTAATTTATTCACTACAATTAAAGATATTTGACATAAGATTATGGTTTTATTGCGAAACCCATCCCTCTGTAATACTATTTACAATTAAGAAAAGATAAATCAGAAACAAATGTAAAGGCAAGAGTTTGAAAAAATCCTCGGGCCAGGATTCGAACCTGCGACTTCTTGTTATCAAGACAAGCGCGCTGCCAATTGCGTCTTTACATTTGTGTCTAATTGATATTTTCTAGTTTGTAATGCACTTTTTTAATAATATTTAGATAATTGACATACTTGTAGTTTTTTAGGGTTCCGTACCCAAAGGGTAACCAACGGGACCCTATTACTAAGACTCCGCTGTCCGTCCGTCCGTCCGTCCGTCCATCCGTCCGTCCGTCTGTCAACAGGCTGTATCTAATGAACTGTGATAGTTAGACAGTTGAAATTTGCACAGATGATGTATTTCTGTTGCCGCTATAACAACAAATAGTAAAACCAGCCAGTTGGACCCAAGCATTCTCATACCACAGATATGATTTTTTTTTTTCAATTTTTATGGATAAAGGTACGGAATCCTTCATGCTTGAGTCCGATTCGCACTAGGCCGGCTTTTTTATAAATACTAATTATTGGCGGAATCGCTGCAGGAACTGGAGGTAATAGTGCGCGGCCTTAGCGATTCTTCGAGACGAGTGGGCCTGCGGATGAATTTGGAGAAGACCAAGGTCATGTCCAACTGTCACGTCATCCAAGGGCCACTAACCGTCGACAATGTCAGCATCGAAGTTGTTCAGAAATATGCTTATCTGGGTCAAGTCATACAGCTGGATAAAAACAACTTCGACGCCGAGGCTGACCGAAGAATATGCTTGGGTTGAGCAGCATTCGGAAAGTTGCGTCACATATTTACGTCGTCAATACCGCAGTGCTTAAAGGCTAAGATGTTCAACCAGTGCGTCCTTCCTGTGATGACGTACGGCGCTGAGACGTGGTCTCTTACAAAGGGCCTGATCCACCGATTTAAGGTCGCTCAGCGAGCTATGGAGCGGGCTATGCTTGGGGTATCTCTGATGGATAGAATCCGAAACGAGGAGATCCGTCGGAGATGGAAAGTAACCGACATAGCCTGCAGAATCAGTAAGTTGAAGTGGCAGTGGGCAGGCCATATTTGTCGCCGAGATGATGGCCGTTGGGGCTGAAAGGCTCTAAAATGGAGACCACGTACGGCAAAGCGTAGTGTAGGCCGACTTCGAGCCCGCTGGACCGACGACCTGAAGGACGTTGCGGGGGGCGGCTGGATGAGGAGGACGGAGGACCGACATGAGTGGCGAAATTTGGGAAAGGCATGAAGATAAAGGTTAAAAGATCTTTCGAATAATTTAAAAAAATAAAAAATCAACAAATTATTGGTAATTTAGTTTTTTGTGATATTAAAGACCTACTTACTGATAATATAAAATTGTGGATAGGCAGTAGAAATTGATATTTTGGAACTAAATAATGGATACAATGTAAGTGCTCACTAAAACATTTATTCGTTCCACCAAATATGGTCAAAGCCCTAAATCGGTAAAAGTCCGAAAATAGGTAGCGACGACGTGCAAAGTGAGGGGGAGCGTGTTAGTTTGACATTTAATACACATTGGGAGCCAACCAAAGCGGAGTGCAGCGAGGCGATCCCCGATAGCATTGACTATACAAAGATTACAAAAAAGAAAGTTACTTCATGAAACACAATTTGGTGAGCATTTATCCGTTTTGGTGAGCATTTTCTGTTTTAGAAGTAATATAATGTGCATTTTCGGTACGCATTTAAACACAAGGCTTAAATAATTTTGTGTTTACTTCAATTTCACCTAACTAATCTTAGCAATTATAAAATATAAATAAATAATATTGTGTCCTGTTTTAAAAGCTATTATTTTCAATTACAAAAAAGAGCAGCGGTAGCTCAGGGGTAGAGCGCTAGCCTCTCAATATTGAGACCCAGGTTCGATCCCCGGTCGAGCATGAACCAATGAGTTTTTCGGAATTTATGCTAAGAGTATTTGTTGTTACTTACCACTTGCTGAACAGTGAAGGAAAACATCGTGAAGAAACCTGCATGCCCTACAAAGCGCGTGTATTTGTGCCCAAAGAACGGCGAAAGGGCTCACCACCCATCACGTTGGGACGTAATAATCGTCGGTGAAATGCGGGTGCACCGAGTGTGGACTGTGACTTGCATTTCACAGTTCACACTCGAAACACCTCTGACACTCCCTCGGGGATTCATGTCATGTCGATATATTTCTACATCTATGAAAAGGAAAAAAAAATTACTCATCATTATATTTCGCTCACAACAATTCCTCTTGAGATGGACCTGACACTATTCATAAAAAATATTCCGAAAGGCGTTTTTATTTCGGGTCCCATATTGAGCGATATTAAGACATGTTATTTTATAGCTTACTCAAGTGTTTCTGTGAAACGATATTAAATATTTCCGCGAAGCATTTTTCAAATGGATATCAAATAAAATACGTCAACTCGTATCTCCTCAATATGTCATCATAATACGTGATTTTTACACAAATCTCTGTAGGAAATTATCTTGATTGTCAAAACTAATTTCGGTCGTTTCTATTTGGCCATCGGTTTGCTTTCTGCCACCATTTTCTACCAATATCAGGTAGTCAGCAAATCACGATTTAAACACTAAAAACGACCACAAAAAAAATAAAAAATGCTGAATATACCTGAAGCAAACACAATTCATTTTATTAGGTGGTAGAGCTAATGCCGGGCTCGACTGTGGAGGTACCACCATCTTACTTGAAAATCCTCCCGAAACTATTCGGGAGAGAGTAAGAGGACAGCTCTCAGGCAAAAAAACCAGGTGGCCTACCATTTCCTGGGACCGATGGATGGCGGTATATCCATCCCCAATTGCCGGGCCTTATATAAATCAGACTGGTGACGGGCAGCGGCGTCACTGGTGCAAGGGTTTCGGCACCGCGCTCACCAACCCGCCTGCCCAGCGTGTGTGAGTATGGGCATTTCTTCCAGGAGGACCACCAAGAGTGGCGAAATCCTGGAAAGGCCTATGTCCAGCAGTGGACGAAACAGGCTGATGGATGAATGGATGAAACACAATTCAAATAAGACATTTTATAATCTAATGTCATTTAATTCTATGAATTTTGCCAGGACGAAAATGGCTTTTTTATTATCATCGGGAAGGGAAATATTGCATGCACTAAGTACCTCAACCGATGCCGATGGTCTCCATTTATTGTTAATAGGACAATTAAAGAAAATATGGTACACAGTCCCCTCCTCAGTTTGACAATCACACACTGGAGAGTTGCGCAGATTAAATTTAAAAAGTTTGACAGTGGAACATACATAACCCAGTCTTAATCTAATGAGCACACTAGTAATATGTTTGAAAAATTTTCGGAACTTGTAAAACCAAGGACGAGGATGAATAGAAGGCTGCAAACGAGAGAATTTGTAAGAGAAACAGTTCCATTCATCATTCCAATTGAACAACATGTGTTTATCAGGAATGGTTAAAATAGTCATTGCATCTTTAGCTAAATGATCCACAATTTTATTACCAGCTATGCCAACATGACTGGGTATCCACGCTAAAACAACCTCAATATTTTTACCGAAACAATAATATGGCAGCTCTTTTATTTTACAGATAAGAGGATTTCTGCAATTTTAAAAAGATTATTAATAGCGGCCTGAAAAACACTAAAGCAATCAGAAAAAATTAATACCGGCGATATTTCATTGTCAGAAATATCAATCACAGCACTCAACAAAGCAATACATTCACCCGTAAACACAGTCATAGTGGAAGGCAATCGATGTTTCTCTATAACATTAAGTTTTTTAAGGATGAAAGCAGCACCAACTTCCCCATTCTCTTCCAATTTGGAGGTATCAGTGAAGACCTGATTCCAGCCAGACCAATCAGAATCAATAATCCTATTAAACGAAACATTAGCATGAAGCGACTTCTTGTCGATTCCAAAATGTGCGACCCTACGAGAGAAACAAATAGACTCATACGCTGCATTATAAATTGGAAGTTTACTAGTTTGATAAATAGGAGCAGAAATATCTTGCAGTTAGTTATAATGAATGAATGAATGAATGAATGAACGAATAATGAATCAAACATGGGATGACCTTATTTTGCCAGCAACGCTTCTTGGAACACATTAATGAGGCGAGGGTTTTTAATTTCGGCAACAAATCTAGTTGGTTTTTGACGTTTCACTCACAGTACTACAATAAGCTTAAAGCAACGCCACGAAATTTTGGCGACATGGATCTTAATTTTTCTCAGCAATTAAATAACATATGTAATTACTAATTTATAAACTAGATTAAGCATTTCATTGACATCATTTTGCCCGAATATTAAGTTGATCGAATAATTTTCATAGCAGAAAAAAAAATTTAGAAAACCTCTTTTAAAACAGAGATTTCTATTTTACTGACAAACGGGAGCGAATGAAGCCTCTAAGTTTTTTATTTAAATTAGTCTACAAATACACTTCAATATGGCCGATTGGATTTATTAAATCACTTATAGTTGTCATTTTGAATGAAAAATACTGTTTTGCCGCATACGACCTTACGGCATGAGCTAGTTCGTGAGCGCATATTTGTATGGAGTAAGTATCCCTCACTCCACTCCCCTAAGGCGCCGATTTGAAATTAAAAGTTTATCAATGCCTCGCCTTAAATCTCAAAATTGTGACTGTCACGTGCAAGTGTCAGTTTAGGGGCGCCTAAGCATTACGCACCCCCGAATCGGTGTCGTAACTTTAGGTGATTCTTAACGTCGTTAGTCATGACTTAAGAGTTAGTGAAACGTGTTTTTACTCTGGGCAACTCCTAAATACATAGGCATCTGATTTAGGCGTCTCTTATGGTTAGTGAAAATGGGCATAAATGAGCTAAGGTACGGCCAGACGCTACTTTAGCTGACTGTCATTGTCAGTCTTACAAGTGATGGAAAAATATCAAACTTTGACCAAATCCTTCAGATTGTGACCGTGCTTGTCAACATGCTCGCTCCTGTTAAACTGGTTAATGTAAGAAATACTAGGGGGGTCCAAAAGTAGTGAGAACGACATATATACTCCTTGGTAAGAAAAAAAAATACTGGCAAGCATAGCTCAGATATTTGTAATATTAATAAAAAAAAAAATTTGATTCTCTTTTATTTACTGAATGTTGTCATTTGTTTGCTTCGTGTCGGAACGTGTTCTCAAAAATGGAGAATAACTAAGTGCAAGGCGTAATTTAAAACCCCTGTTTAAAAAAATTAACGACGCAAAAGATTCACTGCGATTTGGAGGCAAAATTAGAAGAGTCTTGCTCTGCCGTATTCCACTGTCGCAAGGTGGGCTTCTCAATCTCGAGTAGGGAGAACGAGCACGAACAATATTTGAATATGAGAAAAATCTCCGCAAAATGGGTGCCAAGAATGTTAACCGACCGAGTAAAAGCAAAGTACAAATACAACAAAAATCCAACTAAGTAAATACTATTTGGTCAGGCCATAGCTTTGTCAATCCTTTTTATCCCCACGTAGAAAGGACGTTGAGTAGAATATTGTTTTTATGTTTTCAGGCTGAAAATTCAACACAATTACCATGTGCTACAAACAACCGCATCACGAAACTGAACCTTTTGCTGCGGTGGGAAGCAGACATTAATTTATCTCTACTTACCTCCAATTATATCAATTTGAATCTGGAATAAAGCAAACAGACTTCTACTTATAAGACAATACTACTTAAATTACGAGAAACTCTTGCTCGAATAGGAAGCTGATAAGGAATTTCTTCGTTGAATGTGGAATTGTTGAAGATGGAATAAATTGTATTCCATTAGAATGTGATTAAACGGAAATCACCCATTTTCGAAGTGAAATACGCAGAACAAGAAAGAAAATCTAAGAATAGCATAAGAAAACAAGCACTGCCTGACTTGACCTATATTTCTTTCCACTTGTTACTCGCTTTCTGTGCGCCACTTACCAAATCGTCGCCTTACTTTTAAAGCAAATGAATTCATTACCTAAATTCGGAAAATATTAATATGGAGATTTTGGGGCTCAGATAAGTTAATGTTAAAATAGTGACAAAAATCGTGTGGTGCTGGTACGATGAAAGAACAGTTTTCTTCAAGAGATGCCGCGAAAGAGTCCATCAAAAATTACCCTCAGCTCAAAACTTCAAATTCTATTTAATAAAAATGTCCGAACGCCACTATCTTCTGGGGAAACACATCAGATTTTCGATCTGTCTTGACAATCATTGAGATTACGAACACGAGAATTAAGCGCTACTTTGCATTTTCATGCGAGTATTCTAAAATTAACAGCGCTTAATTAAGCATCTTAGGAAAGATTTTTGTACCGTTAACTACAACATGTTAAACATAGACCTATCTTTGGTGTTGACAGTTAAGTAATCATACGAAAATTAATAAACCTAAAGAAGTTCCTACTATTCCAGATCAAATTCCAAAAATAAAATATAGTGTTCCAATATCTTTAGTACGAATTAAAGAAACTAAAATTGATAAACCTAAAGCACCTTCACAAACAGAAAAAACTAAAAAAACTATTAATATATATATATCAAAAAAAAAATTAATATAATTATAAAAAAAATATTCGTAAAACAATAAATTCTAAACTTAATAAAACAATTAATAAATGCTTATGTTACAACTTTAGGTTTTTTGTAGTGAGTGACCAATAAGCCAATGTCACACATCTAGCTTACAGAAAAATAATCACACTGTCATCTTCACAGAGCTAAATCTTTCATTGAAAATTGAATAACTTTGCTGAAAAAAACTATCCAAACATCAGACATATAGTACGTACATTTATTAGAATAATGTAGAATTATTATTATTCATCGCATTAACTATTGAATAATTTGGTCAAGTGCAAGTTGGACACGTACACTAAGTGTTCCATATCACCACATAATAGGGGTGTGGAACCCTAAAAATATTATGGCGGCACATAACAACAAAGTTGCCATAGCATCATTTAGGCGACAAACAATAAGGCACCGGACAAACAATGCGCTCTCTGAGTGCGGAAACCAAATTTTTACTGTTACTTTAGAGTACGCACAAAATTAACTACACTTGAAATTTGTATGTATTAAGGTACCTACTAAAAAAGAGCTGAACAAAAATTAAGTTTTTAGGCGTTTTCTGTATGAAAACCCCCTTAATGTTTTATTTGCCGTAATAGAGGCTACAGTAACATGTATTCTGTAAAAATATTAACTGTCTACCTATAACGGCTGATACTGTAGACGCCTGTTACAGATGGACATACAGAAGAGGCTTAGTAATAGGATCCCATTTGGCATTTTTCGGGTAAGGAACCCTAAAAAAAGACTTTCAGCAGGTTTTCCGATGAATGTTTTGATTTTTGTTTTGAATAAGGCATAATTACCATGAAAATTCCATGTCAAATAACTTTTGATATTAAGCCAATCAAATTTTAGAATCTTACTTAAAATCCTTTCATTTAATTAGAGGGTAAAACACAACTAACATCACCCCAAATTCCAACAAAATTACGACCTATAAAGGCGTGCCATATAAAAGGCATAATTTTGTGAAATGGCTCTTAATAAAATTATGTCAAAAACACTACTTACAAAATTTTATACCCGTAATTACTACGGAAAAGAGATTGAAATTCTATTGAAGACAGTTCTTGTTGGAATTCTTGCGACAAAGGGTTGGTTTCAAAATTAAATTCTGAGTGTATTAGGCACAAAATAAAATTAATAGTAAACAGTAATTACAGTATTCAAACGCACTGGGCTTCTGAAATTCTTAGAGCCAAAGCTTGTAGGACTCATCAATAAAGTGGATTTGTACAGTGTGGTGTCATAAAATTTAAAACTCGTTAATATACAAATGTAAAGGGAGGTACTCCTTTTTATAAAAATAATAAATGTTTTATATAGAAGCAGAAACCCTCAGGAAATGTAATTAATATGAAACAGCAAATACACAGAGCAGGGTTCATGTCAGGAAATCGCGTGTATCCGCATTAAGCTGAATAATTTAATTGGTAGGTACTTGTTTTGTAGATTGTATAAAAATTTACTATTTTTGCATAAGTGTGCATGTATATGGGTCCGTCCATATGTTATGTCATTGAAAATTTGGGGGAGGGTCTGTAGACCTATTCTAAGTGTGTCTAATTAGCCTTCTCGATCATAAAAACCCATTTTATCAATCGAACTCCATACATTTTTACATCGAGTCATACGAAATCTCACTTCGATTGTTTCCTGGAAATTGCCCCCCTGGTCTGCGGATGACGGTAATTAGTAATCATGATATTAATATCATGAACATAGATGGCAATAAGGAGGGGTCTCGGTAAAAGAAAAAAAGTATTATTGTAACAACATAATTGATTTCATAGTAAAGATAATGAAAATTACATCAGTTTTTTTATATCAGCATAACCGCTCGTCCACCCTCCCGAGCAGACTTGAACACTGATCCCAAGACTTCGGTCGTAGGGCTATGGAGTAACAGTCTCTTTCACATTCATTCTCACACTTACACTCTCATCCTCCTCTACAGATCTCTACACATACACACACTCATTCATCTAGACACACTAGTTCACCTGGTCTCACCTCAACCTTTTATTTAGTAGTATGTTATCTTGCGAATGTTTTGTAATGTTAGTCTTATTTTTATTTTATACCTTGTTAGCTTTTCAATACTTTACAAATTTGTTTTTTTTTTCTTTTTACACTGTGCCCATAAGCATACATTTCTATAAAGTGATACGGAAGAGCGAGGTCTCCTATTACAGGTATATTTCTACTTTTTAAAATGACACTCCAACCACTGTGAAAACATACGTTTAAGTTGGCGAAATAAATTATTTTGATATATTATTTTTGATTTTGTGAGAGGGTAGGGTCATTGAATAGCGACGATAGGATGGTGGTGGGAGGGTGGAGGGGGGTTGAAAATTGGAAAAAATCGATGACGTAATATTATATGGACAGCACACGTTTAAACTGTACATAATATAACTTGCGCAGGTCTTCTGCCGCAGATAGTACGAATAGCGGCATAAACGGCTCCCATTTGGTAATAATTATTTGCGACGCTATACCGTTAAACCGGTTTAACCGGGTCCTGACTATTACATACATTACGGCTATACATAACGTCATACACGGAAAAAGCCAAAATACAAAAAATGACCTAGTGATGAAGCTATATCTCGGTAGCGAGTAATTTATGCTTCTCGTCAAGGATATGGTATCGGGAACAATTCTGTATCTATCGTAAAAAAATTGCGAACAACTTTGAAATTCATTACTTATTTTAATAGAGGTGTAAGCTATCAAAAGTTGGGACAAAAATAAAACCGATTAAGTTAAACTCCTTCACTACGAAACAAATATTTGAGTTGTTTTTGCCGATGCGAAAGGGGTCGAAAACAGCCGACCTCGATATTTTTCTAATTTGCGTGTGGAGCCCTGAGCCCCAAAACCCATGAATCTTAGGTGGCTATAATTTACTGAAAAAAATCCAAAGGTTTGTAATTAGGATTATGTCATTGATCAACAGTTAATAGGTAATGATGTAGCTTCGCCCTGTATTCCTTTAAGAAATAACAAAGTTATAGGTACCATTAAATATGTTAAAGTCGTTTTTTTCGCAACTAATACAAATTATTAAGGGTGGGTAAAAAATCACTCGATTGATGTTCGATACAATTTATTCAATGTATTTGTATATCAAGAGAAAACAAATTTGTATGTGGACATGGTAGGAAGACAGGTATCTCGCACTGAATTTTTTTTTTATCCTTTTCACTTTTTGTTCGATTTATCTGTCTGCGAATACAATTACAATTTATGTTTAAATGAGGTGTCATGAAAGGAATTAGTCAAAAATTATCTAGGTAGGTTACGTTTTCAGGGTTCCGTACCCGAAGGGTGCCAAACAGGACCCTATTATACTAAGCCTTCGCCGCCTGTCTGTCCATCTGTATCTCACAGGTGTCTATAGCTTCAGCCGTAATAGCTAGCTAATTGAAATTTTCACAAAATAAGTATTGTTATGGCCACGGCAACGAAATAAAAACAAAAAAAAAAACAAAACCAAAGGGGTCCCCCCATACAAGAAACCTTGAAAAATGCATCTCTTTCTTAAGGACGCTAATACATACAAGTTTCAAAGTTATACATAATCTGAAGTAAAAGAATAAATAATAAAAATTTGGGTTCCGAAATCAAAAGATGCTGAATTATTTGACTGGCACTATCATTTTAGTAGTATTTTTTGATGCCTTAATGTTGCTATGGCATCTATATTGTTGACATTTATCATGTTTTTAGGGTTCCTTACCCATTTTGTGTGGTGGCACAGAGCCCTGGGTGCGCAAATCCGAGTCGCACTTGGCCAAATTATTTACTATAGCTATATTCCGTAACAAAATTTTAATAAAGATAAACAGTTTGCAAAGCTGATTTATTGTTTATTTCACGACGAGTAATTGACCTATTTTGCCACAAAATTACCACTTATAGCAGATGTAATTTTCACTCTCGAGAATCATCCTCAATTATAAAAATCAAGAGCTAATTAAAAAAGGCTTTGTTAAAACATAATAACCGTGGCGATGAAAATTTTACAGGTTTCTTCTTGAAAATTCTTCTTATGATTATGTAAAAATGAAAACATATAAAAATTAAACGCAAATAAGTAATAAAGATGTTAGAAAGAATTTCTATTGGAACTTTTTGGAGGCGCAAATAATGCAGCCCGTAGCGTAGAGAGTTACAGTTGCTTGTTCTTTTTTCTGTGGTGACCCTCCGGCCGTGGGAATCAAACGAGCTACGTTTCTACAAAGCAATTCATTCAGGGTTGGTTGACGCATTTACTATCCCAAAGCACGGAACAAAGGCGGTATGTCGGACAAGATTTTTTCCACAAAATTCAACGAGTCAAGTCAGCTAATTCTGGCAATTAGCTGAAATCAGCTCAGTGCAGGCTTCTCGAGTGGCAGAAGGTAGTCTTTATTTTGTTTGTACTGTTTAATACATTTTACCTCATATTTAATTTTAATTAACTTTTCATAAAATTTGCTTCGACATACTTGCAATTGTCAGCACTTATTGAAATTTTGACAGCATTTTGCATTGACAAAAACAGGTAGGTACTAAATTCTCGATAAATATTATCACACTTTTAAAAAAAACGTGTTTTTAATTATAATCATTTCATTTGTTGCTATCAGAAGTTTATCGATACCTTGTTTGCAGACTGCATAAAACCTTTGCCCCTTTAGCAAAAAAGAGACGTATAATTTATATGCGACCAGCATTGAAGCAACTGAACAGAGAACCACAATGGCTGGCGCGAACAATAAACTTTCGCAAAACTTCATTTTCACATTGTCAACGAAAAATAAACCTTATATCTTAACTATAACGTTCACAGAAATGAAAAATAAGGCATGGTATTCTGCACAACTAGGGCTATTATGGACTCCCCCATCAAGCTGCATGCAGAAATGAGGCAATGATACTGTGTTGGAAAAGCTACCTTTTACCGACAGATTTGCTGAGTTTCTTGGCTGAAATATTGTACGCAGTAACAGCCGGCAAAATGACTGCGCCACAAGCAACAAATAATACGAGTTCGTATGACGGTGATGTCATAAAAAATTACCCATGATTTTAGTTCGTAACGAAATCTAATTCCTATTTTATACACATAGCTTCTTAAATTCATGAAACATATAATCAATTGTACATGAATACTGCCGGTGCCCTGTTTTATCTCCAATATCGACTTATAAGCTTTGCTACCCTTTAATACGGAAAAAGTTTATACTAGGAAATGCTAGTAAAATGTGAGTGTAAGTAAAATGTACAAAAAAACTTATATGTTAAAACGGTAGAACTCACATAATAAAACAGCTAGGGTTGTGAAAAAAAATATGGTAGTTATAAATGAACCTTTTCCAAGACGATAACAGAGCTCATGACATGATAGAGAAAAATTCAAAGTAAAGTAAGTTTGTAAGTTCAAAACAGTTGTCCATCCAAACTTATAAAGTATTAATAACAATAATTAGTCTTGTAAACAAATAAACTCGTTTCTTTTAAATCTTCCGTGTGAATATATTTTAAATATTATTCACTAATAAACAGCAATATCCAACCTTTTTTTCATTCACGGCACTACTCGGCCACGTCCTTTCTTCATCGAGCTTTGGGTGATAATAACAAAAAAAAATTCAGACTTACATAAATGTTTTCTTTTTATCTCAGGGCGTATACAGAAAAAAAGTTACTGATATTCTGAGAAAAGTGTTATAAATTGTTGTAATTTTGTAACTTCATATGGTAACTACTAGATATATATATATTGTCTTTCATGCATGTTTAATTGTATATTTTATTTAGTATAATTCTTGTTATTATTATCTTGCATTTTGTATTTTATTCGTTTGTCGCCTTGTCGTGATGTTTTATTATGTTATATTAGTCTGTGAAAACTTTTTTGGTGTGTGTTTTGTTTAATGTGTTCTAATCCTGTTTATTTTATATTATATACTGTATGTTTTCCTTATTAAACTAAATAAATAAATAAATCTCTTTCGTTATTTCACTATACCGTTTTCTGATGAAGCTACGAATCTCAAATACAAAATCATTACGATATCAATCTTCATACAACAAAAAGCTGCAAAAATTTTGCCAAGTTGACAAGATTTTGTAGTGTCATAAAAGTCTTGAATAGTCTTTATTTTTATTGCGATACGAGTCTCGAGCCAAAAATTTTAGTAAGCAATAAAAAGTTAAGTAGATATTATAAATTATAGAAATTTTATTTTCTTGGGGCAACTATAAATATAAACAAACCTATGCTCAGATCCCACAGCTCTTATTTGAAATAATCTTTAGTTACTCGAAAAACCTTTTGAAATATGAACATTTTTAGAAATTTGATCTTTTCAACAATACCCATTTAATTAGGTAAATTAAACCTATATTTCAAACACCACAGTAGTTTTTAGGGTTCCGTACCCATATGGTGCCAAACAGGACCCTATTACGAAGCCTCCGGTGTCTGTCTGTCTGTCCGTAACGTCTATCACAGAGGTCTATAGCTTCAGCCGTAGTAGGTAGACAGTTGAAATTTTTTAAACATAATTTCTTTCAGTCGGTAATACTCGTTTAAAGAAGTTTTCTAAAGTACAACAACAAGTAATATAAATTAGGGTTCCTTACTCAGTGGGCCGAATTGTTTGTCAGGCGCTACAATTGTATTGGCTTATTTTGTGTCGCGTTCATATTGCTAAGACGTTTATTTTTTGTTATTTGTTGTTATTTACCATGTTTTTATGGTTCCGTACCTATATTGTGTGGTAGTACGGAACCCTTTATGTGCTAGTTTGACTCGAACTTGGCCTAATTTTTTGATTCATGCTGCATATTGCTATAAGAAGGACAACAACAAATACATCAAGAGCATATCCATTTTCGACGCAACGGTAGAAAAACAAATTGCTTTTAAAAATAAATATACTATTTGTACCTAACCATGACAGTCTAGCAATATTTCAATTAACACAGATTGCGTCAAAACAAATGTGTTTCGTTCCTTGCCAGTCCATTAGTTGAAAAATATAACTCTATTTAAACTTCTGCATTTATTTTTGAGAGGGCTTCTGTTTATGTTATGTAAACTATTTTCAAAGATATTACTTTTATTTTTAGCGGGAATCCCTACGGATGTTTCGATAATTGAACAAAAACCTTGCTTGAAATAATTATAGTCAAGAAACGAAGACGAGGTTAGGCCAGAATTAGCTCATTTGTGGCATCAGTAAATTTAAAGCCGTGAATACTTTTGGTCTATAAGCTTTTGCTTTCTCATAATAATAAGCAATATTTCTAGGGAGTTTAATAAAGTAACGAATAAAGCCAATTTACAAAACAACGCCCGGTGTTCAATTTAGACAATTTCGCTTAAGCGCCTTGTTTATTGTCAGAGCAATTATTTTTATTCGGCAAAGAATTTTTTAGTAGGCATTTGACGACGGCGCTTTCCCGGGAGATCTTTGGTATTAAACGGTAACGAAATATAATCTCTTAAAAGTAAATTTCATTGGAATTGAAATCACGAGTATATTTTTAAGAAGTGATCTTGCTATGTTTCTTGCACTTATTGCTAGCAAAACTAATCGAATGGGCGGAGTTAGGCATGTATTTATATTATTTAACGTATTAGTATGTTAGGCAGGCCATATTTGTTGCCGACATGGTGGCCATTGGGGCCGAAAGGTTTTAGAATGGAGACCACGTACAGCAAAGATAAACAGACAAAAATTATAAAAATTGTGGGCAGCGCTTCAGTACAACACCAATACAAAAGTACATTCCGAACAAAAATTTGAAAAAATAAACAGTTTTCAAACACGATTTTCTTACTACTTTAAGTAGTAGTTTAGGTTTATTATAGACCATCTCTGTGATTCAGTGGTTTAGGGCGACTATTCTGGTATGAGCGGAAAAATAGCGAAGGCAGACTTCGGGTGATTTAAAAAGGGAATTTCTACGGATGTGTATAAATTTATTTGATTGAAAACCTATATGTAGTGTTCCTTATATTTCTTGGTTTTGATTTGATCTGGGGGCCAAGTCGAGCTAAGAAGCAGCACGGCCGTACCATCCTTTCTCGAAACAGTTCAGGCCATTTTCAACCCCCCTGTAACTTCTTTATGGATAAAACTAGACGCTAGAATTTTCAGTTACCATGGAGGCATTGTATAAACACAGTATATTTCATTCAATTTGAACTAGTAGTTTGAGAATTATAACTAGTCAAAGTTTTTCAATTTCGTAACTCACTCACCCACTGACTGACCGATCATCAAAACTCTGAGGCACTTCTAGCAGACATGGAAGCTTTGAATTTGGAATACAATTAGTGTTTAGTGTATTAATTATTTGCAATTTCAGTCCAGTTTTCTAGATATACCAACTGTATAAATAACATTGTAATTCTAAATATTTACTTATATATTACCTTTACAGCGAATGAATCAATGTACCTGTACATGTATAATATGTAGAGAATTACAAAGTTACATTTGCAGTGAATGAATCAGTGAACCTGTATATGTTTAATATTATAATGGAATAACAGTTGTATATAGGTACCTAAATATAATTGTGTTCAAAGGTGACTTGAAAAATGGACAACGGATTATGTTCAAAGGTAACTTGTAAAATGGTCAATCAACGGAATTCAAAAGCAAGAACAGGACATGTCTTATGAAGTTGTTACAAAATCTCGCAAAGTATTAAGACAAAATTGCCCGAAAATGCCACGAAAGAAAGAACACTAAGGCCGACTTGCACCAATATTTAAATTTGGATTTAGCACGTAAGCTGAGTTTAATGTGACAGAAATGTATTGACTGACAGATCGTTAGCCCGATGTAGAAACAAAATCTAGTTTTAAGATTTTGGTGCAAGCCCCCTATACAATCATAAGCACGCCCAGCGGCTTCTACGTTTCTCGTCCGTCACAGAAAGGTGGCCACTTTCTTCCAGGCATCCTTTGGGTCTTACTGCGATGTCGTTGGTATACACACAAACCACGTTTTATTTAACTTACGCAAAATGTATCAATCAGTATGGGTGTTAAAATTTAAATAATCTTTAAATGAATCTTATTCTATAGAAAAATAATGGGTTAAGTAATTTATTTATTTAAAAAACTTTGAGTGCGGCAGTGAGTGCCATACATTAATTCAAGTTAATCTTTTTGTTAAGCTTGTTGGTGTAATAGTGAATGAGACATAACAATTTTACATAAGGATAAACTTTAACTACCTACGAAAATAAGAAAATCTCATAAGACATAGAGTGAGCTTTAAGAAAATCCGTTGTTGGTATTAAAAAACTAGAAGGTACCGGAAAGGAAAATAAGTAGGTCTGTCTACAAAAAGAAATGAGATGCCATCAAAAACAAAACTTGTAAAAAAAACCTAGCCTCGCAACTTAGTTCTTCTACCCTAAACAGTTGTGAAATACATGTAAATCAAAGTCGGTTAATTTATTTAGTCCCTAGTGATCTCATGTATATTAAAATATATTTAGTCTATGCCAATAGTAAAAATCTTTTATGTTTTAAATAAATAGATTGACTTGGCAATCGCACTAAATAATCTAATTTAATATAATATGTATCAAATCAAATCAAATCATTTATTTTCGCAAAATAAATACATAAAGTATACTTTCTACAAGTCAAAGTTAATTTTAACAATATAATATATCTTTAGAATATAAAAAAAATATATAATAATACGGGAAATAAAATGTGCACCTGCATAAATAGAGGAATCTAGGAATAAAAATATTATATATACATAATGCATAATGTATTACTTGTGACATACATTGTTTTCATGCGATGGCCAAGTCAATATATTTATTTAAAACATAAAAGATTTTTACTATTGGTCACTATAAGATGTTGTTAAGTTAGATAATTACGTAATAACAAGACAGAAGGTCCCTTAAGTAGAGACTGAATAAATTTACCGACTTGGTAATACATGGATCCCACAACTTTTACGGTAGAAGAACTAAGTCGCGAGACTTGGTTTTTTTCACAGGTTTTGTTTTTGATCGCATAAGATTTAGTCTCTGCACTTTACATCCATAGCATTTATCTTTCTGGAAACAAAAATCGAATGACTGATATTGCTATTGAAAAATAATGCCAAAATAGTCCTCTAGTCACTCGACTACTATTTAGGAGATCACAGGTTCAAATTCTGTACACGCTCGCTGTTAACCCAGACTATTTGCGTTTAATCTGCGTGCTTTGCCCGATGTACGTTGACAGGGCTCACTACCATAATAAATCATCGATGAAATGCGTGGATATATGAGTGTGGACAATAATGTGCATTTCTCTGACATCCCCATGTTCACCCTCGGAAACACCTCTGACATCCCCTCGGACATCCACGTCGTGACAATTTAAATACAAAAGTGAATTGTGTGTAATTTACGCAAAGAGTACATTCTCGTTTAAGAGTCCTTCTTGCCTCATTTGAGCAAGCTTCAAGTAAGGACCCACTCTACAACCAAGCTAGAAGTTACTGCATCAAGTCTTAAAAGTTGTGGAAACTTTGAGTAGGTACTTAGACACTTACTTACCATAATGTTGACAAACTTGGAGAGATCGAGGCTTAAATAAATTAATGAATGTTTTTGGAGAAAATGTGCTCTTCAGAGGTGCCATTGGAAGTTTTGCTTTAGCTTATGTTATCGTGTCAGGAACAAAATAGTTTGAGAGTTATTTTTCATTTTTAGCCCCAAATAAAGAACAAGTTGTCGTTTCGTTTTAAAATTGCGATTCTACCTTTTTAAATACAGCTGAACTGAATTTAAAAACTGTTAATTTTTTTTCTGTTTCCCATGAAAACATAAAAAGCAATACTGCTTTTTAAAATGCAAGAAGAAAATTCGTATAATGACAAGTTTATTTCTAGAAAGAAATTAAATAGTTTTATAGGTTTTTAAATTTTAGAATAGAGAATATTATACATACCCATTAGAAAACTAAACACACATTAATACAAATTTGCATAAGTTATAAATCTATACTTATTTCATTATTATTTAATATACATATATTATATAACTAGCCTTTTGCTAGCGGCTCCGCCTGCGTTTATTCAATCTCTGCCCTGTATTCATTATATGATATGTAATTAAATTATATTATATGATATTTATAGTCTTTATGTATAGCAACTTCTCTCATATGATAATAAAAGAAAAAACGCATTCAAATCCTTTGAGTGGTTCTGGAGTTCAATCGGAACGTACAGACAGACAGACACTACCTATAATTTTATTTTATTTATTCAAATGCACACGAGCCTTGTTTTAATAGTATCACACAAGTGCTTTAACACCTAGTTATGTGCAGATAATAATAATACTATAAAATATTTGTTTCTGCTATTACAATACACTACGTAAGAGGGCAAAGGAAACTGTTAGTTTCAAATACAATACAGCCAAGTCTGAGATTTTAATATTGAATACCAGTAATGTTTTTTATACTATTCTCTAATACGTACAATAGATTATTGTGGCCTGACGTAAGAGGTAACAAATCAATTTTATTTTCGACCATCAACGATACCTATGTTTTCGACCATAGGTATTTTGTCTATGGCTGACGGTGCACGCTGCGGCGCATGCGCGGTGGACGGTTGGATTTCAGAGACATAGTTTACGAGGAAATTAATTATTTACCGTGTTTTTGTTGTTAAAAAGTATAATTTTTCTGTAAACTGAAAATATAATTTGACTCCACCTACCTTATATGTCTGTGACTCCACCTGGCATTCTGGAGACAGCGACAAAAATGATGTCCAATCTTTTCCAAGAAAAATTTAAAATGGCTTATAAAATTTTACCAATTACTACCTGTTGCGTGAGTTTAGATAAAGGAGTGTATGAAACTGCACAATCTGCACATAACTAGCTATTAAAACACACTGTGAAACTATCGAAAAACTCATGTTTTAAAAACCTTTTTATATATTAGTTTTATCGAAGGACGGATTCTGACCAGATTGGTGACATACTGAGGAAGGGCAATGTCTAAAGTACTATATACTCGTAGAATAGCTTGTATGAATAGCGCATGCTTTGAGTACCTATAATTGTGTTTAAGTATCAATTTAGGCTGATGGATGGATGGATGGATCAATTTAAAATGTCAAAAATAATTTAAATTTGTTATTTTTCTATAATTTTATTTGTACACATACACAACTTACAACCATTACAACAAGCATGTAAAAAAGTCTTAAAAATGTAATGTTTCTATATTAAGTTCTAAAAATCTAGAAAATGAATATCTACGTATAAAATATATTCCGTAATAAAATGTTCATGGTTGATAAAAAAGGAAAAGTATTCGACTAAAACGGTAGATATCAAACTGCTACGTGCAAGAGCTCGCAAATTTATTCACTTCTTACTATAAAAACATGAAGAAAAATGTATATCCTAAAACTATGCCTTTTACTTTTCTCATGTTCGGGAATGCTGGTAGTTTATGCAAGAATATTACACGTTAGGACTGTACCTAAGCCTAGAATATGAACAAAGCCAGATTTTCGAGAGTTCTTTTGAAGAAATTAGAACTATCTAATAAAAATACAAAAAAATATATTTTATTTATTGATATTTTAACCAGATGCTCCACTTAAAAACAATGTACTTAGATTTATAATAAAAATATGAAGGTTTTCTACATAAATACAATATTTGTTTCCCTACAAAATATTTCAGTATTAGCTAAAAACCCTCCGATCTGCTGTTTTGCGTGTAATTAATCAATAAGCTAACCAATAATCGCCTCTATCTAAAGCTAATAAAGTATTTGGCATTGGTCTTTTTGTGTTGCACGGGTAATAATATTCTTTCCTAGCTTATGCCATACACGTTAAGTATTTTATTAACGGGCCACGATCGCAAATCAGATTTGGTACTCGCGTATTACAGAGCTAGTTGGACAAACATAATTTCCACCCGATAACTTTCTTTTTTTTATAGATTTTACTTTTGTTTCGGAGCATATTGACTGAAAAGGTCTTTGCTACTCTAATTTACAAAATAAGTTGCATATCATTAATCTAATTTATTTTGTAGCAAGTAAATATTTAAGAAATAACATATATTTTGTATATTCGATATATTATTAATCTAGGTATTGTAACAAGGATCCATTTGCAGGCACTCCAAATATGTTCGATCCAAGATTAAAATAATCTATCACTGTCGGATAAGTGTCAGCTTTAGAAGTTTGGACAAGCTACAATTTGATCCTTTGTTAGCAAAAATATCATGAAATAAATGGTACCTATGTATAGGTATGTAAAGCCAAAACTCCTAGTTTTTTTATTTACCATTTTTTATAGTTTTCTTACATTATACAAAAAAACCGGTCAAGTGCAATTAGTACTCGCGCCCCGAAGATTCTGCATTATTTAAATAAGTTAATAGACTTGAATGATTTGAATAAAGATTACCAATCTTTCAATACCTACGATATGTATAAAACAAAAAAAAATCAAGTTGATGGAGTATTTGGGTACGAAACCGTAAACCTATATAAAAAAATATCGTTTTCAGTATTTTCAGTTTTCTGTATATTATGTGCTGTATGAAAATTCAAAATTCCTAACTTATTTCGTTTTTGAGATAGTCCCGTAACAAAAATGGTCTGAGATTGACAACTTTGATGGCGCCCATTTCTCTATTTTTAGAGATAAATATGTATATATTTATTCAATATCCGATTTTGGGTCAACATTTTACATGACATATCCAAATTTCAGATCTGTAACTCATTCCGTCTGCAAACTAGAGACCCGAGACATATGAATGGAGAGACGGACAGACAACAGTGTGAGATTAATGGGGCTCCTTTTGGCCCCTTGGGTGTGGAACTCTAAAAAAGCACTATACGATATGCCTTGACAAAGATGCAAGTTGCTGGACATGTGAAATGTGAATCTCGGGTAGGATACAGTGGCGAAGGGTCCATATAACACGATTCCCATCGGTTTGTTTAGGAAATGGCATTCATAATACATTTTTTTATTCCATGCTCTTCGCTTTGTCACACATTTCCATAAGACACACTTGGCTGACAGGGAGCTGCAAATTACGAAAATTTTCCTTAGTTGCTTTTCTGAGTAAGGCGATTTTTTGTCTGGCTTCCCTTTTTAATATGTTCACCCGTCACCACTGGTAAAATATTATTATATATGTGTAGGATTAACTAATTTTGTTGCTCTTAGCGATTATCTCCATTATTTTCGGTTATCATCAAAATATTTTTTGGAAAGACAGTGAGTAATTACCAAATAATAAACTCTAAAGCTTAAGTAATAAGTTTTTAAATGTATTTACATCTTATAAATACTTTCCTGGTTGAATTTCGAGACAAATTAAGAGAAAAGTGGAGTTAAATTCTTGTTTATTAGAAACTTGATTGTTTGCGAATTTGTTTCTTTTTTATATAAATAAGGATATAATTGCCATATTTAGCTTCTTATTTTCTTTAAATATAAAATAAAAATAAAATAAAAACAGAATATTCAATTTATTTCGGCAACTATGGACCCGGACTCAACAGACAACACTGACAGACATAACTCAACCGATTGACTCATCATCATCATCATCATCATCATCATCATCATCACCATCATCATCATCATCATCATCACCATCATCATCATCATCATCATCATCATCATCATCATCATCATCATCATCATCATCATCATCATCATAATCATCATCATCATCATCATAATCATAATCATCATCATCATCATCATCATCACACATTAATTCTGTAAATATCTTTATTATTACGTTGTCCTTTTTTTCAATTTTTTTCTGTAAATAGTCCGTAACATACTCGTAGATTTAGTAATTCTTTTTTGTATTAACTGTATATAAATTAATTTTATTTAACTGTCATTTATTCAACTGATGACAGCCTCATAATAGGCCGAAATATATTGAAAATTCTGTTTTTATTCTATTTTTATTTTTCTTTTTTTCTGTTTTTTAAAACAAAAAAAGAATGGTTTCCGTTTAAAACATAAGTTTGCTCCATATATACAAACACGATTTCTTCAAAGTGGTTAAGATAACTTATTTTACAAATTAATAAAATTTTTCAGAGAGATGAACCTCATTTAGAATAGATTTAACAAAGCGTCTAATTGCTAAAAATAACGGAAAAGTGCGAGTTGGAGTCGCCCAGCGAGGGGTCCGTTCAATACTACATTTTCTAATGATTTTATTAAAAATGTATAGTTTTCAGATTATACTGTATACTTGTACATTAAGATGGTATTGATTGATAAATTTGATAATTTTAGGTCAACGGAAAGTACACATTAATTTTCATTCCCTTGAGTGTCAAATTATACGTTTTTTGCGGCATAAACGGCCGTATCTTTTTTACGTTAACTTAGAAGTTTAATTTTTTCACAGCTTCAAAGTACTGTAGACTTGAGTATATGGTTTAATTTCAACTCGATACCTTTACGCGTTTCCGAGATAAAGGGTCTTGACAGACAAACTCCCGCACCGTTTTTTCTTCTTGAGGTACGAAACCCTTAAAAGTATGCGCATAACTAAAATATTGTTTAATCTTAACTTCGTAGGTAATGAGAGAGGGTTCTGTCAACGTTGATGTGTTTTGTATGAAAGTACGCTTATACACAGAATACACATCCCACCAAAATACGCTGGATACACACCAAAATAGGCTATAATTATAAGCAAATGACCTACACCCACTAATATGCGCTCAATCTACAGGACACAAATCCCGCTAAAAGTCGCTTTATAACGCCTCAATAAAGAAACACGAGACACAACACACTAAAATCTGTAAACAAACAAAGTTAGACATCATTGAATATTATCTGAATTTGCCTGGGGTCTCAGATGAATTTTCTACCTTGGTACTTGTCAAATATCAACAGCGGTTTATGAATATTATGACAAATAGATGGACACTGAAGTTTTGCTGCAAGAGTCTTTAACTGAACCCTAAAAACAGCTATATTATCGACGTTGAAGACAGTTTTACAATTGAACACACGCGCATAAGACTGTATATTAAGTGTTGTAAATCTTAATGATATGCATAATACATATTGAACATTGAGGACCCGGCTGATCATCATTGTGCTTAAATATTTTATTAATATTTAATTCGCTTGCTGAGACTGAGTGTTTGAGGATATTAATAGTACAAAAAGTTTTTGGTTTGGCAACGACAAAAATTAGAATTTTATTTTTGCTTTCCATAACCTTGCCACAACTGCATCCTTTGCCAATCAAAATAGAGTAAAGTGTCTGCGTATGCAAGTTATTGGTCGAAAGGACAGCTTCTGCTCGTTTTTGTATTTTTTTAGACTTTTAGTAATCTCTAAGTACTTTCTGCTACGTCCATAAGAAAACCTGAATTTTGACCTATCAGAACAGCTGATACATGATTAGGTTTCGCTATATAAAATGCTATTCTTTTCTATGTAGTAAAAATTGTTCATAAATATGAGTATTATCGCCAGTATTCGGATTTTCATCGACCAAAAACCCAGCGAGTATATGATGTAACGAGATCTACTCGGAAGAAATCGCGAAGACAATATAATTTAATTTAACGTAATATGATCTATCCATCCATCCATCCATCAGCCTGTTTTGACCACAGCTATACATGGGTTTTTTCAAGATGTTAACACTCTTGGTGGTGCTCTTGTACATGCTGGGCAGGTGAATTCGTGAGTGCGGTGCCGAAACCCTCGCACCTATGGTGCCGCTGCCCGACACTGTCTTAGGCAGTGGTGGTTGTACATGTTTTAGAGCTGTCCTCTTACTCTCCCCCGAAGAACATATGGGGGTTTGCGAGTAAGATGGTGGTACCTCCAAAGTTGAGCCCGGCGTTGGCCCTACCACCTGAATTAATATATGATATAATATTTATTTCATAATTTTAAACGTATAAGTACCTAGCTCTAAAATAGTAAACAATAATTATTACAAAATCATTAAATTATTGCCACTTACAATTATAATTATCTTCAGATAATAGTGACCATCTCAATGATCAGTTGGAAAAATTCAACCACAACGCTTGCTTGGCATCTCTTTGCGTGACTGCGCTGCCGTGATGCGAAGACTTTCCACCTTTTAACAACTATTTATAAGAGAATCGAGACTCGAAAGTAATTTTTTTTCAACTAATTTTCTCCGTTGTAATGCTATTGCATCAATTATTCATGCTAAAGAGAGGCCTGCATATTGCATGAAACGGTGACACTGATTATGGTTATTTTTCGTCTAGTGGTAATGGTCTCTAAGACATCTCCAGTTGTTATAAGAAAAGAAAAAAAAGCATGCAAAAATATTTCTCCTAGGGAGTTTCACAGATGTGTTTCAGTGTGTAGAATGTCAATCAAACGGTCACACTCGTACACTCTCTTTCACCGAAGACTTTTACTTCTCAACATTATAGGGGTTGAACTTTCGCCGTATTTTGCATGTTCACCTCAAAGTGTTTTCCTTTACCATCAGCAAGTAGATAAACACGTAAATTTTGGAAAATTCATTGTTACATGCCCAATCGGGATGAACTTGAACTCAGGTCTCTAGACTGTGAGTCTCGTTATGTCAAAATTATGGAATTCCAGCCCATAGAGCTAATCTTCTTGAAACTGCAATCGTTGAATGAACTGTGGTAACACTGGCATAATCCGAGTTGACGGTTTATATTTGATCTGCAACAAATAGGAGATATAAGGCAACTGAAGAAAGCTTGAAAGAAACAATGGTACAGTTTGACAACAACGCGAATTCTGTTTGCTAAAAAAACCAAGCTGCGGTGTGGACGGGTTGGAAGAAATATTTACTCTGATAAGTGTGTGTTTCAAAGTTTTTGCCTTTACCGTCAGCAAGTGGGTAAACACGTAAATTTTGAAAAATTCATTGTTTCATGCCCAATCAGGATGAACTTGAACTCAGGTCTCTAGATTGTGAGTCTCGTTATATCAAAATTATGGAATTCCAGCCCATAGAGCTAATCTTCTTGAAACTGCAATGGTTGAATGAACTGTGGTAACACTAACATAATTTTAATCTGCAACAAATAGGAGATATAAGGCAACTGAAGAAAGCTTGAAAGAAACAATGGTACAGCTTGACACCAACGCTAATTCAGTTTGCAAAAAAAAAATTAGCTGCGGTGTGGACGGGTCAGAAGAAATATTTACTTTGATATGTGTTTTTCAGTTTATACACAGTGACGCGTGAAGTTTGCCGCATTTATGGGGGATGTACGATAAATCGAAACTTTAAATCAGCATTACAAATAAAAAAATCCGTAAGAAGTGGTCACCCCAAACCGAAAGGATTTTTTTGTGTGGTCAAATGGTCGCATAGGGAAGTGGTCGTACCGCGTAGTGGTCATATGGGGAAGTGGTCATGTCAGGAAGTGGTAATCTTGGGAAGTGGTCATATTAGGTAGTGGTCATATTGGGAAGTAGTCACCCCGGACCGAAAGGATTTTTTGTGTGGTCAAGTGGTCGCATAGGGAAGTGGTCGTACCGCGTAGTGGTCATATGGGGAAGTGATCATGTCGGGAAGTGGTAATCTTGGGAAGTGGTCATATTAGGTAGTGGTCATATTGGGAAGTAGTCACCCCGGACCGAAAGGATTTTTTGTGTGGTCAAATGGTCGCATAGGGAAGTGGTCGTACCGCGTAGTGGTCATATGGGGAAGTGATCATGTCGGGAAGTGGTAATCTTGGGAAGTGGTCATATTAGGTAGTGGTCATATTGGGAAGTAGTCACCCCGGACCGAAAGGATTTTTTGTGTGGTCAAATGGTCGCATAGGGAAGTGGTCGTACCACGTAGTGGTCATATGGGGAAGTGGTCATGTCGGGAAGTGGTAATCTTGGGAAGTGGTCATATTAGGTAGTGGTCATATTGGGAAGTAGTCACCCCGGACCGAAAGGATTTTTTGTGTGGTCAAATGGTCGCATAGGGAAGTGGTCGTATCGGATAGTGGTCATATGGGGAAGTGGTCATGTCGGGAAGTGGTAATCTTTGGAAGTGGTCATATTAGATAGTGGTCATATTGGGAAGTGGTCATCCCGGACCGAAAGGATTTTTTTGTGTGGTCAAATGGTCGCATAGGGAAGTGGTCGTATTGGATAGTGGTCATATGGGGAAGTGGTCATATTAGGAAGTGGTCACCCCGGGCGGAAAGGAAAATAGCGCGCTCGAAATCGTAACTGTTGAGACAACCGAGAAACAAGCGATCACGAAAAACTAAAGTGTTTGTCATATAATTACCTATTGGAATAGTACGAAATTATGTTTATAAAATCGATTCTCAGAGCCCTTGATTACCTATATGAACGTGAATATGAAATGAAATGAATACTTTATTTTTGCAATGTAGGTACATAAATACACTTATCGCACGTTAGAATATATTAAATAAGTTAAATGGTTAAATTTAAAAGAGGAAAATACAATATATTGTACTAGAATTTGCGTAGGTATATATACTTAATAAGTTAATACACGTACATAAACTACAGTATATATACCTATATTATTGTATACATAAATATACTTTATTTAATGTATACAATAATATAGGTATATATACCTACTATATGATAATGATAGCTAACCATATACTAAGTACTAATACGTTACATATATAAATATATGCCTAGCGCCGCCCATTCTTTCCAAGAAGGGCAAGAAACTTATCAAGATCATGTCTTTTTTTTCGATCATCATTATTATATTAATAATACAACATTGTTTTAGTAAAAAGATAGAAAGTACAGGACAAGATAAAGTTGGATAATCAGGCCAAAAATTGACAAACTTAATATAAAAAAAAATGAAATTATTAGATCATCTCTTTATCTTCCTGTTCTATCAGTCCTATCATCTTTTTTACAGTCAGAATAAATTTTATACGTTTATCTATATAATATCAATATATGTGAATTTTTGTATTACAACAACCCTTAGCCTTGAAATAATTTAAGTACCTACATACAATAAAAGGTTTGAAAAGAATTAACACCGTGCATTTTTATCCTCCAAATATTCACTGATACTATAGTAAGCTTTCATAAAGACTTTTCCTAACATGTTTTTTAAATTTATTTTCTGAAAGATCAGGTATTTGGAGTTGATGCTCGTGATTGTTGGCACTTGGTGGAACTTTTGATACATTTTTGATTGAAAAACACTTGTACTTGTCCACTTATTTATATTATTTCCCTTACCGGTTTCGCTGTTATAGCATTATCAAAGGTTTTTTTTATTTTTTTATTTTTTTTAAACCTTTTATAATGCTATAACAGCGAAACCGGTAAGGGAAATAATATAAATAAGTGGACAAGTACAAGTGTTTTTCAATCAAAAATGATCAAGTATTTCTTTTGGTATTTTGTTGAAAAAAACGAATACTATAACCAACAAAGGAAGTACTTGTTTTGTGGAGTCTCAATTCTGGAGCAGCAAGTTCATGTTTATTTCTGGTACCTATAGTGTGGCTTGCACCAACCCGTGGGAGCACATTGGTGTTTTTTATAGTATACAATATGTTTATATATAAATATAAATTTATTAATTTTATAAATTGGCTAGTTACGGTTAGGATTCCTATTTCCTTGAAATTTTCTCTTAGAAACTCACGACATTTTAAGTTATAATTTGCCCTAATGGCTCTTTTTTGAAGAATGAAAACCGCTTCTATGTCAGCACTTCTACCCCAAAGTAGTTTACAATATGAAATAATACTATGAAAGTAGCCTAAATACACAAGTCGTGCCGTGGCTATATCAGTTAATTGTCTAATTCTTCTAAGAGCAAATGCAGCTGAACTAAGTCTACTACACGTGAATGATAATATGTAAAAAAATGGCTAAGTAGTAAGCATCATATTAAACCAGGTATAAATAGATTGCTACCATTAAATGAAACCACATTTTCTACCGACCCAACTGAACCAGTTTTCCCAAGAATCATACCCGCGGACACCTTTAGGAAATAATTGAGTTCGAAACAAAAATGCGCGAACCCTAACGCACCGACATACGGGCGTCGTCCGTGAAACCTGAAGCTGTTTGAGGTCCTTTTTCATGTATCACACCCTCTGAAAAATAAATAATTTACATTTTCAATTAAATCTTCGGGTTAGGTTCAACATTCTCGATAACAGAATATCAAAATTTCAGGTCTGTAACTCATTCCGTCCGCAAGTTAGAGACCCGTGAAATATACTTTAATTCATTAAGATCAAAATATTTATAAAAGGTGACATTTACTTATGCAGCAATATTCAAACAGACTCAGTAAGTAGTCGGTATCAAGGTTCAATGATCATTTTTGGGAAATTCGAAAATTTTTACCTTCTACAAATGCAAGCCCTGCCCCGAGTCAACTACTATTTATGAGATCAATATTTCTATTTTGCGAAATTAACAGAACGTGTTATCGATCCGTTGAACTGATTACTTACCAAGCCTTATGAATTTGGCTGCATAAATAAATGTCAATTTATATTTATTTTAATCTCCAAAAATAAAGAAACGGGGCCATCAAAGTTATCAGTTTTAGATTAGGTACGGGTCGATTTTAAAAACTAAACTAGTTAGGAATTTGGGTTTCTGCTTATTATGTGACATAATACGAGGATCGTGCCAAATGAAACAAGATATTCAAAAACTATATTATTTATTCTTTAATGTAGATATCAGACTTCTCAAAGTATCTCTAAGCACGTATACACTTTTCCATACGTCTAAACAATTTAGAAAATACCTCTGCCCACTCTTCTCTAAACCTCGGAAATCTCGAAATTATATGCATCTTCTTTGCTTTCAAACCTCTTGCCTTTTAATTTTTCTTTTATTTTTGGAAACATGTAAAAATCGCAAGGTGCTAGGTCAGGGGAATATGGCGGGTGAGATAGGATAGGCACATTTTTCATATTTAAAAAGTCGAGTGTTCTAGCAGAGGCATAGTCGTGATGCCAGAGAAGCTGCCGGTTTTCTGACTTCGGCCGCTTGTCATTCTAAACTGACAGTACCTTTGGGGCGCAAACTGTCACGTACCATTCAGAGTTAACGGTTTTTTGATCTTCTAACACAACAGTAGCAATATGACCTGTCTTGCAGAAAAATGAGGCGACCATTTGTTTCTGCATTCTTTGTGCACGGCGACATTTCGTGGGAGTTGGCTCATCATCAAAGCACCATACGAAGAAAGGTAAGAGAAAGGTGGTCGTGTATGATGATCTGCATTTCTGCTGATCCAATGCCCACTTCTCGTTTGAGCTCTACATTATGTAATTCGCCAATTTTCACGAACAAGTTTTTCGATTGTTCGAAAATTTTCTTGAGTAACCGCTGTTAGTGGCCGACCAATCTTCGCCTCATCTTCAAAGCTTTCGCGTCCTCTTCTAAATTCAGCAAACCAATTAAAAACTGTTGCGTGTGAACAAGCAGATTCACCAAAGTAGTAACTAAAAGTTCAAAACATTCTTGAGGCATTAAACCTTTTTTATTGTCATAATGAATCATTGTCCGAAAATCTCTTCGAGTGAGCTCTATTGCTACGAATGAATTCCCGCCAAATGCTCTCGGAAAAACAAAATATAAAAAAAATTAACAAATGTTCTATATTCAAAATTATTAGCTGATAACCGGCCTATACGTAAAGTCCTAACGTACCAGTGACAAACCAATGAGTAAAGAGTATCTAACTTCTCAACAAATCCTGAGTTACAATGTAACTACAGATGATGATGATGATGATAGAGGTGGCACAAGAGATAGCTAATTAATGAAATAGGTGCAAGATTTTTGCGTGTATCATGAATTCTTTTAAAACTATGCGCTAGTCCTCGCTCCGCTCGGCATAAATATCTTGCCTGTCCCGGGATGAGATAAAATGTTGAAAAAAAAAAAGAGCGGTCAGCTTGGCTATATGGCATTTTTATCCTTGGCCTATATTTTTTAAAGTTTGTTGTTTTCTTACCCCCGAGGTTGGAAATGGATTTTTCATGCATTTATTTTCTCCTAGGGCGCCCTTGAGGCTCATCTGGTCTTCTATTTTCAAAACTAGCCGCCTATTGACAAGCATGATTTAGAAAATATATTTTGTAAGTACCTTCATTATGATATCTAGTTTTTTGATAAGAGAGCTTACAGTGGAGAGGTAGATTGTTACTGAAACTACTTTCTCTATGAGTAGTCAGTATCTTAGACTATTTACGAGTATAACCACGGTCAGTAAGAAAAAAGGTTTTATCGAACTGTTACCAAGCAATTTCCAACTGTTACTTGATATTTTTCTGCAACAAAATCGAAAGGTTTTTTACTAGGATAACAATAAATTTCGATATTTTAAACACTTGGCGATTTATCCATCGGAAGGAGATAACAAATTAACATTATGTCGTTGCAACATAGAAAGTCATAAATATAAATCTGGACGTGAGGAGCTTTGCACCAGGATTCCAACCCAGACCTCCCGATAACCGGGTGATTGCTCTACCAACTGAGCTATCCAGTTCTGAACAGAATTGCAAATTTTCGCGAAGTCTATAAAGAAGAACCCTTTCATTTTGTAATCGACCAACGATTGAGCATGGATAGAACATGACCTGGATTTAGATGATAACCTTCACATATATCATTTCGGTACAGAATCGCAGAAGAAAAATACGTAAATCTGAATATGTGGAATTCCCGATTTAGAGACCCAAAAGGAAAAAAAAGTTATAGCCGACCGCCGTACCACTTGGCAACAAAGGCGTCTGTTGCCAAGCGGTACGCGGTTTGCGTGCTTCGGAAGGCAGTTGGTCCATTTATGTCCAGAGAACGGCGATAGGGTTCAACACCCATAACCATGTTTGGGACGTGATGATCGTCAGTGAAAATTGGATGTACCATGTTCTGACTTGAATTTCACAGTTGAGAACACCAGATACCCCCTCGGGGATTCATGTCACGACAATAATGTTGTACTAATTATAACTCATAGGCTTAAAAAAACGCCCCTTCTTAGGGAGTTTAAATAGGTAAAATAGATAATAATAATAAGAAATTTCATTTTCTAAATATATTTCGGCCCGCTTTGGGGCCGGCATCAGTCGAATCATTATCTTATTATTATTATCTCAAAGTGAACAAATGAAAAGCTTAATAAAGCCAATAATATATATATTTTAATTTGAAGTAGGTATATATTTTGTTTTCTTTTATATTTAAGTAGGTATTAGGATTATTTATTTTTGTTTTTTTATGTTTAAGCACTGTATAGCCCATTAAATAAAAGTATAAACAAGTTAAAAAAAAAATTGAAATAGATAATAAAATAATAAATTGGTAAAATTCTGAAAATTTTAAATCTTTTATTGATGAAAAATTTAGGTACACTGGTGAGTAAGGTTCATAAAAAATGATTAGTTTAACGTGTTATACAACAAAACCCTCACACTTCTTCAAGAAGTTGTTATGGTTGTCTTCAAATTTTCGGGATTCCTCTGCCAAAATTATTAATTAAAATATAAATTGTGAAACCCCTCCCATGTGAAAATTAAATACGAGTACACGCTTATGTTGATTATTGATGATATCAATGGATAGATTTATGTTTGTTTAAGTTTATTTTTAAGTCTGTTTAGATGCTCTTTAGACATAACTATTTAAAAAAAATTTTGCACCTGAACGTACTTTAGAAAATGTGCAAAAACATGCTTTTGTCAGTTAGTTTTCCACGTAACTTCTTATAATGAACTATTTATAACTTAAACATTATCGAAAACATTCGAATATCCATTTCCTTGTAAATACCGCACCCATAACTTATATTTGGAATAATAATAACTTAACCATTATCATTATAGAAAATACTAGAATATCCGTTTGCTTGTAAATACCGCAACCAAATAATTTTTCATTTTTCAACCTATATGGAAACATTAATAAATTACTTTTATCAATATAGAAAATACTCGATTGCTTGTAAGTACTGAACATAAATTATATTGAAATATTGATAAATTAACCATTATTATTATAGAAAATACTCGAATATCCATTTTCTTGTAAATACGGCACCCATAACAACGGAATGCAATCCCGTAATTCGGTAGTTTGTTACTAGAAATGGTTTATTAAGCAGAGTATGCTTTCATTTTTAGGTACTTTTTCAACTTTAGCATTTCAAGTCTTTGTAAACACTTTCAGATTGCCTTGGCTTCCTAGTCGGTTTGCATTGCCAAGATTTCGTTTTTACTGAGTTACTTTTTGTTTTGTGTTCTTGTCAATATGCAAATGAAAGCAAAATATTTCGTTATTGTCATAAATTATCTAAAACACAAAGGAATGTTTAAATTGGTGATTGTACTAGTCCATACAAATAACAACGATATGGCACAAACCGGAAATTCCGAAGAGAAATCAGCAATTCCGTGGAAAATTTAAATACCCTCTGAACCAATGTAGGTATGTAACAGCCAATTTCTTTTTGCGCTTTTATTTTGCTCCGAAAGACAAGTACAAGAGGCTGCTATTTATGTATCCAGAACTGGCCACTTACAGAATAATATCAAAAAGTAATTATAACATTTACAAATGGAACTCTTTGGCTGATAAATACAATTTTTTTTCATGTAGCTGTAACTAGTTTTTTCATTGTGGCGTCATTTTGAAAATTGCGTGTCTATCACCACCATGAATTTCATACTATTTAACTTGTAAAAATTTTCGTGCTATGATTTTTTATGATTTTTGACGAGGGCTAACTCAAAATTAACTCACATCGACTTTTGGGGACGACACACCATCAAAAAATGCTGTGTATCTGGTTTAGTGAGTTTAATCGTGGGCGGTCTATGCTCACGGAAGAATTTAAAGAAGGTTGCTCTAAATCCTGTTGTACCTCAAAATATTGATGCTGTGCGGAACTAATAATGCAAGATCTTCGTGTTACATATCGCGAGATAGAAGCGTCTCTGGGCATAAGTATGACGAGTACATATAAAATATCACACGAACATTTAGCTGTAAAAAAATTCTTCATGTTCGATTCTGCTCAACTAGAGAATTTACCAAAAACGGGCTCGTCTCGACTGATGTGAATAAAATTATACAAAGGTACAATCAGGGTACGCTAAAAGCTGTCTATAACATCTACATAGGTGATGAATCTTGGATATATGCGTATGATCCTGAAAATAAACAAAAATCAACAGTTTGCGTGTTCCAAGATGAGCCAAAACCAACAAAAGTCATTCGTTCAAAAAGCACTTTGAAGCAAATGGCTGCTTGTTCTTTTGGTATAAATGGACATGTGGCTACAGTGCCACTAGAGGATCGTAAAACGGTTAATTTTGAATGGTACACGACTATTTTTTTGCCAGAAGTCTTTGAAGAAATAAAAAAGAACAACCGACAACACAGAATCCTTCTTCATCATGACAATGCTAGCTGCCACACATCAGCTGAAACAACTCGGTATTTGGAAGGTCAAAAAATTGAATTAACGGGTCATCCTCCGTACAGCCTCGACTTGGCCCCCAACGACTTCTATTTATTCCCAACCGTGAAGAATAAATTACGTTTTTCGAACCGTGAAGTGGCCGTTGATGCGTTCAAAATCCACGTTTTGGAGATACGTCAATCCGAATTTAAAAAGTGCTGCGAAAATTGGTTCCAACGTATGCAAAAGTGCATCGATCATCATGGCGAATATTTTAAAAACAATAAAACCATAATAAATGATATATGTTTGTTTCACTTTGTTATACCGGATACATAAATAGCAGCTCGTACCACTAGTTTTCGTTTTTAAAATATTGGAAGTTTTATGTTATAAAATCGAAACATTCGACTAATGCCGGCCCCAAACTGGGCCATACATATTTATTATATATAAAAAATAAAATATATTATATGTTTTATACCTATATATTTTGAAAATAACATTTAATTGTTTACTTATATCAATTGTAAAAATAAGTAATAAACAATTATACCTGGATCTCCAAGTCTAGTAGTAATAATTTAAGTTTCGAGCCCCAACCTGAACTACAATAATAACTGAATATATGGAATTATTCTTCTGGTATTACAAAATATAGGTAATATATATAATAGGTCTTTACTTATGAAATTGCCGTTTCGTGTGGAGAATTTGAAGAAAACTCAGTTTTCAGTACAAACGTTTTTCCGTTTATTTAAGGAATGACAAATCCAAAATTTACAGAATAAATTGTATATGAATGAGACCACATTAAGCTAAAAGAAACTACAATTAAATTTTTGAAAAGTGTTACCTTCTAAAAGTTATTACAAAATGGATGACACTCAAGACGAACTATCTTTAAAGAGTTAATTTTAAGTAATCAAACTGAAAATAAAAACGAAATTTAATACGGAGATATAAAACCTTGAAATCAACTTTCAACCAAAAAAACAAATAATGGAAATGGTTATTGACTTATAGGAATTATGAAATCATGAATATGTTAGAAAATTTTGGCAATTTCACAAAGTCAAGACCTATTATAATATAATACCTAGTCGGTGCTTAAATTCTGTCACAAACAAAATTGGCTATAAAGTGAAAACTAGTCATCATATTCAAAAATTTTTTTTTTAAAAAAAAAGGTAATTTAATTACCTTACATTAAACTTAAAATTTATTCAAAATGATTGCCACCATTTTTCACACAAGCCTTCAATCTTCGCGGCCAATCATCAATAGCAGCACGGACCATATTCATGTCGATATCGGCCACTGCTTTAATCAATGATGACTTTAGACTACTCAAATTTTTTTTGAGGTTTAGAACAGACCTTCTCCTCCAATTCCTGCCAAATTTTGTAATCCAGTGGATTGAGGTCAGGGCTAGATGAGGGCCAATCTTGATGCCTTATTAGCTCGATATTCTGGCGCTCGGACCACTCCTGAGTTGTTTTGGCCTTATGAGCAGGTGCGGAGTCCTGTTGAAACACAAATGGCCGTCCTCCAAAGAGTGTCTGGGGCAGATCTTTTACTATGCGATCTAAAACCGTGTCTTGGTACACTTTTGCACTGGTTTTGACACCTTTTTCACAAAAATGCGCTTCAGTAGGGCCATAGTAGGACACTCCCAACCAAATCATGACTGATGATGGATGATGGCCGTGCTGCACTCTAGGAATGGCATTTCCAGCGGCCGCAGAGCTGGTAGCGTACACCCTGTCATTTTGTTTGTTGTGCTTCTCTTCGATATTAAAAATTTTCTCGTCTGTAAACAGGATATCGCGGTGTCTGTTTCTTGCGTACCGCTTTAGCAAAACTTTTCATTTTTTGGCTCTCATAGCTATCAGACGTGCGTTCAGAAGATGTCCACTCTTTTTTCGGTAAGCTCGTAGTCCCAGGTCTTCATTGAGTACTTTTTTTACGGTTAATCCCATCTCCAAAGCCATCAGTTTCTGCTTGTGGACGGGATTTCTTGCAATACGCGCCTTGATTGCTTTGATGACCCCTGGAGTCTTAACGGAACGAGGTCTGCCAGTTCTTTTCTCGTCATCGACACTAGAGGTTTCATTGTACCTCTTGATGGTACGGTACACGAACCTCTTCGTGATTTTTAATTTTTGAAGGAAGTTGAATATCGTCTTCCGTGGATGGCCGCAACGATGCAATGCAATTACTGCTACTCGGTCCTCTTTGCGAGTCCACTCCATCCTAAAAAATGAATGAATGTAATTGTGATTTGGCAGATTATTAATCAAAAAATATATGAAAATCGAAAACCATTTCATTTTTTTCCTAGAACCGACTAGGTATATATTATATATAATATTAATATATATTATAATTATATATTTTTTGTATCTTGAACGAAAGATCTATTTTTGAACGTTTCAAGTTCATAACTCTCTTGAAAGTACCCTGTAGGTTTTCATCGTAAGCCAGTTTGTATGAAATTTACTTAGCCCATTTAACACGGGACCTGGCAAAGCGTGACTCTTAGTACTGAAATTATACTGCCGCTTTCCGCGGGAGGGGAGGTAAACACGCACAGCACACATTTACTCACTCACGCACAGCCCTGCGAAAAATTGATATGTCACACTAAATCGAAAGCTGCTACACAAACACAAAACGAGCACACAAGCAAACTTACATGAACAAATTGTTAATGTACTTTGGCAGAGGGGGATAAGTGCGCTTGCCTAGTCCCGTGGTATATGGTCTAAGGAAATTCATAATGTTTAGGACAAATACATTTTTTTTACGTTGAGTTAGAAGCTTTGGGGCCGTAGACTTTTGTAGGAAGTTTTCAACTTGGTACAGACAGACGGACAACAAAGTGATCCCATACGGGTTCCGCTTTTCATTATGAAGTACTGAGCTTTAAAATGACCGTTAATTAACACGTGGACTTTTAACGGTCGGGGATTTGAAACGTGACTAATGTAGCCTCTGACTAAATTGTTGTGAAAATATTTCTGGTTATAATTTTGCCCCGTAACACTTGACGTCCAAAAACTTCAATATGTGGGCGGTCTCAAAATATCTGCAGTATTTGTTACCTACACATTTTGTGTCAGGTGAAGTACTACACCTGACACAAAATGTTTTATTGTAAAACACGTACACAAGTGTCTTAATTATAATGGCCTGTGATAATAATTGCCTAAGCTTGGATCTTATTTTGTAAGACGATAGCAAAGTCACAATAAAACTAGTTCCTCCTACACTAAGTATTTATTATTTGTCGAACAAAATCCCGCGTATTTTGTGTACAAAATTATTCTTTGAAACTTCTCTCTTGTTTACCTGATAGTTGTTTGCTTATTTATCGGTACATTGTAGTTTAATAATGAAATTGGCTGTGTACATAAAATTTTATGTATTCGCTGCTATAAACATGAATTCTAAACAACACAGAAATAAACTTTCAGGAGTGTGGCCCAACCCAGAGGATAAGTGCCTCATATTTATTTGCATGGCTGTTAGGTTGGAAGTGTTGCGTGGGCCAAGCAATGTAGCCAGAAAAAATAGTATTATTGTTGAATATACATAAACACTGAGACGGCCCAAATGTTTGCTCTATTAAACTGCAAATAGATTTATTAATTTCTTTAAATTTAGATCATGATTACTGGTGGCGAAGGGTGAACATTTTAATAAGGAAAGCCGTACAAAAAAATGCGTTTTTAGTAGAGAATGTTTTGTTGTATGAATATTGCACACAATGCCTTATTGACTTAGATAAATAAAGAAATTTGAGTGAATAAAGAAATGTAGTATAGATACCATTTCCTAAAGGGAAGCTGATGGGGATCGTGTTATACGACCCCTTCGCCACTGATGACTACATATTTTTGACTATACTGTAAAATTTTCTACTTCTGTAGTAACTCCAGAACTAATTGATACATAAATGCTAGTAATTGAAATAAAGGTTTTGCATGTAGAAATGGTATTGTCTACTCCATTGTTTTTACCGTCAACGCCGTTTTCTAAATTGTGCTGCTGGAAAGCAAACTTCACAGCAAGACCTCCTCAAAATCGAGATCCCTTAATTAAATAAATACACCAATATTAGTAATCCAAGCATTAGTAACAAAATTGAAGGTAATTATCTTTTTTTGACAGAACTGCTACATTTTTGGGATTACTCCAATCGTCACCTACGTCACATTATTGCTTTATGGTTTACCTGGTAACAGATACGTTCCAATTACACTAAAAGCAAATTTAGTGTACCTACATAATTCTTATACTCGTAATTAAATTCAGTTTTTATTATGGAATGATGTGATGACTACGAGTAATACGCAATGTCTTATTATAGTCATTAGCGAGATAAAATAATCTATTAAGTCCATCCATCCATCCATCAGCCTGTTTCGTCCACTGTTGGACATAGGCCTTTCCAGGATTTCGCCACTCTTGGCGGTCCTCCTGGAAGAAATTCCCATACTCACACACGCTGGGCAGGTGGGTTGGTGAGCGCGGTGCCGAAACCCTTGCACCATTGACGCCGCTGCCCGTCACTAGTCTGTTTTTTATAAGGCTTGGCAATTGGGGGTGGATATACCGCCATCCATCGGTCCCAGGCAATGGTGGGCCGCCTAGTTTTGCCTAAGAGCTGTTCTCTCACTCTCTCCTGAATAAATTCAGGAGGATTTGCGAGTAAGATGGTGGTACCTCCACAGTCGAGCCCGGCATCAGCTCTACCACCTTACCTTACCTTAATCTGTTAAGTGCGTGTATCTAATAAACACTTTTTAGTCCAGAAAATCTAGATAAAAATAACATATCATAACATATCGTCACGATAGGAATCACCGAGAGGGTGTCGGAGGTGTTCCCAAGTGTGAACTGTACACCTGCGTATCACCAAAGATTATTAAATCCCAACGTGATGGGTGGTGAGCCCTATCGCCGTTCTTCAGGCACAAATACACGCTTTTTAGGGCATGCAGGTTTCCTCACGATGTTTTCCTTCACCGTTCAGCAAGTGGTAAGTATTAGGTAAGAACACAAATACTCTGCATATAAATTCAAGACTCATTGGTGCATGCCCGATCGGGGATCGAGCCTGGGTCTCAAGATTGAGAGGACAGCGTTCTAACGCCTGAGCTACCACATCTAATAGCTTACTAGTATAACTCGTATATTCCGTATTAAAAGCAGTAGGTTGTGTGAAAGATACAACCGTGAATAATTTTAGGTAGATATTTCTTAAGCCGCTTTTTAGGGTTCCGTACCCAAAGGGTAACCAAAAGGACCCTATTACTAAGACTTCGGTGTCCGTCCGTCCGTCTGTCAACAGGCTGTATCTCGTGAACCGTGATAGTTAGACAGTTGAAATTTTCACAAATTATGTATTTATGTTTTTGCTATAGCAAAAAATACTAAAAAACAGAATAAAATAAATATTAAAGGGGGCTTCCATACAAAAACCGTGATTTTTTTGCTCGTTTTTGCTCGTTATTGATAACGGCAACAGGTAGATGCTTGAAATATTCACATAATATTAAGTTGTATATTAACTTTAAAAATAAATAATTTAATTTAAATAAAATTAATATTTAAGAGGGGCTCCCATACAACATACATGTTTTTTTTGCCGTTTTTATAGATAATGGTACGGAACCCCTTGTGCGCGAGTCCAACTCGCACTTGGCCGGTTTTTACTCAATCACGTAAAAAGGAGTCTATGACCAAAGACAATATTATCACTCATGTCACGGTGTTAATGGCGGCCATAGACATCTTATAATATTATTCTAATATAGCTTTTTTCCGGGATAAGAAGTAATTTATGTGTTAAGTTGGGGTATAAGCTATATTCATCCTAAATTTCATCCAAATCCGTCCAGCCGTTTCAGCGTGAAAAAGTAACAAACATACACACACACACACACGCACAAACTTTCGTATTTATAATATTAGTAGGATAGGATGGCGGCATATTCGAGTATGAGGTTATTATAACATTTTATTATTCCGATTAAATATGCACTTTCTATCAGAAATTAAAACGAATAACAAATTAAACAAAGTAATAATCTATAATTAAAAAACTAATTTACCTTAGTTTGAAGTTGAAGTAATTGTTCGCAAATTGACGTACAAGTTTTGAACTACGGACAAAGAAATTTGTCATTAAAATTAAAAATGAGCAACAAATACCTATATTTTAATTAAGCGGTAAATGGATAGATCAATATTATGGACATACATCACCAAAACTTCGAAGAAGGCGAAGGTCAAAGGTTTTAGATAAAATACGACCCAGTTATTGAAGTATCTTTTTACGATCAGTACCGTATAGAAAAACAGAAGGCTCTTTGCTCCTTTGGCTTGAGAAAAAAATATTTTTCATAGGTACATTTCTAAGAACTTATTATTCTTATTCTAAAGCTTTCAACGTTATATTATTAAATAAAAGTTTTTATTGCTATTAATTGATGTTAAAACTTCGTTTGTAAGATGAGAACACTCATTTAGGTATTAGCTTATATTACCGCACGCGATGTGTATTACACTATTTTTAATTGTTTAATAAATATCATGCTAGCGTTTTTTTATTGATGAAGAGCAAAATTGTGAAATACATTATCTTAGGTCAGTTACCTTGCATCGGACTGCAACAACTTTTGCCAGAAAAAAATAAAAACAAAAGTGAGGTGTTTACACGCAATATCGTATACAGTCAAGGCAAAAAAGTCTTCAACAAAAGAGGATTACTTACATATTTATTTATTCTGTGCACCCCACCTTGGGTGAGCTGAAACAGCAAGATATAAAACTGTTTTCTATGTCACATGTGTGCATTTGCTGTGACGTTGCATTCTGCATCGCATCGATTTATTTAATCGATCAATTAATTAAGTGCCAGTTTGTTTTTAGTGTAGTGCGAAAAGACTTTTTCGGAAATACAAAAATGAAAAACATATTGTTGGTTTCGCTTTTCCTTTTCGGTGTCGTGAGGGCGAGTGAGATTGATAATGAAGTGAGTAGATGTTTTTTTTAAACCTCCTCCTTTAACGAAGGAATAAACTAAATCATGAATATACTTAAATATGCAGCAATGTGTTAACTGATTGTCCAATAGGTACAAGCACGAGACATAGTAGTTTCAAGTAATTTATCTTAAAACCAACACTTATTATATGAAGATACAGAACTGTTGTAAAAGATTCAATCTTCATTCCGTTCACTAAATTTATAAAGTAAAATTTCTGCTTGTTTGACGATTCATTTTAATTTTGCAGGTTTTAAACAAATTAATTTTTATAATTAGTTTAAATGTATGCTTATTCTTTATTTATTATGAAGTTAGGTTTTTTCAAGTTATTGTTAATCTAACTAAGATTATACTCTTATTTATTAACTAACAATGCATATGTAATAATAAGACGAGGCATGTACTTTACAAAATTTTATAGAACCGGGTTTTTTGTTTCGTTTTGGTATGTTGGAGTACTTGGTTTCTTATTTGAACCTGAGTTTTGAAAACGTTACATTTTGTCGATAAGATGCCAACGTGGCAGTTAGAAAATGACAGTGAACGCCATGTAGTCGTCGTAATAACAACATTCACCTTGAAAATTACAAAGTTGCATTGCTGAAACAGTTGGTACATTGTGTCAACAACAATAATACATGTCTATATCGGTTTAAAGTATTTTACAATGCCAAGTAAATTAAATCCTTATTATATTTTAATTATTTCAGTTCACTTTAATTTAATTTTCAATTTTAGATAGTCAAATTATATAGAAATACAAAGGTGTATGCTTATGAAGTAACCTTTCCATTAATTTAACTTATTTTTAAGCCATTGACATTCTACTTATATTGGTTTATATAGTCAACGTATTATACTTAAGGGCTTGCTATTGGTCTTTCAAAGGTTTTTGATTTAATATGCTGAGTCAACTACTTATCTGATTAATGTTAAACTTGGACAAGTTTTTTCAGACCTTTATCTTTCCGTTGTCAGGTCGGTTACCTAATTGAAAACATTTCACTCGATAGATTTTATTTTTGAAAATGATGCCTTTTTGGGTAATAATTCGTTTTATGTCTAAACGGATTGAGTTTTATGTCTGAAATTACTGCCAGAACAAGAAAACATAGTTTATTTTCTGATGTCAGGTAAAAAAACTCCTACATCAAATACTTTTTTGTAAAATCCAGAAATACCACGAAATTCACTGATTTTGCGTGCCGGCAGCACGCGAAGGGAGCGTTCTAATGTAGACTTTCTGACAACGTACTGAAGTTCAAAATCGCTCAGTAAGATTATCATGCACCAGGGGTAAGGCCTTGACATTTTTGTTACTATATATATTACTATAGGGCTTCACTTATCAAACTGGGAAGTAATCATCGTCGGAAACCCCTCTGGCACCCTTTCAGGGATTCACGCCGTGATGATGTTTCTAAAGTCTTGCAAAAACAAATTATTTACAATAATTATATGGAAAAACACAAAAAAGATGTATATTTACGGCCCACGGTGTGGAGCCGTCATCAGTGACCGTGGGCCGAAATATATCGAAAATTGTAAATATATAAGGTGACTTTGATTTATCCAGCCAAATTCTTACCGAATTCTCGGTAAGTGCTCAGTAACGAGGTTCAATGACCCTTTTTGAGAAATTCGTGAATTATTCTTTTTGTGTTCCTTACAAATGCAATCCCAGCCCTGAGTCAATTACTATGGGACGTCAACATTTTATTTCGCGAAATTAGCAAAAAGTGTTATCAATCCGTGTTACTGATCACTTACCAAGCCTACAGTATGAGTTTGGCTGTATAAATAAAAGTCACCTTATATATATTTTTTGTGTTTTCCCATATAAATATTGTAAATAAAGGCTGAAAATTAATAAAATTAATAATAATATTAATATATTTTTTTGCAAAATTCGGTTAAAATTGCACAAGTCGTTGTACAATTTTGCTTTGTAAAATTACTTTCAGTGATTAATTGTCAAAGATTTTCACCCAAGCTATAAATAAACTCTTCAGTGAAATATAAACTATTTACAGTTAAAAAATCGCCTCGCGTGTCGAGCAATTTTAATTATCCAATTTTCTTTCGCATGCTTGCTCGGCCATGTAACGGACCCAAAACTCTTCATGGACTTTAATCCTTGGACATAAAGGTTAATTTTGATTCTCTAAGAGAATTACGGGTATGATATGAAAAATCTATAACGGAGGTGCATGCTCATATCAGATCTGTCCGTTAATGCATTAGATATTAATGATTTTTCTAAGTGTCTATAATCATACAAGGTGACTTTCGTTTATGTAGCCAAATTCATACCGGAGACTCGGTCAGTGGTCAGGACCAAAGTTCAATGACCCTTTCTGTGAAACACGCAAAATAAAATGTAGACTTCCTATACTATTAGAGTCGAAGTTGTTCGAACAGAGGCACATTTTTTTATTTTTTTCGCTGGCAGTGTTATTAAACCTTGGTCCTGACTTCTTACCGAGTCTCCAGTATGAATTAAGTTTTGTTGAGTTTAGTATCTCAACTGATACCGGGCCCGGGAAGGGCTCGAAATATATCTTGAGAGGTTTTAATTGTATACTGTTTATTTTCTTCTAATATACATCTTATAATAAAAACTTAAATAAACGTAATACTTACAAATAAATAATAATCTAAAATATACCTAAATAAAACTAAATAAAAATTGTATACTTATTTATAATTTCACTTCATACGTATTCTTTTAAACAAATCTAACTGAGAGCTTTTACAGCATATATATTATATTTATTGCAGTATAAATTTAGCTATATAAACAAAAGTCACCTTGTATAAAAGTTCATCATATTATTTTGTTTGTAAGAAGACAGTTCTAAATACTCTCCAGTATTATCTTCATCTGCTCGCGGTGGACCTTGCTCTCTACTGGATTGAGATTTTGTGAGCTCTGGTTCACTGAAGGCTTTACTAGGTAGAGGCCACGGATCCCCTCCACACTACCGTCTGGCCTTCCCCTGAAATACAGGTGTCCTTGATGTAAAAAGATGCCTTATCCAATTTAAGGTATTATTTATCTTGTTTTTTGTTTGTGTATGATCTCATTGTTTAGAAGATTATCTCCATTTATCTTATTACGAACACATAATCAAGAAAAGATAATTGTTAATGGCTTCATGAATTGGAGACAGGGGCCGGCCCCTAGCTATAAATTCTAGTTACGTCAAAGTTCACTGTGTCTACTGAAGCTGAACTCAGTGTCAATCGTAGTGGATGGGCAGCAGCTGTTTCGGTGTGAAGTAGATTAGGCCTGCGATATCCAACCAACCTGTCCAGCGTAGTAATTACTGATCCTAGTGCTTTATAAACTTGAAACAGACTGTGTCCAGCAGATCTGATCGCACACACTTCCTTATTATTAATGTATGCGTTTATTCAATCTCTGTCCCGTTTTTAGGTTGGGCGTTATTTTATGAACACCCCTTATAGCCTATATGTTGACCAGTTTCACCATTATTAAAGTGATTCTCAAGTAGAAACGTAACATACAAACGGACAGGTAGACCGAATGACAAAAAATCTAATAATGTTAGTTTTGTCTTCTGAACAATCCCAATAAAAAATTTGAAAAAATATTCAATATGCACACGTGACTTTTTTACTGCTTTATTATTCGTACAGATTATACACTGCACTTTCCATTTAGCACTTATAAGATATAACATTATCAGTTTATTCCACATGTGAAAACTATTTACCGTCACAAATGAACATGTTATCCTATCACTATTTTATGAGGGCTCCGTACCCCAAAATAAAAAAAACGGATCCCTTCTACGATCAGTTTGTTGTTCGTCTGTCCATCTGTTAAGACCCTTTTCTCGGGCCCCGTTAGTGGTATCAAGTTGAAACTAATACCTCCTATAGAAGTCTACAGCCCTTAGTGCTGTTAAAAAATCAGGCTTCTAACTTAATGCGAAAAAAATTCATCGCCTCTTACGTAAGTAATCAATTTCACACAAATTGGCTCACCATGAAACATATAGGTTGCTTCCAGTTGACTTAGAAACTGGAAACTGCGTTCCTAAAAAATCTGAAAATTGCCGATATTTAATGATTCAAGAAGTATGGACCAACTTAATTAGACTCTTAAGAAAATATGCAGTTTAAGATCGTTAGTGACAGTTAGCTTAGTCGTTTATAGCTGCTCGTAGAATACATTTGTGTTTTTAACGGTATAAACGGAATCCTCAAGGCACAAAAGTTTACATATTTTTATTGTGCTGTATCGACTCCGATGAAATTTTTCTTCTCTTTGTTAACGATTGCAATCTTTTAATAGTAGCCGGGACTTGGTACCAACGCCCTAACATTCTTTTCAAGCTACGCAGAGCGGTTACAAATTTGCCTTTGGCCTGAACAACTGGCTATGAATACGGTCACTGTTTAAAAAAAAGAGATTGCTTTACATTTGACTCGATGGGACACATTGAGTTAATTAATTAAAGTTCCCATGGTCAAAGACTTCGCGCCCGTTTGGACCTTTATGCAATCGAACTGAAATTTTGGTGAAATATCTGTTTTTGGAATAGGTACATATGACAACGGTACCAGAGAAATAGGGTTTTGACACACAAACAGACGAACAAAGTGATTATATGTATATTTTATTTCCCGTATTATTATATATTTTTTTTATATTCTAAAGATATATTATATTGTGTAAATTAACTTTGACTTGTAGAAAGTATACTTAATGTATCTATTTTGCAAAAATAAATATTTTGATTTGATTTGATTATATAAGACTCCGTTGTTTTTTTGTAGTCCTTAAAATACATGTTATTTTTTTCATACTTCATTGCTACAAAATAAATAAGAAGGCTCAAGAAGAGTTTAATATATATTTATTCATACTAAAATACTTGTGTACTATACAAGTACGAGTTGAACAGTAATTTAAAGAAGTATTTAGCTTAGGTCAAAATACCCGTGAATAATAGTTTCCTAAAAGATCGTCTCGTTCTAAGAACTCTTAGAGTTTTACTTATTAATTTTAAATAACTACGTAGATTGTTAAATCGGCGGAGATTGGTTTTTAATTGTGAATCTCGTGCTAAAATATTCATGTGTATAGTATAGATCTCATAGTCCCTGGTAATAGTCAATTCGTACATACATTCATGTCTTTACGACATGAATATCCTAAGGGGTGTTAGGTGTTTCAGGGTATGGACTATGACATGCAATTCATAATCAAAACTACCCATTTAATAATAATAAATAAAAAATAATAATAGGGTAAGTTAATTCATAGCATACTAGCGTTATGTAATTGTTACGACAAATTCCTGAAGTGGTGTTAGAGGTGTTTCCATACGTGGACTGTCCTTAGAATTGTCAACCCTCATCACCCTCTTTTTACTGATGATTTTAGCTTTCCAACGAGGTTATTCTATCAGTTTCACTTTCTTTGTCTCTTGTGAATTTCATGTATAAAGCCAAACTCATACTGGAGACTCGGCAAATGGTCAGGACTATTGTTCAGTGAACCTTTATGCGGAACCCTAAAAATGAAATCATGATTAGAGAGTTTTCAGCTTTTTATTAAACTAGGGTTCCCCACTGCCTCAGTTACCAGCTCAACCCTTTCTACAACAGGGTCAACAGGTCTTATGAAAATCAGTCCTAACTAATTAATTTATCAGTACTAAACAAAGGCGTGGGATAAGACAAGTACTATCCGAATCGAACTTGAAATTTCAATAGAGAAACCATTAGTTTTGAATCCATCTTCACTTTATGAAGATCGAATGTAAATTTCAATATCCTTTGTTAGCTTTGTAAGACATATCCTAACCTTCGTCTTGAAACAAGTACTCAATCAAGTATCTGACAGTTTTGGTTAATGGGTCGTTAAAATTAGGGCTCACGAAGTTTAAAAAAATCAAATACTAATGATGCATGTGCATAATAATAGCAATAAAATTATTTATTGGACAAAAATAAAATTACTGTCCAAAGGCGAGGTTAATATGTACTAATTAGTATTTTCTAACAGTTAATCTTTGATAATGGAAAAAAAATAATTTGAACATTGGTAAGATTTTACTTAAGATTATAAATTGCAAGAATAATGCAAAGTAATGTTGTACTGAAGCATTTATTTATACAAAATAATGCCAGCAAGTATGTAATTTTGTGCGTTGAGGTCTCCAAAAAATTCTGCGACCTCTCGTTGATTGTCAACCTAATTCGGCGATTGTGGAACAAAGACAAATTCGGATTCAGTTTTCAGATTCCAGGGACAAATATTTACTATAATCTAATTTGTTTAAACAGCATTTCGTTATTGAAACTAAAAGTAAATCATATAAAACAATTTCAAGCTGAATCTGGCGTAAGCCGTCTTCTTAATTCACTTCTCAATCTCCGTAATCCATTGTATGACATAATTTCTTTTTCTCTTATATTTTTGTGTACACATCTATTCTGTAACATAGTTTAAGAAGTTACGGTATGCGATAACTGGAAATTTTTAACGAAATCAGAATTAAGTTTATAAAAATGCTTTAGTAACAATATACCTCGTCGTTATTTACTTATTTTTATTATTATTCTAGTCTTCCATTGGCAAAATTTCCGCTCCTATCCAAATTTATTTCCTATTTTGGCATGGGGATCGTAGATCTTGTTATTATGGTAAGGTTATTTATGTAGAAAGTATTTTTTACATAAAGTTGGCATTGTTTTTGTTGTTTCGGCGAACCTAGATTTGATTTAGATGAAATCTGATTTCTGCTGACCTATTAAGCTTTACTTAGGTAAAGCCGGCAAAACAAAATATTAGAAAAGGGAGGCCAAAAATTTTGAATTAGTATATTGTGTGTGGCATTTGTCAACATTTTCACCCCTATATACTCCTACTAGTGTTTCAGGGCCACAGAGTGTTTCTGCAAACCGCCGCGTTAAGTTTTCCGATAATTGCTGACAAATAAGTTACAGTTACAGAATTACAGTTTTTGTAAGAGTCTCCGATTATTCCAAGTTAAACCGATAAATTACTCTTTTGAGTCACGTCGGACTAAATATTTATTTTGTATAATGTTTCCATAAAATAGAAAGGAAGCTCTACCATATATTTAAATTAGCCTTGCTACGTTTTCGGCTTGAGCGTTATCTTATGAACACCCCTTATAGCTTATCGCTTGACCAGGGTCACAACGATGATAATGATAAAAAACGCATCCAAATCCGTTGAGTAGTTCTCGAATTAAAACGGAGCATACATACAGGCAGACAAACAGAGAGACAGACATAAATCCTAAATAATTGTGGTTTTGGCCTCAGTGCAATTATACTAAAGTTACCCGTTTTTTTTAAATTTTGCAAAAATATTAAATGTACAGACATGACCTTTTTACTACTTTATCATTAGAATAGATCTTACGTTTCCCCAAAGAAAAACTTTCCTAACCACAATACGAAGCAGAGCCCCTCTGGGAACCACGGTTATGGCGAGCAGGCATTCCCTACTTTCTTCATAATTACCTAGCGGATTGTATGACACGTCATGGTTGTATAGCTGTCACAGCCCTAATAGCAGGCCAGTCTTGAAAGTGAACTAATAAGAGCAGTGGGACAGGGAGAGTAAACATATATTGTGTTCTTTGAAAGTTCACATTGCACGAAGTTGCACGTGTGAGAAATATTACATGATTTTAACGGTTTCTTACAATAATTATTTACTTATTAATCTAAGTAGAGTATAATATCGCTACGACATGAATCTCCGAAGGTGTGGAAGAGAAGTTTCGGGTTATGGAATGTCATGGAATTCACAGTCCAAACTCTCCATATAATTAATGCAATTTATGAAAAGTTTATTAGCTAAAAGACTTAATAACGTCCTTATATTATAACAACGGCTTGGTTTGCGTGCCTTAGTGAGTTGAAATATCATATCATACTCATCATAATCACATATCTAAATACAAAAGGCAAAATTAATTAAGGTATAATCAACTTGTTTCTTACTTAAAATGAGCTCATGTATCTTCTGAGTACAGTGTACTGGAATATTACTCGTTTTTACGTATAAATATATGAAAATAACATTACAAATAATATGGTTACAAGGGCTTAAATTTCTCACTCATCAACATAATGCTGAGAATTTAACATAAATAAAGATTGAATAGCTTTGTTTTGGCATATCTTCTATACTAATAATAAAGTTGTAAAAAAGTCGTGTCTCTGCGTTTCGAATACTTTTGTTTTAGGTAAATGAAACAGGTTATTAGTGTTGTACTGAGGTCAAAACTATAATGCTTAGAACTTTTGTCTGTCTGCCTATCTGTCTGTCTGCACACCTCATAGCATATGTTGCCAGGGTCACTACGATGATGATTAATAAAATCACATCAAAATGATAATAATAATTAAAACCATTTAAAATAAAAATTTAATGCAAGATTTACAGACAAAACATTTTATTTTCTTTATTATTAGTATAAGGTCCAAATATAAGAGGTAAAAACAATTTTAGGGTACAATGTATGTCATTTTTTTCAAATTTGTTTTCGTTAGAATGTGGTATGTTGGTCATACTCTATCACCTACTACATTTTTTCACCTTTAACTTAATGACCTTATATATTGGTGCATAATCGATGGGGATCAAAGCGATCTTACGAAGATTTTTTATTTTTATATTGCGGCCCTAAAGGGACGCAAAATGCGTACTCTGCACTTTGCGGCGATGGGCCAGGTCACATCGAAATCTCTCGCATAATAATAAATAAGACCCGCTCCGCTCTGACAAAGCTGACGATAGCTCAAGTAGAAGGGCATAAAATTATAAATAAAATAAAAGCAACGTGCCGTTTTTTGATCTGCAATACAAACCGCTGCTTCCTGACACAATGTGCGCTTATCTTTGGGATGCAAAACCATGACGATTGCGCGCTTTTAATACTTTTAAGATTATCCAGTTCATAATTTTTTTTTTATAAATACAGGCTTCCTAGAAGCAATATATACGCAAGCAAGGCTACGGGAAAATGCTGGTATAAATAAGTGAAAACATTTTAATCAAAAGCAAAATATTCATGAGTACGCGTTACTTCTTATAAAATATTAAAATAAATCATTTTCCGCGTGTATTTTTGAACATATTAGATCCTCTCAGTATACGTAAGTAAAAGTAAGACGTGACTGAAAAGTTTTAGTTTATTTAAGTTAGCGAATATGATAAACACACACAAATGTATCAACATAAATTTGATTTTCGAAAGACTCAACCGGTTTCTGGAGAAGAAATAATTGGTTAGAATCAAACTAGCATTATTTTTTACTATCTAATTAAAACTGGCCTTTTTATTTGGCCCGTTTTTAATCCAGGTAATCTTTTCATTTCACTTTTTTTTATATTTACGTTAATTTAAACGTAACGCGGTTTTGTATGGAATTCTGATGAGTTCCGCTACTGACCGCTAGGGGCGGTTATCAGATTTCATACAAAACCGCGTTACGTTCAAACTAAACGAAACCGTAATGTTTTCATTCTAAGGCTGACACAAGCAATTCTCTCATCTGATAAAACATCGATTTTTCGCAACGACAAGTTACTTGATAGATTCCCCTGAGATGGCAACGAAGCATCTCGGATACATTTGAGTTCCAAATAAAACCAAACGTTGAATTCCATCCTTGCATCATGTAAAATTGCAAGTCAAACTAGCTTCTATCCGCTGATTATTCTCGGGCATCGAAATTTATCCCAACTAGACGTAAACTATCAATGATCTGATATAGAATAAATAATAGGAATTGTAGATCCACTCTTCCAAGGCACATAGATAAAAAGCTACTTTCCTCGCGCGGCAATAAAGTGCAATTCAGCTTGCACAGCGGTGCGTGGCTAAAACTTTATTCACCTATGATGTGAATAAAAGAGGTTACTCTTTCTATCGCATAACTTTATCCCTTCTTAACTCACATTTAAGATGTCGGCTGGGCCGGCCGATGTACTTGTAGCTAGCATAGAGTTGAACAGGCCTAACCGATGGAAAGCGCCGGTAGATACGTGGCATGAAGCGCGATCACCCAGAAATTGGAAGAGTTAAAGCAGGCGTGACGTTAATCAGTCTATACCGGAACCACAAAATCTACGGAAGGTGGTAATCGACAAATGATTGATACTACACAACTGAATGTAATTACTATGCCCGTAAGGTTGGTTCTCATATGGAAATATCCTGGGCGTCCTGATTTTTTTTTAATCTACGCACTACTAATACTCCATGAAGGAAAAACATTGTCTGTCCATAAAGGTTGACTAATAATTATGCACTAAGGGAATAAAGCAGTGTCTTACGTAGCGGGTGGCATTTTGAACCCTGAGCGTAACGAGGGACTCTAGAGTTAACTCCCAAACGTAGCGAGGGCGTTATATAGATTATTCCACGATCAGTTATAAATTACAACTTAAAGTGACTTTTACGATCTACTAGCTTTAGACGACGACCACAAGCTGGTCAAAATATATATCAAGATATTTCTAAACTTTTCTATTTCTTTAAATATATATATTAAATCTCACTCAATTAAAGTCCATAATAACATATTCTTTCAATGTAAATAAATTAAAATTATAATTTATGCTGTTAAATTAAAGTAAATGAAAATAAAAATAAAAATTGCAAAAAAAATATTTGAAAAATAGTATAAGTCTTAAATATGTATACACATATTGTCAAATTCAAAATTACAGTCTCAAATCTACCCGGTAAAGAATTCCTCCACAAATTTCACTTAATAGCCAATGTTTTAATAGTACAGAAATAGATCGCAGTATAGATCATGGCTTGGATCCACATGAAAGATGATAACTTTTTTGTCTTTTTAAATCCGTTTTTTCCTTTCATTTTAGACTGCACCCACAGAAGAATCCCTCAAGAGAGGGTTAAGCAACAAATGTGGCCTTCGGGAGCCATCGTCATGCATTGCACTCGAGCTGGTTGGCTATGTGGACAGGGTACTCCGAACTGCCACTATTCAGCTCAGTGAAGACGTCATGATTGTTGATGAGAGGTGAGCCAACACGCTTGACCACTTTACCTTGCAGCCATGGCCCGGGTGGTGTTTAAAACATTATTGTATACGTACCACAGCCAGTTTTGCCAAATTTCAAGATTGTATTATTTAATTTAGAAGGAGTTTGATTTCCTTTCCCGCCAGTACAGAAGTCGCCCTTGAAGTAAGTTGTCAACTCATCGAAGCTTCGAGAATACGCTCTGTAACTTACTTCAGTAATAATTCGAACTGTATGCTTTGTCAATCTTATCATGCTGTGCGTACCATAAGAGACGCTAACGCTACGTGCGTGTCAGATGGTGGGACTTCCATAAAAGCCCAAAGCCGAGCATGCCTCATTAATTATAGCAAAGCCGACACATCATTCATATTACTCTGCTGTTTTAATTTTCGCTTGAATTTTAATTTTGTAACGGAATGCTTGCAACTCCTGGCAAGGCGAAAGCATGCATGTGTTTGTGTTGTGTGCTGTTGTGCGATCTATATATATACCCTTGTATTAGCGAAAGTTGCGCCGTTGCCATCGCAGCCGACGCGTGATGAGGCGACTGCGTGCCCGCACCGCTGTCGCCTTGCGAATGAAATTTTTCGTTAAAAAGCGTCTTTGGGGGGCACATACCGAATCTCTTTGAATTGAATCAGGAATAACTTTTTCATTTAAGATTATTTTTGTATTGTATTTATTGGGTCAGATTTGGTTCCTCTAAAAACTACCACTTGCTTCACCACTGTAACGTGTTAGCTATCGAGGCCCCAAAGGTTTCTGTTTTAAACGGTATCGCCAAAAGAAAACATATCGGCACAGAATATATTTCCAAGAGCCAAGGTGTTTCCAAATGTGGAATACCAGAATATTCAACATTTGTACGCCCTCTTTTCACTGACGATTTTTCGTGCTTGCGGTACTTTGGGCACAAATACATGATTTTCAGGTTTACCTCATAGTATTTTCCTTCGCCGTTAAGCAAATGGTAAGTATACAAATACTACGCAAACAAATTCTGAAAAACTCATTGGTTTCTCTCATTTACCGGCAGGATTCAAACTTAGGTCTCATAATTGACGTCTTTCCACACCACTGCTGTTACTAAAAATTAAAATTAACAAAAAGTTATATTAAATCCTCTTTGGCAGAAGAATTTATTAATATGTATTTCAATTTTCCATACTAAAAATGAATAGAATATAATATATACCTATATAATACTGTCAAATACTTCTAATCGAATGATGACGGCTCTGTACTCAGTCTGAGGGCACATATTAAAATTTGTTTTATTGTTTTTTATAATTATTTTTAATTAACCCAATTGAAAAAATAAATAAAAAATACAGCTTTATTTCGTAAATAATATATTTATTCTGAATTTAAATAAAACTCGACCACTAACCAAATATTACTGAATTTGATTTACTCATGTGATTGCATAAAATTGTGATGAGCAAAAACCATGATAAGCACCAATATGCTTATAACTTTTATATTAGTAGCTAAACCTGTGACTTTGGCTGAAATGGCTATGAGTTTTAAAGTATCATGGTAATCTTTGTTAGAAAAGCGAACCTTGTTTTATTACTAGCCCAGTTGACAAAATACCAATATTTCGGAAGATATTAGTTAAGACCCACGTTCATAAGTATGTATTAATTTTAATTTTAAATTTATGATATAATAATTTTTGTATAAGACATATACAGCCTGAAATTTCTGAAATTCATGAAGGCATTTATTTTTTCAACTATCCTGAATAATCTTCAACATACGTGACAACTACAAAGACCTTTTTGATCCTACTGGAGAAATACTACAGTCCAAATCCGCAGAAGCTAATTTTATTCATTTATGTAAAATAAACTTCTTTAATTCCAGCAATGGTGCTGCAGCACACACTCCAGTCAAGTCAGAGAGCCTGGCACGAGCTGGCACCTCATTGGAAGACCAGGCTCAGCAGCTGATCATGGACAAAATCTGGAACTTCGCGACCACCAGGTCTCTACGGTACCGGATGTTCAACAACGCTGATCTTGTCATTTCGGGGCAGCAGGAGGCTGATGGCAGTCTCGGCGTTGGTAAGTTTTATTTTTCAGTGTACTTTTAGAGTTCCGTACTTAAACATAAGAAAAATTATCTCTTTAAGAGACTGTATGACTTATGTCTCCTTCCATCCATCTTTCTGTCATACCCTTTTTTTCTTATTCTTATTCTTTATTGTACATACAGAAAATAAACATTTACAAAACATATAAACAAATTAACATGTACAAGGGTAGACTTATCTCTAAGAAGAGATTTCTTCCAGTCTACCTTTGGGGAGAAAAGAGAATGAATTATAATAAAAGTAGACATACATACGTGTACGTGTAACAAATAAATAATAATTTACAAGTATAACAGACTAATCTTAATGTAAAAACTTACCTAACTTATAATAAACATAAATACTAATTCATCATAAAATATACTATGTATATATGCAAAAAATATATTTAATAATAACAATAGTTAAATTATATATATACATACTATATAATTAAATACTCAGGAAATAAAATACTCAAAATTTACATAAAAGTAAAACAAAATTAATATACAAAAGATAGGTACTCATGAGAGTGACAAAAAGTGCTCCTTCATACCGTCTTTTGAATACATTCAGCGATGGACAATCACGAATTTTTCTTCGAGACGGATAAATTTATGGACTTGAAATTTGGAATAAATATGAAACTTACTTCTTCGAATCTTGAAGATAAAGTTACTTTAAAATAAAATATTTAAATTAGGCCAAAGTAACCCCTACGAAGGATTTCGCCTTAGGAAAGGGATTTTATAATTGTTATGTATTCTTTAATGTATGACAAAATATTTAGTTCGTCTGCTTTATTTCTAAAAGGATAAGTGCAAAAATTATGTGTAATGCAAGGGTATGTTTATATAAAAGGAAAGCTATATAAATAATACCTACATCAATTGGATTTAATAATTTGGCTAAGTGCGAGTACGACTCGCGCACAATGTGTTCCGTAGCGCCCAAAATACGGCACGAAACTGAAAATTATTCTGGTAAGTAATAAAAATAAAGATGCCATACCATCACCAAGGTCTGACAAACAGTTCAACACCCTTTGATAAGATAAGTTATTTATTTACTTAGCAACAAAGTTTCTTAAGACTATAGACTGTAGTACTATAAGTACTATAAGTACTACAGTCTATTAGTCTTAAGAAACTTTGTGGTAGTAACCACTCTCGTTGGAATAGGTGCACTCCTCTGCAGGCGACGGCAGAATAACAGCGTCGCGGATTTCGGTTTGCAACATATGCTGAGTCAAAGCCTTTTCTCTTTTCCGCGACACACATACCACCAGAATGTATTAACTTTATAATATATGTATTCTGTGTTTAGTTATAGGTATAAGCCGTAGAAGTTAGTTTGTTAAATTCATTTTGTATCGTTACTTTTTTATTGTTTGTATATTTGTGTTGTGTTTTGAGAATAAATGTTTTATCTATCTATCTATCTAACTGCATTACTGTATTAGTGCTGAAACAAACAAATTTTTAAGGTATTTTTTATGGGCGGCTCCTTGGGTTTCCGTATTTTTTAATTTTTAGGGTTCCGCGCCCAAAGGGCAATACGGTGCCCTATTAATGTCGTTCTGCTGTCTGTCCATCTGTCCGTCTGTCACGGACTTGCAGACTGAATGAGTTATAGATCTAAAATTTGGTTATGTTGTGGAAAATGTTAACCTAAAACGATTTTTTATTCTTTCCCGGTGTTTGTGGGGTCATTGTCTAGAACTTAGGTAGAATACAAATAACATTTTTTAATTCTCCCACTATAAAGAAATGCGGGGTCATGAAAGTTGTGAGTTTTGACCATTTTTTGTTACGGGGTCTATTTCAAAAACTAAACTAGATATTTTATTTTCTGTATATTATGTGACATTATGCTGCATTTAAACAAGAAATACTAAAAACGCCAATTTTAAGTATAGGTTTAGGGTTACATACTCCAATACACGACCAACTTAAGGGGCAACCCAAGCTAAATTCCGTTTAGAGACGTTTTTGATTCACTCCAATCTTTCATAAAAATATATATGGCATTTATTGACAAATGTCCCGTAATTGTGATGTTTTGGGACCTTCAACAGTTTTATCCACATATATTGAATTCTTTCAATTGCTTTAATCTTAGTTAAAGAAAGTGATGAAATGTTTTTACTTTTTTATTTCAAAATAGACTAGATTTAGCAAACTAAAGCCTCTTAATATTGCAGTTTTGTTGGCCGTAGATTTTGTGAGTACCGATAAGTTTGTAATTTTCATACAAAATATTTTAGTCTTATAACTTATTTAAACGATGCGGAACCCACAGGGCGTGAGTGCCACAAGCAGTTGACCGATTTTATTATTTGCTGTAAAAGAGGACGTATTATCAAATCTGTGACAACTTTAACTGGCTTTTACGGCTGAAACTATAGACCACGGTGATAGATAAAAAGAGGCATGATTTTGAATAAGAAACCCTTCGGTGTACGAGTTATGTTCTCAGTTGGCTGGTATTTTATGCATCTTGAATCATTTAATCTCTCTTTTGTTAACCTTATGCCTAAAAAAGGCTACCCATTTTAAAAAAAGTTCCGGGATAAGTAACCTTTGTCTAGATAGATCCTAAGTAAACTAAGTAAGAACTGCTTAACTTGGAAACTTAACTTCTCAAAATAGCTAACGTATTCCACGATGTCGACATTTAAAATATTTGAAATTTTTTCTGGTAGTTTATTTTTATTGGCCAAATCAGCTTTTAAGCAGCGTCAACGCTTTCAAGTTTTGTCTCAGGTTTCAAACGATAAAGATCATAAAAATCCTGTTTTCTCGCTTTCACCTTCAGTTTACCAATTTACTCGCAAAATTGACCTTTGGTATTACATACGAAACCTTATTACTTTCGGGATATTTACCTACGATCAACTCTTTAGAACCCAAAAAAACATGTAACCTAATTTTGGTTAGGCATTTATAAAAAAAGGTTTTTATTATACGCAGTTGAATTATATAAAATTATTATATTATACCAGGTCCTTCAGAAAGTATTGCGAAAAAAAGTTTTTATATATGGGAGACTGGCCAGTTGTAATGTTTTTCGAACATATGATTATTCATAAGTAAAAATAGGTATGTTCTAATTTCAAAATTTCCCTCCACATTTTTTGCGTGCTGATTCAAAGTATTGTGTCTCGCTGAAATATGGATCATTTCAAGTGTCGCCTGAAACCGGATGAATCGTACGATAGACTTCAAATGGCATTCATGGATGAAGGCCCTTCCAGGGCAACCGTGTATTGTTGGTATCACGAATTCAAGGGCGGTCGACCAACTTTGGGGGATGAAGAAAGAAGCGGTCGCTCTTTGACGGCTGTTACCGAAGAAAACGTGCTGGCAGTGAAAAATTTAATCCAAGACAATAGGCGAATTACACATCAGAGGATTCAACACATATTGAAGATCGAATCGGGAAGCGCTCACGAGATTCTACACGGCTATTTTTGCGTAAGGAGGATAGTATCACGCTGGGTGCCGCACAACCTCACCGATGCTCAAAAGCAGGCCCGGGTGGAATGGTGCCGTGATATGCTAAACAAATTTGAAGCAGGCTCGTCTCGGCATGTTTACGACATCGTTACACGTGATGAGTCCTGGATTTATCAATACTACCCAGAAACCAAGCGCCAGTCGACTGTTTGGGTGGTTCAAAATGAACCAATGCCTACCAAAGTGAAGCGATCTAGAAGCGGAGGGAAGATTTAAACCGCTAGCTTTTTTAATTTGACTGGCCAATCTGGTATCAATTCCCTTACGGGATCAAAGAAGCATCAATGCCGAATGGTATACTACCAAATGTTTGCCAGAAGTTTTCTCTGTTGTTAGCAACAAGCGACCAAACACAGGGCTCCGCGGGCTACTGCTCCACCACGACAATGCACCTGCGTACACCGCACTCAAAACGAGGGACTTCCTGGACAGCACGCCAGTCAAACTCCTGAGTCACCCTCCTTACAGCTCTGATCTAGCACCATGTGACTTCTTTTAATTTCCAAAAATAAAAAATTTGCTCAAAAGAATACAATTTTCATGCGCTGGCATGAGATGAGGTGTCTGTGGCGGACTGGAAAAAGTGTTTTGAAAACTGGTTTAGACGCATGAAACTTTGTATAGAGGCTGATGGAGAGTACTCTGAAAAGATAAAAAAAAAATACCTATGGAACAATTTTTTTTAGTTTCACAAAGCTTTCTGAGTGTCCCACGTACACATTCAAATGAAAGCATTTAGATCACGTCGTTTGTGATGGTAACTGACAACATTTGGAATTTTGTGTGCGTGAGGGAATTATGTGGCACGTAGTTAAGAACTTATTTGTTTCAACAAAATACGGGTTTGTTTTGTCAAATGTATTCGGTTTTGCGGACGTGATTGAGAATACAAGCAGAATACTATTAATTTTAGATTGATACCGAATGAGTGATCGGTAGTTTATGTACATAAGCAACAATTTAATATCATCCATAAGCCTGTTTCGTTCACTGCTGGACATACGCCTTTCCAGGATTTCGCCACTCTTGGTGGTTTTCCTGAAAGAAATGCCCATACTCACACACGCTGGGCAGGCGGGTTGGTGAGCGCGGTGCCGAAACCCTTGCACCAAAGACGCCGCTGCCCGTCACCAGTCTATTTATTATAAGGCCCGGCAATCGGGGATGGATAAACCGCCATCCATCGGTCCCAGGCAATGGTGGGCCGCCTGGTTTTGCCTGAGAGCTGTTCTCTTACTCTCCCCCGAATAACTTCGGGAGGATTTGTGAGTAAGATGGTGGTACCTCCACAGTCGAGTATTTAATATATTTGACAGTTAATATCGGTAGATATTGCCTGATAGGAGTTAAAATTATAAATAAAATTTTCGTCTAAATTATATTGAGTCGATAGCAAGTTCACATCTTGTGTCACTGTTTTAAAAAATAGAGTAAAAATAAACCCCATTAAATAATATATCTATGAAAACATATCGCAAAGAAAAGGATTAATAAATAAAATGACGGGTGTTTTTAAAAATAATAGCTATGAAATCAATTGATAAGTTTTTCTGTGCTGAAAAAACTGGTATACATTATTTTTATCAATGTTTTTTTCCGATTAGAAATTATAATTGAATTTATTATTGTAATTATAATATAAATAGATTATAAATACGGGAAAAATATGAAGGTTAAATAAAAATTATGATTGATATGTCATAAACAAACCTATTATAAGTTTGATGTTTTTCTTATAATATAATAATAAATATTTTATCTTTATAAACGCTTTTTCATTGTTTTTTATTAATATATACAATTTTATATACATGCAAAAAAATAAATAATAATTTCGAAATATATTTCGAAATTATTATTTCTCTTTTTTCTTATAATAGTATTTTGTCCTTTAAATTAATCTCGAGAATGTAAAATTAGTAATTATCATTTAAGTTGTATAGAACCATGCAAAGTCGGGCTTGAAACTCAAAGCAAGAAAAGTCATTGCGCTTTACTTAATAAATTTCATCAAAAAAACTCGTAAGTTGAACATGAAACCCTATACCTCCAATTGACTTGGAAATTTGAGAGTTTGTTCACAAATAGGTCTTAATAGTACTTGGATATGAAAAAAAATATATATATTTATTCAAAAAATTATTTAAAATCTAATAGCAAAACAATTTCATTAATAAATAAGACAGCTTATATATTAAAATGAGTAAGATACTTAAGCGTAGAGATCAATGGATCGTCAGTATTAAATTGGACACGAGTAACTGCACGTGGAATAAGTTAACGTTTCAAAAATTATTTACGGAACCCTCAAGGCACGAGTACTAATCGCACTTGACCGGCATTTTATCGAATTTGTTTCTTCTTCTATAATCGGAATCTAAGGTTTCTCATAATAAACGTATGAACTAGCGAATGAAAGGTCTAAGTGACTTAGGCCCCTTGGGTCCACTTCCGAGAACCGTGGCTTAACAAGTTTGCGTGTCTCAGCACTTTTTTCTCCAAGGAATACAAAACATCTTTTGGAAACTTTGGCGGATATTGCTGTTTTTTACACGGAGGTAGTATTGCTTACATTACCCAAGGGTATTGTTTTTCCTTCGTAATCTGTTCAAGTTTCAGTTTACGTTGTTCTACTTTCGTTATTTTTAAAAGAGTTTGTAATTTTAGGCGTGACTAATGTTTTATAAAAGTCCTGTTTTTATACATATTTGAAAAAATATGAGATGTATTTATTTATTAGTTTTTGTGCTATTATACTGCTCAATTAGTTTTGATTTTTGGCATTTAGACTACGTCACATAATTTATGTAATATATATATATATATATTTTTAACCATAATCTTTTTTTTTTAAATTTACAATTTAATGCCAAATTGCGAAACAAGGAATAGTAAAAATCCATCCAACCATCAGCCCGTGTTTGTCCACTGCTGGACATAGGCCTTTCCCAAATTTCGCCACTCATGTCGGTCCTCCGTCCTCCTCATCCATCCGCCCCCCGCAACGTCCAACGTCAACGTCAAGTAATAATAATAATAATGTATTGCGCATTTACATGTAAAAATAAACAAAGTTTTTATTCATACAGTTGCTGGCAAAATCGAATTTCTTTGCGTTATTGGCCTCGCTGGAATTTTCTGAAACGCTTCATAGTATATACAGGTGTCTCATTTAAATCGGTCAGTATGGGAAAGTCTGAAACTATAAGACATACGAAGATCTGTTCTTAGGAACCATGTCATCGATTTTAATAACAAGAAAACTGCATTCATACATTTTAAAAAAACCTGTATGCAGCTCGGGAATCGAACCCGGTTGTTTTGAAAAAAATAAACTTACACTATTTCTATTTAGATATCGATTGTGTAGGTCTTAAGCAGTAAATGGCTCTATGAGACATGATATCTCAAATGAACAAAATGCATTGTTTTCACATACTTTAATTTATTTTAGTAGGCGAAGTTACCACCGTTGTTTTCAATACAATATTCAACACGCTTAGGTAACGATCTTACAAATGCATTTTGTATCTTCATTGGTGAATTTGCGTTTAAATTGACTCTATGGCTGCTTTTAGGTCTTCAACGGTGTCATAGCTTGTTTTGTACACTTCATCCTTAACGTAGCCCCACAAGAAATAGTCAAATAGTCAATATGCCATGATATGTAAAGCGGTGTACGTAACAAGTTGTGACACCAGCAAAGAGGTGCAAACAACCATAGAGACAATTTTACATGTCTGAACTTGTTGAATATTGTAACGGTGGTCACTTCGAACACCTACTAAATTTTTGTTCATTTGAGACATCTTGTTTCATAGAGCCATTTACTGCTACCTACACAATCGATATCTAAGTAGAAATAGTGTAAGTTTATTTTTTTCAAAACAACCGGGTTCGATTCCCGAGCTGCATACAGGTTTTTTTTAAATGTATGAATGCAGTTTTTTTTGTTGTCAAAATCGATGACATGGTTCCTAAGAACAGATCTTCGTATCTCTTATAATTTCAGACTTTCCCATACTGAGCGATTTAAATGAGACACTCTGTATATTGAGCGTATAAAGCGATCAATTTCTGAAATCCTGGCCCACGGGGCACGAAAATCTTATTGAGTGATTCTTAAACACGAGTACCTATATTGTCAGAAAGTTTTTTAACCGTGCAGCCATTTTAAAACTTATTAAATTCGCTTAGCCATAGACATTTTAAAAAGATGGTGTTTATTAAAAAATACGAACATATTATATACACATCGAGGAATGTAAAAAAAAAATTTGGGCACGTACGAGTTGACCTCGCCCACCAAGGGTTGCATACGAGCACACAAAACGGTATTAACCCTAAAACATGATAAAAAACAACAATATAGATACCATAGCAACATAAAGGCGTCAAAAAAGCCGCTAAATTGATATCGCCTGTCACTTGATTCGGCATCCTTTGAGTAAGGAACCCTAATTTTAATTATTTATTCTTGTACTTTAGAGTATGTAAAATAATTTACCCATGTTTGAAGCTTGTATTTGTATTATCATCTTTAAGATAGAGCTGAAAAAAATAACCCTAAAAATTTCATTTTGGTTTGGCACCCTTCGGGTACGGAACCATAAAAACGAAGACTATCATGGTCTTAAATTCCATTGCCTTTCCTAGAATGAGATCATCTACCTATTCCATATAGATTATCACATTTTACAGTCAGTTTATCTTTTTATTACAGTAGTTTATGAAACTGGTACATAAAAAGAGGTTAATCAAAGACGTGTGTGAGTTTAATAACCGACCAAGTGCGAGTCGGACTCGCGCATGGAGGGATCCGTACCATTATCTATAAAAATGGCAAAAAAATCACGTTTTTTGTATGGAAGCCCCCTTTAATATTTATTTTATTCTGTTTTTAGTAAGTAGGTATTTGTAGTTATCGTGGTAATAGAAATACATCATCTGTGAAAGTTTCAACTGTCCAACTATCACGGTTCATAAATTCATAAGATACAGCCTGATGGGTGCGGAATCCTACACTACTTTATCTGCTACTTTATGTGTTTCATACACTTCTTTATCTAAACTCATGCCTACTAACTTGTTTTTATAATTTTGGTAAATTTTTAGTTAGCCATTTTTGATTTTTCTTGTAAAAGCTTGTTCTAAAAATGTTCGTAATTTCCGTCGTTATTACCAGAATGTCAAATTATGATCACCATCACTGCTGTTAGTAAATTTAAGGCAAAATAATTATAAAACCACAATAAATAATAAATAGATTTCCCAAGATCCACCCATTGACAGACTGAGCCCAACGCGCGCCATCAGCCATACAAATTCCAGGCTGAAAATAAAGTTGAACTCTAAACTGCTTGGTCGCAATATTGTTTCGAACGTATTGGAGAATATTGTAAAACCTCATTGGTATTTGATATTAAACCTCATACATTGTTGTATGGGCTAAGTTCCATTTGCCTTCCTAGTAAGCATAGATAAGAGTATAAATAGATAAGAGTATAAACTGGGAATAGATACGAAACTTGGCTAACTTCATAGGCAATGCTAGTGCTGCCGCCAAGCGGCTAAACTCTCAACTAATGTTTGGTGTAAACATACGCATAATTATGTACATATAGGAGTATAACACTGATATAGCATCGTTAGCAGCTAGCCCCAGACAGAACTTTTATCTCAATCTGTCTACCAACCACGCTATACTTTGCACGAAAAAAAATTGACTTCGGTTTAAATTTTTACTAAAGACGTAAATATGATAATAAGTAAATCGAAGTGATTTTTTCTCAACGTGCAAAATAAAGCCTGGTTGGTAGACACATTGAGATAAAAATTCTGTCTTGGACTAGCTGTAGGTATATTTGCAATAACCAGAAAGAGATTCAAAATAGAATAAAACAAAGTTCCTTTTTCATATATTATTTAAATTTTCGTTGTTTCTTACTCACTAATCACTGCACTATAGTTTTCAAGGAAATTGTGGGTATTCGTGAAGAAGAAAGAATTCTCACTCAACACTTATCACTTCACTAAAGTTTGTTGGCTGTAATTTGCATAGGAGTAGTCCTTACTCAACTCGTATTTATTTATTTATTTGATATCATTACATTTATTTTAGATTTAATTTCTTAGGTAGGTTTTATGTTTATATTATAAGTATTTTTAGTTTAATTTTACAATAATTTAATAAATTATATGTGAAAAATAAAAATAAAAAATAGAATAGAATAGAATAATTTCTTTATTTAAGACAGTTGGTTAGAATAAACATTATAACACTAGTTTCCACTGAAAGTTCCCTTGTAGTTTGGAAAACTAGGCTCTTCTCCAAAACCAAAAAAACTTTAAGAAATATATAAACCATCTTAATACAAACAATAAATAATACACTAAGAAAAATACAAATTTATATATTTAAATATGGTAAAATACCCTGTCTAGGTCATCGCTGTCGTGCGGCAGGGTACCCAAGACACTGGCTGCATTTCCGCGTTGTATGGCCAAGCTGATGCGTTGGCCAAAGTACGCACCAGCTTGTGGGTCACATCTGCTTATAGAGATGGTGTGCTTCGGGTCCCCACGGTCCGAAAGTTTTAACACCAAACGGCACAAACATGCAGCTCCCACTTAACGCTGCATATTTGCGCCGCTTGTTGCGCTCGGCCGTTGCTGCCGCCGCGCCAGCCGTAGCTGCAGTTGACTGGACGTGGGACGCAGCGAGAGTGTCGACACACGTCGCGTCCCACACCAGCGATAGACCGTCCTGCCACGGAATGAGCGTCATCCCGTCGGGCCGTTTACCATCATCTCGTGCGATCCCTTTAGGCTCTAATATTTTCGGCACGTTGATGGTGGCAAGGGCCCTTTGGATGACGTCATTTATACTGGTATGACGAGAGAAACGGCCAGCACTGCAATGACACGACAAACCGTGGTGACCAAGTTCGTCGACGGTCGAGCCACACTGACAGCGATGGGCAATATTAAGAAATTAATTTTACAATATCTTAGACTATAATGTAATTTAAGCTTATAACATACAGTTTAACAAAAAATACATTTAATTTTTTTATTTTTAAACGTATTATTCCAAAAACAAATTAATGGCGGTATACTCAAAATTATTATAAAGTATGTACGAAGGTGTTTAAAAATAATAAATAATCTACTTCGGAGAAATTCGTTACTTTTTGTTTGAAGTACACTTTATTAACTATTTTTAAGAATAACTAAAGTTTTGGTTTCATGAATATAATTACAAGCAATTAACTTATTTTAAAAAGGAAAGTAGGATTCGAAATTCACTAACACATATTCTATTTTACCGACTAGTAATTTATTCTCGTATGTTTTTGTATTTATTATTGTATTAAATATAATAATATAGTATCGTATTTATGTAGTAATTATTTTTATTCTTTAAAATATATTTATGTAATTTTTATTAATTTATGTATTTACATATAAATCTAGTTATCTATTTTATTTATTAGTACATTAAAGGTTTCCTTTACTCACTTTTTTATATCTTTCTGCACGCCTGCCTCTGTTCATTTCTTGTACTTTCTGTCGGGTTGACTGGGAGAAAATGCTTTTAGCATTAAGTCCGCCTGTTGTACATGTAACTTTTGTTTTGTGCAATAAAGTATTTAGAAAGAAAGAAAGAAGTCCCGTTGGCTATGGTTGTAGTTCGTGGTAGTGCGAGCACATACACTTTTTTTAGAGTGCGTAACCTTGGGAGCACTACAAAACAAAAAGCACCAACCACCAACACACAAAACGCGGTTTTTTGTAAGTACACATCACTACTACAATCATGGACGTAACAATCATAGCCAAACGGATATAATAAAATAAAAGTGACAACCACCAACACACAAAACGCGGTTTTTTGTAAGTACACATCACTACTACAATCATGGACGTAATACAATCATAGCCAAACGGTCTTAATAAAATATTTGTGACAACCACCAACACACAAAACGCGGTTTTTTGTAAGTACATATCACTACTACAATCATGGACGTAATACAATCATAGCCAAACGGACTTAATAAAATATTTGTGACAACCACCAACACACAAAACGCGGTTTTTTGTAAGTACACATCACTACTACAATCATGGACGTAATACAATAATAGCCAAACGGTCTTAATAAAATATTTGTGACAACCACCAACACACAAAACGCGGTTTTTTGTAAGTACACATCACTACTACAATCATGGACGTAATACAATCATAGCCAAACGTTCTTAATAAAATATTAGTGACAACCACCAACACACAAAACGCGGTTTTTTGTAAGTACACATCACTACTACAATCATGGACGTAATACAATCATAGCCAAACGGTCTTAATAAAATATTTGTGACAACCACCAACACACAAAACGCGGTTTTTTGTAAGTACACATCACTACTACAATCATGGACGTAATACAATCATAGCCAAACGTTCTTAATAAAATATTTGTGACAACCACCAACACACAAAACGCGGTTTTTTGTAAGTACACATCACTACTACAATCATGGACGTAATACAATCATAGCCAAACGGACTTAATAAAATATTTGTGACAACCACCAACACACAAAACGCGGTTTTTTGTAAGTACACATCACTACTACAATCATGGACGTAATACAATCATAGCCAAACGGACTTAATAAAATATTTGTGACAACCACCAACACACAAAACGCGGTTTTTTGTAAGTACACATCACTACTACAATCATGGACGTAATACAATCATAGCCAAACGGACTTAATAAAATATTTGTGACATACATCAACGTCTCAGTGACAAATTAGAAACAGTTTGTTATCCCCCAAAGATTAGCTGCTAGTTTGGTAGATTTATCGACTCAGAAAATAACAAATTTATGTTTCTCTATTCTAGTAGTATCAAAATGAACTTGAATTTGGTTCTAAATTGATTTCCAATTCATTTCATTTTCCAATTATAAGCTAAAACACACTAAAGTATTTTTATTACAAAACATAAAACAATATTGCACTCCTTAAAATCATGAAGTACGTGAAATAGATCATATTTTTTACATCGAAATATTTTTTTATTGTTTATCAGGGGCTACCCTTTTAGCGGCTTGTTTTCTGTCGCGTTCATGTTGCTATGACATCTATAATATTATTGTTATTTACTATGTTTTCGGGGTTCCATACGTGTATTGTATGGTGGTACGAAACCCTTTGTGCACGAGTCTGACTCGTACTTGGCCAAATTATTTAAATATAAAGCAACGATAAATATTATCGAGCGATATATTTAGACTTCATTATCATTCCATTAAAAATATTGTATTAATGTTACAAACTTTGATTTTTTAAATGATGTTCACTCAGCTTTGTGTGTATCAGGTGGTGTTTTTGTGCAGAGTGCTCTGATCGTGAAATTTACTATCCATAAATTTATATTCAAATTTAAGTTATTTTGTAAAATTGCTGCATAAAACACTTTTTACACGTCGATATAAATCTTAAAAAAATAAGAAATTGTAGGTAAAAATATTGATATAATAAGGGGAAACAAAATGAACAATGGCTTACTTAAATTTATTAAAACGTTATCCTTGTATAAGTAAAGAATGTATGAATAAAAATATAATATCTAAGGTGACTTTCGTTTATGTACGCAAATTCATACTAGAAACTCGGTAAATTATCATGATCAAGGCTCAACTACCCTTTCTGTGAAATACGTAAAATAAAATTTAAACTTCCTATACTAATTGAGACGAGATTGTTCTTGAACAAAGATGGAGACACAATGTTTTTCTTCTTATTTCGCAAACACGGACTTGGTCCAGACTATTTTTCGTATGCATTTAGCTATATAAACGAAAGTCACCTCTTTATATACACAATGCAATAAATACACTAAAGTTCCAGCCATTCATCAGCTCGTGTTCGTCCACTGCTGGACATAGGCCTTTCCCAAATTTCGCCACTCACGTCATACAGACATTTTAACATCTCCACGTAACGCCAGTCAACTTGGCATCGCTGCAAGGACTGCAGAACAGACCAAGTTTCGATGGAGTCAAAGGCTTTCTCGTAGTCCACAAACGCTAGACATAAAGGCTGATTATACTCTTGGGTTTTCTGTATAACCTGCCTTAGCGTGTGAATGTGGTCCACGGTGCTGTAGCCTTTTCGAAACCCAGCCTGCTCTGGAGGTTGGAAGTCGTCAAATCGTTAGGCGAGACAATCCATGATAACTTTTGAGAACAGCTTGTAGGTCTGTCTCAGGAGCGCAATTGGTCTATAGTTCTTAAATAGGATTTTGTCCCCCTTTTTGAAGAACAAAATGACCAGGCTCCTGCTCCACTCCCTTGGCGTAGTACCTGTACTAATGACGGCATTAAAGAGGTCCTGTAGCTGTTCGAGTATAGGGTAACCGCCAGCTTTCAGGAGTTCAGTTGTGATGCCGTCCTCGCCCGGCGCCTTGTTGTTTTTCAGCTGTTCAAGAGCTATCCTAATCTCACCTATTTCGACATCCGGGAGTACATCGGTGTACTGACGGATTAGAGGTGCACGTTTGTCGTCTTACTTTACTTACTTACTTACTTTGTCGTCTAAGTTGATGTATAAATAAGCTATAGATAATTCTATATGCCTATCTCCGCTCAATCGATCAGTTTTGCTAAGAAGAAGGATATGGAACTTAAAAAAAACTTATCCTTTTTTAATTTTTCCTTTTCAATTTGTTTAAACAGATAGTATTAATAATAATAAGACCCGATTTCACCATACCCTGTTAGTTATTTGATAAATCAGATATTACCTAACGAGGGATTAAAATTATTATAACAAGGACACTAAACATCTCTGTTAATTTTGTATGCCCCATGATGTCGAAAATGTATGCTATGCCGGTTGCTATGACAACAATGTAAACAATAACAAACATGGCCGATCCCGACAGCTGTGGGTCTGTGTGACAGCAAGCTAATCGTCTGTTACCTATCTAACGAACCCCTAGAGCATTCATTAAGTTTAACAACTGATTAAGGAAATTAAACATTCGTTATAGCATGATGGGACACTCACTAACTTTAACAGTCCGTTAAATGATATAACAGGGGTATCAACTAACTAACAGAGTATGGAGAAATCAGGTCTAATCTTTTATAAAAGGTTTAAATAAAAAAAGGAATTAATATTTTAGAAGTTTACGTAGTATTTGGACGTAAATATACATACAATACATATATATATATGTAGGTGTGTTATATTTTCATTTGGTTAAATTCTTTACACGTTTTTAAAAATATACCTCTAGGTGACGTGCCATATTAATTACCTATATAATATAGGTATATATATACAAAAGGATTAAATTTTCTAATAAAACACCATATTCTGTATGTTCTTTAACATCTCGAAATCACATGAAAACACAATATATCTCACAAGTAATACATATTACATTAAATTAGATTATGTAATGCGAATTTAGGTGGTAGAGCTAATGCCGGGCTCGACTGGGGAGGTACCACCATCTTACTCGGAAATCCTTCCGAAGTTATTCGGGGCAGAGTAAGAGGACAGCTCTCAGGCAAAAAACTAGGCGGCCCACCATTGCCTGGGACCGATGGATGGCGGTATATCCATCCCCAATTGCCGGGCCTTATATAAATCAGACTGGTGATGGGCAGCGGCGTCACTGGTGCAAGGGTTTCGGCACCGCGCTCACCAACCCGCCTGCCCAGCGTGTGTGAGTATGGGCATTTCTTCCATTAGGACTGCCAAGAGTGGCGAAATCCTGGAAAGGCCTATGTCCAGCAGTGGACGAAACAGGCTGATAGATGGATGGAATGCGACTGCCAAGTCAATTTATTCATTAAAAACATAAAAAAAATTTAATATTAATATGGTGACTATAAGATGTTGTTAGGTTAGCTAATTTTGTATTAACTTAAGACAGAAGGTCCCATAAGTAGGGACTGAATAAATTAAGCGACTTGGATTTACATGGATCTCACAACCTTTTACGGTAGAAGGACTATGTTGCAAGACTTGTTTTTTTTACAAGTTTTGTTTTTGGTTTAGGTTAAGGGGTTAGTCCTACTTTTTTTCCTTTCCGGTACCTTTTACTTACAACTCTAAATTTAACTTTGTAATCCTATATATTTTTATTCAGTTAGAGTATCTAGAGCACTGGACCGAAATTGCAAAATATTGTAGTATTTCCTTGATTTTTACACTAAACACTAATTTCATTCCAAATTTGAAGCTTCTATGTCTGCTAGAAGTGCCTTAGAGTTTTGATGATTGGTCAGTTAGTCAGTCAGTCAGTGAATGAGTGAGTGACAAAATTGAGAAAATTTGACTAATTATTATTCCTAAACTACTGGTTCAAATTGAATGAAATTTGAAATATACCTTGTTTATACAATACCTGCTTCGTTACTAAAAATTCAGGCTTTTAGTTTTATCTGCAACGAAGTTATAGGGGGATCGAATACGGCCTGAACTGTTTCAAGAACAGGATGGTACGGGCGTGCCGCTTTTTAGCTCGACTTGGCGGGATAGATAAACGTTAAAAAAACATGCATGTACCTATATATGTCATTGTTGTGATAAAAAACAATATAACATTTAATATTACACTACCCAACCGGTTTCACTGTGTGGGCATCATCAGGGGCTTTTAAATTAAAGTCATTACATATTTTCACAATGTTTGTGTTGCTAGATGTCCGTGCAATAAATGACATAAATAACTTGCAGGTATCCTGATTAATTGAAACAAAACCATACAAATCCCTCATTTTATTTATATTCCTGTCATCTTCCCCCTTAAGTTATTTAGGATAACATTACCAGATTTGTATTGACCTATATATAAAAAGGTCGCAGTACAGATCTTGGCTCGGATCCAACTCACTAACATTCTTATGTATTTAAGGCTTTCGACGAGACGATCTGTGACTTAAATACACAGGGAGTTTATCCTATATTTAACATTGATAATGACTCATTCATTCACGATTTAGGAAAATTGCATATTAATATAAATTAATTGATTAGTTTAATTTAAAACGGTTTCTTGGGCAAAAATGAGAAGAAAACATTTATCAGATTTAATTATATGCTTTATTTTAAAATAAAAATTAAATTACATCTTTTCCCTTTCCAGGAATGTCCATGAAGGCGCCAAAAGCAGTTGCCACTGGCCGTGACCGTAACAAGAACATGGGGCCAATTCTCGCCATGGCTGCTATGAAATTCGGTCTCCTCGGAGCTTTGACCTTCAAGGGCCTTACCTTGTTAGTTGGGAAGGCCCTTCTGATCTCCAAAATCGCTCTACTCCTAGCGACCATCATTGGATTAAAGAAACTGTTCTCTCATCAGGTGAATTGAAATGAATTTCCTTTTTCTGTGATGTCTTCTTTGGGTGTGGTTGGGCTTGGTTTCCGGTGTTGGATTCTTACCAAATTTAAAAAACATTAATAACTTCTTCATTAATATCAAGAGCTTCCATCATTATTTATTATTATATAGGCAGGTTAGATAAAATTGCCATAAATATTCATTTCTAAACCCTTCATGCATACTTGTAGTTTGAAACATTTGCCTTATATTTTCTACATTAAAACTTTTAATGAGCTACACGAGTTTAGTTAGAGTAAGATTTACCTCTTGGATGATGTAATTTTTTAAATTCACGATAGATATTTTGTTATTGTACCTGTACAACACAACTTAATTCAAACTTTCTTATTTACTTTGAAGATTTAGTTCCAAATAATTTTTTGAAAAAGTTACAATGCGTAATAAAATAAAATAAAATTCGAAAAGAGAAGCTCCGAAGATCTAGTTAGGTCTCACTCTATTAGGGTTCCGTTACCATCTTGATGAAAACCACTTGTACACTGTTTACACAAAATTTACTAAACTATAGGTACTTTTAACCCAACCGGTTTCGAAATTCAATTCATTTTCAAGGGCTTAACAACTCATTTTAATATTTTAAGACCGTGCTGTAAATAAAATTGTTTTTTTTTTTGACAAAAAAAACAACCCAACCGGTTTCGAAATTCAATTCATTTTCAAGGGCTTAACAACTCATTTTAATATTTTTGACAAAAAAAAAACTAATTTTATTTACAGCATGTAAATACTATAACCAGGTCTTAAAATATTAAAATGAGTTGTTAAGCCCTTGAAAATGAATTGAATTTCGAAACCGGTTGGGTTAAAAGTACCTATAGTTTAATAAATTTTGTGTAAACAGTGTACAAGTGGTTTTCATCAAGATGCTTTCCATGTTTCACCAAGTGCCGACAATCCCAAGTATAAGTTAAATAATTTAATCCGTTAAATCAAAATAGCCAGGCAAGAAAAAAATATTGGTTTGTTTTGATCACAACTTACAAAGTACATTTTAAATGGGCATTTTCAGTATTTTTTGCTTAAATATACAATCCATAAAAATTTTATTAATAATAATTGCCATGTTCGCTGACGCCAGGGTTGCTGATTTTTTCGCGATACTGAGGAATCGAGCGGCGACATTTTGGTACTGAGTTGCTAAAAGCCGCCAGTGAGGGTGTCTAGGGAAATAGGTTCTATAAGAACCGGCTGCACGTTCAAACATGTAAGAATCAGAAATAGATCTTGAAATATTTAAGCTCAATTGAATTGAAGTTGATTTATTCTTGATTTTTGGTTTGGTTTATTTGTTTACATAATAAGGGTTTTGCATTGCCTGAAATAAAGACATTTTATTTATTTATTTAATTCATATCCAAACTAAGTAAGCTACCTCAAAACTGGCGGTGTTTCCTTGTTTGACCGCTAGGCTTAAAATGTGTCCAAGGTATCCGCGAGCCCTTGGGTCACCCGACGCATAGTAAAAACCGAATAGTAGGATAGCTCCGCGCCGAGCGTGACTTTAAATACCTACTGTTGCAGGGTTGTCCCTATCTCTTTTGATTTTGTACGATACAAAATCAATACCTACATACCAATGAGTATATTCTTTTAGTTTCATATCAAATAACCAATATTGGTTGCGAATTCCTAACGACCCAGTGACAGTATAATTGTCATACACAAATATTAAAAACAAATTTTTACATCACAACAAACTCCAAATACTAAAATTAATAAACATTTATTTCGTGTTGATAATGGCGTTGAATAGGAAATTGTAGTTGAAGAATAATTCAGTTGAATTTCTAATTGAATATTTGGTTTTGGGTCAACATTCTACACAAAATATTCAGTTTGAGATCTGTAACTCATTCTGCCTTCGAGCTAGAGACCTGTTTTATTCGGATGGACAGACAGACTGCAGAGTGATATTAATAGGGTTAAATTTTTCTCTTTAGGCACAGGGACAGAAACCTAAATATCAACATAAAATAAATAGTAATGATTCATGTTACACTCAGAGGAGGCCGCACTGAAGATATTTTTTTAATTTGAGCCATAATTTAATATTTTGAAAAAAATCGTCTAAGATCACCCGTTTCCGAGATCCTCAATTGAATTTTAACTTCTCTTCTGCGTATGTGTCGTGAATGAAATATACATAAATAAATAAAAACTGTAATATTTTTATCTTTTTTAAATTTAATCTTTTCAATTGCCAATACAACTGTTGAGGATAAGAATCTTGTTATAATGTATTTATAAGTAAATTTTAATTTATAAAACATATAAGGTGACTTTTGTTTATATGACCAAATCTATACTGGAGACTTGGTAAGCGGTCATGACCAAGGGTCAAAGACCCTGTTTGCGAAATACGAAAAATTATTTTTTTGTGCCAATGTACCTTGTTCACGACCTTGACTCAATTAGTATGGGAAGTCTTAATTATTTTGCGTGTTTCTCAGGAAGGATAATTGAACCTTGGCTCTGACCACTCACTGAGTCTTTAGTATGAATTTAGTCTAATGAAAAAGTCAGCCTATATAATTTTACAATATTTACAAAGAAAAACTGAATAGATGGTAATATTATTTATTTATTATTATTATTAAAATAAAAATCTTAACTAATATTTTAAAGGCGAGTTGTTTGTGAGTTTGGATTGAGGAGGTACCCAATTTATCGGTTGTAGTCTATTCCCTGCGACCAAGCAGTTTCCCAGTGGCATAGCCATTTATTAAATTCATGTGGGTAATCTTTGGCTCTACTGAGCCTTTTTAGAAATTTCTTTAACTCTTTTGAGGCGTTAATCAGTTTCTCCAGGGTCTTCCCAAAAAAATACGGTACAATATTACTGATACTACACAACAGTAACTGCCCATATCCAATCATTCCCTTAGACTAGTCCTAGATTTTATAGAATTCCAAAATTTTCTCGCATATGCGATCGTCACATTTTTTAATTAGGAAATACATTATTTTTCTATTAAGCTCTACCTAAATATCAATAAAAAATACTCCATCAATAATTTCTAAATCTAACAAAATTAAGCGAATTACCAACTTAGTTTTTCATTAAATTTGATTTCGATATTTAATATAACAACCTGAAGGCATTTGAAATTTGGTCAGTACTAGACAATCTGATTTACAAAATTGCATATCAGCTTTAAAAACCTAGAAAAGATTCACACAGCAAGCAATGAGTTTATTTGCTACCCTTATTTGGAATGAAGTCTCGTATAAAATGAATTCTGCTTGTATTCTAATAGCATTTTCATGTTGAAAATTTTAAGGAATTCTAAAACATCTCCTGCTTGGATCTTGTTTACCATATTCAAATTGAACAAACAGTTTAGATGATAGTTTGAGGTGGAATACTTATATAGATGATGCAATACTTTTTTGTGGATTTTATTATAACAAGCAAGTCTTGTTGTTTTATTTTAGACTAGTCCATGGCTTGGACCCCGATTTCAATTTCTGCTCTTATTCGCTTTTCTCCAACTTGGTTTTTGAATTCTTGTCTGTCTGTATGTATGTATACCGGGTGTAAAAAGACTGCTACCATTAAATGAAACCACAAATTGAGTTCCAAACAAAAATGCATGAACCCTAACGCACCGACATACGGGCGAGTATCGAGAGAGCTTCGTCCGTGAAACAGCTGTTCCGGTGTAGCGTTCTAAAATAGACCTTCCATACACGAGATAAAGTCTTTGAGTTACAGCTGAATATCTTTTTCTCTGAAAATTTGCGCGGTTTTTTTTTCGAATAGTTGTTCAGTATGATCAGTGGAGTATGTGGTTTTATTTAATGGTCGCACTCTATTTACAGCCTATATATGTATGTTCCGTTTTAACTTGAGAACCACTCAACGGATTTGGGTGTGGTTTTTTTAAGTATCATTGTGGAGACGCTGGTCAACATAAAGGCTATAAAGGATGTTAATAAAGTAACGTCCAAGCCGAAAACGGTGCAGAGATTGACTAAACGTGGATAAAGCCGCGAGCAAAGGCTAGCTATTTAATAAACATGAAATTTTTGTGTAATCACCTCTTTCAGATCAACAATAAATCTTTTTGCAGAATGATCAAGTAGATATACGAGTACTTAGATTAAAAATTATAGTTGGAATATTTCGTAACTTTAAACTAGTATATATCACACCGATTTATTTTATAAAAGGTATCATGTTGCTTTCGTGAACAGATATATAAACTTCTTGACTTTAAAATCTGTTGAAATATAACTCAAAAACTTGAGCACTTAGAGTTTCAAACTTTAGTCAACAGAAAACACGAAATATAGGTATTTCAGCAACTTTTACTTTATTTCTTACAAAACACAGCACAAACTGGTTTAAAAAGTACAAAATACTTTTAAAAATCATGAAAACATTTTTCTTGTTGTTTGGTGCACATTCGCTGATGGGTCGTAGTTTCTTTTTCATTTCTCGTTTGCATTAACACTAAAGGTTTTTTTTTCGTTTAGCTCTACCTTCCACAAAAGTTTGTAGATCTTCATTTGGATTATTATCTTTTATTTTTTATTTGTCATAAGTAAAATAATAAAGAATATGTAAAGGGCACCCCTTACCGTCCCCAGGGCAAGGGTTCCTATTACGCTGGATGGGTTGCCATGTAGAGTAGCTATGGAGATATTTTGTCTTAGGTAAAACATGGAGCAGTAGTTAAGGCAGCGGTCAGTTATTCCTTTATTAGGGTTCCGTACCCAAAGGGTAACCAACGAGACCCTATTACTAAGACTCCGCTGTGCGTCTGTCTGTCCGTCACCAGGCTGTATCTCATGAACCGTGATAGTTAGACGGTTCAAATTTTCACAGGTGATGTATTTCTATTGCCGCTATAACAACAAATACTTAAAAAACTGAATAAAATAAATATTAAAAGGGGCCCAATACAACAAACGTGATTCTTTTGCTCGTTTTACAAACTTTAAAAAGAAATAATTTAATTAAAATAAAACATATATTTATATATTCAATACAACAGAGATGGATTTTTGTCATTTTATAGATATTGGTACGGAACGCTTCGTGGGTGAGTCCAACTCGCACTTGAACGGTTTTTATAGATAATGGTACGGAACCCTTTGTACGCGAGTCCAACTCGCACTTGTCTGGTTTTTCTAAGACCTTTTGTAACGTCTTCAAACGTGAGCCAAAGTAATAATTGAGTTAAAAATCTTGATATTTTACGTGCTTCTATCATTCAGTACTCTAAAAAGCAGGTCCAGTGGTTCTGTTAAGTGGCATGTAGCAAAAGTGCTGACACTGGGCGTCTTAAACAAGAAATCGACTTCCCCTCTTTCAAAAAAGGGTTGAGTCCATCTAGGCACGACCGCATCCACCATTGCTTTGCAAATGTAGGACTGTCGCTCAAGTCATACTTATAGCTTCTGACTCTGGGACAGTGCAATAATTAATAAGTGAGTCTTTATTAAGCAGAGTATCAAGCTGCGGTAATGAAAAAGCGTGAAGTTGACCATCTGATTCAGGTCTAGAAGTAACTTTAAGTCTTTAATGCAATAAGAAATTGGCATGGACACCTTTTTTATTTATATACACCTCCGGGTTATTTGGTGGCACTTCCCCAGGATACAATTCCTTCAAAACCTCGCCCGCGAAGGTAGCCGAAAACTGTTACCACTATCATCCAATACGAAAGTTCACCCCCAAGGGGATCCGTGGGAGGTTTAGAACAAGACAACCTAGACCTGGACCAGGTGCCAATGGTCTTCGGGTAGATTTATGTTTAATGAGACCTCTACGATGGTTTTACCCATTTCATTCATCGTAAACACTTCCTAAACGTAACACCATATCGAAGATGTACTTACGTCAATTTAGGCATGACGAAGCTGCTATAAAAAGGTCGATGAAAATGACTTTTGATGATTTTTTGCCTTTAAGAATTTCAATTTTTTCTGTTTGAATAACGCTGGTATTGTTTCCGGGAATATAATTATTCTAAATGTGTGATGTCTTTTTTTGTCTAGTGATACCTAAGATAAGTTTTTGAAAACGTGCGAGTGATTTAGATAAATCATGGAATAAAAGATTACATAATTGTGTTTATTTATAAGTCCATCGGTTTGAATTTAAGTTTTACATTATCTATAAATATATCTAATAACACAAGTTTAAGCGTGAATCTTATGTAGAAATTATTTTATGATGGCAAAAATATAAATGATTCTAAAGGATTACTTTGTTGACCTCCTAGTTGCTACAAAACAAAAATAATTTTGAGGCCACAAAATAAATATTATTGATGTTAAAAAGGAAAAGAATGGACGGAATTTATTATTCCAATAGACAACTGGAACCTTATTGGTGTTGGTAAAGGCCAAACATTGCACTTTATAAATCACCGATTACACTCCCTTCAGAAATCGATTGACTAATTAAGAAGGATCCAAAGCCTAAGGGCACCTTGTTGTGTAAGAGGTGTTTAATATGCACCGGTAGGAGTACACTGCTCAAATGGAGCCTGGTTTTGTTAAAGATCAGAGGTTTCACCTTCTTCTTCGGTCAGATGAAGAATGTGGTGACCCAGCACACCAAGTTAGCCTGTGAAAGTAAATGTTGACTCATCTAGACCTTGGCAAGATACTAAATTTTTTAATTTTTTCAAACAGAGTTCTGAGAGCGCATATTTTAAATATTAATATTTTAAATATTTTTATCAAAATTCTTAAAGGATCCCGAAAGTCAGGTATTATTTTCAGATTAAAACGCGTTCTTAAAATATTTAGTATAGTCTTATTTTCCTGGCATTCAAGGTCTGAGTTGGATTCACTGGTCCTGAGTTTAAAAGTATCTATTGGCATAAGGATTAAGTTCTAATGTTTTTTTAAGCAAGGCCTGGTTCTTTAGCGGTGTTTTTAAATAAGTGCAATTTTGATACGCGTCTGACCAATTACCCAAAATATACTCCCACGCAAGACATTGAAACAAGGGATAAAAATAAAATAATGTCTATATATACCCGTACATTTCAGGTGATTGTCAAAAAGGATTAGCAACCCAGCAGGGAGTGAACAGCAAGCAAGTGATGCGACGTCGTCATCATCATCATCTTCAAAGTAATATTATCTGATACAAATATACTCACACAATTTTGTGCCTACAAGGCAGATTATTCGTTTTCGTGTCAGTCAAGATTTGTATTGATAAGGAATTCTCTTTTGCACGGCGACATTTTTATTCATAAAAATAAAATAAACGTAGGGGAAAAACAATTTCAGATTATCCCGTTTAAAAATGACTAAGGATTTAGTCTTCGTTGGCTCCAGGGACAAAATGATAACGATGCAGTCGACGAGATACCATACAATTTAATCTACAATTACACGGTTGCTTTAAAAAAAGATGAAAAAAAAACGTATTTACAAGACTGCTAAATGCAGTTAAGAAAGAATTATTGTTAAGCCTCAGATAAAACACAAAAGGAGCTTCATAAATAAAAAAATATATATGTATAATGATAACATATGATTTGAATTGCATAGGCTCCTTAAGTAGTTTATGTGGATGTACATATAACACGATATATATATTTATTTATTCTAGATATACTAAATATAACATTTATTTCGCATTTATAATTTAATAAATAACTAAGCATTATGTTTTTTGTAATTATTCTACTAATAATGGTTATTTATTTGTAAATTAAAGGGATTTATATGCTTTTGCTGTTGCTTTATTTTATTTTTACATTATTTGTTACCTCATTCCTTAGTAATGAGAATTTTATAAATTGTATTTTTTTTTATTTGAAGTGGAAATAGTTTAGCAAAATATACGTAAATTAACATAACTAATAAACAGTAAGTAACATCTTGTTAAATAAGACACTTTTACTTGTCCACAATGTCAATCCTGTGGACAAGTACAAGGGTCTTATTTAACAAGATGTTTAATAAGTTCCACCAAGTGCCGAAGATCACAACCATCAACAACAGTAAGTAACCTAATATAATATGTTTAAAAGCAAAATTTCACTCACTAACTCATCACAAAATCTCCAAAATTGTTGATCCTACAAACTTGATATATTTTAATGCCGTCTACAAACCGACTCATTATTTTTCATTACGTGAAAGTGAGAACTAGAAATAGATTTTATAGAATTTATGACTAAAACAATTCTTCCTTAACTTTTTAGCGATTCGGACGAGGAGGAATTGAGTTTTTTTTAGAAACACATGACTTCTTTTATGCTGGTACAGAAGATCGATATCCAATTCGCTTTACAAAAAAATCTACAAAAATTTCAAAAATCGTATCTTGTCCCGCACCTCTACACGTGACTCATCTCATCACACCACACTTTCTGTGCAAAGACGAGCCTAGACGCAAGTGCTCTTGAAATAATCAGTAATAGCATTTGTCTATGTTTACGTTATTGATGCTCATTTTCAATGATATCTTTTAGAATAATATGGATAATTTTCCTATACGACCTATACGTGCTTTAATACCTATGTACTTGTAAACGGTATTTCAAGTTTCTAAATCAACTAGAAGTGCCCTATGGGTTAAATTGGTAACATAACGTTGAGAAGTCTTATTTTGTATACCATGGGGCTGTAGACTTCTGTAAGAATTCCTAGGTCTAGTTCTCTACACATTTTCACTTCAGACCTACCGCAAATTCCAGAAATAGTTGCATCGACCTGCTCGTATGCTGATGAAGCAGCATTTTTGTCGTAAGTTTGTGATATGGAACACAACAGTCGATAATTGGTGCATTAAAACTAGTGCTCCAAAATCCAAACATATTTACTTTACCATTTACCATCAACAGAGGTGACTGCCAGACCCTCAAACTGGGAATTACAATCAGAAGAACACATCAAGAAAAAAGACAAACTCAATTATAGATTTGAAAATGTATACTGGCTCTTGAGTGGACAGTCAGTTAAGTCAATGGACAACATACTTATTATCCACAACAACATCTTAAAACCAGTGTAGACGTATGGTTTTCAAGTATGGGAGACAGCTGCTATATGGCACATCTTGTGTCTCCAAGAATTTCAAAACAATGTTCTAAAGACAATTTCAAATGCGTGGTACATCAAAACATTATAAGTACATGAGCGCTTGAGAGTCCCAACTATACAAGAAGAAATATCTACCCACAAAGACGCAGTTATCCTATCACCCTCATGCATTTACATTAAACCTGCTTAATATATCTAGCTCAATAAAACGATTGAAGCGAACAGATGTGCTCGACTCCTCAAGGAGTATTGTGGCAGTGTAGTCAGTTCTCTCAAACTCTATGTTATCATCCTCAACACATCTGATTATAGTCCGGTGACTGATGGCAGATATATATATGTCACCGGAAAATAGCAGGAATTGTACCTTGATAAATTTTTGAGGTAGGTTATCAACTATCGGAAAATCATATACGGCATTTGCAATATATTATTTAACGCAATAAATTTTAACTAATTGTTAATCTTGCGCTGCCTGGCGGTAAGTTCATAAACTAACGATTTTTCCACACATCAAATCGTACACGAATGGACCAATCGCTGCACAGTGTACAATTTTACGTTAAATTGACACCCGTAACACAATACACTGTTCTCTGAATGGTCGATGGCATTGCTGGCACTCCAATAATCACCTAAACCTGATATTGATGTCTGATGATCTGCCTGAGCATATCGTATTTGTGTTAAAACCAATTTATGATCACAAGCAAACTAACGCGCTCATCGTACCTATTTTTAACAGTGAGACATTCAACTAATTAGCGTAGACCTCACGTTTATCGGATCATTTTACCGTAAAACGCCGTAAATTGATCAACTACCAGAAATGTATACGTTAAATAATACATTTCAACTGACATTTATGATTTTCCGATAGTTGATAAACTACCTAAAAAATTGATGAACTTACAATCCTTGTTATTTTTCGGTGACATTTGCAAGATGAATATAATTTACCTTTTACCTATATATATTTATTTTGTATTAACGGCAAGGATAACATTCCATCAATAAAAACAGAAAGCAATCTGGTGAATTACATAGGTAAATGATTTTTCAAAACCGCCTAATTGACATTTCTCATTTTTTGTTCTGAATGCCTTATCATCCAATTCTGCATAATTTCTGCTATAAAAATTTCTGTTTGCATAATTGCACGGTGAAAAAACAAAATTATTTTATCGAGACGCTCGGCATTGAATTCATTCGTTGGGTCGTGTGATGATGACTTTGAGTCGTGGCTGTGATTGTGATTGTTGAGCTAGTTGTGTGAGCTAGGACATTCCAAGGGTTCCATAGGTACCCTAACGGCAAAACGAGGCCCTATATATTCATATGTCACAGATCTCTAGTTCGTAGAAATAGGTTACAGACCTGAAATTGAGGTATTTTGTGAAAAATAATGATCCCAAACGGAATATTGACTTCGAAATTTATTCTTTATTTTTCAAGGGTTTCTCGTACATAAAAAGGAGCCAAAACAACTTTTTTCCTTTCATGGCACGTCATAAATCATTATTTTGAACTCACTGAGTAGAGTAAAATGTTTTTTTTTTGTTTTTCATACAAAACTATAAATGGGGCGCCGTCAAATTTAACAGATTCATACCATTTTTATTACGGAGGCTATCTCAAAAATGAAACTAGTTAAGAATTTGGAATTTATGGATCACAAAATGGTTTTAGATCTCAGGAAAACTGACAAATTATTATACAAGCTTTGAAAATAACGATATAACTGATCCCAGGTAACTTTTTCAGTTTTTGTTGGAAGCATAAAGAACCAAAGAAATATTTAGTTCTTTAATTCTTTAAAAACGGTAGATTCGTAACATTACATGTAATAATATAGACCTTTCTTTGTCTCTTCATATCTGAGGCTTAAGTTTTCAAGCCCAAAAGTTTGTTTGGGTTGTCCAAATTTGTTACGAAGCATAAGATCTATCTATCATTAGATCAAAATAACTCTCATAATAATGCGCTTATATGTTCGTAGTATTAATTCAATAATATTAGCTAACGGAATTAAATTCAAAGTATAAAGCCATATAATATAGGCACCTAACAAAAATATCGCTAAATTAACATAATAACAAGAAAGTAATTTTGAATAAAAAAAAAAACATTTTATTGCTCTCCTAAAATTAAGCAAAATGTGACATGGCCTCTACTGCTTCTAAGGTACAGAATTAAATGCCATTAAATTTTAGTATTTTTTTGTAGTATAGGGTACATAATAGTCAAAATTGTTCTAGATTCATAACTAGTTAAACAAGTTTAGTTTTTAAGATATACCCCATAACAAAAATGGTTTAAAACTGCCAATTTCATCAATATCATTTCTGTATTTTTTAAGAAATATAAAGTAAAATATATATTTGTATAATGAGCTCCAGACAATGACACCCGACATGCCAGGGTAAGAAAAAATAACATGATTGAATTTCAAATTCAATGTTCCGATTTGCTTCAACATTCTACACGAAATATCAAAATTTTATTTCTGTAACTTATTTTGTCTGCGAACTAGAGACCCGTGACATATGGCTGGATGGACGGGCAGATGTGGACAGCATAGTGACACTTTGCTTTTTGGGAAAATTTTTGGTATGGCAAAGGTTCCATGGCATTCACTGTCCCTACTAGTTAGCCAATCACGGCTGGCCCAGTGTTGCAAGCACACACATTACGAACAAATCATGAGTCATTTACCATTTATGTGTCTGGTATCATTTTAGAATAACTATTTCTTAGAAACGCTTCAACTACGTTTTTTTTCGTTTGCCGCATTCAACCCAATCTATTTCTATCCTTCTCAGCACTTACTTCCGTCATTTTGTTCCATCTTTCGCTATATTATTAGAACAAAAGAAAAGCGACGTAGACTAATGGATAAACTCATGAACAATAGGGAATGCGAGAGGTTCTTGGTTTTAACTGTATTGTTTTGGCAAAGAATGGCAAAAGGATGGATTTCTCAAATGAAGAAAAATAAATTATATTCCTAAATATTAGGAAAATTTGCGCTGACATAGTAATATACGTATAGTATTTGGGAGAACGAAGCTTCAAGATTAACTATTACTAATAAACTTTATTGTTGGCATTTGGTTGGGCCATTTGCACCTCGCTAATTGAATAACGGCCATCATATTGAGCCATCTTCTTAACGTAAGGCCTACAACTTATTTATATAAAAACTAATTGTATAATTTACTGCGTTGTGTAATGTTTATATTTATTATATATTTTCCAACTTTCAATGATTACACCAAGAAGAGGTAACGGGAAATTTAGAAAAAGAACGTGTATTATTTTATTGTCATGTAATAATATCAATAACAATAAAAACTAAAATACAATAAATATAGCATGTATGTACATACACAGTGTATTCTTCGTAAGAGTTCACATCCGAAAAGGGATGAAACTAGACATTACATAATTGACAACAAAATTGAAAAAAAGAAAATTTTGGCTATTTTTTTAGGAAAAATTATTTTTTGGTCTCCATGACCCTGTATGAAAAATTAATCGTATCTTTTGAAATACGGAGTGAATCTTGTTGAAACAAAAACAGTAATAATAAAGAATAATTGACACAAAATATCAAATGATTACGAAAGCCATAAATTTACACAGTTAATTACAAAACAGGATTTTGTAAGTAAAATGATTGTCGTTGCGCTCGGAACGACTTTTTTTGTTCACTCATAGCAAGAGTTACGTTGAAGATAGAGGGTTCACTATTTTTTTTATTTTACATGTAAAGATATGTTATTTTCAAATTAGAAATAATAATTTTGCATAATGGGGAAGTTATTTCGAGAAATTTGACAGTAACTGAAAAGTACGGTATAAAAACTTGATGTTTTTCTTACAAAATCTTGTTTTGTAATTCTGTGTAAATTTATGGCTTTTTAATCATTTGATATTCTGTGTTAATTATTTTTAATAATTATTGTTTTTGTTTGAACATGATACACTCCGTATTTCAAAAGATATAGTTATTTTTACAAACAAGGTCTACCATAAGAAGCTACAAAAAATAATTTCGTCAAAAAAAAAAACTAAAAATGACTGACTTATTTTTTTCACTTTTTTTTAAATTTAATTAGATTTTACCCCTTTCCGGATGTGCACTTTTACGAGGGACATACTGTATATATGCTAAAAATAAATCCTATATTAAATAAAAAATGTTTTTTATGTCGTCACCGTTGAGAAGGATACCCACGATGACGCTGGCAGCGTACCTCTTTGATCTCTATTAAGCTGATCCTCTGACCGATATAAGCTTCGCTTGATGTTTTCTGCTAACTCCGCAGCCGTGCCAGACTTGGTTGGGGTCGCCTGGAGGTTGGACAGGGTGAGTGTTTCACATCTCACACAAACGACCTACCATTTTTTCCATACCAATGGCGTCATCCCTCTATCTATTTGAATTTTTTTGACCAACAGAGAAAGTCGAGATTTAAATTCCCATATTAATTAATAATTCAGCCAAATGTTTCAGGTACTAGTGACCAAACATGTGATAAATGTAGGAAGTTAAAGAAAAATAAGCAAAAAAAATAACTGTTTTTCATCATCACTGTAACTATTACTACAGAATCACTATAACTACATCCAATCCCCTATGACCTTTGTCTGAGTATGGTCACGTAATTATCTCAGAAACAGGTCAGAATTTTTTTCGGCCCAATTGTCGTGAAAGCAAGTGGTTGAAACGCGGCTTGAGATATATTTTCAGAATACTTCTCTCTTTTGAAATTTGTTTCAACTGACCTTTTCCAGTTTGTAGTGTACTCTGATTAATGTTAAAGCGCAATATGTCCATCGCACAATGAAAGAAATAAACATTATTTAAAAAGGGCGCGGCCGAGTAGTTTGCTGAATTAATAAAAGGTTAGATTGGACATTGCCGTTATTTTTCTGATTAATATTTAAACGAGATCCTTTAAAAAACCCGTTGCTATGACAAAACAAGACAAGACAAATACTCTTTATTGTGCACCATTTGATAAGAAAACTTACAGTAAAAAACAATACACAGTAGCTTACAACTGGTGGCCTTATCGCTTAAAGCGATTTCTTGCAGACAACTTTTGGGTGGAAATGAGGTCAAGAAGACAAAACATGAAGGCGGTGAACATAAAAGAAATAACAATTTCATTTAATAATATACTAATACCTAAATACGAAGAAATACATAATAAACTAATATATATTATATGTACTTGTACATATTTATCCATAAATGTATTATAAATATAAAGATAGCGTAGAGAGTCATATGTAAGTAATAAAATAACAACAGTAGCAGAGGTAGATGTATTATAGAAAAGATTACAAAGAAAGAAAATGATCCTTTACTAATCTCTTGAAGACAGGTAACGAGGAAGCACGCCTGATAGCTATGGGCAGGTTATTCCACAGCCTGACCGATTTAACAACAAAGGAATTACCATAAAAAAATTTAGTGTGAGATGGAGTTGCTAATAACAAATTTTTAGAGGAACGTAGTGTACGACCGTGAGTATCGTCCAGAAATTTGAAAAAATCCTTAAGATATTTATGAGTTAAAGGATTGAACAGTATACTTTAAAGAAGAGAGAGAATGTGGGCATTCTGACGAAAGCGAATTGGCAGGCACTCTAACTGTGATCTAAATTCAGATACGTGATCGAATTTGCGAAGACCGAAAATAAACCTAATGGCAAAATTTTGGAGGCGCTCAAGCTTATCCAACTGTTCTGTTCTATGTTTTGGATAATAGTTTTATGTTTAGAACAGTAATTATATTCTTATTTTTATTTTATTCGTTTGAACTAAATACTGCTTTTAACTGAAAAAACAGCAATTTTTTTCGATGCAGCGATTTTTTCTCTATCATGTGTTTTTTTTTCAGAAACCTATCTATAGTACGTGAGTTGTACTGTTTTAAAATCTAATTTTTTACTACCTTTGTCGTCTTAAAAGCGATGTGAAATTGTAGTGACGACAGCGCCATCTGTTTCTTAAGAACAAGGCGTGAAATCACACAATGTGCTTGTGAGCGTTCCGTATGTGAATCACAGGCTGGTATGTCATGGACGCTAACCAGAGCTCATATCCACAAAATGAAAGTGGCACAGAGGGCTATCGAGCGTGCCATGCTAGGCGTCTCTCTTATGGATCGTGTACCGAACATCGAAATTCGACAACGAACTCGAGTCGAAGATGTCGGTAAACGAATCGCGAGACTTAAGTGGAGTTGGGCGGGACATCTGGCTAGACGGGAAGATGGACGTTGTACTAGGGCAGTAACAGAGTGGCACCTGAGGCCAGGAAAGCATTCAGTGGGTAAACCGATGACCCGATGGCGAGACGATATCGTCAAGGTTGTCGGTGGGCAATGGATGAGACTGGCGAGAGACCGACGAAAATGGCGTGGAGAAGAAGAGGCCTATGTCCATCAGAGGGTGGATGCGGGCTGATTGATTGATGTCTTGGTTTATGGTAGGTATGGTGGTAAAATCTTTTCAGAACCTCGGTGGCGCAGCAGAAGCGCACTTGTCGTGAAAACAAGAGGTCGCAAGTTCGAATCCTGGCCCAAGATATATTTTCAAAACACTTTTTGATTCGAAATTTGTTTCAGTTGATCTGCCCAGTTTGTAATACACTTTAAAAATGTGTTGTGCATCCAAAGCTGTAGATTTTGCTATAAATCATATACCTAATCACAAATATTGAATCTCACGAAACCCGTTTGAATATGGTTGTAGTAGTGCGTGCACACAACGATGTTCGTGTGGACCGTACTGTCGCCAGTTCCCGCGGCTTCCGTAACATCGTCTTAATTCGCTTTAAATAGGTACTACTATCCGTTTCAGATGCTATTAAGATGGGACCTTCTCATATCTGATCCCTGCGTGCATTAGCTCACTTTGTGCATCTCACTCTCGCACTTCCGTCTACGCTTCCAACGCACACAGGCATCTGGGATGACAAGGTTCTATCCTAATAGCATCTGAAACGGATAGTACCACATTATTTTATTTTAACTATTATTATCCTAAATAGCGTGCACAAAATGTCGCTTATTGTTTTAAATTAATACAACTTTAAACAAGCGACAAAGCAGTATAACTAAAATAAATCGAGATTATAACCCCTCGTCTGTTAAATCGAGGATTGAAACAAACTCCATTGTTATATTTTTTATGAACGCAGCGGGTGACGCTACGAAAAATTGGCACATTTCATGGAATTTTACTACTTTCAATAATGAGCCTCCAGATTGACACATTTTTATAAAAGTTTTGGAACCTTTTTCTTGATTCTTTAGTATACAAGTTGAAATACTTTTGCTCGATAAAATTTTGCTTCAGAATTATATAAAATGAGAATTATTTATAATTCTTAATAAATATGTATATGTAATTATATGAATTCTGAATCTCTATAATCTAGGTATATACTAAAGTTGTAAAAAAGTTTTGTCTCTACATTGAGTATGTATTTGTGCGAAATTGTATTTAAAATGGGTATACTCATGCCTAGCTTCTAAAGAGATAGGCAGAGACTACAGACTTCCATCTGCTATGATTCTGACACACCTTTTTCCTCTCTTCCACATCCATCCATCTAGTCATAAAAGCTCTTTTATTCCGGTACTTTTAAGATCGCCCTTCCTCAGTATGTCACCAATCTGGTTAGATTATATCCTTTCAGGTAAGGCGACCCGATTCGAGCTTTATCTTCCACTTGCGCGACCATATTATTTCCTTTCGTCACACTACAGTAACTATTGTAATAATCTATGAATACTTTCATTTATCCTCTGCTTTTCCATCGTTTATTTTCAAACATATTTTATTAAATGTGCTTTAACAAAATCAATATTTTGGACATTTCGCTATCAATTTTAGTTTTTTTTTATAAACATAGAAAACTACTTTCTTTTCTTTCGCCCTGAATCGGTGCCTCTCGCACTGCCCTTTTTCCAGTGACACTGACCATTGAAAACTTGATGCTTTACTTTAACCTCGTATGGTGTGATATGTTATTTCCCTGGTGTTTTTAGAGCCGTTGCTAGCGCTCGAACCCTAAAATAATGCGCATAGAAATAACAAATATATTTTCGCCAAATCTGCAATTTTTCCCTCCACAAGCATTTCACTCATAAATCTGATTCTAAATGCTATCATTTGGGACAGCCGGTTCAACTAATGCTTGCTTGAGGCCTGTATCCTAAGTATGGTAAGTAACTGAACCTGTCGGTGGCGCGAATAATATACGCGTATGGAATGAAAACTGAAATTAAGTACATATCGAAAGCTTGATAATTTTTTAGAACCAAATCTGAAGATTATGTAAGTCATACGAATTAGGGTAATTTTTGTGCTCCTATGTTTTTGCTTACAGTTTCGATACCCTGAGTTCAACAAATAAAGTAAGATCTTTAATATTTATTCCTCATTGTACATAGATCATAAACGGATTTATTTTGAGGGGGGGAGGGGGGGGGGGCACGAGGGTCATATATGTATAATTATAGAGTGTCCCGCATACTATATCTTTTAGTCCTAGCGGTACGCCAAAAAATGCTGCTAATGGTGTTAAAGGCATGAAAATCGGTACAATTGATCTTAAGGCCATACTTATCAATTTGAAAGGTAGCAATTATTTTATAAAATAATAATAATAATTAAATTGAAAAAAATAAACGTCAAGAACGTTTTTTAAGGACACCCGTGAAAAAATTATCCTGCGTCTACGCGCCCCTTGCCTACGCTACGCTTATGCCAGTGTGCAAGAGGCGGACGTATCACATGCAAGTCGGATTGCCAGAGACGGACAAGACGTTTCACTCACGTGTTTACTGTCGAGTCAATAATAATTGTGTGATATTTGCAACTTTCGTTGCTTAATCTTTATCACAACTCTTATGGGTAGCAGTCATCAACAATCTCTTAGTAGAATTAAATAAGGACGGTTTTGTCACGGTAGGTTATGCAGATGATCTGGTTATCATAATATCGGGTCTATTTAAAGGAACGCTGTGCAGCGAAATACAACAAGCTTTGCGTAATGTAGAGGCCTGGAGTGGTAAGCATTAGTTATCTGTAAACCCACAGAAAACAGATCTCATCTTATTCACAAAGAAAACAACGATCGAAAGCTATCAGTGGAGAGCTTAGGAGATGCACTCTTACCGTGCAGAACAGAAGGTGGTCAGCACGGACTGACTGCCGGCTGTCAAGACTAAAACGGCCTGATCTCCGGGATATGGTAAGTATCATTACCGGACATTGCAATCTGAATAAACACCTTTTTACTACAGGCGTGACTGACAGGCTCTATGTCGAGGGTGTTTAGACGAGGACGAGACGGTGGAGCATGTTCTGCTTCACTGCCCCGCCACAGATGACGTGAGACATAAAGCAGGGATCACAACGAGCTCCATCTTCCCTTCTCTTGACTTGATTTTGTGTCAGCAAGCTGAAGCCGTTTAGCTCTACATATTTCAAGGAGTTGTCCTGGCTGGGCTAGCACGACATGATATACATAGGATTCATCGACCACGCAACGAATTTAGAATTTTAGTATTAACTCCCAGCTTCTTGGTGCCCTTGTGCCGCCCCCTTCCTTGGATACGTACTCGAATCCAACTAGAGTAAAAGTATATACTTATTGGCAAGCTTATCTCTAATAAAAGAATTCTGAGTCTGTAAATTTTTAATGGGAGTAAAATTTTACACGGTTTTAAATCCTGAACCGAGTCAATCGGTTAGGAGAACACTTCACCTTTTTAAAAACGAGAAGAGAGAAGTAAGATAAGCCAAAAACATTTTTTGTTGAGATCAATGAACCTTGATATTGATCACTTACTAAATATCCAGAAAGATTTCGCTTGTATCAATCTAAGTCACCTTTTTATATGTACGAGTAAACAATCTGTATAGAAGATTTGAAAAGTCATTCTAATTTCATTAAATTAATTATTATTGATACATTCTTGTTTCAGCAAGCTGACAAATAAACTTAAGACGATAGAAAAAAAAACGATAACCGCTCTTTCATAAGAATAAATAATAAAAAAAATAGAATAAATAAAGTCAATAAGTTAAGTGATTCCTAATTTCGGTTTTGTTTAGAGCCTAGTCGATGTCTTGTCAAGTTGGACACAACTAACTCTGTTTAAAAAAACATGCATTTCTGTTTCACATAGTCTCAATAAGTATCATAAGATTTTTTTCTGTGGTGTTTAAGTAACATAGATTTTACAATGACAATACTTGAAAAGGACATAAGACATAAGGGTACCTTGACAATAGTTTAACTATAGCTTTCTTTGTTTGATAAACTCATAAATTAACTATTGTTTACATGTGATTAACTGTTGTTACATGTGTTTTCACAGCCTCAATATGTGACCTACGAAATCTTCACCAGAACGTTGCATCAAAACGGCAATGATGAAGACTGGAAACGACATTTTGAAGACTTCGTAACTTCAAGATAACGCTTCACCTTTTGAATGTATTTTTTAAATTTTTGGTACAAATCAAACCATTATAGTAGAATGGAATATTAATGAGCAATCGTATGAAGACCTTTTTTATTTTAATTTATGAGGAAATAACAAACATTAATTACAGATCAAATATTTCTCTATATTTGGAAACCATTCAGAGGAGTATCGTCATTTGAATGAAATAAAGAGGAAAATTTAAAATAAATGAATAAAAAAGTATAAAGTGACACCCGTTGACAATGCAATTTTTTTATTGCAATTTATTCCTGGAAAGGACTGATTTTACAGGTATGGAATATATATTATGTCATAAAAATACATATTAAACAAAGATGAAGTGATTTTCTGCTATCTATTGTTATATGATAATTGTAAAAAAAATGAGAACATTTCTTGTGTAATAAATTGAATCGAAATTAATTTTGCAAGTTACTGTGGTGATTTGGAACAAATGAGTTTCTTGGGCGAGTCATGGTTAATATTTATATATTTTTTAATTATGTGTATTATTTTATTTTTACAAATTCCAAAATAATAACATAATTACAATTATACATTTAAAAAATTTAGTGGGACGCACTATAAGTTTCCGGAATGAATATGAAAAAATACTATTAAAGGTACAAAATTAATTTATTGTTTTTCAAAATAATCTCCCTTGGCGTCTATGCACTTCTTCATTCGATCAAACCAGTTTTGAAAACTTTTGTGCCACTCCCCTGTGGTGACCTCTGAAACGTGTTTTTCATACTCCTCGACAGCCTCTTCTGGTGATGAAAATCGTTGACCGCGTAATTGGTTCTTAATTTTTGGGAACAGAAAAAAGTCACAAGGTGCCAGGTCGGGACTGTATGCAGGATGACTTATGAGTTCTACATTTTTCGTCTTCAAAAAGTCGTTTGTCTGTCTGGCCGTGTGAGAACTAGCATTGTCGTGGTGCAGGATGATACGGCGTTTACGGTTATTTTTACGGAGTTCGTCAATAACTTCCGGCAAACAAATGGTCGTGTACCAGTCACTATTCACGGTACGACGATTCTCTAAAGCAACAGTAGCCACGTGTCCAGTTTTATTAAAAAAAGAAGCAATCATCCGCTTAGATGCACTTTTCACGCGCGCCACTTTGGTTGGTTTCGGCTCATCTTGAAAGACGCTCGATTGCTGCTTTGTTTTGGGACCGTAGCAATAAATCCATGTTTCGTCACCTGTTACTATGTCCCACTCCAAATTTGACGTACCTTCGTTGAATCTGGTAAGCATGGCACTGCACCAAGTGACGCGGTCCGTTTTTTGAGCCTCGGTCAAGTTGTGTGAGATCCACCGCGAGCACAGCTTTCTCACACCCAAATGTTTGTGTAGGATTGATTGTATTTGACTCATGCCTATTTCTAAGGATGCGCGAATTTCATGGTAGGTCACATGCCTGTCTGTTTCAATCATACGGCGAACAGCATCGATGTTTTTGTTGGTCACAGCGGTGGACGGCCGACCATCGCGAGATTCGTCACTGAGATTGATACGACCACGCTTGAATTCTGCAAACCAGCTATAAACAGTCGTCTTGCATGGTGCTTCATTGCCAAAAGCTGTTTCAAGCCGAGCAATGCTCTGTTGAGCTGTCAAATTACACTTAAAATCGTAGAAAATCATACTACGAAAATTTTCCCGAGTTAAATCCATGTTGATGCAGACACACAATTTTTTAAATGGCGCCACAAGGTAAAAACAAAAGACAGTCAGATGAAACAAACTGCATTCTACAGCCAAAGAGTTCTATTTTCAAATGTTGCAATAAATTTTTAAACATTGTTTATGTAAGTGGCCAGTTCCGGAAACTTTTAGTGTTACCTATGTACACTGTAAAAGCTCAAAAGTTATTTGTTATTAAATATATGGTAAAATTATAAATATACTCAATAAAATATTCTCAAGATATATTGCGGACCCTTAAAATAATATAGTTATAAGTAAACCCACAGACAGACAGTCAAACCTAAAATTAAAATAGTTTAAATATATTTATTAAACTTACAAACAAACAGACAAAATTAGACATAATAAACATATCGAAATACTGTATTTGCTGGAAGGCAGTATAACAAACGTTCAGTACATTTGTATAATTACTTTCACAATAAACTCAATATACATTGTAAATTAGTATATGAATGCAAGAAAATACTTACAAAGAGGTTAGAATCAAAAACATATGACGAAACAGAGGCTTTGTTGAACTATGTAACTTAATCTATAATGTATTGTCTTTTCACTTGCTCACACACACTCCCTCTCACACACACACTCTCACACACACACCCTCACCCTCACACACACACACACACACACACACATACACACACACACACTTACCCTCACACAGTATTCATCATCATCATCCATGAGAATTAAGAACTAACAATTGTAATTTTAATTAAAAGTAATTAATGATGATAACTAGTTCAAAATGTAATAAAATGTATTCAATAGTAATTAGAGATAGTTACTAATTAAAATGGTAAAAAATACATAAACATATATCTTAGATATCTATAAAATTAAAAATAAGAAGTAAATGTTAATTAAGAAAGAAAGTTTGTGGCTACAACTGGAAGTATGTACATATTTAGGAAGAGTGGTGTCTCCTGACACAGGCAACTTACAAGCTTAAAAGGAGACATCAGTCACTTGTAATGTAACCTGTTATGTAATGCCCAAAAAAATCATTTCATTTTTTTTTTATCGACGCTTGAAAGGCAATAATTACCAAGCGACATATTTGCAACTTAACACCAGAGCATTTTAAAGCTTTTTTATATAAATATCACCTATTAGTCACTACCCGTTGATTCTTACGAATTTTAAATGCACTTTAAAGGCTTGAGAAACTGGAATTTAGAGATTATAAATTTTCTCGATATTTTATGAAATAGTGTCGGTTAGGAATAATTTCATTAAAATCACTAACAGGTAAAAGTTATAACTAAAAAAAATGTTATTATAAAGCAAGTAAAATTAAATTATTTTTAGTGTAAAAAATTACGGGTCCAGAAGTAACGCATGTTTGAAACGTAGGTAAAATTATCAAAATAAAAAATAAAATGAAAATTTTGCCAGCCAATTTTATACAAAGTACAAATTAAACAAGGTCAGCGTATGATTTTTTTGAACAAGTAACAATTAATTCAGGTTTTAGTACATAAAATCAAAGACTTTGAGACAAAGGTTTTTGACGGTTATCGTCATCATCATCATTACTGCCCTTGTAATAATCTACAATCACCGACTACTGACTACGGGCCTCCATCTGATGAGGGATGAATGGTACTAAGTCGATTTAAGGCGCAATATGTCCATCGCACAACGAAAGAGCGTCCGAGTAGGGCGCTGAATCAGGAAAAAGTTAGATCATGTAGTTTTTAGTTTTTAGTTTTCAATATAAATTCATACAAAAGCCTTTAGACATAGTATAGGCTACTTTTTATCCCTTAAATTCCCACGGGATGGCAATAGGTAGCCAAGTTTCTATAGAAAACTGATGTGCCACTCTTTCACACTATACTGAATTTACATACTTTTTGATAATTGTGACATTCTTTTCGCTAAATTTTTTCCTAAAAAATCTTATTACTGTATCCATGGAAAAAACTTTTGACAGTTGAGACATTTTCGCTAAATCCTGTTTCCGTTGAGATATTTGAACGGAAACAAATTCCTACTGGATACTCGATTGAGAGTAAGAAATTCGGACCCCAAAAACTTCGGAACTTTGGAATTTCGGAAATTTTGGAGCCGGGGTTAAAAAAAAACATGAAAAAAGAAATTAAATAAAAAAAAATATCCAACGCGCGAAAAAAAATTTGTTTTGGAACGGTTGGTCTTCGAACCCCAAAACTTGAACCCCAGGGGTCCAAAAATAATTGACTTTTTTTACAAGTGTCAATCATTTTCGGCCCATATCTCCTTAACAGTTGAAGCTAGACCCCTGTTGATGGTATTTTATGAAAAGGACTCGACGAGATCTACCCGAATATGCAAAAAAAAGTTTGTGCCGGTTTGTCCCCCTTTATGGACACAACGGGCTAGGCTATATCTCAGAAACGGTTGGAGCCAGAGCTACCGGATTATCACTGTAGTAAATGGCTTGACAAGGGCTACCTGATGACAAAAAATGACATCTGATAGGTTTTAAAAGTTCTTTTGCCAGTTTTTTTTTAAATTGCTAGATCTTCGGAACGGTTTGGGCTAACGCTTCCGGGTTTGGAATCGAATGACGGCTATCACATCAGTCACATGCCGTCAGTCGAGCAGCGCTCAGCATGTGCTGAGGCACGTCGAAAATTTGCAAAGTTAATCGCGGATCGAAAACAGAAAAAAACAGAAGTTATTTTTCAAGAAAATGAAAACGGTGCAGAAGGAGCATCTGCTTCCGCGTCACGAACAAATTCGGATACAAAAATACACGTGTGAAAATTTTGAAATTTGTTTGTTCAGAGGCTATATGTCGAGGATACTTATGTTAACTAAGAATGAAATAAATATCATTCAACGTTGTAGTTTTATTTTGTAACCTTTTCCTTAAACCCGACTTTCTCGTCGCTCAGCGATAATATTTTTTCGAATTCCGTAGATTCATTTCCAATGTGCTCATTAGTCATGTGAGGCATATTTTTTTTTTTCACACAAAATGACGTACATACATATATATGCGGGCGGTTTGGATTCAATGTTGAAAAAAAAAATAAAGTGATATTTTAAAGAAATGTTATATCTTAGTAAGTCGAGAAGATGACTGCTAAGAAAACAATGAAGACAGTTTTAAAAAAAAATTAAAAGTAGATGGCATTACCTGGACGACCGATGACGAAAAGTTTGCAAATCCGATCTAGCACAGGCCTTTGGTCCTATACCTCCATCCATTCATCCATCAGCATGTTTCATCCACTGCTGGACATAGGACTTTCCAGGATTTCGCCACTCTTGGCGGTCCTCCTGGAAGAAATATCCATGATGATAAAGGTTCTAATAATATTCCCTCCCTCATGAATTACGAAGGTCGGTCGTTGGGCTCTGGGAAGGACATTTGTGAAGCATTTTCTGACTTTTTTGGAAAAAAAATTTCGCCTCCCTCAACCGGTAATGTCAATCTCATTGAGGTTCCCCAGACTCATCTTATTTCAGGTATAGAGATTAATCTAACTCGTTTACTCACGGTGTTAAAATCATTAGATCTTAAAAAAGGGGCAGGTCCAGACAACATTTTTCGTGTATTTATAACAAATTGTGCCGAAGCATTGGTTTTGCCCTTATCAATTTTATTCAAACGTTCCGTTAATGAATGTATTATGCCGATTTTATGTAAATCTGCGTACATAACACCAATCCACAAAAAAGGAGATGTAAATTTTGTTGATAACTATAGAGGTATCTCGAAACTATGTTTATTTGGTAAGGTATTGGAAAGGATAGTTTATGAGACTTATGCAGCGTTAAACAGTTCGTTCTCGTTAGAGCAGCACGGTTTCCTGAAACAACGATCAACAACTTCGATTCTTGTTCTAACTCATGAGTATGTTACAGCTGGAATGGAAGAAGGTAGTCAAGTAGATATAATATTCACGGACTATAGTAAAGCTTTTGATCGCATAGACCATGTACGGCTTATAGAGAGGCTTTACTCTTCAGGTATTCATGGAGATCTTTATCTATGGTTCCAGTCATACGTCAAAAACAGGACACAGTCGGTTGTGATAAACAAATATAGCTCACAGTGGCTTACGGTTCCCTCGGGTGTACCACAGGGCTCACTCTTTGGTCCACTCCTATTTATTTTGTTTGTGAACGATATAGCTGGCTACTTTAGGTCTGCGAGGATCCTTCTTTTTGCAGACGACATGAAAATTTTAAAGCCAATCCGAAATAATCAAGATTGTGTCGCCTTACAAGAGGACCTTCGGCAGTTTGAGGATTATTGCCACTTAAACAAACTCGATCTCAATGTTTCTAAGTGCTATGTCATGTCGTTCTCGCGTAAATCATCTGTGATAATTTTCCGTACGCCATTAAAAATCATCTTCTACCACGAACAGAGTCAATTAGAGATTTAGGTGTCGTACAGGACTCTAAACTTCTGTACGACAAACATATTGAAAGCATAGTTAATAGGGCTTCTAGAAACCTAGGGTTCATAATTAGATCGTACAAGCATTTTAAAAACAAAAACTATAAAAATTCTTTATTGCTCGTTCATTCGAAGTATATTTAAATATAGTTCCCAAGTTTGGAATCCCAGGTATGCCATATACATCACGAGAATTGAAGGGATACAAAAACGTTTTCTCCGATACCTGGAATACAAAACTGGAGTAACTGATGCTACATACGAGGCACGATGAAAGAAACACCATCTGCTACCACTTGACGTCAGACGCAATATTGCAGATGTAGACTACCTCATAAAAATAGCTAACGGAAATATAGACTGCCCTGAATTCTTAAGCTGTATCAATTTACAAGTTCCCAGGTCTGCCAATCCTGGTCATCAGAGCAAATTACACGTTCCCGCTGTGCGTACTAACTGCAGACAAAATACGTATACAATACGTGCAGCTCGGAGCTTTAATACGTTAAGTCATGAAATTGATATTGACCTGTTTCACACAAGCTCAGACACATTTAAGAGACTCGCTGCAAATCTATTTTTTAAGAAGTGACATAAAGAAGGTTTAAACCACAAATAAACTAATATTTTACGTAGGTATATATACAGCTTTGTATTATATAAATATATATATATTATATCTATATATATAATATATTAAATATATTATTTACAACAAGTAAGTATATTATAATAATATTACTTTACACTGAGTGTTTTCTTATTTATTAGGCAGTTCACAAAACAACTGTATTTATATTAAATTGTGAAAACTATAGGCTAACTTGCATTACCATGTTATGTTAAGTTTCGATTTAAATCTGTTTGTTTTCCTATCATAAATAAATAAATAAATACTAACACACGCTGAGCGCGGTGCCGAAATCTTTACACCAGTGACGCCGCTGCCCGTCACCAGTCTGTTTTATATAAGGCTCGGCAATTGGGGATGGATAAACCGCTACCCATCGGTCCCAGAGAATCGAGCCGCCTGGTTTTCCCTAAGAGCTCTCTCCCCCGAATAACTTCGGGAGGATTTGCGAGTAAGATTTAGGTACCTCCACAGTCGAGCCCGGCATCAGCTCTACCACCTATTATACCACCTATTGTCCTATACCTATATAAACAAATTTACTTCCAATTAAAAAATATATTTTAAAGTATTTTCAGGTTTTCATTGCACTTTTAAATATTCAGAAACGATTGCAATAAATTCCCATAGTATGTCCTTTTTTTCGACAAAAGTTGAATAATTTTAATTTTTCAATCATTTCTTTTCCGATTACTTCACAAGGCATTAATAAAAAAATCATAATGTTGGCAAAAGTTTACTTAGCCCGTTAGTGTTTTTTGTTGACCACGAGACTAATTTCTGTTTTTAATTCAACAATGTGACTACCTACTTTTGTATGTATTAGTATTTTTAATTTATATAAGGAAAGTTGGAATTTCATATTTATATTTAGTGTAAAAAATTGTAAGTGTAAATAAGATAAAATTGTCTGTTTCTTATATTGTGAAACTGTTCCCTTTTTAAACTATTACTTTAATATATTAAATAATTAGTTTAGACTTTTTACGCTTTATATCATTGCTTTGTGTATTTGTGTTCTTAAAAAGCTTTACTTTCCTGTATGTAAGAAATATTTCAGCCAAAATTAAATAAATGTAAAAAAGAACTTACTATTTGATTGTGAATTTTGTAATTTCTTCACGCGTCCATAATGTTTGTAAGTTTCCTCAAAAAATTTGCCCAAAAAACACTAAAATTGGTAAACAGAATTATTTGAATGAAATGAGTTTTGTTTACAAAATTAAGCCCAAACAATTCTTTTTTTAAATCTGATAAATCTAGATTAGGTACTTTGTTCATCAGCTTATGCCAGAGTAACGAAAACTGGATCCTGATCCCCTAGAACTTTGCCGCCTTCAAAAACCTTCTCAAGCAGTCAACTTACATTGGTGTTTTATTTACGAGTGACAGAAACGTTTTAACGATAATACCTATATTAGTTTTCTTGAATGTTTAGTAGTAACTGTCATACATAGGTGGCCAGTTATAGAAAAAATTATAAAACGGTAATCACTGACAAGCCACGCATAAAATAACCATAAAAATGTCAGATAAGAGGAATAAATAGGTTAAAAAATATGAAACCTTTCCTCATCAACATTGTCTTAAACTATTCAGAACTAGGCACACCAGCCTTTGACAACAGATTTTTTTTAAATAACATTTTTTTTAAGTAACCCGCTATGCATGCGACTATTAGAATCGAACCTAAGTCTTCGACTTAAAAAAAGTAACGGTGATTATGATGCCCATCTGTTGTAGTGAAAAATGTGTGAATTTAAATAAAAGCCAAAGGACTAACAGATGGCATTCTCACTCACAATTCCTTATTTTTGGCAAATGAAGCAATACTGGGCAGTGCCGGTGGCCAGTCATAAAACGGTTTACTCTAGGTATTTTTAAAATAATTAACAAAATTATGAGGTTAGATGAATAAATACAATGAAATTAATACATCAAGTTCGGTAAGTAGTACGAAAATATATAATCGTGTGTATCTGTCCGTTTCAATCCAAGTAATTAGATATTTTTATTACCTATTTACCTTTCTTACCTCTTATCGTAAAATCCTCATTATGAACTCAAAACTACTTGCATATTGAAAAAATTGTTTCATGAACGTCTCTAATACAGAAAAAAAATTCTAGTTAGGGATCTCCTAACAACATAATGCTATATAACTTTTTCTGCATGTCACACTAATTAGGAAGGCAAAGGGAACTTAGCCCATACAGCCATGTCTGAGGTTTAATATCAAATACCAATGAGGTAATAATGTAGTAAAAAGGTCGTGTCTGTACATTGACTACTTTTGAGAAATTTTAAAGGAAATGTGTTAAATTAGTATTGTAGGTACTTAGGCGAAAACCAAAATTTTGCAAATTTTTGTCTGTCTCTCTATGTTTGTATGTTCCGTCCTAACTCTAGAACAATTGAGCGAATTTAAATGCGGTTTCTTTTATTATGATAGCGACCTTGGTCAACATATGGGCTATAAGGGATGTTCATAACGTAACGCCCAACCCGAAAGCGAGGCAGAAATTGGATTCACGCGGGCGAAGCCGCAGGCAAAGGCTAGTATTTTTATAAACACGATTATTGGTTGACTAATTGGCCTACTTATCTTGGACGGGTTATACTAAAAACCAGCAGAGATATATTTATTTATTGAACACTTCAACTCCTGTTAAATAGGATCAAAAGTGCATCAAACTGACTATCAGGTTGGGTACTCTCTGTCCCCCTCATTATTAAGGTAAAGCCGTAAAGGCCAAAAGGCCAACAGCAATAAAAATCAATCACAAAAAAAAAAAAAAAAAAAAACCTCACAGGATGACGCAAAATATTGACAAGATATTGCAATCTACAAAAAGAAAATAATAAAAGTATGAAAAAATCTTAAGCTAAGAGTAATAACTACTTTACAGCATACAGCAGTGTGTAACAATGTGAGCAGCTGTCCTAAAAGCTATAAACTATATTATTTATAATGTTTTTACCCTTATGGGGTTCATAACAAGGCTTATTAAGAAGTAAATATTAGGGCATGCAATATAAAAGATATATATATATAATAATAATTATATACTGAGCATATATAAATAAATAGATAAATCTGACCAGTAGAAACCTGGACACGAAAGAAAATAAAACATGAAAAATACCTAACTAACATAATAATACTATATAGGTAATATACTTAATTAATCAACACGCATATTCCCGCAGTGAACCATTGGATTTTTTAGGAACCTTCAAGGCTACGGAAGGCTGCTTTGAGTAATAATGCCAGTAGTAACTATGACAGAACCGTTTGAAAACATGGAAATTTTTGCGGGATGACACTAAATCCTGGTAATATACTGGTGAGTAAGTTGTGCCAATTTGAGAGAGCATAAGGTTTCGCTCACCATTCCAAAGAGGACATTCCCAAAGTATATGATGTACAGTTTGTTCGATTTCCGAACACTCACAGAAGGGGGACTGTACAATCTGCATGCTATGTAGCTTTGCCTGAAAGTTACCATGACTGGTGAGGAATTGTGAAACCTGATGGTTGATTTCGATCCAATCAGCATCAATTCTGTCACGAACCGATGGAAAGAATTTATAGAGGTGTCTACCGTTTTCTGAATTATTCCAACGTGTCTGCCATTCTAAAATTAGGTCAACGTTCATGGTTTCAGAATCAAAAAGACGCTCAGTTTTTTGGCGTTCGCCTAAACCAAAATCTTCCCAGTGCATGTTGCGGGAGCAGAAATAGTTACTTGCTCGGCGTTGGAGCTCTAGGTCAATGGGCAAGACCCCAGCCAGTACTGGCAAAGCATCTATACTAACGGTACGATACGCGCCTTACAGAGAAAGGTGAGAGCCAAGCGCTGACTCTGCATCATTTTTTTCCGCACAGTAGCCAACGTGGAACGGTCAACCCATACAGGAGCAGCGTAGCACATACTTGACACGTATGTAGCTTTATATATAAAAAATACTAAAAAGGAACAGCAAAATGTTGTTTTTAATTTTATTTGTGGAAGCTTTATTTTATTAAAAGAGTTTTTTTATTAGGTATTGCGTTTTAATGTTTTATTTGAACCAACATCTTGGTTGACACATGCAAGCAACCAAAAAAGCAGACAGAGACAGTCATAGACAAAATTTAAAAAATAATATTCATTGTTCGGTGTACATTGCTTGGTGATAAATAAATTTATACATTGATGGTTTTAGATTATTGTATCTATTTAAATATTCAACACACCCCCGTAATCTAAAATCCTCAATTTTACAAATTAAATTTTCATGTTTTCAAAGTATCTAATTTTTTAAACAAAAAAAATATTATTAACTTTTAAATTGAACATTTTTTATGCAATGGTAAAGTTGTTTTCTGTCTCTATCTTTATATTAACACTGATTAATAAAAAATCCTTTTAGTAAAGAAACATAGCAGTCTTATACAAATTAACAGATACATAAAAAAAATCATGTCACTATTTTAGATGCAAATCTATCAAACTTAATCTTTTGCAAAGGTTTAGTGAATAAGTCTGCAATTTGCTCATTAGTTGGACAGTAATATACTTTTAGTTCACCATTACAAACTTTCTCATGAATGAACTTGAATCGGACATCAATATGTTTAGACCGTCTATTTATCACTCCGTTTTTTATCAAATTTATGGCACTTTGATTGTCCACATATAGCTTTACACTAACACTTACACTTAGTAATTCTTCACATACACTTTTCAGGTATAACAGTTCTTTCAAACATTCAGCTGCTGCTATATATTCTGCTTCGCTGGTTGAGAGTGCAACAATTGGTTGTTTTCTTGTGCACCAGCTTATCGGGTTACCACAAAAATATATAATGTAGCCAGTCGTGCTTCTTCTTGTCAGGGGATCACCGGCATAGTCAGAGTCACAGTATGCTGTTAACTCAACTAGTCCATTGCCTTTTCTGTATACTAACCCTTTTTCTTTTGTTCCTTTCAGGTATTTTACTATTCTTTTTATTGTTGTGACATCAGAATCCGTAGGATTTTCAGTTCTTCTTGCACAATAGTTAACTGCATAACTTATGTCTGGTCTGGTTTTATTTGAGATATAAGTTAAGCTTCCAAGTAGTTGTCGGTATGGAAAATTTGTATTACCATTACTTTGTTCATCATTGTTGTTTCCTTCCATCGGTGTGTTTGCTGTTTTTATATCTGTCATTTTATAGTCATCTAAGATTTTATTTATGAATTTTGCTTGTTTTAGTTTCAGTGTGTCTTTTGTCTTCTCTATTTCCATTCCGATGTATCTTTTGGGGTTTCTGTCGACTTTCATTTCAAATCTTTTGCTTATTCTTTCCAATATTTGTTCAATTTTTGTATCATTTGTGCCCACAAGAATGCCATCGTCTACATGTATGCCCAAGTAGATTGTAGCATCTTCGTTTCTGAATATACATGGTTCTGCTGTTGTTTGTTTCAGACCTTCAGACTCTAGAAAACTTGTAAAAGTCAGATTCCATTTTAAAGGGGCTTGTTTCATGCCATATAAGGCTTTCTTCAATTTGCATATTCCTTGTAGATCTTCCATTCCTTCTGGTGGATACATATAAATATCCTCATCGATCTTTCCATACAGAAATGCTGTTTTTATGTCAAATGATTTTATGGTGAATTCTTTCTCTTGTGCTATTGCAAATAGTAGTCTTAATGGGCTACTGTTAATGACAGGACTAAATGTCTCATTATAGTCAATTCCTTTTTCTTGTTCGAAGCCTCTTATTACTAATCTGGCTTTATATGTTCCATCTTCTTTGATTTTTAATACCCATCGGCTAGTTAGGATTTTCTGGTTTTCAGGAATTTTCTCTTTTGGTACAACTTTCCAGGTTTCATTTTTCATTAGGGATTTCTTCTCTTCATTGATAGCATCTATCCATTTACGTTTGTCTTCTCCATTTATTGCATCTTCATATGTGATCAAAACATAATCATTATATCTAGTTGGTATTTTTCTTTCTCTAGTTGGTCTCTTTTTTGTATCTTTGTTTTCATTTTCTTGTGTAGAATTATTTTCAGTTCTTGGATTTTCTTCAGTATTTTCTTCCAGTATTGGGATTGGGACAGGATTCTCTTGGACGATTTCTATTTCAACATTTGTTTCAGAGCAATTTTCATTATTTTCATTCTCATCTTGTAGTGAGGTATCTTCGGTTATTTTGTTTGTTGTTAAAGGTTCTTTGTTTTCTTCAATTTCTTCATGAACTACAATGTTTTTAGGTTCTTCAGTAGGATCATCATCACCGTTCTTTTTTGACTGAAATAAAACATCTCTTCTTATTATTATTCTTTCTTTTTCTTCATCAAATAGTCGATATCCTGTTGGGGCATACCCAACCATTATTAGTTTTTCCATTCTAGATTCCAGTTTTTGTAAGTGTCCTAGCCTTTTGCTGTATGCATCAGACCCGAATATTTGTATGTTTCTAAGATCTGGTCTCTTTCCCGACCACATTTCAATAGGTGTCAAATTGTTTATTGACTCAGATGGTGTTCGGTTTATTAAATATGCAGCAGTTTTGGCTGCTTCTCCCCATAGGTAAATCTCTGCTTTAGATTCAAAGAGTAGAGCTCGCACTTTTTCCATAATGGTACGGTTCAATCGTTCGGCCTTGCCGTTCAGCTGGGGGCTAAATGGTATAGTGTAGTCTAATATTATTCCTTTGTTCAGGCACCAATTTTTCATTTCATTACTGGTATACTCACCTCCATTGTCACATCTTATCATACTTATTTTCATCCCTTTTTCTCTTTCTTTTTCTTCAACATAATCCTTGATATTTTTAAATGCTTCACTTTTATTGGATAGGAGTTTAATTTCAGTGTAATTTGTGAAGTCATCAGTAATAGTGAGTATGTATTTCTTATCGTCATAGGTGTTTGGCGAAATTGGGCCACAAACGTCGCTATGAATGATTTGAAGTAATCTTTCTGCCTTTGTTCTTTGTGTACTGAATGGCAGTCTTGTTTGTTTAGCTTGTAAGCATACTGTGCAAGTTTCTGGTAACATATCAATGTCTTTATCGGTTATGCTTAAGCCTTCAACACATAGTAGCATTTTTCTCATAGTTACCTTGCCAGGATGTCCCAGTTTTATATGCCATTCAAGTGCACTGTTATGATTAATTGTTACTAGAGAATTTTCTGGTTTTGTAGTTTCTAATTGTATTGAATACAGTCCGTTGCTCTTCTTGTTCCCTTGTAGTATTATTTCTTCATTTCTTTTAATAATGACTTTATTTTTTGTGAACAATACTTCTCCATCATTTTCTGTAATTGCATTAACAGACATCAAATTCTTTTGTAGTTGAGGCACAAAAAGCACATTTTTTAAATCACATTGTTGTGTTTCTATTTTTCCTTTTTCTGTGGACTCGATTTTTTCATTTTTCTTTGCCACTGTAATATCGCAGTTGTATTTTGTAACCTCGCTCAGTAAATCCAATTTATTTGTCATATGTGACGTACATCCTGAGTCTATTATGAACTCTTCTGGACTTTTCTGTATTTCAGTAATAAACGCTATCTTATTATCCTTCTTCCTGAAGTAGCACTTTTCTTCCGTGTGATTATTTTTTTTGCATATTTTGCACATCTTTACTTCTTCTTTCTTTTTATAAAAACAATCATTTTCATTGTGATTATTCTTTTTACAGATCTTGCAGAACTTTTTATTATATTTGTTTTGGTTTGTCTTTCTGAAGCTCGCTTTGAATGCACATTTTTGTTCATAATTATCAGTAGATTCTTTACCAAGTCTTTGTTCTTCTGTTAGGAGCCTTGCTGTCAGATTCCTTAATGTTTTTTCACTTAATGGTGATGAATCCCAGGCTGTTGCAAAATTATTGTATCCATTCGGTAAGGTGGATAATATCTTTGACATGATCATGTTGTCATTAACTTTTTCATCAATGGAATTTAGGTGGAAAGCTATGTTTTCTAGTTTACTTATGTGGTATGTCATATCTTGCCTGTGATCATACTTGTATTCAAAGAAATCTTGCAGAAGTTGACATTTTTGTTGTGTTGTACTTTTCTCAAATATGAAGCACAACTTATCAAACATTTCTTTTGCACTAGGGCAGCTCATAATCAGGGGCATGTGTTTCTTGTCAATTGTGTTCATTATTATTTTCTGAGCTCTTGCATCATTTTTTTCATGCTCCTTTCTGTCACCACCCAAAGCAATTGCATTTTCTTCACCGTGCACTATTTCGTGCAACCCATAACTTTTAAATATTATGTTCAGTTGGAATTTCCAACAGGAAAAAGATTTCTCATCACAAAGCTTCTGAATGCCTGCAATTTCTTCGTATTTTTCCATGTTTTACTTTCGTCGATTTTGTTTCACAGGAACACGCCACAATGGCGGCACTTTTTACTTGTTATTTTCGTTATAGCACTGGTTTTTTTATTTTTTTAGTTTTCAGTGGTAAGCGGGGACTGGGCCCACAACCTGTTGTTTTTAATTTTATTTGTGGAAGCTTTATTTTATTAAAAGAGTTTTTTTATTAGGTATTGCGTTTTAATGTTTTATTTGAACCAACATCTTGGTTGACACATGCAAGCAACCAAAAAAGCAGACAGAGACAGTCATAGACAAAATTTAAAAAATAATATTCATTGTTCGGTGTACATTGCTTGGTGATAAATAAATTTATACATTGATGGTTTTAGATTATTGTATCTATTTAAATATTCAACACAAAACAGGTTGCAGGTTTTTAGGTATTACAGAAATAGTTATCATATTGGCATAAATAATAAACTTCATAATTTGTATTTATTAACTATTATCAAAAGCAAAAAATAAAGTCAATCTCGTAACTGAGTATGAGTAAGGAACATTTTTTAAACCAGGAACATAGATTTGGAAGTATAAGTTTTATTTTCCGAGACAAGATTATATATATATATATATGTATATATATAATTTTATTGGCAGCACTTATTAAAAGATCAACAAACCATTTATTTAAATTTTATTTATGGGTGTTCTATTTTTTTCAAACGATACCTAGATAGTTTGGTGTTGTTCATGTTCTCGGCTCAGATGTTGGCCAAGCCTTTCAGCCAGACATCTGGGTTAGCAGGCGAGCGCCCTACCACTTGGCCATAAAGACGATCAATTATATTATCAAATAGCTGTATAATGCTTTCTGTAAACTTTTTAGTTTTGGCGTTGCATAAATAATATTTATTTTATTTTATAATGAAAGTACGTGATTACTACGTAGTGAGAATAATTTATTCCAAACAAAAAGAGAACACAAATAAAATCACAATATTACTCGTTCACATTTCTTTTTAATTTACAACAGTGCTGAATAAATAACCTTATTACAACAATTCTTACATTAAAACAATAAATTAACACTCGCTTCATAAATAAAGTCGACGGGCTCGGTTTACAAATAATTTAAAAGTCAGTCTAAGAATTAAGAATCAGTCTCAGAAAAGTTTAATACTATATCAGTGGCAGCGTTTGAAATAATCAGGCATTGATAAATACAAATCAACTAGTAATTTTTTTTAAATAAATAAGTACCGTTATTTAAAACGCTGCAACTAAATTTAATTCTAGGCTAAATGTCAGACTGCCACCAAACTATCAAGAAGAAGAAGGATCAAGGATCAAGTCAAAGTGGCAATCTGACATTTAGCCTAATTTCTAACATCTATCGCCACTTGATCCATTAAAAGAGCCATCGTTCATTGGTCCAATTTTGTCTACCGTTGTGCTTGCATCTGCATAGCGGGGGCATATTGCATCATAGGCTGCATTTGGGGCATTTGCATCTGCATGGGTACCTGATACATGGGTACATGCATGGAATGCGCTGGCGTTAGTGGCGGTAGTCCTGGTAGCCCGAATAAGATTCTGAAGTAGCGCGCGATGGTCCATAAAACATTGGACGTCGCCGGAATCCTGTATAACATAAGCACAATGAATACGACTCATTTGGAAATATCAAATCAAATATGCCTGAGAGGTTCAAATCGGTAACACATTTAGCATCACTGGACCCAGTGTAACAAAATGTATCTAAGTTATTATACGTACTATGAGTTGGACAAAGTACAGTTTATATAGCTTGCAAGAGATCGGAATAATATAATTATAGCTTTGCAGTGTATGAACAGTATCCAAGAAAATACAAGTTGGATTTATTTCATCAATATTAAGGAGTTAGCCAATAGTACTTAAAATAATACATTTCTTATCAGTAGGTCCAATGATAACGTATTTTTTGTCACATGTCACATTTTTATTGATATTTACAATAGCAAACCTAAACAAGAGATGTCTTTACATGTTTTTACTTCCTATTACTTACTTGCGTAAAATTATGAAAGACAAAGCCACCACCAAAATTACAATCTGCAAAAAAAGCATGACCACATAAACAAGAACAATAACAATTTAAATTGCATTGTAACTTGTCTAGGTGTTCATATGGAACAAATTAAGGACTTTTTACTATAAACATTGAAGAAATACACGTATGTAGGCACCTACGTGTGCGAGCATTTTAACATACTTATGTGCAAATGACAATTATTGGACTAGAATAATTTATATGTTCTGGCAAATCTTAAGATGCATATTCATTTTATAGTGAAAATATACAACATTAAAATATTACAATATTACACTTAGTAATTTTCTAGTAAATGCTTTTTTCTGTTGTGCATGTGTTTAAGTGCTTATTCTAAGCTGGAATCGACATGATTTCCATGCGAATAAGCAGTCAAACTTATTCAACTTTTAATACTTATAATTTCATTCGATGCTTCTTCAGTAACTGATTCATGATTACCTTGTATGACTTGTATGGGTCTCTGAAATATAATAGGCTTCTTCTTTTTATTTATGATCTTTTTCTTACTTTTGTTTTTATTTTTGTCCTGGTTATAGAGACTGTTGCTTAAATATCCATGTGCAGGCTTTTTCTTTATAGATTTAATTTTCTTATTTCCACTTAGATGCTCAAACATTGCTATATTCATATTTACGAAGTCTTCCATCACTGCTAAACTAAACATCACCATATCATAAGTCAAAAGATAATATTTTGGAGGCCCTACATCTGCTACTGCAGCTACAGGGGAGCTAGCTGTATTTTTTACAACTTTCTTTGTCATTTCTTCAGCGTCTTTTATTATAGCTTGTACAGGATCAGACGAGAAGAGAAAATCAAAAAAATTTAACCAACCTCGGCCTTGCCAATTTAAATGTCTAGGTATGTTTCTTTGACTTTTAATAACTACACTAGCATTTCTGTTTATTTGTGGATCATAATTAACATCCCTTTTGGTTCTTATGAGAGCTATCGTATCCGAGATATTTTCAAGTAGAGTTAGATTTATTTTTGCAACATTATATGTATCTGAGCTATATGAAATTGAATCATTTTTGTTACCTCTGATTTGGAGTGTTTTATTGGGAATTACCCCTGAAACGTTTGAATTTTCGATTGTAAAAAATGAAGTTGTGTTTAAAACACTAGCTGGGATTAGGACTTTGGTTTTTTTTGTCGTGATATGAGCAAGAGGCAAATTTTCTGTTATTTTTTTATTTTTTGTGTAGGTTGGGGACTTTGAAATTTTAGTTGAATTCGTTTTTTCGGTTAATTTTTCTTTAGGTATTAAAATACCCCATGTGTTGCTTATATTTAAAGAAGGTGTAAGAGGTTTCCAATCACTTGAACTATCTCTATCGGTACTTGAAGGAAGTGTGTTATTTAGGTTATAAAATACAGAACTATTATAGTTTTCGTACTTATGGTCTCTTGTATAAGATACAAGACGATTATTATTTGGTTTGACAGTAAAATTATTCGGATTTATGAAATATTTGACTCTGGGATAAAACGAAGTATAAGGATAATTATACCTATATTTTTTAGTTTTTATATAGTCATTAAAGTCTTTGTTTCGCTTGAGTTTGTCTAAATCGACATTAAGTTCGGTATACTTTTTTGGTTTATTTGCTAAACCACGCTTTCGTGCGGTTATCATTTTTCTTTGCGCAATGTTTCGTGGTTGAGGCTGTAAAATCTCTCTGGGTTTTTTAACTTTCTCTTCGATGACTGTGGAAGCAGAGGTGATAGGTTCATTGGACTGTTGAGATTTTGCTTTTGTGACGTCTGATGTCATTCCTCGGAAAGTTGCTGGGATGGCATTGTAAAAGATACTGGCGATAGGTTCAACGAAGCTTTTTATGCCGTCGACAATTGGTTCGAGAAGTTTTTGAAGTTGGCTCTTACCGTCCCATCTTTCTGAAGCTCTGGTACTATTGACGAGCTGAAGAGTAGGCGCCTGCTGCGACTGTGACGCGGTAGCGTCTGTTTGCTGTAGCATCTCGTGAGTGTGTGCGTGTGCCATTGCAGATGGACTATACAACTCTGGTGACGCGTAGTTAGGTTGAACTCCGCTTACAGAGTATGCATGCGATGAGGCGCTTGGAAAATCGATCGGATATTGCGAATAAAGGTATGGGTGGTTTTGTAAACCGACGCTGGAATACAAACAAATTCAAAATCAGAACTTTCTAAAGCAACCGCAATAGAGTTGCGTCATCACAAAGTCATTTATTTACGTTATACTTTCGCTTACTTTTTTGTCTTTTTTGTCACATTCAGTAAAGAGCTCTCGATTGTCTTTTTGTGAATGTAGCGTGGTCACCGCAGCAAAAAGTCGTTTAAATTACAATTGCTAATGAAACAACTGTCAGTTAATGTCAGCCGACAAGCTAATTAAAAAAAAATATTCCAGCAAACGGTTTGTAGTCATGTCGCTAAGTGTAGTGAAATCGGTATGTTCGTGAGTATTGTGCGTGTTTGCGAAAAACCTGTCAATTGTCATGCTAAATGATTTTTTTGCTGTTTCACGACGTTTATGCGATATCTTCAGCTAATAAGGTTTTTTTTGTCAGGTATGTGAACTATTTATACACAACTAGAAAATACTTTCATGCTTTTGTCAAATGGACAAGTCTAAGAGTGCGTGTTGCATATTTATTGAACAAAATCGAAAGTCGATTGGGACAACAAAGGAAATATTTTACAAAACTTTTGTGTACAAAATTATAAAATGAAACATAGCCAAATTTTTCTATAAAAGTAGAAGTCAGTCAAAAGGCATACAGTATCAGTCTATTTTAATAGTAATAATTTAAATAAGTCCTCGTCCTACGTCTGTCAATAGAAAGATAATTGTTTTACAAAAGTTATTTCAGAATTACTTTTTACAATAAAATTACAAACTTTGATAGACGACTGATAATGAACAAGGTGTTCAATTAAATTTTCCTTTTGTCAAAGTTTGTAACTTACAAACAAAATAAACGTCATGATTTTATTTAAAAATTGATCTTTTGTCGATTAAAGGTGACGTCAAAGATAAGTTTCATTTATTTTACTCGAGCTTAGAATAATAACAATTTAGCTATTTTTAAATACTTTTTCTTCAGATGAGTAGAAAATTTAATTATTGTAATGTAATGCTTCTTTTACCAGCATTTAAGGACTTGAACACAAACCAAGTCCTTCAGAATCAGCTTTAATATGTACATTGCATATTTACGTTTTCATTATACCAAGATCAAGTTTTAAATAAAAGGTATTTTTGGTTTCGCATCTTTAATAACGTTGTATTAAAGAAACGAAGGATGTTTATAAAAGAAAAACTTTTTTTTAACATAAAATAAATATTTTTTGTCCAGAAATAGATAAAATATATTAATTTATCCTTAAAAAACTTAATCGAAACGAATAAAAAAGGTTTCTGGTCAGTTTGTTATATAATTATCTTGATCTGAGGTGTGCTTAAGTTGCTTTACTTTTCTATAAACAATTGATTTTCTATTGTGTCCGACAAATATAGGCCACTTTAGTGCTGACCAACTCATTTGTCAAGTTTATGATTCCGTTTTTTTTTGATAACTATACTTTAAAACACCGAAACACTCTTAATACTGTATCGGCAGATAACTGTATTTTTGTTAATGAAATAAAACAAAACAAACTGGACCCAATTTTTGACTAAAGTTATGCACAAGCGCAATTTATTAAAGAGTGAGGATTTCAGTAAAATACGTTATGTATAAGTAGTGAAGAAGTGGTGTATGAAAATTGATATTATTCCAAATTTTAAATCATATAGGTTATTGTACTGAAGCCAAAATACCATTTTAAGAGTTTTTGTCTCTCAGTCTGTTTGTCTATGAGTCTATTATGTATGTTCCGTTTTAACTCGAGAACCAATCAACAGATTTGGTTTCGTTTTTTATTATTTATTTGGTATTTATTGATTTATCTATATTATCATTGTGGTGATCCGTGTCAATATATAGGTTATAGGAAGTGTTGATAAAGTAGAGCCCAAGCCGAAAAGGACGCAGAGATTGAATAGACGCGGGAAAACCATGGATAAAGGCTAGTTAAGAATTAAAAGCTGATGACAGAACGACATATCGGGAGAAATTGCATTGAACGTGTAAGTATTGTAGTAAGATACGAAAATGAGAACTTCCCCTGATGTTACTTAAATAAGTAATGTTGAAATACAGCTTATTATATGAGGTCAAAGCTTTTTATTAGTTCAGTATTTTTATGAGGTTTTACCTGCAGTGATTATTTGTTTGCATTGATTTGAAAAAAAAATCATTGTATTAATTTGATTCGATTCAAAAATGTGAAAAACTTTAACATACATATCTATTTTTAGACAAAAAATATTTACACGGGAATTTAATTTGTAAAAATGTTCTTAGCCTTTCAATTTGTCCAAAGAAAATTATAATAAAGATTGAACGCAGGTTTCATTTTCAAGATAATTCATCAGTTATTTCCAACTGATCCTAGTCTTTCAATCATATCGGCAATAACTTGGGTCCTTAAACATACCTTGCCATGGCAGTTCTTACAACATCTACGTTAAAGTGATAATCGTACAAAAATATATAAAGAATCATGTAGCTGTATGTACATCATGTTTTGGAAATGAAAACTGCGCAAATGACACAACTATAAATAATGTATAACTGGTACTAAAGACGAATCGCTTACCCAACGCCATAGCTCTCATACAATCGCTTCATGGCCATGCCGACTGTCACCGCCAACGCCATTTTACTGGCGATGAACGCCTTCATTGTCAAGGCTGTTACTACTGCCATGGCGAACATGACAGTACCTGCCGACTTCATGCCAAACACCATGGGAATGAGGGCTTGTAGAACCTTCTTTCTGTGTCGCCTTCCTGGAAGAAGAGAGAATAAAATGTTTAGGATTTAATCAATCACGTAAATATAAACCTGCGTCAATACATTGGCCTCATCCCATGTTCAAGCGACTGCATCTGAGGCTGACGCTGTGCTGACGGCAGAGGTTAACAAGCGGAGCAAATTTGCAAACCTCGGGGAAGGGTACATGTTTGTGCCGTTTAGTGTCGAAAGCTCTGAGGAACCGAGGCACGGTGTCTCTTCGAAGAGCTAGCCTTGCGCCTGTTCGATATTTCTGTGACAAGAGGACTGGGGCATACCTAGGCTAAAGGCTGTCTTGCTATCCAACGAAGTAATATAATACCACCAGCCTTCTTGGCACTCAGATTGGCGGCAGTGACTTGGGCAATGTTTTAAGAGTATTTATGTTAGCTCCATACCCTTACTCCATCAAAATAAAAAAATTTAACCTTATTACGTATGTCTGTCTGTCTTCTCGTCTGGCTTTCTGTCTCTCCTTCTGTAAAGACCCCTTTTCTGTTAACTTTCCGAAATTTAAATAAATAGTTAACAGCTATCCCAGAGAAATATACCGGCGTAAATCTAAAATAAAATTGTTGCCCTCAAAATTTACAGCATGTACTTATAGTACTGAAATTCTATTGTCCGTCTTTGTTTTTTTGTAAAATTGTTCAATATGTCTAGTTCTCATAAGTACCTATGCGGTTTCTTTCAAACACACCAGTCTATTTACAATGAGACTCGAAAAGTTAACACTTTTTTAAGACCCACATTTCACTGACGTTTTATTAGTTCCAAACATAAAGGATTACCGTGCTACGGCGACTGCATAGGTCACAACAATGTATACAAGTGGCAAATATTTTAGGATTGGCGCTTCTTGGAAAAGTCCTGCTCCAACGCTTTTGTTTTTTTACTGTCTACCTCGCTCTAATCGGCCTGCCATGCACCCAAAACCTCAATTATTTTGACTTTCTTACAATATTTTAAGTGTAGAAAATCTTTAAGTCGTTTCGGAAAATTGTTTTCTTTATCATGTTTCTTAAGCCAATTTAAAATCCTAAAGATAATTGTGTTTATAAGTATATTCATTCACTCAACATGGAAAATTTTATTCTGGTTTATATAGATTTTATACTTAAGTTTCTTCTCTACTGAAATATTTATTTATTATCATTATGATTTTAATTAAATCACAATACTGAGAACGCGGCAATGCTAACCGAAAGTTTTTCTTGAAATTCCCATTTATTTCTGAAGTCACTTTAAAATTTTACAGCATTTTTCGTTCTAATTTTATACTTCAATTTATGCAATAGTAAGTAGTATTTTTTAATTATATATTTTTTTATACTTCCTTTCATCTAAAGTGGGAATTTAAGACCCTGTTATTGTCCGATTTAGAGACTCCAAACCTAAAATACAAACACTCTCAAAATCAATGTTGCGTTGCATGATGGGCCAGTGACTTGAATGCAGATCCCATAATTGAGAAAACAGCATTCTCCTGACTCAGCTATCGCCCACAAATATCTCAAATAATGTTGCATGCCTGAGGTATTACAGTAACGAAGAGCATTAGCCAAGGCAACTTGAGTGGAACATAAGCTAACCAACACAATAATTATAAATTATAACGTTTTACCACAACCGCTATCAGAACTGTAAAAATTAACTAATAGACTGAAGAACTCTTGTAAATTCTCGTTCGGCTCCGTTGTTTTCTTAAAGAAAAAAAAACAACTAAATACAAAATTTTGTTGTAATTTAGATTTTGTGGCTAAAGAAATAAGATGGCAAATCGATTTCAATTCGTAATTAGTGACGGTCGATTGCCAATGGGCGTTGGAGAGCCATGTCCGGTTACACCGAAGAAAGTCTATAATCGATTCGTGAACTCACCATTTTTGTTAGACCCATGTCTTATATCTAATGGACTAGTGATACAGACTATTATGGACAAACACAAACGTCTAGAAGTCATGGACTTCTAAAAGGTACTTTCAAATGTTATTGGCATTTTCTTTTTTTAACGTCTGATTCTTTAGAAGGGTGTTGGGTGGCACAAGTTATTGGAAAATAATTTTGTTTATTTTGTCTTTTGATAGCAAATGAGAAATGAGAACTAAATAAACATTAAATATAAACAAAATTTATCAAGTTGGAAAATAACATGGACAGTTTCCTGAGCGGAGGCCGTAAATGTTTTATTGCACAGGTAAAACCGTAAAAAGTTAAGTCACTAATTAGACCCGGGGAGTTCAAAACTCAAGGGACTCTTCAGATCAAAAATTTGAATATTTTTTTTATACTAACAATAAAATAGAAAGAAAGTGATGCCTGAACATTTAATATTTTTGATTTTTTTAAAATAAAATGTCGTATTAGTATATTATACAGGCCAAAACTATTTTTTTTTTTGGTTTTCCGTTTTATCTCGAGAACCACTTAACTTATTTGGATTCGGTTTTCTTTAATATCACTCTAGTGACCTTGGTTAACATATAGACTCTCAGAGGTATTAATAAATAACCGCCAAGCTGAAAACTGTCGATAATAATGTTTATCTTGAAGACTTCCACGCAAGCGAAGCTATTAATTTAATAAATAAAATGTTTCACTCGAACTCCAACAATTTGTAAGTCTTAGCTGTTTATAAAATTGAAAATTACCTATATTAACTTTAAAATAATTACGTAGATACATTTTGCTTTACCCAAGCATAAACATATTTTATAGAAAGTATCAAGTTTCCATTAAGTAGATAAAAGTCTAGATTCTCACTGAACCTAGCAAATAAGCAGGTGGGAGCTAATCTTCTTCGATCCATCTTTCCACATTGTAAGTATTATAACCTACTTGTATAAGTTAATCTAATGTAGTAAAAATATATTATTATAGTTTTTAGTAGATTTTAATTTTGATAATTTTAATTTTGTTAATCGAAATGGAATCACCCAGGGTTTTCTCTCCTAGAATCTTTAAGAGGATAGGTTCCGAAAAACCATAATTTATTCTTCCTTGTTTGAAGAATCTAGCAATACTGGATATTTGAAAAAAATTTGGACTCCTATCAAGAATATAATGTACACTCTTATCGAAACAGAATCTTCAGAAGTCATTCCAACATTGAGCCATAAAAAATCAAAGATGACTCCAAAAAAAGGTTTCATGTCGAGTTTTAACATTATTTGAGCAAAATCATATTATATTATTTATTAATTAAAATCTGTATAAACTTTATTATACTGTTATCCGAACAGATATTTGATACAAACTTTAGTTTTTTTTTAAATAATAAAATTTGTGATAAAAGTCGTCATTTTGATAATTTTCCAGAATTCGTCCCTTTCGCACTGCTGGTTTTTCGGCATGGAGTAACAGCGATCAATGCAATCGGAACCTATTCTCTTAACATGTCAGCCATGCATGCGTACCCTGGCTTCCGTTAGACGATATTGAGTGCGGAGACTAACGGAAAGTAATTAGTTTCTCGCAAACAAGGCTCCTTAATGGTAATTGATTCTCTAAAATAGAGTTTCTTCTGTGAGCACAGGATTTAATTAGATTCGTAAAGTGTGTTTCCCTTTTGTAAAAGGAAGAAAGATTATCAGATTCAGTTAAATAGGATTAGAATTTAGGATTTGACCGTGTAGCAATTTTTAATCTAAGCGTATTCTTTTCATAAATATATGGATTGTTTCTTTTTATCTCGTTTTGCTTAACTGTAATTAAACTTTTTAATTGGTACCCCAACAAATACAAACATTTCACTTGTACGTTTAATTAGATAGTGAAAAAGATAAATACAATACAGTTCGCTGTAAAACAATAACGGATTCCGTCAACTAACATAAAAGAAACCTTAAAAAATCACTTTTTTAAATAACTACAGACGTATTTTCTGAATATGACGTTTCATAATGATGTTCTCAACATTTTTATCAAAGTTCTTGAGTAACACTATGAAGAGACGGCCGGACAGACGGACACAGTCTGCGGCACGAAAGTCTAGCGGTGACCGTTAATGCGCAGAAGTCAAAAATAAGGTGTCGTGGCGGAGGAAGCGGGCGCGGGGCGGGCGCGGGGCGGGCGCACGTATTCATGCATAAGCGCTGATTGGCTCCTTCATTATACCGATGTGCAGCTAGAGTTTCGTTCACCGCTAGACTATCGTGCCACAGGCTGTACACAGCAAAGGTTTGCTATGAGGAGTTTCACTTTTTACGGTAGACTTTTAAAATTACGGTCCCATCACTTCCAGAATAATTAACTCTTATGTACAAATCTCCTAGACTTTATTCTCTAAAGACTTTATTACTGCAAAACAATGTAATGATGAATAAAAGGGAAAGAAGGATGGAAGTAATATACAGCGTAACGTAGATACTATGAAGCTATTATGCTGGCAGCGTTACCTTTTTCATTTGATAGCTGAATAAATAAAGCCCGTGTCATATCCAAAAAAAAAATAAGAAGATGAACATCTATGTATATACAAATAATATCTATGTATAATATAATTCACTTTCAGTGACGGAATTAAGGCGAGGTTTCCCGAATAAACGTCGTATTCTTTTGTGTTAAATTAGTAAATCATAAAGATTTAGATATAATAAAAAATATACGAGTATGTCATATTTTACGCTTTGATCTTAATATTTCGGGCATTCGATACACGTCAGTTACTAGCATTTTCTTTCATCCAATAAAGATAAGCCAAAGTTTAAATAAAACTTTGTAAAAATGTAATATAAAACGGCCGTTATATTGAAAACCTATCCATTAATTTTCCATAGCTTCAAATTTAAGTTGTATTGTTTTCGTATAATCAAAATTTAAACGAAAAATAAAAAACTTTAATTCAGTTCTTTAAATTTACTAAAACTGCTATTTCTTCTAGATCCCTTGGCTGCTTTAATTAATTTATACCTTGATTTATGAAGGATTTTGCAATCGAACAACCGCGTCCATTTGAAAAGTATTATTTTTAACTATTTTTATATATTCGGAGACGTAACGATCATCGTAAGGGCCATTTTGCATTGCACGCTCAGATAAACAATTTCAATGTCGTTTTCGTCGATATTAGTACCGCTTTTAAGGTCTTATAAGCTCCTGAAAGGTTTTAAGATAATGCTCTTAACAGAGAGGACCGGGACAAGCAAATGGTCAGTCGCACTCTTTTCCTCCGGTGTTTAATAAAGGAATGGTAGATCTTTGTTTGCTTCGTCCCCTAACATCTCCCCCCCCTCCGGTGTTTGCATTTCGTAGTTCCTTAAAGGTATAAAATGCAGCGCAATGATTGGCTGATTCATCGTCTATCGATTTGGTAAAATTTCACAAAATTCTTTATTCAGAAACTTTCTGTATATACGCAGCTCGAGGCAAACACAAAAAAGAAACAATTGGTAAATTGGTGGTTATTACAAACATTATTAATACGTATTTGACAAATTCATAAAAAAGTTAGGTGATGTCATAACTTGATAAGGGCGCTTATTGTAGACTGGCTTTGCCTACCGCTTTGCTCGCGTCGAAGTGTCATTTAAAAATGTATCTTTTATTTGTGCGTAAGTAAAAAACTATTATCGACAGCTTCTGACTAGGTTGTTATTTTATGAACACCCCTTATAGCCTACATGTTGAAAAGGGTGACTCCAATGATAATAAATAAAATCACATCTAAATCCGATGAGTGTTTCTCCAGTTAAAATGGAACATAGAGAAAGAGAGAGAAAAATAAATTCTATGCATTGTGGTTTTCGCCTCCATGCAATACTAATATTTAATTTAAAATTAATTTAAACTTAATTTTACTTTTTTACGACTTGGTTATAGACACAGATAAAAATATTTCCAAAATATATTATTGATAATAATATTTTAATCTGATATTTTATCATTCATTAAGATGTCACCCGGAGAGGTATTTTGTTACTCAAACTACTTTCCTTTATAATATTTCAGTATCAAATATAAAACCCCACGGGTCATTAAGAAAGACGTTTTTATGATTAAAACTTGCGAATGTCTGCACTTGATGAAACTTGCAGAGTAATGTGACGAATGATAAGAACATTTGTACCCGTTTCACAATATATATATTTTTTGGAACATACTCGGCAATGGTCGCTTTTTTTAAACTAACACGAGGAGTACATCTTTTTGCCCTATGGGGAAAATTAATAAATGAAAATACATTTTTTGCCACAACTTAAATTAAAATAGTTTTATGAAGACGGCAAAGTGAGTTCAATACGCATAACACCATCTTTTAGTCTCATAAATAATTAAAATAATGAGTTCAAGTAAAAAGAGAAGCTTTAGTAGTAGGCTTGGAGATAATTTAATAAAAAGAAACCAATTTGGTCATAGAAAACATGCTTCCTGCTAAATTAAACGCAAAATATAAGGAAGTTCATCTGTTATTTCCATTAAATTGCGTTCTTTTGCAATCGCATTTTTTAATACCTCACATTGCTTGAGAAAAACACTACAAATGCCGCAGCGGAAACGGGTATTATATTATTTGTTTTGTAGCAGGTCTCAAAAAGCCTCAGCTTGCTAACTCACCTCGTCAGGCAATCACCTAATTTCCGGCTCTTGGCAATAATGTACTATAATTCCTTCACTCAACCTTGAGTTTCATACAATTACGTGCAATAATATGTAAAAAGTAAAGTTTGGAAACAAATCAAGGACAAGTCAAAAACGAGATTTTGATTGTACTGTCATAAAGCAACCGTTGTTTATAAAGTTTATAAATTGATTGCTGATAAAATTTACCTTAGTAAATGTAAAGAATTCTTCGACCAAATACTCGTTGATAATTCAGAAAATTGCCAAGCTTTTTTATAGTATAAATGTATCGTTATGTTTTCTGATGAACTAACCATAGATGATGTGTAGTAGGGTGGAGTGATATTTTCGTTTTTTGGATTTTCATTTTAATTTTGTTAACCACCATCTTACTCGCAAGTCCTCCCGAAGTTATTCGGGGGAGAGTAAGAGAACAGCTCTCAGGCAAAACCAGGTGGCCCACCATTGCCTGGGACCGGTGGATGGCGTTTTATCCATCTACAATTGCCGGGCCTTATATAAAACAGACTGGTGACGGGCAGCGGCGTCAGTCGTGCAATGGTTTCGGAACCGCGCTCACCAACCCGCCTGCCCAGTGTGTGTGAGTATGGGCATTTCTTCCAGGAGGACCGCCGAGAGTGGCAGTGGCAAGAGGCAAAGGCCAATGTCCAGCAGTGGACAAGACAGGCGGATGGATGGATGGATGGATTTTCATTTGGGCTGGTGCGGAAAAGTTGCTACAACTCACTCCACCCTAATGTGTAGGGCATGGGTTGAAATTGCATAAAAACCTTTCATTGTCATTTTGGTAATAAATGGGGCACGTATAATATTTCATCAACAACACACACAAGGAGAAAAGTAAAATGTTTTACTTGAGTGAGCTCCGGTATGGTCGGTAAGCAGCACGCTATAATGGAAAATATCTCGTTGAGAATAGAAAGTGCGTGAATGAGCAAAAAAGCATAACTTTTTTTTTCTTCTTCCGATTTGTAAGAACAAATTGAATTGGTAATCTTGTTTTATTAATTACTTTGCTTACAGTAAGTTTTAATAAGTAGGTTGGTATCACACAATTGGTATAAACTAGAGGTCTTACGATTAACACGCAAAGTAATAAACATTAAATTAAATCTACCTAGAAAAATATGTCGAGATAATTGTAAACAGACTGCTATCTTTAGATGAAACCAAATAATCCCAAAGAATTAAACCCGTGCACATGAAAATAGAATTTCACGGGCTCACAAAAGGACACCTCTGAAACAGGCACAGCGAGGTGGCCTATTATGCCTGGAACGGATTTATGGTGGTATATCTGTGGTGGCTATATCGTAGCATTGACCATTTAATTTTCATGGTCTAATCGGCAATATTGTAAAGTAGGAAATAATAAATAATAATAAACTCCGGACCTGGGAAACCTCATTTATATGGTCGCTTGGTGCCCGCTATGGCCCCGGCCTGAACAAGCAACATTAAATGTGTTGTAAAAAAAAATCATCTAAGAGAACCAACATGGAAGGCCTTAAAATCATTTATACTTCTTATTCTTCTGAGATGTCGACAAACATCTGTGGAATTCATTTTTTTTAAGTAATAATTCATAACATTTCCATTGTATTTTATAACTAATGAATGACTGATGCCAACCTACCAAAAGGTAGAAATATATTTCAAATATTTATTTGTGTTTATTTTTTGCATATATAATACGATTATAATAATGTATAAAAAGAAATAATCAATTTACGATAAACTTCAAACAAAAGTAAGAAAAAGTGTTAGGTTTCTTGTGATCATAAATTCGGGAGCTTAGTGTAGTGGGGCGACACGACCTGTAAAGTTTTTATAGATTTCATTATATTGCCACGAAATATTTAACCCAATCGCCAGCTCTTATGCTATATGTCATTCATTAGCAAAGCGAAGATGTGAAATGTATTTTCCATACACGTTCATGCCTCGTCTATTCCAGTCTAGTGTTTTAAAGACGTCCTCCAGCGCGGCGGTAAACAGTTTTGGGGAAATAACATCTCCCTGTCTCACGCTGCGCTGAATGTGTATTGGTCTTGTTTGTACATCCTGTGACGAACAACGAAAAGGAGTCATATTATAGACACTTCAGCATCTCCACGCAACGCCAGTCAACTTCGCATCGCTGCAAGGACTGTAGTACAGATCAAGTTAAGATGGAAATTGTACTGTATAAGGTGACTTTTGTTTATAAAACCAAAAGACTCCCTAAATAGTCAGGACCAAGTTTCAATGACCTTGTTTGCGAAACACGAAAAATGTTTTTTTGTACCTTTATACTTGTTCAAGAACAACATCGACTAAGCTAGTATGACTTCCAATAAAATGAGTAATAGGAATTTGGCTATATAAACGAAAACCACCTTATACAAAACGGGCAAGTGATGGGCAGGGCGTCACTGGTGCGAGGATTTCGGCACCGCGCTCACCAACCCATCTGCCCGAAGTGTGTGAGAATGAGCATTTCTTCCATTTTAGTAGGTTCTTAAAGTAAGTATGGATTTTCTCCCTTCATTTATTTTTCTGGGAAAATTGTTCAGTATAATAAGAAGAGTATGTGGTTTTTAAGGCGTTGTCAGTCAACCCCTGATTGTCACGCTCGCTCTCTGATGATAGATGTCAGCGGATGGCGGGTGGTGTAGCGAGAAATGGAAACGCGTGCAACTGCGCACCTCTTACCGACATTTGGAGCCGCGCAATCGAAGCTGCCTCGCCCCCACCGAACAGAACTCCGCGGAACAGTCGCATATAGGCCTACCAGACGACAGAAATTTTCCTGACATGTCGACAATTTTGTAACTCCGTCATAACATCGGGAACAAATGGATCTCAGGAAATTTTGAACGATAATGAAATTGCTCAATTTTATTCTACTTACTAAGTAACATTGTGTTTATAAGTAATTATGTTGAAAATCGCGCTGCCTCCGCACTAGCAAAGGGGATTTACGAAAATGTCAGGAAAATCATTAAATCATCAGGGATTTTGTTAGGAAATCACGTTACCGGATGGTAACCCTAGTCGCACACGATCTTGTCACCCTACAATTATACTTAAGCCTTTTGTCCGTAAAGGAAATATACCAATATGGACGGCTATTCACGTACGTGCGAAAAAATTGGTATTGAATCTTCGCTTAGACAACCAGTCTGCGTAGAATAAGGAGCCTACCTGCCGAATATAGCCATAAGTTAATTATATATCTATATTAGTATATAGCTTTTTCATGATATATTACCAATCATATATCCAAAAGTTGTGCTGAAAACCACATACTAAAAAAGGACAAGCTAAAACTGGAAGAACCAAAAGAGGTTCGTTAGGGTCAAAGCAGATGGATATAGCTATTAATATTCCATAAAAGTGCATTAACAGTAGATTTCTTACTACCACTACACTGCCACTGTAAGTGATAAAGTATCTGCCATTCCTACTGGGAGACAAACTAAACCATAAATGTATTATGTCGTCATAATTACGATGGCGACCACTCCATTTCGCAAAAAAGTGAAATTTTTCGTAAAAATCCGAATTATGGCTTATACAGAGACCCATTACGCGATTATACAAAAAAAAACTGTTAGAGCTAGAGGTGTTTAATTTTTATACATGAAAACCGAAGACGCTCCATCTCGCTCCGCTTCGCTCGTCACGCACCTATTTTGATATTTTATTGTAAGAGTCTGTAATTGTTTTTATCTCGCTTTATCGTGGAATATACAAATACGATCAATGAATAGCACTTGTACTTATTTGTTTATCCCGACCGTTTTCGGTATACACAATTAATTTGAAGTAATTACGTGCCATCGTTTCACAAAGCGACGACAATCGCAAGTATTAATCATATACAAAATATTCTTTCGCGAAAAAGCGGATAAATTTCATTTGAATAAGAAAAAAAAATATCGAATTTCTCAAACCAAGTCATCAGTATAAATTTGGCTGCATATGTTTCTGTCGCCTTAATATGTATAAAGAAAAGCTGTTACGAAAAATACCATCACAACAAACATGTTTCAGAGGGATTGTCAGAAGGACAGAATGGACGATCACTCTAATAGCCATCCCTCGTTCTATCAACGATTTGCGTCCAGGGCGTCATAGCGGGTGAGCCTTATTGCCGTACTTCGCACAAAAAGATCACATAGATAAGTTTTATCGCAGTATTTTCCTTATCCATGGGACACTGTTGTTATAGTATACAAACATCTGTTAACTCTGAATGGCTTACTACTTTGGAAAAGTATTTCAGTTTGAATGAGTGACCGGGGAGAATCGATCGTGCATTTGAAATTAAAATAAAAAAATATAAATATATCATCACGACATGAATCTCCGAGGAGTGTAAGAGGTGTTCCAGGTATGAACTGTGAAGTGCAAGTATCAGTCCACACTCGGCAAACCCGCGTTTCACCCACGATTTTTACGGCCCAACGTGATGGGTGGCGAGCCTTATCGCCGTTCTTCGGGAAAAAATACATGCTTTTTAGGGCATGCAGGTTTCCTCACGATGTTTTCAAGTGGTAAGTATTAAATACACTGCACATTAATTCAGAAAAAACTCATTGGTGCATGCCCAGCCGGGGATCGAACCTGGATCACAAAGATTGAGAGGTCAGCGTTCTACCCCTGAGCTACCGCCGCTATTTGAAATTAAGTATTCCTTTAATGGAAGAAAAGAAAAGTTTACATACTTTTCGTATTATCTTCAATGAAATTTCAATGAAACTTCAATGATTTCACGATATTTTGCGCAGATCATACAATTACCATTTGTAGGATATGGCCACGATAGAAAGTGACTATAGTAGTAGTAATATAAGTAGCCATAACTACTTGTGGAGTTAATATTGTGTTTTAAACGATATGTACGGAACCTACTGGGCACGAGTTATACCCGCACTTAAACATTTTTTATAAAAGCAAGATTATCCGCAAATAATGAATTTATTTAAAGTAAATAATACAAACAGAATGAATATAAAATTGAAGTCAACTTACTCTTTGCTAATCGTTTCGGTTGCTTTTCATCGTCGCTTTCTTCCACTTTGCTGGTCGATTTTTTCGGTATTAGTTCCATGACATCTGAAAATGTTAAAAATAACTTTGTTTATTGAGTGTATTTGAGCATTTATGACAAAATGTAGAGTTTCGGAGAGGGAAAATGCAATGGAAATAATATTTCTTACTTTATACGTTACATGCACAAAAAAGTCGTTTCTGTGAAAATGTTTGGGAAATTTTAAATGAAATGGGTTGTTAGTACTGTACTAGGCCAAAGCCACAATTTTTGTTCAACTTTCAATCTCTCTATCTACAATCCTTCAACGAATTTAGATGCGTTTTTTTTTATCAATTTATCACTGTAATGCTTCTTGTAAACACATAGGCTATAAGGGATGTTCATAAAATATCACCCAAGCCGAAAACGGGGCAAAGATTGAATAAAAACGTGTGGAGCCGCAGGCAAAGGCTGGTTTAATATATGTTTGATAGTATATCATGCTACTCATGGCACCTGTGTAATAATAATAAAGATAACTGCAAAAAAGACTGCTTAAATTGTGGACGACAGCAATTAAACTATATCTGCCAAACTCGAAAAAAATAATTTTAGACTTATTATTGATTTTCTCTCCGTTATCAATTTCAACATTTAGTTGGTTTTTACTATATAAAATATGTTTGAATGATATCTAGCGATTTAGAAAACACCGTTATATACAGGTTGTAAAAGCAAAGGCAAGAATCCTATAAGGGTGTTAGTATGATAGGTAAAGATTTATTTTTAAATATTGGGATCTCCAAATGAAGTACCAGTACCTCACAATAAGACGATTTTCTTTACTTAAAATACACTTATCGCGTGGACACCCTCGCTGGCCACTGATAACGTCGGTAAGTGATCGAGCCAGGGAATGAAAAAGAATTTGCAACGGTACGGCCTCAGATTGAGGCGCTGCACGATTTGGCAACAGGCGGCCACTGGATACCCCAGTGGGGCGCGGCGGCGGCGGTCACGGATGAGGGGTGCGGGGCGCAACTAGGTGTGTGGGGAGACCGGATTTCGTCGATGAGAATTCGTAGCCACAGCTTAGAAAAATTATGGAATTTTTGGTGAAAATTTAAGGTATAATTTTTTTTCTCGTAATGACATCAGAATTGTGTATACTTTCATACCCTAAAGGGATTCTTGAGTTTGCATTTACACCCTGTATATTAACTAGAAGCTCTAGAAGCTAGAGCTACTGTCGTAACAATCATAACTCTGAGTATGCTATTTTAAACAATAATGAAAAAATAAAATACGATGACTCGAAAGAAAATAAATTAATTATAGTTGTAGTTTCCATAGTATATTATTCGTATAAATCAGAATTGTACTTTAAGAATCAGTTTTCACAATATATACCTAGTTTCAGTTATGAATTAAAAAACAACGCCATCCCTGTTTTTGCCGAGGTCATAGCGAAAAAGGTCATCGCCCTAAATACACAAATATTTTCAAATAACTAGAGGAGACTTTGATAACACAACGTGACGACATGTTGTCACTGGTCTCTACATCGGACTTTCGACAAGATATTCCATCCATCCATCAGCCTGTCATCATCCACTGCGGAACATAGGCCTTTCCAATAAACAAGATATTCACTTTTTGAGAATTTTTCCTTAAACTATTTTGTGATTTCGTAAATTATAAACTTTTATATCAGAGATAACATGTCTGCTATCTTGAAATGGATATTGTATCAATAATATGTAAGAACGAATCGAATGTATTATAGCTTATTTAAAGATATAATTTTTATGCAAATTGATTATATAATTCTGCTGACCAAATATCTACAAATTTTCTGATAATCCTTTGTTTTAGTTGCTGACCAGGTATTGCTGATGGTTTTCATTTACTGCCGACAAAAACATATTGTGCTGTCAAAATAACTTTTTAGCTGATTTTTCTTGCATACCGAATTTTGAAAAAAATACCATTTCATTACTTGCCTTTTTAAACCAAATGCCGAGGGTCTAGGAAAAATTTTTATTACGTAAAATAATCATACTTATTTGGTGGAATTACATAAAGTATTCCATGAGATTTGATCATTCATTGGAAGTTTTAAGGCACTTTATACATACCGATTGAATTTATCGAAAAAGCTTGTCGTAGGAGGTACCGAGCCAACATAAGTTTTCAAGATTTATTTCTTTCGGTACGTTTAATTTTTTTTAAGTTGAGAATGGATGGGTTATACGGATTCATGAGTCGTGAAAACTACGAAAAGTACGTACATTCCCTTTGTAAATAGGTTAGATAATATTTAAATGAGACCACTATCTAAACAAAGTTCCCAAACATTTAAAGGTGCAAATGAAATGAAAATTAGATTTCCTCTTACAAAGTAGGTATTTGAAATTAGTATAGAGCAGCGAACATACTTTTTGATTTGCTCGGTAGGTTAGGTGTTTTGTTTATATGTTTTATTTGAAACACGCCATTAACGATACACAAATATAATCTATTTACCCACGGCCACACATGCAAGCTAGCCAGTTACGTGCTTGCCTTTGGTCTTTTCCCAGTTTTTGCGTTAAAATACTGAGGCAACTACTTATTTGATCAAACTTGGATACGTGTTTTTTCAGACCTTTGTCTTTCCGTTGTCAGGTCAGTTATTTAATTTGATAAGTTTCACTCGATAGATTTTATTTTTGAAAATTATACCTTTTTGAGTTATTAATTCGTTTTATGTCTAAGCGGCTTGAGTTTTATGTCTGAAATTACTGCTACAACAAGAAAACATGGTTTATTTTCCGATGTCAGGTGAAAACACTCCTACATCAAATAATTTTTCGTAAAATCCAGAAAAACCTCGAAAATTCACTGGTTATGCGTGCCGGCAGCGCGCGAAGCGTGCGTTCTAATATAGACTTTTGAAGTTCAAAATCACTCAGTAAGATTATCGTGCACCATGGTTAGTTAGTTAAATACGGCCACCCCGCAATTTAACCAGTTACAAATAGGGTTACTGTTCATTCAAGCATTGCTGTTAAGGACGGCAATTATATAATTTAAACCCGCATAGCGTTTCGCAAAAGTTACATTTTGAGTTTAGGCACTAATTGGTAAACCCCTATAATTGACCATGTGTAATTAAGTTAAAGATAAAAGACTCTGAAAAACAACTATTAATTCTAAAAGTTAACTGATCTTGAATATTTGGGAAAAGCTTTCTTTTTGGGATTGTTTACATCACTAATGTAAATCATTGATTTCAAAGAATCCAAAGGTTGTGTGAAATATCTGTTCATTTCAGAGAACAAAAAGTTTATACGGGTTTTAATCCATAAATAATATAAACGATAATATAATATAATATGTTATTCAATCGTTCATTCTCTATGAGGCTTTGCTCAAATAATCTTAAACATAGATATGAAAAAAATGCACTTTTGTTTGTTTTTTTTTTCAATATTGGAACGATTTCTTAAGATTCCGTTAGAGTGTGCACTATATTCTTGGCTGAAGTACTTTTTTATATGTTCTTCAAACAACGAAGAATAAATTATGATTTTGCGGGGACTATCCATGTAAACCATTTCAAAATACGTCTAAAAGTACATCTTATTATGATAGGCATTTACTTTGAGCAATAATACCCTCAAAAGCTTTTTAAATAACGTTGTGAAATTGATATTGCCTTGTGGTCCCGAAGAAACACCGTATAAAATTTCATCTGCAAAGGAATTTTTGTGTTTATAGAATAAATTTTGCTGGGAAAAATCAATTATACGCAAATATATTTTGTATGATACCGCTTTAATCTGCGTTATTCATCGTCTTAATTTTTAATTATTTATGAAAAAATTGTAAAAGAATTTATCGCAGTCCTGTCGGTGCTCGTATCTACCTTAAAAGTTAACTCTAAAAAACCGGTCAAGTGCGAGTACAACACGCGCCTGAAGGTTCCATAGCATTAATATAAGTTAATAGACTTAAATGTTTCGAATAAAAATAACAAACTTATCAGTATCCACAAAATATGTGAAACCTAACTGCGAAATTAAGTTTGTCCATGCCAAATTAATATTTCTAGTATCAAAAATCTTTGAGCTAAGCCACGGACAGACAGACAGACAGACGGACATGGCAAAACTAACTATAAGGATTCTTTGTTGACTACGGAACCCTAAAAAGCAGTGGTAGCTTACTTCATAGGGTATAAGTTGAATCTCAAGATTAAGTCTATTCTTTTCTTTGTTTCGCTCTCATTTTTGTTGTAGTCTGTTGGTAAAGGATTGTGGCTAAAGAAAAATAGATTTCAAAAGAAAGCCTCTTTTAATTGGTACTGTTTTATTAATAACTGATAAATTATTTGATTTCTTTGATATCCTCAAAACATAATATTGTGGGTTAACTTTTTTTGCAATTAAAGTGACGTTATTAAAGATAAAATATATCATCAATGTAACATGATCTGGTTGCTAAAATCCTCGCAAAAATTTTCAAATTTCGGACCTGTGCCCGCCAATATGTTCTTCACTTTATATTTTTATGGTTGGCGGATATCCTAAGAGGTATGTATACCTATACAAAAAAAAGGTTTCGGGACTGTGGTTGCTAAATTTGGTTTCTAATCTGTCAGGTAACTGATTTTTTAGGACAATAATCGTTTTAAGGTCCTGTTGCGATCACAAACATACATGCACATACATATTCACGCCTGTCTTCCAGGGTGGTAGATAGGGGCTACATATATCCCTGCTACAATCCTGACACACCTTTCTGGCCTCATCAGCATCCATCAATTTTGTCATGGAAGCTTCTCGATTCCAGATTCTTTTGACACGTCGGATCAAATCTTGCGCATCAAAATCAGATGAGATTGTTTGCTTAGACTAACGAAGACCTAAAGTGGGTCGAAGGTATATACTCGTAGGTATGGAAAACTTTTATTTGTATTTGAATTATATTTTGAACCAGTGCGTCTTTCCTGGCATGACGTACGGCACTGAGACGTGGACTCTTACAAAGCTAGGGTTTGATCAACCGGGATAAGGCCGCACAAGGAGCTATGGAGTGGGCTATGCTTGGAATATATCTGATGGATAAAATCCGAAACCAGGAGATCCGTTGGAGATCGAAAGTGACCAACATAGCCTGCCGAATCAGTAAATTGAAGTGGCATTGGGCAGGCCATATGTAAGAAAGAAAGAAAGCAGAAATATTTTTAGAAGATAGAAGAATAAAAGAGAAGGCCATATTTGTCGCCACCATGATGGCCGTTGGAGCCGAAGCGACCACGGACAACAAAACGTAGCGTGGGCCGACCTCGTGCCTGCTGGAACAATGACCTGAAGAACGTTGCGGGTGGCGGCTGGATAAGGCGGACGGAGGAACACCAAGAGTGGCAAAATCTTGGAAAGGCCTAGCTTAATTCAGCAGTGAATGATGACAGGCTCATGGATGGAATTGCGATACCCATAAATTTTAAAGTGTTTATAACCCATAAGCTTTTCGCCTGCGACTCCACCCGTGTTTATTCAATCTCTGTCCCATTTTTGGTTTATTTTGTCAACACTTCTTACAGCATAACTGGACCAACTGCTGGACCAACTTTAACCAACTTTCATTAATTGCACAAGACAGACATACAAAACATAGCATACCTTACCCATTACTCGTATTCATTAATTATCAGGTTCCCAGTCAATAGTATGTATCTATTGTCTAGCATAGTGTAATCCTTTATTGGCCTTGTTAGCTGATGTTATTATTAGTTTATATTTAATGTATTTGCCGTGGATTTTTTCATAAATAAAATAAAATAAAATAAATAAAATAATATATTGACCAGGGTCATTAAATCGTATCCAAATCAGTTGAGTGGTTTTCTAGTTAAAACAGAACATACATCCATAACTATATACAATAGGATGCCTCGAAATTCCACTTTTATCGAAATTCATATTGTAATAGTGGAATGTTTAATTATAGTGCACAAGTTAATAACTAAATTAAATAATAGTAGTTTATGAAACTGGTACATAAAAAGGTTATTAAAACACGAGTGTCAGTTTAAAAAATGAGCCAAACGCTAGTTTTTGTAAAGTACACGAGTGTTTTAATACCTAATTATGTATAGTTTCATAGACTACTTTATCTAAACTCATGCCCAACAACAAATAAATAAAATAATATATTGACCAGGGTCATTAAATCGTATCCAAATCAGTTGAGTGGTTTTCTAGTTAAAACAGAACATACATCCATAACTATATACAATAGGATGCCTCGAAATTCCACTTTTATCGAAATTCATATTGTAATAGTGGAATGTTTAATTATAGTGCACAAGTTAATAACTAAATTAAATAATAGTAGTTTATGAAACTGGTACATAAAAAGGTTATTAAAACACGAGTGTCAGTTTAAAAAATGAGCCAAACGCTAGTTTTTGTAAAGTACACGAGTGTTTTAATACCTAATTATGTATAGTTTCATAGACTACTTTATCTAAACTCATGCCCAACAACAAATAAATAAAATAATATATTGACCAGGGTCATTAAATCGTATCCAAATCAGTTGAGTGGTTTTCTAGTTAAAACAGAACATACATCCATAACTATATACAATAGGATGCCTCGAAATTCCACTTTTATCGAAATTCATATTGTAATAGTGGAATGTTTAATTATAGTGCACAAGTTAATAACTAAATTAAATAATAGTAGTTTATGAAACTGGTACATAAAAAGGTTATTAAAACACGAGTGTCAGTTTAAAAAATGAGCCAAACGCTAGTTTTTGTAAAGTACACGAGTGTTTTAATACCTAATTATGTATAGTTTCATAGACTACTTTATCTAAACTCATGCCCAACAACCTGTTTTCATAATCTTGATAAAATTTGTCGTTAGCCATTTTTGATTTTTCTTGTAAAAGCTCGTTCTAAAAGTGTTCGTAATTTCCGTCGTTATTACCAGAATGTCAGGTGGAGTCAAATTATCATCACCATCACTGCTGTTAGTAATTTTAGTGCAAAATATACTTTTGATTTGACCCATAAAACCACAGTAAATAGTCAATGAAATGTACATGAAATTAAAAAAAGTGGAATTTCGAAATACCCTAATAATTAATAAAGTAGAAACAGACAGATTGATAAAAATTCTAAAATCGTAGTTTTAGCTTTAATAGATCAATACTAGTAAAACATATGATTTAAAAATTTAAAAAAAAATCTATTAGTTACACGACTTTTTACTAAGTTATTCTCTGTAACTCCTAACTAATATTTTAATAACAGCACTCTTATCATGGGTAGCTTATACAAACAGAGTATTTTTCATTTATAACAAATGAATTATTATGTAATAAGGTTTACTAATCGATTTCATTCTAAAAAATCATTAAACACAAATGTCGTTAAATTAAAAGATAATCCAAACTAGAAAATAATTGCTTCAAATTTTGGTTTAAAGCCGCAAGCAACAGCTTGTATTTTATAATACAGGGTTAGCTAAAATTGGCCCTTTAAATATTTTAGAGTAGGTACTGAGTTGGGATTTTGATATATCCGGAGCGGTTTGAAATGTTTTATTCACAAGTCTTGGCTAGAAAATGGTAAGCGAGCTGTATGTGTACAAATCTTTCTGAAAACTACGCACACTGAAAAAAAACCTTTGCGTGGTTGTTAATAAGAAACAATTTAGTTAGGAGACAAGTTTGTTAGGGTATAAGTGAGATGTATCACGCAATTTTCCAGTAAGTGGCACAGAAAAATTAAATATCGCAGCGCGGTGGCGGATGTGAGAAAAATTACATTAATAAATTATGACAAATGGCGGTTGGACTCGTAGTAGGAAACACTTGACATTTTTATTGAAACAAAAATACAGGGGTTATGTACTTGTAGTTCCATAGTTTACCGTAATCGTGAGATATCAAGTTAAGACTCTTTTTCATTGAGATCTAGAATCCTTATTGTTATGGCATGGTTGGATTTAGTAACATGTAAGTTAGTATGTGTGTTATATAATGAACACGATTTGCTACATCCTAAAACCACTAATTTCAAATATATGTCAAAAGTAGGAATTGAATAAAACTGATAAAACAATTGATTAGAAAACCATTTCTAATAATTTAATTCTCTCAAGTTACTACTTTAATTCTTATATTTATTGATAATTCGTATTTTAATTCTTTAATTTAGCAGCCATCAAACTTGATCTCTGTCATATTCTGGTAAAATTTAAGTTTGGGATTCTATTTATTTCTATTTTTTTTTTCTTTATTAATAGTGCTATTTTTATGACAATTTAATTGTAATCTTGTTCCACATATTGATATTTATAAAATTATCAAAAATAAATTTAGAAACTCAAGCTTTTGATGATATTTTACCCTTAAATAAGTATTTATGCTTCAGTTAGTTTTTACTCTTGTCACCACCAAAAACTTATGTATGACTAAAGTACATACTTTTACGTTTTAAATCTTGAATTTTATATTATAGAAGACTCATGATAATAATTATTGAATAAATAAAGTTAAACTTTTGCTAATTTATAGTAATACAATTAACATTGGTAGGTACAATAAATTTACTATTTATTTTCGGTCACGCATCTTCCAGGCTATACTTTAACATTACTACAATGATATTATAACAACATCATGCACTTAAAAATCAAATACAGTGTGGTATTTATTTCTAGAAAATTTCTTTTATGAATCTTTTCGTATTTCACTAGACTACGGAATTAAAATGAGAGCTACAAAATAAAAGTTTCCACAATGCTCTGGAATTAACCGGCTTCCAGTTTAATTCAAAAAGTTTGCGTTGTAATCTCAGAGTGTAATTGTTTAGAAATTTTCGAGTTAAATATCTGGAAAAGAATTACAGAAATGACTCCAAAAATATATGGCCTCCAATTTTCTGTAAAAGGAGGCCACAGACTCTAGATAAAAGCTTGTTAGTTTAAATACAAAGATATTATTTGTAGACATAAATATGACCTAGAAATTTGCTTTTGACGTTTGCCTTTGCCTTTTGCCTTTGTCCGCATCTTCTGCGGCCGGCGGCGTAGCAAGCACGTAGCTGCCAAAGCATACTCGCTGTGACCTCCTACAAGCGTAGACTTGACTTGTACATAAATGCATCGAGCACTGAGGGCAATATTTACTAGAACACAATACCTTATAAGTAGCCCAAATATGTGTAGTACTCGTACATCCGATAAAAAAATGGAAAATACCTTTAGAAAAGTTAAAGAATGACAATATAACGCTGCAAGAAAAAAATTGCGATGTTTCCTAAATAAGTTAATAAATGTATGTTTTAAAAAAAGAGTCTGTGAACTTTTTTCTTTGTGATGTGTTATAATATTATAATATAAAACAATTAACGAATGCGTATAGAACAACACAATAACAATATCAGTAGGGCCTTAAAAATAAGTAGACTTTTGCGCCGACGTTTGTTAATTTCAAATATGTACATGTTTTTTATCGTTTTTAATACGAATTGGTTTCTTATTTCAATAACTTGAAAACTAAACCACAAAAATTGAGGTAGATACTGAGATCTACGGAAATAAATATACAAAATACTGTCCTGCACAGCGTTAACAGCGTCTTCAAAGTCAAAAAGAGCGCTCATTTCAGAACGCTTGCACCTGATGATTTAGCTCACAGCGTCTAGATTTATAATAGACAGCGTACTTCTCAAAATTGGGCTCGAGAAATGAACTCTGAACGTGCAGTACGCTTAGACAGCCAAAAAAAATTACATCGCAATTGCGTTAAGGAATCTACCTTTGAGCGGTCGCAGTGGCTTGCCAGAAGAGATATCTTGTGTATCGCGAACTTTAGCTCACGCGCAGCGGTCGGCCCTACAGCCATACAATCTCAACAACAAAATCAAAGGGTTCATGCTTATAAATATTTCACTTTTGAATTACGGTCAATACGTCTATCATAATTACGCTCAGCAAAGTAACCTCAAAATGAGTGGTGCAAAAAAATGGAATGACGAATCAGACGATGTTTTGTTGTGCTTCAGAAAAAGTTTGCTCTTGTCTGATGATATCTGTGGTGCCGTCCTCTCTTTGTATTATATATTAGTATGTTAATTTATTTTAAATGAGAGTGGTATGGTGTGGATACACTAGTTGTCAGTGTAAGCGAAATCCTTTTCGGACTAAAACATTAGAAATTGTTAATATTATTGACGTCGAATAAATATTTACAGGGCGGTCTTACTTCTGAAAATAGAGTTCATTATTCATAATTCTTTATTTTAAAAATATGTAAGAAGTCGGAATAAAATTTGGAATATCAAAAATACCAAGATTGCACTTATTTTACAAATCCCCTCGAACGAAATCACGGACATTCGCTAGTACATAATATGAGTGACATAGTAGGGCTTTCGATTCTGGATGGAAATTTTTAAGAACATTGTTTGTTTACGTTCACGAAGCAACATCTTCTGGAGCCATAAATACGAATTTATTGGGTCATAAAAGTTACAGTATCTATTGGAAAAGAGAAATGGCAACATTTTGCTTTTAGTTTGACTTTGTTGATGTAACATCTGGTAATGTTGCGAGTCCTAATATTTTCAAGTACAACTTAGATTTACTTACAGAAATATGATGACTTAAATGTCCGTTATGTTCTAGTAATAATAATATTTTCGGGGCTCTTTCAAAAATATAATTTTTTTGTTGATTTTTTTCAGAGATATTACTTTTGCGCAAGCTCATATATTTACAATATGTGTCTTATATATCAGTATTACTAGTATATCTATAGTACACACTTTAGTCTTAACATTGAAATATAAGGAGTACGGCTTACCTTTCGCACTTTTTCCTTCAAAGACTTCCAATTCCACCGCGTCACTCCTCTGCTCCGGCCTCGAAAGTCTAAACGTGAAGTCACTCCAATCAAAACTGAAGGCGTGATTATCCAGGAACCTCGCTAGCAACCCTTGGTGACTCCTCTCCTGCCTCGTCCTTCCCAAAGGCTCGATCGTCAAATAGTCGAACAGTCTTACTGTTTTCTGCTGCCTCATACTTCTCGCGAATTCTTTCGTTAGGTTATCAATGCAGGTTGCATTATCACTGCAATTTAGTTCGACAATCTCCGCCGTCGCTCGGCTCACTACCAGCAGAGTAACAAAGTATATCAGGGCAGTCATTTTCGTCACTTTTGATTTTATCACTAGAGTTCACAATAACACTTTTTCACTCTGAATCACCGATCCATTTGTGGGTCACAGTCTTTAATTTGTTCGGGACTACCATCCACGGTGGTTAAGTCTTCAGTGGGTCTACAAATGCGCTGCAAATCATTTTTATTGGTCGTCATGCTGCAGTGACCACGATGCACGGACGGTAATTTTTTTTTCGCCCCACGCATGCTAACATTTAACTATGTGTGTTTGATTTACAGTATACGCGACCACTTTTCTTTCTTTGCCCAGTAATGTTACTTGATTTTGAGACGAATATGTTGGTAATTAGGTGCAATATTGTTAAGCAAATTTTGCGACATGAAACAGATTTGTTGGACGCGTAAAAAAGCGTCCTGTAATGTAACGCGTTGTCGTAGGTGTTTTTTTCGTTAAATAAGTTCGGTGAAATGGAGTTTACTTTCGAATATTGGTTTTAAGATTGTTTCTTTTCGTGGTTTTTGTCTCTTTGTTGCGTAACTAAGTATTTTGTTAGCTACTTAAATACAATTTTTATTTCCTTTATGTATTTTAACTTGATGTCAATGATCTAACTATTATTTAGTAATAATAGCGTTTGGTTCCCATTTTTGCATTACATGTTACAGATTTTTGGATTCTACAGGTGTACAGGGTTAGTTTTTCAAGTAGATGTGGATTACAAAATGAAAATTATAGGAAATACCAAAAAATGTTCAAAGGAGTCTCAGAGCCGATGTTCAAAAAGCAAAAGAGCACCATTAGATTTTGAAAAAATGTTAAGAATGCCGGGAAATTAACCTGCTGCTTAAAAAAAAACACTGTGTATTATATAATGTACAGAAAATATTCCACGAAATTATGTTGATACTATCCACTGTATATTACTTTAATGTCTGATAGTGTCGCTTAAAAGGATAAAATTCTGGGAATTAATGACATAAGGCCATTGACTTCTCATAAACAACAAGACACACAGTCTCTAAGAAAAGTTCGTCAAAAAGTGTACGAACGTGCGACGTGCATAGTAGTAAAAATCTTCAACCAAATTTAGACGTTCTATCGTTAACTTATGGTGCAATATCAGTTATACGCAATAGTTATTCGAATTTGTCACCCCATAGCGGTGACAAAATGCATTGCGGACACTTTTTGAGCGAGATTGTGAGTCCAGTTGTTTATGAGAGGTCAATGCATAAAGCAAACTAAAGAAAGGTGTTCATTTTTGATAAACGGATTAATTTTTTTAAATTTTCTTACTTTACTTGTTCCGTGACAATCCTGGGTTCTTACTTTTTGACCTATTTCAAAATAGGAGGAGGTTCTCAATTGGAATACATTTTTTTTATATGTTACTCCTTAACTCTGTCATTTCTTAACCCATTTGAAATTTATGTTTGTTTGGATTATTTTATAGGTGCCAATTCCTTTTTTGTAACTACTGGATTTTTTTTTATGTGACATTGTTTTGATTAACTTATTGAATTTTTAATTATTTGTTCTATTTAATTCTATTCCGTACAATTATTTACAATCACTCATGACATGAATCTGTTTACTACTTGCAATTGTATTTTGTTTTATATGTATTAAAATGGGGCAAACTAAAAATCGGCGCTGCAAGTTGAATCCAATCTGTGGCATCTGCCGAGCTTGCTCCTTTTTGCCATTATTAATTAAATTATTGATAGTTTTTTTTTCTTATTGTTTTTTATTTTGCATGTTTGTTTATATTTCCATTTTTTTGTATATGTTTTGTGGCAAAAAAATTCACTTCACTTTCACTTTTAGTTTAGTTATTATCTGTTAATGGTCTTCAGAGAAATGCAGTGGAACGACTGAAAAAAAAATTGACTATTATATGACTCTATATAATAATTTTAAGCTTATTAATATTATTGAGGCCAACGTTTTGTATCAGGATGCTGATTGCAGAGTGTTACTTGAAAATAATCATAAACCCATATGAACTTAGATCCTGGCCTCACCACCATAGAACTTCCCAATGGATTACTTACAGCGCACCATTCGCGATTGAGGCAACTGCTTCGTGTCAGTGCGTTTTTTGTTTGAAAATCGGCATCCCGGAAAAGAAAAATATTTTTTCAAAAATTTAATTGTCCCTTTCAGTTTTTATCAAAATCGGCGCAGAGACTCCTTTTAGCATTTTTCGCTATTCCCTATAGTTTTCAAGTTGGCCTTCCACGCCAACCAACCCTGTATCTAAGAGTTTATTACTCTAAGCTCTGTATATACTGTTTGACGTAACTTGGAAAAATTCACAATGTATCGTTATGGGCTATTTTTAGTGACTCATGTAACTAGTTTTTGGTACAGTTCTGTAAAATCTACAACAAATACACAAAATTTATCAAGTTACTCAGTTTGAGTTTTATATTATTGTTAAAAATATTTAATTAAATTAGATAAAAAATTGAGCCGAAATCGCTGTCGTCACGTGGAAGAGTACCCAGGATACTGGCAGTATTACCTCTTTGAATTGCTAGGCCAATTCTTTGGCCGAGGTATGTGCCAGCCCTGGGATCTCCGGAAACGTCGACCAATCTCGACGACAGTTCTTTGTAGAGCTGCCGCGCTCCCGGCCCCCACGGCCCGAGGGTTTCAACGCCAAAAAGCACAAATATCTATCCTACGCCAAGGGATACATATTTGCGTCGTTTCACCTCTTCCGCAGACGCTGCCGCCGTCCCGGCCTGTGACGAGGTCACCTGTAAGTGGGACGGAGCAACTGTGTCAACACAGGTCGCGTCCCACACCAGGGACCTCCCGTTCTTCCAGGGTATCAACGACATCCCGTCGGGGTCTCCTACCATCGTCACGTGACAAGCCATTCGGTTCCAGAATGGCAGGTACGTTTACGCTCGCAAGAGCCCGACGGATGATATCGTTGATACTGGCGTGACGAGGCAGGCGGCCAGCGCTGCGCTGACACGACAGGCCATGGTGACCGAGGCAGTCGACTCTCTCTCCGCAATGGCAGCGATGTGGCTCATTCAAATTGACGCCCAGTCGCAGTCCGATGGCTAGTGAGAAAGTGGTGCGGTCCAACAAGGTGCCGATATTAGGCGATGGTAAAGCGTTTAGCCAATACCCCGACTCTGGTTCACTAGTGGCTAGGAGGCGAGCCCGGTCTGCAGCGTTTGTCGCGCAGTGTTTAAGAGATGTTCCTGGACTTGGCGGCAGAGGGGCTCGTCCCATAGCTTTTGTGAATGTAACGCAAACGGGGAATTTTGATTGGGGCAGGCGTGTGACCAGGCATTCCTGGCCTCGTTCAAGCCTGTGACCTCAACATCACCAAGTGATGAATTTATTAATTTATCGAAGAGGTCACATGAGCTGCAGGCTGAAGACAGAAAGGCCGGTAGTGCGACACTAGAAATTTTCCTAATACCCAAGCCACCCATCCGGACTGGAAGGGTGGCTTGAGCCCAGCTGCGTTCGTCTAGTGGGCAATTTATAATATTCGTCATGGTATTTAAGAGACTGTCATGTTGCCAAAGGGGGGGTACAGCGTAGGGCATACGTAAATTTCGGGACGAACATGCAGTACCTTATGATAAATAAAGCCATGTGGGGTGAGATTTCCGTAAGGCGACTAGACGACTCCCTAAATTTGGAAATTTGGTCTCTCACGTAATCTGGGATAGCGTCTTCTAAAATTGGTGCGCCAAGGAGGCGAAGCGATGCTTTTGTTAAAGCTTTTATATCTGGTGCAACATTGTTAAATTTGGAAATAATATCATTTTTGAGATTTTCGTCTGTGGAATCTGAGATATATAGTTCGCATTTTGAACTATATATTATTTATAACTATATATATTTTTGCTAGGTAGTTTTAGTTTAGTTTAGTTTATGTCGTAGAATAATTTAGTTTTTTAAATTAGTTTATTTAAGTTTTGTTAATAATTAATTATTGTTAAAACGAATTTAGTTATTATATATTACAACGGGTTAAGTCACAGGTATTATATTTTTTTCTGTACACTCGTAGTCTAGCTTAGATAGCCATTTAGTTACACAAATTTTGGTCTCACGAACATGGATATCATGTACATGACAGAAGGGGTCTACTTTTTTAAAAATGTATGGAAAAGCCGAGAACCGTCGAGGCTAATGAAAGCGGAATAACATATCTGGAATAATACAATATTTCCGACAACTTTTTTATTTGAACAACACGATACAGATAACATCCAATCTTTACAGATTAGTTGTTGAAATATTGGTAAATGTCATTTGACCGGTGCTTTTCATACTATCGTGCCAAATTATTATAGCATCGCATTCTAAGGTAATATTGAATCAAGAAATCTGGTGTTTTACTAAAGCAAAATCTATGTCAGGAGAACAATTTTTTTCATTAAGTTTGCGAAAATACTTTCTTTCTAAGCACCTACTACGCGTTACAAGTGTACCAATTCTTTGAAAAATGTATGTAATCTATTTTTTTAATTTTGTAGCTATGTATAATATAATATATCAAATTAACTCGAACTTTTGCTTCAATACTGTTTCTAAAATAACCAATTTTATTTATTGTAAATTAATGGTTTGACTGTTATTAATAGACAATTTTATTAAGAATACAGACAATTAAGATGTTACGTGCGATGTTGGAAAAGAACCGAATCCAGAAATAAAACATGGCATTACCTGCCCTTTTGTTTCTAAACTTCACGTATCCCTTTCGCTTTCAAATGTATCGTGATTGACTAGACATGAAATAAAAAGAGGCAAAGACTATGTCTACCGTACATCTTGATCAAAAAGTATGGCTTGGTCGTTTCATGTAACTATTATAAGACATAATATTATAAGTCCTTGGAAGTGTTTGTTTGACGGCTGCGAAACGGCCGAGCCATACTTTTTGTGCAAGATGTAGGGTTTGTAGAGTTAGGCCTTGGGCTTGGCTCTACATGTGATCTGATAAATTTTTAACCGTGAAAGAGTTATGAGCTTCTGAGTCTTGGTAACCTAGTTTACATGAATTTTTTTTTATGGGATTGTATTTGTTAGCAAGACGAATGAGAGGGAATGGTTGGGCATAGTTTGTGCAAACAACTGGAACATGATAAAAGCGTCTAGCGCAATGCCGGGTGCCATAAGGGGTGGCGTTATGGGAGAAGTACGATACTATGCTCGTGTTATTGATACAACCAGTAATAATGTCATACAACAAAGACATTTGCTCGACATGTTCAGACGATCCTCAAGCGAAGACATATGATGTTTTAGAAAAGAGTCTTTGTATTTTATTTTTGCTAATCTGGCTTTTAAATTAAGATCCTTCAAGTAAGTCTCTTGTATTTTTTGAATACGCCGTTTATGCTTAAGTTATGTAATGTGATGACCATTCAAAAGATCTGAAGTCCAGTAAACTTTTAACACACTCAAAATATAGGTACACACGTTTAAGACAAAAAAGTCCCTGAATTCACCACATACCCGCATTACAAAACCTAAGCTTTTATGAGCCCTGCTCACAGTTGCATTAATAATAATATGGTGCTCAAATGTTAATTTTGAGTCAAGGCTCACACCAAGATCTTTAACCACATCTACTCGGTGTATGGTATTACTGCTAATATTTAAAAAATGTAGGACAGGAACAAGGCTTTCTGGAAAAACTTATTTGGACACAATTTTATTCGATTCATACTGTAGTAAGTGCTGAGTTGGTCCAGGTCATCTTGTAGTAATTTGCAATCAGCTTCATTATTAATATAAAAGTATATTTTCCTATTATCCGCATACAGAAAGTAGTTGGAGTCATGAAACACGTTATAAATAGCACAGTAAAATATTGGACCCAAATGTAAGCCTTGAGAAACGCCGGAGGGTATACCAACGAAATTTGAGCGATGACCGTCAACCGCTACTGCTTGTTTGCTATTTGAAATACACGAGGTAGCCCAGTGATAAAGATCGCCTTGTATGCCAATTCTTTGGAGTTTTCAAAGCAGAATGACGTGGTTCACGCTGTCGAAAGCCTTTTCGAAATCCGTGTAGATCACGTCAACCTGCCAGCCAGACTTCATCTTCTGAAGTACAAAGGATACCAGCTCAACTACATTTGTTGTATTTGATCGCCCCCTAAGGAAACCATGTTGTATAGGAGGTAAGCCTTGTAAAATTTTTAAAGTCTGATAAACAGGCTGTAATCATGACGTGCTCATTAAATTAAACCACATGCTCTATTAATCATCATGAACGACTTCCATAGATAAAATTTTGATAAAACGCGAAAAAAAAAAATAAGGAGTTCCTATAGAAAATGACAAGTAGGTATTGAAATTTTTGTATGGGGAAGTGAATTTTTATTTCACGTTTTATCAAAAGTTTTTCTATAGACGTGGTTCAGGATGATCAGTAGAGCATGTGGTTTAATTTAATAATTATGTCATGATTACAACCGGTATACAATTTTTTCAAATATTTTGACCAATACATACATCTAGTATTCATCATGGTATAAATATAGCTCTATTATACGTGGACACTCAGAAAGTTTTGCGAAACTAAAAAAATTGTGCTATAGGTACATTTTTTATTTTAAAATCTTTACCACTCTTTACTTTAAAATCTTTACTTTAGTACTCTCTACCAGCCTCTATACAAAGTTTCATGTGTCTAAACCTGTTTTCAAAACACTTTTTCCAGTCCGCCGCAGACACCTCGTTTACAGCCTGCTCGAACGCAGCCAGCGCATCTTCCGGCGACGAAAATTGTATTCCTTTGAGCAGATTTTTTATGTTTGGAAATAAAAAGAAGTCACACGTGCTAGATCAGGGCTGTGAGGAGGGTGACCCAGGAGTTTGACTGGCGTGCTGTCCAGGAAGTCCCTCGTTTTAAGTGCGGTGTGCGCAGGTGCATTGTCGTGGTGGAGCAGTAGCCCGCGGAGCCCTGTGTTTGGTCACTTGTTGCTAACAACAGAGAAAACATTCGGCAAACATTTGGTAGTATACCATTCGGCATTGATGCTTCTTTGATCCCGTAAGGGAATTGATATCAAGTGGCCAGTCAAATTAAAAAAGCTAGCGATCAAAATCTTTCCCCCGCTTCTGATCGCTTCACTTTGATAGGCGTTGGTTCATTTTAAAACACCCAAACATTCGCCTGGCGCTTGGTTTCTGGGTCGTTTTGATAAATCCAGGACTCATCACCTGTAACGATGTTGTAAACACCCCGAGAGCAGGCTCTGCTTCAAATTTGTTTAACATATCACGACACCATTCCACCCGGGCCTGCTTCTGAGCATCGGTGAGGTTGTGCGGCACCCACCGTGATACTATCCTCCTCACGCGAAGATGGCTGTGTAGAATCTCGAGAAAGCATCCCGGTCCAATTTTCCATATATGTTGAATCTCCCGATATGTCATTCGCCTATTGTTTTGGATTAAATTTTTCACTGCCAGCACGTTTTCTTCCGTAACAGCCGTCAAAGGGCGACCGCTTCTTTCTTCATCCCACGAAGTTGGTCAACTGCGCTTGAATTCGTTATGCCAACGATACACGGTTGCCTTGGAAGGGCCTTCATCGATTCATCCGGTTTCAGGCGACCCTTGAAATCGTAAAAAATCATAGCTCTAAAATGTTCCCGGCGCAGATCCATATTTCAGCGATACGCAATACTTTGAATTAGCTCGCAAAAAATGTGGAGAGAAATTTTGAAATTACCTCTAGAACATACCTATTTTTACTTATACAAAATTATATTTTCGAAAAACATTATAACTGGCCAGTCTCCCATATATAAACACTTTTTTTCGCAATACTTTCTGAGGGGCCTGGTATATTGTTATAAATATAGTGATATATATAAATATATCATAAATATAGTTATGTTATGGTTTATAGAATCAAATAGCGATAAATTTCAATATAAATCATATTTTTAAAACCGATTTTCATCGACGATGCTTAAAACTGTCTCGAAGTGTCTTGCAAGGTTGCTTGTCCTTGTCAGCGAATCTTTTTTTTTAAATACTACAGGCTGACTCGGGGCCATTACTGAGGTTCTTTGAAAACGTCGATAAGACCTAGGATGAAGTGTGCTCGCCCAGAAACTAAGAGACTGAAAGTGAGGCGTTAATCAGTCTGTCCAGAAACTTCTGCAAAATCTAGAGAGGTTAACTGATACAACGCAACTGCCAACCACTCATCCAGTACATCTTCTTATGCCATCGTGTCACGATGAGTCACTTAATGGCATGGTTTTGTCATGAAGGTGGTGACAAGCCGAGGCCGAAGCCTGCCAACAGTTAAAGTACGTAGGAGACTAATCGTCGTTTCGGAGTATTTATTTACTTTACGTATTGTTATGGTTCTATAGTCAAGAAGGAACCCTTATACTTTCGCCATGTCTGTCCGTCTGTATGTCTGTCTGTCTGTATTTGACATGGGTGTACATATTAAACACGCCGACAAAGTGCTGGCATGAAATCATGTTTATTTTTTCGTACCTATCCTACATGTAAAGTGGGGATGATTTTTTTTCGCGTTTTCCCCTTGGTGTTCGATGTCGTTGGATAGGATTTTGAAAAACATTGTGTGGCTTTGCAAAATAGTAAGCTTTAAATGATAATTTTTGTTCGAATCAAGTGTCCCCCCCTGTCAGATAAACGGTTCTTTTGGATAACTATGTGACAAATTCACGGCAGTAGTATATATAACGAAGTTAAAAAAAATTATCACAGCTAATTTGGCTTTACAAGTTATCGATTAATAGACAACCAACTTGATTTTGTAGTTAGTTTCACACATTTTCATAAATTTCATAAGTTTGTAATTTATGTTCAAATCATTTAAGTTTATTAACTTATTTGTATGGTACGAAACCCTCAGGCGTTATTCCTACTCGCACTTGAGCGGTTTTTCACTTTGAGTATTTATATTATATTTGTTATCTATAATACAATCACCTTCATTCAAAATAAAGAAATGACATAATATGGATAATGCAAAATTAATAATATTAGATTAAACATATAAATAATTTATTCCTTTATTTTAAATTACGCGAGAATTAAGGTAAGTCCAATTTCATTTTATTTTATTGTGTTGTTCGATATTATATTTCATTATATTATTTCCTAGCAATTTACATGCAGCACATATTTAATATAATATATTTTATCTAACCTCATGTTGTAAAATCCTTATTACGAACTCAAAACTACAGGCATAATGAAAAATATTTTTCATGAATGTCTCTAAAAAATTAAAATATAATTATAGTATAGGTCTCCAAATAACATAATGCTATAAAAAACTTTTTCTGAGATTACAGTACATGTGATACTAACGAGGAAGGCAAAGGAAACTTCCAAACAGCCATGTCTGAGATTTAATATCAAATACCAATGAGGTTATCATATAATGTTCTCCAATACATAATACTAACAAAACAGTAACGAGGTTACAGTCAATTTTATTTTCGGCCAGGTATTGTCTATGGCTTACGGCGCCTTAGACTCTGTCTGTCAATGGATGAACTGTTTGTTGCGCTGCGCCATAGTTTTCGAGGAAATGTATTTATTACTTAGTGTGGTTTTAGAGGTCAAAAGAATTATTTTGCCTTAAAATTACTGACAGCGGGGATGGTGATGATATTTGACTCCAGCAGACATTCTGGAAATAACGACGAAAATTACGAACACTTTTAGAACAAAACTTTTACAAGAACAATCAAAAATGGCTAACGAAAAATTTTCCAACATTATGAAAACAGGTTAATAGGAATAAGTTTAGATAAAGTAGTATATGAAACTATACCTAACTAGGTATTAAAACACTCGTGCTTCGGTTAGTTTTTTAAACTGACACTCGTGTTTTTAATAACCTTTTTATGTACCAGTTTCATAAACTACTATTATAGTAAAAAACTTAAAAATAAACATATTAATGAATTAAAATATGAAACAAATCATTTCAATTAAATGAAAGATAATACCGGACAACATAAAACGTATAACAAAAAGTGTAATGTACATTAAGATTGCATAAATAAATCTATTTCAGTATCTAAGCCCAATTTTAGCTCATTTTACATAATACACTTCATTCAAAATCACTAAAGCTATAACTCGTGAGAAAACTAGCAAACTATAAGTATTCATCAATATCTTGATAACTGCTTCGTGTTTTTCATTATATCGTCGTCAGGCAATTAATAATAGCTTGTTTTGCATTTTTATCACTTTAAAAAGTAGCAGAAGTCACTATCATGGAACGCCAATTCATTACTCGTATTTGCTAGGAAGTAAATAACTATGTAAAAAGCAAATGAAGCTCCGACTAAAGACACGACACTGGAAGTAGCGTCCCGCATATCGATCAATTTCCTTAAGTTTAGAGTAGACAAAGTATAGAGAATTCCTACTGTTGTACCGTCGCACACTGGGAAATTATACGAGTATATGGAGCGTATACCTAAAACTAAGCGGTTAGTTAGTAAAGTAAAACTCAGCAACTACGTGCAGGATTAACATAATTTCTTTTCAAGCTACCAAAATTATACATGCCACTTGAGCGTCCTCTATTTCTAGGTTTTTAGGGGTATCTTGCACTTTTAAGAGTGATTTTCTTTAATCTATTAACTATAATTAACCCCAGGACTTGAATTTAGCGGAGACATTTTATCCTATCAATTGTTTTAGTGATAATACAAACTAAACAGATTTATTGATTTTCATAGCTCATGAAATTATGGGCCTTGGGTTAATTTATACGTCTTTTAATAATTAAAATTACATAATAAACTACACTACATTTTCATAATTTCCAATAAATTATACATATTCAATGATACCGTTTCAGAAACAAATTGTAAGGGCCTGATCTGGACCGGGATGATCCTAGTCAATAAGCATTACGTTCGTCATCTCCTCCAGTGCTGGTTTATCTGGATACAAAGCTTCATAATATGAGGCAGGCCACTACTTGCTATCACAGGTTGCCTTAACTCAGTCAGCATTTGCGATCTTTTTAGATCATTTGGTCTTTCAGTGTGATATCTATTCAAGAATTAATGGTTTTCTAGCATATGCGACCAGCCCACTGCAACGTTAGATGTTAGCTGTGACGTTAGCAGTCTTTGTTTCTTTTTTATTCCTTAGGTATTTAAATAATTTTAAATATGACATAAGCTTTTAATCTGCTTTTGTTAATTCAATCTGTAACTGAATAATATTTCATTTAAGAATCTACTGAAGTAAAAAGTAAAAAGTTTGTCTTTATATATTTTCAATATAGGTGAACTAAATAATAAAAACTTTATTTACAATAAAAACTGACATCACTCTATTTCTATACTCTCTATGTCAGCACATCTAACGATGCATGACCACTATTTCCAGGCATCACGCTACTGGAATTGTTCCTTTGATTAGACTATTATCATTTTTAATTATATGACAACAAAGACTGAACGTGGAGTTTTGAATGGCTCCTTTTCTATGCATGTCATGCACATGCTCAGTGTATTGTAACCCTAACTTTATTCGATCATTTCCGTCCTTTACCACGTTATAGTATATAAGAGTAAGTTCACGCCATTATACCAGGTGTATAAGTTCAGGTACCATGCTTCGAAAATTATCTACAACTTTTTCATCATACGTACCAAACAACTTTCAAAGTATGCGAGAAATAAATGTCTCTATACAAAATCCAAATAAACACATTCTTTGTGATCAGTGGAACATTTGGTTTTGGTTTCAGAGACGGGCAAAGATACACCTTGTATAAAATTAACCTATACAGTAACGATACAGCACCATCATTGTTTTATTGTCAACAACAACTAAACCGAATATGGTAGCATAATTTATAACTTTTAAGATATCGTAATAAAGGTAAATGTAATGCGATCTTATTGAAATAAATTATTGGATAATTTATAACTTACAAAAATATTAGGATTATGGGGAGCTTAAATAAAACTAATATCAGTGAAACACAACAAATGTGTTTATTAAGATGTTGATGATGTTTCACTAAGTGCCGACAATCGCAAGTATTCACAAACAAATTCTAGTTATAGTATTAATCAAATTAAAGTGTATAATAGAGTTTTTAATTCGGGCATGTCTGTTTGACAGCTCGAAAAGCACAGTGTTGCCACTTTTCGGCCAGTGTATATTGATATCATAAAACTGACGGCTACGGGATGCGTTTTTGGAATTTCTTATACTCAAAAAGTCGTACGGTCAAATGATGCTAAATTAAACAAAAATATAAAATTGCACTATGTAACCATCTTTTTGGACTAATTTTGCTTATTTAGAGGTGGTCTATTTAATTTTAACCATGAGTTTTATTTCGAGTACCTACCATATCATAACATTTGATTCTCCCTTTTGTGGAAAAATCAATTCTTTTTTTAGTTACCATAAACAGTTATGGACAAGATTTTGAACACCTCCTGACTGTTCCCAAAACTATCTAATCATGGAACCCTAGGCACAGTTGCGAGTCTGACTCGCACTTGACCGGTTTTTTTTTTGGGTTTTATACCCAAAGGGTAACCAATGGGACCCTATTACTAAGACTCCGCTGTCCGTCTGTTATAGTTAGACAGTTGAAATTTTCACAGATAATGTATTTCTGTTGCCGCTATAACAAAAAATACTAAAACTGGCCAAGTGCAAGTCGGACCCGCGCACTCCCATACAAAAGGCATGATTTTTTTCGTTTTTATACATAATGGTACGGAACCCTTCGTGCGCGAAACCAACTCGCACTTGGCAAGAATCAATTCATCTTGAAATGCAAGTTATAGTCCACACTTGGTACACCCGCGTTTCACAGACGATTATTACGTGATCTTCGGGCACAAATACACGCTTTTTATGGCATGTAGGTTCCTCACGATGTTCTCCTTCACCGTTTAGCAAGTGGTAAGTAAGATCAAATACTATGCAAATAAATTCCGAAACACTCACTTGAGCATGCTTGACCGGGGATCGAACCTGGGTCTCAAGATTGAGAGGCCAGCGTTCTACCCCTGAGCTACCGCTACCCCTATTATCAAGTTATGTTATATATAGTTTTTAGGCAGTTTTTTAGGTCAGTTTTTAATGTAATTGTTAAAAGTTAAAATGTTGTAACCTTATGACTTACATTATGAGCTTAACATAATTTGAATACAAGAAATACACATTTCTATTTATTTTTTCTAAGTGTTTTGCTCAGAATACAGAACAAACCAGAAACCGCATTCAATCACATCTGTACGCAGCGTACTGTGTCCGAAAGCAAAACTTTCCGCTCCCCGCCTACCGCACTTCCTACCCGTGTGGTGTTGCGAACGCAAGTGCAATTTACCGCTTTGGGGTAAAATTAATATATCGTAAGCTCTTCTATGGTATTAATATGTTGTAAGCACTTACTGATATCTAAAGGTGATAAAATGGTTTTATAAAAATAAAAAACTGTATCTATACATAAATCAAATATATTCATTAAAAACTTTTAAATTATTTAACGTACATTTTTAACATTATAAATATGCAGGTAGCCTAGTTTTTCAAAACAATAAGTATTTAGTAACTGTTTTACTCACATTTAGTTACCTTTTTGTTGCGTAAGTTTATTGTAATATTGCCTTTTAGACTCGGCACTAATGCGAAGAGTTTTACATTTTGATAAATAATGTAATCTTATGTCTAGATATTTTTCAATGACCGCTCTTATGAGGTGATTCCTATGAATTTGACCATTTACATGATTATCATCAGATAAAAACAAATTATTTTTTCCAATAAACTCTTTGAAAATTTCGAGTACAATTCGTAGATGTTGTTTATTTGAAGAAATTACAAAATCTTCTCGAGCAATTCTCCTTACATGGGATTCACATGTACAACACACACTATAAACATTTTCAGATGGAAAGCAAAGTCCACCTCTATTCTTTAAAGCAATTAGTCTGTGAAACCACAGGACATTTGAGGTGATCATTGCATCAATACAAAATTGGCATTTGATCGTTTTCGTAAGATAATGTACGACAGACCCAGCTATGTAGCCTACGACATATTTAGTCACATCATGTAGCTCAGGTAATTCCGAAGATAATAATTTTACAATATTGTCACTACTGCTGCTATCGATCGTCGATTGGTTTAAATCATCAACCTCTTGGTCATCGTTATCTAACCGTTGTGACTCCGTTGTGGTATTTATCACTTTCGTTGAGGACGAACAATTCAGTACCGCTATATTCTCTAAGGGTATACAATTCCCACTGTCAGACGCTTTTATTTCTAAATGACATAATTGTTTGCGATAAATTCCTTTGAATTGCTTTGCATTCGGATTGTTGTTATGGCCACCATGCATTCTAATCGTACCAAAAAATAATTCCAAGTGGTCTTGACTACATTTATATGTAGGTATAAAAACAAGCATGTTCTCAGTCTCAATTAGATTTCTATATAGTGACTTTAAACTTTCAATACCTATAAGTATTCCGAGAAAACCAGTTTTGATATTGCATTCTAGAATTGGTTTGTAATTTTTAATTATTATTTGCACATTTTTCCCGTCCTGATTAATTTTTCTTTTCGTAGCATTTTTTATTTTTAAGTTATAGATGTAAGTTTTCATTAATTCCAAGAATGTAAGTATTTTGTCTTTATTATGACTGCTCAACGGTTGCTTATAATCAAATTGTTGCATATTACGGGAATTGAATATATCGAAAAGATCGTTCATGTTTCTTAAAAAGGTTTCGGTTGGTTTTGAATTTTTAAATTTGGATATCTTTGCATACTCTCTACAAAATTCTACAGCTGTAGCTACGCTTTCACTCAAAACTTGACTAGCAAGCTTTACCTTCATTACATTGTTACGAAACATAATATGCCTACGTGTAAGCTTGTTTGCAAAATGTAGTCCTTCGTTTTCTTGAGTTTTGTTTAGCTCGCACAAAAGGTCCCAATCGATTTCGCTGTCATTTTCATCTAAGAATACTTTTTTTGATTCCCAGTTATTTCGCACGAGTTTGAACATATGGACGGGATCCAAAAATACAACGATATTGGATTTATCCACAGGGTGTTTAAACACGGTCTTTAACTCATTTTTGGGATCAATTTTACACCCTAGAAGTTTCATCGCCGTCAAATTGGTTGAATGTCCATCAAAAGTTAGGGATGCTACTTTGATACCAGCATCATGGCATTTAATAAGACACAACTTAATTAAATTAACTTTTTGCTCGGCATTTAAACCATGCACCAAAAAATATCCAAGCGGTAATTTGAAGTGTTCATTAATACCATTAATTAATAATACGTAAGCTTCCGAGGCTAATGTTTGGCAATTTTCTGAGGTACCGGTCCCCATATCGACATATCCACAATTTTTTTTCCATCCCACAAGCTCTGGCGTCTGATAGACATCTCATCAGCCATGAGAGAACAAATTATTTTACGCTCTGACGCCGATGCAGCCTTTTCCTTTAAAGCCAAAAATGATTCCTCTGAGAATCCAGGTTCTCCACTCACATTGGAGTACCATTTTGACAATGTTTTAGGGTGAGGAAGGCAAGTGTCAAACGTAGCTCTCACGTAGTTATAAGCAGTCGGCGAAAGAAAATTTAATGTAAGACAAAACTTTTTTATGTTGGCTGTGTACTTGGTTTTTTTCTTTTTTAGTACGTTTTTTTTGTAAACGTTATTGAAAATATCGGCTGCTACAACATTTGTAGAAAGTAGCTCGTAAGCGTCATCATTAACATATCGATTTTTTTTTAAATTTCTTAGTATGTTCTTTAAAGACACATTTCTTTTTTCCAAGCGCCTGTTTTTTTGCTGCAAAGTTTTTATTTTTCGAACGTGCTTTACACAAACCATATGTTTACGGAGTAATTGAGCTTTCAATTTAACTTTCCTTGGGGTGTCAAACACAGAATTTGAATCGGAAATATCCACACTGCTTATCCCTGAATTTGATTGTATAGGCGATTCTGTTGGACATTCTAATTGTGTATTCTGAAAATAAAAACAAAATCTTAAAGTAATCATATCAAAAGATAATTAAACTCATTTTATAGGTACATTTGAAAATGCTTACAGTTGAGCTGTGAGCTTCAGATGTTTTCATTTCCACGCTCTTTTCTGACTTTCTTGGAATAAAGGCCAAATTCTGTAACAGTATTACAACATTCTCAAATAACCTCTTAAGTATCTAAACTAATATGATTATAACAAAAATAAACAGAACCTTGTTTGGAAAAGCTTCTTTCTTAAGTTTTTTCAGACCACTTTTCGTGTACTGGAAATATTGCTCTTCAAAGTGTTCTGAACAAATAACGCTCCATTTTGAAGGTTTCCAATTTTCATCAACCCGTGCCTTTTGAATTATTTTCATCCAATAACTTTTCCTTTTTTCATCAGCAGGAAAGCTAAAATTTACAAGTTTACAATTTATTATATTTTTCAGTACAATATTGTAGACCGCCTTTGTGGTCGAGTGGTAGAACGCTCGCCTGATAATACAGAGGTCGTGGGTTCAATCCCTGTGGTGCACATTCAGTTGTGTTCGGTCTGCGTGCTTCGGAAGGCACGATAAGCAGTTGGTCCATTTGTGCCCGAAGTACGGCGATAGGGCTCACCAGTCACCAACCATCACGTCTGGGACGTAATAATTGTCGGTGAAATGCGGGTGTACCAAGCGTGAACTACGTTCATACTTGGTATCACCTCTGACACCCTCTCGGGGTTTCATGTCGTCATTAAAACTATTAAATGTAAATAAACAAATCATTTAGTTATTTTACAAAACAGTTGTTTGAACAACGTTTGGCAATTTTGCATCATCTACTTAATAAGCGGCGTTTGAAATTGATTACTTATTGAAATTTGTTTAATATGCAGCGTTGCATGATAATTAAAAAAAAAAATAGGGTAAATAAATCCACTAAAAGTTGGCAACACTCACAAAATGGATGGCATAATTTCTATGACAAATATGTACAGTAAATAAATTTATTATTTTAATAAGATGATTAGTAAACGTAATACTTACCGATGAAATGTGACCTGATCGGGGTTCTTGTTTTTTGCAGTCGAATTTTTACACGTTGGAACGACACAAGTCGGCATAATTAAATTGTTTTAGATAGAGACAGCGCAAGTGCACGAAGTGAGCGTCGACCGCAGACTGAGTAACGAAACCTCGCAGTAGGACATTATAACCGACATCTCATTGCCTCAGTTTTGCGCGCGATGAGGGTTTCTGGTTTGTTCTGTATTCTGAGGTGTTTTGTTTGCTCTGCTCTTGATTCTTTGTCAGGCACTACCATTTAAGCGGCTTCTTTTTAGGGTTCCGTACCCAAAGGGTAACAAACGGGACCCTATTACTAAGAATCCGCTGTCCGACTGTCACCAGGCTGTATCTCGTGAACCATGATAGTTGGACATTTGAAATTTTCACGGATCATGTATTCCTGTTGCCGCTATAATAAAAATTACTAAAAAACAGAATAAAACAAATATTAAAGGGGGCTCCATACAACAGACATGATATTTTTTGCCGTTTTTATAGATAACTAGCTTTTGCCCGCGGCTCCGTCCGCGTGTTATTCAGTTTAACGAAATGCTTTTTTCCGGGATAAAAAGTAGCCTATGTATTAAGTTAGGGTATAAGCTATATTCATTCTAAATTTCGTCTAAATCGGTCCAGCCGTTTTAGCATGAAAGAGTCACAAACACACACACACACACACACACAAACTTTCGCATTTATAATATAAGTGTGATGAGATGGTACGAAACCCTTCGTGCGCGAGTCCGACTCGCACTTGGCCGGTTTTTTATAGCTTTTGTGTTGCTCTGGCGTGTATATTGTTGATTTTTACCATAATGGTGGGTACTTGTAAAACCGTATTTAATATTGTAAGGAATAAACTTAGTGTTGTATGGGAGAAGAAACATGGTTTAAAAAATACTTCCTCTTAAGAAATTCCAGCATCTATTCGTCAGTTACTAACATTATTATTCATTCTTGATCATGAATCTTTATTCATATTATAATGTGTTTGTTTATGGAGCATTATTAATCCCACATGAATGCTCAAGGCATGCCTGAATGCCATCCCATCTAGGCCATCGTATCATTCTAATGCAGGAGATAACTTCCACGTTTCTTCCGTGAAAAAATTCCTCGTTTAAAAGAATAAGTACATAAAACTGGAATATTTTTTTTCTCTACTACTTATAGTTTCATTTTTAGGGATCCAAACCCGAAGGGTGCCAAATGGGACCCTACTACTACGACTTCGCTGTCTGTCTGTCTGTCCGTCCGTCTGTCACAGGCAGGGTTAGAAAAAAAAACAGTTTTTTTTTAAAAGATCAATACATCCTGCTTAAAACAAATAAAAAAAAAACTTGTTTAAAACAAATATTTACTGACGTTTTTTTGATATCGTTATATGTTTGGGTATCGTATTGTTAACTTATGTACTTATATGTAAAATTAATTAAAAATCGTTTTTTAAATATTATCAATTATCATAATCTTATCATGTATTGAGTGAAAAATAATAAGTGCTTTCCCAATAAACACGAAACGTAGAAATGCTTGAAAATACAAGTACCGCCCGTTCTCATCTTTATGTTTGGGGAAAGCCCCGCCGCCAGAAAAAGAATCTTAACCGCACCGATTAATAGAAAAGGATGCGTTAAAAAAGGAGTAATAACAATGACACGTTCGATATAAGGAAAAAATTATAACGAATATGCTAAAAAACGTTTTATATATGAGTGTTTTGTGTTTTAAACACGTTTAAAATAAGGGTGCTTTTTTCTCGGTGTTTTATACACTTGTTTTAGACATTTGTTTTAAACAATGCCAACCCTGGTCACAGGGATCTACAATTTCAGCCGTAATAGGCAAAGAGTTGAAATTTAATTATGGCCTCTTCTACAGTAAATAAAAGAAAACAGAAAAATTTAATTGAACCCAATAAAACTCGAAAAAATAATAATTAACACAGACATTTAATTATTACTAAGTAGCAGACCAAACATAAGGATTACATAGCGTGATAACTAAAAATAAGCTACATTTAGGCTTCATGGTACAAAGAAACGTATAAAAATGGGTAGTAAAAATTCTTTAGCTAATCTCGAGTATATATTATGTTTGGAAACAAGCAATATTTATATTTATAAGTGCCCGTAGTTCACTCAGCTAAAATTGCCACGCGTCGACTCTACGCATTATTTTATTAATGTTAGGTCTGCTACTATATCATACGTCTATGATTATTAATTAATTTATTAACGTTATTTAAAAAAAATACAAGTTTCAAATTTGCAAACATTATGAAACATAGGTACTCTAAATTAAAACAACAAATAATAAAATTAGGGTTTCGTACTCAGAGTGTGCTAAATTGTTTGTTTGGTGGTACCATTTTAGCGCCTTGTATTTTGAAGTATAATAACTGCTTCAACATCATAAAATATTGTTTTCATAAAGATTAAATATGCCTGTGAAACGTATACTTTATGTATCTATTTTAAAAATAAACATTGTGAATCTTTGAATCTTTTGAAACAATATGTTTATAGTAAAACTACACGGTAGACAGCTATTTATGTTGCCCAAGTTTGCATTTTGATTGTATATTTAACAAGACAGTAATTTATTGCCAATTTTATGTAAATTTCTTAGATTTTTTGGTTATTGTGTGTATCCTATTTCTATAATTAGACTTTGAACGTTTTACCCATTTGAGGAACAGATTTGAATAGCTCATGTCGACTCAAAGGCTTTGTAGGTAGGTAGGATGTATTCCATTGAATAAAAGAAAGATTTATACAAAGCATATAAGCCGTAACACGTATATAATGTACTCATATACTGACATGCTACATTTCAGTAACGTTTCTGGCGGAAAACTGCCTTTTTAGCGGCAGTACCCCTTTTATATTCCAAACTGATAAACATATATTTTAGGAGATTTTATTTTTTAATAACACGTTCTAGGCTTTGCATGTTGTGTTAAGTCGAAAAAGAAAGTGATTAACAAAACATGCTTGCACGCATCCTTGTTAACAGAATAATAGGTATTTAATAGGCCAGTTTCTAGACGACAAGGCACGCACGCTCTACTAAGCCTCACCTTGCTTGACAAAAATGTATGGCCATGAATTTCTTGAAACAAGTATAAACAACAGATGCAGAATTACAATTTTCAATAACATAGTTGAAAACTGACATATATTTTTATAGATAATCGAAAATAAACGGCTTTCCAGCTTATTTATTGTAAAAAGGCTAAGGCACGCTAGTACCAAAATTCAGTAAAACATTAATTTCGTTTTTTTTTCGATCGCCTTCCTTGGTGTGGTCAAAAAATGTCTGGGTACAATTTTACTCAGACTGTTATATACATTGACCAAGGAAGGGTGTGTATTAATATCGAAGGCATCAAATTAATACCTACAAGTATATTTTTCCTCAAAGAACACTACCCGTTATGTCAGTATCCGATAAAACTCACGCCCGGCTGGATACAAAGCAATTTCCTTGTGCCACCACCGAAAGGTGTGCAATTATCTAGCAAACCCAAGCATACATAAATAATAAACAGGCACATGTACATAATCTCTTTGATAAAATCCATAGCGTACTATACTACACTGAAACATATTCTAGCATGCTCAAAGCATTGAATATTATTTTAGATGGTCGTTTAATTAGAAGTGAAAATGAAATTTTCTAGGAAAAGTTTAAAGTTTTGTAATAATACATTTAATATAAAATATATGTTTTATCATCAGCTTACTTAATGTGTGTTTTTAATTTTGTTAGTTTTCATGAATTTATTTTTTGGGGATTTTGGCTCCTTTTTTGTGTTCGGTCACCACCTTTTACGTTTGGGACGTGATAATCGTCAATAAACAGTGGGTGAAACAACTGTGAACTGTGATTTGCATTTCACTGTTCGCATTTGGGAACACCACTTAAAACTCCTTGGGGATTCATGTCGTGATGACATGTTTTTTTTGTCACTATTGTTCCAATATGAATAAAAAATTTCATCAAAATGACTTTGGCTTTAAGGAGAATTAAAGTAAAATACTTTTTAAAAGTTACCCTTTGTTTAGAGACCAATATCACACTGAAAAATAAACTTAGCTGTCAGCAGAAGAATAAATTCATCAGTTCATCATCTGCAAGAGACCAACTTTGAGTCTAATACTGATTTTTCTTTAGAACTTTATTTGCAAGATATGATGCTTGTTCTAGCCAGTCAATCAATTTTTATATCAAACGTGGTACTCTAATGAATTGTGGGTGTATTATTATTATTCAAAATTCTTTGTTGCACAAATCTGTACATAGGCGAGCTTAATGCTAGTTAGCATATTCTTCCAGCTAACCTTTGGCGATGTGGAACTAGTCTTCGTTGAGAAAACAGTTTTAAGGAAACAATAACTAAAATGTTACAAAATAAATACATAAATAGGTAACTTTTTTAATCTAATACATATACTACCCTTATATGCTAATAATAAATACACTAATACATATTAATATAAATTGTATTTATGAGAGCTTAAAACTCGATACTAAACAAATAAATTTAAACATATATATTTAAGGACTGTTACTGTGTACTGTTTTGAATTGTTATAAACTAAAAATAAATATAAATTAACAAAAGATAAGTCTCGCTAGGTGAACACGCACGCCAAAAAGGATGTTATCTCTTAAAAGCCTCCTAAGCCAGTTAAGTCTTGTCGAGTAAAGGCGTCGTAAAACATGTTATAGATTTATCTAAAGTACTTCCTGTACTGCGATATCCGAAGTAGATAAAACTTGAACTTGCCTATTATACTCTTGATAACTATCGATTGGGAAAAAGTGATGATAAAGGAGGATATTCCAAGGATTCATTGAAATAGCCTCCACTTAAAATAAAAATGGATTAACTCCTAAACAGCACAAGCATTAAATTCTGAAAAATTAAATTTCGCTTCCAAAACCATACGAATTTATTACGCAAAGTCACGCTTATTCTGGATTAACAATTTTACTCTAGAAATACTCAGTTAATAATTTAAGTAAAGTAAAATTGAACAAAAATAAATCAGACTTATTTATTTATTTATTTATTCAAGCCAAACTAAAGATTTTCACAAAGATACACAAACACGAAACAATTAAAAGTTATAAAATTAAGAAAACATGTCATGCATAAAAAAGTAAAAATTTAACTATATGTCATCAAGCTTCCATGAAAATGTCAGTTATCAAAAATAATTAAACCTATTAACTTTTCACCTTTTCACTTACATGTTCATTTTAAATGTTTACTAGAGTTCATCCCATTGTTGGGCAAAGGCCTCCCCCATCTTCTTCCATGCGAGCTTATCGGCAGTGCACTGTGTCTAGCGCACTCCGAGGTCCCGAAACTGCTCCAGCTCGTCTCTCCAGCGCACGCGCAGCTGGCCAGGAGCCCGCGATGCATGTCGGGGGCACCACTCCGTCACCTCACGTGTCCACCTACCATCTGAGAGCCGCATCACATGGCCGGACCATTTCCATTTTAGCTGCTTCACGTGGCGCACGGCATCCGTTAATCTTGATTTTTGTCTAAGAGCTTTGTTTGTCGTCTTGTCTAATAATTTTAAATTTAGAAAACTTCTTTTTATTTTCCTTTGTGTAACTTTTATTTTCTTTGTATCTTCCTTTGTAAGTGCCCATATCTGGGAGCCATATCTCAATATTGGAAGCAGGCATGTGTTGAATGTTACTCTTAAATGATATTGAAATATTATTGTTTTTGAAAATATGTTTGAGTTGCCAGTACTCCAGGTATTAGCAATACGTCTATCGATCTCAATCTTATGACTGTCTTTAAAAGATGAGTTTCTTCCTAGGTAGATAAAGTTGCAAACCGTTTCTAAGATTTCATCTTCTAGTTGGATGTTTAGTTTTTTATCAGTATTTTTAAAACCTTAGTTTTCTTCTTGTTTATGTAAAGACCAATTTCATTACACTTTTGATTGATATCTAATATCATTTCTTGTAATTGATCTTCTGTTTGGCCGAAAATGGCTATATCTTCTACAAATCTGATGTTTGATAGATATTTGCCATTTATTACGATACTCTTGTCTTCCCAAGCTAACTGCTTAAATATGTGTTAAATCAGACTTACATCCACAAATAGTAGATGGTGACCAAATAGTTAGGGTCTTTGAAGAGTTTTACGGAGAACATTACGAGTCTACAGCTTCAGAACTCAACTCTCTAGATGCCACCATAATAAAGCAGAGCCAGTAAAGCCCCTCTGGGAAGGTACGTTCCCTCCTTTAGTAGAGGACAAAGTACGTTTTGCCTTTTGAGTAAAATGAAAATAGAGAAAGTATTTGGTGAGGATAGAGTGTATGTGGAGAGGTATCTTGCAAGAGACCTTCCCGTCCTAAAAATACTAGCAATGCCCTTCAAAATAGTCCTGAATAGTAGCATCACACCGAAAGCCTGGAACTATGCTATCCATATCACCATCCTACACAAGAAATGTCATAAATCTAGACTCAGTATTCCTCTGCCTCAGGTCTATAAACTCTTTCCTAAGTTCCCCTTCAACAGAATGACGCAAATGCTTGACGAATACCAAACTATCGAACAAGTTGGTATTTAGAAATTTGGAGTGGATATTCAACAATGGACCACATCCGTAATATCAAGCAACTGATGGAAAAGTGCAACAGGTACAACAGGCACCTGTGTTTTGCCTTTGTCAATTACGAAAATGTTTTCGAAAGTGTCTAACACTGGGTTGTGTTTCACTCTCTCCATTGTTGCGATATTGAACTAAGGTATGAGATATTTCGGAGAACTGTACAGACCTGCCAGAATGTAAGTGCAAATGCATAAACTAACCGATCCTATGTCTATTAAATGAGGCATGCGACAGGGAGATGTCCTTTTACACAAGCTCTTCACAAATATACTAAAAGACGTAATGAAGACTCTGAAGTGGGGTGAAAGAGGTGACAATATTATCAGTGTTAGCTCATTGCACTTGCGTTTTAAAGACGATCTAATTTTCCTGGCTAAGGACGTTGCATCTCTCTAAAGTATGCTTGCAGAAACACATAAAACATCCCTTAAGGTCGGCCTTATGTAGGATAAACATGTTTAAGTTGTCTAGCAATTCTACCAGCCTACCCAACATTAGTGTAGGAAACTCTATCATAGAGGTGTTAGAAGAGTTTCTCTACCTTGGGCATAGCCTATCTTTTGGTAGTGAATCTCAGGTAAAGAAGATCACAAGACAAATTCAGCTAAGATGGAAAACTGGAAGATGTCTTAACAGCAAAAATCCCGCAATGTCTCAATCTCAAGTCCAAGACATTTAACCAGTGTGTCCTGTCTATCCATAGTTATGGTGCCGAAACTCCATGTTTATCAATCCATGACCAAAACTAGCATCCCTATATCTTTTCTATGCCTATAATAAATGTGGCAGAGAGGGCAATGAAGCATGTCATGCTAGGCATCTCTCTTGTAGATCGTGTACGGAACGTCCAAACTCGACAAAAAAATAGAGTCGAAGATGTCAGTAAACGAATAGCAAGACTTAAGTGGAGATAGGCGGGAAATCTAGCCAGACATGATGATACTGCTGACGAGATGAAAATTACGTGAAGAAGAAGAGGCCTCTGCCCAACATTGCGTGAATGCGGGCTGATTGATAAACAGTTTACTGTTTATCTATTCATCGCGTCTATGTAATAACTATTATTTTCTCTAAATATTATGAGAGTGCTTACAAACTAAAGAAAATGTTTTTTAAATTTGTTTCTGTTTGATCTTTTCTAGTTTGTTTTGCACTCTAATAATATTCAGAGTGTTCAAAAACTATGGAATTTGCTACAAAAACATTTTATTATTTTCTCCTATTTTGCGCTATCCAGCGACGCAGCAATTACAATAACAGCCACTTTGCAATGCGCGCTGATATGAACGTTATTTCAATGTCGTTTCCATTAATATTTATAATTTAATACTTTTAATATTTATTTATTATTAAACCATATTTCTCTTAACTCTCTTGAGTTTCATCATTGCTGAAACAATCATAAAACAATAGATGGCAGTCCAGATGGTGGCTCGTATCCATATTACAGTTTAATCGAATCGGGTCAAATCTTCAGTTTTCAGTTACAATATAATAGTATTAACTTTATTAGCTGAATCGCTTTTGAGACCGAGTGGCAGAGCGCTCGTCTGCTAATCCCAAAGATCGTGGTATCAATCGTCTGCGTACTTCGGAACGCACTCTAAGCTGTTGGTCCATTTATGCCCGAAGCACGACTATAAGGCTCACCACCCATTACGTTTGGGAATTAATAATCGTCGTTGAAAAGCGGATGTACCGAGTGTGGACTCTGATTTGAACATCATAGTTCATACTTGGGAACACCTGTGTAACGCTTCATGTCGTGACGGTTTTATTTACTATCTGAAATCAAGCAGCAAAAATTTCAACAGTTTATTTATGAAGTGGCTAGCGTACTTGATTATTTGAAATGATAATGTAATTCGACCTGAGCTTGAATTAATATAATATTATTAGATCTCAAAGAATGATGGGTACGGTACTTCACAAATACAAATAATTTTATTGTTTATTTTTATTTTTTTAAGGTCAGAACAGTCATATAAAGAAACATAAAAAAGAAAACATAAAACACAAACACACCTTTTAAACCATAATTTTTAATGTGCAATAGTAATTTAAGAAACTTTGTAAAATTCGTAAATAAATTATCATATCTTATAACATTATTTATACACAATTATACATACTCAGATATTAAATATTAGGAAACATTGAAATTGTTAAGTTTTTATACAGTTGTAATTTAAGATTATAGTTACAATTTACTACAAACAAACACACACATACAAAATACAAAATCGACAATGTACATTTTCAAGTGGGTATTTTATCGTTTATAAGGTACACATAAAACTGTTGCCTTCCCCTTAAAGGAGTTTACACTGTCCCAAAATATATTGATGTCACTGAGTTCGTCGTTAAATATCTATAGTCTTGGAGCACGGGAAATAAAACGATATTGGGAGTAATTAGTTATATTTGTATTGGTGCGGATATTGAAACTGAAAGATTAATGTATACTATGTTATTTCACTCATTCTAGCTTCCAGGTACCTAAAATAATTGTTTACTTCTCAGATCAATGGTGTACGTACATGATGGTAAGAGATGATAACATTTTTTCTCTGAACGGAACGTTACTCTTACTATTGGGCCAAACATAAAATTGCAAAAAAATATTCATACATTTTGGTCGAGTAGGTATTTCATTTTTCTCCGGAACAGGTTTTTTATGTATTTTAATGTTGATCCATACCAAAAGTTGTTCATATGAATGCGTAAAACATACTGTTTTAAGTAAAAGGGTTAAATAACCTTACCATCCAGTATATAAAAATGATCCCCCAAGTATAAAATAAATAACTAAGAAATAATGGTTAATAAAAGCCATTTATTATTTTGAAAACAAAAATAATAAGATATTGTTTTTCGTAATATATTTCGGCCCATTTTGGGGCCGGCATCAGTCGAATAAATGACAAATCTACAAAATGACATCAAAATATATACAATCTTATGACTAAATAACACATCCGCATTAACCAACACAGGCACACATCAACCATCCACAATAACAATCTCCCTATCCCCATCCATGTCCGCTCCCATAACCAAAGTTTTAATAACTGTTTCACCGTCAGAGTCATAAAATCATTTAACCCACCATTGACAGACATAAAATTGAGAACATGGGAATGCTCCTACATATGGTCACTTGGTGCGCACTACGGACCAGGACTCAATAAACAACACTGACAGACTAAGACTACTTACTGACACCAGACTCAGACCAGACTTAAGACCAAGCCATAAAAAGCAGCGCCATCTTGCGATTTTCGGTACGTCTTATCCGTGGTATTCTAAACAAATATCGGGACTTTACGGCCGGAAATAGCAAGACGGCTCTTCAACCAAAATTGTTTAGGTTTTTTTTTTGTTTATGTAAGAAAATAGGTTAATTAGTCATAAGATTGTATATATTTTGATGTCATTTTGTAGATTTGTCATTTATTCGACGCCGGCCCCAAAGTGGGCCGAAATATATTTCGAAAAACATTATCTTATTATTTTTGTTTTAAAATGAAGAAATAAAAAGCTTTATATGGCCAACAATATATATATTTTAATTTATTATTTTTAAAACATTTTAAGGAAAAAGGTAAATCACCTCACCACCCAGTGTGTAAAAATGGTCCCCCAAGTATAAAATTAAGAAATAATGGTTTATAAAGCCATTTATTATTTAAAAAAATTTAATCAGATAAGCATTATTTATACAGTTTCTCTACACCACTATTAATCACCACTACTTGTTACACAATGATGACGAAATTCCTTTTTTTAAAAACGAAATTTCAACTTTCTCTCTGTTACGGTTACCCTTGTGACAGACGGACAGACAGGTAAACAGCGGAACCCTAAAAATGGTGATATTTTAGGAGAAACTGCTCAGAAAAAGTACCAGCTAAGTTAAAACCATGGCTAGGAACAATATTGGTAAAATCGGGGGTCCAATTATTTTGGTCTTCTGTAGGTCACATCCCCGGTTTTTTAGAGCCTTGTTTGTGTAACAAAAGTAGAAACATTATTAAAAGCTTTTATTTGGTATGCATACAATTTGTTTTGGATATACCAGCCAAAACCACCCTTAATTCTTTCTTTAGGATCAATTTTTCAAAAATCAGAGCTCGCTATACCACATGAGATATTATATATTTCAGATACCAGTTCCAAGACTACCAGAATAGGAAAGAAACACCATAAAAAAGTATTACAGCTATTTTTACAAAGTGCATATGTGTCAATAACTTATGCAAATCAGAAAAAAGGAAAAACTTACATCTTCATGGGTATAATTACGATGACCAAGGATATGAGATTTGTTGTAATTTAATATATTGTCAATCTTCACTAATAATAAAGTTGTAAAAAGTCGTGTGTGTACATTAAATATTTTTGCGAAAAATGAAATGATTTACTGCTATTGTGAGATCAAAAATTATTCATTTTTATTTTTGTCTGTTTATCGGTCTAAGAATCAGTCAATGGATTTTGATGCAGATTTCTTTGTTATCATGGTAGCGACTCTGGGCTAGATATATGGTTAGTTCCCATAAAAAAATCTACAGGGGTCGCTAAGGTAATGCAAGAAACAAAATGAGATTTTATTAAAGAAAACTGTTAACAATTTATATTTTTTTACATGTTTATTATATTTTTAATGATAATCATTAAAGGAATATTTCAAATTTATTTCAAAACTCATAATAGTTTTAGTGCTTAGCCATGCAGATCGTAATATATAAATGAACTCATTTCCTTCGTAATAAAGCTTTATTATAATACTCGTAATAGAGCTCCCGGGACAAAAAACCCTTTTTAACTTTCCTTTTATTTGTTTATTGCTTACATAACATAAGGATTGTTTGTTTTTAAACACTGATTAAATTTTTAGGGTTACGTATCTCAAAATTAAAAGACGGAATCCTTATAGGATCACATTGTGTCCGTCTGTCAAGATCTTTATTTTCGGACCCAGATACCTGTACACTTCTTACAGAATATACTGGGTGTTAAGATGATAACCTTTTTTCTTTTAACGGGGTGTTCTACACATCAATATGAACAAATTTACTACGGGGCCAACCCTGAAATAGTAAAAACAAAATCAGCTGTTCCATAGAATAGTTAAACACCTACTCGAACTAAATGTATGGAACAGCTGATTTTTATTTCGCGATTTCAGGGTTGGCCCCGTAGTAAATATGTTCATATTGATGGGTAGAACACTTTGTTTTAAGGAAAAAGGTTATCATCTTAATATCCGGTATAAGAAGTATATTTCGTTTTTCTCTAAAGTCCAAAGCTTTATTTTATCAGGAACATGGCAAATATTTAGTCTTCTAATATCATTCAATAACAATAATACTTATGGCCTTTAAAAAATCTATTTTATGAAAACTGCTCCAGTCTCCAAACTGACACCAAAGAGAGGTCTTACTTATGCACAAGCACTTCAAAAGTCTTTTTTTACTAATCGAACAGAAATACGTTCGCCTATTATAAGTTTATTTTTAGCTTGACGTCTCTAAAATATGACAGTTAGGTGGTCTTTCCGAATCGCAAAACTGCATTTTGGACTAAATTCAATATAAAATATCTACATACTTATACATAAGAAACTAAATTTTTGCCATATTTTTCACGCCACCGTTAGTACTTAAGTATTTAAAGTTATTTTGTCATATTCTTCATAGTATACTATGATTAGCATATCGTAAGAAAGTTCATTCTGCGTGGCCGGAACAGTTTTTTTATTTACTGAGTTTCAACCCATCAGGATCAGAGTCTCTGCATTTTCATATTTATGCGTTGGTAACTTTATCTATAACTTTTAATGGTGGACATTACCGAACTCATAATGAAGTAGATAATTAAATCTGATCGCGTAACAAAAGCCTTATCTTCGGCACTAAAAAATGCATTTGCCTTTACACTTCCGCAGTTTATTGAATAATGGTGAAGTTAGTATATAAAGTCCTTGCGAGGGTTTTGCACGTGCCGGAGCATAGCACAAAACTTGGTGAAGAAAACACTTCAGTTTGACCGAAATTCTTATTACCGTCTTTATTAAGCTTTTCATCTGCTTTAACACTTTAAAGTAATAATAACAATAAAATATTCTAATTTTAGAAATATACTTCGGCCCACTTTTGGCATCAGTAGAATAAATTCATTGATATTCAATATATTTAAATATATTTCGAAAATTTGCTTATTCTATTGTTATTATTACCTTAAAGTGTTAAAACTTATTAAATAATTGTGATTTGTGGCACTACACGACAAAATGTTAATGTTATGCTTTTCTAACAAAGTTCTGTTATTTATAAGTTTACGTTTGTGATTGCTTGCGGAGTCGCCATTACGTTTGCTGATCAATCAACGTCATCGTAAATGCCGAAGTTACCAATCATTGACTACAAATAAAGTCTCGGACTTACTATCAGAGACTTAACCAAAGGTTGGCTGGAAGAAATCGCTTTAAGTGCAAAATTATGTTACCAAAACTCTTGTTTCTCTTTCTTATGTCTTTTCTTTGTACAATTAAAAAGTGTATTATTGCAACAAGGACGAAAAGGATGCTGCAGATTTTTCTTTGGTAGCACGTGTGATTAACGTGTTCAGTTCAATTTCGATAGCAAGTGCGGTTAACGTGTTCAGTTCAATTTCGATAGCAAGTGCGGTTAACGTGTTCAGTTCAATTTCGATGGCACCCTCGGTTAAGGTGCTCAGTTCAACTTTGATAGCAAGTGCGGTTCGGTTAACGTGTTCAGTTCAATTTCGAAAGCAAGTGCGGTTAACGTTTTCAGTTCAATTTCGATATCAAATGCGGTTAACGTGTTCATTTCAATATCGATAGCACCCTCGGTTAAGGTGGTCAGTTCAATTTCGATAGCAAGTGCGGTACGGTTAACGTGTTCAGTTCAATTTCGATAGCAAGTGCGGTTAACGTGTTCAGTTCAATTTCGATAGCAAGTGCGGTACGGTTAACGTGTTCAGTTCAATTTCGATAGCAAGTGCGGTTAACGTTTTCAGTTCAATTTCGATATAAAATGCGGTTAACGTGTTCAGTTCAATTTCGATAGCACCCTCGGTTAAGGTGTTCAGTTCAATTTCGATAGCAAGTGCGGTTAACGTTTTCAGTTCAATTTCGATATAAAATGCGGTTAACGTGTTCAGTTCAATTTCGATAGCACCCTCGGTTAAGGTGGTCAGTTCAATTTCGATAGCAAGTGCGGTACGGTTAACGTGTTCACAATTTCGATGGCACCCTCGGTTAAGGTGCTCAGTTCAATTTTGATAGCAAGTGCGGTTCGGTTAACGTGTTCAGTACAATTTCGAAAGCAAGTGCGGTTAACGTTTTTAGTTCAATTTCGATATCAAATGCGGTTAACGTGTTCAGTTCAATTTCGATAGCACCCTCGGTTAAGGTGGTCAGTTCAATTTCGATAGCAAGTGCGGTACGGTTAACGTGTTCAGTTCAATTTCGATGGCACCCTCGGTTAAGGTGCTCAGTTCAATTTTGATAGCAAGTGCGGTTCGGTTAACGTGTTCAGTTCAATTTCGAAAGCAAGTGCGGTTAACGTTTTCAGTTCAATTTCGATATAAAATGCGGTTAACGTGTTCAGTTCAATTTCGATAGCACCCTCGGTTAAGGTGGTCAGTTCAATTTCGATAGCAAGTGAGGTGCGGTTAACGTGTTCAGTTCAATTTCGATGGCACCCTTGGTTAAAGTGCTCAGTTCAATTTTGATAGCATGTGCGGTTCAGTTAACGTGTTCAGTTCAATTTCGAAAGCAAGTGCGGTTAACGTTTTCAGTTCAATTTCGATATCAAATGCGGTTAACGTGTTCAGTTCAATTTCGATAGCACCCTCGGTTAAGATGGTCAGTTCAAATTCGATAGCAAGTGCGGTACGGTTAACGTGTTCAGATCAATTTCGATGGCACCCTCGGTTAAGGTGCTCAGTTCAATTTTGATAGCAAGTGCGGTTCGGTTAACGTGTTCAGTTCAATTTCGAAAGCAAGTGCGGTTAACGTTTTCAGTTCAATTTCGATATCAAATGCGGTTAACGTGTTCAGTTCAATTTCGATAGCACCCTCGGTTAAGGTGGTTAGTTCAATTTCGATAGCAAGTGCGGTACAGTTAACGTGTTCAGTTCAATTTCGATAGCACCCTCGGTTAAGGTGGTTAGTTCAATTTCGATAGCAAGTGCGGTACGGTTAACGTGTTCAGTTCAATTTCGATAGCAAGTGCGGTTAACGTGGTCAGTTTAATTTCATTCGAGATGCAGAAGGCATACAAACGTCCACAATTCGAGTTTGATTTGTTGTTTGAACGAGTTATAAGCACAAGTAAGCAGATTTAATATTTAAAACTAGCTTTAGCCCAAGTATTCGCTCGCGTGCAAGTGTTTTCGACTTGGCTGTAATTTTATCAAAACTTTATGACTTATAATACCTATAATGTTGATCAGTGTCGAAACCGTTGAGTGGTTCTTGAGTTAAAATGGAACATACCAAAGAAAAGACGAAAAAAAAATTGTTTTGTTTTCAGTTCAATATTAGTAACCTATTTCATTTCCAATGTCGCAAAACTATTCAATGTACAGACACAATTTTATAATTACTATAGATAGATAAGATAGTCATTGCCTGAAGTACACTCTGCAGATAAAACTGGAAAACCATTTACTCGCCATTTAAAATTCCTATATCGTAAAAGACTAACCTCAAACTATTCAATGTACAGACACAATTTTATGATTACTATAGATAGATAAGATAGTCATTGCCTGAAGTACACGCTGCAGATAAAACATCAACACTGGAAAACCATTTACTCGCCATTTAAAATTCCTATATCGTAAAAGACTAACCTCAAACTATTCAATGTACAGACACAATTTTATGATTACTATAGATAGATAAGATAGTCATTGCCTGAAGTACACTCTGCAGATAAAACATCAACACTGGAAAACCATTTACTCGCCATTTAAAATTCCTATATCGTAAAAGACTAACCTCAAACTATTCAATGTACAGACACAATTTTATGATTACTATAGATAGATAAGATAGTCATTGCCTGAAGTACACTCTGCAGATAAAACTGGAAAACCATTTACTCGCCATTTAAAATTCCTATATCGTAAAAGACTAACCTCAAACTATTCAATGTACAGACACAATTTTATGATTACTATAGATAGATAAGATAGTCATTGCCTGAAGTATACTCTGCAGATAAAACATCAACACTGGAAAACCATTTACTCGCCATTTAAAATTCCTATATCGTAAAAGACTAACCTCAAACTATTCAATGTACAGACACAATTTTATGATTACTATAGATAGATAAGATAGTCATTGCCTGAAGTACACTCTGCAGATAAAACATCAACACTGGAAATCCATTTACTCGCCATTTAAAATTCCTATATCGTAAAAGACTAACCTCAAACTATTCAATGTACAGGCACAATGTTATGATTACTATAGATAGATAAGATAGTCATTGCCTGAAGTACACTCTGCAGATAAAACATCAACACTGGAAAACCATTTACTCGCCATTTAAAATTCCTATATCATAAGAGACTAACCTCAAACTATTCAATGTACAGACACAATTTTATGATTACTATAGATAGATAAGATAGTCATTGCCTGAAGTACACTCTGCAGATAAAACATCAACACTGGAAAACCATTTACTCGCCATTTAAAATTCCTATATCGTAAAAGACTAACCTCAAACTATTCAATGTACAGACACAATTTTATGATTACTATAGATAGATAAGATAGTCATTGCCTGAAGTACACTCTGCAGATAAAACATCAACACTGGAAAACCATTTACTCGCCATTTAAAATTCCTATATCGTAAAAGACTAACCTCAAACTATTCAATGTACAGACACAATTTTATGATTACTATAGATAGATAAGATAGTCATTGCCTGAAGTACACTCTGCAGATAAAACATCAACACTGGAAAACCATTTACTCGCCATTTAAAATTCCTATATCGTAAAAGACTAAACTCAAACTATTCAATGTACAGACACAATTTTATGATTACTATAGATAGATAAGATAGTCATTGCCTGAAGTACACTCTGCAGATAAAACATCAACACTGGAAAACCATTTACTCGCCATTTAAAATTCTTATATCGTAAAAGACTAACCTCAAACTATTCAATGTACAGACACAATGTTATGATTACTATAGATAGATAAGATAGTCATTGCCTGAAGTACACTCTGCAGATAAAACATCAACACTGGAAAACCATTTACTCGCCATTTAAAATTCCTATATCGTAAAAGACTAACCTCAAACTATTCAATGTACAGACACAATTTTATGATTACTATAGATAGATAAGATAGTCATTGCCTGAAGTATACTCTGCAGATAAAACATCAACACTGGAAAACCATTTACTCGCCATTTAAAATTCCTATATCGTAAAAGACTAACCTCAAACTATTCAATGTACAGACACAATTTTATGATTACTATAGATAGATAAGATAGTCATTGCCTGAAGTACACTCTGCAGATAAAACATCAACACTGGAAAACCATTTACTCGCCATTTAAAATTCCTATATCGTAAAAGACTAACCTCAAACTATTCAATGTACAGACACAATTTTATGATTACTATAGATAGATAAGATAGTCATTGCCTGAAGTACACGCTGCAGATAAAACATCAACACTGGAAAACCATTTACTCGCCATTTAAAATTCCTATATCGTAAAAGACTAACCTCAAACTATTCAATGTACAGACACAATTTTATGATTACTATAGATAGATAAGATAGTCATTGCCTAAAGTACACTCTGCAGATAAAACATCAACACTGGAAAACCATTTACTCGCCATTTAAAATTCCTATATCGTAAAAGACTAACCTCAAACTATTCAATGTACAGGCACAATGTTATGATTACTATAGATAGATAAGATAGTCATTGCCTGAAGTACACTCTGCAGATAAAACATCAACACTGGAAAACCATTTACTCGCCATTTAAAATTCTTATATCATAAAAGACTAACCTCAAACTATTCAATGTACAGACACAATTTTATGATTACTATAGATAGATAAGATAGTCATTGCCTGAAGTACACTCTGCAGATAAAACATCAACACTGGAAAACCATTTACTCGCCATTTAAAATTCCTATATCGTAAAAGACTAACCTCAAACTATTCAATGTACAGACACAATTTTATGATTACTATAGATAGATAAGATAGTCATTGCCTGAAGTACACTCTGCAGATAAAACATCAACACTGGAAAACCATTTACTCGCCATTTAAAATTCCTATATCGTAAAAGACTAACTTCAAACTATTCAATGTACAGACACAATTTTATGATTACTATAGATAGATAAGATAGTCATTGCCTGAAGTACACTCTGCAGATAAAACATCAACACTGGAAAACCATTTACTCGCCATTTAAAATTCCTATATCGTAAAAGACTAACCTCAAACTATTCAATGTACAGACACAATTTTATGATTACTATAGATAGATAAGATAGTCATTGCCTAAAGTACACTCTGCAGATAAAACATCAACACTGGAAAACCATTTACTCGCCATTTAAAATTCCTATATCGTAAAAGACTAACCTCAAACTATTCAATGTACAGACACAATGTTATGATTACTATAGATAGATAAGATAGTCATTGCCTGAAGTACACTCTGCAGATAAAACATCAACACTGGAAAACCATTTATTCGCCATTTAAAATTCCTATATCGTAAAAGACTAACCTCAAACTATTCAATGTACAGACACAATTTTATGATTACTATAGATAGATAAGATAGTCATTGCCTGAAGTATACTCTGCAGATAAAACATCAACACTGGAAAACCATTTACTCGCCATTTAAAATTCCTATATCGTAAAAGACTAACCTCAAACTATTCAATGTACAGACACAATTTTATGATTACTATAGATAGATAAGATAGTCATTGCCTGAAGTACACTCTGCAGATAAAACTGGAAAACCATTTACTCGCCATTTAAAATTCCTATATCGTAAAAGACTAACCTCAAACTATTCAATGTACAGACACAATGTTATGATTACTATAGATAGATAAGATAGTCATTGCCTGAAGTACACGCTGCAGATAAAACATCAACACTGGAAAACCATTTACTCGCCATTTAAAATTCCTATATCGTAAAAGACTAACCTCAAACTATTCAATGTACAGACACAATTTTATGATTACTATAGATAGATAAGATAGTCATTGCCTGAAGTACACTCTGCAGATAAAACTGGAAAACCATTTACTCGCCATTTAAAATTCCTATATCGTAAAAGACTAACCTCAAACTATTCAATGTACAGACACAATGTTATGATTACTATAGATAGATAAGATAGTCATTGCCTGAAGTACACTCTGCAGGTAAAACATCAACACTGGAAAACCATTTACTCGCCATTTAAAATTCCTATATCGTAAAAGACTAACCTCAAACTATTCAATGTACAGACACAATTTTATGATTACTATAGATAGATAAGATAGTCATTGCCTGAAGTACACTCTGCAGTTAAAACATCAACACTGGAAAACCATTTACTCGCCATTTAAAATTCCTATATCGTAAAAGACTAACCTCAAACTTTCCTACTTAAATTTATTTTTTCTTTACTTGGCCATATAGAATTGATCATTTTGTTTTGATCGCATTATCATGAAATCTGTAAAAACTAAAGGAGTCACCTCGCTCCGTTCCGCTTAGCTCCGCTCCTGAATTTATGATATATGATGTGTTAAAATAATTAAAATAAAACGCTTATAAAAGATTCAGGTTTTTGAAATATATTTCAGCCCACTTTGATATATGATGTGAAATGGCTCATGCATCATTAAAATTAAAAGCGCATTTCCCACTATCGCAAACTGTTAGTTTCCTCTTTCGTGCGATAAAATGTACTTTAGATATTTGTCAAATCTGTAAAAAACATCTTCAAGTTAAACTCACTTGTACTAGTTCATTTAATTTCAAGATATGTTCCAAGCTTCACCAAGTGGAGACAATCGCAAGTATAAATTTATATTATTGTTTCCGGTTTCGTTTTTATTTTAGATGCACATTGGCATGACTCCGTTGTAGTACAAAATTGAATAATCGTTTTCTCAGTTGTTTTTCGTTATAGACCAAAATACAACACTTCTATCATCTGGTACTGATATTTAAAAAGGTACCATTTTGCAAAAAATTTGGATATTGATTTTTGTTTTAAAGATTTACATACAAAGTTGTTGACTTGCCTTAAATTGTACCTTAACCAAAATTGTGCATTTCAGCCAGATAGTGAATTTGTAAATGCCTGTATTAAGAGGTTTAAAGAGGTCTTGAACTTTAGTCTATAACGAAAAACAGAAGAGAAACGGGTTAAAAACTTTAAACTAAAACAAGGGCATTCCTATGGCTTTTATTATAATAACCTTCATAACAAACTAATATAATAAAAAGGTATGTAACATTTATATTATATCCATCCACCATCAGCCTGTTTCGTCCACTGCTGGACACAGAGGTCTTTTTAAGATTTTGCCACTCTTGGCGGTCCCCTGGAAGAATTGCCCATACTCAGACATGCTGGGTAGGCGGTGAGCACGGTGTCGAAACCTTTGCACCAGTGACGCCGCTGCCCGTTCCCAGTCTGTATTTTTAAGGCCCGTCAATTTGGGATGGATATGTCGCCGGCATTTGGTTAAATCAGTCACTTGGCTCTAATAAGTATTTCGGAAGTCCTGCAGCGCAGAAGAGGGGCATTAGCTTAGGTTAGAAGGTTAGGATGCGTGGCGTGACCGCCATACATAACCTTCGTGGTTATTTTTTTTATGAGCACCCAGAAATATGATTTAAACCAAAATACTAGCCATTTAGTTAAGTGACTGATTTAACCAAATGCCGGCGACAGATACACCGCCATCAATCGGACCCAGGCAATGGTATGGCACCTAGTTGTGACTGTCTGCGAGTTATCCTCTTACTCTCCCCCGAATAACTTCGGTAGGATTTGCGAGGAAGATGGTGGTACTTCCACAATCGAGCCCGGCACCAGCGCTACCACCTAATATTACTTACACTACATACATACTGATATACTATACAGGTAGTAGGAGTTTTTGTGGTTCCGAACCCGAAGGGTCCCAGACGGGAACCAATTACTAAGCCTCCGCTGTCTGTCTGTCTGACCCAGGGGTCTACAGCTTCAACCGTAATAGGTAGAGTTTTGGAAATTTCACAAAATACGTGTTACTATGGCCTCTCCCATGACAAAATTAAGAATATTACAACAAAATTAAGGTGGGAGTAATGTGTATGTTCCTTATACAAGAAACCTCGAAAAATTGCATTATTTTAACGTAATTTGATTTAGCTTTCACTTAAAGATGGCAATACATACAAATTTAAAATTTTCTCACATTGTAGGATATACTCTGAAGTAAAATAAAAAGAAATAAAAATTCGGGTTCCGTATAGAGTTATCATCCGTCCGGATTAGTCTGGACTTGTCCAGACATTTAGACTCTAGTCCGGACTTTGACCGGCTCTTAAATTTGTCCGGATTTTTAAATTTGAGTAAAAAACTACGTATTAAATAATATCAAATAATAAGTCTTTAATCTTTATTAACCCCCTTCGCAATGTGCTACCATACCACTGTAACTAAGTGAGTAATGATTCCATTTTGTAACTAAAAAGTCCGGACTATTATCAAAATGTCAGGTTTTTTGTTAGGACTTTCCAAATTCCAAATTTCCAAATTCCGTACGCAGACGTTGCCAATTTTTTTGTCAGGCGCTACCCTTTTAGCGGTTTGTTTTTGTAGCCTTGATGTTGCTTTGGCATTTATGTATATTTTTGTTATTTATCATAATGTTTTTAGGGTTCCGCACCCGTATTGTAGGGTGGTACAGAACCCTTTGTGCGAGAGTCTGACTCGCACTTGGCCAAATTATTATATCATTATAAGAGTCTTCTGCTTGTATAACAATAGAAATGCGATTAAACTGACAGGTTGTGTCACTTTCAAACCCGTCAACCAAATTTAGTCAAATATTTGATTGCACATAAAAGTGCCTTGTTGTAAACAAAACTTGGCCCACATTTCCATAAAAACATAAGTATTCATTAAACATGATTATGTTTTTTATAATCAAATACTGTGACAACCAAACACATGTCATACTATGCAGTAATTTTGCGATTACATCAACCAGAACATTTGGCTTACTTACTCTCACTTCCTTTTAGCGCCAAAATTTAAAGACCTCTCTTTGAAATCCCCGCTTACTACTGTTTGTTTGTCTTTCAAAGAGGAGTGGGAGCTCTTTGAAAATGGTGGAGTACCTATATTTAAGTTGATATAATATACCAAACGGAATAAAACCACGGTGTAGTAGTTTTATTCCGTTTTTACTGCCGTTTCACTATCTTACAGAGTACACTATTGTTTTGTTTTTTTTTGTCGTTTGAATATCGCGGTCTTAAGCTGGGCTATTCTGTTTTCAAGTATAGAGTACATATTTTTCACTGTTGTGAATGTTAGGATGTTTAAGGTAGCTTTACACGGGTTTAACGTCTTATTAATCGCTAATTTGCTGGAATAAAAAAACTGTCGACGAAAAAGTTGTATTTTGATGGTACCCATATAAATTAAGTTAATTGTTATTTTATCTTTTATAAAACACACTAAATAATATGTATTCTTAAATGCGATTTATCTTTTTGACGTTGGCATGAGAAGGGCAATGACAGCTGTCAAAGAACGGAAAATGAGGACGACGCGTCCGCCATTTCTTGTTATCTCGTTACGGTTGACTTAGCAAAGTTCACATTATATTTTGCACGAGATGCTTTTTGTTGAACACGCCTAAGTTTGGGGACCATGAAGGAAACCGTCAAGGAAAATAATATTTGGTCAGCATTTTTTTTTTAAAAGCCGTAGGCAAAATTATTGTAATAGTACAATAATTTTCCAACAAAATGCATGATCGCTACAAATTTGCAGAATCGCCCGTAGCACTTTTTCTTTTTGTTTCCCGCCGCGTTCGCAGCAAAGCAATTGCTTTTACAGTTGTCGTTGTTATTTTTTTGAAAGGTATAACTATATAAACATTTATCTCTTCTCTTCTGACTTATTTCTTGAAAGTCCATGGTGGTGTTCGGAAAAATGTATCGTCAGGCAGTGTTTATTGTTTCTTTGGTGACCAGTGTACTAGGCTCGCATGGTTTCCTGGATGGTGACTTAGATTTGGCGGATGGTGTGAAATTAGTTAGCGTTCCAGTGTCGAATAGTATAGAAGAGGAAACTGGACGTTCTTTTGGAGAAAATACGGTTCTTTTTCGAATGGCCAAGTTCTTGCAAGGACATGAGCTGCATGTGAAACTACCAAATTTGATGGAAAAGGATAAAATAAGTCAAGTTTTGGCAGAGTCTCTAAAGGCTGTTGATGACACTTACAAAGAGAATTCAGGTAAACTTGTATTTAAATTAGAGGGGTGTGTTAATAACATGGCAGCTGGTGGAAAAATGCTTGATTCATACTCTTAATACTATGAATAAATAACACTAATTTACAAAATAATTGGCGCTCTTGCTTCTTAAAGCAATTCTACTTGACAACTTTTGGATGAAAATAAATAAGCGTTGTTTTAATAACATCAGTTCATTGAAAGACGCATTGGTAACGTGAGACTCCTGTCTTTGTCGTATGATGGTCACTGAACTTGATCCTTGGTCTGCCTCTTTCTCTTTTTCCCCTCGACTATAACATTGATCAAAGCATCATGCCTAAGTAAGTGCCTAAACATTTTATTTTTTTCTGTGGTCCACATTTCGCATCCATACAACGCTTTGCTCCATACATATGCTTTTATGAACCTTTTCTTTATATATATTACAATTTGTGAAGCTGAAATCTGCTTGGCGATTTGAGTTTTCTGTGATGGTGCTTGCTACCCAGGTATTTAAAGCTGTTCACTTGTTCTATTATTGTATCGTTTTTTTTAATGATCTTGATTTTAATTGGCTGTTCTGCGAATACTGATATTTTGGTTTTCATTTAATTTAAGTTAAACTGAAATTCTTCAAAAATCTGTTATCATCGGCAAAACCGGGTGCTGTACGTTGAATCTGATAAATACTATTCCCTCCCTTTTTATGGTTTTGCCTTCTAGAGGTCTCCAACATTTTCTGTTTGGCGCTTCAATGAAAATGTTGAAGATGACGGGCAAAAGTAAGCAACCTTGTCGGACCCCTTGTTTTATTTTTGCCTTTCTATTTTCTTCCCCTACTTCCGTAATGAATTTTTGGTTCCTATATAGCTCATAAATATTATTTAAGTTCTACTGTTTTATTCCTGCCTTTTTAGTATATTCATCAAGAATCTCCGGTTTACTTTTTCAAATGCTTTTTGCGAGTCTCTTAAAGCTCATTGTGTTTAGTTTAAGCTCTTATATAGGGAGTAAAAAATGAACAGGGTGGTTATTCTCGCAAATATTTTCACACACTTTGATTTTCATACGCCTCTGTTTTTCGCGTCATAAATGTTGTGTGATGATATAGTACATTACGATAAGAGCTCGCACGAGTTTCGTATAATATTTTATAGCAAAAGTATGGAAAATGCCGACTTTACGCAAGCGCAGCTAAAATATAACTCCCTAAAAGACACGTGAAGCATGTTATGAATACGCACAACAGGTTTATATTTTAAAAGTTTGATTTGTGTCTTCATAAAGAGCTTGTTAACATCACCCGCCTTCGGCCTTCGCAAATTGTCGCATGTGTGAGAATCGCGGTCCTACCGTTTATCCCTTTTTTTTTAATTCCTTTATAGATTTTGTCTGCAAGAACTCAAAATCCAAGGACAAAGCAAATTCTAAATCAGTCTAGTTATTGTTGTTTGCACTGATTAGAATGATGATCTGCCCCAACCGTTCTCAAAAATAAAAGTAATGATGTTAGCTTGAGTTATTTTATTACTATTAGAAAAGGATTCTTGAAATATTTTAACAATTCATTTTATATTTTGACGATACATCAACTCTCTAATTAATTAGTACTAACTTAGTATAAAAAGTAAAGTAGTATACATATATTCATGTGTTTTTTTGTAGCTCACTGTAACCCAATGTAGCGTTGATGTTGAATGAATTTTAATTATCCTGGCCGATCTTTTTAAAACGATAACATCAAGAGCCCCTTACTTTTGGGTTATTTACAACGAGCTATAGATAGGTTATTTACAAAAAATATCAATCATTTTAAAACAACAAAGGGATTATTTACATTTTTTCCGTACCTATTATAAAAGCACATATCACGAGTAACATTACTATGTCAGCCCGAAAAAAAAAAGGTAACTGCGATACAAAAAAATTAACAAAGTATGTCGGTACTCGTATTTAATCGCTTTTCTTACAAAGTGGCGTAATTGACATTTATAATATACCTATTTCATAGGTTACAACAGTCTCACGAAAAAGTTACAACTTTTTAAAAATAGGTGAGTGTATGGTTAGAAATAGTGGGTGTGCGAGTACACTCGAAAACACTGTAGAGAATTTACCAAGTTACTAATTTAATTCGTGATTAAATCTAAAGTGGAGTGGCATAAACTAAATAAAATGCTTTTTAGTATATCTTAACTTAACCCACTTCATCTTATATTTTCATCCAAAGGTTTCCGGGATTGTACCGTGTTTGATTGTTTGATATCTGCCCTTTACTTTTATTGTGTACATTTTCCAAAAATGTAATAAATTAATATGGAAATAAAAAAAAAATTAAGTTGTTAGCTGTAAGGTTTTTTGGTTCAATTGACTATAGTCAAAGTTAAATACTTTCCCAGTTCATTGAAACCTCATCATTTATTTTTCCAGAAATTTTTAATTTTAACGAACAACAATTAAATTTATATGCAGTACAAAACTTTTTTGTTTGAAGTTACATAACCTTTATAAGAGATTAATAAGAAGTGTCATGGCACTGGTTTTGACTATACAATTTTGCGGAAGCTGGAAACTGGCGATACGTACGAACAAAATTTTGTGAAAAAATATCAAAAAGTCGTAAAAAAAAAGATTGGTTCCATATTGGTCGAACAAGCATGTAACATTTATATGTATGATCAGATTTTTTTCGCTATTTAATGGTTGGTTCCACAGTAAAAGTTGTTTCTATGGACGGAGTACTATCGCCAGTTTCCGGCTTCCGAAACATCATCTTAACACTCTGTATAGCATATCATGAGAAACATGGAAGTAGAAAAAAAAGGTGGAAGAAATTTTGTTAACCAAAAATTGAAGCACCCATAGCAAGCCTACTCGCATGTACGCACGAACCCGGCACGCACACATTCACATCAAAGTAAGCCTATGTTTCATAGTAAGTCCACTCATACATTTGTAAAGTTGTTGCTTAGCGGCGACTCCGTACGCCTTTTTTTGTACGTTTATTGTGAGAAAGTTAGTTCTGGGTAGCCAGAATTTTTAATTTATTATTTATTCTTGTAATTTCGTTTTAGTATTAGGTACCAAACTAAATCCAGAATCGTTTTATTTATTGATGTCTCATCATATGGAGATATTAGGCGGTAACTAAATCGTCTTGTTTAAAATGATTTTTGTATATTAATATGATTAATAGGTAAAAATATATGATATTTTCTAGTTTATGCGCTCTCAATAGTGTTAATAATTTCATATTTCAAGATATCACCAAGTATCTACTTTCTTGTTTCCAAGATCTTCCTTTTGTACGAGAACTTAAATTTGATGGTATCGTTTTATATCCCCAAAGTGTTTGTTTTGTGTAGGTTTATTTACAGACGACTAGACACAGCAATTAAAATAAATTTATACTGGAATTACGATGTATATTCTAAATGTATATTTAACAAATAAAATATACGAGCTACGTCATAACAGATTAATAGAGGCTGGATAAAAGAAGATTGAGGAAATAAATAAAAGGTGACATTAATTTGTTCAGCCAAATTCATACTGATGGCTTGGTAAGTGATTAGTTTCGGGATTAAGTAACACATTTTGCCATATTTGCTAAATAAAATGTTGACCTTCCATAGTAAGTGACCCGGGGCTAGGCTTGCGTTTGTAGGGAAAACAAAAAAAACATTTACCAATTTAACAAAAAGGTCATCGAACTAATACTGAGCACTTACTGAGTCTACAGTATGAATTTGGCTGCATACAATAATGTCACATGTATTTTGGATGCGATCTGGATAATCAAGCTGACCAAATAAGTAAATATCAGCTTACATCGCAAGGCAAATTATGTTAGTCTAAATGCGAGGACTTTCGAATCGGGGTTTAAACCAAGGACCTGTCACTTACCGGGTGACTGATGTGATGAGATGTAGTAATAAATATAATGATCAGTGAAAGTGTTATTAACGTATAATGCCGTAACGTGATAATTAAAAGTCCAAGTTTCTTTTGTAACACAAAGATATTATATTATAAAAAAATGAAAACGCCAACCGAATCTGTTCGGTTATTTTATTATTATTATTACTATTATGTGAGCATACATACAAATAGACATAATATTGTATTTTTTCAGTTTGGATTATATTTCTAAGTTTATTAATCCCTACTTATAAATTTATATAATTAAAGTAATAAAAAAACGACATCGTCACGATATAAATCCTCGAGGGAGTTTTTGGTGAATTGTCACTTGCACTCACAATCTTACACACACATTTCACCGATGATTATTACATCCCCGAGAGTGGGTGGTGAGCCCTATCGACTTAATTTTTGCACAAAATATGTAGACTCACAATTTATTGTGTCTTTTAATACACGCAGAGCGAACACAGATGATCTACGGGTCGCTCAACAACAGTTACAGGGCAAAAACCACAGGCCTATGGAGTCACTATTTAATTAAATTAAGAGTATTCTTAGATGAAGCGAACACTTCCTCTTCTAGTTAAAATTTGTTAGTAAAAATAATCAGCCTGATTCAAGAAATGTGTCTGTATGAGTAATGTTTTCAACTCAACTCTCGACCTTCTGACAGTGGTCAAGTTATCGAACCACTAGTACACAGAGGTGGTCTTATTAAACTAGGTGCTCTTCTTTCAGTTTCTGGACGAGGCAAAGGAGGTGGTGGTGGAATCGCGCTCATTGGGATGATGTTTGCGAAGACCCTCGGAGCTGTCGGTATTGGAGGACTTGGTCTGCTGACCATGAAGGTAATATTGACTACATAATTATATCCGAGTGGTATAAAGAAGGGTGTTGCCTGACGAGGCCTGCTATTTATACAAGTCAGCATACTCGTACATCAAATGAAATCAAATCAAATAATTTATTATGCAAAATACATTCAATAAAGTTTACTTTCTACAAGTCAATAATAAAAAAAACAATAGGATAATACATTTAAAAATTTTATTATTAATAAATAAGTATAAGATGACTCTCGTCTTCACAGCCAAACCCATACCGGGGACCCGGCAAGTATATACATACATATATAGTGCTTTTCTCAAACAATGCAAATAAAAAAAAAATCGTTTTGAAAAAGAACAAGTTGGTTGATGAAAATAACATTATACTCTGTTGTACCTACCAACCTATAGCTCGTTGGTACATACATTTTCTTCGCTTTAACTGGAAGCATGTTTTCTATGACCGAATTGGCTTCTTTTAAAATTTGCCTGTCACAGAATAGGAGTAAAAACAGTTTGTCGGGAAACAAGTGTTCGACTTGGCTGTGCATTTTTTTTCTATTTTTAAAAGTTTGTTCACCCCCTAGGGCGGAAGGTAATTTTCATACATTTAGTTTTTTTGCCCTAGGACAAAAAAGAAACTCTTTGCGTCTGCTTTTTTCGAAAAAAAAAGCGCCAATTAACGAGCATGCTTAAGAAAAATCGTTTATCCTCGTATATTATTTACATAACTTTACTAGCTTTTGCCCACAGCTTCTATCGCAAGGAAGTGTTTTCAAATCAGTGAATTATCGATAGCCGAAAGGCTTGGGGGTTATTTTTTTTTAAATAAAACATATCCATGTTGAATACCTCTCTGTTACCCTGTCCAACCTCTATGTTGAACAGGGTAAGTACGATGGTAATAAAGAAAACCACATCCAAATCCGTTGAGTGGTTCTCGAATTAAAACGGAACATACAGACAGAAAAACAGACAAAAATTATAAACATATATACTTTTCGCCTCAGTACAATACTAATACTAATAACACATTTCAATAAAAAAAAAACTAAAAATATTCAATGTATAGCTTTATTGAAATCGATGAATCAGAATCACTAATAGAACACAAATACGAAAATAATAAGTTTATTTTTCAATTTTTTCCCAAATTTCGAATGAAAGGCCAACGTACACGACGAGACATGTGACTGACAATAGACCGTACATATTCCTGGGGGTAAATAATGCACATAGGCTATGTACGCATAGGTTTTGTACAGCGTCGTCTCTGTCACCGGAGTATAAGTGCTTCTTTAGACGGTCGGTCTATAACGTTTTTTTATATGAATCATGACAAAAGTAACAAAACATGTATTTTTTATATAGAACATAGAACAGTTTCCTTTGTAAAGCTAGAGGGTTCATTTTCAACCGGTATATATAAATGTAATATTTTTTTAACAAAAGTAGTGAAGTTATGAGTGTTATAAGCATTAAACTAAGGTCTACGCCGCAGTGCGTTTTATCGCCACGAGACATTTTCGCCGCAATTCTGTAATCTTTACAGTCAACGAACACGCACTGCGAAAAAACGGCAGCTTTAGAGGGCAGTCGGTTGGTAGTTCTTATTGCCATGTCATAGACATTCAAATCGTTTGCACAAAGGGAGCTAGAACGTTGACACTTTCAGGTGCGGTTCTAAAATCGTGCGGCGAAACACAGTGTTAAACAAACGATCAATCAATGTATTTAGTGGCATAAAAAAGCGTGTAAGTATCTAAGATCATAAATTATAAGTTAACTATTAATTAGTGTATCAATGCTTTATGCCAACTACGAAACAAATATTGGGCGCTGTTTATACTATTCTACATTTTATTATCCAAAGAAACGTAGGTACACAGAGGCATCGATATAATATTTCAAATTTCGTACCTTTTTATTTTGGTGTTGTATAACAAAAAATAATAACAAAAAAATATTTTAAGGAAGTAAAGAAAATAAAACATTAAAATTTAAACTATGTCCATAAGATATGTTACTAATCAATACCACAGAAGAAATAATACAGTTATCTGGTACATTTTAGTTACACGATAAAACAAGTGTCACAGAAAATATGAGTACCATAAATCTTTTCATCTTCCATAAATTTGTTTAAAGTACAAAGTATTTTATAGACAATACTTTTATCTCTTTAACACTCTAGCCCCCTGATACTATATCATAAAATCAGTCGCCAAACCGAGTGTCTATCGTTGAAAACAAACATATCTGCTTATCTAAGGATACTTTCGCACTTGAAATGACGTCACAATTCGTAATTGTACTAATTCGTTTTGAACTAATACCTATTGAAGGTTATTTTCGAAGTTAATTTTTTATCTGTTTTTAGTGAATAGCAACCATAGATGGCAACCATAACTAAGTAACATAATAGGCCTGTAGGAAGTCTATTGTGCAGCTTAAATTAAATGCTATAAATATCAGTAGTTTATTTTTTAGATATCGGCATATCTCTCGTCATATCTACTTGTTAAATTATTATATAACGAGATCCCTGAAATGCAGTTTGTAGGTGACTTAAGGTTTTATGCCAGCTAAAGCTCTTATATATTTTGTAAATAGTAAACTTTAAATATTCGCGATGTTTACACATTATGAACATTACAAAATAGCACATAATTATCTGTTAACAAGTTTTTTTACAACGTGATTGAAGTTCAACTTTTTTTTTTCGTATGTAGGTTCGCTATCAGTTAATTAACCCTGAAATATTCTCCCTTGCGGTAACTATTTGCATACATTTTTTCCGGTGACAAAGAATAATACAAGTACATAAACTAAGTATAAAATTTTGGCGTCCGCGAATCATGCTACAGACAGACAGATTCTATAAAGCTTAATTATGAGGGTTTTCATTTTTTCACGGAACCTTATTAACGCGTGAATTTCAAATGTACGAAGTTGACGTAATACTGGTAAGAAACATATTTTCTTTTCACGGTGTATAAATTAAAACATACATCATTCAGTGGTAATGATAATACGATACCAACTCGTCAGTATCAATTAAGAGTTAAAACAAAAAAAAGTGTAAAAGAGTCAATTATTCTGCTACAATGTATCCCTACTTAGTATGTATATAAAAGTGAAACTTTTGTTTGTTTGTCATTCTTTCACGCTCAGACGATCTCAGTTTCCATATCGTATCGTAGACGAAAAAATTGCACAGTAAAATTGTTTGAAATGCAGAAATAAAAATACGTTTGTTTTTATGTTGAGACGTTTATCATAATTTTTTCTTGATGAATTGCGTTTTGTACTCTTGCCATATGAGGCTCCCAAACACGATACGCAGTCCATTCACTGATTATCATTAAATATTGAATACAGAGGTTTTTACCCTACCATACAACACAGCAACGCAGAAAATGACAGTTTCTTTAGAAAAAGTCAAACTTTTGACGGAAAATATTTCTGTCATATCTATTATTATAACTTAATACAGCCTAATATTTCGAATGTTTTTCTGAAAACATAAACTCCGTATTTTGTAATTATTCAGGCAAAGTTTGAGGGTATCAAACCTCATCATGGGAAAACGGAACCCATAAGGTTACATTGTTGTCCGTCTGTCTGCCACGGTTTGAGGTATCAAGTTGAAATTAATATCGAATACTAAGATCTATATAAAGTCCCATACATACTGCTGTAACAAAGTCGAAGAATAAAATCCGAAAATCATTTAATAAAAATATGTTGTTTTATTAAAGTTGTTTAGGAGTCTTCGAATGGTAAATTACTTACCCATAAAACAGCAAATATACTCGTATATTTTAATGAGAACATATCATATATTTTCCCGTTTCGTCATATATTTGCTACATTTACGGTGTGCGAAGGGCACAGCAACAAAATTATGAAATAAATCGAAGGGTGGCCAACTCAGAGATATAGAACTTTTTTTTGCCGCCATTTTGTTTTGGCGCCATATTTGTCAGTTATTTGATAACAATTATTTTGTGCAGATACGGCAAATTTGATATAGAGCGTTTTTCGATTGAACAACGTGTTTTAATTATCAACACGTTCTACTCAAACCAATCTCCTATTGCGAAAACGCTGAGAAAACTGCGAACAATTTTCGGTAGAAATCAAATTCCTTCGCGGCTAACAATAGCTCGTTTGGTGAATAAATTTGAGCAGCATGGCATTGTAGCAGAAAAACCAGTTCTTCTTTCTTTCTTTCTTTCTTTCTAAATACTTTATTGCACAAAACAAAAGTTAAATGTACAACAGGCGGACTTAATGCTAAAAGCATTTTCTCCCAGTCAACCCGACAGAAAGTACAAGAAATGAACAGAGGCAGGCGTGCAGAAAGGCTTTAAGACATAAAAAAAATAAGTGAGAAAAAAAAAGACATGAATGTACTAATAAATAAAATAGATAAGTAGATTTGTAGGTAAATACTAAATACATAAATTAATAAAAATACATAAATATATTTTAAACAAATAACAATAATTACTACATAAATACGATTATATAATATTATATAGATATATATTATACAATAATAAATACAAGAATATACAAGAATAGACTACTAGTCGTGATAATTTCAGATTGCTATGTTGACACCAGATTTACTGTATTTTACTAAGATAATGTCTGCGCAAGGACTGTTTAAACGCATGACGAGACGGGGCATTTCTAATTTTAACGGGTAGATCGTTCCACAAACGGACAGCCGTGACGGCAAAAGAATCGGACATAAAACCAGATCGTGCCAGCGACTCAGATTTTCATAAAAATATCATTATGAGTGACGAAGCCCATTTAGACCTCAGTGGATTTGTTAATAAACAAAATTCTCGCTATTGGGGCGAAGATCAGCCTTTGTTGAAGCGAGCGACCACTGCATCCACGTCGAGTAACAGTATGTTGTGGAATTCGCTCAATAGGAGTAATTGGACCCTACTTCCTTGAAGATGCTACGGGCGCTGCCGTAACAGTGAATGAAGATCGTTACCGTGAGATGATCAACATTTTTTGTTACATCAAATGAATCAGTTGAGCTTAGAAAACATGTGGTGCCAACAAGACGGAGCCACATGTCATACGGCCAGAGACACAATCGAAATATTTAGAAGAATGTTTTCAGGTCAATTAATTTCAAGAAATGGTGACATTGATTGGCCCCCAAGATTGTGTCTCTTAACCCGACGCTAGAGGTGTTGTCCGGGTTACCCGTCCGCGTAGGAGTTATCGAAGCCGCAAGGTCAAGATAGCGTTTGGAACAAAGGTTTGGCGTTATTATGTTTCGTGCATTTTTATTCCGCGAGGTGAGCATGCGTGCAGCTCCGAGTACCTCCTTGGATAATGAGGGAGCCAGCTTCTCTGGCGGGTCCAACAACACTTAGTTGAGTCAATCATGTAATATATTGTTTGACGGCGGAGGAGCAGCGCTTGGTACTGCTCGGGGCTATCCTGTCTTGACCCTTTTAAGGCGTTATTGTTGCATACACAGGTAGGCAGAGTGCGGATGAGGTGGGTGCGATGTCGGGTGACCTGTGCCTGTTGCGGTAAAACGTGACGATCACAGGTACTGTTGTTAGTTGACAGTAGTCAATAACATTAGCGGTGCGATCCGCTGCCCTTAAGTGGGAAAGTGATTACTTGAACTCATTCTTGAGTCAAGTTTGAGTTGAAGTTACAGAGGACCTCCTTTTATAACGTAAGGTTGATATCGGCGGTCCACTATAACCTAAACTAAGTAGAAACGTAGCGTCGGGGATTGGCCCCCAAGATCACCGGATTTCACAGCTCCTGGCTTTTTTCTGCGGGGCTATCTAAAGGGACGTGTCTATGCTAACAATCCGAGAAATATTCAACATTTAAAACGGAATATCCGAGACTCAGTCAGTTGGGTAGCGCCGCAAATGTTTGGAAATGTGATGAGAAACGCGATAAAAAGAGCTCACATTTGTCGCGCTGCTAGAGGTGGACATTTGGCAGATGTGATTTTCCATACGTAATTGCCAAGCCTAAATATAATATTTTTGAAACAATACCTAGTAATTTCCATTTTATGTAAAACGAAATTTCTAAAATAGGTTGTATACCTCTTAACTGGCCAGTAGTCTAGTACTAGTCCCGCCCTAAACGCATCCCCAATAAATATAAATTGAACAAATTATGAGCTGATCCTGGGGCTGCATCTAGTCGTTGTGGCGCTGATATAATGTATTTAATAGAATTTAATTGAGTTTCTGATATCTTCGGCCGCTTCCTATGGAAATTATTCCTACATATTTGTATATATACATTATATATTTGTATATTAATATGTAGCTCAGTTTTCTTTAGTTAGATACCCTACAGTTACCCATATTTTCATGTTTTGCTCTTTCTAAATGTAGCTCTAATATCACTTTAATTCTTTAAAGATTTTCTGTACTTACAGTTCAGCTTATAACATACTTATAGTCACAGCACATATCAAGATATGATGAATGACACACATTTTGATAATCACCTCTGTGTTCTACTGACTACTAATACTATGTAACCCGTATCGTCAACGTGCTTCGGGAGGCACGTTATACTGCGTAAAAAACGAACTTTTCTGGAAAGACTCCTCTATCAATCCGTTAATCCGTCCTTATGTGACGCAACCACTTGCACTGGTAAAACTTGATCTTGGGACAAAAATCGAACATTTAAAAAAATCCTATTTGCACTTGACCGGTTTTTCTTTCTACCATCCTCTCTAAAATGCAAGTGAATGAGGCCAGGGCCCTATTATCTAACTTGAATATCGATCGCTGTCGCTTTCAAAGGTATCGAGATGGTATATTTATATCTTTAAATCACGTCACATATCAATTTCCGACAATCACGTTACCTTTGAAAGCGATAGCTACAGATGTTGAAGTCAGATACTCGTAAGACCCCAGTAAATATTAAGAATTTTTTAATGTGAATTTTATTTGATTTTGAAACTCTTAGGCTATAAATTCTGTAAAGAATCACGAGGACGAATAATAAAAATAAACATTATATTATAGTGAATTTTTTTTCATAAATATCTTAACATACAAACAAGAAAATTTGCAAGTTAAATTACCTCCCGCAAGCTATAAAGTAAATATTATATATGTTTTTATAGAGTATGGAGCCCTGGGCTCAGTAGTGGCACTCGCACCTGATTTTGAATTTTTAAGCTACAGATTTTTGCGGATCATTTTAAGGTCTGAATAATTGCGACACTGCCATTTCTGTGTCAGAAAAAAAGAGGCTAAGGACAGAATCGTTCAGGCTTTCATTTTGTTGAACCTTAATTTACACTTTATTATTCCCCATCCGAAGCTCTCAACGACGACACAAAGCAGACTTTTGTACAAGTTTTTTGTACAAATCTAGAACTTTGTACATTACGTCTTATGTTCCTCCAGTGGTTAACTACAAAGAGCCAATTTGACTTAAGGATCTTGACATACTACAAGCGACTCAGCCATACTTAAAAAACCAGACAAGTGCGAGTCGGACTCGCCCACCGAGGGTTCCGTTAAAGACTTTATTTTGTATGGTTTAATTAAAAATCTATAGTTTTCAGATTTTTTCTTATACTTGTAGTTTAGGACGGTATGACTTGCCAAATTTCATAGTTCTAGGTCCTTGTAAATTTTGATTCCCTTGAGAGTGTCGAAATATACGTTTTGTGTGGCATAAACGGCCGTATCTTTTTTTCACATTAACTTAGAAGTTAACGGACGGACGGACAGGAGGACGGATAGACAGTGACGGACAACAAAGTGATCCTATAAGGGCTCCGTTTTTCCCTCTTGGTACGGAAACAAAACTTCGAAATTAAGGTCACGTATTCGTGTACGTAACCCTTAACCAATAATAAAAATGTTTCGTCTTCAATATTTGTTCTTTATATGCAGTATGCACACAATATACACAAATTAACAAATATCAAAGTAGTTTAGTTTCTGAGATAAACCCCGTAACAAAATTTGTCTAAATCTGACAACTTTGATGTCCGCCTGGGTATTTCTTTATTTTTGGAGATTAAAAAAAACAAAATATATACACAGGTCGAGGTGCAAAGATAAAATGTTTTTTTCTGCTCTTCTTTCATGTATCCTCGACTCTTACAGGACCCCTGAAAAATTAATTAAAGCTTTCTTACAATATTTGTCGACAAACGATGTTCGGATTAATTTCCGAAACCGGTGGGAAAATTGTAATAAAATAAATGAACCAAGTGTATAAGTGTTTTTGTGAAAGATTGATTGATTGATGATGCTGTCTATGTTTCATCAAGTATCGACAATCGCAAGTATAAACTATGTAAGCTTATTTATCACTTTCACCCAGTGGGATGAGAACTTAATAGAGGTAGGTAGTAAACTTACTTGGTAGTTTCATTGTATGTTTCTCTTGAGAAGTGCTACTGGTTTTAAGATTTAATATTTGTATATCTAAAATAGGTCTTTAGGCAAGCTGTTTATAAGGATAGAAAAAATGTAATATGGTATAAAAAAGATTTGCTCAATTTTGACGAGATCCTTAATTCGAGTGTCATTTCAATTTTCTTGTTTTTTTAGATGTCATTTTTTAAAACCTACATGATTTTTTTTTTGGAAATTGCTCTTCCTGTTAGGCTCCATTTAAGTTAAGTCATGGTTTGATATAGATCTTTAGAGATAGGTAGTGTAATTCCTCAATTAATAACATCATATCACTCGATATTGAAGTAATCGCTTTTTACTATTACGACCACTGATTATAACCACTAGATAACGGAAGTGGTAAATGATATTTGAAATGACGAAAGACATACCTTTTAAATAAAACACATAATTTAGGGGGGGTAACCCGACTTTGTCTCTTTTCAAATTCATTTTAGACAATGAAATTGGTGATAATGAATAGGTACGTCTGAAAAAAATATCAATATCCTTAAAAATATAAACTTAAAGAAAAGGTACCTTACCAAGTAAAGCAAACAATACTTTTTTTTTAAATTTCATCGTGGATACTTTTTTGAGAGCAAAACGCGATTTTTGGTAGCGTGCGATGTTTCGGTTGTCGTAATTAACAGCCACAGCTCAGAGCGCGCTATTAGTTTTGTCGTTTTTGATTATTTTATAAAAGTTTTCATCTTAATATTCTATAGTTTTGTCGTTTTTAACGTTCCGTACCCGAAGGGTAACCAACGGGGCCCTATTACTATGAATCCGCTGTCCGTCCGTCCGTCCGTCTGTTACCAGGCTGTATCCCATGAACCGTGATAGTTACACAGTTGAAATTTTCACAGATGATGTATTTCTGTTGCCGCTATAACAGCAAATGCTAAAACTGGCTAAGTGCGAGTCGGACCCGCGCACTCGAATACCACAGACATGATTTTTTTGCTTTTTTTATAGATAACAGTATGGAACCCTTCGTGCGCGGGTCCCACTCGCACTTGGCTGGTTTTATTTGGTACATAATGTATTTTCTTCCATCTCCACGCTTATCTCACCCAATCACCCGTGATGAGTGGACAGTAATATAATTTATAATTTAATTTAACAACGTAACGAAGTATACGTAATTAAATAGTGCATGTGTACGAGTGTGTATTGACCAAGTGTTTCTTATTTAATCTATCACCTGTGGGTCTTAGGATAAAAGTGGTTTTGTTGACTGAAGAATCAGAGCTGCAAAATTGTTTAAACAAATACACGCCTGCAACGTCGTGATAAAAATCTTGTTAACTCATACATTAAACACAAAACTAACTTATTTTAACAATGAAAATGTGTGTATAATTTGTCACAACCCGAAAAGAAATTATAAAAATCAACAAATAAGGTTTTGTTTCGAAATATATGTTTAATCATTACTGAGAGTGAAAATTTACCTAGTACGAGAACATGATTAAAATTCTGCAACAAAGCCAAAAGCCAAATTCATACTGGAATCTCGAAAAGTGTTCACGACCAAGGTTCAAAGACCCTCTGCGAAATAAGACAAGTATTTTTCGTGCCCCTATACCTGTTCAAGAACAATCTCGACTCAATTAATACAGGAACCCTATATTTTACTTGCGTATTTTACAGAAAGTTTCATTCATTGAATCTTGGTCCTGACCACATAGGACGTCTGCAGTATGAATTTGACTATATCGACCAAACTCGCCTTATATACGTACGTCGTTAACAATTGGTACACAAATCTAGTCCAATCTAACCACTGTTTCACTTACTAGCCCGACTTACTTAGTGTACCGTACACGCGCATCGATGCTTTGTATTTCACTCAAGTAACTTTGATCACTGTTACAAGGCAATAAAGTCCATTACTTTGTCGTTACTTGTTCCAATAATTATTCACTTTTACCAATTATACTTGCTGTTTCTCAAACGAACCGAGCGAACACGCGAAATATTGGGTCTTTCCGGACGTGGCAGTCATTTCCGTTCCGGAATTTCTTTTTGTAGAATAATTATGGTGGAAATCATGAAAGATTATGTAATGTGTTGTTTTTTGCACAGTTTTGCTAACGTCAAGTAAACTTGCAGAAAAAACTGGTGTAGTTCATTATTTTTTTACGTCCGCTACCCCAAAAAAGATATATTTCATTATTTTAATGTTTTTTTGTGAAGGAAAATTATAAATAATTCTAACAGCTACGTATTTTCCTGACATTTCAGGTTTAATACTAATGCAAAAGGCAGCTTTTATTTTATTTATTTAAAAATAGTTTTTTAATAAACACAATGAATATAGGCTGACTTTCGTTAGCCAAATTCATACTGAAGACTGGGTAAGTAGTCAAAACCAAGGTTCAATGGCCCTTGTGAAATTTATACGCAATTTAGGCTTCCTATACTAATTGATTAGAGGTTGTTCTTTAACAAGTATTAGAGTATAATAATAAGAGAAAGAATACTATTGTAAGTTAAAAATTATTAAGTAAACTAAACCTCATTCCATACACGTAAGATTCTCGTTTTACACCAAACTTACTAAAGAAGCTTTTTGTGGGTTAAACAGTTCAAATATTTTCTTACCCCAGAAACATAAAATAAATGAAAAATCTAGACAGAGAAAGCAGTTAGATTGCACTTTATTTTTACTGAAACTAAAAATATTTTACCATTTGAGTACTAAGTATCATTTTATTGTAGTCTCAGCAGTGCTTTGTATTTTTTGGAGGTCTTGAGCATAGTAAAAACAGAATAGTAGGCTATCTTCACAAATGTTTGGTACCGAGTGCAGCTAAAATGTTTGCGTGTCAGTACGTACGAACCACAGCACGCACACAACGGCAATATTTAAGTCGGCTTAGGTACGTGCGAGTAGGGCCGTGCTTCGTAGTCCGCGCCGCAGTCACGCTTAGTCCAGTAGGCTCAAGATACGCCGCACTGCCGTTATCAATACGAAACTAATAATAAATCTGGGCCACTCAGTGTTTATTTATTTTAGTTATTTGGAGTTTCCTGTATTGTAAAGCTGGTATAAGAATAGGTGTATATGAGATTTATACTTTCAACTGGTCCCTGGGAATTTGTAACGAACATTAATTGTTGAGATTAAACTAAATAGTTATTTACAAACACGTAAACGTACCCGTATGTAGTGACAAAACCAAAAGTGAAAGGGACAACCCTACTACAATAGGCATTTAAGTCTCGCACTGCGCTGGAGTTATCCTGCTATTCTGTTTTTACAATGCCTTGAGTCTGTTTAGCAACCTTCACTTGACGTCAAAAAATTCTAGTTTTAGGTTAATCTGTAGCACCTCTCCGTCTCGCGAAATTACAGCGTCGATCTGCTTGATTTTTAATAACCGAGACAATAGTATAATTAATAATACTGTATCAAGAATTAAATACGGGGAAACTTGTTAAATTAAAAAAGCCAGGGACTGGAGTAAAAGGAAGACCCTAAATCCTTCTTTTCCTAATTTATTAAAATGTTATTTAATAAAAACACCAGTCTGTCGAAATTAAGTACGAGTATGATAGAGTTTACGAATTGTTCTGGGAATAATAAGACAATCTAAAGCTATAGAATAAAAACATTTTGCTAAAATATAATTAAGGTACCTATATAGGAGTCGTGCTACTACCGCTAGTTTTATTTGGTGAATTCAATAATTTCCAAGTAGGTTTAACAGGGACCTCTTCGGATGCCAAATTGGATGTTAACTATACCTGAAAATTTTACGTGATAAACTATCACGAATAATAATTGTAGGATTACATTTATTTTTTTAGTGCTTACTCTCACGGTCTATAAGTGGCAAGGAGAGGAGGGAGGGCAAAACTTAAATTTGTTTCTGAATGGATCTATAATATATAACTATTATTTATGTAACTTTTAACCTTTAGGATAGCTTTCAAAATTACATGAATTTTGTGTCGCAATTTTCGTAGAATGCTTGCCGTGAGGCAGAGAAAATATACATACCTCCAGTAACCCAACTGGGTTATCATATTGTTCATGTAATTGATAGATAAAGCTTCGGTTATATTAGGACATAGCCTGTTTTTTTTTCATCTTTATGCCATATATCGCTGAGAGGGTGGCATAGAGGCTCTCTTAACTCTGAACTGGGACTTACAAAGTTGCCATCTTTCACAGACAATTTGTTTTATTATGTGCAAATTATTACTTAATTTTAGCGTAGAATTCATTCCTATCTTACTATGATCCAATAAATAGTCGTAAACTTGAGATTAAAGCCTTTATAATTATAAACATGTTCAATAGAACGAGTACCATTATAGAATCGCCCGAAATATTTAAGGAATCCAAACAATATTTCACAGAACCATCCATTTTAAAACAAATGAAGAGAAATTTCGACAATTACAAAATTGTTTCGTATATACATTACCAACGTCCACGTCATGGCCTAAGGGGCCCGATGGCGTTATAATTTTAGGGCTCAACGATCGCGTAATTGTTTTTCACTCTAATATCCTCAAAAATATGCTTCATTTATTGAGACAAATAATAAATTAAGAGTAGGTACTTTTTCAGAATCGTTAAATGAACAGAATGTACATTGAATTTCTTTTTCCGTGTGAACTATTTAGTGTGTACGGTAGTATATAGAGGGACCCGTACAGGCTAGGGCTCGGGTGGGAAACGCCACCCTAATTCTATGGCCAGTCCGACACGAAACATGACAATTACTTAAGATCGTCGAGTCATACTTTTTATAAACAGTCAATATTATTATCCCAGGCACTGACCGTAAAATTAACATTGCAAGAAAGTCAACACTGATTTCCATATTTTTTGTTTAAGGACTTATACCATTTAGGAAATTGCTGCTGTAGTATTTTTCACAATACGGGTGCAAAGTGAGGATATGGACTATGTTAAAGTAAATATTGTTTTATTCGCCACTTTAGCACTTTCCCAGTCATTAGTTTCATTAAATTTCAGTTAAATTATATCGTTGCCTTTTGTTATCCCTCTGCGAATACAAAAAAAACGTTTTGCATCCATCCATCCATCCATCAGCCTGTTTCGTCCACTGCTGTACATAGGCCTTTCCAGGATTTCGTCACTCTTGGCGGTCCCCCTGGAAGAAATGCCCATACTCACACACACTGGGCAGGCGGGTTGGTGAGCGCGGTGCCGAAACCCTTGCACCAGTGACGCCGCTGCCCGTCACTAGTCTGTTTTAAGGCCTGGCAATTAGGGATGGATATACCGCCATCCATCGGTCCCAGGCAATGGTGGGCCGCCTGGTTTTGCCTGAGAGCTGTTCTCTTACTCTCCCCCGAATAACTTCGGGAGGATTTGCAAGTAAGATGGTGGTACTTCCACAGTCGAGCTCGGCATCAGCTCTACCACGTTTTGCATACAAAATCGGAAATTGTCGCTTTTAAAAAAAACCACGGAAAGAGCCTTTTTTTCCCAAGGGGTTATATAAATAGAATTAACAAAGTTGATCACAATCATCTAAACTTTTACATCTACACTATTATAGAAAGAGGTAAATTTTGTTTGTTTTTTTGTATGTAATGGATAAACTCAGGAACTTTTGAACCTATTCTAAAAATAATGATTGACTAATATAAAGCTACAATATCGCTGAGTAATATAGGCTATAGTCATTTTCCTGGGGACGGTCAGTTTTCTAGAAACATAACCATTAATTATATTTGCGCGGATAATCTCTGGAACAACTGAACCGATTTTGAAAATTCTTTCCAATGGTTCAACTTTTTATTTGGACACTAGTATTGTTATTCGTTTTTTTCTGGAGGCGGGCAGTTTTTAAGGACACAGCCGTTAATTAAAACCAAGTGGGTAAGCTTTGGAACTAACGAATCGATTTTTAAAATTGTTTCACTGTTGTGATGGTTAGAATTTTCACTTGCTTGGACATAGGTCAAAGTTTATTCCTTGGTAATGAGTAATTTCCTGGGGACATAGACATAGGGTCAGACATATGAAGTTTTTGTATGAAAACCAAAATTTAAAGTCAATTAAGTAATATAAAATTATAAGTCCGAAAAATATTAACAGATTCCATAAGACTACCCAAAAACTAAGCAACGCGGATGAAGCTGTGGGCAAAAGCTAGTCATATATTTTAAGAGAAGTCCTGACTCTCTTACTGAGTGACTTATCAATGTCCAGCCCAAACCCTTATACCTAGAAAGCTGAAATTTTACAAAGAGGTTTCTTTACAACGTTGACATGGAATAAGACCAGATTTTTTAATTACCAGGGGGCAATTCTAGAGAAACAATCGAATCTCTAAAACTCGATGAAAAAAATGTATGGAGTTCGACAGATAAAATGGGTTTTTACGACCGAGAATGCTAATTCGACATACTGAGAATAGGCCTACAGGATGTCGGGGCGTCCACTAGTTGCATATAAAATCAAAGGGGAAAAAATCCCACACACCCAAGCCACTGGTCCTTCAACTCATTTTTTTACATCTTTCATTCCATCTTGGCATAGGCAAAGAGCAATTACTTATGCACACAATCTCTAACAATGCCTGTGTTTTTGTTTTTTTGAAAGGGCAAATATATTGCGTCACATTTTTCGAGAAAACCACAGTATGTGCGGCGAAAACGGGTATTGCTTGACTCGTATTATATAGTCTGACAACACCCTACGTTCGGGTCCTCTGCAATGATGTACCATTTATGACCTTTAATCTTTGATTTAAAGTTAGGCTGCGCAAATATTATTTTGTGTTATGAACTTCTTATTTCTGAAGTTAAATTATGTTCCTATGAAACACGTACCTATCAAATTAGAAAACTTTCAAAGAAGTCAAAGTTTGGGGAAAATAAGATTTTTTTACTTGGCAACAGGTGATTCCTGTGATGTTATTGAAGTTTTTAATATACGAGAACCTTTGAAGTGAAGCAGTGGTTACATATTATTATTTTATATGTATCTGTCCGTCTGTCTCTAGTTTAGACGTACCTTCTGTTTATTGCACTTTGATGGTATTTTTTGTTTTGTTAATTCGCACCAAAGGTCTAGTGGATAATGTAATGACTTTTCAACCACCAACCGAAAAGACATAAGTTATGCCAACCAACGTCTGAATAGCTTTAAAAATCTGTCATAAAAAACGAAAAATATTACATCTCCGTAAAATACCGGAACTAACTTTAAATAATATCTAGAACAATTCGGCCCCCACATGTATTGCATAATTGTTATATATTTTTTTGTAAGTTTCAGTTATTTTTCGTTTTATTGATATAGCAAAATGTAGATAAGGTACGTTCTTATATCGTCAACTGAAAAATGGACCTCTATTTTAAACAAGCACCACACGACCGACGTTTCGACAGTGGCGCAAGCGAGATAAACTTCACAAAACAGGCTCATAGGGCCTATATTTGCAGTGCTGAGCGCAAGTGGCGGGTACCGTTTTATCTAATGGTTCAAACATCCGAGCCACATCTGAAGTCGCCGGTTTAAATCCCGTGGAGACACATTTGCTCACAAGTTACAGGATTATCCCGATTGTGATTTTAAATTCATTTTAAACTTTGTTCTTAATATTTCGACCGTTCGGTACACGATTACTTGCATTTTTTTAATTAAATAAAACTACAAACCTCATTCAGGAATTGTGAAATTTCATGATTCTGTTATCCCTACCGTGAATTGAATTCTCATTTTATTTGTATACGGGAGCCAGCATGACAGGCAGTATATTGGCAGTTCTTGTCGTTATGGCGTATATAGGCATGCCACCATTTTGGAAAAAAAATTGATAGCTCGTTGGTTGTTTTTGGTTATTAACTAGAGTTTAGGAACTTTGTATGTCAATCTGTCCAGCTTGATATATTTAAAACAAAAACAATACAAAATAATAAAAAATAATGCCCTTTTAAATATCATTACCAGATGATGGAGGTCTTATACTTTGGTCTGTAACAAAAAACAACTGAGAAAAGCATTATCAAATTTTGTACTAAAACGGGGGCGTGCCTATGCGCCCTAATAGTATAGAAATAGGGAGCTTCAAACAGGCGTCTGTACTCATGGAATATTAGACAGCTGTTTTCTGTGTTTTACATCAAGCGAAATTATTAAAGCAAACTATACATTCATTGCAAGCAATGCACCGTTTTGTTCGCTTGCTCTTTTATCGTCCAGAGGCGCCAAGAAGAGGTTGCTAAGCAATCAAAATTGTTATAACTTATAATTCTGCATTTAAATTCTCTTCTATAAATATACTGGTACTTTTTATTTAAATTATCTTCTATGTACGCTATACATATCTAAGCAGCATTTAAAGGGGAAACAACTGCGTAATAAACTCATCACATCACTAAGCGGTACAAAATCTAGCCCACACAAAACAACAATTCATATAAACGAAGTCATTTCGAAACCTCGCTTCCCCGTCAGTCAGGTGAATGAGATCCGAAAGCAGTTATCTAGATAACGGACAACGGAGAAGGTTCAGACTGCCCAAGGCACCCAAAATCTGCTATTTGATCTCGTCCAAATCCTTACCTGACGGAGAACCGAGGCAAAATTCGTATAAAATAAAATACTGCTTTGGTCAAGATTTTATGCCGTTGAGTGTGTGTTTGTCGCCGTACAACAGCGTCAACTGCTTTTTTGAGGTTGTGGGAAAAGGCGATCTTACGAATAAAGAAATGAAATCTAACGGAAACGGTTCAGTATTTACTAAATTCCCGACCGATTTTGCTTAAACTATCAGCGAATTTTTTTCGATTTTGCCATCTATATTCTATCTTCTCTATTGAATCATTAAATTGAAATTAAATTAAATGAATATTGTTCACAGGCGCTTGCGCTATCAGCCCTCGCACTGATGCTTTCAGCCATTGTTGGAGTCAAGAAGTTATCCTCTCACGACGACCACGATGATCACCAGGTAATCAATGTCAATTAGTAAGCTCATTGATAATACCGAATTTAATTTAAAACCACATTCTCTACTGATTATAAATATGGAAAAACTTACGCACGCAAATGAAAAAAACAAATGGTTCTCCTTTCCATATTTTCTTTAAATACCTATGGTAAATTTTGTATTGGCATGTCCAGTTTTTTGTTTTTTGCTCGGTGGTATTTACCTATTTATTTGGGCTGGCCTAGCCCTAGGTTTTTTTCCGATCTTACCTAAAGCGCGATGGTTTCAATAATTTTCAGGTCATTTATGCTGGACACCATGGACATCACCGTAAGAGACGAGATCTTGACACCTTAGACACTCCACTTCCATACAAGGGTTGGTTAGAGTATGCATCTAATTCATAGAAGGGAATTGACTTGGATTGGTCAATTCAAATAAGCATCCATTGTGATGAATTTCGAAACAGTCGTACAACTATGAACTTTGTATCGATTCGACATCGATTTTGATACATGTGTAAAATTCATCGAATCACTGTTTGTTACAAATATGTGTCTGCAATGTGTTAAATACCTTAAATAATATAAATGGAATCTGTACAGGCTCCTAATTTTAAAGAAAAGCAGTTTTATATCTTTCATTGAGTTCACAAATACTTGTTAAAATTTATTTATTTTTATTTTTATTTGTCATAGTGTCTCTCACTTGTACCAATAAGTGTAATTGAAATGAAAACATCAATCACTAAAAGCCTAAATGTTAAATCAATACTTATAAATCTTGCAAACCAAAATTTTCATTTAATTTAATTTGAAGTGAAAATGTGGCTTCTAAAATCATTTGAAATTCCACTTTCCAATCAATTTCGTTAATTAATTTGTAAGATTGTGAAAGCCTTAATTAAACAAATTATTGCTCAAAATTAAAGCCCTGTAGATAATAACAAATATGTCTGAAGTACTTACTGAAAATGTAACGAGCTGTAGATGATTAAATTAATTTATTTTAGAGTAAATATTTATTTATAGCAAATTAATGAATAAAGAGATGTTTTAAACGAATTAAATGTATTTAATAAAACATGCATTGATGCGTTTGTGAACAAAATTGTTTGAATTATTTCCAAACAAACATTTCAACCCATAGTACTTAAACTATAATAGAATTTAATTATTCGTCACTAAAAACAAGAAAAAATTAAGGACGCTATTTCAAACTATAAAGCTAAACCTTATTTCATACAAGATAACATTCTCGTGATACAGCTAACAGTATTGAAAAGATAATTGAAGCGTTGAGAGCAAAAACAGCCTGACATTTCCAGACACAATTTATTATCTATTGTGTCTGGAAATGTAAGGCTGTTCTTGCTCTCAACGCCTCAATTTAACTTGTTGTGTAAGAAAAAGGATTTCAACAATCCTCAGAAATAAATTAAAGTAGTATTGTATTAAATTACCTTTTCAATACTGTGTATTTCTTTTTATCAAAGTTCTCCTCTTATTGATATGTTTGTGTCAAAACTCACCCTGTTTTCGCTGTTTTTACGAGAGGAATATCAGGAAATTTGATTTTTAGCAGACTTCAAAAAAAGAGGAGGTTCTCAATTGGACTCTAATTTTTGGTATGTTATTTATGTTTAACAGATATGTAAATAATTTTTTGTTTGGAATGGTGTGCCCCGGCTGCAAAGTTCCGCCATAATATGCCGAATGACAGGTCAGAGTTGAGGCAAAAGCTTTGTACCATGATGCTGATTGCATCCTGTAAATTGAAAATTGTCAGCTAACCACCTGACCTTCAATCCTGACCTCACCACCACAAAACTCTTCAATGAATGGCAGCTCATAAGACAACGTTTCTGCAATCACTATTTTCCAGGGTGTTTCTTATAAATTGACAGTATGCCCGCTTGACCTAATCTTTAATCCTGGCTCCATCAACGGATGACAGCACATAAAATCTAAATTGCAGTAATACCTTTGTGTTAGTATGCTAATTGCAGGATATTACTCGATAGTAGTCTTCATAATTTTTCATATGAACAGAGCAAAAGGTGGTAAAACTGGTGCTGGGCTTGACTGTGAGTGGAGGTACCACCGTATTACTCGCCAACGCCCCCGATGTTATTTGGGGGAGAGTAACAGTATAGCTCTCAAACCGGCACAACCAGGTGACCCACCATTGCCTGGGACCGCTTGAGGGCGGTATAATCATCTCAAATTAACGGGCCTTATAAAAAAACAGACTGGTGATGGGCAGCGGCGTCACTGGCGCGAGGGTTTTGGCACTGCGTTTAGCAACCCAGCCCAGTACGCCACAGTGGTGAAATCTTGGAAAGGCCTATGTGCAGCAGTGGACGAAATAGGCTGACGGATGGATGGATGGGTGAACAGCGCGCTTACAGTACCTACCCATATTTCACAATTTAACACTAAATTTTCTACCTATAACATTTCGTTAAAGATAGACAACTGAAATGTTCACAGAATACGTATTACTATGGCCCCTATCAATGTAAAAAATAATTAAATATAATTAAATGAAATGGAGATCTCCATACCAAAAACCTCGTAAAAGTAAGCAATAAACTTTTTTTTTGTTTCAGCCCTATCTTATATACGGTGATACAAAAAAGTTTTAAATCTGGCCAGATTGTTTTAAATAACAAGTAAAAAAACAAATATAAAAAATTTGGTTGCCGTACTCAGTGATATCCGAATGTTTATCAGGCCCTAAGATTTTAATGGGCTATTTTTTCACCTTGATTTTGCCACATATTGTTTGTTGTTTACGATTTTTAGGGTTCCTTATCTGTATCGTGTGGTGGCACGGAACCCTTTGTGCGGGAATCCAACTCATACTATTATTAATTAACGAATTTTCGAAACAGAGCTTATCAGCAAGGGTGAGAAAGGTTCTTAAAAAAGGCTTTATAATAAAAAGTTTTATATATCAAGTTGAGTTAATTTGAAACGAAATACTTTTCTTTCAGTAACTGTAGATTGACGTAAGTTTGTCAAAGATAACGTAGAAAAAGAAAAGGTTTTTGAATTATCGATTGTATAAATACCTCTCAATCAGACTGAAAAATCAACCTCCATCTGTTTTGGTACCTGTAAGCTGAAAAGATTCTCATTTCTTATGAGAAGGTTCAAAACACTTACAAAAAAAATAGCACTTTGCAAACTTAAAAATTTAGTTCACGCGTTTAAGGTTAAAAAGAAATATTTTGAAGGAAATCTTGATTGTCAATTTTGTGATAATTTGTATTTGTACAGTGTTTACACAGAAAGTGTTCCTTAACGAAATTATTTCACAAAGGAAGGCGACACCGCGTAAACATAAATAATAGCGTAATTTTCGGCATAAGGTTAGACTTTGGTCGTGAACGAAGCGTGAAATGACTTCAACAAAATGTAACGTCAATATGTTTTTACATTATTTAATTTTAACCTGAAAACACAAGGCTAGGGAGGGTCTAGATATTTCTTTAGTAAGATTTTATCAATTTAAATGTCCATTATTAACTTTCTGTGAATTTTTGAAAAGGGTTTGGTCTTTTCCCTGAAGCTTTCGAGGGAGACGTCTAAGTTGTAAATACATAGAGGCGAATGGCAGGTGTAGTACTGAACTTGACCCGGTGTTATTTCCATGAATCCGTGATGTTCTATTAATGAAATCAAATTAAATGTAAAGGATTTTGGCAATATAAAAGCTGTATCAAAACCATGAATATCTAGTGTTGCTAGGTCCAATATATAAAATTTCGCGAAGGAACGATAAAATAATCGTTTAAAATTTGTAACATGCAAAATTGAATAAATTTAGTAGGCATATTCAGGGAAGTAACTTAAATAATCGTTTAAAATGTTGGTTTTCAAATCAATAAATCTGAGAGAAACTAAGTTTATAAACCTATGTTGATTTTTTACATTCAGTGGTCAAAATTGTATAAATTCCGTCTGAATATCGTACAGTTAACCATATCATAATTTAAATATTATTGGTTGGAGAAAAAGTTTCTTCCCATTTTATATGAAAATTCAAAACATTTTTTAATAAAGTTTATTAACATTTAACGAAAGTATGTAGGTGCCATTTTGTTCCATAACTTTCTGCCATCTTGTAGGTAGGGACATGATCCCATTGCTGTAGAAATTCTGGGGCTTCTGATCAAAAAACCGCGACAAGTGGTTTTGGCAGTCCTCTCGTGATGTTAACCTGACACTGCCTAAAGAATTCTGAAGAGACCGAAACAAGTGGAAATCTGAAGGTGCAAGGTCAGGACTATACGGCGGATGCATTAATACGTCCCAGCCAAACTCTCTTAATTTTTGCTGAGTGGCTAAAGATGTGTGAGGTCTAGCGCTATCATGATGAAAAACCACACCCCTTCTGTTGACTAATTCCGGCCGCTATATTGCTTTAATCTCATCAGTTGTTCGCAGTAGAGTTCAGAATCGATGGTTCTGCCTGGCGGTAACAGCTCATAATGAATAATACCCTTCCAATCCCACCATACACACAGCATTACCTTGTTGCGAGATAACCCGGGTTTCGCCAGAGTCTGTTAAGCCTGACCAGCCTTTGACCACGACCTTTTTCGCACGTTCTTGTCGTACGTGAGCCACTTTTAATCACCAGTTATCAGGTTTTTCAAAAATGGTTCGGTTTCATTACGTCGTAATAAAGAATCACAAATGAGTACACGGTTCATTAAGTTTCTTTCAGTGAGCTCACGAGGCACCCAAATATCGAGCTTTTTTGTGTACCCAGCTTTTTTTAAATGCGCCATAACTGTTTTGTGGTCATTCCCCAGTTCTTCAGCTACATCGTAACTACTGATAGGCCGATCTTGCTCCACTTTTTCAAAAATGGCATCGATTTTATCCGTAACAGGGCGCCCAGAGCGAGGTGCATCTTTGATATCAAAATTTCCGGATTAAAAACACTGAAACCAAATTTGTGCTACTCTCACAGACACTGCACTAGGTCCATAAATATCGCAAATTTTTTTTGCGACTTGCGTTGCATTTTTACCTTTTTTGTAGTAAAATTTTAAAATGTATCGAATTTCTTCATTAGATTCACTCATCTTAACAGTAAGAAAGACAAATGAAAATCATACATTTTACCTGATTTGAATTTGGAATTATCTTTTTTAAAATTTAAACTTTTTAATAATACCAAAACCAGCCAGATACAAATGGTATAGCCAAAGAGATTTTATTACAAGTTCCTACATACTATTTGCGAAAAGAGTTTTTCCCCAACCTATTATTATACAATTTTTTTATCTAATTGATTTTTTCTAAATATTATTTTTAAGTGGTTTACAAAGAAATTTAAAAAAAATCTTGGTTTTAAAAGAAATTTAAAAAAAATCTTGGGCCAGGATTCGAACTCGCGATCTCTTGTTATCAAGAAAAGCGCGCTACCAATTGCGCCACCGAGGTACAGGTAGGCAGTTGAATTTCTTCTAGTTTGTAAATGTAATTGTTTGTTTGCAATCTAATATTTAGAGTATTCCAAAGCGATGTATTTCGCTATAAACACATAATAACAAAATTTGCCTAAGCAGATGGTATTTATATTAAAACTAGGGGGGGTTTCCTTGCTCCACTCCACTTCGCTCGGCACCTTAAAAATATTTACATGTAAGCCTAACACGCTCTCTCAGTCAGCTCGTCTCGTCGTCAAATCTGGTAACTTTTGGGGAAAGCGCTGACCATCTAGCTAGTGTCTAGGGGCCTTTATGTTCTCGGCGTCTCCTCTTATCTGGTAAAAACGTCTTTAAACGGCAGATAGCCAACAGTAAAGTCAATCCAAAAAAAGAGCTCTTTCTGCAGTCCACAGAATCGGGACGTGCGTTCTCCTTGTCCATCGCATTTTGTCGTGTCTTGTGTGTGTAAAGATCCAAGACGTCGCATAAATAGGCTTGTAGACAGGGTAAACAAAATATTATTCTATTTAGTCCGTCATCTAGATTATCAAAAAATATTGGACACGTATTTTTTTTTGTCTATCAAACAAAAAATTACAGAGATAAAGCGCATCGAAGTTTGGGAGTGGGGGAAAACGACGTCACTTCTAAGTAAAATTGTACCTAGATGTGACGTCATGCGGAACTTCAGCGGGCTATATCTTCATCATTGTTTGTTAAATTGAAAAAAGAAAAAATACGTGTCCAATATTTTCTGATAATCTAACTGACGGACTTATTCAATTTTTTTTTGTCATCATGCCTATTATGAGTATTACAGTGACTGTGAAACGCAGAACGAAAACGCAGTCTAGTGAATGAAAAATTAAAAAGTTACATTTTTATCCGTAACAAGTAAGATTATTTTATACATATATCAAATTCGTACTGGAGACTCGGTCAGTAGTAAGGACCAAGGTTTAATTGCTCTTTTTGCAAAATAAAAAAAATATTATATATGTGCTCCTATATTTACTTGCTTAAGAACAATCACGACTTAATTGGTATTGGAAACGTAAATTTTATTTTGCGTTTTTCACAGAAAGTTTCATTGAACCTTGTTTATTTATTTATTTATTTATTTATTGGGAAACAAACAGTTTTCTTATCACACAATACAATCAGGAATAGCTAAAATATAAAACCAAAAAAGTTTCCACATAAATCTTAACAACAAAATTAATTAGTGCACGGACATTTACAACAACACAAGTTACCAGTAAAAAAAAAAAAAAAAAACACATACAGCGATTGACTAAAATCAACGGAAAACAAGATACAAAAAATTACTATTAAAAAACAAAATAATACAAGAAAAAGCGTCTACAATTTTAAAATTACTTATTTTTCACAAACGTTTTAAATAATCTTCCTCTAAATTGTCCCAGCGAAAGATGCAATACATATGTCAACACGTATGTCAAGATCAATAAAGTCTTTATTATAAAGATCACAAGCCCTAACCAAAAATCTATTTTTTGCGTAGTTTGTACCTGCGGGTGGTACACTGAACAAACACTTATTCCGAGTAGTGAAAGCTCGACATTTAAATCCGATGTTACTTAAAAGGTAGGGAGAATCTAACATATTGTGGATAATTTTATATGAAAATAAAATATCACGACAGGCACGTCTATCCTCCAGAGAAGCAATCGTATCACGCTGAAAATGAAAGTCCGAACAATTCCTTTGTCTATAATTAAGATATTTTAAAAATTTGTTTTGAATTTTTTCCAAAGAGTTTATATGCGTTACATATAAAGGATTCCAGACTACAGAGGCATACTCAAGATGAGATCTTGTCAATGCGTTATAAATACTAATAAGTGTGCTTGCACATTTAAATTCCTTGCTCTGCCTCAGCACGAACCCCAGCATCCTGTAAGACATCGCCACAATCTTTTCCATATGAATTCTAAATGAAAGTTCACTATCTAAAAGAACCCCAAGATCCCTCACCTCGGTCACTCTCTTAAGTGTTCTGTCAAATAAGGTGTAGTTATAATTTAATTCAAGTATCTTTCTTGAGAAACTAATCACGCAACACTTATCTATGTTTAAATGTAGTCTATTGGCGTTACAGAATCTACTTAAATTATCTAAATCTCTTTGCAGTAGCATGCAGTCTAGTTCAGTTTTAATAATAGAAAATATTTTTTTATCATCAGCATATAACAACACATTTGAATTATGAAGAGACAGGATGACGTCATTGATGAAAATGTTGAACATAAGGGGACCCAGATGAGAGCCCTGGGGCACACCTGAGGTAATCGGAACAAATGAAGATGTATAACCCTTAATGGTTACAGCCTGCGTACGGTGTTTTAAATAGGATTCTAACCACCGCAGAAGGTCACCGTGTATACCAAAATTCTCCAATTTACAAATAAGAATTGAGTGACAAATTTTGTCAAAGGCTTTGGAGTAGTCGGTATATACGGCATCCACTTGAAAACCTTGGTCCATAGCTGAGAGCACCCGGTCTGTAAGCTCACAAAGATTAGTCTCTGTGGAACGCCCACTTATAAAGCCGTGTTGGTATTCTGTTAGATAACGTCTAATGCAAGGAAAGATATTGTCATATATAATTTTTTCAAACATTTGTTACTGATCTATGAGAGAACCTAGACAACTTGCATATATTTGTCGATACCATCAGTGTCTGCCTCCTTCACACGTTGAAAGATGCATCAGCAGTTGGATCAGCAAATGTATCCACAGATAAATTCGCAAGTCGTCCACACGCCGTGAGTCATTCAGTCTATGTTAATTCTTGAAAGAAGATACTCGTATAAAAAAATCATGTGTCAGTAACGGCCACTGTTTTTTTTTATTTAGCACTTATACGTACAATTTGATTGTACATAGCAGCAGAGGGGGCCACGTAGGGGCATGTAGTGTAGCGCACGTAGTACGCGCAGTGTAGGGTTCCGCAGTAGCCCAGTACATTTTCCATGTTGGTCTACTAATACAGATCGCACGAAACTTCTAGTCCCATACATTTAGGGGGGCTAAAAATTTTGTGCGACCTGTACTCGTAAACCTTTAAAGCCTACTCAGCTTTGATAGTATTCCTTTTAAATATATTATGTTTACAACTTCTGTGAATTTTTTCACATATCTATAAACAACCGTTTAGCCGGCGGGGGGGGGGGACGCTTGACTCTAACAAATATAAGCACTTTAAAAGCTTGATATTTCGCCAATGGACCCCTTAATCGAAAAATGGTTTTCACACATCCACAATGTTTTTGAACGAACTGCCAAACGATACCCCATACAATGGGATAGACGAGAAAAAAAAATCAGTTCACGTAATTTTTTTCGAGGTTTTCTTTTACCATTTTGTCGGCGTAATTAATATTTATATTAATGCCAAATTACAGTTTTCTAGTATTAATAGTCTCTGAGCTAAGCCGTGGACAGACGGACGCAAACTGCTGGTGCATCTATCGACGTGTGGAGGATGCAAAGTCTGCGTGCTTCACTGCGGTTCTTTTTCTCTAAGCCGTGGTTGTTGTTTCGACAACCGACAAGCTTGCGCTCACGTAAGCCTGAGTTTTTATGAAATAAATAACTCTTAAAATATAGTTATTACCTTACAACTGGTCAAGACTCAAGATTACATTTAAACTTTTTTTTTTTAGGCACTGATTTTACTCTGATAGATTGCAATATTTTTCTATAGATCTGGAATGACTAATAAGAGAACCAAGCGTCAGCTGATGCACCCGCGGTGGATGTGGGTTTGAAAGGCAGACGAATTGTTAAGAAAAAGTAAAAGTACGCTGGCTGAAACTTTTCTCACAGATAGTTTACCCCATAGTAAGCTAAATAAAATATCAGCTGCATCGTGGAGGGGGGATGATGCGTCAGCTGCTCGCATGAACTTTTTTGCATTTTAGCTAGTGATTGTTCGTCGATAGATAGCCATCTTTTTCAATAGATCTGGAATGACTAGTAAGAAAACCAAGCGTCAGCTGACGCACCCGCCGTGGGTATGAGTGCGGGAGGTTGTGAAAGTAGTAAAAAAAAAGTAATTGTAAGCCGGCTGAAACTTTTCTCACAGATAGTTGACCCCATAGTAAGCTAAATAAAATATCAGCTGCATCGTGGAGGGGGTATGATGCGTCAGCTGCTCGCATGAACTTTTTTGCATTTTAGCTAGTGATTGTTCGTCGATAGATAGCCATCTTTTTCAATAGATCTGGAATGACTAGTAAGAAAACCAAGCGTCAGCTGACGCACCCGCCGTGGGTATGAGTGCGGGAGGTTGTGAAAGTAGTAAAAAAAAAGTAATTGTAAGCCGGCTGAAACTTTTCTCATAGATAGTCGATATCTTACTGAGCTGAAAAAAAAATCATCAGCTGCATCGTGGAGGGGGATGATGCGTCAGCTACTCGCATGAACTTGTAAAAAATCACGTAAAATAACTGATAGTACGTCGCATGAATTTGTCATATTAGTCAATATCAGCCGGCTTACTATGACTTTTGTATTTGCAACGGTACCTCCCGGACTATTATATTGAGTGGAGCACATCTGTCATGAAATTCTTGAAATCATCACACTAATATTATAAATGCAAAAGTTTGTGTATGTGTGGGTGTGTGTGTGTTTATTATTCTTTCACGCTGAAACGGCTGGACGGGTTTGGATGAAATTTAGAATGGATATTGGATATAGCTTAAACCCTAACTAAACACACAGGCTACTTTTTTATCCCTGAAAAAACCATGTCGTTATACCGAATAACACGCGGGCGGAGCCGCGGGCAAAAGCTTTGTTTTATAATCCCTGTTTATTTTATGATTTGTGTCATTTTTTTAACCTACGAATACTGTCGTTATTTTGTACTTCAAAAATGGTTTTCTTCTAATCAATGTTCTTTTAAATGCTTTCTTTTAATGTTTTCTTTTAATCAATGTTCTTTTAACGAATAAAAGCTGAACCAGGTAACATCTACTCCATTTATTCATCTTTACAAATACGGTCCATCATTTCCATTCGTTTCAACATCAGTTAAATAATGTGGAAAATTTTGCACTTAGTAAAAAGTATTTTTTTGCGTTTTTGTGTAAGATTTTATATAAAACAATATTTGATTTACAAATAAATTGTGAACTCTCATATAAAATTCGTTTGGTTTTAATAAACCAGAGTTCTTCCAGTGCTCGAAATCCCCTTTGACACTCCCATATCGTGACGCTATGATAATTTTATCCGCCTTTTACTTTACAAAGCTCGTAGTGTTATTCCGTTATATTACCCAGCAACGAATGGCATACGTCTCGCAAACAGACCATTTGGCGGCTTTTTGGCTAAGAATTAATAAAGCCTCTTTCCTCTGTCTGGAAAACTGGCTTCCTTCCTGCTCCTTTCAAATAATATGTGATATAACATTCATGGGTAATGTTTTGGTCATTTGTTTTGAGTCCGGAAATCTCAAACCTTTGAAACTTCGGTACGAATATGTTATGTATGTATATTGACAACGAAACCTCAAACTACATGTTTTAAACCGGTCAATAGCGAGTAGTACTTACGCCCTTAGGGTTCCGTAACAAACTCAAATAATTTATAATTTGGACAAAAATTATAAACTTAAACCTGCAAAATTCATGAAACAAAACTGCAAAATTAAGTTGACCGAATATTCGGGTACATTACCCTAAAACCACATTTTAAATCGGCGTTTTCAGTATTTTGTTCTTTAAACCATACAGTGTACTGCATATACTCGTAATATATAGAAAATTCCTAATTCCTAACTATCTAGTTTTATTAATGAGATATACTCCTAACAAAAAAGTCTAAAACTGACAACTTTGAGGAAACTGAAAAAATCCCATTTTTTTAGATTTGAAGATATTATAACAACATTTTTGTTACAATTTAATTTAAGTAACATTATTGTTATATTTACTTTATTAGTTTGGACGGACTACTGAAAAAAACAGCCTTCACTTTGCAATTTTTTCAACGAAACGAATTTTTCTCTATCACGTTTTGGCCTTTGTCATCGTCTTGAAAAATGCTTCATTGATAACGTGTTTTCTTTTTTCAGAAAATTGTAGTGTGCATGTGAGTTCTACTGTTTTGAAATCTCATTTTTACTACCTATGTTTTTTTAATTACGATCTGACTTCTGTTCAGAAGTGGGCCCAGGAGGTCACGAGCAATTATTATTGGGGACATGCGTTTATGTAATAGTATAGGTTTGGTAACGTCTTGCTAAGCCCTGTTTCGCTCGGCTCTGTATTGTTTTTTACGCTTAAATCAAATGTTGGATAGATTTTTAGTAATTTTGTCTTTAATCATTTTGCAGTCTTTTTTTTTATTCAATTTCCTTGTATGTTTTTTTATGAAGAAGGAAACTGACAGTTCGTGATAGTGGGAAATGCGTTTTTGGTTCCAATGGCGCTTGAGCCATTTTACACTGTCGCGAACTTTTTGGCATAGTCAAGAACAGGGGTCAAGAATAAAAAATAAGAAGTTTAGTAAACTTTTTAAGTAGAAAAAATGAGAGAGTGTATACAAGAAATACATACATTGACATCCTTATCTATGTTCCTGAAAGTGAAGAGTAACATGCTCTGTACCCCAAGGCTACCACACCACACATTTTAATTCCACCCTCGAGTGAAGACCTTTCAAACTCTTTCTCTCTACCTAACAAAAGGGGTATTCCAAGCTTTACGAATAGGAGCTATTGTTGAAACGAATACATTTTCTAGCAACTTTAATATTTACTTTCGACTATTTAGAATAGTATTGGAGACGTCAAAGAAATAAATACATTTCAAGGAAAATGTACCTACCAGTTTATATTTGTTTTAATATACTAAATTATATTATAATATACTGATACATAGGGTTAGTGAAAAACGTGAGACTTTTTGCGCGAACGTATTTAAACCTCACTTTCAAACTACACCAACCGAAAATTCCCATTTAAGGAAATAGTGGAAAAAACACTACTCTTTCTTGGGGGTGAATAGAATTACTTTACTGCCATAAAGGCTTAATTTATGCCCCTTAAATTGTAAGAACTTACCCACCACAAAATATTTCACTTATTGAAATATATATTTAAAATACAAAAAAATAATTCCAATATGGCCTGCAGGACCCAAAATCCAAGTTTGAAAGTTAAGCCTATCAAAGAGATCAAATCAAACTCAAACTTTAACGATTCTAAGCTGAGCCCGTTTCTGCCCCTATCTTTTTTATCTGCATTGAACAGTAAATTCAAGAAATAGGCATAGGTTTTTTTTATACCGCTACATATTGGTTTGAAAGAGACTCCTTTACGCCGTAAATAGTTTTAGAAAACGCAGTTTTAGCAAATAATTTTTCTTCGAAATAACACCAATAAATTGTATTCGACCGACCGGATTCGGATTATTTTGGATGAATACAAAGAGACGATTGATTTATTGAGGTAGTTAAGTGGAGTTGGTAAACCATTTGTATCTGTCGATGTCGCCGTAAATATCTAGTCTCGTATTCAATATAAAATAAGATCAAGTTACTTATTTACTTCCTAAAAACATGAGTAAATCAATGCTAACGAAGACTAAGCAACGAACACATTTGCGAAAAATTTGTTAAATTCTTATATATGGAATTCTCGGATCGAAATCTATATTCTAATCTAATCCATTGTTTTGATTGGTTGCTACGAATTTCTTGAACTAAAACTGTTCTGCCAGTATTGAATAAGGTAAAATTGACGTCTACGATTCTTAAAGAAGACCCTTACGCGTTAAGATTTTTTGAATATCTATTGAACAGGATATTGATTTGGTACAGAAATCTCGTAACAGGAGTATTTAAACGGTATTTTTACGGAAATATTTTTATTTGAAAATATTTTTTTTGCATATTCAGGCTGCTTTTTGGAATAGACATACTTAAATTAACATCTCATTGATGGAAGCTGTGTACCAAATCAGCACCTTGTATAAAAATATTAGTAACATAATAATTTAGTGGGTATTCATCAACACCGAAGATAAACGGCTAAGCCAAGGATCATAAAAGTAAGACACAATTTTGCAATGACGTGTCATATCGTCACGAATTTTGAAATGTTGTTGCTTTTAATAACAATTACTTACATATTTTGCAAGTATTATTGTTATCATCGGTTACCACTAAAAAGGCGAGACGATATTGTCAAGGCTATTTGGTAAGCAATGGATGAGACTGGTGAGATACCGACGAAAATGGCGTTGAGGAGAAGAGGCCCATGCCCAAATAGCTTGTGGATGTGGCCTGTGGCCTGATTTATTGATTGAGAGCTTCAATACTATTTCAGTCGGAATCACATTCGAACATTGGTTTACGCAAGATCGAGTAAGAGAGTTCGGAATAAAAGGCACTACCTGTATTAATGTTTATTCAAAAATAAGATGACTCAGAATAATATTTGTTTAAAAACAAGGATTGGTCCTTAACCTCACCGGAAATACTGACTTTGAAATAGTTTAATAAATCTGGGGGCACGCCCACCAAATCGAGCTAAAATGGGACACGACCGTACCATCCTATTCTCGAAACAGTTCAGGCCATTTTCGAGCCCCCTATAACTTCGTTGTGGATAAAACTAGAAGCCTGAATTTTCAGTAACCAAGCAGGTATTGTATAAACACAGTATATTTCAAATTTAATTCAATTTGAACCAGTAGTTTAAGAATTATTTCTAGTCAATGTTTCTCAATTTCGTCACTCACTCAAGAACTGACTGACCAATCATAAAAACTAGAAGGCACTTCTAGCAGACATAAAAGCTACAAATTTGGAATACAATTAATGTTTAGTGTATAAATCAAGGAAAATTTTAAATATTTTGCTATTTCGGTCCAGTTTTCTAGATACAACAACTGCATAAATAACTTTGTAATTGTATATAAATATATAGGATTGCAAAGTTACATTCGTAACATAAGTTACAGTTGTAAGTATAATACCGGAAAGTAACAAAAGTAGGACTATCTACAAAAAGAAATGAGATGCCATCAAAAACAAAACTTGTAAAAAAAACAAGTAATCTAATAATCTAATTTAATATAATATGTCTTACTTATGAGATACATAGTGTTTTCATGCGATGCGAAGTTAATCTATTTATTTAAAACATAAAAGATTTATAATATTGATATGGTCACTCTAAGATGTTGGTAGGTTAGCTAATTATGTAATAAATTAAAAAAGAAGGTGCCTTAAGTAGGGACTGAATAAATTAACCGACTTTGATTCACATGGATCTCACAACTTTTTACGGTAGAAGAACTAAGTTGCGAGACTTGGTGTTTTTACAAGTTTTGTTTTTGATGGCTAACTCTTCTTGGACTAAAAAGTATGAAATAATGTTATATGTTGCTATCTTGTTTTTAGGGTTTCGTACCCTAAGGGTTCCAAACGGTTCCCGTTACTAAGCCTCCGCTGTATGTCCGTTCCTGAGTCTGTCACAGGGATCTAGCTTCACCCGTAATAGATAGCCAGATGAAATTTTCTCGAAGCCTCGAAAATATAGCATTGTTACAATGTTATTTGTTTCAGTTCTATCTTAAAACACACAAGTCTTAAATTCGATTACATTGTAAAAGTAAAAAAGTAAATACCAAAAAATTGGGTTCCGTATTCAGAGGGTGGCAAATGGTTTATCAGACGCTACCATTTTCAATGCCTTATTTTTGTCGTCCGATGTTACTTTTGCATTGATATTTTTGTCATTTACGTTTTTAATTTTCAGTAGCTCTATAGTGTGGTGTACGGGAACCTTTATGCCAATTCGGACTGGACCAGTTTTTTGTTTAATATTTAGGAAGTATTCGAATCGGAGGTTCAGAATATACGAGTACAAACCTATGGTAGATACGAGTATAATAGTTAAAAACTTTCAAGAAATCAATACGAATTCTAGGGAACAATCTTGTTTGTAAAAATAAACCATAAAATTCCCAATTCAGCTACATCTTTTTTAACGTAATTATCATAAAAGCATGAATAGTTTTGCAGATCTATAAGAAGTGAAGCATGATGTTCAAAATGGTTCTCAGTTTCATGGAGAGATGGCGTGCTGATGTATACCTAGATTAAGTACTGAATGGAATGCTTGCGCCGCAAATGATTTCCAGCGAGATGTCGTAATTTCTACAGTATGAGTTTTGATGAACTTCACCTAGATGGCGTTTCATGTTTAAGTATTCATGCGATTGCACATTTTTTGAGAGATTTCAAATGAAAACGCTTGTTTGGATGATTATTTAAGATAAATATTTATTGACTGACTTACTCTAGACATAAAATCGTCGATAAAAATATCATTTTGAAAAATAACACAAGTTTTTATACAAATAGACACAAAACGACACTAGCTCATAGCGTTGGTTTACAAGAACAAAAACGATCTGAACTCGGTGGACACCAAAGAGTCAAGCTCATCCAATTTGACTAAATAATATAGTCATTGCCAAGGACTATCTTCTAAGGCTTCATTGACTTCTGTAACCTGTTGTTTCATCTTGTGGAACTTTTTTCTGTTCATTCTGCTTTCTGCTGCTACATCTACTATCTCTCCCTTATTGAAATCTTCAACTGTAATTATAGGCTTGAATCCTGTTTCCTCTGTAGTTTTTACAGAATTTGCAGATTCCAGTAGAATTCCTTTAGGAGCTTTGGGCTTGGTAATGGTTCTTATTGGACTATAAACGTATTTGACACCATTGATGATTTTGTATTTAGGGTATAAAGTATTTTTTTTTAATTGACCGTTTCCTAAAAGTCTGTTTATCCAGTAAAGGTAAGCATTTTGTAGGACATCCATAATACCTCTTTTGCCTCTTGATTTCGGTTTATTTTCTTCATTGATATATTCATGATGATAGATCCCATCATCTTTTTTATTTTTGATTTTGATAACTTCATCGCCCAGGTTTTTGAGAATAGACACCGCACTTTTGTCATTCATTTCGTTGTTATACCTTACAACAGGTGTAACGTAAGTAACTATTGGTTGGTTTACTTCTTCATCAACCCGGGAATCTTCCGGGAATGATCTACTTTGCCATTGTCCGTTGGAGTCGTAGCCCCCGCCGCCACCGCCGCCACCTCCGTAATCCTGTCCACCTGGATTGCAAGTTTTAAACTTTTTTATTTTAATCGATTCTTTATTTAATTTTGTTGATTATATTGGAAAAATACCTGCCGGCATCCATGCACCACCTCCCCCGCCGCCGGCTGCCCAACCCTTTAGAATAAAACAATATAAATTAATTTTAATTAATTAAATTTAAATAATTTAAATTTTTGCTAATTTCGCAAAATGAAATTTTGACGTCCCATAGTAATTGACTCGGGGCTGGGCTTGCGTTTGTAAGGAACACGAAAAGAATAATTTACGAATTTCACAAAAAGGGTCATCGAACCTTATTACTGAGCACTTACTGAGTCTTCAGTAAGAATATGGATGCATAAATTAAAGTCACCTTATAGACCGTTAACTGACCACATAAAAGAAGAAGAAAAACAGATGTTTTCGGTGAAATCATTTTTAAATCCCTGTATGTTCAGATGACTACGTTTTCGGCGTTCTTATCATCGTGATAATAAGAGTGAAAAGTGGATCTGATACTTTTCTTAACAGAGACCATTATTGCTTCGACTTGTCAATTGCCTCCTAAAAATCGATTTGGTTGTCATTGACTCTGTAGATAATGCAGAGATTTCATTACTTTTTCATTTAAAAACTTTAGATTTCTAACCAATTTCATTTAACTACAAAAACGGGCGTGTAAATACTTAGTTATCAAATTTATCAAGTTATAGCAATTTAAAGTTTGCAAAGAAGAAACGCCTGTTGGCAATTAAATAGCAAAATGTCTTATAAAGGTATTGCTTACAAATATATTGCAGGCAACAACATCGTTGATTGCAGGACTTAATGCTGCTGTGCTATGTGGGTTCACAGAAAATTAATTATACTTTAAGTATGAATTTATACACTGTTACCTTAAAATAAAACCACATAATGTTCTGATCATAGGTACTATTACCTACCTTTATTTTCTTAAAGGAACATCTGCGAAAATTTTTTTTTTTTTCTTTTTCCTGTCTAGTTATAAAACCTGTGAATTTGTATGGAAAGATGGTAACCTTTTAACTCCATTTCCACCGTTTGTTTTTTTCCTTTTAGGAAAATTGTTCAATATTGTCAATAGTAATGTAGTTTTATTTAAACCATACTGCTATGCGTCTGTTTTTCTAAGAAGTATCTTCTATAAAATCTATCTACATAGAATCATAATAAAGTACTTGAAAAAGTCGTGTCTGCACATACAGTAAATTAGAAATTTTTTAATGAAATTGTTTATTGGTGGGTATTGTACTGAAGCCAACACTAAGATTGTCGTAATTTTTGTTTGTCTGTTTGTATGTTCGCATGTATTTATGTTCTATTTTAACTCGAGAACTACTCAAAGGATTAAGATGCAGCTTTCTTTATTATCGTCGTAGTGACACAAGCCAAATAGCCTTTAAGGGTTGTTGACAAAATAACCACCAAGCCGAAAACTGACGAAAATACTGAAAGATTCGACCTACATTATCTTAAGCGCAAATACACTTCCAAAGACATTTCCACGCGAGGGAAGCCGCTGGCAAAAGCCAGTATTAGATGAAATAGATCGCATATCTACTTACCGCATCACCCCCTCCACCGCCACCGCCGCCGCTGCCGCCTCCTCCACCCCCTTTCTTTTCAAGTATTTTCATAAGCAGCATCATCTTAAAGGCAATACGAGTATGTATTCAGAGGTTTTGAGTTGTCTCAAGTGAAGTAAGTAAGTAGATTATTTATTTTCGTAAGAATTTGGTTACAAGGTTGGCTTGAAAACCAATTCCGCCAAATTCTATTCTTACAGGTGTGCAAATATTCAATTCAGTATGTTTACGTCGCAAAACAAAAAAGCGTTCGTAACTAAAATAGATTATACTAACATTTACTTAACTACTATAGTATTGAACGACGTTCTATAAAAAAAAAACAAAGAAAATAATAGCGAATAATACTAAAATATACAGTAAAGGAGGCACTGAACAAAAAAGCACGTAATTTTACTATTATGAACATGTTATGCTTCTCAGTTATTTCATTTACTTACGTCAACGTCTGGCTAACTTTTGTCATTATCACGTATTTACCGGCCTTACTTTTTGAATAAACTTTGAAATGCTCTAGGTAAACCACAGAACAGATTCCGACAGCTATAGCTAGCCAGACGTAACTGAAACTAGATTAAAATAACGGAGAGCACAACATTTTCATAACAAAATTACGTGCTCTTTTAATCAGTGCCTCCTCGACCAGTAGGCCAGTTTCGGAATAACGAATAGCTATAATTAGTACCTACATATTTTGTGTAGATAAGTAGGAGTCTGCCAAACCATTTTTACACATTCGTACATACATATACTCACGCTTGTCTTTACGCGGGGGAGGCAGAGACCAGTGTCGCCGACAAATTGATAAGGCAGGCTTTTGAGTACTTTAAAGGTATTTATTTTGAATTTTATGTTAAAACTTAACTAGCCAAGAAAGATGCCAAACGATGAGTGAAGTAAATTTGAATTTGCTTAGATGTGTAATACATACATGAAGAACCTATTTACAAAATGATGGCCAGCATCGTTGACATGGCCCCCTCCGTAAGGGCTCCGGCCTTACTGTCCCGATGACGAGCTGGCTTCCGGTTCTACAGGTAGGTTTACCAGTTTTCGAGTTGATCGTTTGAGAACACCGGCTGTTGTTTGTACATCGGCCACTCGCACCACGCCATCTTTTCCTGGGTATATTTTTATTACGCGTCCACGGGGCCAAATTCCACGTGGAAGGTTCTCATCGGCAACAAAAACAAGATCACCAACTGATAATTTTTTTACGTAGGCATTTGACGATCGCCTTGGGGCCAGTGTGGGTAGACATTCTTTGACCCATCTCTCCCAGAAAATGTCGGCTAGTCTGTTTGTCTTCCGCCAGTCTGGTCTGCGGTAAAGATCAGAATCCTCTCCAGAAGTGATCATAGGAAGTCTAGAGGAGGTTCCGATTAGAAAGCTGTTTGGTGTTATAGCTTCTTTGTCTTTGTGGTGAACAGAAACGTGTGTGAGTGGTCTTGAGTTAACAACACTTTCGACTTCAGCTTAGAGTGTAGATAACGTCTTTTCGCGGGGGTTTCTATCTTTTAGAGTAGCTGACAGAGCTCGCTTTACAGTTTTAACCAAACGTTCCCATGTTCCCCTCATAAATGGAGACAACGGGGGAATAAACTTCCATTCTATAGACTTTGTGGTAATAAAGTCTTTTATTGTTTCCTGATTAAAATTTTCCCACGCTTTTTTAAGTTCATGGTTGGCTCCAACGAAAGAAGTCGCGTTGTCAGAAAATATCTTCTCTGGATTTTCCCGTCTTGCCATGAAGCGTCGAAGAGCCATGATCGCACTGTCTGCTGTAAGTGAAGCCACCAACTCTAAATGTACGGCCCTTGTTACAAGGCATGTAAATAACCCGACGTATCGTTTTTCTCGTCGTCTGCCCACAGATACTTCTATTGGTCCAAAGTAATCGATTCCAGTGAAAGTGAAAGGTCGTTTGTGATGGAAAAGTCTTTCTAAGATGGCGTGGTGCGAGTGGCCGATGTAAAAATACCAGCCGGTGTTTTCAAACGACCAACTCGAAAACTGGTAAACCTACCTGTAGAACCGGAAGCCAGCTCGTCATCGGGACAGTAAGGCCGGAGCCCTTACGGAGGGGGCCACGTCAACGATGCTGTCCATCATTTTGTAAATAGGTTCTTCATGTATGTATTACACATCTAAGCAAATTCAAATTTACTTCACTCATCGTTTGGCATCTTTCTTGGCTAGTTAAGTTTTAACATAAAATTCAAAATAAATACCTTTAAAGTACTCAAAAGCCTGCCTTATCAATTTGTCGGCGACAACCAGTGTTGACTGACACCTTAGCTATTTTGTCACTAGATCTGGTGACTTTTAATTTTTTTTTTTATAATTTAGCGATAATATTTTTTCGAGTGATTTTTAGCGATTTTTAAATGCGGAATCTAGTAACCTTTCTTTGTGATAATGTGTTATCTTGAATAACAAAAAATGTTTTCATTAGCAAAAACATTTTTTAAAACTTTTTTTTATAGTCCACATATAGCATTAGACTTGATTGGTTAAATTTAGAACACAGAAACACACAGAACGTTCCGAAATTTGGTGAAATTTCACATTAGATTTAAATGTTTTTCAAGGTTAGCGATTTCTGGTGAATATTTTCCGTTGAAATTTTCGAAGTATGGTGATATTTCACACTAGATTTAGCGACAAAACAAAATCAAGGTGGCAACATTGGCAGAGACTACAGATTTTCATAAATACTTACCTTGGATAACATGAAGGACATCATACTAAACATCATGCCTTTGAATGACATCATACCCATCATACCCATCATCGCTGGCATCATCTGCAATAAAAACATTTAGGTAGTCTTAGGGTCCCGCAAATTACCGCATTTTGGTTTTTATTGTAATCTAAATAAAAACTTTGCCGTGGGATTTTATAGTGGCGCGAGCTTCAAAATTACTAGTCATAATATGGAATGTGACGTTTATATATTATATGCACTGCACGGTGCCATTTATGACGTTCACATATTTTGTGGATTTAACCCTTTTCCCAACGACATTGTGATTTAGGTTGCTTTTGTTTGTTACATTTATTATCTTTTTTAGAGTTCCGTACCCCAACGTGCCAAACGGGACCCCATTACCAAGCCTCCGCTGTCTGTCTGCTTGTCCGTCCGTCTGTCACAGGGGTCTACAACTTAAACCGATAAGGTGGGCAGTTGTAATTTTCACAGAATACTCTTGCTTGTCACTATAGCCTCCTAGCACGGCAAAAATAAGAATGTTTTTTTTTTTTAGTTATTTTGTTTTATCTCTATATTAAAGACGAAAATACATACAAGTTTCAAATTTGGCCACTTTGTTAAACATACTCTAAAGTACAGAAACAAATAATAAAATTAGGGTTCCGTACTCAAAGGGTGCTGAAATGTTTGTGACGCTCTACCATTTTCGTGCCTTGTATTTTGTCTCTGCATTGTTGATATAGCATCTATATTGTTGATATATATGTTTTAGGCTTCCGTAAACGTATTGTAATGTTGGTACTTAACTCTTTTTGTGCGAGTCCTACTTGCACTTGGCCAAATTATTTATTAATTATATCTCAGATATATTTGTATCGTAATAACCTATCAAATCCTGGCAATGTTGTCCGAGTAAGATATCGTGAAAAAAAAATTGATAAAGTTTTTTTATATTTTTAACCAAATAGTTGTAATCTGACGGAAATCTTATAATCAGAATAATTAAACTCTGTGGTTGTTACAATAATCTTTAGAAAAAAAAAAAAATACTACTACAAAGGTTTTACAAGGAATACAGAGTTTTGTTGGTATTATGCGTATAAACTTAGTTTGAATACCAATTTGTTATGGTCTGATTTATGGGCAGAATGTGTATGGACAAAAATTTTAAATATTACCCTACTTAAGGGGCTTCAGAATCTAAGCTACCTTTAAAAACGTTTTTGAATGGTTTTAGTCTTTTTACATGAACATCACGAAATTTCACTATATATTTGTAAGCATATATTAAATAATAAAAAGTTATTATGTAAATCCGTTATTTTGAAAATAAAAGCCTTAAAACTGTAACCTGCAAGGAATAGACAGGGACATCCAAACTTTTTAAAACTAGCCTTATTTTAAAACCGTTTTTTTCATTAGCGATCATCATGTCAACTTTTTTTTTAGGGTTCCGTAGTCAACGAGGACCCCGCCTAGTTTTGCCATGTCCGTCCGTCTGTCTGTCCGTCGCTTTACTAAGAGACTCTATGTACCAGAAAGCTGTAAATTAAATTAAATAGTTATCACACCGACAAAAAGGTGAAATTAAATGCACGTTTAGGGTACGTTCCCTAAACGTAAAGAGGGGATGAACTTTTTTTTCGCGTCTACCCCATTATGTGGGATGTCGTTAAAAATATTGTAGGTCTTTCAAAAATATTGTAGGTATGTGAAAACCATTTTTCGATTTAGGGATCCGTTAACCTAATATTAAGCTTTGAATTGCAAAGTTTTGCTGGAGTCAAGTGTGCCTTCCCCTGCCAGCTTAACAGTTTTGCTTTTGGATTTATGAAAAAATTCACGGCAGTGCATACGAATATAACGTAGTTAAAATGAAAACAATCACGGCTTTACGAGTTAACGAGTAATAGTCGATCAACTTAAATTTTCCGTATTGTTTCATACATTTCCATTCGGCCACAACACACACAAATACCTATATATTATGTTTGGCCCTCCTTCCACCCCCGCGATGACGTCATATACTGCGGGATAGAGCATAAAAAAAATCTTTATCCTACAATACGTGTGACAATTTATGACGTAGAATTTTCAGGTGTATAGTTAAACCATAAAACCATTGCAATGGCATCTAAGGAGATCCTCTATTAAACCTCCTTGGAAATCATGGAATTTAAGAAAAAAAAACCGGTCAAGTGCGAGTCAGACTTGCGTACCTAGGGTTCCGTAATTGGACAGTCTTGGGAACAGTCAGGAAAAAAAGTATTTAAAATCTTGCCCATAACTGTTTATGACAATTAAAAAAAGAATTGATTGTACCACAAAAGAGAGACACAAATATTTTTTATACCATACTCGAAATAAAACTCGAGGATAAAAAAAAATGTAATTTTATGATCGTGAATTTCTCAACCGCTATATTTTTCCTGTAATCTTTTCATAATCCCAAGTCACAATTATTTTTTAATTTTTTTCTGTCTACCAGTTTCAGAAATAAGGGGGGGACATGCATTTTTTATGGTTTTTCAAAGATTTCTCGAAATCGGTGCCATTAAATATAGCAGAGGTATATATTTTTTTAATACGCTCTTTAATATCTACAATTTGATACCCATATTTTTAAATTTTTCACGCCATATTGTGTAGGTAAGTGAACGCTATTTTTCTAGCAAATTTCGAATCTTTACCTTTAACGGTGCTAAAGTTATGAGGCTGTGACATACAAACAAACGGACGGACGGATGGACGGACAACGGAGTCTCACCATAAAGGTTCCTTTTACCTTTCAGGTACTACAGAACCCTTATAGCGATAGTAGCGCGACCTCTACCCACCAAAAATGTTATCTTTGTCGTTTTTGTTGATACTTGTATTGAAACACGATAGAGCTGCAATTAGCCTGAAACCGGCGCGGCGTGAAGTGGGCCTTTTCGAAGAGCTTATGAGGAAAGTGGTTGCCTGTGGATGATGTCATACCGCGAACGTCTTCAGAGAAATCTGTCCTGCTCTAACGCTTCCATTTTACACTTATCTATCCCGCTGTGTGGAAGTGGACCGCTCGAAAACATGCAATTTTGAGGTTATTTTATTAGTTTTCAATGTTAATTTTATCTTTTTTACGAATATTTTTTCCATGAAAAACTAGACAATACTAAATTCATTCACATGATTTTCATGACACATTTTATTTGCAAAAATTTACTCACACAATAAATAAATAAATGAAACTTTTGTACCTGAATTGCTGAAGTCAAATAATAGTACATTATTGCAAAGGCAGCGAAATAGGCAATTGCACGTCGAGTATGAGTTTGAAGGCCGAGCCGCAGGGACAGGCAATTGCCATTTCGGCCGAGGCATATATAGAGCTTTTCTTAAAAAATGCAAGGAAATAAAAAAGGGCCTTTTACATAAGAAATTTAATTAATATTAAATTACATTTACATTTGTCGCTAAATATATATTATCTGGGGTTTCAAGTAGAAACTGCTTTATGTTTTCAGCAGTCAAAATCTTCGATTTTTTGCTCTTAAACCCAGACGATTGTCGCTTTAGAAAAATTGTTAAATTTCCGTAGTTCTTCAAGTCAATGCTGTTTTTAATATGAACTGTACATTTCAGCATAGAATAAATCGCCCATAATGTAGATGGCTTTTTAGTTTTAGCAATTTCATTGAAATATGCCAAAAACACTGTTTCGGAGAACAATTTTGCATTTTTCTCGTTTTTCCAGAACATGAAATATTCATATACCTTCATATATTTTTTTTTGATTTTGCTGGAAGCAGGTTTTCCATCGCTAATTTAGCTTCCGATCTTAAATCTGGTGGAGTGCAGTCAATGTCCATTTCATTTTCATTTTCAGAAACATCGGAACTCATTTTAATTTATTATTAACCAAATAACAACGAACTCCGCTTTACCGCCAATTTTTCATTTTTATTTTACAGTTTGTACCGAAAGGTAAACGCATCTGTGGCTATACAGCCACGAGAACGCAATGTGTACGATAGATGAAAGAGTTCTAAATTCAAACAGCACACCGTTTTAAACAACATTGCCGGTGCGCTCTTCGTTCCAAATTCAAAGAATGCGCTGGGAAGTGATTTTGGTTTTTCAGTATACGTAAATATGATACTTCGCGTGTTCTTTATTCAAAAGTAATGATAATATTTCCGCAAATGTTTAAGAAAATGTCTTTAAAAATCACATACGAGGTAATAGTGTAAATAAAGACAAGAAAAAGCAACTTTATTATTATGAAATTTAATTACCTGTAAACAGACTGTAAATTTATTAAAAAACCGGACAAGTGCGAGTCGGACTTGCCCACCGAGGGCTCTGTTAATAGTATATTACTGCCACGGTTTATAATGACTACTTTGCTGGTCGCGCTGATGATGGCCGACAGCGCAGCGTAGCGCAGCTCCAGGCCGCCAAAGCGCGGTCAGCATGCAGCACTTGATGGACGAGCTGAGATAAAGGCCAAGACCGTAGGTCAAGGTATAGTTTTCAGATTTTTTCTTGTACTTGTAGTATAAGCCGGTATTAATTGCCAAATTTCATATTTCTCAGTCAACGGAAAATAACCTATAAATTGTGATTCCCTTAAGAGTATCTAAATACACGATTTTCGCGGCATAAACAGCCGTTTCTTTTTTTTTCTCGTTAAGGGTGTATAATACCTCACTTCGCTTTGCATGATCCAGTTTTACACCAACAAAATACTGCAACAATCACTCTGAAATGAATATATGAAAGAGTTGAGAACTAATGCTATGTCCATGCTGTTGTGAAAACTTGATTCCATTAAATTTTCTCGATAGAAAAAATTACAAGGTTTCCTCCAAACCTATAAACCGATAGCATTCAATGAATACTTGAAATGAGATCTGAAAATTTGATTAATATAACTGATATTATAGTATAAAGCAGCTGCAAACTGTTCCATAAAAATCAAAAAAACATGTGTGTAGCCGCAATTTAAAAATAACTGATGTTTTTGCGTGCGCGCCATCTGATTAGAGTAGGATAGACAGTTAAAAAGCAGAAGCGTTAGAGCAGGACTGCGAATTGAGGTATTATGGGCCCTTATCTTAGAAGCTTGATTTTTTCACAGCTTCAAGGGACTGTAGACTTGAGTACCTATATAGTTTGAACTTCAACTCGATACCTCCACGCGTTCCCGAGATAAAAGGTCTTGAAATACAGATGGACCGACGGACAGACGGGCAACGGGCTATAAGGGCTCCGTTTTTTTCTTTTTAGGTACGAGCTCTAAAAACAAGCATTTTTGGGTATAACACGAATTCCCTTGCCTTAACCAACTAAAGTACCGTTAGCGCAATCTGTAGAAGTCAAAACTCTTAACCTTGAGACCTAGGTTCAAATTCTAGTAGACGAGAATATACCAATGAGTTTTTCTGAATGTATGTGCATAGTATTTGTATATTAAACTTGCTGAGCAAAGAAGGAAAAACCTGCGGGATAAACCTGCTTGCTGTGTGTATTTGCTTCTGAATTACAGCAATAGGCTCATCCTCTCTCACGTTGGGACGTAATCATCGTTGAAAACAGGGTGCAAGAACGTTGACTATTCCAGTACGAAAGTACACACTCATAAACACCTTTGACACTCCGTCTAGGGTACATGTATGTTGTGACGATATGTATATAAAATAAACATATTAAATTAAGTAGGTATAATATATCTAATAAAATGTAGCCATGTAATTAAAAGTGTACTTAAACACGGTAAACTACTGTGACTTAAATTTGGCTGGCCTCAGTTTCTTTAACATACAATCCATTAAATAATGATTTTTGGACGTAAATGTATCAAAGTCTGCGAAAATTTAATTGATGAAATTTGGATTGTAAACAAAATTTCGACCTCGTAGGTCCAAAGGGAATCGGGCATTAATGTCGTAAAGATGAATAGGAGCAAAAAACATAGTAGTACACAATGTAGCATTTGCTACAGTTATTCAACCTGTTTCTTCGATTTTAGTTTTTCTTTATATTTCGGTTCAACACGTCATGCGTGTCGAGAGACAACAAATGCTTTGTCTTATGTATATGTTCAAAGCAATCAAGGGGGTCATAAATGTAGGTAGATTGTCAGATTCCGATGGTATTTGCTAATTATAAACATAATAAATGCATGGTTTTATAATAACAATTTTATTTTAAAGTATCGGAATATGTTTTTACATACTATGTACATACACCACCGTAGCCTATTAAGTAAGTACTCCATTGCCGTTTTGTTCTCCAGACTTTTCTGCACATTTATTTTTGTTCGGACTAATAACAAACTCCACGACCACAATCTTGATTTACCCGTACGTAGGTAACTAAACGAGCCGCTGAAACTTTTCACTCAAGAGTTTCAGAAAGTACGCGATGAGAAACCGAACGCAGAAAATAAGGTCACGATTGATTGCTAAAAGTGCGGTCTGAACTTTTTAGTTATAATTTGTTGGTGACATTGATAAAGACGATGATCGGCTCCGACCGTTTTCGTTCATGCTGACCACCCTTTTGACTCGTATGCCACTAGTGTAGATACCCGAAGATGGTAAAAGCTAAAATAAAGTGAAATTCCCGATTCTTTAAATAAGATAAACAGTTACATTCTGGCTGGTGAGAAGTAAAGTAGCGAACTATTTAGCCGACTACTTTAAGACATGCGTGATCCATTCTACTCCCCAACTTGGAGACTCCAAGCTACTATATTTAGTAGTATTTTGTAACTGTTTATATTAAGCTGGTAATGTTTATATCCCTGGTACTCTACCAGTTATTGAAGCAGTGTCAACTGGACTTAAGGGGAAGTTGGGGGAGGGATGTTTTCTTCTACGTGTAATTGTGTTAACACGATTCGCTTAACTGTAAAATGTGCCATTTAAGTAAAATTTTCTTTTCTATTTACAGTCGTTGAGAAAGTAAAAATAGTGTCACCGCAATTTAATTCGATAGTAAGGTAGATATCCCGGCTTTGGCTACATTTAGATTTCCCTTTTATTAAATAAATAACTACAATCTTAAAAATTTACAAAATCTCTTTTTGTTAGTTTGGGACGTGGTTTATTAATTTCTTTTATAGATTTTATGAACAATTTGTGCTCCTAAAATTAGCCAACAAGTTAATAAAACAATTTAAACGATTTACTTAGTCAAATCACCAGTTTTGGCCACTTTTCACATGGTTGTGGCCATCGCTCTGTACCCTTTCTGAGAAGTGATTCCTCATATAAAACAAAATAATGGCTGTTACAAACACATATTTATTTGTCAATATGTCTTTTTAAACCACGAAGAAGGTGAGCCATAACTGGGACAGTGGCCAAAACTGGGTCACCTACTAAATTACAGAGGCATATTAAAAAAAACGGACAAGTGCGCGTCGGACTCGCCCACCGAGAGCTCCGTTATAGACTATATTTTTATGATTTAATTACAAATGTATAGTTTTCAGATTTTTCCCTATAGTTGTAGAATAAGACGGTATTACTTGCCAAATTTCATAGTTCTGGATCAACGGGAAATACCCTATGAATTTTGATTCCCTTGAGAGTGTCGAAATGTACGTTTTTTGCGACATAAGCAGCCGTATATTTTTTTCACATTACCTTTTAGTTTGATATTTTCACAGCTTCAAGAAACTGTAGATTTTAGTATATGGTTTTAATTTCAACTTGATACCATTACGCGTTTTTGAGATACAGGGTCTTAACAGACAGATGGACGGACAGACGGACAAAAAAGTGATCCTATATGGGCTCCGTTTTCTTCTATTGAGGTCACCAACTGATAAGACCAACGAAATTGTCTTGCGTTTTTAGTGGTAAGGTTGGAACTGAGCTTAGAACATCTACAAGGCCAAATATTCGAGGATTCCATTGAAGAAATTAGGACCCTCCTTGAATTGAAAAAAAAAGTATAATTTTTTGATATCTTTGTAAGTGAAAGTACAAATAAAAAAATATAAAGTTATATACTTTTATCTGAAAATTATAGTCTATCCATAATGTTATGGTTTTGAAATTTTCCTTCTTTAATAAAATGCATTTGCATACGGGATTTACTTAATATATATAAAAAAATGTAGTACATATATGAAGTGAATCAACCTACTCCAATCCCATTTATTTTTGCATATAAAATATTTCTATCTGTTGTTTCGCCCGGAATTTATCCATCTAAGACAAATAGTCCAATGAGCTCTTGGACGTTGCCCTTATTGTGTTGGGTGGGAAAAAACATTTTTTTCTATCTATGCTATACTTTAAAACCACAGACATATAATTAAAAACTTTAACATGATACCCAAACGTACGAAACTAAAAAGTACTTAACTTATTTATAAGTTGGCAATGATCCTTATCAAAGCTTTTTTTGGAATTTCCAACTGGAACCAACTAGACTATTCAACTTTTTGTTGCTAAACCAAGACAATGAAAATCAGGAGAAAGTCCTGAGTAATTTCTAAAGTGAACCCTATCACAATGCAGTAAGATAACCGTAAAACTTACTATCATCAGCTTCATCTTCATGCACATCATGGCCATCATCATCATTTTCTTCTTGCTATCATCGTGACCGCCGCCGCCGCCGCCGCCGCCACCGCCACCGCCTTTTCGTTTCTTTCGACCGACAAACTCATCCACTGTAAAGTTTCAAGTTTTTATACAAAATACTTCGTCACGTCATGAATGCCTGAAAGGATATCCAAGAAGACAGAGACATCCGTTTATAATGGACTGTAAAATGCAAGTCCACACTAGTATTTCATCGACGAGTATTACATCCCAGCATGATGATTGGTGAGCCCTATCCCAATACTTTGGGCACCGAGGACGCACAGCAGATCGAATACCAAATATGCCCCTACAGGATTTTAACCCGCTGCTTTCTGATAAGTGGTCAAGTCAAGACGTACGAACCATTTAACCACAAAGGTGGTTTTTGATCTAATGTTTCTAAATTAGATGTTTCTAATTATATTTTACTTTATAATCAATTAATAAAATTAATAGGCTACTCAGAAGTAAGAACAAAAAAAGAAAAGTTTCCAACGGAATGACACTTACCTGTCCTTGGCACAGATATATCACGGCCCAAAGCTTTGAATCTCAGTACATGGTTATCGAAAAATGTATTTACTGTATCGTCAATCAAAACAGCTAACTCAGTAGAGTTATTATTTTCAGAAGAACCATCAACAAAGAGATCTTGATTTTCTTGACTGATATTCGTTTTAACTACAACATAAAAAAAGAAATACAACATACCATCAAAAGATCACAAAAAATGTCTTACAGTACGACGCTTGCAGTATGACTTAAGCATTCGCATTACAAAGTTTATACATTTATTTAAAAAAACAGTTCCAAACACTGACTGACTCACAGACAACGCACAGCTAAAACCGTTGAAGATAGAAACATGAAATGTAGGACATACTCGTATGTTTCTTATGGGGTGGAGACAGGCATTAAAAATATTTCTTCAAAATTTACCCCGTATGGAGGTGAAACGGATTGCAAGCTTGTTTAATGAAAATGCGTTTCGAACGGGTACAACGGGCTGTTTATATCCCAAATCTATGCAGACAATATCGCGGACTCTATGTAGTAAACTATAAAAATAAAGCAAATAATTTTACTTGTTCTGTTGATTTTCGTATCATTCACAAACGTTGATTCGGGGCAACGAAAGCTATAATCGAAGAGCACTGAACTACATTTTAGACGTACATTTTACTATATTTTGGCTACCACACCACCCGCACAAAAAAGTAACAAACTTGAACAGCCTGCATACCACCGTCGTAATTTGAACTCCGAAATAATATTTGTCAGGGAATCTACGTATGTAGTACAAAAAATTTTCTCCTAAATTTCCAGTTTGTAGGCTTTTAAGTTTTTTATTTTTTTTAAAGAGTTAGTGAGTTTATTTCGCTTTTGCCAATATAGAGTATAATATCAACATTATGATACTACATATGTGGAAACATGCAAGGTCAGTACTCGTAAGATGTATTTGAGTCAAAAACTACAGTTAAACGATTAACCGACCTCTCATCATATCATTAAATCCTTAGTTCGCAGATTTTAGCAATGAAAATTCGCAGCGGCAAGATTTTTGATTAAAAATTATTAAGTACTTACCAAACTTTACATAATCACCAATAACAGCAACCTCGTTCAGTTCATTCAACTTTTGCAGATACAATAACGTTTTCTTTTGTATACAAGAATATGAGAGATATAAAAAGCATTCAGCGTAAACACCATTGAAAGCACCAGCTGCTTTATCTTCGTTATCTTTTGCTTTATCTATTTCAAAAATAACATTATCATCACTTGCATTGAATTTTTCACTTAAATAATTCTTGTTATCCTTCGCAAAATCATTTCCTATAATATAAGAATCGACTAAAACGAAACAAAGGAGTTTACAAATAACTTTACTTAGAACCATGATGGGACAAAAGACAGTTTCCAAATGGAACACAAAGCAGAATGCCAAGGATATTTATTTTCTTTGTGTTTATAGGGTTTGGGGTCAAATGTCAAAGAATGTGGTGAAAACATATAATTTAGTCGCTACTTGAAGAGATCAAAGTATTTTGCGGTAGTTTGGAGGCGGGGTCCTCCTAAGTTGTTAGCTAGGAAAATAAAAGGTACTGGTAAGATGCATTCAGTGCTTAATGCCACGACCAGCTTATCAACAAGGTACTTTCCTTTATTTTACAAATAAAATAATCGGTAACTACGTGTAGAGTAAGCATTGTTGATAAAAATAAAAAGAGATTGTTATCGATAAAAATACAATTTTTATTAAATATTGTTTAACCTCTATAATTCGTTGTAAAATATGTTATAACAAAATAATTATATAAGCGAATTCATTCGCTTGAAAAATAAATAACTGTTAAACATTTAAAATAAATAACTTACATACGCGTATAATATCTAAAATATACCTACTTATGTTCTTCTATTTGGCATGAAATTCAATAAATTATTAATTTGCATAAATAATTACATAGTAATTATAAATAAATATCACAGCTATACCGCTTTTATATATTGTATCAAGACATATAGTGTTAACAAAGAAATGGAAAAATATGTTTTTACGTAGATATATATGTATGTTTTGAAATAACCAATATAAATACAAAATGTTAAAAACCAAAAAAAGGTACAAAAATCATAAATACGATATATCATCATTATACAATATTTAAGAATTATATAATAAAATGAGTATAGAAAACTTATGTAAGGAAAATAAAAAAATAAGCGGTGGGAAGATAAAAAGTCATAAAATAAATTAGATTATAAACGCACACAAAATATCTTCACTAAATAAGGCAAAACAATGACATGTTAAATTTATAAAAAAATAACAAAACAAATATATACGGTACTTGCAAAATAAATACACTATGAATACAACACACCATCTCACATACAACAACCATATGCCAACGACAAAAATAAATTACCATACATCTACAAAATAAATATCTTATTCTTATCAAACGCAAAGCATTTTACCTCAACTGGTAGTACTATCATAATTCGTAGGCATGTAGCTGTTGTAATTATTATTAGTATCATATGCTCGTCTGTAGCCCCCATGGTGTCCGTGCTCATGTTCATGATGCTCCTCATGGCTGTGAGAGTGGTGATGCGAGACTTCAGGCTTAGCGATGATCTCGTAGGTAGTCTTGTGACCACCACCACCTCCCTTAAGCCCAACCAAGGCTGACAGGAGAAGAGACATGAGAGCTGTCATCAATGCCTTGCCAGCGAGAAGGGCCAGGGCTCCAAGGGCTGCCGCGGCTAGAGTACCTGTCAAAAATGGAAAGGATTTAAAATAACACTAGATACAAATACAAAAATACAATTTATACATATATTTTTTTAATTGTGCCTACACATTACCGTCATCTAGAAATATAATTTCAATTCACCAATATTTTTGCCTTTAAACCGTGGTATAAACTACTCTGAGAGAAAGATGTGGATTCATCAACCCTCTTATAAAACTATAGTACAGGCCAATCTGTACCTATAGTTTTATAAGAGGGTTGATGAATCCACATTGATTGTAATAAAATATACAATAAGAGTTAATCAGCGTATAAAAGTGAGCATTTAAAGAGAGAATTACTGAATATTTGTTGAATCCATCAAATCATAGTAATGATCTAACCCAGCCACTCAAGATCCTTATTACTTTATTACTCATCAATATATTTGATGAATCCAATACGAAATATTTCTTTTTATGAAATTGGCATTTGATAAAAAAATAAAGCTGTTAGGCTGTAACTTGATAATTTGTTGCTGATATCGGAAACAATTTGGCTTATATTTATAGGAACTTTGTCTAGTTTCTTTGCATATCTTTTGAATGTACCCGAATCTTGAAGTCTAATTTTACCAACTTACCTTTCATCATCATTGCGGCAGCTAATAATCCACCACCGCCTTTACCACCGCCTAGTCCACCACCACCGCCACCCTTTCCTCTGCCACTTCCCACGGTTTCCTTATCACCCTTCGCCATAGAGGCACTTGCTTCTTTAGCTGTCTCCTGATCAAGCAGACGATATTTCAATGAATGACCATCCAAGTAGTCTTGTAGTCGATATAAAATGAATCTGTTAAGTTTCTCCTCAGGGTTTCCAGGAAATTGTCGTGAGAGTTCCGCAGCCATTTCTTCAGGACTAGGAGTATTTGTTTGGTTTTCTTTAACAATGCTCAGTCCTGGGAGAAGAGGCAACTCATCGCGGGAGCTGAGATCTTCTATCAAAGAAAGGACGTGAATTTTGAGACATTTTGCGTTCATATTGCCAGTTCCACACTCCTTGTGCAAAGAACGGCCGGACCTTTCAGTTTCTTTTGACACATATTGTGTGTGTGAATTATCTGCGATGGAATTTGGTTCAGATCCATTTATGAGGCCATTAGCAAGATGACACATAATTACTAGAATGGCAATGCGTGCCACAATTTTATGAAACATTTTGTCACTATCACTTTCCAGTCCCTTTCTTTAGAGCGATAAACACATTTCTCCAACCAACTGCACTGTACTGATGCAAGATCTGTAACGGGATAGAGTTTTATACTGTTCAGGAAAGTACAAAAAGATCAAGTCAACAGAACTGAGAAAAAGAACAAAAATGCAATGATTGCTCCGAGCAAAGTATTGTTTGCGACAAAATGGAACTTTCGATCCAATAAAGTAAGTCAATAAGCATCGCTGCGCTGAGCCGAAAAGTACAAAAACGAATAGCCGTTTAAGTCAGTAGTCAATTTGAGACATAGCATTTTGATTTTGACACGCTCTTAAATGATTGAATAATAAAGCATGAATTTTAAATGTTATACATTTTATTTTTGAAACAGAGTGGATGGTTTTTATTTAAAAGATAACACAAACAAACCCATCAGCTTTCATATATATATTTCTAGCTACATTTATAGGTATACACCGAAATAGGCAAATCTATAACAGAAAATGAAAATTGCTCATGACATGGAAAAATTATATAATCATATAATCTTTTATCGTTCTTAAGCTACTCGTATGTTTATTAATTTTACTGAAACTAAAAAATTCAAATAAAGCACACAAAACAAAATCTTTCTTACGGATTATGTAATCGCGCACGCATGTATCTAAGTGTTACATTGACCTCTTAGCGTCCATTGCGTTACGTACTACAAACGCAATGAAGGCTTTGTGCTTTCATTGCGTGTCCGATACGTTGGGATGGACGTTACGACTTTTTATGCACGTCTGTGAAAAAAACGTTATATTTTTAATGCAACTATAACTATGTATATTAAAAGATAAAACTGCTTCGGTACCCTGACTTGGCTTTGATCGCACTGATAAAGTATTTTATAAAATCAATTATTGTTAGAAGCCATGTTGAACTAAAACTCTGAAGGTCTCTCTACAGTTTTCACACAATAAAACGTATTTTAAAGTTTTTCCATATTTGGGACATACAATCTTAAATGTAAATAATATTTTCTGAGATTGGTTATTAGATTTGAGCCCGGGTTGAAGTGAGTGCTCTTATAGCATAAGGTAATTAACTAGTTTAAGCACACGTGGTAAATAGACAGTTAAACGATGTAACTGTAATAATTACTCACAACTTGTTTAAAATAAAAGCAGAAGGAAGAACTAATAAAAATAATTTTAATCGTTTATTTAGACCCCTTTTTTGCGATCCGTTTCCAAACTAACGTTTGATGATTTATAATAATGTTATATTATTCGTATGTAATTATTATTATTTATTTTATTATTTTATGTTGTGCCTGTGTTTATTATCTGTCATCAGCCTTTGTTACTGACTATTACCGGTTCTCTCATATGAATTTAGCTGCATCCATCAAAGTCATCCAATACAAGATAGTCAGGGACAAAATGACTTGCTGTTTTTTACTTATTTCTTGTACCATTTCACTTATTAGTCAACAAAATTATAGGTAATTTCTGCCACAGAAACGATTTATTGAAATTATTTTAGAAATTTGTGTGCTGAATCCGAATATGAACTCAGATTTTCTCTATCACGTCATAATATTTGTCTAAGACAGACTGAATTTTGAAAAATTGCGTGTGTTTACAACTTCTGGTGGGCCTTTACGCTTAGCACAATTAGTTTTCCGGCTATATTTTACACAAAAATTCTTTTCTGTAGTTTTTTTTTAATAATATGGTAAAAAATGTACGTAACTAAACCTAGTTTTCGATTAAATGTCTCAAAACAATCACACCCAATTTTTCATTGTAAAAACTTGGTATGAAATGTAGAGACAAAACAAGCTCTCACAAAATATTATTTATTTTGAAAAATAAGGTTCAATCGTGAATTCTGTTATTTTCACCTTGATAAGTATTGATTAAGGCCTTGTAGTGATGAAAATAAATATATAAAATACATTTGTAATAAGTAAAAAACTGTTCAGAAGCATTAAAGAAACGTAAAATTTCAATACTTAAAGTTGATTTCACAAAAACTGTGACCTAATAGAAAAAATCTGAGTTCATTTTTGGATTCAGCACACAGTTTTCTGCAAGAATTTCAAAATATCGTTTTTGTGGCAGAGAACCTGTTAACCAGATATTTACCATCACTTAGTACCGGTAAGTTTCATCAAGAATTTACATTCCAATCAGTAAGGTTAAGCGTTTAAGGTTATATCCTTCCATCCATCCACCAGCCTCGTTCATTCACTGCTGGATATAGGTTTTTCCAAGATTTCACAACTTTTGGCGGTCCTCCTGGAAGAAATTCCCATACTCACACTCGCTGGGCAGGCGGATTGGTGAGCGTGGTGCCAAAAGCCTCGCACCACTACAGTGACGTCGTTGCCCGTCACCAGTCTGCTTTATAAGATCCGGTAATTTGGGATGGATATACCGGCATCAATCGCTTCCAGGCAATGGTGGGCCACCTGGTTGTGCCTGTTTGAGAACCGTTCTCTTATTTTCCCCCAAATAACTTAAGGGGGGTTTGCGAGTAAGATGGCGGTACCTCCACAGTCACGCCCGGCACCAGCTGTACCACCTGGTAATTTTAAGAAAATTATTTTTCAGATAGAGACAGACTATTTTACAAAATTCTCGTCTCGGTTATGAGAATGGAGACAAAGTTGTTTTCGCGTGCGAGCACCATCTGACATTGATCTTGACTATGACTAAGCCTGTTTTTGTTTTAGAGTTCCGTAAATACTTAATATAGGGAACTTTTGTAAAGGTAAACTTGCGTAAAAAAATGTTTCTCGTAAATGTTCACCAATGTTTCAATTTTGCGGGTCTGAATGAAGGTAATTCTGGCATCTAATTTTCGAAGCATTGTTAAGGCAGGGGGGTATGTGTCATACTGGCCCGCTAACATCACCACACCCGCAAACTTAAGTTAGCTGAGGTGCATTGTTATAGTTGCAGAAAAGGCTGTAGCCAGAAAGCCCGGGAACGTTAAGACCCTCATTTTGCATCAATCAGAACTGAACTTTAAGACGTTTCTTTTGTGTTTAAGGCTATATCTGAGCCTCGAACATAAGAAACGCCGGATTTTTTAAGGTTTGAAGAAATGAGAACGCAGTTAATGAAAAATTAAATGTAAATATTTGATTTGTTGATCTTTTATTATGGGAACGTCCTATAAAAATAATATTAAGATATTTAAGTACTTTTATCTAAAATATATATTCCAACCCTATATTTTTGGTTTTAAATGTTCCTTAGAAGAACGCGGTTCCGGGATTTACTTGATATATTTTCATTAAATGGATATACATATTTGAAAGTAAACTATCTACTTAATTCAAAAACTGTTTGCCTATAAAATAATTCAGTATTAGCTTAAAACCCTCCAATCTGCTGTTTCACGATTGATTAATTAGTATTAGGTAACCGTCCAAGACAAATGGGTCAATAAGGCAACCAATAAATAATCGCTACTATCAAATCTAATCAAAAGCTTCTAAAATAATTGACTATACTTTCCCTAGCATATGCTATACATTTAAGGCGACAACTACTGCTGATGACTCATCCTATACTGATCTCTCTGTCGTTCGAGGTGGAAATCAAGCTGCGAACGCGCTCAAATTTACCTCAAGTTTGGAGTTTGGCTTATTGGTTAACCCTGTTAAATCACAAACCATTATTATTGGTAGTAAGCGGTTTAGAGATGGCCTTGATTTTGAGTTGCTGCCTAGTGTCTCCTACAATAATGTCCCTATTCCATTTTCTGACAAGGTCAAGAATCTTGGCCTTATCATGTACTGTAACTTGTCTTGACAAGCTCAAGTCAACAAAATTAGCAAGCGTATTCACTTTTCGTTCCATTCCCTAAAACGACTTCAATACTTCTTACCATTTAAAACAAAGGTTGTGCTTGCGCAGACTCTGCTGTTACCTCTCCTTGACTATGCCGATGTCTGTTTTATGGATGCCACTGAAGAGCTAGTGAATAAGCTTGAACGCCTCCAAAACCTAGGTATTAGGTTTATCTTCAGCTTGCGCAAGTATGACCATGTGACAGATTTAAGATGTCAATTAGGATGGCTTCCGATTCGTTTGCGAAGAAATTATCACATGCTAGCCTTATTGTTTAACATTCTGAACAATCCCTGTGCCCCTCAATACCTCCGTGATCGTTTTAAGCTTTTACCTTCCCGCACTAGACCTCGGAGAACTTGCGACACCAGGACCCTACATGTACCTTCCTGTAATACGGATTTCTACTCCAAATCCTTCACAGTTCAAGCAGCTCGATTGTGGAACAATCTGCCTAATAGTATTAGAGACAGCCCATCTGTATCGTCTTCAAGAGAAAGCTTAAACAGCCTTTTCTCCCCAAGAGCTAATATACCTATATATAATTTTTTTGTCTGACTACCCATTTAAACTTATTAATTTTGTTTGTTGGAATATTTGTATGTTTATTTAGTGTCTTTTGTTTAAAATATGATAGTTTATTCTAAGTTTGTTCATTTTGAGTATTTATACGTACTGTTTATTTATTGTATATAACTATATGTGTAAAAATATATGTATATTTGTATGTATTATTGCTACACATAAGTATGTATCTATAACTTAAATTTCTTTTTTCTATTTAGTTTTCTGTATTTAAAGTTGTGCACATTTATTTGCTCACCATTCTCACTACTTTTTCACCACATTAAAGGTTGGCTGGAAGAAATTTCTTTAGAAATAAGCTCGCCCTTGTACAAACTGTTGTTCCTGTATATATTTTGTTACTTAAGTTTTTTTTTGTGCAATAAAGAATAAAGAATATATAATTACAATTATTATAATTCTTCAAAAATAATCAAGGGTTTTGTAATTCAATTTGTTCCGTTGCATACCTCATAAATCAAATCGGATTTTAGTATTAAATTATCTTAATTTGGATCTTGTTTTGGTATTTGAAGCCTTGGCTGTTAAATATATACGAGTAGTAATGATCATACAATCACTTCTGGGGGCTCCTATTTATATGAACGTCATGTTATTTTCCTAATTTTTGGTTTAGTAGTTTGCAATATCGGTTAAAAACTCGGCCAAATAAGAAGTATTTTTCATAATTTTGTGCTTCCAACTACTCAAAGTTTATGAGCTATCTTAACAATGTAGTAAGGGCGATTTTTTTTTTTTTTTTTTTATTTGAATAAAAATATTATGGTATTCAATAAATTTCTGGAATTATGACGAGTAAAATTATCTCAACTCTCGTAATAAAAAGGAAAACATCGTAAGGAAACCTGCATGCCCTAAAAAGCGTGTATTTGTGCCAGAAGTACGGCGATAAGGATCACTACCCATCACATTGGGACGTAATAATCGTTGGTAAAACGCGGGTGTATCGAGTATGGACTGTGACTCGCATTTCACAGTTCATACTCGGAACACCTCTGACATCTCCTCGTGGTTTCATGTCGTGACGACATACAGAGTATTAGGAAAAGTATTTCGTTCAAGCCACGTGTGTAAAGTATGTTAAGGATGTTAATTTTTTTGTAATAAAAGGAATAAAATATTTTGTCAAACATTTATATTATTTTAAATTGTTAATTGATGAAAACTTTTGAAAATATATTGTAATTAAACCATTAATAATTAGTATTTATAATTAAAATATTATAATCTATCTATTGCGTTCTGAACTAGGGTTAAACAATTTAATAAAAAGTTTTAATATATTTTTTTAATAAAAAAAAATAATTAAACACTCTTTACATACTTTGATATACCTATTAGCACACGTGGTCTAAAGGAACGAAGTACTTTTCATAGCACTCTGTATATAAGGTGACTTTAATTTATGCAGCCAAGTTCTTACTGAAAACTCAGTAAGTGCTCAGTAACAAGGTTCGATGACCCTTTTTGTGGAATTCGTAAATTATTTTTTTGTGTTCCTTACAAACGGCCGTGACTCAATTACAATGGGACGTCAAGATTTTATTTTGCGAAATAGCAAAAAGAAAGTGTTATTGATCCGTGTTACTGATCACTTACCAAGCCTCCAGTATGACTTTGGCTGCATAAATTAAAGTCACCTTATACCTATATAAATAAGTATACTTACAAAAATTTGTAGAAAGGAATCAATTTTTTACATTTTTTATTTGTGCAGACAAAAACAAGTCAAACAATGCATGCTATTGTATGTAGATAGTTATAATGTTAGTAACATGAAAAGAAAGTGAAAATTGTCATAATGGCGAATCTCGCAAAAAATACAGTAGTGATTGGAAACATTACTCACAACGATAGTGACAATCAATTGTACAGTCGATGATAGAAGTTAGCACAGTTTTCATTCGATTCTATTCCGTACTCGGATATGAACTGTCGAGGTATAAATACAGTTGAAGTCGGAACAAGTTGTTTAGAATTTTGATATCAAACAAGCACTTATGGTAAGGGATTAAGACTTAATACAGGGGCAACATGAAAGTTTACACGGGCTTTTTTTACCGTATCAGAGATATTTATGTCGAAGAGAGAAATAATGAATAATTGTGAGAAAATATTATCGCCACAGATATAAGTCGATTTGCCTTAGTTCTGTGCTTTACAGGAGAGCCGAAAAAAATATATTTATGCACAAAAATAATCTTACTTAAAATCATCACTTTTATCTTTAGCTATCAGTGTATGATACGCCTGATCTATACCATAGACAAAATGTATATACTAATAACTAAGTACCTAGTAAGAAAGTCGCGTCCGAACACTGAAGATTTTGTGAAATTTTAAATGAAATTTGTTATTGGAATAGTACGGAAGCAAAAACTAAAATTTTTAGAATTTTTGTGAGTCTGTCTGTAGGTGTGTATATTCCGTTTTAACTCGAAAACCATTCAACAGATTTGGATACGGTTTTCTTTTTTATCATCTTAATAACACTGCCCAGTAAATAATTTCGTATTCCAGTAGACGTCATCGTCCCGTGTCGTATAGAAGTCTTTAAGATGGGATTTGGGCGCACTTTATACGTCTCCCCATCGTATAAGCATCGTATAACAGTCCTTTTAGTCTAACTTGGACGTATAGTTGACGTATATACATTGTCGCTGTGTTCACTTGGCGTTTAATGATACCTGCTGCGATGTATATACGCCTGCATATGCTAGAGGAGCCTAACTTAAAATTCAAATTACTAAGTGACGGTGACGCTATCTAAGAGGCCATATTAATATTGAAAAAATAATATAAAAGGTATGTTATATGTTAAAAGTACTTTTTAATTAAAATTTTAAGCTGTACAGTGTTATATGCCCTTTATAGCTTTACCAGACTAATAAATAGTCTGTTCAAAAATAATTCGTTTACCATTGCAGTTGATAAAACCAGGTAATTGAAGCGTACGATAAGCATTTGTTACTTTCCTTTATACCACTTCTTTTTTTTTTTTACACTTTTTTGGATCCATTTTACAAACAATAACACATGCAAAATGCTGGAAGTTTTATAAAAGTCTATTTGAAAACGTTTACCGGTCTAGGTGATGTATGTATAGCAGGGGTATAAGCTCTATGCAGGACGTATAAATGACGCAATCATAACTCTTCACCAGCTTATTTTATAATGATTAGCATCACGACGTACAAACAATGACTGGTCGTATAAACGTTTTATAGCCGACACAACCGTGACCGTTATACGCCAGCGAGGCTTATAGACGGTGTTGTGAGGACTAGTTTATAAGTGTCTTATAATGTAGACGAATAAAACTAAGCAGATCGATTATATACCGCTATAAGACGAGGTGTAAGCAACATTACTGTATTAAAACGTTTATAAAATCAGCAGGCGTATAAACGCTTGGCTACACGACCAAATTATTTGCTGGGCGGTCAATACAGGATGACTTTTAACCTAACCCCAAAAATTTAGTATCTTGTAGAAGAATACAAACGGGTTTTATTAAAACCATTCAAAATATATTCGTAGTTATTTGTCAAAGTTGGAGCCCTTTGAAGATTTTCTTTAAATCCAAAGAAATCATGGTCACCCGAAGAGAAAAGGTAATTAGATCGCGCAAAGTTAATTTTATTATTGATCCCCCTATTTTGGACTATTTTCAACTTTTTCCGTACGAGAATGCCTAGAATAACCATAAATTTTAGTTCCAAGTAACATTTTTTAATAATATTTTGACTTTTAATTTTAATTGTTTTACATTAAACCAACGTTTCTCAATAAGCCTGAAAATTATCGGGGTTTGTTTGAAAATCACCTGTATATAGGCTATAACGGATGTTCAAGAAATAACCAACAAGCCTAAAACGAGCCAGAGATTGAAATAAACACGGGTGGAGACGCGGACAAAAACTTTTTATTTTACACAAAGAGTTCCGTACCCGTATTATGCAGTGGTACGGAACCCTTTGTGCGCGAGTACAACTCTGCATTTATTCGATCTCTGCTTGTTTTCAGCTTGGGAGTTATTTTTTTTACACCTTTTATAGCTTGTATGTTGACCAGGGTCACAACAATAATAATAAAGAAAACCAGATTTATGTAAATTCGTTGAGTGGCTCTCGATTTTAAACGGAACATAATATGTATACATTATATACATTCAGACAGACAAAATTCAGGTGTAACAAGACTTTTTCCATCCATCCATCCATCCATCCATCAGCCTGTTTCGTCCACTGCTGGACATAGGCCTTTCCAGGATTTCGCCACTCTTGGCGGTCCTCCTGGAAGAAGTGCCCATACTCACACACGCTGGGCAGGCAGGTTGGTGAGCGCGGTACCAAAACCCTTGCACCAGTGACGCCGCTGCCCGTCACTAGTCTGTTTTATATAAGGCCCGGCAATTGGGGATGGATAAACCGCCATCCATCGGTCCCAGGCAATGGTGGGCCGCCTGGTTTTGCCTGAGAGCTGTCCTCTTACTCTCCCCCGAATAACTTCGGGAGGATTTACGGGTAAGATGGTGGTACCTCCACAGTCGAGCCAGTTTCACACGACTTTTTACAACTTATTATTAGTAAAAGTAGATAGGCAGCACGGGGCAAAAAGCCCACTTAAAAAGCGAAACAATAGCTCAATTTTTAGGAGAGATATAAATATAATAATATATCTCACTTTTCTAGTTTCACGCAAAATATCTAATTTCAACGTTCATGTTTAAAAAACACTAAGGATTACTTTCCAGTCTGTACTGCTTATTATGAAAAAGAAATAAAAATATAAAGAGAAGTGCGGTTAGCAGAAAGGAAAGTGTAAATGTAGCAACTGCATTTGTAAGCATATTTCTTTGTTTTGTCATTTATTTTGCTCTATTTTTATCGTGTTTTCTTCTGTTATTGTTTTGCGTTGTCTGAACAAAGAAACGAAATAGTGAACTCTTAGCATGTATGTGTTCAAAGCATAGCTCAAAACCCACTTTATTTATTTTTGTGTTAGGAATGCGTACCTAAATGAAGAACCTGATGGGGATTAAGCGGATTTATCCTCTTTAACTATTGATAAGATGGATCCTTTTCTCCGAATGTCCAGTTTGAACTGAAACATCAATTTCCCAGAAAGTCGATTTTCCCAAACGTACATTTCCTAGAGCGTCTATACTTGATGCGACATAGAAAAAGTTAAAAAAACTGACTAATACCACAAAAGTTGGCCTGTTTAATGTCTAATACATTTAAATTTTTTCGTTACGATTTTGTTCAAAAAAGGGCATAGTAAATAAGATCACAAAAAATGCAATTAAATTTTAATTAATTCATCAATATATCTGGTTTGTGCTATAGAATAAAATAATAATATTAAGCAGATACTTATTCAGTAAAATATATATATACCTTACATAAACAATATATACAAAAAACATCCAAAATTAAAAATTACGAAATTATTTTTATACACTAAATAATAATATTACAATGAGTATGTTTTATATATCACATAACTTTATCACAACATATTAATACAATTATAATATAGTATGTACAAAAAATATTTTTATTTTAAAATAGCATACAACAATACATACTATGTTAACGGAAAATAAAATAAATACATTATTAATATTAATACATTTAAAATTATACTAATGACTTTGATAATTTAATAGACTTTAAGATAAAAACATTAAATATTTAACATTTAAATATGTGTATACATATATATCATACATATATACAAAAAATCTTATAAATAACAAATAAAATATAAACACAATTAAAATATTATCAACAAAAATCACGTATCTATGTATAAATATTGATGTAAATATGAGTACAAAATAAAATCAATAAAACGCTAAAACAAAAATAAGTTGGTGGTGATGATGAATGTGAAAATAAATAGGTAGTTAAACTGACTTAATCTAAAAATAAATTATTTCAATAAATAAGTCGTCGTCTTTTTAGTTATTGTCGTTACTAAAATAAATAATTGAACATAATACGATTGTATAAAACAATTGTGTCTAATCAATATTTATATAGCAACAAGCTTTTTACAAAAGAGAGTCCTAAGACTTCAAGAAATCAAACAAAATCAATCAAATGTTTTGTACTGCTTTCATAACGAGTTCTTTCAAAATTAGAATTCTCTTCTGCATTCATTTGATTTAGCGTCTCCTGACATTAAGGTTTCTGCCATAGCCCGAATGCCCGTAACCACCAATATCTTCATGACCAGTAGAGTGTGAATGGGAGTGACTGTAGACAGGCTTGGAGACGATTTCGTAGGTGGTAGACTTTCCTCCAGATGACAAAGACTTGATGCCAATGATTGCTGAGAGAAGGAGAGACATCATTGCTGTCATGAGAGCCTTTCCTGCAAGCATGGCGAGCCCTCCCAGACCAAGAGACATCATAGTACCTGTAACAAATATGATCATACAATTAAATAATTGTTGGTTTTCAGAAATCATTGAGAAATGTTTTTAAATCTTCGGTGGCTATCCAGCCACAGCATTACTCAAGAAAGAGTAAGTAGATTTAACCTAAGACCTCGAGTAAATATCTGACAAAATCCCTTTTTTTATAATTAAGAAATTCATAATAATGTTAATTTTAAACAGATTACAACAAGTGCAATTATGTGCAATAAAAACTTTATAACGATTTATAGAGATACAAAGATACGCAAAGGCATAAAACTATATGGTATAATAGTAGCTAGGAGGATTAGCAGCACGATGTATCGGTTTATTTTATGTGTTGCACATTCAATTCATAAAAATAAAGTGCGAGGACTCACCACACACCAGGCTGGGACGTAATAATCGTAGGTGAAACGTGGGTGTGGGACTATGACTTGTATTTCGCATTTTATACTCGGGAACTCCCCTGACAACGCCTTGGTTCTGACTACTTACCGAGTCCTCAATAATAATTGAATTTAAGAAATTAATTTTTAATTCTTGAATTAAGGAAATCTCGCTAAACAAATACTGAACCGATGAATAAGCTAATCACAGCTCTGCATTATATTATATTATATTATATTTCATTATAGTTCACGGAACTGTCAACTGTGTAATCCGGGGTAAGTATAAAGTAAATAAATTTTAAAACAGCACGACGAAAAATGTTCGTGTTTTATGGAATTGTTATTAGTTATTAGCTTGATTTATATATTATTCCAATAAAGAAAAATTTACTTATTATTTCGTAATACTAATTTCAGTAGTCATGGCACAGAAGTAGTTAAACATTATTAGTAGAGTTCTTTTTTTTTATACTCGTCCATCCATCCATCCATCAGCCTGTTTCGTCCACTGCTGGACATAGGCCTTTCCAGGATTTCGCCACTATTGGCGGTCCTCCTGGAAGAAATGCCCATACTCACACACGCTGGGCAGGCGGGTTGGTGAGCGCGGTGCCGAAACCCTTGCACCAGTGACGCCGCTGCCCGTCACTAGTCTGTTTTATATAAGGCCTGGCATTTGGGGATGGATATACCGCCATCCATCGGTCCCAGGCAATGGTGGGCCACCTGGTTTTGCCTGAGAGCTGTTTTCTTACTCTCCCCCGAATAACTTCGGGAGGATTGCGGGTAAGATAGTGGTACCTCCACAGTCGAGCCCGGCATCAGCTCTACCACCTAAATATTAATTTATACTCGTACTTTGTATTATTGTTTGCTGTTTTGTGCAAGCTGCGCCATTTTATTCCTCACAAATTACTCGTGCATACTTATCCTATTATTACTAGTTTGATTGTTGTGAAAGAGTTTTTCTGTATTTTTAAGGCCTAACAATATTTTTTTCCATTGAAGAAACAGTATACCAAATTCGCGTAGAATTAATCTAATTTCACTTTTTAAATATGTTATGGCTAAATATTCAAGCAGACTGTCAAAGATGGAGTGCATGGTATCCATTAAGATACTACGGAACCCTAACAAACTTTTTCATTAGATATTTTATAAATTTCATTTGTATGATTGGTATTATTTAGAAGGTACTCTCAACTTTGTACATGTTACAAAATCTAAATTACCTGAGCGACTTAATAAATATTTTGAGGAATATGTAATTTTACCTCCATTATTTCTTTGCTCTGTTTACCCTACGATTTATCTTTGATGTCATTGAGTTAATGATTGCTGTTCCACGTACACCATCGAAGAAATTTCTACAGACCTTCTTTTTTCTTTTATAGCAATTGCAATACGGAGAAAAAGTGGGCTTGCGGATTTTTTCGTTATACTTAGTACATCTAGCAATTTGTCTTTTCGGCTCTACTTGTTTGTAATTTTTTAGAAATGAACCTGTTCTGTTATGTTTGATATCAGATGATCATTCTGATTGAGTCACATATTTGAAACTTGTCCCAAAAAACTGATGTTTTTATGTATAGTCGTAAAGAAAATTTGTTTTGGGGAATGTTTTTTGTAAGTCAAGTTTATGAAAGAATTTTACGTAAGATTCTAATATCCCAGGAAAATGAGAATATGTATGGTGTAACCCAAAAACTGATTGTTTTTTTTTGACAGGAATTTGATACGTACCTTGAAAACCGTCAGGTAAACTTGAATTAAAGGGTAAAATTTAAATGAAACCAATCTATTATAGAGGTAACTGTTTCTTGCCATCAAATGCTGTTCTTGGGATATAGGCTCTAGCACTACGGCCTTAGGAATTATTTTATGTTTTTCAAATTAAAATGATCTTGAAAAACGAAGGGTAAACTATAATTTCGCAGTGAAACTCGTTGGTGTCTCATTTATCGTTGAACGAGAGTAAGAAATTTCTATTAAATTTCTTTTAGATGGATCGACCGCAATCAATTTGAATCAAAAGGCTGAAGCTTCTTTAAATGAATTATTTTAGGTAACGCGAAGCGGACGTTGAGAAATCCATCTTTATACTTTTCAGAAAACCAGATGTGAATACAGGAATGAAATCATACATAGGTACCTATTGCTTTTGAAGATATGAGAAATCGTTAACAATCATGAAAAAATTATTCGAAACTTTCACCTCAGGAAAAAAATCTTAGCAAGCCTTTGAATTTTTTTCATCCCTTTTTATGTCTGTAATGTGGATCGTATCATATCATTACAAAACTTGGTATAAATATTTTTTAAATAATTTTACATTTCCATAATTTTACTGTTTTTTTTTTAATGCCATTTAAGCTTTTTATTTTATTCAACTTTTATAAATAGGATTTGATAAAGCTCATATACATACTGTGACTCTATATCTAGATGAGTTAGTACGTCCTGCACTCCCACATAAGACGAATGTGAGTAAGACAACCGCCCCAAGTGTTCCGTACCGTAGGTAAACTAGATAAAAAAGCGAAATAATACGGAAATATTACGTATTATAGGACATCAATTATTGTATGGTCATTCAAAACAACGGAGTTGAAAGAAAGTAAAGTGAAATTTGAAATATAAAAATAGAATTCAATCTGAAGACTTGTTATATATTTTTACGTTATATATTTTTATATATTAAAGTGAAAAGTAACAATGGTTTTTTAAAAATAGAATTCAATCTGAAGACAGGCAAAATATTTCAATTTTTTTCAATTAAGCATAGAATTGAGCTACCTTCCCTATATCGAGATGTGCAAATACATTAACGTACGTGTATGAGATTGACCCTTATGGTAGATATTATTAAATATTTGAACCAGTATTGGAAGATGATTTAACCCTTAAACGGACCTCAAAGTTATCGCGAGATAAGATTATGCCCAGATAAGATACATTTTATTTAGGGGTTTTAAAAAATACTTGCGCAGTTTACAGATGTAAGCATTATTAAAAATTGTTACACTTGCAAGCGAATTTTGGTTTAAATTTATATTTTAGTATTTCGGTGAAGAATTTTTTTTGAGATTGCGACTGTACGAGAGTAATCCCTCCTAATTATAAGATGTAAAATGGGTAATTTATTTAATTTAATTGCATAATATACTTTTTTATTCTTTTCCTCTCTTTTTGGATATATTTGTAGTCGTAGTTTAATTTTAAATTTATATTATTTAAATTTTATATGACTTGCTCAAAGTAATGCATTAAAAAGCGTATCACTATAAATATACTGTTTAAAAAAATAGTGATATTGAGTCAAGACAAGTAATATTTCTACTTAGAATAAAAATAAATAACTTTTTCCTATTTGTGTTTCTTTGTGTAAATTTTAAGGGGCTATTGTCACTTACCTAATTGGTGTTTGGTACATTATATTTTGATTCGATTTTTCTTGCTGTAAAAACGTTTAGACGTATTAAGGTCTGGACGGACAACAAAGTGTTTTCAAATGATTTCCTATCATTTCATGACGTAAAGATACAAAAAGAAAATATTTGAACGCCTTTACACATATGTATGCAAAACATGAAAATAAGATTGCTTTTTGTAAATAATCAGAATACATTTATTCAAGTAAATTTGAAACATGGTCCAAAAAACGCCGTGCTGTAGCCATTAATATTTTACTTACTCGTATATACTACAGTTAGACCATTTTCACACTATCCTATTACGTATATGAATCTCTTAACCTATAGAGATCTTATAAGAGAGGATATCAGAGGTGGTTCTGAGTATGAACTGTGAAATACAGTCCACATTCGTACACCCAGTTATACCCAGTATGTATGTATGGATAATTATCATACATTCAGGATATATTGCCACCTATTGGGTGGTTTGTATGATCTTTCGTTATATTTGACAGCTATCCAAACTAGTGATGCTGACAAGACAACAGCAAACTTATTGTTTATCATTGAGTGTTTGATATCTTGAACAATTCGCTATCTGCAGATTTATGGATGTTAAAAAAGCTCAGCATTTTAAGGACTCGCAAAAAACATGAAATAGTCATGAAGACTAAGCACAAAGCACACTCTATTAATTTGTATCCTAATCTTTTAAAATATTCTTAGAATGTATGAAATACCCTTGATTGACAGATTTTATTTAATCAATCAACATGAAAAACATTGCCCTTTGAAAGGCTGGAACACATTTACAAAATCCTTTGAACAATACAATGTCAGTTTTTATATTGTTAATATTTAAGTAAACAAACGAGTACGTACATATAGAATTAAAAGCAACTAAAAGCTTTTTCTTTTCATTTATTTAATTTGCAAACGTTAATGGGATACCCTTAACATTTCACAATGTAAACACAAATTTAATAAATATAAAGTTCGTTATTTTGTTTTGTGTGACGCAGAAAACATTTTCCATCTGCTCTTTGTGGGTGTATCATTATTTTCACAAAGAACTAACCGAGCTTTGCAGGTAATTTGTTCTACGAATTTCGAGTTTGTCTAAAATTGGTTCAGTTGAAGAGTGTTCATTATTTTCTGAGGAAATATATTAATACCGTTCGACTCTACCATATATATTTATAATATCTGTAACTATATAGGTACTTAAATTTATCTTGTAAATATTGAATTTGTTGTGACAACTGCGAAAAAACTGGTATACAAGTTTCTGTGTTTTTAACACTCTACCAAAAAGGACTCTGTGCACTCTACTTCTGACGCAAGGAACAGCTGTCCCCTTTAAGCTTACGACTTCTATCTTGCAATAGATACTCGTAGCTGGGGACATACAGTGGCTTAGTGTTTTCCAGAGCTCGCCGATCGGACATTACAGATCGAAACCACGCATGAATTGACAGGCTGAAGAGGCAGTCGCAGTGCAAATATTATTATACATCTATGTGTTCAGAGCTGAAATTGTTATTAGTTCATTTACGTCACCAAACTTAAACGCTAATTCTATGCCACGCTCAGTAAGTTATGGTAAAAACCTTATTTTTATTGATATTTTCTCAAAATATAATTGCACTGTTGTAATATACATGGTTGGTAGACAAGGCAAACAACACCTTGCTGTATTGAAACTTTTAGTACTAAAACATTTTCGCCAGCGCAATAAGAAAAGCTATGTTATAAACGGTTATGTAGATAACCTTGACTGTACTTTCCTAAACAACGTCAAAATTTACATTTTGTTCCAGCTACAAAAGTTCTTATCAGCTTTTTTGTTCATTAACATACCTTTCATCATAAGCGCGGCTGCGATCAATCCACCCATTCCACCCTTCTTTCCGCCAAGTCCACCTTTGCCTCTGGCTTCCTCAGTGACACCATCATCTATAAGCCGGAGCTTCACTGAATGCGTATCCAAGTAGTTTCCAAGTCTGTACAGGAGGTATTTGTCAAGTCGCTCTTCAGGTTTTGAAGGCAAGGATCGAGCCAATTCAGCAGCTATTTCGTCGGCCTTAGATTTATTTTCGCTTGGTTCTTGCACCACACTAACTCCAGGGAACAGTTGAAGTTCCTCTTTATTGCTAAGCTTCTCTAGGATTGAGATGGCTTCTATTTTCAAGCAGGTTGGGCTGAAAATCCCGTTAGAGCAGTCCTTGGCCATTGCGCGGGCCGCTGTCGCTGTATCCACTTTTTGTTCAATTGTATTTGATTGAATTTCAGGATTTGGTAGCGCTGATGCTACAGCAATAGTTAAAAGGCATATAAAAGTATGCATTGTAGGATCACACACGACTGTTTCGTTGAAAGCACTGTTTCGGTTTGATAAGCCAATTGTTTCACCCAGCTTTTATATTACACTCTATGTATGATTATTGTGGTGAGGCACCGTGTGCTGATCTATTATATTTTCATAGAAGAGTGCTTGCAAAAAGACGACTACGTATCATTAAAAAACCAGCCTTAAACCTCATACCCACAGTTGAGTTTGAGTTTTTACCTTTCTCTGCAAGGCTACGGATACGTAGTCATCAAAGTGAGACAGATGACTTAAAAGATCGGTTTGCAATGTTTTTTTGTAATAGTATGTTATGAATCTGAATAATGTCCAATTATTTGGCGAGAATCCAGACATATCGCTTCTATCTACTTATTTCCTATCCTTGAAATTGTATTTCAAGAATGTTTAGTTAACAAAGAAGGTAAGTAATAAAAGAACTGTCTAAAGAAGGAAGAAATTGCGATTTCTTCGCCTCAAACGATAAGTAATTTTACTTTGAGGCTTTGTTGGAATTTGAGCAAAATAATTTTTTTCTTGTAAAGCCTCAAAATTCGTAATAATACTAAATGCGTTATTAAAGAAAGAAAATAAAACGGTTTCAGAACTGCTAAAAACTTGTTAATAAAATGTGCCACAGACCTTTGAAAATAAAACTTCTTATATTACTTAGACTTATTTGACATAAAAAGAGCTTAATTTTCGACTGACGAGCTTATTTGCCTGCAATTGAATTGCGTGGATTGATATTGCTTACTTTGTTGAAAAAGATCAGCAAAAAGGTTAGCAAGGACCCAGTACATATATATGTACATGATTGAAACAGATTAGGTGAAAACACAGCTCCTAAAAATGAAGCGTGAATATTTGGCTTGGTTTTTATTACTCAGAGCTTTTATATTTTTTATCAATTTGTATTCCAATAAGAATAAAAAAACTTAATAGATATTAAAACTCTAACTAGACAATTTTTTGTTATAGCTACCTACATAAAGTAATAAGCATATTATATCAGAAGCTGACTATAATATTTGAGAAAAATGTATGGGACAGCTTTGTTTTTTCGCTGCTGGGTTGGCTCCATAGCGAAAGTTGTTCGTATACAAGTGTATGCGAATATATATATATATATATATATATACACTCTATTTTACGGCTGATTAGCACCTAAGAATCCACTCAGTATAATAAAATAAAAAGTTGGTTAGTTTGTTGCCATTTAACTCCTTTATCAACGGATGGAACGGACTATTCAGTGGGTTTGATTGCAACTTGCCAACATGGGTTAATTATCGTGGATATTTTTTTCTCCAGTGACTACATACAAAAACTAAATTTGATCGTTTTCACAGGCGCACAAAACTAGTTATTTAAAATCCCTTATAATTAAATAAAGGTAACTGCATTAATCCACTGTAAAAAAAAGTTTACGCTCGTGTGCTTTTATAACTGTAAACATTAGATGCAAAGATTTTATCTTATTTTAGAGCACTTGTAAAATTTCGCTTCAAAATTACTTATCTAGCTGTAGTTTCTAATGTAATTCAAATAATTACTTGAATTTTTTGCAGTCTGCACTACCAACATGATAACATATTAAGACTGTATTTTCTTTTCTTCTTTATCTTTGTCCTGATAAATCGTAGATCTTATTTAAAACTTGCTTCTTTCCTTCCCTTTTTATATTCTTTATTGAAGCTTCAAAATTTGATTACCAGAATAATGATTGAAAGTCAGCTCAATTAAGTGCCTAGAAATAGCAATGAACAATTTTTACAAAGCAGAGTTTCGGTCATTATTCCAGTAAGTACGTATTTTTTAAGTGGCAGCCCTTATAATATTCGTATAAGCAAACTACCTGCCAAATTTTAAATTTATAGAAGCAATTTAAATTTAGCATATGCTTATGACCCTACGCATGACTCTAATTAGGATAAATTTCGACCTCCAATCAATCTTTTTTCATAAAATACATATAATGGGGACCTGTCTTAGTCTAAAGCAGTAACAAAGATAAACTTTCTGTACAACGAATTTTTTCTTAGCGGGAGGGGCCTACTTGATTAATTTCAAGTTTGTAAACTCTATTATAGCCAAATTTTTAAAGGGTTTTAAGCAGCTAGATCTAGAGTTTACAATAAAGCCTGACATAAAAACGTAAATGCTTCGTAACTTACGGAACTTCAATGAAAGTGGAACTATGACGATAAGAATTACCTCACAAACCCATTGGAGTCATTCTGCTTAAACTACTGATTTTAAAAAAACTTTTCTTCTATTTCAGGTATTTTATTTGTGTAAATAGTATCTCAGCAGCTGTTTTTAGGGTAAAGAGGGTTTGACTGATAAATAAATGAAAAGAAAACTATGGTATAGTGACCCGTGTGTACGTCTGTCTATTTATATTATGTTATAAGTGTAACGAGTATTACAGTACAGACACTTTTCTCCAACGACGGATAAACTTGGAATTTGGAATTAAAGTTTACCTACTTGTACCGTTTGATACGTTTTCAAAGATATTTTTATAATTTAAGGGGCTTTGAAATGTACGTAAGAGAGCACAGAAAACCTTTTTTAACTCTACCAAGTGGGGTATTTTTTAAATAACGTTGAATACTAAAATATTTTTAAATTTTATGTTTTGTTGAGTATATTTCGAGTAGTTTGAGAATAATATGCAAATACCATGTCAACTCTATTTTACTGAAAATATGCGGCCGCAAAGTCATAAATAATCAAATAATTTACAAAATAGGGACGCTATCCATAGTGACGTTCTCAAAATGAAAATAATTTTATTTGAAAACACGGTATTAGCACGGAATCTTCTGGGCGCCTATAGAATTCTGTCTTCCTCGGTTTTATTTTCAATTGTGTATGAATGTTAATATTATTACTAAGTGCCTTAAAATACAATAATTCTACCGGTGCATTACAAAGCTATTTATTTAATACATTATTTGTTTCTCACGGCACTTACCGTGTTGAAGTGCTATTTCCTTTTCTAAAACTTGAGATATTACGGCATTTTTTTATTTAATATTTTGTTGTGAAAAGCCTATCAAGATGAAGTTTATCGTAGAGTTTCTCCAGAGATTCCAACCACGAGATAATTTTTTCTGAAAATACACCATAGAGTTAGTGTATTCTCGACACCAAAATAAACTTCAGAGAAACCACATTCGTGTTTATCAAAACCTTGCGATATAGAAAGAAAAAACTAGAACGCAACTGGATAAGTTACATACGTACATACATATACTTACGCCTGTCACCCAGAAGGGTAGGCAGAGAAAACAGATTTCTATACTACGATCCGCTCTTTCGCCTCTTCCACATCCATCAATCTTGTCATACAAGCTTTTCTTTTCCGGGTTCTTTTGACATTGCCATTTCTCAGTAAATATGTATAGTAAGTATTCAATTATTAACACTTTTTAACACCTATTTGAGCAAATACACGTATTGTTTACCTAATATACTACGCATAATTTTTAGGCTTAAGCTTTGTATTAGTCTCGAAATATTTTTTTTATTCATCATGCGCAGTAATAAATTTATTTGACTAGTATATGTTTGGAAAACGCTTTCTTAATATATCATTCAAAATTAATCACAAGATAAGGCAACAAAAAAAATCTGGACATACCTTTCATCATCATTGCCATAGCGACAAGAACTCCAAGGCCACCTTTCTTCCCGCCCATACCCAAAGGATCCTTTCCCCTTGGTTCACTCAGCAAACTCCTGGCTTCTTGCACCACCTCTGTATCCATCAACTTCAACTTTAAAGAATGGGTATCCAAGTAATTCCCTAAACGGTAAAGGAAGAATTTGTCCAGTTTTTCTTCAGCCGGTAGAGACTTTGCAAAAGCTATGACGTCATCAGTGTTCTCTTTCTCCTTTCCTTCTTTAACTAACGCTATGCCAGGAAGAAGTTTCAGCTCCTGCTTGCTATTAAGTTTCTCTAAAAGAGAAATAGCACTTATTTTCACACACGCAGGGTTGAAAATGCCACTAGCACAGTCCTTCCATGTAGCGTGAGTAGGTTCTTCATTGGTTAGATTCGGGTTGGGTGTGGCAAAAACACACGAAAAGAGAGTCAAAACAATTGGGATGTACATGTTTACACGTCTGATTTAGTCCGAAAAGGCAAACTGTTTGGTTAAACCATGATTTTGACACCGTTTTATATTTTTGAGTTTTGTGGTTAAGTCATTATTCCTGGTCAGCTTATCTGCATTAGTTTTAGTCGGATCATTAGAAAACTGATGGTGATGTTTTTTGTAATAAAGGAAATTCAACCTTATTATAAAGACATATAATTGCTATTTATCTATTAAATCATTTGAAAATCTTGTATAGTTTGTTTTGTTTAAAAAAACGTAGTTACTAAATGCATTTTGTTTACTTCTACGATATAAGTCATTATTTGCTTGAAAAGATTGTTTGTTTAAAAAGCATAAAAAATGCATTTACGAACACGTAACTTACAGATTTTATTTAAAAAAATAACAAGTATTTTATGAAACCGTTTGGGTGAATAAAATAAATGAAACAGTGGACAAGTATAAGTGAATTTAAATCTGAATGCGTTTAAAATTAATCTGATATATACATATAAATTGCAAATCCTATGTGTCCGTATGTACGCTTAAAACACGTAAACCACTTTTTACTGATTTTTATGTGGTATCGACTTATATTCAGGAAAGATTTTAGTCTATGGATATGGATTGGTAGAGCGGATTCTGGGCTCAACAACTTTCCAAGTAGCATTCAAAGGTTGTATAGCTGCTGGGCTCAAAAAACTCAAAAATACCGGGACCGATCAATATTGGTAAATCTGTTAGTAGTATTTTGATGATATCAGTGTTTTGATCAAAATCCTGGGATAAAAGTCAAAAATAGGGGCGACGATACGCTAAGCGAGGAGGAGCGTTAGGTTGCGTCTCATCATAAATTCGGGAGCCAAACGAAGCAGAGCAGAGCTGTGCGAAGCGACCCTTTATATTATTTAACATTGTGTAAGTTTCTAGGAAGAAAATCCTAGGGTTTTGATTAAAGTCCTGGTTTCATCAAATTTCTGAGATAAATCCACCCCCAATCGCCGGCCCTTACATAGAAAGACTGGTGAAGGGCAGCGGCGTCACTGGTACGAGGGTTTTGGCACTGCACTCACTAACCCGCCTGTCCAGCGTGTGTGAGTATGGGCATTTCTTCGAAGTGTGGTGAAATCTTGGAAAGACCTACGTCCAGCCGTGGACGAACCAGGCCGATGGGTAATCAGATGAACCTCGAACCTCGAGCTGAGTAGTGAATATCTCGGTTTTTTCGTTTTTGCTTACAATTTATGAACCACTAAATAGATTCGCATGCATTTTACAGTTGGTTAGGGAAGTTTTTAGGTAAAATCGTGTATTTATCTTAAGTAATTTCTATAAGAAAATTTTAATTCTATAATACCTATTTACAAATCTTTGAAATAAAATATATTTTTATAAATAAAATTGTTAATAAATGAAAAACAGAAAACTAGAGATAGTATACTCCGATATACGATCAACGTTTACTAGAAATAGTCAGTTATTCTATACATTTTGGTTAAGTAGGTAGGTAAGTCACTTATTTTTGACGGTTTTATTGTGATTTCTATTTGTCGCCTGCATTATAGTTATATTCAGCAATGGTGGTAGGAAAAATATTTTCTTAAACATGCGCGGAAATATTATCATTACTTTTGAATAAAGAACACGCGAATTATCATATTTACGTAGACTGAAAAACCAAAATCACTTCCCAGCGCATTCTTTGAATTTGGAACGAAGAGCGCACCGGCAATGTTGTATGAAACGGTGTGCTGTTTGAATTTAGAACTCTTTCATCTATCGTACACATTGCGTTCTCGTGGCTGTATAGCCACAGATGCGTTTACCTTTCGGTACAAACTGTAAAATAAAAATGAAAAATTGGCGGTAAAGCGGAGTTCGTTGTTATTTGGTTAATAATAAATTAAAATGAGTTCCGATGATTCTGAAAATGAAAATGAAATGGGCATTGACTGCACTCCACCAGATTTAAGATCGGAAGCTAAATTAGCGATGGAAAACCTGCTTCCAACGAAATAAAAAAAAAATATATGAAAATTTCATGTTCTGGAAAAACGAGAAAAATGCAAAATTGTTCTCCGAAACAGTGTTTTTGGAGTATTTCAATGAAATTGCTAAAACTAAAAAGCCTTCTACATTATGGGCGATTTATTCTATGTTGAAATGTACAGTTCATATTAAAAACAGTATTGACTTGAAGAACTACGGAAATTTAACAACTTTTCTAAAACGAAAATCGTCTGGTTTTAAGAGCAATAAATCGAAAATTTTGACTGCTGAAAACATAAAGCAGTTTCTACTTGAAACCCCAGATAATATATATTAAGCGACAAAGGTAAATTTATTATGTAAAAGGCCCTTTTTTATTTCCTTGTATTTTTTTAAGAAAAGCATATGCCTCGCCCGAAATGGCAATTGCCTGTCTCGTATCATTGAAGTCCTCCCCTGCGGCTCGGTCTTCAAACTCATACTCGACCTACAATTGCCCATTTCGCTGCCTTTGCAATAATGTACTATTATTAGAGAACGCCTTAAAAACGTATAATAATTTTGGTGAAGCAAGTCAGAGAAAAATGGATTTAAAATTATTGATACCCAAACATGGGACGGTGACCCGTCACCGGTAAGTACCCCATACGTTCTGATAATAACCCAGTAATTGATTTTTGTATGAAAATACATCGTGACAGGTGGTATATTTTTATTGTATTGAAGAATACATTTGTTGTTTTTTAGTATCAGTATTACCGTAAATACTTAAATATTCAATATTAATTTCAAATTCATACATTAAACCGTTCTTGGGAAAAGGGCCTTAAATACAGCAGCAGACATACAGGCGGCCAACAAACTAATCCTAAGGGTTTCGCTTTTCCACTATGAAATACAGAATCCTATAAGTCGTTATGATGTCCTATGCTTCACTCAACAATAGTAATAAATTGTGGCTTGGGCGTGTTAGAGTACTACTCTACTACTACTACTACACCACAAGTGAAACCAAATAAATTATAAGATAATATTTATTTTTAAAGCGCATAGGCATGCCACCGTTTTAGTACAAAATTTGATAATCCGTTTCTCTGTTGTTTTTCTGTATAGTCTAAAGTTCAAGAACTCTATAGTTTAATACACGCATTTACGAAGACACTATTTGGCTGAAATGTAAAATTTTGGTATAGGTACAATTTAGGGCAAGAAAAAAACTTTGTATGTAAATCTGTCCAGCTTGACATCTTTAAAACAAAATCAATATTCAAAATTATGGCAAATGCCTTTTAAAATATCAGTACCAGATGATAGAGGTCTTAAGCTTTGGTGTATAACGAAACACAACTGAGAAACGGGTTATCAAATTTTGTACTAAAACTGTGGCGTAGCTAAGCGCCTTAAGGCGACTTTATTTGCCTGAACTCCCATACTAGTGAAGTTCGCTGATCATGTCCTTATTTATAGCTACTTGCTTATTATTTTTTATTTTTCAACATATCCCATACAATATCCATGACGTGAAACTCAAACATTTATCAAAATCAAATACATACAAAAGTTACAAGCATATAAAAGTCCTGGATTTTACACATATTTTGATAAATGTTTATGTACCATAATATCCTAGAAGCGATACAACCAATCAAATAATTTTAGTTTCACAGCATAGTATACTTTATAGTATTCAAAAATATTTTCATTTCAATTCGATTTTTGTGATATTAATTTCATATTTTGAGCAGGTGTATTAAGAAGCCTGTTGTCGGCAGCTTGAAGTCAATCGCGCACGGGGTCGCTATGCTTGCTATTTCATTCTACATTCAACTTCGGATTATAGAGCACTGACTCACTGTTATTGATTGGCCCGAAAGTTCATTTCCCGAGCTCGTACAGAACTAACCGAACACGGTGTGAGAGGCAAGCTAACGTGAGACAACATTCATGCTTTGAAAAATTATTTTTTCACAGGTGTGTTAAGAAACGTCGTTTGATACACGTGCGAAAGTGTTGATGTTTCGCACCAGCATCAAAATGTACAATTTTGAATGATGAGTATGGCATAAAAGTGCGTCCTAAGAAATAGTGCCTCCCGTTTGGGTACTCAAATACTCATGACACTTATATGTTATTTAATGTTCTATACTTGTGCATAGAATAAATATATCGAGTATAAATATATTGCTACATAAAACTTTTCATTTAATTGTGCTATTTAGAGGTATAAAAAAAACACGTATTTTCGAGGATATATTTCGGCTCACTTTAGGGCTGATATCAGTCGAATGTATGACAAATTCATACAAGTATGACACAAAAGATATAAAGGAGATCTTCCACCACAGATATAATGCGCATAGACTATCGCCATCAGCCTAGCCCGCGTTTATGCAATCTTTACCCCGTTTTCAGCTTGGGCGTTATTTTATGAACAACCCATATATATTATATGTTGACCAAGGTCCTTACGATGATAATAAGAGAAAATGCATCCAAATCCGTTAATTGGGTATAGAGTTAAAATGGAACATATAGGTACAGACAGGCAGAAAGACAAAAAGAATGAAAAAAAATGTTTTGGCCTCGAGACTCCATTATATGATCGTAATAATATAAGAAGTGAGATAATCTTCCATACACCTAAATGACATGCAAACCAAAATATCAAACGAATACCTCTTAAATTTGATAAAGCATATCAATGACACCCGTATTTCTGGGGAGGGGGGGGGGGCGCTAACAGTACATAGGGGAGGTCGCCATGTCCCGCTGGCCCCTACCTAATTACGCCTCTGCCTGTCATGGATTTTAAGAAAAGCGTAAGGAAAAACCTTTACGATCTTTGTCGAAAAGTACCGCAGACTCCTACGCTCATTATTTAAAATGGTACATCCATCCATCCATCCATCAGCCTGTTTCGTCACTGCTGGACATAGGCCTGTCCGAAATTTCGTGACTTTTGGCGGTCCTCCTGGAAGAAATGCCCATACTAACACACGATGTGTAGGCGGGTTGGTGAGCGCAGTGCCTAAACTCTCACAATTTTTTTATAGGGCCCGTCAATTTGGGATGTTTATACCGCCAACAATCGATCCCAGGCAGTGATGAGCCACCTGGCAGTAGCGAGCTATCCTCTTAGTACGAGAGCACCAAAATTGTTGTCCCATAGCAATACAGCCAAAACCGCATGAAAGTTATTGATTTGACTTGACTATCCTGAACTCGAAAATACACATATTAGAAATAATTCGTGTAGCGTTTAACCTGGCCAAATATTCAAAAATATCAAAAAAAATTACCGAACTGCATCACAGCAATCTGTCTGATTTTAGGATTGTAGTTGAATGATAGCTGTAAGATACCGAAAACATGTTTTTCGGACGTCAGTAGTGTAGCACGAATCCGGAAGATTACGTAAAATTATTAGAAATAAGACCATGAAAAATCTCATAGCAATCCGTCTGAAAATCTGTTTTACGCGTAAATTTGGATTAGTTGATGAGAAAAAAAATTTTTTTGACAAGAAAATTTGAACGCATTAAATTTGGAGACTGTTTTGAAAGTTTTAAAATTTTTACATCAATCAGTCTGAAATTTGTTGGACGTGATAAAATAAGTCGTCTTGATGGAGAAAATTTTATATCAGAAAAATTAAGTGTAGCACCATCAGAAAACTGGAAGGAAACTTTTTGGAATCCCGGCAGCCAAACGAAAGGTTATAGTAGATTACACAACAAGTGAAAAAAAAGGGAATTTCTTTCGAGGCTCCAAGGTGGATCCTGAGCGGAGCGGGAGATCCAAGAGCCGAGATGGAATTTTTTTTCACGAGTTATGTACTCTACTTTTCACCATCGACTATCAGAAAATAAACAGTACCATATTAACTATTTCAGGGGTGGCCAACAGGTCGATCGCGATCGACCGGTCGATCGCGACTGTTAGTCAAGTCGATCGTGGCAAGGCAAAAAATATAAATACGTAGACCAGACTGCCCAACGTAATCACCTACTGCTGGACGCATCATCTTGTATAATTTTTCAATCGCTGTTCCGTCACGGTATTTATCATCTATTTTACGCAGTGTAGTCTTTTGTTTTCGGCGCGCGATGACCAATAAGCGGGAAGCGTGTGGGACGCGGGGGAGGGACGGGAAGGTCTCAGTCAGTCAGTTGACAGTTAACGACAGAGACTACCGGGGTTACGACTTACGACGTTTCAACGATTGTCGATGTAAATCACGATTAGACTTTGTATTAGGCACGCCTCATAATTGTTTACGTACATTATGGATAAGTGGTTGAAAAGAATTGGATTTCAACATTTGTTATTATGCAAATAATGTTCCTAAAATTTTAATTTCATTTTGTACAGATTCTTGATAATGCTCCAAAGAAATCAAAAGCTTATCATTTTCACCAAGAATGGGAATTGGACTACTTCTTTACTATGGTGAAAGAAAACTGTTGCTGCCTAATATGCAATACATCCCTGGCAATGCCCAAAAAAGGAAATTTAGAGCGACATTTTAATACAATGCATAGTAAATATCAGACTGACTTTCCACCTAACAGCGAAATAAGAAAGAGTAAATTGCAAGCACTGAAATCGCAATTAAAAGTCCAAGAAAACATGTTTTCTGGGCCTATTGAGCAAAGTAAAGCTGCAACTGAAGCTTCTTTCCAAGTAAGCTACAGAATTGCACAAAAGTGCAAACCTTTTTCCGATGGAGAATACATCAAAGAATTTTCGAAGAAGTGTCAGATTCGCTGTTCGTTAATTTCAAAAATAAAAACGAAATTAAAAAAGCTTCACATTTATGTTTCTTCTCTTAATATAATAAAAAAATGCTACATGATTGTGTGCTGAACTATGCTGTTTCATTTAAGATTTCTAGAAGTATGTAATTGGTAGATCGCACAGGGTCTCGTTAGTAAACAAGAGATCTTGGGTCCAATCAAGTTGGCCACCCCTGAACTATTTGAATCAAATTTTATTATACTTACAACCAATCACAGATACCTTTGCCATGTCTTTGCCTATCCAAAAAGTTTAAAAAGTGAGGAAAAGAGCGTTTTATTCACTGTTTTTGGTGAACCAGTAAACCCTTTTCGAATAGTAATGGTGAAAAAAAATTATCCGGTTTGCTATGATACAGGTCGGCTAACTTTTTAACATTAAAAAAAATGCGCTCAGGCTATATGGTAGGCGCAAAATTTCTGAAAACGATCTTTTGAGTCATAAAATAACAAAACCTATGTACATTTCACATATCAGACGTATAGCTATGATACTGACTGCATTTTTTTCACACAGTCAGTAATGTTGCTACACTTTTGACCGTTTGTCACCTAGTCGGGTTCAGAATCATATAATTTGACGATTTTATACAGTTTCGACCGTATTGCTATGATACATAGTTTTGGTCGTGGGCCCTCGTACTATCTTACTCTCCCCCAAATAACCGAAGATTATTTACCACCTCTACCACCTTACTGATGTAACCTAATTATTAACAGAACAAAATAAAACGTCGTAATAATACACCATAACGCATCATCTACAAAGAAATTATTATACTTGTGTAAGTAAACATACTGTATGTATATCTCAAACCCTTCGTTGACTGGTTGTGAATCCATATTGTTCCGAAAGTAGTCCGTTGACATGCTAACAAGGAAATCACGCTATTATTAGATTAGCCCAAACTCCTTCAAGCTGAAAGGAAAGTGTAACAAAAAACAACCTACAATTACCCATTTACGTTCGTCTCATACACTGGGCGTTAATAAAAAAACCTAAAACTGTAAAATAATTAAATTTTCTTACAGGTAGAAGGTGTATTTAAAGCTAATGAGTACATGTTGTTTTTCTATTGAAAGAAACGAAGTGGAGTTACCCTCGGTGAAAAAACTACTAGACCGTCTAGTACCTTCTATTATTCTAATAGTCTATTTTATGAATACGACAATGTTGTATTTAAATGTTTTTTTTTTTTAAATCTACTCCTATGATAATAATATCGCGAGCGAGCGAAGCGAACGAGTTCTTAGAGTCTGCTTGGACAATCCGCCGCTTGTATGTATGTATGAATGTTTGTTCGACGAAAACTCGAGTGTCATTGATCGGAATGTCATGAAATTTGGCAGGCCAGTAAATAAGGCAAAAAGAATTTTTAAGTTCAAACATGAGCCAAATCGGTCAAGCGCGAATCGGGCGAGCACGAGTTCAAAGTTCGCGGTGAACTACTAGTTGAATTGAAGCGAGTGAGTTCTCCGAGTCTACTTGAACAATCCGCCATTTATATGTATGTATGTATGAATGTTTGTTCGACGATTGCTCAAGTATTGTTGATCGGAATGTGATGAAACTTAGCAGGCGAGTAAATGAGGCAAAGAGGATTTTTAAGTTCAAATATGAGCCAACTCGGACAAGCGCGAATCGGGCGAGCGCGAGTTCACGGGTGAACTACTAGTTCGATAAAGTTGATGAAAATAGCATACTGAAGTATAAAAACTGTTAATAGTCCGAATAGGACTCGTGCTCTGAGGGTACTAACACAAACTTACTACCCGGATTGTTCCAGTAGAATCGTAGAACTGGTAGTTCGCCGCGAACTTTGAACTCGCGCTCGCCCGATTCACCCTTAACCGATTTGGCTCATGTTGGAAATAAAAAAAATATATTTGCTTTATTTACTCGCGTGCCGAATTTCAAACATCATCCATACATGCATACATACATACATACATACAAACGCCGGATTGTTTCAGTAGACTCGGAGAACTCGCTCGCTTCGTTTGATAGTTCAAATATTGATGATAGATAGAAGAGGCCATTTGACCTTCGATTTTACAACTGAATATTTACGTAATTTTTAGATGATTTGAACACGTTAATAAGAAACAAATATTTGGGAAAGATAAAAGAAAGAAGGATACGGGAATAGCAAGGAAAAAATATATGTTTAAGGAGAAAATAAATGGAGAGCTCCTCAAAGCTCAAAATAAAATGCCTATTAATAAACAAGAGTGGAAGTTCCAACAAGAACCACTTTGATTATAAACCACCCTTTGGCCGCGGCTCCGCCCGCGTTTGTTCAATCTTTGCCCCGTTTTCGGCTTTGGGGTTATTTAATGAACACCTATAATAGCCTTTATGTTTTTCAGGGTCACTGCAATAAAAATTAAAAAAATCGCATCCTAATCCGCTTAGTGGTTTTTGAGTTATAAGGGTTTATTTAAACGTTGCCCCATTTTCGGTTGAGGCGTTATTTTTTAACATCCTTTTATTTATTTATTTATTAATAACATCCTTTATAACCTGTATGTTGAATAGGATTACTATAATGATAATAAAAATTAAATAAGAAAATATATATCCAAATCCGTTGAGTAGTTCTCGAGATAAACGGTAACATATATAAGGCGACATTAAATTATCCAGCCAAATTCTTACTGAAGACTCAGTAAGTGCTCAATAACCAGCTTCGATGACCCTTTTTGTGAAATTCGTGAATTATTATTTTCGTGTTCTTTACAAATGCAAGCCCAGCCCCGAATCAATTACAATGGGATGTCAAGATTTTATTTTGCGAAATCAGCAAAAAGTGTTTTGATCCATGTTACTGATCACTTACTAAGCCTCCGGAATGAGTTTGGCTGCATAAATTAAAGTCATATTAAATAAATACATACAGATAGACAGACAGACAAAAACCTAAAAATCGTGGTTTTGTCCTCAGCACAATAATAAAACGTTACCCATTTCATTTATAATTTCGCGAAAATATTCATATATATATTCAATGTACAAACACCACTTTTTTACACCTTAATTTATAAGTAAAGATAGATAATTTTTTTATATTTCAAAAGAATACCCAGATGAAAAAAAAATGGATGAAGGTAAAAGTTATATGAAATATATCAACAGTTTACGGTTTAAAAGTGATTATGTTTACACCCTCCTGTAGACCATTTATTTTATCCCATCGTAATTGCGATGAAAGGGAATGGCACGTCCTCTTTACCGATGTTTACTCGACTGTCGCCAAAATTTCACTGCGGTGGGGTCAGTCGCGTTGTTGCAAGGAAGTTTGTGTTGAAAAACTTCGTTTTATACGGGTTTATTACTCTCTTAAGGGCTTGCCTTTGGTCTTCAGTGGTTTTTGTTTTAATATGCTGAGTCAACTATTTCACTAGATAGATTTTATTTTTGAAAATGATGCCGTATTAAGTTGTTAAGTAATTCGTTTTATGTCTAAACGGCTTGAGTTTTATGTCTGAAATTACTACTATAACAAGAAAATATCGTTTATTTTCCGATGTCAGGTGAAAAAACTAGTACATCAAATACTTATTCGTAAAATCCAGAAAATAATCAAAAATTCACTGATTTAGCGAGCTGGCAGCGCGCGAAGCGAGTGTTCTAATGTAGACTTTCTGACATTATCGAAGTTAAAAATCACGTAGTTAGATTATCGTGCACCATGGGCCAAGCCTAAAGAGGCCATGCCAATTTTATTTTGGTCATTGTCACTCGGCGGGCAAATTCGTGGCAAAAGATATAAAAAGGTTTTTTAAAACCTTACCTTACCTTTACCCAATACCATAGCAAAATTTATATGTTACCAGAAAAATCTTATACCATAAGAATCGAAAAAGTTCACAACAAATTTTACCAAGTTTATGATAATAGGTAGGTACTGCATGAGTTTAAACTAGAGTTCGCCAGAAATGTGAACTCGCGCTTGCCCGATTTGCGCTTGACCGATTTGGCTCATGTTCAAACTTAAAAATTCTTTTTGCCTTATTTACTCGCCACCCAAATTTAATGACATTCCGATCAACATTACTCGAGTTATCGTCGAACAAACATTCATACATACATACATACATACATACATAACGCCGGATTGTTCTAGTAGACTCGGAGAACTCGCTCGCTCGTTCAATACTTACACTTGTGTTTTAATAACCTCTCTATGTACCAGTTTCATAATTTACTATTATGATAGCCAGTAACATAATTTAAGAGATGGTCAATTTATCATCTAGTTAGCTGCCAAATTATTAATTTGTGATTTTTTGAAATCATCTCCCTGGAAACTATTTTGAGGTAAGAAATTTCATTTTTATTTTTCATTTGGAGTACAAGCAACAATAGGTATGATCTACCCAGACAATTTCATAATATTTTGTAGTCTAAAAAGACAAAAAGTTTATGAAAAAAATATCATAATAAAACGAATGTCTTACGATGAAGTTTTTTGCGTATATAAAATACTGCTGCTGTACTGAGAATGTCAGGGTTCCGTACATTCATTAAAACCAGTTCACGCTTTACGAATATCTTGATATGACATGCGGTTATCATTAGGTATGGTCTGTTGCATTCTTTCTGTCAGTTAAACTCTAGATCACGACGTTGTTATTACTAGGCACGCTGCTACCAAGACTTTAAATTCCCTTCCTTTTTTATGGTGAAAAGGAAAAGTTTTTGTTGACATGTGTCAAAAATTCGCAACATGTCTGCAGTGCAAGCTCCCTGTTTGAAAACGATTTAACGCCTATGACGACGCAAAAAGATCTGCCAATAGGCATGGTAATACTTACACTACAGGTAAACATAAATATATCGTTATCAAAAAAAAAGATTGTCTTTCATAACTACCTACTTAAAATAATGATTCCATTGATGATGTCCCCATACCGTGAGCCGAAATATATCAATAATTGTAAATATAGGTACATATTTTTGGTGTTTTCCTATATTAATATTGTAAATAAAGGCTCATCCATCCATCCATCCATCAGCCCGTGTTCGTCCACTGCTGGACATAGGCCCTTCCCAAATTTGGCCACTCATGTCGGTCCTCCGTCCTCCTCATCTCATCCGCCCGCAACGTCCTTCAGGTCGTCGGTCCAGCGGGCACGAGGTCATCCTACACTACGCTTTGCTGTACGTGGTCTCCATTCTAAAGCCTTTCGGCCCCAACTTCGACGCCGAGGCTGACAGTAGAATATTTACATCGTCAATACCGCAGTGCTTAAAGGTTAAGATGTTCAACCAGTGCGTCCTTCCTGTGATGACGTATGGCGCTGAGACGTGGTCTCTTACAAAGGGTCTGATCCACCGGTTTAAGGTCGCTCAGCGAGCTATGGAGCGGGCTATGCTTGGGGTATCTCTGATGGATAGAATCTGAAACGAGGAGATCCGTCGGAGATCGAAAGTAACCGACATAGCCTGCAGAATCAGTAAGTTGAAGTGGCAGTGGGCAGGCCATATTTGTCGCCGACAATAAAGGCTCAAAAACAGTAAAATATACATTTATTCATAGTTAAAATAACAAAATTATTTACTCAAACAGCATACCTACCTATGCATAACGGATCATTACAGTGCGACAAGCCTCTTTTGGCAAGTGGATGACATTGACAGGGGTGCAGCTGTGGAACACGGGTTACATACGTTTTATTTGGATAGCAGTGTTAGTTCTGATTTGGGCCACGCGACCAATCCACACGCCTAAAGAGCCTTGTTAGTAACTGCAAGAGATAAAGTTGTAAGAATCGCATCCCACTAATCACATCACACTAATATTATAAATGCGAAAGTTTGAATGGATGGATGTTTACCCCCTCATACCTCAAGTCAATGATACATCTCTTGTCTGACAATCACGATAGAATGCTCAGATCCTCAAATAACCTTCTTCTCTCGATTCCTTTGCATCATTCCGGATTTGTATCCAATTCTTTTAGTGTGGTTGCTGTTCGTCTCTGGAACGAACTTCCCGACGATGTCAGAAAAGCCCCCTCCCGTAACTCTTTTAAGTATTCTGTGCACAGACACTACCTCTCCAAAAACACACAAATATGAACTTCTTTAATTCTTATTATTTTTTGCAGTCATGGTATGTATTTATTTATGTATTTATTTACAATATACTTATTAAAACTTGTATTTATTTATGTATTAACATATATTCTTTTTAGGTATTGTTACCTATAGTTATTAATTTAGAGTAGTATCTTCATTTAATTTGTAATTTTAAAGTTTTTACTCTTCTTGCACGCCCACCTACCTATTTATCTTGTACCATCTGTGGGTTGACTGGTAGAAAATGTTTTATGCATTAAGTCCGCCTTTTTGTACTTATTTTTTGTGCAATAAAGTATTTATGATGATGATGATGATGATGATGTTTGTTTCTCTTTCACACCATAACTACTAAGCCGATTGGGCTGAAATTTTGACATAGGCTACTTTTTGTCCCATAAATCGGTTTTCATGGGATGAAAATGAGCTTTCAAGTAGAAAAGTGATGTGTCGCCATGCTTACGAAACCAATTGGGCTGAAAATAAATGTAGTTCTAGAACTTGAATTGGACATAGGCTACTTTTTGTCCCATAAATCGGTTTTCATGGGATGAAAATGAGCTTTCAAGTAGAAAAGTGATGTGTCGCCATGCTTACGAAACCAATTGGGCTGAAAATAAATGTAGTTCTAGAACTTGAATTGGACATAGGCTACTTTTTGTCCCATAAATCGGTTTTCATGGGATGAAAATGAGCTTTCAAGTAGAAAAGTGATGTGTCGCCATGCTTACGAAACCAATTGGGCTGAAAATAAATGTAGTTCTAGAACTTGAATTGGACATAGGCTACTTTTTGTCCCATAAATCGGTTTTCATGGGATGAAAATGAGCTTTCAAGTAGAAAAGTGATGTGTCGCCATGCTTACGAAACCAATTGGGCTGAAAATAAATGTAGTTCTAGAACTTGAATTGGACATAGGCTACTTTTTGTCCCATAAATCGGTTTTCATGGGATGAAAATGAGCTTTCAAGTAGAAAAGTGATGTGTCGCCATGCTTACGAAACCAATTGGGCTGAAAATAAATGTAGTTCTAGAACTTGAATTGGACATAGGCTACTTTTTGTCCCATAAATCGGTTTTCATGGGATGAAAATGAGCTTTCAAGTAGAAAAGTGATGTGTCGCCATGCTTACGAAACCAATTGGGCTGAAAATAAATGTAGTTCTAGAACTTGAATTGGACATAGGCTACTTTTTGTCCCATAAATCGGTTTTCATGGGATGAAAATGAGCTTTCAAGTAGAAAAGTGATGTGTCGCCATGCTTACGAAACCAATTGGGCTGAAAATAAATGTAGTTCTAGAACTTGAATTGGACATAGGCTACTTTTTGTCCCATAAATCGGTTTTCATGGGATGAAAATGAGCTTTCAAGTAGAAAAGTGATGTGTCGCCATGCTTACGAAACCAATTGGACTGAAAATAAATGTAGTTCTAGAACTTGAATTGGACATAGGCTACTTTTTATCCCATAAATCAGTGCCCATGGGATGAAAATGAGCTTTCAAGTTTCTATAGAAAAGTGATGTGTCACCCTTTCCCACCCTACCTATTGAACGGATTGGGCTGAAACATTGCACAAATAATGTTCTAGATCTAGAATAGGATAATAACTACTAACTTTATCCCATAAATTAGTTCCCATTGAAAAGCTATAAAAGAGACATACAAAATGGGAAACACAGAGGCGCATAACAAACACATTTCACCAGCTGTGTTTACTGTACGTAGCAGTCCGAAAAATATTCGCAGATTGTATAGGAGTACACAAATTAAAAACTAATTCAACGTAGGCGAAGCCACGAGCAAAAGCGTATATAGATACATGCAAGTAAGGTTTACTTTTTAAATTTAAATTTGGAGCACTTCAACAAATATTTGTTAAAAAAGATTGCCAGAAAGTATAATAAAAGATACCAGCTAAATTAGACAACTTCATTATATTGCCTTCAGCTTTATTCCAGTAATATAGCAAGACAATTTGACATTTAGCGTATCCATAGACTAGTTGAAAAAAATATTATCAACCTCAGACCTTATGTGACTTTTTGTTTGGTGTAATAATTGAATATTTTTATAAATATCGATAAAGCCAAGACATGCCTAACATATATACTGTTAAATACGCCATATTTCGACCCTTCGGTGGAGGGAGTCATCATCAGGCGAATGGAAAATATAATGTGACATATAATGAAAAAAACACTTCCAGAAACTTTTGCAGACATAAGAAATTAATAATAAAAATTTTCTTTCAGTTGCAAAAGAAAAGTAGTTCTCGGGATAGTACAGTGTGACATGGCTCCCTTAGCGTGCGGATTGGTCGTGGCTGAAATCGGAACTAACGTCACTTTCTAAATAAAAAGTTATCCTTGTTTCACAGCTGTACCCTCCTGTCAATGTCATCCATACGTCAAAATCAAAATAGCCTTGTTGCACTGTACCAAAGTGTAAAAAGTATGCCATCAAAAACAAAACTTGTAAAAAAAAAACAAGTCTCGCAACTTAGTTCTTCTACCGTAAAAAGTTGTGAGATCCATGTAAATCCAAGTCAATTAATTTATTCAGTCCCTACTTAAGGGACCAACTCTCTTAAGTTATTACATTAATTAGCTAACCTAACAACATCTTAGAGTGACCGTTTACGTTTTAAATAAATAGATTGGCTTGGCCATCGCATGCAAACACAATGTATCTCACAAATAATACTTACATTAAATTAGATTATTTAGTGCGATTGTGCAAGTCTGTTTATTTATTTAAAACATTTTAATATTAATATGGACACTATTAGATTTTGTTAGGTTAGCTAGTTATGTAATTACTTAAGACAGAAGGTATACATTTATATGGGATTACAAAGTTATTTATGCAGTTAGTGTATTTAGAGCACTGGACCGAAATTGCAAAAACATTTTAGTTTTTCCTTGATACACTAAACAATAATTGTGTTTCAAATTTGAAGCTTCTATGTCTGCTAGAAGTGCCTTAGAGTTTTGATGATCGGTCAGTCAGTCAGTCAGTGAGAGAGTGACAAAATTGAGAAACTTTCACTAATTATAATTCTTAGAATTCAAATTGAATGAAATTTGAAATATACCGTGTTTATACAATGCCTGCTTGGTTACTGAAAATTCAGGCTTCTAATTTTATCCACAACGAAGTTATAGGGGGGTCGAAAATGGCCTGATCTGTTTCGAGAAAAGGATGGTACGGCCGCGCCGCTTTTTAGCTGGACTTGGCGGGGGCACTGCCGTACCCCCAGATTCTTAAACTCTAATAGTACAGAATGTTTTCGTGAAGTCCGTTTGGCTATGGTTGTGGTAGTGCGTGCACATGGTCTTTTTTCTAATGTGCATAACCTCGGGGGCGCTACGAAACGGGCTACACACACAAAACGCGCTTATCTATTCTCGTCACTTCTACAATCACAACCAAACGGACTTCATGAGATAAAATCTCTGTAGAGAATGTATTTATACAGAACAAAACATCAACAAATCTGAAATTTTATATAGGTCTAAGCCGCATGGATCCAACAATTTATAGTCTAAGATCTAGCGACCAAATCGGTCATGTGGCTTCAGCTGTATTAAAACTCCGTTAGCTACTTCCCTGAACAACCTTTTCCCATAATCTCCGTGCTGGCAGGCCGCGGGCGGTGGGTGCGGGTGTAGTGGGGTGGGGAAAAAAAAGAAAAAAAATGTGGTCTCAGCAGCTTTAATTTTTTTTTCAAACAGTTGCTCTGTACTCCCTGTGCACCCAAAAAAATTTTTAAATCGATCGGGTGGTGGGAAGGGGTTGCCAGCGTTAATTTAAAGTACCAAAATAATAATAATTTTCATGTGGGCTCAGCTGTATTGGCTTTTTTTCTGACGCCAGATAAATTTTAATATGTGAGCCCCAAAAAAATGATCTCGCGTCAGAAAAAAAGCCAATACAGCCGAGCCCACATGAAAATTATTATTATTTTGGTACTTTAAATTAACGCTGGCAACCCCTTCCCACCACCCGATCGATTTAAATTTTTTTTTGGGTGCACAGGGAGTACAGAGCAACTGTTTGAAAAAAAAATTAAAGCCGCTGAGCCCACATTTTTTTTCTTTTTTTTCCCCACCCCACTACACCCGCACCCACCGCCCGCGGCCTGCCAGCACGGAGATTATGGGAAAAGGTTGTTCAGGGAAGTAGCTAACGGAGTTTCAATACAGCTGAAGCTACATGACCGATTTGGTCGCTAGCTCTCCGTCCATTACTCTTTCAAAGTTTGCCCGATTTCTGTTTTGCTTAAACACGTTCTGGTATTGGCATTTACATTGGAATTATAAACATGAAACTTTGTATTTTTGTTGTTTATTTTGTTTGTTCGTCATTTTGGGACTAAACCCTAATTTAGCCGGAGTATTTTAGAAAGTGATACCTTTCGGTGCCACGATTAAACAAATGGAGAACATTTGACTCTTATGGACTGGCAATAAGGACGATAGTTCATAAGCTCACTTGTATGAATATCTATCTATACCAGGGGTTTTCAAAGTAGAGGTGGGGGGGGGGATGCAGAGACTACTTTAGGTAAACTAGAAGCTTTCGAAATGTGGTTGTTCAGAAAAATGCGTAAAATATCCTGGAGGGATGGAGTGCCCAACAAAGAAGTCCATAGGATAATAAACAGGAAGCGAGAGCTATTTACTACAATCAAAAGAAGAAAACTACCATATCTAGGACATGTTTGTAGACACAACAAATACAATTTAGAAAACATTATAACTAGAAGGAAAAATAGAGGGGAAACGGGGAAGCAGCAGTAGAAGAACTAAGTGGATTGAAAGTCCTGGAGATCTGCAAACTCACTAAAGATCGGACTAAGTTTAGAGCACGAAGCAGACGCTCGTTAGGACATGGTACAGTGGAGCCCACATCAAGCTAAACACTTTAAGTATAAGCTGACCTGTCATTGTATAGGCTTCCCCTACAATGAGAGGTCAGCTTATAGTTAATGTGTATAGCTTGATGTGGGCTTCACTATACAAGAGGTAGAAGATTAAAAGACACGAGGAGCAATGCCGCGGGCAAAATCTGGTTATACGTTAGTTTTGTGGCAAAGTACAGTGTTTTCTTTGTAACATTTTATAATAAGTTCCACAAATCGATGACAGTTGCAACAATCGACTTCATGCAATATTCGTAAATGAAATTTTCATAACTATATTTTTGATAAATATGAACGATTAAGTAGAGTCGTCGTTAGACTTAATAATGCCAACCCTATTGAAAGGGTTGAAATATAGCATTTAAAACAAAAACCGTTAACTGGTAATAAGATATATTTAATAAATATTATAAGTTTATTTTTGTCATACTTTACATTTGTAATGAACCTAAGGACATTATTTTTTTGGGATGTCAGAGGAGTTTCCAAGTGTAGATTACTAGAGAAGTCAACGTCCTCTTTTTACCTATGATTTTAACGTCCCAACTTGTTAGGGGGTTAGCCTTATCACACATCAAAACACGCTCTCTAAAGTACGAGTAGAAAGGTTTACCTCACATTGTTTCCCTTCAACGTCAGGAAGTGGTTGTATATACCTATATATTGTTGATATAATAACCGCCTTGCCGAAAACTGTCGATAATATTTTTTCTCTTCAGGCAGTCATATGCACGCGAACGAAGCCGCAGACAAAATCTAGTTAAAATAAAGTCATTAATTCCTCTACTAAATATACGGAAATATTATGTGTTCTTTCGGAGTTCTAATGCCTTTACTTCGGTTGACCCCATAGATACTTATATACCTAGTTCATTAGAGGTCGTCCTTTAATCACGTGAGGTTTTAAGGGCACTTTTATACCCCCCTCCTCCTTCTTGAGGTTTTAGGCTACCCCTTCCTTCCACCCTCTCCCAGCATTACGTGTATTTTTTAAATTGAAAATATATGTTATTTTAAAAATCTGTTTAAATAAAAAAGCCGTATTCCTACTATTATGTATAAAAGTAAAAGATTTTTTCTATGTTTTTTTGTTGGTTCGTTATCTAAGATCTCAAAAACCGCTTGGTGTATAGACAATAAAATTTCTTTTTCTTATAGAGTAGATTCTACGTTAACATTTAAGCTATATTTTGTGGCACTATATCTTCAGGTATCCGAGCAGTAATCATTTTATTGTCAAAAGCAGAGTGTCTAACTCGTGCGGTCGATGTTTTATGGCTGTTTCACCGCTGCGTATAACGCGTTTGCAAGCAGCTTTGCGGTTTCTTGGTTGTTTATTTGCAGAATCTGCTACTTTACTATCTTTCAAAACTGTTTTTGTGTTCAGGTATTAGTTATTAGTTTTTTTTTTATGTGCAATAAGCTTACGCTTAGCCAATATTGTGCCTTATGGAAAGCATTGATAAGACCTAGGATAAAGAGCGCTCGCTCTGAAACTTGGAGAGTCATAGTAGGCGAGGTGTTAATTAGTATTTTCAGGGACTATCGCAAAAATTTGAGTACGTTTGTAACGGACGACTGACTGATACACAACTGCCTGTAACCACCCCCCGGTACGACTACTGATGACGTCAAGCCAGAACACAACGAGTCGCTTGGCGGCATGGTGACGTCATGATGGTGGTGACAAGCCACGGCCATGGTCTTCCACCAGTAAAATGATGAATAAGATCGGATGCCCATATCGACCCTTCTGGCCTCAAAGGTCGTAAACGCCACTTTTGGCCAAAATGAGTTAGAAATGCAGTTTTGTTTATTTTTTTTCGCTCTATCGATCAGTGTATTTAAACTTCCGCTAACCCCAAAAAAATGTCGTTTACTACTACTGTATTTTTTTATGATGTATATTATGATCCTCAATTCTACAGAGACATAAATTGCTGGCATACGTTTTTAAAATCCGTTAACAGACAAGGAGTAAAATATTCTTTTTAGAACATGTTTTCACATGCCACAATAAACTTAGAATCTGAGATAATATTTACCTGAACGTAAAATATGTATTCCTAAGTTTAACCATGTGGCCTAAAGCATATTTTTTCATTCAACGTTTTATTTCCGACAAATTAGCTATGCAGACATTAATTTGTAAATAAACTTAATTTTGTTGCATGAATGTTCACTTTAACAACAAAACGTATCAACACGAAAATAAAGTGCCAAAAATATTAAATATAAAAACTAAACTCCTCTTTTATAGGATCGAATCTGGTACCTATCAAAAAATAATTTTGTTTGGAAACACGGCTAAGTCTTTAGCCTCGGCAGACATTTTACCTGAAGATCAAATAAGGGATCATACAATAATTTAATTCAGAAATTCGACTCGGCATTCGGCTTCGATAAAGACACCGAAGAACCGGCTCCATATTTTTCGTCTGTTTGATGCGAAGCAGTATTTTAATTATTTTTCTTATCATTGCCGCGATGTTTTTGTAAAAATGAGGAACACGCATCAGTCCATATTGGCCATCTAAATGAAGACCTAAAATTTATTTGATTCTATTTTTTCTCCTTTGCGCTTTATTTTGATACTTAGATATTATGAATGACGATCCGGAGCGGGCTCGTAAGTAATAAAATAACTCGCAAAAGAGAAACAATTCAATCAAATAAATTACAAGCCTTTATTTAGAAGGCCAATATGAAGAAATGTTTGTCCCCAGTTTTTTAAAAAACACCGCGATCAAAGCCAGAAAAACATTTAATATATTGTTTTTCATCAATGTTGTCGTCGTCGCGGACCGGTTAAAACCTGAGGATAAATTCAGGGATCAAAAAATTATTTCATTCAGAAACGTGGCTCATTTCTTGGCCTTGCCAAAAAAACTTAACAGAGGAATGAACGAGAAAAAGTTTCATTTGGAAAGCACCTTAAAGACACAACTTCATTCGGATACGTCACTGGTAGAGTTAGGTCGAGTACGTACTACAAAATTAACGGCTCAAAAAATATTGACAGGTACTATAGAGAATAACTACAAGAAAACAAAATCACAAGCAGGCACAAGCATGTAGTTTGTTTCCATAAAAGGTAGCTGTATATATTATGTTTTATTTTATTTAAACAAAATCTTCGCTATTTGCTAACAGTGCTTTGAGTAGGGATTCCAGTCCTTCTGGATTTTCTCTTCCCCTCTGGATACTGCTTGCCGTAGAAACAGGTAGAATTTTAAATGAAATGTTATGCATGCTTGTATGCATTAAAATAAAGGTCTCGTATATAATTGACAATAATAATTATACATACATTAATTTATTATTAATGCTTTATGTTTGCACGTATCTTGATTTTATGATTATGGTCAGAATTTTATTATGAACAACAGTTAGATACTTGGCAGTTTTAAAAAGAAACGCCTACTCTCACTTTATTTTTCAGCAAAAAATCCATTATACTGTCCGCATTAACTCATCAACAAACAACGCAATCTTACAAAAAGAAAAAAGAAACAGCACTATCTAGCGGTCATTTGTGGATTCACTGACTGGCTTCACTTGTTTTATTTTTGTTGAAACCTTTCTCCGACGCTCTCTACGTTCTGCATTATGTTTGGTTACTTCCATTATGCCACCAGATGGCGTGGTTAATAAAGTTTATAAAGTAAAATAGAGATGACGCTACTTGTAATTTAAAGAGCAAAAAAAGTGAATAAAATTGGTACGGTATTGAATGAGTTACCTATGTTGATAGTTTCTCTATTACTATTCTTTTAAAACATTAAACAATAAATTAGTTTTGAATATGTTTTATGCATCCTTCAGATCATCGGTCCAGCGGGCACGAGGTCGGCTTATGATGTTGCGGGTGGCGGATGGATGAGGAGGACGGAGGACCGCCGAGAGTGGCGAAATTTGGGAAAGGCTTATGTCCAGCAGTGGACGAACACAGGCTGATGGATGGATGATGATGTATGATGTCTTATGCAACGAAGTAAAGTCTAATTTTCCGGGAATAAGAAGGTGCACAAACTTGAAAAGACATTTCAAGTTTTTACATGCATTGAATCTTTTCATAAAAAGATTTCAACGCGTTACTGTAGATATAGATTATTGTCATTGCTGTAATGTAGAGAATGTAAGTGAGAGATCTTATAAGTAATCATTACTCTTTAAAAACTCTTTTAACATTGCTTACTGCATTTTTCATTTTACGTAGGTCAGATTTAGTTTCGTTTCCTTCAATTTAGTTTTGTTTTTTTATTTTGTTTCCCCATTAAAGATGCAGCTCAAGAATTACGTTTATTATATTCCATGACTCGGCCTCCAAAATTCTTGTCCTAATTTTTACCTACATACTTGAATTCAATACCAGCTCAGCAGCTCTTTGGTGACGTCACGTAATTTGGGCACAAGGGTTCAAATTTTTGACAGTGCTTTCAACATTTGTTAGGCGACAGTTAGTCTACGGATATGGCTTCCTATCCTACATTCCTACACAGCCATTTGCGGTTACATTAGTGCCAGTAGGTAGTTCTACATTCCACCTACTGGTGTGTGCCGAATGCATACCATTAGAATGTTTTTATAAATCCAATGAAGTGGAAAATCATGCTTTTCTAGTAAACGTATGTGTGAGGGAAGTCCTACGGATGTGTGGGTGTTGAAAGTCGTTGTCACGCAAAACAGAAGGTAGCAGAAGATCATTCGGGCATCAAATGTTATATTGGATCCCGAGTAATCGCCTTAAGGGTGTTGGGGACATAGAGAACTAATTCACAATATTATAAATCATGAGCTCTACCACCAAAATATGAAAGATTCTTCAGTATTAGTTGTCAAATTATTTTAATTCAAATACTGTCATGGTATCCATCATATCGTTGTATCATATAGATCCAAATATTTTATTTTAATGCACTCTACTGACGACCCACATACAATATTTAATATTTTTTAAATAAAATGACATATGTATTGTGGCAATAAATAAATCTAGATCCAATCTCAGCAGAGCTTTGCCTAAATAATATGACGTCATAGACTAACAATATATCCGTATAAGGAATTTTCAGCCCGGCATACTCACACCTACCTCTCTCATACTACTACGCTGCCAATGACCGACATACCAAAGTTCGTCGACTTCTTACTGTAACAAACGGAGCTCTGCTTAGACTTTGTCTCTTAAAACCATTGCATAGAGTATGCATTCTTCTAAAAAGAAAGTAGTGTTATCTTTGTAAAGCCGTACTTCCAACTTTCTCCCCGCCATCTTGGAAATGCATCATCTTGAGTCGTGAGTCGTGACCATTAAAGGAAATGGTGATGTAACCTGTTCTTACAAAGGATGCTGTCATTATTATGGTGTCATTACGGTTTTTGGGAGAAAGTTCAGTATGTTTGGAGCTTTCTTCTATCTTTCAAGATGCTTAAGTGACGTAATTTTGCCATTTCAACTTTTCAGGATTGAATGTTAGCTGCCATATATTTTATTTTGTCGATTCAAAAACTGTTGAAATTTCAATAACTGTTGGGACACCATTATGATTTCACAATATGAAGTTTAGATTAATATAATTACCTCTCTCAGAGACACGAAGTCTCGCTGTAAAAGTAATATACCTAAGGGGCTGATTCTGCAAACATATAATAATATAGCATGTTTATAATATAGTTTTTATATTGTCATTAAAACAAAAGTAAGATGGAAAATCATATATTATTATAATATTATATTATTATACTATACCTATTTATCAATAGTTACTTACATAGTATTGCCAATAAACTTTTGCCAAAAATAAAAGTATCTCTACATCTCTTTTATTACAATTCACCTTTATTTATGTACAATTTATGACGCAATTTTAGTTTGGATAAGAATGTAATTGGTTTTTCAAACGTTAATTATTAAGTGATCAGATCACATCATAACAAGGATTTTCAATAAATAAATTTCCGTCCAAATTTTCCATTATTTGTTTTTAACCTGCTTTTTGTCTGCGGTTGCGTCCGCGTGTTAATTGTTGTGTGGTTCCCAGTATACAACCGAATTCCCAGGAAAATCATGTTAAATACCATGTTATATTGTTGGCCTACATCGTAATTCATACCATTTCAATTACCATCTTCATTGATTGCGCAAACTAATGGTAACAAATATAAAAAGTGAAAAATAAACAACATTAAAAATAAATAATCACAAAGACAATCCCACAATTTTAGTGTGGAAAGTTCGTCATAGATAAGATTTTAATTTATATTGTCATTTTTATTATCCTCATTGATAACTTGATGTGAATGTAACTTACGATTATTTTAATTGCAATAAAATTTTCGCTTCTTTCATACCTAGTGAACCAAACACGCAATTTCCTTACAAAAAACGCATGTGGCTGTCTCTTACTTGTGCCTTACGAAACGAAAATACAATCACCAATGCAATTCCACCGACTGCGTCACTTTCACACTTGCCAAACTTACGTTTTCCTCATGTTCATGCGAAAATAACCCGTAAACTAAAGGTTTAAGAAAGCTGGCACACGTAGGAATAGTTAGCCGAAGTAACTTTCGAGTCGGTGGACCTACTCGCATATCCGTGACTTTCCCCTTCGGTTGGCAAAAAGTGGACAAGATCCGGCAGGTACAAGTAACATTGCGAAACACGGACTTGCCACCTGATTTCTGTGACACACTAAATGCGCATAAGTGTTTTAATGCAGGATCTTAAGTTATAGTGGCATTTTGAATGTATGATCTTTAGTTTAAGTAATAAAATGAATTAATTTTTTATTGTTGTTGTAAGAACTTGAATCCTCGAGTGGGCATCAGAGATGTTTCCCTGAGGACTGCAAAATGCATGTCACCACAGTTGACACTTGTACACCGACGTTTCACCGATGATCATAGCAACCACAGAGGCGGTCATTACATGAATCACTGTCACACTCAATAATAGTATGTCATTATTTCGAAGATTTTTACCTATTCTTACAAAAAACAGCGTCTGATTGAATTACAAATTTGGATTATGATTCAGTTTTTTGTCACAACAGGAATTTTCTTGTGTAAATGAGAACATAATCATTGTTCTTTGACTTGATGGGGCAGTGACTATTTTAATAAAACGTGCTGTACAAAACACGGCAAGTCTTCAGTTTTTTATTCTACATAACACAGAAATGTGAACAAAGTTTTATTAAGTCTTTTTGTTGTGTGTATTTTATTATAATACTGTACCTAGGAAATAGGAAGCTTTCTTATGTCCGGGATGAAAAGTATCCTATCCTCAATAAGCCTATTATCTTGGGTCAAAATCTATCCAACTTCAAATGTTTTATCATAATCTGGTAATTGGTCTTAAAGATTATTCGTGTTTATAAACAAATAAACCAACCATCAAATAACTATAATTAGGTTAACCAATTATTTCATGAAATTCAATCCATTCAAGAATATTTTGGACATTATTGATTATTCACTTTCTTGCAATAGAAAATAGTTACGTTTATTTTGACTATTCTTGACACTCCCAAGTAATCTATGAATAGGGTTTGGACCGAAAGGTTCCTAGGAAGCAGCATATATAAAAAAAAGCTTTTATAAGACAACAGTTTTAAATCTTTAATCAACCTCTAAAAGAGCAACCCATTCAAATGAAACATCAAGACGAAAATCCATTTTACAAAATTACAGGTGCCTCTTATCTTCGCCGCACCCAGAATAAACAAAAAAAAAAGAAAACTCTTGACCACCTGTTCTTGAGATTTTCACTTTAAAGTTTCCAACTTAACTACATCTTCCTGCACATGGCAAACGCAACCCTCAAAACCCGTTTTAAGGCTTATTTTCGCTCGTCATGGAAACCTTGTTACGACGTTTTCTCATTAAACTACTCTGTACATTGGGGCCAAGATGGCTGCTCTCTCTTCTAAGAGAAAGTTTGAGAAAGCGATGCGTATGAGTGGAAGACGACTGAGGCCGAATTCCTCAGTCGGTAAAAGATGAGTTTTTTACCTAATAACTGACACGTGTGATTGTCACGTGTATAAGTTTTGAATACTTTTTAGGATGTCTAAAAACGGCTATAAAATCTTTGACCGTCTGTCAGTCTATCTATAGCATTACTCAAAAATTGCCAAGCTGCATCAAACATTTTCTGGATATAAGATGTATGGTCAGGTAAACCTGTTTTATAACCTCTGGATGTTTTTTTTTTTTCTTAGTTTTAGTATTTTAACTTATCTAAGTGTGCTTAAAGGTCCAACAGATGAATAAATAAATGAAGTAACAAATAAATGTAGTTATTTTAGTTACGAAATTTCCTCAAATGTAATAAGACAAATTGCCACTACTGATTTTAAAAGTTGTATATTCATTCACGCGCTGTAAAGAGAGCTTAATCCATGAAAATCTTTGCAATATTCAAATAATACTTTTGTGTATCTGTCAGTTATTTTAATGGTTGATATCTAGTGTTTCTTATAATAATTATTTAAAAAATTCTCCTGATGCCAAAAAAATATAGTCCAAATATATTAACAATGATTTTCATAATCATTATTAAACGAAAAAATAGTCAAGATAACATAATATGTACATTATATAAGTACTCACTGACATTATTTTTTGGAAAATACAAACATATTTTCATTTATTGTTTATTAACAGCTGTCATAAATCTAAACTAATAATAAAGTAGTAAAAAAGTCGTGTCTGGACATTTAATATTTTTGAGAAGCACAAATAAAACGAATTATTGTCATTGGCACATCGGCTAAAACTAAAATTTATAGATTTTTTATCTGTCTGTGTGTATTTTCCGTTTTAACTTGTGAACAACTCAACGGATTTAGATGCATTTTTTATTTAATATCACCGTAGTGACCCACACACAATACAATACAATCTTCAACACATAGGCTATAAGGGATGTTCATAAAACTAACGCACAAGCCAAAAACGGAGCAAATATTTAATAAACGCTTTTAACTCGAGAACCACTCAACAGATTTGGATGCTTATTTTATTATTATCATCGTAGTTCCCCTAGTGAACCCATAGGCTATAAGGAAAGTTCACAAACTAACGCCTGTGTCGAAATCGGTTCAAAGATTGAATAAACGCGAGTAAAGCCGCGGGCAAAGGCTAGTAAATAATAAAACTTAAAAAGAGTAAAATGTATATTTATTCATACCTAATATTACGTCACACATAAAGGTGAAATATTTAAATCCTACATTTCATAATTTCACTAGGTTAGGTTAGGTTAGTTTACAAACAACCGTGAATTAACCTACCGTAAAATTATAATCTCGCCAGTGAAATTATAAACAATATTGTCGAATTTGTTAGTTTATAATTTCACTAGTTTAGGTTAGAGGTTAGTTTATAAACAACCGTGAAAAAACCTACTCTAAAATTATAATCTCTCTAGTGAAATTATAAACTACCGGATTTTACAATCTTACGGTGACATATGCAATACATTATATAATATTAACATTCAAGAATTGTTGACCAATGAATTTATGACTATCACTAGTTTTCATTCTTCCGAGAATTAATAGGCTGTTGGCTATATTAATTGGTTTTTTAAAGAAAAAGTACATTCTGAATTTCTTCAAATATCGTTATAAACACATACCTACGGTTATGCTGTACGTTCAGTTATATCCCTAAAACCTTATGTTTGACATACGAAATCCTTAATATGTTGTTTCTCTCCTTAAATAAATCCTATAAAAACGTAATATTATGTAATATAATACTATTATTAGGTACGTATACAATCTATTCAATTAGTCTAAACTTAATAAAAAAGGAATGACTCTACTTTTTTACCGTAACTGCGTCGTATACAACATAACATTAATTTAGGAGATATTAAATAAATTAGTTTTGTTACGAAAATACGAAATCCTTAATATATTGTTTCTGTCCTTAATCAAATTCTATAAAAATGTAATTTTATGTAATATAATACTAATAATAGGTACGTATCATTGGATGAATCTATACTACATAAAAAGGAATGATTTTTTTTTTACCGTAACTGCGTCGTTCACAACACAAAATTAATTTAGGAGATATTAAATAAATTAGTTTGGTTAATTTTGTAATACAATTATTTAGATTACTTCTTACATATCAAAGTACACTAAAATTATTTTGTTGGTTACTTATTTAACTGGTCAATAATTTTTGTTAATATTCGAACGCATGTTGATGAAATATTGCCAACCGTCATTAATAAAACCGTTAGGAAATGAAAACAGAAGCAAAATAAAATAAAAATAAATTACAGAAGTAGAAAGTAAAAAGATAAAATGTGTACAAGTGAAAGTAAACCCACACAGACAAGACAGTGATCAGTGTAGTAGTAGAGAAAGTTCGTTAGGTATGTATGAGCCTAGAGACATCTATCGAGTAGTTCCGATACAAACATTATTCTTGTTTTATCTGTGTAGTAATCGACATTTTTACTGACTTGAAATATTACTGTTTGCGTTAGAATGACTGCTTCGTATTATCTGCGAATTACCATTTGAGTGGACACAGTCCTAAATCTTGACCTTATCATGCAGCTACCGGTAATATTATCCAAGTCACTAAACCAGCTAAATATCAAGGTAGACGTTTTACACACTATGTCCCGTCCTTTGCGGAGTCTATACTTGAGAATTCGTGAACTTTATGGCGTACTGATTATTCTATAATTAAATTAAATCAACCGACCAAATTAATACTGGAGACTCGGTTAGTGATCAATAACTAGGTTCAGTTATCCTTTTGGAAAATATTTTTTTTAGCTCCCTTGCTGATTGGACTAGTTTAAGTACAATTTCTAACGCAGGTACAACGAGGAAAAAAAATAATTTCACCTGGAGGGTAATTGAACCTTGTTTATAATGATTAACTGAGTCTCTAGTATGAATTTGGTCGGCTGATTTAAATTCACCTATTTCAGCGTACTTAGAGGTCGTCTCTGTGGTCAATTTGTTCGAAAATCTCTTGTTCAATTCCCATAAGATCTCATTTGTGATTCGTGTACTTGCTTCGGAAGTCACGTTAAGCTTTGGTTCTATATTTTTGCCTGGGGTTATTGCTCGGATACGTTACAATTTTGATGAAACGTGGGTGTTGTGTGGGTTTTGAATTGCATTTCACAGATAATACTTGAAAACACCTCTGTCATCCCCTCGGGAATTCTTGTCGTAATGTTACTATTGTATGCTACGTGTTCCTTTTGATATCCCATGACTCTAAGGACTATGCCTGAAAATAATATAAAAAGTCCAAAAAACATATGTTCAAAAATGTGTATTTTTGGATATATCATAAATCATAATTAAAATTGTTCAACATTTTTCTCCCATATGACGAGTCCTAATTATTGCGATGTTGCGAAACTTACGCTGACAGACAGAGCGGGATAGCAAAATTTGCATTTCGCTTAGTGCAAGTGAGAGAGAACTATTCATTAATGGCGTCGTCGAGCGAAGCAACGAGTTAACTGTGTGCGTAGGGTAGCTCATAACAGGGTTGTACATCACTTATTCGAAAAGGAAAATGTTAGTGAGAATCTTGAAGTCTGTCATCATTTTGTCGATTTTAAATCCGAAATTGATTTCTCCAAACTAAAGTAAAATGTTAAATTTTGGAGAAATAAATTAAAATTTCCAGTGATCATGCAAATCTTTCATGGGTAGGTAAGTACATACAACATACGAATTGACGTCACATGACATGAAAGGATTTCTTTCCGGAGCAATGTAATACGATCTTTACGACTTTTGTGGCTAAAGATGAAGCTTTTTACACTGTTATTGAAAGGCAAGACAACTTAAGTAGGTTTAATATAGTAGGTAGTCAATAATATAATCATTGATTTTTGATTTTGGACAACACAAGTACGCAACTCGAATGTAAAAAAAAACATTATAGGGTTAAGTTTTTACACAAATTTTAATGGTTATTCTACTGTAACTCGTTTTAACAAGCACTTAGTTTAATGTCATTGATTCACGTGTACGTATAATACGTTGAACAATAAATTATTATCTTAAAACTTTGGTATTGACATCCCTACTATTTTGTACTAACAACCGACTGGCAACGCGGCGCTCACGCACACGTTGAACGGATACGGGAATTCCCCGCCACCGGTCAGCCGTACCCGTACCGTTAGCAAAAACTTATTTAAGGCTCTTTGAAATGGTTGATTTACTATGAATAGTGTCCACATTTCATAGGCGAGTCCTTTATTTTAAAATTTTTGCAACAAATGTTGCCTTGTACGATAAGCGCTTTTATTCTGTAAGAGATAAGGGCGTTTTTGATACAAAGAATTGTGATTGGTGATAGGTAAACTTCATTATTAGTTATTTTCAATCATCCATGATTTAGGGAAGATAATGCGACGTTGTCACACCTTTACGTACGAACATAAAGGTGTTTTACATGAAAAATCACATTTTTATCCATTTATTTTGTATGAAAAATAAAAATTTGATGATAACAATAATTGAAAAATACTTTGTAATTATGCTATTCAATTCATGTACGTGGTCTCGTTGATACCCTAGAGCTAAGGGGTATCAAAAAGAACACGTTTTATATTGCAATAAAATGGTCATGAATGTTATGATTCTTACGATACATGGAAAAATTACCTATTTTTTTTCAACTACAAGTTCGTAAAATCGCATAGAAATATCGTTTATCATTATTTGAGGCAAAATATTGCAGTAACTTGCATAAACTGTCAAAGCTAGTCCATTAATCCGATCAAGACAAGATAAGAAGAGTAGTTTGTTTAATTTTATAATATATTATGATATAAATACAAATTAATTTAGAATAGCAATTCGTTTTGAAACTGATGTTTTCTCCATACAATTTACATTATCATAAGACGACTCAATATCTTTCATAGTTCTCGAAATCAGCGACCGTAGATGTGTGGGTGAAAGGCGTATCTGTACACACCTGTGCCTATGCGCACGTCTCTGTGTGCACAGAGATAGCGTGTAAACGAAGATCCTATTGAAAAGTGGTATAAAAGTCATGAAGTCTGTTAGAAAAATTCTATTCTCTCTTACACCGTTCTATAAGATGCTACAATGTTAATTATATGTATGTATGATTGTTTATCAGTTTAAACCATCGATATGGATTTTCGATTTTCGAATGAAAAGTAATTATAATTTTAAATTTTACCTAGAATTTGGTAATGATAATTTTACGATTAAATAAATAAAAAAAATATTCGCTGTATTATCTACACTGAGTACAAATCCGTTTTAGGGACTGCACTGAAATTGTTCCTCAATCGTTTAAAAATACTGTTTATACAAATGATGGTTCTTTTGAAGCTTTAAAATATAGTATAAAAATATATATAATGTACACTGTAAAAGCTCAAGAGTTATTTGTTATTCAAGAAATATATATATTAAAAATTATAAATATAAACAATAAAATTTCCTCAAGATATATTTCGGACTCTAACTGGGCCTGGTATCAGTAGTATAATATACCTACTCGTATATTTAAATTGTGAAAATTATAGATCAATCGTAGAAATATCTTATTCTAAATATTATTATTCGATTGCATTACAAACTAGAAAATATAAATTAGAAGCAAATTTTAGAAGTTAGAAAAATAATTCATTCTATTTTTTGTAAAAAAACCTTTTCAATTATTCAATAGTCCTTTTTCGGTTTACGTACCAATTAAATAGCTTTACGGTTATGGAAATAACGTTATAATTTAAGATGCAGTTTTGTCAAATTAAACCCAAAGTTTTATGAAATATAGTTTTTTGATCTAATATTTATTAGTCTATAATCTAAGGGACCTGTTTATTTTGTTTTCATTAATAAATTGTATTACTACAATTTATTTATCCATACATTGATTTATCTAGGTACAAAAGTGTTACCACAGAATTGTGTCCCTGATATAAAATTGTATTGTCAGGATGGGACAGTTTACCACAATAATTTCAGTTTTTCTCTTTTTGAGAGTTAATGTCATCTTATCAATGAAGATATAATTTTCATAAATGAGACCAAAACTCATTACGATATTCAAATTCCTTATTTATTTCGCGTTATGACGGCTCCTCGTAAATGTTTAGCACAAATCAGCTCCAATCTTTGGTGCTTAGGCACTAAGCCTTAGTAAGAGCTTCCAACAGATGGCGTTGCTAGTTCTGAATTTGAAAGCCTCTACATTGCTTTGCTTACTGTACTTTTTAGTACCGTTTTACGTACTCTATGAGGTCTTTGTATTGGTTTGAGAACGTACTCGTAGGTTCCACGAACGTGCGGTAAACAAGAGGGGTGTTTGTTGATACAATACAATACCATACAATACAATACAATACAATATAACTTTATTTGCACACCACAAAGAAGGAAACAAAAATAATATAAATTACAATAGCCAAATAACGTAGGTACAATCAGGCGGCCTTATCGCTTATAGCGACCTCTTCCAGACAACCTTTGGGTAGGATTGATAATATTTTATCATCCCTCCCTGGTTCTCATCATTTGCAATCGACCAAGGGATCCGAATGAAAATTTCAGGGCATCATTTTGTGACCCAGACCAGTACCTAGACTACTTTTAGTCCTTGATTATTACTTAGTGCCCTAGAAATAATAATAATAAACAAATAAAACGCGGAGGAACGTTTTCGCAAAATTATTGAAACCCTAAATATTAAAGAAAGGGTTACCAAACTGACTGCCCCATATAATGATTAATTAATTATATAATAAAAAACCGTTTTTAATTTTTCATTTTATTTAGTTCATTCTTCCTACTCATCTAATTCTCTTAACTATTAATACAGTCTTTTATTGTAGTTATTATTAATATTGAAAAGGTTCACAATAAATAAAAATTTAAATAATTTAATTATTAAATATGACACAAAAACAATCCGTAGGAAAAATGTTCACAGTAAATAAAAAAGTAATCGTTAAAACCTTTTTTTGTGGTAGTACCGAAAACTACAAAAATTTTTTTTCTTTTACCCTGTTTCATTCCAGAACTTGCAATTTTTATTTGTACAGATTTTTCCTACTTAAATATTACAATATAAATAACGTATATTATGCGCAATTTATTTTTTTTGTAAATCAAATTTTAAATTTACAGCTATTTTAAGCACCATCAAATTCAGCACATGTTATTGAGTTTTTTCCATACACTCTTATTCATAATAAGATCATTGAAAATAAAATAAATATTATCTTGTCAATAAAACTCAGCCTAACTTCTAAAAGAACATAGTGAAATGGATGGCACAGTTTAAAACAAAATGTTTTTACGGTTTCTACAAAATTAATTGAAAACATCTATTAATGACTGTACAACAGCTCACATTAAACGTAACTGTCAAAAGAGACGGCTACCCACAATTTCGCATTTGAGAATTTCAAGTAAAGGGGTACAAATATTGCAATGCATTATTAGCTGATTCATCGCAGCGCTGAGTAAGGTTTTCTTAAATCAGAAACTGGGCATGGCTACAAAATGAAGTTATGCTCTGTACGCTATTTGAGCATTACTAAAAAATTCTAAAATCTCTATAACACCTTTATCCATTACGACGGTATCTGAGATTTGTAGGCCAAATCGTTGGCATCCTGAGCGATGTTGGAAGATCTGGCATACGGGTAGGTGCCTGCTGATGCTGTAGGGGCCGACCATTGAGGAGTTGGAGACTGGAAACTGGCAATCTGTGAAAGAGAAGTCTGTCAATTATACGTCGTATGGGTTTTGGTTAATGTTATGATTAATACTTGCGATTGTAGGTACTTCGTGAACATCATCAAAAACTTGAAAATACACTTGTACTGTTTCATTTATATGAAACCTAATCAACGTAAATATAAGTGAGACCTAATCAACGTTAATATAAGTGAAACCAAATCAGTGTTATTATAATATAAGTGAAACAGTACAAGTGTATTTTTAAGATGTTCATTAATTTTGAATGAAATCTGAATATATAGCAATCGTGAGCTGCATTATGAATCTAAACCACGAATCTTTTAGTAGTAAAAAGTTATGTATTGTATTATATAACACATATTAACAAGCCTTATCTTTAATTAACAGTTTCTTTAATATAGGTTTCCGTGTGAAATTTTCACCAATTTACCAGAAATGTGCTTTTGTTGTTCTTGGACTGTGCATTGGATAGATAGACAAATCAATGGAATTTTTTGCTATAAGTATCTATTTTTTGCTGCTAATTTTATGTCCCAATGAGTCTCCTTAATAACTTTTGATATTGCATGATCGTAAAAAATAATATCATAGCAATTGCTTTCATAATGAAATTCCTGCTTAAGTTTGTTACACACGCACTAAAAATCGATCACGTAACAGTATTTTAAAATAATGTCTTCAACTTGTTCAGAATTACTAACTTTATTTTCAAAAAGGTAATTCTAGAAATACAAGGTCACAAAGTGGTTTTCGAAAGCACTTATTTCCGGTCTAGATTAAAGTTGAAGTAAACATTGCTGTTTATTTAAACATAGTTTGCATTTAAAACATTTTGACGAAAAAGGTTTTCATTTATTATTTACTTATTACAATTTGGTCCACTTGCATAAAAAATAAAAATCCCTACACCTTAGGCTAAAATTTCTGATTTATTCTGGTCCAGAAAATGTTAATTTCTTAGTTGCAATAATTTACTTTAACTTTCGTATTAATGAAAAAGTGCAACATTTAGTCTACCTGATACCCATTGTATGCAATTTTCTTAATGCTTGGATTACAAAAAAAGAACTTACTATAATTAGCTAAAGCCTATTAAAGTGTCGTATGTTATGCGTGATTTACAATTAAATTATTCTATCTACTACCGTTTACTCGCGTGGCCCCGCATAATATTTATTGGTTTTAAGTAATTCTAGGAAACTATTCGATGGCCCAACAAAAATGTAGCTTATTCGATATAGTATTATGAGCCATCTACCTGCAAACATGTTACCGCGATGTTTACTTTTTGCAGGGTTATGTATGAAATACTAATCAGCTTTATGTGATAAATAAGTAGGTAATTGGACAATATAATATTGCTTTAAACAAATTAAATATTTGGTCTCTTGGCGATATCCGTAGTCGGGTTGAATGGTAGAAAATGCTTAATATTATTATTTAATTTGATTAACCGGAAAAATCTAGCCGTAGGTATCTAATTTTATTTTCTTGTATATGATTGTAGTATCTAATCTCTATTTCGTACTTCGCAAACAGGGTCATTGAACCTTCCTCCTGACCACTTACTGAGTCTGCAGTATGAATTTGACATAAATAAAAGTCAACGTATATAATGTTACATTTATTTATGCAGCCAAATTTATACTCAAGACTTGATCAGTGCTTAGTATGAAGTTAAGACGACCCCTTTTGTGAAATTCATAAATTGTTATTTTTGCTTTCCTTACCAACGCTTTCCCAGCCCAATAAGTCAATTACTATGGGACGTCAACATTTAAATTGATGTAAAAGTTTACATCACCATTTAACAGAACCCATATAGGCAGATTCTATAACCAGCCCTGATGTGGCTAGTACAGAACGATATTACTCTATAAAAGTGGTCGCTTTCACCCTTATGCACCCGATTTACGCAATAAAGGATCCAAAAAAACTGTAAGCCTACCATGAGTTTTGTTCATGATACACGTTAACTACAGCGTAAAATATTTATAAGAGAAATTGTGCAGCGCCCTTGACGGCTTACGAAAAGAACCACAATTTCTCATACAAAATATCTTACGCAGACGGTATCGTGTATCGTGACCAAAACTCATGGTAGGCCTACTGTCATAATCATTTCGTTTTAGTAGAGATTCGGACTCCACAACAATAGGGCGATATGGTGATATAGTGGGTTTTCAGATCGCTGCTATAGTACCTACGTAATGGTAACGAAAACACTACTTAAGAGCAATTTTGTGATAAAACAAAGTTTCAGTTACGTGTATGGAGTTAAATGGTACTATAAAGGTTTTAAAAGGCTTATTATGGGCTCCTTGATATACTTGTAATTTTCTTAATTAATAACAATGGATTCAGAGGCTTGGAAAAGGTTTAAACGAAGTGGATATGTCCCAAAAGAGAAGCCAAAAGACATTATGAGGAAACAGCATCATTGAGAAGCAATAAAACTAGTATAATAGACAAGTTGAAGACACAAATATGGAAAATGGTTCCGTACAAAATAAATTTTATGTTACTAAATTTATTTCATGATTATAATAAATTTTCCGACAACATGAAGAAAACGAAATAACAGCGAATAATATACAGCGAATAATTATTTATTATATAATTACTAGTGATACTGAAGTCCCAAGTGAGATGATCGTACTTATTATTAGTCCGGCAATGAGACATTTTTTCAAGTAAAATAAAATTTCAAGTTTTATTATTTACGTAGGTGGCACACACAGGGACAAACTCGGAAGGAACCCTATTTTCATTATTTGATCCACGATGCCGGTAAAAATACTATCATGACGAGTAGAGAGGTACTATAGTAGCGTTCAGAACACTCTAAGTCAATTTTTGCATTGAATTTGGTAATTATTTTGTTAAAAACTCAATAACTCGAGGGGGGCGTTGATATTCTTCTTAAACCTAGCCCTAGTCTATCAGTCAAATTTCTGCCACACTTCATTTCCAAGTATAGGACGAATAATTTTATAAAAAAATATTTTCACCGCGATGTACTTGTATCTTTTTTGAAATATTTTAATAACAAGAACAGAGACACTGCTGGTGAATGAATGTAAAATGAATGAATGATAGATAATTGTGAGGTAAAGGAATCATTAACTCTTCTATAGTATAAAAAAGTAAGTAGTCAGTAAAAAAGTCGCGGTTGCCCGTACATCACCAAATGGAGATCTGGGTCACCGCTACATCACATTTATGACACTGAACGGTGATTTAATTGGGCCAATTTCGAGTTACTCAGTGCCAATGAGTGGTGTTTACGGAACGTTCTATGGAATTCTATAGATCCTATATAGATAGGTATAGTTTTGTTTCATGTAAAGTGATCAGTATGACGGATCGATAACACTTTTTGCTAATTTCCCAAAACACAACTTTGATCTCCCGTAGTATTTGACTCAGGACTGGGCTTGCGTTTGTAGGTAATAAGATAATAATAATTTTCAAATTTCCCAAGAAGGGTTATTGAACCTTGATACCGACTACTTACTGAGTCATCAGTATGAATACGGCTTTATAAATAAATGTCACCTTAATTTATGCAGCTAAAATAATACTGAAGACTCTGTGAGTAGTCACTAACAAGGTTTGTCGACCCTTTCTGGGAAATTCGAACATAATTTTTTTCTTGTTCCCTGCAAATGCAATCACAGCCCCGGTTAAATAACACGGAAAGTCAAAATTAACCTTGCGAATTTCGCAAAAAAATTGTTTGATCCGTAATAAATCGCTTATGAATTTGATTGCTTAAATTAATGCCTCTTTTATATATGTTTGAGCAGCGTTTTCCTGACAGTCTATTTTTGGAATCACCTCTTCACTGATATTTGTCGTGGTAAATTAAAAGGCCACTTAAGCATGGACTCACCTTCCCACTCAAGTTATTTAATCCACCGCCACTGATTAGCTTCTGGAATCCGAGAGCTGCAGCGGCCAAGAACGCCAGCTTGGCTAACACTAGAGCCTTGGTGACCAGTAGAGTTAGCCCTCCAAATACAAGCCCAAGGACAGCGATGACCTTCACTCCGACCCCCGCCAGCAGGGGAGTGTACTTCTTGATTTTACCTCGAGCTGGGGAATTCAATAAAATATTATTTAAAAAATTATAAAGGTAACCGTCGTTACTCCTCCCGCCTACCAAATAACCTACGTGCCTTTGAGCATTGTCCGAGCAAGACAGGTAAATCCTTCCACTGCATAGTTCTATTTTGAATAACAAGCTGCCAAAACAAATAAAAAAATCGGTCAAGTGCGAGTAAGACTCGCGCCTGAGTGTTCCGTACCATTGAAATAAGTTAATAGACATAAATAAAAATTACAAAATTATTATTACAAAATCACCTTGACTCTAACAAAAATTAGAACTTTAAAGCTTAATGTTTCGCAAACGGATCTTTGAATCGAGAAATGCTTTTCACACAATCACAATATTTTTGAAAGACCTATCCAATGACACTACATAAAAAAATGCAGACGTGAAAAAAGAAATCATCCCCACTTTACGTGTAAGGGAGGCATAGAGAAAAACTTCTTGAAAAAAAATTAAATAATAAAAAAAATTAAGGTTTTATTTTATTACTTTGTAGGCGTGATGAATATGTATACACATTCCAAATTACAGCTTTCTAGTACTAAGAGTCTCTGAGCTAAGTCTCAGACAGATAGGCAGACGGACGGACATGGCGAAACTATAAGGGTTCCTTGTTGACTATGGAACCTTAAAAACAGCATACGTTCCACAGATATCGATCCAAATAGATGCCGCGAGTGTATGTACTTCGCGTGCCCAATTGCGCGCCAAAAGGGAGAGCAATGCTCTTCCTTCACAGATATTGACTCCTCCAACTTTGACTCTTATGTATTATGTCTTAAGTCTTACAATCCCTTCTAAGATTCAAACCGCTGTCAACCAATTTCATTGTAAAATGTGACACGCTTGATTTTAATAGAGTTTGATGCACTTCATCTATTTAGATCTATATCTGTAATACGTTCCTAGCATTTACGAACAAGATAATATATATTGCTTTTAGGAAAGGCATACTACTCCGTAAAAGAATATACCTATCGGATGCTGAGCATAGTGTTTGTTTAAATATATAATAATTGATACCTTGTAAGGCTTTTTTGCTGTAGATAATGAAACAAATGAACATGTTTCAATAAAGAAGTATTAAAATTTCGATATATATTTCGACCCATTTTGTGATTGTCGTAAGTGTACAAAAATTTTAAAAACTAAAAAAATATTTACTCTCTAGTGTCTGATTTTGTAAAATGCGAATGTCAATACCTTAATTTGTGCTTATAGTTTAAAAAACCAAATAAATTCAAATATAAACATCAAATTAAATTCATACCTTGCGCTTATAATTCATTAGTATTCATGATTTAATTATATTAATTTAGAGGGCTAGGTCATACCTCTGCTAAAGACTTCACTTTGCCATAGTAAAAACAGACTAGTAAGGCATCTTCACAGAGATGTCGCCCGTGCGGCTTATATGTGTGCGAGCCACTGCGAGCCTGCACGTACGAACCACAGCACGCACACAACGACAATATCTCAGGATGTTTCTGGCGGTGTGACTAGGGTCGGCTGCGCTCCACAGTCGCGCTTACGTACGCTGTCGTGCTACAAAACAGATAGGTATTTTGTGGCCGCGCGCCGTTCGTCGTATCGCCGCTAAATAAATTGACATCCCTGCAGCAGTAGGCATTTAAGCCTCGCACGGCGCGGGAGTTGTTTTACTATTCTGTTATTACTATGACTCTGCGCAGCGGCATCGATTAGGACATTTTTTCAACATTTTTACCCCTATAGGATCTCTTTGTTGTCCGTCTGTCTGTACGTTCGTCCGTCCGTCTGTCTGTCAAGACTCTTTATCTCTGGAACACGTGGAGGTATCGAGTTGAAATTAAAATCATAATATAACTACTCAGGCTACGGTTTCTTTAAGCTGTAAAAAAATCGAACTTCTGAGGTAACGTAAAAAAAGATACGGCCATTTATGCCGCAAAAAACGTATATTTCGACACTCAATAGAGTAAAAATTTATAGGGTATTTTCCGTTGACCTAGAACTATTAAATTTGGCAAGAAATACCGTCTTAAACTACAATTAGGTATAAGAAAAAATCTGAAAACTACACATTTGTAATTAAATAATATAAAACCGGCCAAGTGAGAGTCGGACTCGTGCACGAAGGGTTCCGTATTACGTGTATTATATATAAAAACAGCAAAAATATCATGTCTGTTGTATGGGAGAGCGCGGGTTCGGCTCAAACTTGGCCACTTTTAGTATTTGTTGTTATAGCGGCAACATAAGTATCAATCTGTGAAAATTTCAACTGTCCAACTATCACGGTTCATTAGACACAGCTTGGTGACAGACGGACAGCGGAGCCTTAGTATTAGGGTCCCGTTGGTTACCCTTTGGGTACGGAACCCGAAAAATATAGTCGTTAACGGAACCCTCGATAATCGAGTCCAACTCGCACTTGTCTGGTTTTGTTTAGGGTAGGTTTACTTTTAGATTTAATAATTTTCTTTCAGGTAGGTCTTTTATATTGTTGAATTTATTAATAATTATTAAGTAGTATTTTTAATTTAATAGTATTTGTAGTTTATTTAATTCTAATTGTAGTAAAATTCATATTTAAACTTGAAAAAAATATTGTATTTGATAACATTTAATTTTATTTTCATGGTGATTAATTAGATATGTATATTTTCAATCTTATACGTTTAAAATTTACATTTTTTTCGACCAAAATAACAATAACAACCGGCCAAGTGCGAGTCGGACTCGCGCACGAAGGGTTCCGTACCATTGTGTACTAAAAACGGCAAAAAAATCATATATGTTGCATGGGAGTGCGCAGGTCCGACTAGCACTTGGCCGGTTTTGGTATTATTTGTTATAGCGGCATAGATTTTAACTGTCTAACTATCACGGTTTATGAAATACGGCTTGGTGACAGACGTACAGACGGACAGACAGACAGACAGATAGACGGACAGCGAAGTCTTAGTAATAGGGTCCTGTTGGTTACCCTTTGGGTACGGAACTCTTAAAACTATTAAAATAACAATTTTGAGGTATAAAAATGAGTCGCTCACGTCTTTTATATTATTGAATTTAGTATTTTTAAATATTATTTTTAATTTAGTATTATTTAAAGGAGTTTATTGAGAGTTACGTAAAACGCATATTTAAACTTTAAAACTTTTATTTTATTTTGTTAACATTTAATTTTATATTATGGTAATTAATAAGTTATATTTTCAAGTCTATATGTTTAATCTTTACATTTTCTTCATCCAAAATAACAATAAAAACTCTAAAAAAACAATTAGGAGGGTAAACTCGGTACAGTAAAAAATGAATTGCTCACCGGCCGGCCGGCCGCTACCGCATCTCGTAGCGTAGCGCCTCGTAGTAACCTTGACCGCGCGTGCGCGTGGGCAGCCGGTTACGTTCACGCGCGTAACAGTTTACTGACCTCAGGCGCAACGCAACCGCTTGCCGCTAGTGACGTCACGTGGCTTACGATTCGTATAGTTTGAAGATGGAACTGAAGTTCTTTTAAACAGGTGGTTTACAGCAGGGCACATAATAATCGATACGTAAATATATGTTCCAAAAACATTTCAGATAACATCCGTAAGTATTTTTTTAGAAGTCCATGAAACTGGTGAATTGTTATTACACGAGTGTTTTAATACATAGTTATGTGCCGTTTCATAAACTTCCTTATCTTATGTACTAGGTACTTCCCCTTTCCCACCCATAAAATTTTAGTCTTATCGTTATCATTAAATAAAAAGTTTTGTCGTAAGCTTTTATTAAATTTGCAAGGAAAAGACTGTTCGTCATTGTCGTTGCTGTTTCGAAAATGTCAGGTCAAGTCAAAACTGCAGTTTTGACCATAATTCAACTGTTGACCAACAAATAAACAAAAATAAATTAATATCGTTAATTACGGCGCAAAATCCAGCAGTCCTCACATGTGAGACATGTTCGGTCACAAGTTCGACTATCGTTCCAACCATTCCCAGTTAGAACCTCAAACATGGGTGTGGGGGCTAAGCGTCCCTTCTTTTTCCTTCCCACTTAGTGAAAAAGCATAGAAACATTATTTTGCAATGCTTTTTTCAGAGGGATGTTCGTTATTAAAATATGTCACTACTCAAAATTTTTCAATTATTTAATTTTAATTGAATTTAATAATTTTACGATATGTGTGTAGTGTAAGTACCGAAAACTTCAGTGCTAATAAATGAACTACCAATTACCGAAAACTACCGAATGTAATACTGAAAATTCCGAAAACATAAAACATCAAGAAGCTGACATAATACTATTTCACCAGCTGAAAATACATTTCAGCGAAAACTATGGTCAGCTTTTTTTGTCGTAGAGATCTACAATTCGTAGAGATCTACAATTCAAAGATCAAAAATTCAAAGTTGCCTGACCATATCATGAATTCTGTTAAAATTTAGAGGTCGCCTCGCTCCGCTCCGCTTCGCTCGGCTCCCAATATGTATTTACATGTCAACCTAACACGCTTCTTCTCGCTACGCTCGTCTTCGCACCTATTTCTTGACTCTGCAGAATTTTTTTTTTCATTCGGAAGTTCAGTAATTTATACGAAGGTTCACTAAATTAAACTAGGTGGTCGTAAAGAATTTTAGTTTGCTGTTTTTTTTTATTTTGTCGGTAGATTTTACACAGTTAAATTTGTATATTTTTTGGTTACTAATTTTACCGCTGCTTAGATAGTGTGCAGCAGTTCGCTGGGATTTAATTTGTTTTTCCGAGGCTTTAAAAAGCACGTAATAAAGAAATTATTTTCATGAATTTAGATGTACTGTAGCTTGCTGAGAGATTAAATGGAAGCATAAGATAATGAGAATAAATCTTTGAGAATGAATGATTGTGTAATGTAGTCATACCCTCTTCAAATGTTCTTGCAGCATCTCTCAGTTCGTCAGGGCCAAAATTCACTTTAAGTTTGTCTTCGCCGTTCGCATCCCTGTTAATAAAATTAATACACATTTTAGTATTGCAAAATAGAGTACATTTTCGTGCAAGTACATAGCCATTAAAACTCGTATTATTGCAGCTGGATTGTAAAAAACCATACAAATTGAAATTTTAAAATTTTATTCTTAATATTGTAATTTACAGAGACTAATGGAAACTTCGCGATGACAGCACACACAAAACATATATTTATGTTTTTAAGGGTAATAATTAAGCAAAATTTTTATTAATGTATTTAGTTTTGATAAATTTCAAAAAGGCAGTGGTTTTTTTCAATGTGCCCGCAAAACGGGCTTCTTATTTATAATGTTTAAAAAGGCTTTCCAAAAAAACATTATGTATTATTAGGAGTATGTATATAACATACTTTTTAAATTAAAGAATATTGTTAATAATCTTTTTGTAAAAGTTTAATCCTTAGAGTTTGTACTTTTGTAACCCCCTTTACAATTTTCGTATGAAGTTTCAAATGCTTGCTGGTACACGGCTTTGTTATTGACGTAAAATGTTGATACTTGCTTCGGTAACTAACTCCTTAAAATTAGCATTGGGTGACCCACCACCTTCGGCTTTCAAACGATTATCATAACTAAAACCAACTACCAAAAAGACCATTAACATAAACACACTTTCGTCACCTTCCGTCAACCCTGACTCAAACGGAACTTTCTCAAATTTTGCAACGGTATTGAAAACAATGGCTTCCAAACAAATTTCCCTTAAACATGTGGTGACATGTGTAAAATATGTATTCGTCATGCTTCCATACCTTTAATACAAACAACAATATTTTCATATGAAAGCCCTTGGCGTTTGGAACTAGATTGGTTATTAAAATGACGAGGCGAAGAAAATTGTGGTTGACAGTGAATAGAAACACAATGAAAACTAAGTAGGAAGAGATTTGTATCTTTGGTGATGTAGGTATTTGTTGTCATAAAATTACTTTTCTACGTGTAGATAACTTTTATCTACCAAAATCATTCAGAAACCAGTGTTGTGATAGTATCGAACAATCGAATCATAATAGCTGTTGACCAACGGGGATGAGAAATGGGCCGACAGAAAACTATAATGATAAGAGTGGATGAATTCTTCTTGCTAAACATACATTTTCAGCACACGTCTAACGATAACAATAAAACCCAACGATTTTGTGGGTTTCTTAATAAATAATGTTCATGGTTATTGGCAGTATTATTTAATTTACTTTAAAAACGACATGAAAAATTGTCGAAGACTGTGATTGCTAACAATCTTTGGTTGTAGACAAATCCCAAAATTGAAAGAACACATCAAACGATGTTGAAACTACAACACTACAGCATTTTCTTATTTTTGACAAAAGGGGAACCGTGGTACGTGTAGGTATTGCGTGTTCGTCTCCCTGTCTGTCCCAGCTAATTTTCAATAATAAAATTGAAATGAAAAAATGTATTGATATTTTTCGAGTTGTACGACAATGCCATTATCCTTCTTTTATTTCTGAAATTAAGCGACCAAAACATCTGAAAATAATTGTGAATAAAACAGAAAAAGTGATATATTTGAAAAGAAATAGAATTCGCAATCGCCAAGCTTATTGATGTATAAATGGGCAAAGAAAGTTATTGTTAAGCGAAATTTGCTAGGGCTCTAAAAATAAGTGATGGTTGTGCCCAAAATTGGTGTGGTGTCATCTTTTCAGGACAAATGTCGTGATATGACAAAGAAAAATTACTTTGTTATTTGGGGACGCAGAAATATATGGGAAGTATTATAACGGTATGAAAAACTTGTCATTTTAAACAATACAAACATATGGGGCTGAATTTTATAGGTACAAGACCTATTTTGGAATGTATGAGTAGGTAACAGATTCAAGTAATTGAAAGTTATCCCAAAAGTATACAAACTTACCCTGAAACAAATGTAAATCTTGCATTTGCTATCATCTTATTGTTAATGACTAGGTTTTATCCTCTTACAATTGTACCAGTGAAAGTGATATGCTTTTGTATGTAAATTAATCACCATACAAACTTATGAATAGTTACTCTTATGATATCGTGTATCCTCTTTTAATTCTCTGATTTCTATGTGATGTTAAATGGTATCAAGGCATCAAATCACAATCACATGCGCAATCGTGTTTTAAGATTGTGGCACTCGCAAAGCTTAAAATAGATTTCATTTTAAGATGCCGTCAAAGGAGAGAATTCATTGATTTGGTATCTCTTTGTCCGCTATCTAATCTAAAACCATAGAAAAATAAAAAAACAAAAAGAAATCTTTAATGTCACCAGCAATTATATTATATTTGGAAATATGAATAAAACAAATTTTTACCCAGGGCACCGCTCGCGTTTATAAAACCCCTGCTTCGTTTTCAGCTTGGGCGTTATTTTATCATTATATCCTTTATGTCCTTTATCCCTTATATCCTTTGTGTTAACTAAGGTCACTACAATGGTAATAAAGAAAATCTCTTCCAAATCCACCGATTCGTCCTCGAGTTTAAACGAAGCATTTATACAGACAGACAAAAAGATAGACAGACAGACAGAAATCTAAAATGATAGTTTTTTCTTCAGTATAATACTAATAACTACGCTCATATAAAATTTTGAAAATATATTCAATGTACGGACACGACTTTTTACTACTTTATTGTTAGTTACATATTAAATGTTTGGAAATTCAAATGATGCATATATTCAAAGAGATGTACCATATTTTCTGTTCTGAGGATGTACCCACATGCATCTTCGTTGATGGAAAGGATACATTGTGTGGGAAAAGTACTAGGAAGAAAGACTTATAACATTATAACTGGAAATTTTCCTGAACCAGCCAAGTTCCTTGTTTCATCACTTTGTAATTAAATTACAAATAGTTATTTTAAAATTTGTTACTCCTATTCCTTATACTACGCATTCGCTTGTGCTGCATTCTTTTTAAAAGTAACTTTTTATTCCAAAATATAACCGTATTAGAATACCACTGGCTCTTATCTCAAGCCATAAGACGACATGTTCATGATTCAAGATACATACAAAATTGATTAATCCATTTCCATTTTTAATTAATTACTGTATGAAATCAACTGAAACGACCAACTTACTTCACTATAGAAACTCCTGGTATAATCTGAGTCAGGCTATCATCGTTTTCAGGCGCCCCTGGTGCAGCGTAGCAAACAGCCACCAGCAGTAATACAACACAAATCACTTTCATCTTTCAAATTTGAATTTTGTAATTTTAAATTTCGAATAGGCTCACGCGAAGGTCGAGCAAGGAATGAAGTGGGCCAGGATCCGACGAGCGTTTATATTTAGGCGCGGGAGCAAACGCTTTGACAAAGATTTTGTGTTAAGTTCGTTCCGTTAAATATTGGGACTGGTCGATCTTGATACTTTGTATACTTTATTTAACAGTTTCAAAAAGAAGTATGCTGTTTGATTTCTGTGTTTATGTCAAGACTGGCATTTGAAATGTATTTTTGTCTAGATAGATAGATTAGATCATTTTTTTGTTGGAAAGTTACGAACATTATTACAATGTGAAAAAATTAATTCAAGGACAATACTGGGGGTGAGAGATGAAAGCCAGAAGTCGAGTATTTTTTAAGCTTTTTTTTATTGAACCAAATATTTTGTTTTGTTGTATTTGGCCATCAAACAAACGCATAAACAACATTATTTGCAGATTTCTTTTGCTACAAGTTTCCAAAACATTGGCCAACTACGAAAAACGGAGCCACAAAATCTCTACTCTTAATATCTTTTAGTCGCAGTACAAAGATCAGGCGCTCATTCATAGGCTTCGCCTGTGCGTACGATCATCAAAACAAAGCTCATTTAAACAACAAAAAGGCGTAACGGAAAAATATGCAAAGTGTATTTCGTCGTACATGTTGTAAATAAGGGTTCCATCAAGTTTCTTGTAATCAGTATTTCAACATCAAAATGTAGTATTCTGTTCCTGATCACCAGATTTAATATTTACCTATGCATTTTGGGAGTTATCCTCTATCTTAAACACATACACAGAAAATATTACCTAATACGTAGGTGAAATATACATTTTTACGACATTCCAAAGCTACATTATAAGGTGGTAGAGCTGATGCCAGGCTCGACTGTGGAGGTACCACCATCTTACTCGCAAATCCTCCCGAAGTTATTTGGGAGAGAGTAAGAGAACAGCTCTTAGGCAAAACTAGGCGGACCACCATTGCCTGGGACCGATGGATGGCGGTTAATCCATCCTCAATTGCCGAGCCTTATATAAAACAGACTGTTGACGGGCAGCGGCATCACTGATGCAAGGGTTTCGGCACCGCGCTCACCAACCCGCCTGCCCAGCGTGTGTGAGCATGGGCACTTCTTCCAGGAGGGCCGCCAAGATTGGCGAAATCCTGGAAAGGCCTATGTCCAGCAGTGGACGAAACAGGCTGATGGATGGATGGAAGGATATAAGGTGGCATAAATACCTATATATATAGGTAGTATTTATGCAGGCAAATTCATACAAAAGCATTGGTAAGTCATGAGTATTAAGGTTCGATGGCCCTTTTTGGGAAATTCGAAAATTATTTTTCTCTTTCTCCCCTTACAAACGCAAGCCCAGCCCCGAGCCGACACTATTACGCAAAAAAATATTGATCTGATCACTGACCAAGCCAATGGTATTAATTTGGCTGAAAAAATAAACCTACATGAATTTCAGACACGATAATCGTGTAAATTGATCAATCTATCTACAACAATAAAAAGCTTTAGCGCATTTCATTTTGGTGCTCTTACTTGTTCTTTGGAGTATATTGATGAGATGTTTTTTACGTTAATGGTTTATGTCAAGAGGCGAAACCCTGAAAAGTGGTGACAAAATATTTGAATGAGTAAGTTTATGTTTGCATATTAGTAAGTAAGTACCTATTTGTTACAAATTGTGCACAAAGAGATATAAAAAAAAATACTTTGCGTAACAAAAGTAAATTTTCCTTGAGTAATTACGTAGTAAGTACTATTTACTTTGTTTTTTTTTAAGTATAAATTTTGTTTTCGTAATAACACTGAAATTAATAATCAGCTTCTCATGGAATAAAATTTATTTTACTGTCTTACAAATGGTTATTGTTATGAAAGAAACCTCAAATTAATTGAAATATAAATTCTACTAGTTTTGTGACATTTTAATTTGGAAAACTACGAACTACACAAAAATCAAGAAGTGAGTTGCAAAATATTTTAATTTTTATGTTTTTCTTCAGTTACGAAAATTGTAAGGTAACAACTATCTAAACATCTTTTTTATCGAATTAGCCAACTTCCATGAAATGTGATTGTGAAGTTACACGCCAATTGTATTTTCAAATTATAAAGAGTATTATAAATTGGTGCTAAATGTAAAATTGTTAAGGGAAAGTGGTAACTTGCTTATAAATCATTTTAAACAGTAAAGGCTTGCCCTAATTGCTTAAGCAATAAAATGTGTGAAAGACACTTTTTGTGCCAAGTAGGTTTCGCGTGACAGTAGCAGTGCCAATTTTTAAAAATGTATTTGTAAAACTAGCGCTTTTGCCCTTCTGCGGCGCTTTGAGTCCTCATTTTGATAAAACACCAGTCTAAAAAGGAAGGACCAACGGTACATCACTATATTACTATATAATAAAACTTATGTATTATAATTTAATCTTTACGGCACGGATGGGAATAGTAGATTACACAACAAGTGAAAAAAAAGGGAATTTCTTTCGAGGCTCAAAGGTGGATCCCGAGAGGAGCGAAGAATTCTAAAGTTGAATCCCGAGCGAAGCGAGGGATTCTAGAGTAGAATCCTGAGCGGAGCGAGAGATCCAAGAGCCGAGATGGAATTTTTTTTTCACGAGTTATGTACTCTACTTTTCACCATTGACTATGAGAAAATAAACAATACCATATTAACTATTTGAATCAAATTTTATTATACTTACAACCAATCGGTACATAGTAAATTAATAAGAGAACAAAACATAAAAATGGCGGTTCTTTTTTTTTGGTCTTTTTTCCAAGCGGCCAGCCAGTACGTTTGGTAAGATATTTTTTTATATTGTGCATTGACGCTTGTTCCAAATTTAAAATGCTTTATTCGGGCATTTTATGTAGTGATTGCAAGATTTATAGTTTATAGCTTCTCGGGTGATTATGTTTTAAGATGGGTGTATGGTCACAGATACCTTTGCCATGCCTTTGCCTATCCAAAAAGTTTAAAAAGTTACTTGTTCTCACTCAGTGAGGAAAAGAGCGTTTTATTCACTGTGTTTGGTGAACCAATAACCCCTTTTCGAATAGTAATGGTGAAAAAGAATTAATGGGCTCGCAGCTTTCTGCATTTGAATCCTCAAGATTTATTCGTGTGGTCGTGGTATATGATTTCGAAGCCTACATAGTATACAACAAACCGCACAAAAAAAATTAAGCGTATAGGAGTAAATACAAACGCAAGTGCTGCGTGTGACAGTCCGCGCAGACAGAAGAGCATTTAGCGTTCAACCCACGTTCTTTCGTCCGAGATCCCTGTGAGTTTTTTTTCTTTTCCCGCACAAAGGCGGCGGCGGCGGTCAACAAACATGAATTCCATTATCGCAACAAACATTTCATGCGGAACATGCGGGATGATAGAGGTCTAAAATAAAAAGAAAATACTGATTAAAACACCAAACGAGATGAATGATTTTATTTTACTTTCGAATGCTACAACGAAGTATCTACAACTGGTTGTTCGAATGTCAATAAATAGCCATGCTGCTTTTTTGTGACAATTTTTATATGTATTTTTTAATTTTTTATATATATATTACTTATCTGTACAATAAAATAAAAGGAAAATGTAAAGAAAATGAATAGACAAAATAATAATAATCTCAAGATATATTTCGGGTCCGATCCGATAAGTTGATCAAATAACTTAATATTCAATAAATATATCTCGAGATTATTATTATTTGTCTGTATAATTCATATAAATTTTATTTTATTGTACAGTTATAATAAAATACATTAAAAAATAAAAGAAGAAGCATTCAAAAGTAATTATATATTTGTATATGTATAATTCAATGTAATATAATATTGAACTTCGAAATAAATATTAATTTCAATTGTATTTTATGATATAATATTAATAAAACTATATTAAAGACGAATAAGTCAGTTAATCGTATTTAATTACTAATTCATCCAATTTCTTTGTGGAATCTATCATGGCGGAACGCACGTTCTATGTCTTTACGAGAATAGAACGCGCGTTCACATTAACCGCCGTATTCCAATTGTCCTCTATGTGCGCGGGCGCTTTGGAACTCATACGGAGAACTTGGAACTTAGATAGAAAGCGGAACTCAAAACTCCTGATAGCTCTCTGTCTGCGCGGGCTCTAAAAAGTTTGGATAAGACAGATAAAGGTAGAGTATTTCCAAATTACAAAAGGACGCCCGTGACTTCGCCCGCTTGGATTTGGAATATAAACAGTGCGCTGTACCCGTTGGGAACGCATTTTCTATACAAAATTTCTTACCCCGTTTCATACCGTTATGGGGTGAATTTCGAAAAACCTTTTCTTATTGCACCTTTACACACATTAAGAAACATATAATTCAAATTTTATGTAACTATCTTCAACGGTTTAGCCTGTCCGTTGTCTATCACTCAGTCAGTCAGTCACGAAACTGTAGATACATTCGTAATAAGTAGGTAGGTATCCTTTTCATATAATATACTTTCTATGACATTTTGTGAAGGATTAAATTATTTTCATATAGAATTTCAAAAGTGCACCAAAACTGGACTCGTATCTACACGTGGAAATTTTAAGGGATAACAAAAAGGGTCAAGGCTTTTCGAGAGACTTTCTCCAAATTTTTTAAGTTCATCGCCTTTGCCTGGAACTCAAGGTCGCGAGCATACTAAGTTCCTTTCTATTTGTATTGTTTTGTTGTATTCTTTGAGATACAAGTAAAATTTAGGAAGTTGCATTGGGTATAATATTTTACAAATATTATATAATTATTACAAATATCAATATTACAGACTTCAAAGGTATTAAAGGATCAAGTATAAACATACCGATAGAAAATTAACCCTCTAAAAATAACAAAGTAAACTGTTCTATGCTCTAAATAAAAAATACTTTTTTGTTACTTTTGTCATGATTCATATTTTAAAAAAAGTTAACGACAGTCATAAAAAGGACTAATACTACGGTGACAGAGACGACGCACTACAAAACCTATGTGTACATACATACATTTTGTTAATAAATGTTCAAAATGTGGGAAAAAATGGTTTTTTGTTGGTTTTGTGTTCTGTTATTAATTATTCTGATTTAAACATCTTAATAAAGCTAAGGGGTTCATTTTCGACCAGTAAATTGTGTAATTTTTCTAAATTCTAAATGGTCTACAGTGAAGAATTATTACAATATTTTAAATATTTGGCTAAGAACAATGACTGTACATAATTATACAGGCTGATTGGTAATTAGATGCAATCCTTTGAAGGGGTTTTAGAAGACAACAATTGCAGTCAATTCGACTATACTATAGTGCCTTATGCAAAAGTGAACCATTTCCTAGATATTTTGAATTTAAGCTTTATAAAAAATGTTTGTTTTAACCTAGCTTTTTTGGGTAAATCTTTTGCGATTTTCAAGAGTTTTCAATTGTTTTGGAGCACAGTGTCAAGGTTTACGTCAATAATGTGCAATTTAGGGTTATTGTTTATTGGCTGGAATGTTATCAAAGCGAAACAAATAAAAAAATCTAAAATATTGCCTTTTTTTAAATATATTTTTTATATGTTTTCTTTAGAAAAAAAGCTTAAATACAAAATCTCTCATAAATGGTTCACTTTTGCATAAGGTATTATGTAGTCGAATTGACTGCAATTGTTTTCTCCTACAAACTCTTCAAAGGATTGCATCTAATTACCAATCATCCTGTATATACACCAATGGCTCAGAGTAAAATTTGTAAATGGGAGGCACAAAATTGATATAAGGTGGTAGAGCTGATGCCAAGCTCGACTGTGTAGGTATTTACCACCATCTTACTCGTAAACCTCCCCGAAGTTATTCGGAGGAGAGTAAGAGAACAGTTCTCAGTCAAAACCAGGCGGCCCACCATTGCCTGGGTCCGTTTGATGGCGGCATATCCATCCCAAAATGCTGGGCCTTATAAAAGAACAGACTGGTGACAGGCAGTGGCGTCACTGGAGTGAGGGTTTCGGTACCGCGCTCACCAACCCGCCTGCCCAGCGTGTTTGAGTATGGGCATTTCTTCCAAGAGGAAATCTTGGAAAGGCCTATGTCCAGGAAGGGACAAAACAGGCTGATGGATGGATGGATGGAAGTTGATATTATAGGTAGTTTTACTTTAGTCATACTAAATTGTATACTGTGCTTTAGTGACGAGTGGTAACATCATCTAAAATAGTAGTTTATGCTACAAGTGCGCGAACGATAAGCGAGTATTTCAAACGTTTTAAGTAAGTTATTGCCCTTCTGTGTGTGTATCATACATACTACGATATTCATTGCATAGTGTTAGTAAATAAATGAAACGTAATTACAGAAACAAAAAAACATTAAAAACTCCAAATGAACTTTAGGCGGGTATTCCTTTTCGTTTTCTTTGCATGAAAATTGGCAATTTACGTAGATACGCTGCTTTCAGTTTGATGTGTTCATAGGCTGCTTTCAGTCATATACATTGGGCTGTCCGAGATATTATGATGTAGGTGACAGTTCGTAATTTTCTGTTTCACCTATTCTACTTACACCATACTACATACACTCAGGCACAAAAGAAAATAATAGGTTTTTGAAATAATGTAAATAATTATTACAAAAACACAATAAATAATGCCTCCATAAATTGGAACAAAAATCTCAGTGTATTCGTTAAATTTAACGAAGAAAAGATTCAGTAAATAATAATGTCTTTTTGCTACATGATGCGTGGATCGGAACGCTAACCCATAAGTACGGACACTACTTAATCGAAAATATATCGATGAATCGGTGCGGCCATCATATAGGATCGCGTCAGTATGAGTACATCTTGTATACGGTTTGTGTTTTCGTTGCGGTTGCTTTACCTGCTATTTGTTTTGACGTTTGTTACAGTTTTTGTTGATTTTTTGTTTTGTTATTGTTTAAATTACAAGAAAAACAAAACGAAAATCATTGAACTCTCAAGCTCTGGAGTTATTGGTTCATTTAACTTAATTAATTTAGTAATTAACAAAAAATAGTTTGGATATTCAAAGATCAATCAATTAAAAATCGATTTGATAGCCCTTGTTAACTTTCTCGATATAAAAAAACGACTATATTTCGTTAGGGTACATCACTATAACTGTCAACTTTGAACTGCCACCCATATCATGTTAACTCGGACAGCCTGCTGTCAGTGGTACGTGGGTGTCGTCCTACGGTCAAACTGAACGCAGCCTGCGAACGCATCAAACTCACTCATTTCTGTCAACTATATCTATGGTACACAAGAAAAGGCTCGAAGGATCTGCTCTCGGTCTCTGTCTGATGCCCGTTGGGGAGATCCCGTATTTATCTTTCAGTCCTATCATCAGACATAAGCTTCTTCTCGTGATATATACATATGTGGCACTGCGCTGCTCTCAATGATGACACAGTACCCCCAGTATTGGTGAAGTAAGACACTGCTCCCTGACAAAACTATATACCTAAACTATGATAAAATAAGACGTTGTTAAAAAAAAACACTTTTATAGTGTTAGTTTAAAGTTTGATTTTGCTCTAATAGACAAGTTCAGTTGAGATTTGAGGTTCGTTTTTCATGTCTTATGAATAACTAAATAATATTGGATTTGGCGATTACAAACAACTATCAGACAGTGTTTTACTCGGGGCTCAGACACAAACAGAAACAAAAATTATGCCTCTACAATAAAACTAACATAGAAGGTTTCTTGATTATGATTTTTGATATTGCGCACCCGAATTTGGATATTTGAATTCGGATGATGAAAAGCGGATAAATAAAGTTTAAAATTTAATAAAAATCAATTATATTAAATAATTTAAAACATATTTATTGTGGATAGATTGCGCGCAAGGCGTGCTAGAACCCCCTCTCTGGAGGAACTATCTACAAAACGGTAACGTCAAAATTCTAGTCTATGGTCGGTTGATTATTTCGTTATGGGCTATGCTATCGTCTCGGAAAAGGCCTCCATTATAAATTTTTTTAACCCTGTTATTGTAATTTGGAAGTTCTACTGTTTTAAATTCGATTTCTTTATTACCCATGCCTTATTAAATCAGGATTTGTTCGTTATTAAAGTCTAGCTTTTGCCCGCGGCTCCGCCGGCGTGTTATTCGGTTTAACGACACGCTTTTTTTCAATATAAAAAGTAGCCTATGTGTTAAGTTAGGGTACAAGCTATATCCATTATAAATTTCATCCAAATCCGTCCAGCCGTTTGAGCGTGAAAGAGTTATAAACATACACACACACAAAATTTCGCATTTATAATATTAGTGTGATATATAGTACGGAACCCTTCGTGCGCGAGTCCGACTCGCACTTGGCCGGTTTTTTCATCTATCTTTGATTTATATTTTGGTTATAACTATTAATTTATATGAAATAACATAGCCTTGTCTTATTTCCCCACAAACGATAAGGACCGCGCTAATTAGACACCTGATGTATGAAATAACAAAGCCTTATCTTCTTTCACCACAAACGATTAAGCCCCGCGCTAATTAGACTCCTGATTTTTCAATGATATTGATCTATCCTACAGGAACCATGCATTTTCCGGGATAAAAAGTAACCTATGTATTAAGTTAGGGTATAAGCTATATCTATTCTAAATTTCATCCAAATCCGTCCAGCCGTTTAAGCGTGAAAGAGTAAGCATACACACACCAACTTTCACATTTTATAATATGAGTAGGATATTTTCTTAATTATACACTGAAAGTTTGACTTATTTACTACGACGAATCAAATCAAAGCCGTTTTATCTGGCTTCCTATAATGTGTCTCCGCACATTAGTTCCGCCAAAATCTAGTTTTAAGTGAATAGACTTGCTGGAAGTTTTCAAGTTAAAATTTGGTTACTAGACTAAGATGAACCTGAACCCGGGTTTGCATCATAAACTTAGAAAAGTCTATGGTTTGCATAATTCATTTCATCTGTGATTTCAGCTCTATAAGTATAGTCTCTAGTCAAACAAAGACAATATAATCGCCCCCTGACACTGTCAAACTTTCACATCGACTCAAAATGAAACTCGAAAAAATAATTAATCCAAACTAAATGCTCACAATGGCCAGACACGCATTTACAAACAGCAATGGATTTTTTAGAAATCCAAAACACAAACCTAAATCCACTGCTTCTCAAACATAAGATCTAAATATGAAGTTATTACCTCGCAAGTATCGACTAACAAAAAGGCAGCGGAAAACTATAAAAAAGTTTTTGAATAGACGTAAAGAGAATATTGGATATACAGTGAAAAGAGTAAGTGAAGTAGTGGCAGAATCAAAGCTTGCTGAAAATTTATCTTTGGCTGCGGCAGCAGCGGGTTCCAAGGTCAAATCATCAGCTTTCTATGCCGGCTCTAAGCTTAAAGAAAAACTTAAAGATAAAATAAAAGAGACGATCCATGGAAAACGTGATCCGTTTGATAACTGTACTATCCTTTAAGCCTATCATTATGTGGAGTTTGATAAATTATGATCTAGTGCTCAATCAGGGAACTTTTGATAAGATTTACGACAAATAAATCATATAGTTGTCGGTTCTAATTTCATTGACTTCTACATAAATACAGGTGGTAAGTAGTTATATTAGGTCTTTTTTTTCTAAATGTGGCTGCGACGGGTCTCAGACGCAAAATTGAGGCACTGAGAGCAAGAAACCGGGCATGCATCAATGAGTTTTTCGGAATTTATGTGCATAGTATTTGTGTTCTTATCTAAATACTTACCACTTGCTGTATGGTGAAGGAAAACATCGTGAGGAAACCTGCATGCCCTTAAAGCATGTATTTGTGCCCGAAGTACGGCGATAGCGCTCACCACCCATCACGTTGGGACGTAATAATCGTCGGTGAAACGCCTGTGTGCCGAGTGTGGACTGTGACTTGCATTTCACAGTTCACACCCGGAACGCCTCTGACACCCCCTCGGGATTCTTGTCGTGATATGTATATATATATTTTTTTCTTATTTTTGAATAAAAAGTATTAACATAATGTGGTTTGTGGCACAACGCGACAGCAGTTTATCAAAATGAATTAGGCTTCTCTAGGAAAGTTGTGTTATTTGATTCATTACTTTATAAATGATGCTTCACAATTTTTTAAAGATATATCTGATATCAAAAATCTAAAATTCGAATTGTTACTGATTCGATTGCCTTCATCGTTTTGGGAGAAGCAAAAAAGTCTCTCCTTTTCCGATACAGTGAGTTTATCAAACCGAATGTAGTGGCAATCTTCCGAACTATTCAGCTTAAACTGGGTCTCAGAAGCTTTTATAGTGAGTTATTTTATTATTATTAGTATTTTGTGTAACAGTGACATAATGTGGGCTATTTGGACACGAGTGCTTGTTAATGAATCGATGCGAACAGGCACGTATCCAGACTTTTGATTCGAGGGGGGGGGACATTCATTGAAACAACAATGTGAATTGTGAAAGAAACCGCAGCTGTTATTACTTTACTATAATATTATTAAGTATCTAAAGTACCATACCTTTTTTTAATAAAACGTACTTTAACGTACTTTACAGTGGTTAGGAATAAACAATAAATATTCCCGGTCCCGTGTATGTCACACCAAATTTCGGGGGTGGGGGGGGGATAAATCCCGCCTATCCCCCACCCTGGATACGTGCTTGGAAGCGAAGTTGAGTTTCATAATAGGCTGCGAGTAAAGGCTAAATATGTACAGATGGAAACAATACCTACGAACATCATATCGTCTTCGCTTGACATTATTTAAAATGTTTTTAACTAGAAATTTTATGATAAATGAGTTTTTTTTTATTGTACATTTTAGGCGTATCCTTGGGCGTGGATCTTAGCTTCTTATTGAGCCTAATTTGCTGATTGGTTATAATAACAGCGCCAAAAAACGGTGTTGCAGTATTATTTTTTGATCGTTTTTAGATCGAAATTTTTTCGTGACATTGATAAACAACTAAACCAGTTTTTGATTTTGTATTTAACTTATTGTAGAAAGGGTTATGGTATAACTGGTAAATTAAAAAAAGCAATGATCGGATCCCCTTTATGTTTTTATACAAAATAAAATAATAGTTGTAATTTCTTATAACAAGGTTTTAACTTAGTTAATTAAATAATATTAACCAAAATATTTCAAAAAAAAAAATCCTTATTTACTACTACAAGTATTCAGTTTTTTTTTAGGTATTTTAATTAAATACGTTTTTCAGTATTCCCTGCAGTCCAGTCACTTCCTCGTGCTAAATACAAGATAACAAAAATTATTTTGAACTGATAAAACAGCCTTCATTTTACGATTTTTTTGATGCAATAAACTTTTATTTATTACGTTTTAGGCTATTTCACTATCTTTGAAAAGGCTTTCTTTATATCATCAAATTTTTTTAGACCCCATCTTTTGTAATTTCGCAATAACTGTTTAAAAAACTCCTATTCTTCTACCTACGTCGTATGTTAACTGTCGGTTAAATTTAACTATCGTTTCTGCATCCCATGGTAAATATGAATACAATACATAACGTCTTATGCAATCATCGGCAAAAATTCACTCTTCCGGTAATGATCATCATAATAATGTTCCTCTTTAGTAGGAGTTGGTACTTGTATGATCTCTACTTGAGTTTTGTCGTCCTTTCTGTCCTGGTATCGGTGATTGTTGTCGAACATGCCTTTGATGCTCAGGAACGACGCTAGGATCGTGGAAAAGAAACCCATCAGAAAACCTGGAAAAAGGATATGATTTTTTTTCATTGAACTCGTTTTTACTGTGCACTATAGACACTTTATTAATAATAATCCATTAAAGGTGACATTTATTTATGTAGCCAAATTCAAGACTCGGTAAGTAATCGGTATCAAGGTTCGATGACCCTTTTTGGGGAATGACAAATTTTTGTCTTTGCCTTTTCCTAACAAACGCAAGCCCAGCCCCGAGTCAATATAATAAAGTCAAAATTTTCTTTTTCAATATAGGCTGATTATTTTATTGGTCCGTGATACTGATCACTTACCAAGCCTCCAGTATGAATTTGTCTGCATAAATGAATGTCACCTTGTATACTTATAAAGAAGTAAAAAAGTCGTGTCAGTGATTAAATAATATTTTTTACACGTACATTATTATAACTTCGCTTTGGTAGTGAAGAGAGTCAACCCACATTTTATGCTAATTGAATAGAGACAACCCACCAAAGTAGTTATTAAAATACTTTGGTGGGTTAATTGTCTCTATTCACCAGAAGTTTAAATATTTTATTCTCATTCTAATTGTGCTATTAACTCAATTAGCATAAAATATTTTAACTTCTGGTGAATAGAGACAACCCACCAAAGTATTTTAATAACTACTTTGGTGGGTTGTCTCTATTCACCAGCAGTTAAAATATTTTATTCTCTTCTAATTGTGCTATTAACTCAATTAGCATAAAATGTGGGTTGACTCTCTCCACTACCAAAGCGACGATAATGAAATTTGAATATATGTATATTATTACGTAGTACTCGATGTATGTATTTCGGCCCACAGTATGGGGCCAAAATATATCGAGTAGTATAAATTTATTTCTCCATATTAATATATTTATAATTAAATCTCAAAAAGAGTTAAATATACATTTATTTATAATGAAATTCGGAATGAAATGGGATATTGTTATTATCCTATTGCCAAAACTACAATTTGTATTATAATGATGACATTTGAAATTTAATTGGTTATTGGTAATATACTGAGGCTAAAACTACAATTAGTAGAATTTTTGTTTTTCTGTCTGTATGTTCTGTTTTAACTTAAGAAACACTAAGCGGATTTGGATATGGTTTTCTTTGATCAACATACAGGCGCTAAAGGTTGATCAACTGCAAAAATGTTTTCTTTCCTTAACTCTTACTCGGGGCTGGGCTTGCGTTTGCAGAGGACAGGAAAAATTTTTTTTTCGAATGTCCCAATTGGGTCATTTAATAATCAAAGCTGCATTCAATTAATATCAACTTACATATACCTGTATAATATTTATTCTTATATTTTTAATGTATGAATATGTTATTTTATTAAATTAAAGTAAGTAGCCTAGCCTTTTTTATTGTTTTTCTTGTATTACATTTAGTTAGATTATCTATCCAAAATTGACCTGTCATAACTGAGTTGTGAACTCTTTATTTCGTAATATTACGTATGTAAATTTCACCCTCTAAGTATCACGTTGTTGAGATGTTTAATTAGTTGCTGAAAAGAGAGTGTGCGAGTATTGACTGTTCCAGTAGCAGTTCACACTGGGAAAACCTCTGCCACCCCAACGTGTATACATGTCTGCATAACCATATATTATGTTTTCTTTAGTTCCATATTATAACAAAATTAAAACTTACCCTTAGCGGACATAAGCGCCAAAGCTTTCAAAGCTATAGGTAACAGCAGACTCTTTGCTGCCAGCAGTCCTAAAACCAGTGGTAATATATACTTTTTCTTCATATTTCCATTTTTATTCTTCCTTCTGTTCCTTTTATTTTTGTTTATAACCTTGTAGATGCATTTTTTGCCTTTGCCTTTTCGCTTTTTTCCAGACTTTTTGCTAGCTTTTTTTCCTTGTCTATTTTCAGGTAACACACTTGTTTCAGCACCTTGAAAAGCTCTGGAGGATTCTGAAATTTAAAAGGAAACATGCTTCAAATTGCTAAAACATTCACTTGCCTTAATTCTAATTCGTAAAATAATAAGAAAAACAAAACGAAAACAAAAATCATGGGTACTTCGTGGTAAGGTTGTGCAAGGCAACCTGTCTGTGATTGGTCGTTAAATGACTCATACTTGTTCAAAGGTTATGTTATTAATTCTTGATATCAAATGACAATAGATATAGAAAGCAATCGGGCCTGTTGAAATTAGTACTCATACATTAGTTAGAGCGGGATGAATAGATTAAAAAATTTAAATGTTAGAATAATTATGGATTCAATTTTCTTTATTTAGAACCAATATTTAGAAATAAACAATGGTCACTTACCTTCTAATATATTTTTATCCTCTCTTAATATCGATCTCCTCTCCAAACTCACAGGTGTGATAAGCCACTGCAAAGGATCTGTATCATTTAAAACGAAATTCTTAGGATTCCTTCTCCCGAAACCAAAAACAGCTTCTGTCTTCACGATTCCATAGTCATTAGTATTATCAAGGATCAACCCTCCTGAGTAAGGCAACATATTTCTTGTTAAAAACGTATTTGTAACTGGATTAGTTTTTAAAATTCAATTCATATTACACCGGCGACAGTTTGTCTGTTTATGACGACTGATTCCGCGAGTGTAAAGTGGAATACATATGTGCCTTGACATTTATACGAGTAAAAAATGAGACCACTTGAACCTTTGAAGCGTACAGTTTTAAAATTGCCCCTATTGCTACAAATACAATGGCCAACATCTGCCAACGAAACATTTTAAGCGACAACAAAATTGGACGCTTGAGTGGCAATGTTTGCCAAATTCTCGAACATCTGGTGTTGAAGTATTCGTTTACACGAACTTTCAAAACGAGAGATAAATATACCAGAAGATGGTGATAATTTCAACAGGCTTTGTTGGTAAAATTTAAATAAAATAGTAGCACAAAATATTGTATGTATACTCAGAAAACGGACGTCTGACTAAGCTTGATATGTAGGTAATTTCGGTTAAATAAGTACTGAGATTCAATTAAAACACGAACAAACTCTCTTTCTACTGCTATTCTAAAAAGGGTTATTTAAAATGGCTGTAAGCACATACCTAAGTGTAACAATTACCGAGAAATGTAGAAATAAAATACGGTTTTGTTAATGTAGTTTAATAATCCATTGTTTTAACAAGGATTTAATGGACAAGCAATCGAGCTAACATGTTATTAATGCAGCTTAACTTGAAAGTTATACGTTAATTTACTAAACAATGCCCCCCAGACTAAACAACTTCAGTATTTACCTAAACTTTATTTACACAACCCGTAGAATTTGGGCCTAATCAATGTTGGTGATCGTATATCATTGGGTTACTTTGGGCCAATGTGTTGGTGATCGTGTTTTATTGGCTTTACTTTGGACCAGTGTGTAAAGACAGCAGGAGTGACCGTCACGTATGAGGTTGAAACGCTAATTATGAGGTTACTAATGAGTAATTATGGCGAAAGGCAATATCACTGTAGATTTAGATTTTTAATGACCTCAATCCCGTTTATCATCTACGTTTCTTTTTTAGAGTTTAGTTCATATAGAGTAAATGAAAAAGCTTTTTGCGAGACTTCGTTGTCCGTTGTCAGTCCGTAAACCATAGCCTCATAATTTTTGGACTATTAAAGATGCAGACTTAAAATTTTACACAAACATAGGTAGTATTACTTTGCCAATATATTGTGAAGTAACAAAAACAAAGAAAATATTTAAATTGCTCCATATTTTTTACAATTAAATTTCCACATAGGTACCGCACTTATCAAAATATTAATCCTAATTGTAGGTAGTAAGTCCTAAATAAATTTATGAAGTTTTTGAAAATCTGCAATTATACACGCCTTTCTGAAATAGACGACAAAAAAAAGAAATTTAAAAAATTACCGCAGGAAACAAAGATTTATGTTTTTATACTAAGATTGGAAACCAAGAAAGGTCGACCTCAAATTCATTCCATCCCATATAATACCTATACATATTAAAAAGTCAACATCAATTTTATTTCGACCCCAAGCTAATCTGGGTTTCATGCAAGTAGAGATAAGTATCCCAGTAGTGACTTAATATTATTACTATTAGCCATTAAATTGTCGATAGTATCTAAGAAAAGTTATTTACTTGACTATATTTTCAATAAAACCCCTTTTGGTCATGAGTCAAGTTATAGTATTCAACTCGTATTAACAAGAGTGCATTACAAATACAAAGTAGAAAATATTCAAAGTATTTGTCTTACTTAAAATTTGTGTCTCATTGATCTGTTCTAGTTAGTATTGGACTCTAAATAATGTTTAGATTTGTATAATATCATTGTGTTTAAACAATCTAAAGCGATGAATTTCGTTAATCATATACTAATAATCTATGGTGTTACATTCACTTTATTAAAAGCTGATAAAGTGGCGAGCTCGTTTAAGTGAAATTGCGATGATATTTTATCTTACTAAATATAAATTGAAACAAAAAGGCTCTATAACCACAAATATCTGTACAGAACCGCCAATTGAAACCTCAACTAGAGCGTGGTTTGGTGCTCTATTATTATTTGCCAGGTATGTATACTTCTATTTCACTGATCACGAAGATTTCTCATTATTTTTCTATAAAATGGCCACTTTTTTTGTTATAATCTGAGAGCAAATTTCTAAAAAGCAAACTGTTATTTATTTTACTACGTACTGACTGGTGTATCCATAGAGTTTTCTCTATGGGTGTATGTATCTGTCGCCGCTGGATGGGTAAATGAGCCTCCTAATTTGACGCCTAGGAAGACTATTCTGGCATTATTTTTCACTCGCAATCGCAGTCATTCGACTTTTGTTTACCGTATGATAGATGCCATGCAAGGAACAGACCATTCATCATAACTTGTCCCTTGGATTCATGTTGGCATCACTGCTTGTCAAGGTTTTGCTGTCATATTGTTGTCACTCAGATTTTTCAAAATTATTTGATAAACTATTGATATCGTGTCAGTGCCACGACGGGCTAGTAAAATATGGATACAAGCTTTAAACATAAATCCAATTTTATGGGCAAATAATAAGATTAGCTATTCATTTACTCTTGCAGACATATCGGAAAAAAGCGTTTACATTAAATCGCCTGGAAAAAATCGTCAAAAACGTAAAAAACGGGAGCTCGACGATTTAGAACAAACGTCGTCGAGCTAGAACAAGAAATAAAAAATACCGCTTTCGTACAGAGATACATGTACATATATATATTCATTATATTAGATCATACGTATTATTTGCGAAATACAAATGAATAAAAAATTTATAATTTTGATTTTTTCATTCTGTACATTTTATTTTAATTAAAGAGTAGTCTTTAATATATAAAAAACGTAGTTAGGTAAATAATAATATTATGAATGTGTAGTAGGGTGAATGCTACGTGAGCTATTGGCAACATTATATGCAGTGCTACCATTTCCTAAGCCAGGGGACTTCTTATAGTGAATGGTCTTGTAAATTGGAGTGACTAAATCTTATCAATCAAAAACTATAGAATGTAAGGAACGCTTTTAAAGGTGGTCTATAAAAAAACAGTAAATATTCGTAAAAAGTTCCTTTTAAAATCACCCAAAATCTGCCTTGGCAATTTTTGCACACGTGCCCGAAAACACGTCCTACGTCCTATTATGTAACTCAGTATCGGTTGCCATCTATAGTTGCTATTCACCAAAAACAGTGAACCCTAAGAATTCCTTACCACGCGCAGCTGTATCTGTAAACAGCTAGCAATTTCGTCCTCCATTCGTAGTAGTTCCATTGCCGAGTTCCATGATGGAACTACTGCGCGTAGCACTTAAATTAGCGAGAGTTAACATCAATTTTCAGGAGGGTAGAAGAGGCTGCCCCTTAATTCGAATAAAATTTTTCCGAAAGATAAAACTGCCGCATACGAAGTAGGTTTACAGTCCCCAAGAGCTTTCCTTCTTTACTTTATCTATATATTCATAGGTTGTTCATAGGTATATTAATAGGTACATAGGTTTACAGGGGACAATAGGAAAATTAGTGTTATTTCAGCACTTCCAAAATAACCTTCAATAGGTATTGAACTATTTACGAATTGTGACGTCATTTCAATTGCGAACGTATCCTTAGATAAGCGGATATGTATGTTTTCGACGACAGGCACTTGGTTTGGCAACTGATTTTACGATACAGAATCAGGGGGCTGGTATAAAGCGTTTGCTTAATTATCCAGTGATACGCCGCCATTTTTTGAAGGGTTATATAAATAAACTAGCTTTTGCCCGCAGCTTCACCTGCGTTCAGAGAATCTTGGCCCCGTTTTCGGCTTGAGTGTTATTTTATGAACACCCCTCATAGCCCATGTGTTGATCACGGTTACAATGACGATAATAAAAAAACCGTATCCGAATCCGTTCAGTGGTTCTCAAGTTATAAAAGCATTTATTAAATGTTTTCCCCGTTTCCGGCTTGGGTGTTATTTTATTAACACCCCTTATAGCCTAGGTATTGACCAAGGTTACTACAATTATAATAAAAAAACCACATCCAAATCTGTTGAGTGGTTCTCGAGTTAAAATGGAATAGACGGACAGACAGACAGACAAAAATTCTAACAATTTATGTTTTGGCCTCAGTACGGTACCAATAACCCATTTCATTTATAATACCTTATTATTAGTATACGAGTATATATTATATCGATATACGAGTAATAGGTCGGGGAAAAGGTAATTTCGTATTTTCTGTGCATCAAATTGTAATAAAGTTTCTTCGGTCGTACTGTTTGTATCTGGCATTTTTGAAGTGATTGATACTGGTGCTGAAAAGTGGATGCCATCAAAAACAAAAGTTGTAAAAAAAACAAGTCTTGCGACTTAGTTCTTCTACCGTAAAAAGTTGTGATATCTATGAAAATCCAATTCGGTTAATTTATTCAGTCCCTACTTAAGGGACCTTCTGTCTTAAGTTATTACATAATTAGCTAACCTAATAACATCTTGTAATGACCATATCAATATGAAAAATCTTTTATGTTTTAAATAAATAGATTGACTTTGCCATTTTGGAGGCTATTTAATGGTTCAAACGGTGACTTAAGAGAGTAATTTTTGACCTCGGTACAAAATCATAATATTGTTTTCCTTACTTTTGAATAAAAAGTATGCAATAATTGTGTTTTAAAGCAACTTGCGGAAATAATTTATTAATAATAAATTCTTCACAAAAATTACGTACCTTAATGTATTACATTTTGTTTGCATTACAGTTGCAATGTAATACAGCTAAAATGTAACGCATAAAATTGAATAATTTTCATGTGATCACCTAACTATTACCAAGTTGTTTGCGCGAATTGCTATAAAACGCATTTATTGAAAACTTTTTATTCAAACGTAAAGAAAACTATATTATGATGTGCATTTTGCACCGAGATCCTCCGTTACCATAAGATTATCAGTTAGGGCGGCGTCAACCCTTGATTCTCGCTTTCGCTCTAACTAGGTTGAACTTCGAAAGGCACAATTTATCAGGTCGCTAGGCCAGACAGGAAAATATATTTATTTTGTAGGTTTTCATTTTATTATTTTAAAACTAATCCTCAAATAAAAAAGTTACTAAGTAAAACATTTTTACAATGTTAAGAAAATTAATTGTAAAAAAGTGGCAGCTATCGATCTAAAGATTCTAAAGTATATTTTTTGCACAAAGGAGGAAACTCATAGTTCATGCTGGTGAAAAATGTGCTTTCAACTCCTATGATGCATGAGCTATTTCACATTGCAACATTCAAAAGTTCACGACAATGTGAAATAGCTCGCGCACCATAGGAATTACAAGCACATTTCTCACTATCACGAACTGTCAGATTCCTCCTTCGTGCAAAAATTATACTTTATATAATGAATTCTCGTGTACGAAAAAAACTTTGAAGGTATAATTTACAAATTATTTGTAATCTTTTTGCATCCACTGACCAATTTTCATTACACTGACTGAGTCTCCAGTATGAATTTGGCTATATAAATGAACAACCAAGTTTTGAAGATTTTTCGGAAAGCTCCGTTTGAAGCTTTTGCACACTTTAGTAGTTATTTTTCAGCTCCTCACATTTTGATGAACTTGAAGAGTCTGCAGGGCGCAAGTTGCACCGTTCATGCAAATGGAATACCAACATAATTTGTAAATTATACAAATTCATAAGATAGTGTGTATTTATTTCGATTAGATTAAAAAATATCTAGGTTCCCATATATTAATTATATGAGAAAATAATAAAACTTTATATTGTACTTATTTGTCTTTATGTATCATATAAAAGTTTATATATCGTATTGTTTAAATATAATATATATTATATATTATGTATATAGAAGTTAAAAACACATTACAAGGATAGTTTATGTGAACACTGATTAAAACATGAAATATGAGAAACAAATGAGATTTTATGGAAAACCAAATTTGAAAATTTAAATCTTATAATACTTCGTCTTTAAATCAGTGTCCTTTTATTTTATTCTTTCTTAACCTAGCTATTCTTTAAACTATGTTAATGAATTTTTTAACATACATTATGTTTCCGATGTTCTGTTTGTATTAACGACATGAAAGTCGAAAATATATTTCTTATGAAAGCAAAATATCCTTTATTCCCATGCAGTAGTTCTGTTGAACAGTGCTGTAATGAGGGAGAAAAAATTGAACTAAGCGTAGGCAAGTATTATTTATTACTATTATTTTCATGTTGACAAATTGCTACAACAGACGGACTGGCATACTTAACCATAAAGATTTCTCTTCCTCACTTTTGTGTACGGAACCCCAAAAACATTATGATCATATGTTACCCGTATATGATATTATATCAGCGTTTATGACATAGGTGTTTTTCTAAGTCTGCACTACCACCGTATTCATCGACTATTTTGATGTCTTAAGGGGGTAACAGAGCATATCGGTGCAAAATGCACATCTCATTATTGTTTTCCTTGCTTCTGAGTAAAAAGTATGTAATAAATGCATTTTATGTATATTCACTAAAATTACTTCGTAATTATTCGAGTGATGACGGCTCCATACCTTGGGGGGGCTGAAAAAATAATAACAAAAATGTTTCTTATTTTCTTTTATAATTTTCATCGAATATCGCAAATAAAATAAAGCTTAGAAGAGTAACATCTATAATAATATTAGTAATTATAATGTTTTTCGAGAAAATTATGTCTTCTTAGGCATTACATTTTGATTCTAATGGAAACATTAAATCGTGTTTAAAATTGTAATGCAATATGCAATCAAAATATACATAATTCATAAAATGACATATTTTATTGTGAAAACCTAATAAGCAACAAGCAATTTGCGCGAATTGCTATAAAACGCATTTACTGCATACTTTTTATTCAAAAGATAGGAAAACAATGAAAAGATCTGCATTTTGCACCGAAACCCTCTGTTACCACCTTAAGGTAGTAAGTGGTAAACCTACCGAACATTGGAACTCCTGCGCTTCAACTTTTCACTTTCCCACTTTCTGGAGAAGCGCGTTTAATCCTAGGTCTCACCGAAGCTTTCCATGAGGTGTTTTAGTCTGCTCCTGGCCCTTGGTTGCTAAGCAGAGTAAGGAGGTAAGAAGGTTTTTGCACTCCGTTGTAAAATCATTTGGCGACCTTCGGACACAACTACCTTTCCTTTTTTGCTAAATTAATGCTGGAGACTCGGTAAGTTGTCAGAACAAAGGTTCAATGACCTTTTATTTGAAAAACGTGTAGTAAAATTTAGACTTCCTGTACTGAGTCGAGGTTGTTCTTGAACAATAGCTCTGGCATAAAAAACTAATTTTGGTATTTTACAAACAGGGTCATTGAACCATGGGTCTGGCCAGTAACCGAGTCTCCTGCAGGATTTTAGCTATAAGCACGAAAGCCACGCTTGTATAGTTTTGGGGATGTGCAGATTTTACTTTTGTCACTGTGTTTTTCTTAACCATTTTGCAATTTTATTTACCTATACATACGTAAATACCAAAATACTCATTGTTATTGGCTCGCGCTTGATAGTAGTTTTGAACTGAGAGCTAAGTGCGAGTTGTCTATCGAATAATTTACTACCACGTAAATCAAGTTAAGCCGGGTTTCCAGTGCGTGTTTTGTCCCAAACACTTAAAAACACCGGCCAAGTGCGAGTCGGACTCGTGCACGAAGGGTCCCGTTCCATTATCTATAAAAACTGTAAAAAAATCATGTCTGTTGTATGGGAGTGCGCAGGCCCGACTCGCACTTGGCCAGTTTTAGTATTTGTTGTTATAGCGGCAACGGAAATACATCATCTGTGAAAACTTCAACTGACTAATTATCACGGTTCATTAGATACAACTTGGTGACAGACGGACAGTGGAGCATTAGTAACACTCGTAGGGTCCCGTTGGTTACCCTTTGGGTACGTAACCCTAAAAACGTGTACACAAAACATTTTTTTGCTAGTTGCTACACATCAACTTTTAATATAGCCCTACCATGAGTTTAGGTCTCGATACTCGTAAGCGACTGCGTAAAATGTTTTCCAATGCAAGACCTATCAAACTTAAGGCAGCTTATTTCCGTCAAGTTGGCAACTTGCGTGCAAAGAAAAAGAAAAAGAATGTCCACCTAAAGTTTATTTGGAGTATTTATTGTTTGTTTATTTCTTTAATTACGTTTTATTTTATTTACTCACACTATGCATGAAAAACCTCCTTACCGCACTATAGCAAAAACTACTATTGTATGAGTATGAAAAATTTAGGTTCCTTTTGTAAGCCACTAGGGGCGCAAATATTGTTGGCGGGGGCCACTGCCGTGCCCGTGATCTTAATCTCATAGACACAAAAGAATGTAGGCGTCGAGATTGGAAACCTCTTTTTTTAAGACGGTTAAGCTTAGTCACAATATCGTTAACTGGATTTAGGTTCGAATATATATATACACCACCAAATATGCAATGATGACTGCTTAGGAATTTATCGCTTCTTTCGCAACAGGTCGCCATGCCAATTTTCTAGGTGATGTGATATCACATACCAGGTAGTCGATATCGATATTTTTTTTGGTACGCAACAAAATGTGAGTTAAATTTATTATTACCCACCTTTTTATTTAAAAAAATCATTTCATTCATCATAATTAAAATCAAATGAACTTTATATCGCTACAAATACTTCAGGAATCTGTTCTGTAAAGGAATTTTTCATCTGACCCTACTGATTTAGGCTCGTATTTTATTCTGGTCATAGTTCTTTTCGATATGCCGATGTAAAGCACAGCCCTCTCCAATATCTGATTGACAGGATATTTATAAAAATTATTTTTCCGTTCAATGTCACAATTTTTCAATACTTTTCTGGCTAGTTTTCGTGCTTGATTGAGAGTGGATTATAGTTTTATTTTTATTTTAACACGTGACGAGGAGGCAACAAAAGTCATTTTCAATACAAAACTTTTTAGCTTTGCTTTTGCAAGAACGTGAGCGAGATCGAAATCGATAAACGCGGTCGATGCTGACTCGTGCAGCCCTACAACTAAGATGGCACACCTCTTACCCCGATTGCCATGTCGACCTGTCGTCTTCAGCATGAATTTGTATCCGAAGATGTCAGTCCCTTATGTTTGGCAAGTTACTACAGGTTCTCTAATCTGGCAAGAAAGTAACTTAAATGAGTTCCGCATAATTACCTAAATTGCACTAGTTTCGTCTGTTTGTCCCTCGCATCTCTATATATTATATCTCTTACCAGTGTCCAGTACAGTCACCTGGGTGTACAGAATTCAGGGAACCCTAGTGCTTTGTGCAGACACATGGGTGTACAGGAAAGTTGATGCGTTCCGTTTGAGCCACGTTTCGGGCCGGAAAAACACCAAAATTATCTTTGGTTTGTTGGCATCTGATTGGTTATGCAAAAATATTTAAACACTATTGAGCCTATTTAGATATATATTAGATTGAAATGGTAGAGCTGATGCCGGGCTTGACTGTGGAGGTACCACCATCTTACTTGCAAATCCTCCCGAAGTTATTCGGGGGAGAGTAAGAGAACTCAGGGAAAACCAGGCGGCCCACCATTGCCTGGGACCGATGGATGGCGGTTTATCCATCCCAAATTACCGGGCCTTTAAAAGAACAGACTGGTAACGGGCAGCGGCATCACTGGTGCAAGGGTTTCGGCACCACGCTCACCAACCCGCCTGCCCAGCGTGTGTGAGTATGGGCATTTCTTTCAGGATGCCAGGAGTGGCAAAATCTTGGAAAGGCCTATGTCCAGCATGGATGAAACAGGCTGATGGATGGATGGATGGAGATATGCCGGGTGTAAATGGACAGCGATCTTTAAATGCCACCGCATACTAAACTAATCATACTGAAAAACTTTTCCCACGAAGCATAACCGCGCAAATATTCAGGGAAGATGGTATTCAACTTTAACTCAACGACTCTATTTTGAAAAGGAAGGTCCATTTTAGAACGCTGCGCGTAAACAGCTGTTTCCCGAAAGTTGCTTGTCTTGTCTCAATTCACGCCCGTATCTCGGTGCGTTAAGATACACGCTTAGAATATGTACTTTCCGTAAAAGGTCTTATTACATCCGGTGTTTTAATTGAATTTGACATTTTGGGCAACTTACTGGACTGAAAGGCACAGTCAAAATAATCAATAATAAAAAAAAACTGATCAAATTAGAGCAGGGCTTGTACCCTGAGGGTTCCGTACATACCGTTCAAAACACAAACTTATTCCCTGTGCAGTTATGTAGACCAAGATATGATCAATTAAACTATGTATCCAAGGGATCTAGGTTGGGCATCAATATCTCTTCTATGAATGATTAAATTTTTGTAGTTTTCCTATACCTGTGCTGTGAACGGAAGTTCAAGTTTCTAAATCAACTGTAAGTACCCTATAGATTTTCACGGTGAGCCAACTTGTATGAAATTGATTACATAAAAGGCAACAACTTTTTTTGCGTTGAGTTAAAATCCTGTTTTTTTAACAGCACCATGGAACCGCAAATTTTAGAAGGTATAATTTTAACTTGATGTTTTTAACGGGGCCCGAGAAAAAGGGTCTTGACAGACGGAGAGACGGACAACAAAGTAATGGTATCAAGGTTGTGTTTTTTTCATTTTGAGTTATGGAACCCTAGAAAACACATTTTTGGTCGGTCACGATGTTGATAAAGTTTTAGTTTTAGTCCACCACTGAAACTTGACAAACAAATCTACGGCACCAAATTTTCGAATCACGGATGGAACTGCGAGAGCACTGAAATGCAATACACTGTAATACGACTGAATTAAGGAAGAACGAAATTGACGCTTTACTACAAAAAGTCATGCCAATTTTAAGGTTATGGATATAGTCTACTTTCTATGTAAGGACTAAGAGTGTTTGTTTATTTGATTGCCCACCTTTTGACTGAAAAAGTATTTACTCTCTGACTCAGCCAAAGTTACATATAAATACATCCTGAAGACAATAAATAACCAGTATCACTACCCACCAGTTCTTTTGTACCACAAAAAAACGTACTTTCAATTCTTTTCAATATGTGATCCTATCAAATGTCATCCTTATTTTTCCCGAAACGATAATGAAATTTCGGCTCAATCCATACAGCTGTTTTGAGCTACACCGTTAATAGTAATTAGAAATGATCCATACATCAATAAAATAAAGAAAACAGACGTCAACAAAGATTCAAGTTGAGATTGAACAGTGATTCGCACTAAATGCTTTTGCAATCTTCGCCCTCTTATTTAGTCGCATTACAGTGCATTGCATTACAGTGCATCGCACTTCAGTTCTTTCGCAGTTACGTAATTGGACCATTATTGTGTCGCATACGTATGATTTACGGAAAAGTGCTTTCGCAATTGCGTTTACTGCACTACCGGTTCAGCCGTAATACAGTGCATCGCACTTCAATATTTTTGGACTTCCGCGAATCAAAGTTTCATTTGTCGACTTTCAGTGGTGAATTTATGAAAGTATAAAGTATTTTCCTACGGATTATACTTATGGCTTATCATATTAGTACCATTGGTTTCAAAACAATCGCATTGGCCAGAGATTTCTAATAAACTCAAAAAATAAAAATAAAATAACTCAAAGCATGTGTTTATATTTTGTGTACAAACCTTGTAAATCAAACTAGTTTGTGAACGACATTTCATTGGTAACTACATTTATCGATTCTATAATCTGTCGGGTCGGATCCACTTACGAAATAACTTAGTAATAAATTAAATAAATTACCTATCACTTATTTAATACAATAGTAAGAAAATTTAGCTAAATGAAAAACATATATACATCAGGAACGAATAGTAACAAACATCAGTTAGTAATTAATGCTCTGAAAGTACGAGTACAACACTCTGAACTGAATGAAACTGATACAAAACAAATGCATGACAGCTCCTTAGACTAGTCTATGAAAAAACATGGAAATTTTCACAACTATTTGTAGTTATGGATGGCCACTCGAGTCTGTCGACTTTATTTACTATGCTATTTCATTAATAACTTCCTTTCTGTAATCCCATGGTAGCCGCAAACAATGCGAAGAAGAACCCAGCCATTCCCGTAGCGCCAACCAGGAGCACTAATCCACCAATCATGACCGGAATAATTGAGAAGAACTTCAGTTTATATGCCAGGAGAAGAGGGAGCATGTATTTCGCGTACTTCTTTGGCTTGATTTTGCCTTTGCCTTTGTGTTTGTGTCCCTTCTTTTTGTGTCCTTTTCCTTCTCCGTCAATTTCATCAAACTCGTCGTCATCATCATCTTCTTCGTCGTCATCAACAGCGTCTTTGACGTTTTCTGCACTGTCATCGTCGTCATCTTCCACACCAAATACTGAAACAGAGGAAAAAATAAATTATTATGTATATAATAAACGAGTGGTGGTCTGTTTTTTATATATTTAATTTAATTTTAGAATACTGCTATATAATCAACGATTATTCCTGGCTGAAAATGTTGCATGTTATATTTATAAGGTACCTGCATTTTGAAAATTAATTTAGGGTTTGAAAAGGGACAGTCTGAAAACCAGCGTTGTGTTGCTGATCTACAGCTCACAGCAGATGCTGAGTCTGCCCCTTTTTATCACAATTATGATGTGCAAATTCAATAGAAATGTTTTATTAATAAGTATGATTATTATTTTTTGTATGCTGTATTGTATTTCTTTTGCATGTTTTTGTTTTTGTATTTTTATGTGATAAATAAATATTTTTCAATTTCAATTTCTGTTTGTAACAGCAATGAACATAATCATTCGTGATGTAAACGTCATATAACTACAATTTTAAACAAAGTTTACATATTTATATGGGTTTTAGTGGTGTTTTCGAAACTCTATATAAACTTTATAAACCATTTTTATATGCTTTAGGTGCCTAAGCATGTTTTTGCGACTTCTTGAATATATTTTTACACATATTTTGAATATGCTTATGCTTTTGAAGTAAAAAACGACGACTTGACGTTCGTTGACGTATAAATAAGAGGTAATGTTTATTGTTTAAAGGAAATACAAAAACGAGAGGGTTATAATTTTTCCATACATAAAATTTGTTTTTCTTCAATGTTTGGCAATGAAAGAATTTGTTTTTTACCGATGTTCAACAATTCATACTTAAGCATATCATATTAGTTTTCCATTTATTGCCAGAAAGGAAAACCGGCTGATAAACACCAAAGTTGCTTAGGTATGGAGACGTTTTATGTACTAATTAGTACTTACAAGTTAACTCATACATAACAGTGATTATATATTTGCAAAACATTTTTTTTTTGTTTTTTTTTTCATATTCTTTATTTAACCGTTTGACTAGCGAAAGCCCTTTGGCCTCATTTTGGTCAAATAACTATAGGTATTATAAGGCATTTAAAAAAAATTTATTGAATAAAACAATCATAAAATCTATTCGCAAAAAAGTGGGTCCTTATGAATAAGTTAAATAAGTTTTGCTAGCAAACGCCCTAAAAGTAAATTACTAAGAAACAATATTTCAACACAAAACTAAATTTTTAGTTAGATATGTTATAGACAAATATGCGCTAAAGATCGCAATTAACGATGCTTTTTCTTTTACGGCTCAAGTGCTAACGGTTTATTTAACGATACCTAGCCTGTTTTTCTATATTTACTCTCAAATATGGCAGAATTCATCTTTATTTTCACTTAAATAGAAAACAGAAAACCTTTCCGTAAGTCTTGTACCACCTAAGCAATATTTAACCTTACAAATATATCTGAAAACAATGAAATAACAAGGAAAATAATGTTACCTATGTATATACAATATTTTGCATTCTTGACGTTCCAAAATTAAGTCGTATTTAAATTGTAATGTGAGATGTACATTCGATTTACTACCCTCAGGAGGAAAGTAAATTTGAAAATAGTAAGTGACTCGTCTAGCTAAATGAAAATGGAAAATATTTGTTGTGTCTAATCTCTTTCTATTTTGTAATTCTGTATTTTATTTTATTATTATGGAAATATTAGACTTTTGTATAAAAAGAAAATATGCTAAATGAAATGTTAAAAAACCGGCCAAGTGCGTGTCGGGCCACGCGCAATGTAGGGTTCCGTAGTTGCCCGGTACATATAAGTCCCATACATTATAGGGGACCAAAAGTTTGGCGCGACCTGTACTCGTAAACCTGTAAAGCCTACTTAGCTGTGATAGTTTTCCTTTTAAATTCATTATATATACTACTTCTGTGATTTTTTTCACATTTCTATAAACAAATGTTTAGCTAGCAGTGGGGGGACGCTCCACTCTAACTAAAATTTTCACTTTAAAGCTTAATATTTCGCCAACGGATCTCTGAATCTAAAAATGGTTGTGACACATCCACAATGTTTTTAAACGGCCTATCCAACGATACCCCACACTACGGGATAGACGAGAAAAAAAATCATCCCCAGATTAAGTGTACGACAGGTCCCTTAAAAAACATTTTTTTAAGATTTTATTTTACCATTTTGTTGGCGTAATAAATATTTATATTCATGCCAAATTACAGTTTTCTAGTATAAATAGTTTCTGCGTTAAGCCGCGGACAGACGGACAGACGGACATGGCGAAACTATAAGGGTTCCTTGTCGGACTACGGAACCCTAAAAAGTTTAAAAGTTACTTGTTAAAATTCTTTTAACTATCATACTGACCACTAAGACACGGTTGCAAAATAAAAGAAAAAGTCACTAGAAAAAAATGGCGGCAGTAAATTTTTCTCGATAAAAACGTTAATGCAAGCATCTTTTTGTAAGTTTTTTTTAATTTCCATGCATTTAAACGCTCGAACTATAAGCACTATCTACAAATATCTCGGGTACAATTGATCACTTGTCTCCCTTGTATAACAACCCTTGTTTATATATCTACTATTATTGTGAAGTAAGCATATCGATCTAAATAAAAGATTAAGATAAGTATGCGTGAGTAATAGATAATATAAAATACTTTTTCTTTTACAGCTCAAGTGAAAACGAAACATATTAACAGCAGACTGTTTGGCGGGATTTTACTTCAAGATGTGGCATAAAGTTATACTTATTTTCCTATTGTAAGTAAATTACGAAAAACTTTGATGCATCAAAAATATACTTAATTCCAACTTAACGCCTGCCCAGCGTGTGTGAGTAAGGGCATTTCTTCCAGGAGGACCGCCAAGAGTGGTGACATCCTGGAAAGGCCTATGTCCAGCAGTGGACCAAACAGGCTAATTTATGGTTGGATGGTGATAATTTTCAGTACGAATAACAAAAACAAAAATGTGAAAAAGTTATCCATGTTTGGTACACAAAAACCCCGGGTTTGTTGGCTACACCTATTAAATAATTGAAATGTTAGCCGGTCGGTACTAAGTTGCTTAAATAATTAAAAAACACGGATTTATTGCTAGTTTACCACTAAATATTTTTTTTCAATCGTTCATGTTAACAGTTACAAAAACCTGTGTAATTCCTATAAGTATGCCCAATGATCAAACTCCATACTGTGGTCCTAGGTTTTTGATGAGAGAGTGTGTCAGACAGTGTTAAAATTGCGCCATTTAGAACGTTAATGCTACTTTCATGAAATTTGAAATTCTGGTTAAATGAGGAGATTTAATAGATAGCCATAACTGTGTCTATATTGAATTTTTTTAACTTGTAAAGCAGCCTACATATGTAATTTACTTAGTGCTGCACATAAAAAATTACCATGGATTTTGTAACGCCATTTTAAGCCCGATCTTTTTGATTTGTAAATTATCGTTTAATCCTGTATTATTGTATTAAACAATTTTATATCTTTGACATCTTATGGAGTAATTCGGAAATACTTCCCAAAGACCTCCTAAAGAGCCGCTAAGCCCGTAGGTATGAAATTGAGCCAAGATCTCGCCTGTTACTCGTATATAAGGTGACTTTCGTTTATGAAGCCAATCTCATTCTGGAGACTCGGTAAGTGGTCGGGACCAAGGTTCAATGACCCTGTTTGTGAATACGAAACATTTTTTTGTGCATCTATACTATTACTAGTTCAAGAGCAACCGATACTCAATTAGTATAGGAAGTCTACATTTTATTATGCGTATTTCAAGGGAAGAGTAATTGACCCTTGGTCCTTATTACTCACCGAGTCTTCAGTAGTAATGTGGCTATATAAACAAAGGTTACCCAAAATATTGTTGTAGCATAAACTACATAGAAACGGTAAGTTTCGTACAGTGTACCAATCGAATTAATTTATGTTTAACCTAATTAGTTTTACATGAAATCAAAGGTTCGTCATCCATTTTCTTTAGCTGGGTCTTATGAATGAACGTATCCCTTAAATGTTTTTATTTTGACGTTACGTTCTCTTGTATTAGTTTTACTCGTGTGCACACATAAATCTTTTATAAGGTGGAATTAAAGTAAAAACTGAAGGCGTAATAAACAGGCGTGCTTCATAAATTTGTCGGTTAATATATTCATTGAATTTGTACATCATGTTACATACACATACTCACGCCTGTCTCCGAGATGTGTCGACAGAAACTACGATTTCCATCTGCTACGGTCCTGACGCACCTCTTTCACCCGTATCCATCAATCTAATCATTTTAACACGTTAAATTTGGGAAATCTGGTTGGTACCACGAAAATGCAAACGATTTCTAAATACTTTCACCTAGAATTGAATTTAGAAACCCAATTCGATATGGGAGACCATAATAAGTCCGACGGTTTTGGATCTTATTTCAAAAGTTGAAGTTAATCTTAGGCTAAAGGGTAAGATATATTGCCAATTTTGTGGGTAATTAATAAATATTAATTTTAGATTCTTATCGTTTCATACGGACCTCATTTTATTTTTCGAGTTATTTTAGTGCTGCTTCACGGTCGTAATTTTTTCTCTTAAGGAAAGGTCAGGTTCTGATGCCGTACAAGAAAATTTATCGTCTCAGTTGTCCCTAAGACATGAAATTGAATAAAAAATAAAATACGTTGACCAAGAAAAATGAAAGATAAAAAATTAATTTCGTTTAATAGGGAATAATTAAATTATACATTGAGGATGTGCAATAACATTTAAATTGAGGTTATATATTAGATTGTATACCGCCTGTTGATGGTGAACAAAAACACTATGAGTTTAACCTGCATAACGTAAAAAGCGTGGGTTTGCGCCCGAAGTGCGACGATAAGTTTCACTGCTCCGTCACATTGGGACATTAAAATCGTTGGCAAAAAGAGAGTGTTACGGATGTACTGTGCAGATAAAGTTGCAAAAATATCTCATTAGGAAAACATAAGGTTTCCAGCAAATATAAGTGGAACAGATATTTTGTTTCATGCAGTCACTTTGGCTAAGATGCAAGTAAAGACGTGAACAGAAAAGCACCTTTTGTGACCCCGAGGTTACGCACGCACTAATACAAACATAGGCCATAGGTAAATGGACTTCGTGATTTGAAAAAGGTGGGTAATATGAAGTTGCCAATATTTCAGATGGCGGCAAATCTAATGGTTCATTTCTTACAAACATTTTCGGGTTTTCATGAATTTATGAACCGATTCGTTTTCCTTTTAATCTTTTCGTAATTATTCAACTATTACCCTGTTTCTTTTTTAATTTCTTCCTCTAGTTTATTAAATACGGGGGAGGACATTCATTATTTTTGGAGTTTCAAAGATTTCTGAAAATTAAAATTTGGTACCTACTCTAGTAATGTTCTATTTAAAAAATATATTTTTACCATGTCATGTTACTGCTGATTTATGAGAATTTTTTAATTAGTATGATGATACCCTGTCTTCGCTCGAGATTTTATTTCGGTCATCTTGTATCGGAAATAAGGGGGACAAACAATTTTTTGAAGTTTTTAAAGATTACTTTAAATCTTTACAAGCAAATGGTAAACAATTATATATTTTTACGGTTTGTTTTTGAGTACCTAAAATTTGATACCCATATTTTAAACAGTAAATTTATTTTTCCTCTCAGTTTTTGTGGAAATGTTTTGAAGAATTTCGAATTTATCAAATTTTTTACTACATCATGGGCAAAGTAATCCAAATTTTTTGGACGAATTTCAAGTATTTATCTCAAACAACTTAAAAGATATGAGGCGGATGGATGGACGAACGTACAACGAAGTTTCACAAAAATGGTTCCTTTTTTACCCTTTAGAAATGGAACCCTAAAAGATAAAGTTGTTACTGCGTGTCAGCTCTCCATAGACAGTCTTCTGGTAATTTTTCTTTTCGTCGTAAAATTTTCAGCGAGCCACATAGTATATTCAGTATTGCTTCATAAAATTAAGAACAAATATAAGAAAAATGAAATACCAAGGCAATAGCGTCACATTCGCAAAACACATAGCTTTCGCAAAAGTAAAAATTTATGAAATGTTAAATTGATAAATGGTCCAATTCGCAAAAGCTTAAACATTCACAAAATATCTAATAACAAAAGTTGACCGGGAATTTCTCATTTCAATAAAAAAGGACGGAACAAAAAAAATATATTGTCACCACTTACTCTTTATATAAAAAACAGAAAACAGTGATTTACCACAAGAATAAACTAGGAAACTGAAGTTTCTAATTAAATTTGCTCCAAATATATGAGATTGCATGTTACCAAAAAACTCGATGGTGACAAATTAAAAGCCGTCGCTAAGCCTGCGCTGCAAGAAACAAATAAATTAAATTCAAAATCGGATTACAAAACAAAAAACTTTACGCTGAGCACTAAGAATAATCCCTTACCATGACTGTCCCCGCGTCTGGTCGACGCCTCTGGTGATCCAAGGGCTGGATGCTACCTCGGCCAGAGAATCAGTCTGGCGATCCAACGAGGTAACTTTTAGTCCAACAGTGACGAATTGTTTTTTTATCTATTTTCAGTTATATCTAATAAAAAGATTTTTTGGGTATTTGATTTTGGGCGTTTGTTTCTCATGTAGATAAAATGTGAGATCAGGCTCGGATTTGGGCTTCATTTTATACCATAGAACCAAGTGTTCTCTGGTTGCTACAAAAATCAAAATTCACAGGAATAAAGTTACGGACATATACATTTTCGTGGTACAAACAATGAAATGCCAACAAGAATTGGAATTATAAAATGTTACAATGAATTTCTATAGTTCTGCGCTCAAGAGGATAAAGAGAAAATTATAGCATATTTTCTTAACCTACCTAAATGATAACATTTCATGATTTGTTTATTGAAATTTGAATTGGCTGGTATATTAATACAATAGATTATGTAAAATTATACATTTTTTGTCCCTCTTTATTTTTATTAGAGTGGTAGTTCCCTTTTTGTACCCAAAATTGCGCCGTTACTTGTGTGAATATATTTTAAATATTCATTTTATTTGCAATAAATAAATCTAAGTCGAGATCGTGGCTGCGACCCATGTAAAGATTCAGCGGAAGAAAATGTTTCTTATGTAACAACCTCATTCCATACCCGAGAATTAATCTTATTTGCCTAGTACCCATTATAGGATTCTATTGAGGAAAAAACACAAAGAGTAATTAACCCGTGTCTAAAAAAAATGTTTCCCGAAGATATGCCCAGTTCAATATCCTATTTATTTATTAGACGATCGCGTGAACACGTAAGCGAATCTCTATGTTCACTTAAAAGCAATGAACTGAATATCACAAAATGATTTAATTTAATTAAATCAGATTAAAGTGATAAATAACTCTAAGCAAAATTCATTATCATTTTAAAACAGTGCCTGTTCCTTACTCGTTATGCGTATAATATGAAAAATACTGTTGAATGAAATACAAAGTTATAGCAAACATCAACGCCGGCTCAACTGAAACATTTGCTTGCATCTCATGCTGAATAGAAATACTTTTTCCTTTTTGTTTCATTTATAAATTCAGTCCTTTTTGGTCACAGCAAGGACTATAAGCTCTAAATAAACTATAAACTCGTTGGGTCACAGTATATTGTAACATAACTCAAATCTTTTCTCAGGAAGTGATATGAAATAATTGAAATCGTGTATTCTCACAGATAAAAATGATCATTGCTCAGCTTTTATTAGATTTATGTCTCTGCGTCAAGCTTTTCGAATGGAAACCAGATCATTTCAGTCTTACATACAAACATAGGGTCGCTGAATATAATTTGATATATCACTAACCCCATGTAAAAGCAGTAATTGTACAATAAGGCATTATGTAGCATTTGGTCATAATGAAAGATTTGTAGCAAAGTAAAAAAATAGATGTCGCGCTGTCCTCTAGCTACGGCGTAGCATAAAATCTAATAAAGTTGATGCTTGTGATTGTTGGCACTTGGTGGAACTTTCGATACTTGATCTTCGAAAATGGTTTAATATCGAAACCGGTTAGGTCAATAAAATAAATACAGTGGACAAGTACAACATTTCTATCAAAATCTTAAACGTAGAAGTTAACTCCACCTGCGCTACATTGTAATGGGTTTTTTAAAATGAAATTTATCATAATTACATATTTACAATATTATAATTTGAAACAAAAAAACAAAACCATTGCATTAATCCGTTTGGAAGTTGAAACAAAAGACTGAAAAGTGTACTCTGTTCTAGATATTCAAAATTTAAAACACGTCATTTAAGTCATGTACACAACACGAGTGTTCTACTAGGAAAAAACAGTATTTAAATGTAGTCTGTACTTTTTAATCTTGTTCTGCAGTTAAAATTTTTATTGAGACGGGGATCAAAGTAATTAAGCTAAACAATATTTTGTTTACATAATACACCAGAAAAGCCAGCTAATACTGAGAGTACTAACCGATGTTCTTAATCCTGAACAAAATAAAATGTATTTATCAATGTTTTTATTATAGCTGTAGTTTCAGTCACCGCAGTATTTCAAAACTACCCTGTATTAAAGATGCGTTGAAAACCTCGTTGCGCATGACCGTCCTACCACTTGTCCAACGAAGCAAGTTAATACCCACCAATACAACCAAAGTAACTCCCTAACGCTTACTGCCTTGGAATAGAGTTGATTGTAAGTAAACTCCTGTATCCAAATTGTACAGTCAAATAGTACTATAATAGTAATTTTTCATTCGATGGCACATCCAAGCATGACTGATTAGATATTGCCATCAGTGTTTACCTTAAACGTTGGGGAGAGAGCACAACGGTGATCCAAATCACAGTGGAAATATGGACCGCGATCATGGTAATAGACTTTGGAGAAATGAACGGTATTTGATTTTGAATTGAAAGTTTGTGACAAAAATAAACGGAAAAGTTGTAAGAAACTTTGGTGAAAATTTCGGATTTCTGCATACAGCAAACAAGAAAAGCTAATACTGGGTTGGTTGGTAACTTTAAATGACGAAACGATTAGTATGGCACCAGGTTTTCATATTTTTTGAAGTTAACTTTTCCTGATATAAACATAAGTAAAAGTTTTTACGTTAGTTGGATTAACCATGATTAGATGATGTTATTTATAATATCAAGTGCCTTACCAAAAATCTGTTATCTTGAGTTTCCGTTTGAAATACCCATTTTTGAAAACTGAATGAATATCCCTTCCGGCTTTTAAGGAATTCAGAAACTTCAGAAAATGGGCTACTATTATGTAAAAGATTTCTGGAATTAAGTATTTATGAAGTATATTAGTGCTTCTTAGTTCTTATAGTATGTTCATCGAGGCTAATTTTGGGTAATTAATGATGATCTTGTTAAATACTAATTAAAGTATAAATTAAAATATTATCAGGCTATTATTATTATTAGCTTTTGTGTATTGTTAGCTTTCATACATTGAAAACTCTGATTGAAAAGAAGGGTTCTATTATACTCACTTGACCAAGATCGTCTTTGTGCGCTTGGTTCTACAAATCCAGCAGGCCTTTCAATGATTGGCTCTTCATTATCGTCCAGTGACCTTTTCTGGTACTCCTGGGTCCTTAACAGTGGGATGATCTTCGGATGGAAAGGTCCCCCAGCCAATGGGTTGTATGCAGTCTCTTCGCTCACGTTCTCCCTTTTCACTTCGGCAATTGGAAAATAATTACCGGGTAAAAGGACATCAGATTTGTATTTAGGATCTTCAGTATAGTGGACACTTCTTTCCACTTGAGCTTCATCCCTTGTCAAAGGTATAGCACGAGGCTTGAAGGCGTATCGTTTGTAATCATATGGGTGGTATTCATTCTGCATTTTAGGTTGTCTCACTATACTTTCTGCATTGTAGCTTGTAGGCTCAATTGTTATAGAAGCACTTGTAACATTCACAACTGCCGTCCTTCCAGCATCACTTCTGGTTCCAGATATCGACCATAATTTCGTTAATTTATTTTCGTAATCGTTGTCGGCAGCTACCACTAATATTACAAAACTAATCACTAGGATTATTTTATTGTGTAAGTCCTTCATTTTGTTTAATTGATTAGACCTTTTAAGAATGTCACTGATCACACGAGAGTATTCACTTCACTTTCGTTTGTTTGTGTTGTTACAATTTTTTCTTCTATTGCCTCATCCCACCCGTTAGAACAACCATTTTGTTGCAAGCGATCGCGTAAAACTGAATCACTGTTGTTTGTAGACGTTATATTTATACATGTCTATGTATTAAGTTGCGTTTTTCCAGAGTATCACGGTCGGCCGGATTCGCGGAACCTTCCTTGCGGGCTGCAATTCCGATGTGGCGAAAAGCAAAAGTAACCGAAAATAAAAAATACGTCGCATGCCATTGCGGAGCACCACGCGTGGCTTGTTCCCGTAATAGGGAACAGTTCTTTCAATATGCAGTTTGATTTCGGAACAAAAAACCGTATGAGAAATAAATCGTAACTATTCATCCGTCAATATGGTTTTGAGCGGTCGCGGCACAAATTATATCTCTTAGTGCAATATACTGGTCTTGTATTGTATACTTAATTCAAATTATTATTAAAAAACTGACATCTAATTTTTACTTTACATGTCATACTATTTTTTTTCTATTCGTCTGATGACGGCCCCACCGAGGGGTCGAAATATAGTATAGTTAACAATATATTTCTTTGTGTTTATTAATAAAAATACATTTATTAACAATTAAAAGCCAAAAATTGTTTTTTAGAGAAAATATATTTATCAATTTATTATAATTTTATAAGATTAACATTCGAGTTCGACTGATGTTATTTGAAATTATATACATCCCATTGAAATGGTAACTGAGCAATTAGTGTACAATTATTTTTTTTGTTTGAATCCAGTACTGATAGAATAAAAATATATTTTTGGCATAAACATATAAAACTGATACTCAATGTGCCCTTCTACGAACCACCCATTCAGTTAATCAATATAAAAAACAGACACGATTGACAATCGTAACAACACGGTTCTCGTTCTCTGTCCCAGCACTACTAACATGCACAATTTGATACTGATGAGGCAAAAGCAGATAATTTCCTTCAAATAACCATAGTTAGGTTATAAGTATAATTTTCATGTCATGTGTAGGTATGTTAGCTCGTTGAAATCAATTTTGAACGATTTTACTTGTCTGTCTTGTAGGTTGATTGATATTTGGATTACAATTTAGGCGTTTTAATCATGATTATAATATTTCCGTCCCTGTCACTGATAAGCAATGGTCTACCCCTCTTTGAATTATAAAGGTAAAAATTCAAATTAATAAGTTGAAAATTATAATTAGGTATATTCTGAAATGGTTGTGCGATGAAGATGACAAAACTGAAGTACGATTCACTGACTCTACATCGATTGGATTATAGTATACATTATATTGACTACTCAACCCTTAAAAACGTTCGATGTGAGGCAATTCTACTAGCCAAGAATTCTGTACTTAATAGTATATTACAAAATGTTTTCCGTTGTTAGTAAGTAAATTTTATTCGTAATTTTATATGAACTAGGTTTTTAGTATTGTACTGAAGATAAAACTACCATTTTTAAAATGTTGTCTGTTCGTCTATATGTAAGTATGTTCCGTTTTAACTCGAAAACCACTCAGCAGATTTGGATTCCGTTTTTTTAATTATCATTTTAGTGACCCAGGTCAACATAGGCTATAAGGGGTGTTCATAAAATAAAGCCCAAGCTGAAAACGAGGCAGAGATAAAATAAACGCGAGTGGAGCCCAGTTTATATAACATATTTTGAAAGAATACTTTTAGAATATGTATTTTAGTAAATTTTAAGCATCATGTAAGGATAAGTCAAAAGTTCATGTCCATCGAGGCCAGAAGCGACGCGCGGGGGCAGCTCACCCCGCCTTGACCTCGATGATTGTGACGCGCTCTTATCGATACCGAAAATTAGTCGCTATTTAAAAGGCGGACGAATGGAAGATACGATCGACAAATTCGTAATTGAAGTTCTGCTCTTTCGACGACTCTGCTCTTTCGGTTGTCTTTGCATCTGATGGTGATAAAATTTCATTTAAAAAAAATATTTTTCTCTATTACCAATGAACAATGTCACTTGTTTAATACTTACACATTTATTTTATGTCTTATACCTAGGTTATTTGCAAAACAACCTTGATTGAAATGAACTCGCGCGCTATGAAGAATTTTTATGGTGCGCTAGTGCAAGATAAAGCTCGACTCGGCCGTCTTAAAAGGACTTAATGGCGACCAAATTGCCAATATACTGATGAAGGACAAAGTCAAAAGTACCCGGAAAAGAAGAATTCGTAAACTAAATTGATAAATATGGAAGAGGCGAAAAGGTGTGTCAGGATCGTAGTAGATAAAAATCTCTAGTATCTGCCTACCCCTCCTGGAGACAAGCTTTGTATGTATTAGAATACTCAATAAATAATTGTCAAATGCGTGTCATACAAGCGTGAGTTTAGAATGTAATAGTATTAAATTAATGAAACAACAAGAAATAATAAAACGGTATCATTGTTCCACGATTGGATTGGGATTCAAAAGTACCGTTTGCATAATAGTACAAATGAATTGATTACTTAGGTACTTAAGACCATCAACTAAAATAATAATCAAATTTTTGCGTTTTATGTACTTACTGATGTTTATAAAAGTTTATTGATCAATAATATTGCTTCTCCAAAAAATGAAATATCGCTGATTTAGTTGTCTGAACTGTTTGCTGAATCTATTTTCAGCTGTTTTATAAATGAAATGCATAAATTTTATTTGTCAAATCTGTCACTATTTGGTATTGTTGATGAAGTTAATGAACCCATGTGTGATTGATCATCAAAACAAATGGCGAGCTGACAATTTTTTTTTAGAATATCCTTTTAATTTAATTTCACGAAATATTATTTTGGTAAAATGTTAAATTTTCTTCAAATATAATTTCGATTTGAAAAAAAAATTTGGAAGAGTTTACTTCCAAGTAGAACTCCTCAATGGACGACAACATATCACTCGATATTGCGGCAAACCCTTTGTCCCAAGGTGCCAATTGCAGAGTGCTACTTGAAAGTTGACGTATATCCACCTGACCTTCGATCCTGGGTCATCACCATAGAACTCCTAAACGGATGACGGTAAATAATTCGAGATTTCGGGAATCACTGTATATCAGTGTGTTCATTGCATGATATTACTTGAAAATTGTCATTATGCTACCTGACCTTCAATCCTGGCCGCATCACCATAAAACTCCTCAACGGATGACAGCACATAACTCTAAATGGCGGCAATCACTTTGTGCTAGTGTGCTCATTGCAGGATAATACTTGAAAATTTTCATGCTATGGGATTTTTTTTTCTCTAGCTGTCATTAGACTAACTTTCGACAGGTGTTAAACATAGTTTTATTTCCTTATTTAAAGATAAGTTGAACATTTGTAACGTGTAATGCTCTCTCATAAGCATAAGCAATACAAAATTGCTGTGATTCTGTTTAGGCAGAAGCCGCAACACAGATTTTGTCCAATGTGGGTACTCCGGATCTATTTTTGTGTCAATGTTTTTTTTTATTTTAATAAACCTTTCTTTCTTTCTTGTTTGAGTTTGAAACTCCTTAAATGAGGCAATCTGAGTGCTCACTGTAGTCTACCCATTTTTCACAATTTAACACGTCAGCACTAAAAAGCGTGAAATAAATAAACTTTTAACAAAAAAATAATGACCGACTTCAAATATAATAGCAGATTTTCACTAAAAAGTTTAACATAATTTTATACTTCAGTTTGAGGAAGAAAAAAGTGAGCAAAAGTGTTATTTTGGTACCATCGGTCAATATGAAATTATTTTAAACTTTTTAGTGAATGTAAGCTATAATTTGAAGTCGGTTATTTATTTTTTTGTTATAAGTTTATATAAAATATAGTATAAAATAAATAAGTATTTTAATAATGCCTGTTAAAAATGCTTTTATTTAATTTAATAATATGATAACATTTAACGTAAACACCTAATAACGGCAGAGCATATGTATCTATTCATTGATATCATTATTTTGTACAATTCGATACCTATGTATTAGGGTGGAGTGATATTTCCATTTTTTTGGATTTTCATTTGGGCCGGTGCGGAAAAGTTTCTAGAAGTAAACAAATAAATGAAAAAAATTGTAATAAAAATATCTTTTAATGTTTTGTAGTGCCCTAAGGGGGCTGAAGCTTAACAAAATGTACGTAAGGAAAAAAAAAATTTTTCGTTTTTATTTTTTTTTTAATTAAAATTAATCAATTAACAAAAAATAGATCACGGAAATTATGTTGCATTCCGAGGTGGTAAAATGAAAAAATGTGATAAAAATGCCTCAAATGGGAAATTTTCTTAATTTGTACAGTTTTTATTTAATTTCAGACATGAATGGACGAATATTTTATGATTATTTTTATGTGATAAACTTTATATGGCTTGAACAAAAAAAAAATTAAACATATTAAAAACGAAAACTTTTTTTTTTCGTTTCATAAATTTTTTTAAACTTCAACCCCCTTGGGGCAGGACAAAACATTAAAAGATATTTTATTTACTATTTTTTTATTTATTTGTTTACTTGTAGCAACTTTTCCGCATCCCGGCCCGAATGAAAATACAAAAAAAAAACGCAAATATCACTCCACCCTTCTATGTTATGTCTCAACAAATAAAAGTTTTCAGTTTGAAGTTTCACCCTTTTGGCTTGATAAAACTGTTCTGTTTTGCCTTTTTCAGCTAGGTATTATATTATTATTTATTCACAGTTGCTGTAAATTTCAAAGATGTACTAGTTTTTACGCTAGTATCGATGTATATTACTCTACTGTAGATGTAGAGCTACAAAAGCTCTAATAATTTGTATGCCCAAAATATAGAAAATACGCATTATGAACTTCTTCAAGTACTCCTACTTGTCCTGTAACATTTTATAGCAGGTAATTTTGTAAATATGAACAGATTGACACTTCGCTAAAAGGGATTAAGTTTGATATGATGCTAAGACATTACTCGTATAATGTGTAGGAAATTATGTGTAATAAATTAAATACTAAGAAGTAATATTTATTTAGCAAGTAATATTTTTCAAAATCTTTAATAACTTTGAACGGCTTTTTTAGTAGGTATTTCGATTATAATATAATAAAATAATATGTACCTAAACATTTTAGGCCGTTTAAACCCCTTACCGCATACAAAACCTTCTATTCTATCCTAAGTTTCTGATTTTTTACAGTACATTGAAAGATCATATAGTTAAAAATTAACTTGAATCAGAAAAATCATTTCTTCATAAAGCGGGATGTAATTAATGGTCTGTGGCAAATGCAATCTGTCAAAATTATTTGAGTTCATGTGTAACGTGTCCACGCAGTGAAGTACAAAACAAAAGTGTGAACTTCATTGGTTGAAATTAAATATATGCAGGTAAATTTTAACTTCAAAGAAAATCAAAATACATTCTCTCAACATTCTAAAACACGAGGTGAGTTTTTAAATTTTTAATTTACGTTTTCTTCACGTTTTAGAGCATTTTTTGCAACTGCCATATTTGGCTTCGTATGCTTTTCAGGCAAAAACATTGTTGTTCATATCGGGCTTTGTTTGCATTTGAGCATTTTTACTGCTTTTTTCATAAATGGAAATCTCGCTTTTATGGCACTTCCAATATACATCTACACATAGTGATAGTTTCATAAGTGATTGTGATATTGCTTCTGACTCCGATCTTGACTACAAACCTTCCTATAGCCGAGCATCTAAAAAAAGATCTTATCGTACTTGACTGTATGGCTTTACAAAATTTCCGGGCTCCATCTACATCCAAAGCAAAGGGTAAAAAGGAAAAAAGACTACTGAGTTATTTGGAAAAATGATAAAATGCAATTTTATTATAAAAACAACTCTGTGTTGAAAGAAAACACCGATTTACCTGATACAGTCAGATTCATTTGCATATATTTTCAAGTTTTTATTTACGGATGATATGACTGGTATATTGTTGAGCAATCTTACATTTAATATTTTCAAAATAACATCAAGAAGCCAGCAAACGAAACACTCATAGGAATTGTAATTTCACTTAAACGCATTCGGAGCCATATATGACCCCACATTATTTTGCCATATATGGCTTCATACTGTTATTTCTAATACACGATATATATATTTTTTTCCAAATTGTATCGATTATTTTGGCTAAATAAATCAACATTTTGAAACAAGCAATTTTTATGGCATCTCCATGATAATTCATGCAGTAAGGGGTTAATTAGAAAAAAGTAAACGAAATGTCTTTGAAATATTAACAAAAATCACTCGTTATACTTGAAAAGTTGTTAGAAATCAAATTTACATTTTTATCATCTTACTACATTTTGATGCAGCTTTGCTCGCGTATGAAATCTGTTAATATTTTTGGATCAATAATTTTATTGTAAGTTATTTTGACTTTTTGTTCTCATAAAAATCATTTAATTATGTCTAACCATTACAACAGTGAAAGAATATAAAAAATATTTCACTATTTATTAATAATAATATCCCTAGGGTACTGCCCGTCCACAGGGAACAAACTAAAGCCTTTAGCCAAGTGAAGAGTTGAACCATTACACAAGTGAAATAGTCTTCAAAATAAGTTCAGTAGTTATTAATCACTATGTTCCTAGGGAACTATAAACTATTGTAGCCTATGTGCAAGTACTTTTTAATTTGCCCTTTTTCAGTATGTCGTCGATTTGGTCGGCATACGTCCTTCTAGGGCGGCCTGGTCAAGCTTTACCTTCCACTCATGCAGCATAAATTTCTTTCGTCACTCTACTCGTACTTTAATTCATCTTCATACCTAATCATGCCTAAATCGCCGAAGCATTCCTTTTTCTATTCTAGTCACTACGTTTTCTTTCAGGCCGCAACGATCCCGTGTGTCGATAGAATAGAAGAGCTTGTATGACTAGGTTGATGGATGTAGAAGAAGCAAAAGAGGTGTGTAGCAGATGGAAATCTATAGTCTCTGAAAACCCGAGGAGACAGGCGTGAGTATATGTATACATGTATGTATGTCCAAGTGAAGAGTCAGCCATTACAACAGTGAAAGAAAGAGAATGATCTAACCATTACAAGAGTTAAATAATTTTAAATAGATTTCGTAGTTATTGATGATCATTTCCTGAGGAACTGCTTGTCCTCAGGGAAAAAAACTATGGCTTATGTGCAATTGAAGAGTCTGGCCAATCCAACTGTAAAAAAATTTAACAAAATCAATTCGGTAGTTTCAGTGATTATGCGCTAGAATTAAATTAATGACTATATGTCTCTAGGGAACTGCTTGTCCCTAGGAAACAAACTATAGCCTAAGTCTCAGTCAAAAGTCTGACCGTTACATCAGTGGAACAATTTTCAAAATCAGTTTAGGAGTTCCAGAGATTACGCTTTCGAATGTAATTAATGGCTATATAACAAGTTATAGCACTTATGGATAATGTAACTTCCTTATAATAATTAAAAAAAAAACCAAAGCTAAAATATCAGTCGCATTTATTAGATTTTTTCTATTTATTATGCCTTTAAGTATATTATCTCATTTAATTATATAATAATTCACACACTTTTATTTGGCACAACGAGAGTCATGACTCACTTTTGGGCTCTCTCAGCTAATATTCGTAGTAGAGGATTTCACTCCAGATTATGCTTCTAGGGTTAATAGAAATGCTTTCAATTTAGTAGTATTTATTATTTTAACAGTCTAGCCAGCATATTTTCGGAAAAGTTGTAAATTTTACGAGTAAGTGTTGTTTGATGATTACTCTCACTAGTGAGCAGGAAAGCGGTTATATAATTAACAACCAGTATATCTTCGGCTTAACAAGCTGCGCGTGACACAACAGGCTTGCGTGCGTAAAAACTAAGTACAAATCTACTGAAAGTGATTATTTCATCAGCAACGCTTATATTACAGGCTCTAAAACGATAATCATACTCCGAGGCAAACTGAATTATTTATCTAAAGATAATTTTGTTTTTTCAGAGTTCACTGAACGCCAATTAAAAAAATAAGAAATAATGTTATTTAGCTGCTTAGTTCGTCTGATTTAAAAGGTGCTTCGACTGATGCCTTTTCAAACGGAATATTGATTGCAAATGATACAATATAGAACATAATTCAAATGATTGATTGCATATGCAAAGCACTTGAGTATGTTTTTGAATTGTACGACAACGACACATGCGACAAATGATAATAGGAAATACTTAGTATTAATGTATCTAGTATTCATTTAAAACAAACTAGAACAAGATTGGGAATAAATTAAAAAGGATAGTGGACATGGATTAATTACAATATAAATATATTTTTTAGCAAGATGAAACAATCGTACCTAAAAAAGGCATAAATAACTCACCACACTTCGTCCCGTCACGACACATAACCCGAGCCGGTTTCAGATATTTTTCTGAGAGTGGACAGTTCATAAAATAAAAAAAAACAGAAGGAAGAGTAACAAATTAAAAAACATCTTTGTTATAGGACTATTGGCAACAATGGGTGTGCTGTTATCTAAAGCTTTGAAAGCTTTGGCATTAATGTCCGATAAGGTTAAGTTTCGATTTTGTTAAATTATGGAACTAAAGAAAATATGATGTACCTCCTTAGTATGCTAGAGGTAATTCTGAGTATGTATTGCTATTGGAAAGTTCAACACTTGTCCAGTTGGCAAATATATTTATCCCATCAAAAACATAAATGTGAAATAAGAGCCAAGTTCATGCCTTGTTTGTTGACTTCAACGTCAAAATAGTTGAGATCTAAATGGGTGCCAAGTTCAATGGTCAGTCCTGAAATTGTTTATTTATTTATAACAATATAAAATATTTTATACGCACTTAAAATATAATTTCTTCTTATAACATAGGATAATATATTGAAGCCCAAGGTCTGACCTGGCTAGTTCGAATCCATCGATCCATCAGCCTGTTTCGTCCACTGCTGGACATAGGCCTTTCCAGGATTTCACCACTCTTGGCGGTCCCCCTGGAAGAAATGCCCATACTCACACACGCTGGGCAGGTGGGTTGGTGAGCGCGGTGCCAAAACCCTTGCACCAGTGACGCCGCTGCCCGTCACTAGTCTGTTTTAAGGCCTGGCAATTAGGGATGGATATACCGCCATCCATCGGTCCCAGGCAATGGTGGGCCGCCTGGTTTTGCCTGAGAGCTGTTCTCTTACTCTCCCCCGAATAACTTCGGGAGGATTTGCGAGTAAGATGGTGGTACCTCCACAGTCGAGCTCGGCATCAGCTCTACCACCTAACTGGCTAGTTCGAATAGAATCATTAAATTGAAAATTATATAAAATTATAAAAATTTACTTTTTTCTTATTTATTCCTTTGTATTTATTTAACTACCTAACTGGCTGCCAAATTTGAACTTTGTAGGTCATCTGGAACAGAGTTAGAGTTTTTAATAGGTTGGGTAAATACTCTTTTCGAAAATAGTAGGTATGAAGTTATAATAAAATCTCTTTGGCTATACCATTTGTATCTGGCTGCTTATGGTATTATTAAAAAGTTTAAATTTTAAAAAAGATTATTACAAATTAAAATTAGGTAAAATGTTGGATTTTCATTTGTTTTTCTTAGTGTTGAGATGAGTGAATCTAATGAAGAAATTCGATACATTTAAATTTTTTTTTAACAAAAAAGTTAACAATGCAACGCAAGCCGTGAATTTTTTTTTTTATATTTATGGACCTAGTGCAGTGTCTGTGAGAGAAGCACAAATTTGGTTTAAGCGTTTTAAATCCGGAAATTTTGATGTCAAAGATGCACCTCGCTCTGGGTGCCCTGTTACGGATGAAATGGATGCCATTTTTTGAAAAAGTGGAGCAAGATCGGCATTTCTGTAGTTACGATGTAGCTGAAGAACTGAGAATTGAACACAAAACAGTTTTGGCGCATTTGAAAAAAGCTGGGTACACAAAAAAGTTCGATATTTGGGTGTCTCATGAGCTCACTGAAAGAAACTTAATGAACCGTGTACTCATTTGTGATTTTTTATTACGACGTAATGAAACCGAACCATTTTTGAAAAACCTGATAACTAGTTATGAAAAATGGATCACGTACGACAAGAACGTGCGAAAAAGGTCGTGGTCAAAGGCGGGTCAGGCTTCACAGACTCTGGCAAAACCCGGGTTATCTCGCAACAAGGTAATGCTGTGTGTATGGTGGGATTAGAAGGGCATTATTATTCATTATGAGCTGTTATCGCCAGGCAGGACTATCGATTTTGAACTCTACTACGAACAACTGATGAGATTAAAGCAAGAAAGCGGCCGGAATTAGTCAGCAGAAGGAGTGTGGTTTTTTATCATAATAACGCTAGACCTCACACATCTTTAGCCACTCAGCAAAAATTAAGAGAGTTTGGCTGGGCCGTATTATTGCATCTGCCGTATAGTCCTGACCTTGCACCTTCAGATTTCCACTTGTTTCGGTCTCTTCAGAATTCTTTAGGCAGTGTCAGGTTAACATCATGAGAGGACTGCCGAAACCACTTGTCGCGGTTTTTTGATCAGAAGCCCCAGAATTTCTACAGCAATAGGACCATGTCCCTATCTACAAGATGGCAGAAAGTTATCGAACAAAATGGCATCTACATACTTTAGTTAAATGTAAATAAACTTTATTAAAAAATGTTTTGAATTTTCATATGAAATGCAAAGAAAATGAGTCAGTGATAAATTTGACGATTTTTGGACGTTAATATCTAAATGCTTGTTTGAGGTGTGTTTATGAAATTGGGAGCACATAATGTGTATCTCGCAAGTCTCAATATATGAGCCAAATTTGACATGTTTATGTGAAATACTATTTGAGTTATGAGGGGGTCAAAAGTGGCTCCAAATGGTTCGTGTAATATTACACACGGTACTGCTCGCCATTCTGTTAGCTAGAACTTGGCTTGACACACTACCGTGTGTATATGAGAAATTGCACAGCGCCCCAGCGGCTCACGAGAGGAATCAGAATTTCTCATACAAAATATTTTACGCACTCAGTAACGTGTATCGTGACTGAAACTAATGGTAAGCCTACTGTACTCCCTCTTTTTTCGAACGGCATTATTATCTTGGGCGTACGCTTTTTACGGCGTGAAGTTTACCTCAGAGATTTTTTTCTTCGGTGACTGATTCATTGTCAGTTTACACTCGAAAACAGCTCCAACACCCTTCCGAAGATATTGTATAAATTTTTTTTGTTGTAACCTTCTGTCACGCAGTTCTAAAACATGCCTTACCAAGCTAAAGTCAAACCGTGCGGAAAACTAACTTAGACGCGCATACTCTCGCATGCAACTTGCGCACTCGTTTGCGCGGAACGATAACGCATCGGAATGAACGGAAACGCGTTCAAAATGCTGTAAACGTGTTAAGTTTAGTCAGTAAGAAAAGTAGGAAATGACTTGGTTAATTAGTACTTAAGTAAAATGGATAATTATACAACTTGTTATTCTGAATTATTACTAGAATTGCATAGGTACTTAAAATTTGAATGAAACTACAAAAGTTTTGACCAGACATCCAGATTTTGGAAAACATGGCTCGTTGTCTCCAGAACCCGGGGGGGATAACGTTTGAAACAAAAAGTCCCGCCAAAAACGACAAAAGAACAATATTTTGGTATACCTTAGCGAAATTGAGACAAAAAAAGGTTTACGAAAATTGTTCAATACATGCTTTGATTATAATACGTATTATGTATGTTAGTATAGTGGATATTTTTAGAAAATATTGCAAGATATGGACATCGGAAATAAAAAGTTAAAAAGTACAGAGCTAAGAAGTCTTCTTACTACTGAACTATAAAACACGTACTTACTGATATCATATCAGCGATATGATAATGTATAACAAATTCTTTATACTGAAAATATCATTTCCATTGTAATAATAATTAAAAAGTAAAATCTAAAATTTCATTCAGGCTTCTTTCAGGACAATCGTCCCGCTTTTGGCAAAAAAAATTGTTTCATTACTTATGCATAAAAAAACTGAATTAGTTCAGAAATATTACCACAGATGACTCTATATTGAAGTCGTACTTGTGAAGAAAGTAGAGAAACCTTGCAACAACATTTCATTTCTTAGCAAGCTTGTAGCTGCAGTCGACTCATATGTTTATTAGTTCATTACTGGTGTTGTAGATGGCGCTCTTTTACTGGAGTAGTTTATAAAAATTTGGCAATAACATAGCAAATAAAAGCATACATACCGTTTAAAACACAAACTTATTTCACGAATGACCAACTTAATACTTGCAATCTATTAAAATTTGTGTATTCGAAGTTGGTCCATTCTTAGTTCTTGAATAATTAAATACGGATTATCATATACGTGTACCTACTTGTGAACGGAAATAAACTATGGACAGAATCTTAAAATAAATAAAGCAGCAGCAGACAGAAGAAAATTAGAAAGCTCAAAAATGAGGCGAGGATGAGAGAGGATTAAAGACACAGGTACCAAGTGCTCAAAATGTTTAAATCTTTTTTTACGTTTAATTTTGTTGTTTTTAACGTACTTTTTTAACATTTAAAATACATATAAAAATACAAAATTAGGTATTTTATTTCAGTAACAAAATCATACACATTTAAAGTTGGAGTCTCCTTTTAAGTAAAAGAATAGCTGTAGTAGGAGACTTCGCAAATTTTCGACATTTTGCGTATTAAAAAAGGTTTCAGATGCTAACCGAGTCTAGCCTTGTTGATTAGCTCTCTGATTTCTAGTTAGGAGCCACCTTCATAGGTTGTAGATGTTGAAATTTTCACAAGCTTTGGTCTACAAATCATAATCTATTAAGTATGTCAAGGAGATGTCTATCCGTCTGTCCGTTTTCCTCCGCGGTATGCCTCACTTATGGACTTTTACTGTTGAACTATACAGCGCGAAAATCAGTCAACTGCCTGAATTCATATTGGAGAATCGGTTAGTTATCAGGAACAAGTTTTAATGACCCTCCAGGTGAAATTCGAACCAAAATATTTCTTTGCCCCATTGTGCCTGCACTAGAAACTGTACTTGAACTAGTCCAGTAGTAACGGGAACAAAAACATTTTTTCTTATGATTTCGCCAAAAGGATCTTTGAACTTTGTTCCTGATCACTAACTGAGTTTCCAACATGAATTTAGGTGGTTGGCTGAATTTCAACTTATATTAAAGTAGGAAAATACAGTGTGACCTGAAGAAATCTATACACTGATAATAAAATATTAAGAAAGTCGTAGCCGTATAGTGTACATTGTTCATAGTGTACATTGAATATTTTTGCAAAATTATGATTTTATTTTATTATATTATTACTATTCTACTGAAGTCAAAACTGAATTTTTTTGAATTTTTTGTCCGTCTGTATGTTCCATTTTAACTCGTGAAACCCTCAAGGGATTTCGATGCGGTTTTTTTATTATCATTGCAATGACTCTGATCAACATAAAGGCTACAAGGGTTGTTCATAAAATAACGCCCTAGCCGAAAAATGGTCAGATATTGAATTAGCGCGGGCTAAAGGCTAGTAAATAAAATATAGTGCGAATCGGAAAAATCCAAGAGATGAATTTTTAACACACAGCGTGTGTGCGTATGAGCATTTCTTCTAGGATAACTATCAAGAGTGGTGAGGAAAGACCTACGTCCAGTTTGACAGATACAGCCAAATTTTTACTGGAGACTCATTATCTGATCATATAAAACAGTCAGCGACTCTTACTTACCGAGCGAATACATGCAACAATAATATTCCTATGACATCAATGGATACATGTCACTTTGAGCGTTTTTACATGGATCTTGATTGCATCCTGTATATACGGTGACTTTGATTGTTGCAGCAATACACATACTGGAGGCTTTGTAAGTGATCAGTAACATCGATCGAAAACACTTTTTGCTAATTTCGCAAAATACAATATTGATCTCCCATAGTAGTTGACTAGGGCTGGGCTTTCATCTGAGGTAAAAGGAAAACAATAATTTTCGAAGATCCCAAAAAAAGTTATTGAACTTTGATACCGACTACTTGCTGAGTCTTCAGTAAGAATTTGGCTGCATAAATTAAAGTCACCGTATATATTGGGTATTCATCCATCCGTCATTAGCTTGTTTCGTCCACTGCTGGACATAGGCCTTTCCAAAATTTCACCACTCTTGGCGGTTCTCTTGAAAAAATGAACATACAAACGCTGGGCGGGCGGGTTGGTGAGAGCAGTGCCTAAACCCTCGCACCAGTTACGCCTCTGCCTGTCACTAGTATATTGTGTATGGTCAAATAATTATTTGTTTTCGATTTCTGTTGCTAATGGCAGACGGCAGATTAACAAAGGAAGAGAGCGATATGTTTAATAAATTATGGGACTGAAACCCCCTTTTTTAGCACGTTTCAATAACAAAATTTAATGTTCTCTCGTAAATTACAATAGTTGTTTATGCTATATAAGTGCGGTAATTAGTCAATAGCTTACGAGGATGACTTGAAACACGAGCGTTAAGAGAGTGTTTTAAACGTTACGTGTAAATTATTGCCCTTACCCACGTGTATCATACAACGTTTTTCAATGCTAAGTTTGAGTAAATAAATGAAAAGTAATTAAAGAAACAAAAAAACAATAAATACTACAAATAATACGAGTATTTTTCTTTTTCTTTGCATGCAAGTTGACGGATTTAAGCTGCTTTCAATTTAATGCGTTGTAGCTCAGATGAATATCTGAGGTTTGTAGGCTGCTTTCAGTCATGACATGGTGTCGTCCGACTATCACACTGAACGCACCCTACGATCGCATCAAACTGAAAGCAGCTCATTTCAAGTCTATCTATGGTACACAAGACAAGACTGCCAACTTTTTTATATTAATAAAAAAGCACTAGTGTGGTGAAGTTAACTTTGACAACAGTTTTCATGCATATAAAACAGTTATTTACGAGCACTTGCATTGAAATACATTATGATAGAAGTGAGCTGCGTTGGACATTACAGTCGAGGTGGGATTGCAGCTCGTTACATACGACGTTTTCCAACACACTTGCGAGGAAAATAATAAAATTTCATTCACTTATTTTTCCACCTAATCAAATCCACAGCTGTGAATTGACAATATTCTATTAAAATGGCATCACAGATTTTGTTTTGCGCGCGCATATGGCCTATATTTACTGACGCATCCGCCAAACAGCCAAATTATACAAAATATTAAAAACTGAATATTTATGTATTTACAACAAAATTATGAGTTCATTTGTTGATTAAAATAAATAATCTGATAAAATGAAATCATTACATATGTACATAATGATAAAATTGTAACGGAGTCGAAACTGTGCATGTAATATTTTTTGAAAAGAATAATTACTGTGTACTTTACTAACGCTATAGAGGCCAAAGCAGAACTTTTTGGAATTTTTGTCTGTATGTATGTATGAAAGAGCATCACGTCAAAACTACTGAATGGATTTTAATAAAATTTTCACTGTTTTATAGCGTAATCTCCCAAAAGTGCTAGAAGCTTTAAATTATCACAAAATCTCATCGAGAACAAAAGTTATCATTTGGATTACAGTTTAATTGAAACTCTTACTGGGCAAGGGTCAAGTAAAATGGTTATTGTACAATTGTCTTCATGATTCTTGGTTTCTTTGAAGAGAAGGTACGAACGGTCTATGGTTATTAAAGTGGAATAGAAAAGTGATAATAAGAAAACATAAAAGTTTGTTCGTGATCTGATGAAGGTCTTCAGAGATAGGCCGTGGAACTCTTCAATGAAATAACATCATATAACTCGATATTGAGGCAATCACTCTGTACTAGGACGCTGATTACAGGATGTTACTTATAATATCTTATACCAAGGTTATTGATTCCAGTACATATCTTTGTACAATCATTGAGTTTTAAAAAGGAAATACCAAAACTTTTTTCAGAACGGTTCATGTATTATATTCAGAATATGGATAGGTTTGTTAAAAATAAGCACTTTTCTTTAGTTTGCCGTATATCGTCACTTTCTAGAATTTTATCCTTATTGGAGATAGGTAATTAATAATATACAGCATCTTCGTTTATCAATGCAATGGGTCCAATGGGTGCTAGGGAAATAATTTTTCCTAAAAAAAAATGAGCACTCTGGATTTCATCAACATCTTTAAAGACACCTATGAGCACTTTTCGTTATCCCCCGTTGTTTCGGATTTAGCCATCTACCCACACATGAAAAAATGAACCAGTATAATAATTTTAAGCTGTTTTGGGGAATTGAATTTTTGCCGTTGCATTTGAATTCGGTTTTTGTAAAAAGTTAATTTTTGTCTGGTAAAGTTGTGAAGGCCACATGACCCAAAGCTTAGATTAGTCATTCAGTAAATCAAAAAAAAATCCTTCAGGTCTATTTTCGTTTTAATATTGTCGTTAATAAAGGGCAAAAATTTAGTATATAATTAAATTGGCAAAAACCAACCACATAATTATTATCCTTAAGCCACGCGAACGAAGTCGCGGGTACAGCTAGTTTATTATATTTTAACTGAGACAGTTTATTTATCCGCAAAAACTTTACCATTTCTCAAGACATCAAAACTCTTTGGTAAGATAAAAAAATACCGTAATGTAAAAAACACTAGTTCGATAATGTAAAGTAAAAAGCACAAGTGTTTAATATCCTGCATTATGGCCCTAAAAACGCTGCAATAAAGGCCAGTTTATAAGCAAGTGTGTTGAAAAATATTTTTTATGTACCAGTTTCATAAACTACTGTTGTAATTTTATCACCACATGAATCCCCGTGGCAGAGGTAATTCCAAGAATGGACTGTAAATTCAAGTCACCGACAATTATCATGTCACAGCGTGATCGGTGGTGAACCCCTTTTGCCGTACTTCGGGCACAAATTGGACACACGGCCTCTGGTTTAATAGTCCAGTACTCGAACCACTTATCGTTCCGTATCGGAAGGGAGGCAAACGGGATCCTATTATTAAGCCTATGATGTCTGTCTATCTGTCATTACGTCTGTCTCAAGGGTCTACAGCTTCAGCCGTAATAGGTAAACAGTTGAAATTTTCACAGAAATGTATTGTATGATAAAATGATATTTTTTTAAGGTTATTTGTTTCAACTCTACCTTAAAGACGGTATACATACAACTAGTTTAAAATTTAGTCATATTGTAAGATATACTTTAAAGTAAAACAAAAAATAATAAAAAATTAAATATAAAAACAGGCGGTCCCAATTTTGTAATATTTTTATTAATTTTAGGGCTTGTTTTTTGTAGCTTTGATGTAGCTTTGGCATGTATACGTATATTGTTGTTACCATAATGTTTTTAGGATTCCGTACTCGTATTGTGGGATGGTTCCCATTTGTGCACGAGTCCGACTCGCACTTGGCCCAATTATTGTTTTTATCCACGAATAGATTTGTTTTCTTATCTTTATTTGTATTCGTTCAGTTTATATATGTTTCCAAAACCTGGAAACTTACGAAAAGCTAGGCATAATATATTGATGAACGTTATATCGTGCTACCAGATACTACGGAATTATAGGACTTTCACAGATACAACTAGTTTACCTGAAGTTTACGATCAAGCTAGGAAGCTATTTATAGGGTTGGCGTCTGGTTCACTGATCTTAGCTATGCATAGAGATTAGAGATATTTTATTGGTGAATTTAAAAAAGGATAGGACTCACTTTTTTAACTGTGCGAGGAGGCACAGGTCGAGCTTTCGATGAAATTAGGACTCATCGTCATCTGAATTCCTCGCGAGTACTTTCGCGCACGGCGGTCCGTCGAGTACTGAAAAGTTTGAGCTGTGCCTCCTTGGACAGTTAAGAAAGTCAGTTCTCTCCGTTTTTAAATATGCATGATGTCAAATCACTCTATTTTTAATGAATATTTTATTGGTTATAAGTTTACTTGGAAAGTTAATTAAAACCTTATTTAAGTTATATTGTTCGAATGAAAGTTTTTAAGAAGTAAAGTTTTTAACTGACTCGTTTTTATTAACTAAAGAATTAAACTACACAAATAATTTAATCGTAATGGCAATATTTATTCAAACAAATAAATAAAACAGTCATATCACTTATTACTATAATAAATTAATTAGTTAATAAAAGTTCTTTTAATAAAAAGTACCAAAATTGTCCAATTGTGTGGACAATCGTAAATTAAAAAATAAAACACACCGACAAAAAGGAACTAACGACTTTACTTTCTTGAAAATAAAGTCGTTGTTCGAACAATTTGTAACATTTAACAAAGTATGCCTCCATTCATTTCTAATTTTGTCATTCGGCAGGTCACTGGGTTTTCGCGTAATATTATTAATAAATAACGAAAAGCTACGTATAAAATAAAAAATTAAATATTATTATCTGTGAAACAAGAAAAACTGAATAATTTAGATAAACTTCAAATTGCCAAAACATATATGAGTGCAGAGAATTCCATTTTTTGGATCGACATGCGTTTCTGTATGCATATCTTCCAACTAGACAAAATGAACAAAAATCAAAATTGAACTCAAAGCATTATTTTCCCAGGGATTTGCAAATCAACACGAGACTTATATACCCGAAACCAAATAAATACGTTCAGAAATGAGCATTTGTTCAAACAACGAGTATCTACAACCACATACAACTTAAAATATGACCTACGTATGGAAACGGAAGGAATGTTTAAAATGTTCTACTCGTACAAACAAAGGGGTCTAAGACGATTGTTTGTAAGCCGAATACGCCAAGTCGGATACGTCGTTGTATGCTCTGCGGTCCCAGCCACCGCTGCTACCGCCACCCGAAGACCAACCATGGCTCTCGTGACCACCACCACCGCCGCCGCTGTTCTTCTGAGCAATGATCTTCTTGAGGGCGATGATACCCGCCAGGAGTAGGGCAATCTGGAATAGATAGAAATGGAATGATTAGACAGTGGCTAATAAGATGTAGCTATTTGTTTGGGTAGTTTGAAAATGACATTAAAATAACAGTCCTGTAAAAAACTGGTTAAGTGCGAGTAGGAGTCGTGCCCTAAGGTTTACGTACTTACTGTTTGAAACATAACCTTATTCCACGAGCAGTTATTACCGACCGACTTAGGTTGATACTTACGATCTAGTAAACTATGTACCTATCGAAAGGGTCTTATTAGGTTGGGCCCTTGCTCTAAGACCTAATTGAGAACTCAATTTCAAGTTTCTAAGTTAACTGTAAGTACCTTAAAGGTTTTCAAGGTGAGCCAATTTGTATGAAGGTGATTACGCAAAGGTCAATAACTTAGAAGCTTGATTTTGTAGCAGCACCATGTAGTTGTAGACTTCTATAGGAGGTTTTAGTTTTATTCAACTTCATATCTCTATTCATCCCAAGGAAAAGAATATTGACAGACATGGTTTCCAGCATTTTGTAATGTGAAATACTCAACGACTTATAGAATTTTTAAATCGATGGAAATACTACTTTACAAATTAAAAGTTGACGGGTAATTTTAATCATGTTCTTATGATCTCACCTTATCTTACAAATTAATTAGTAAAGAAACTTTAAATTTGTATATAAAAATGTCTTAAATATACAAGACAAAACGGTAACAAAAAAACAAATGGAACTGCATAATAAAAGCAAAATATGGGACATACAAAAAAAGTGGAAGAACAATAGCAGCTTTTTACAAAAACTAAAACTAAAATTTTAAGTTCGAACCCAATCAAATAAAGTTAATAAGTTCCAAGCAACGAGCTATAGATACTTAAATTTTAAAGTAGTTTTAAAGGTGTAGTTTTTTACCGTCTCTATAAGGAAATCTCGTGCGGCCAAGAAATAAGCACATTGGCCGCACGAGATTTACTTTAAGCGGCGATATAAAACACATTTTCTTAACAAAGAATTGAAAATTTCTCAACACGGAAAGAATAAAGAGTATTAAAACTAAACGGCTTTTTCGCGCCATCGCGGAACGGTGACTGCCCGTATCGGCGTGGGTTGCAATATTACCATTATGTAGTAAACAAATTTTGCCCAAAGAAGTATTTTTTCTATTAGAGTGCAGTTTCACTTGATTCTGATTGTCAGGTGCTTTTATAACTTATAATGTAACATGTGCTTATGACTCAAACATATAAAATCACTATAATGTTTATAAAAAAACTTTTATAAATAATGAAGGATTTAAGATTTGGAATATATATTATACTATTCACATATAATTTCATATTTGAATGGAAGGACTATATATTATGTTACTAAAATGAAGGGAAAATTATTAAAGTGCTTCTCCATGTTAATATTGGGCACATGAAAAACTTCAATGAAGAACTTTACGTAAACTATAACGCAGTATTCTTCCAGAAAATTGTTGTAAAACAAGATAATATAATACATTTTTCAAAACCTAAAATAGGACATATAAAGGTCAACATTAAAACAAAAAAATGGTAAATTTGTCGTAACTGGCAACTTGAAAGGCTATTGCGTAAGCGAATGGAGCGTGCACAGAATTCACACGGAAGTTTTGTTATGCAAACCTTATCATCTCATTAAATGTAAATATAGCTCATAATTCTTCACAATATGAATTTTACTCCAGAAAGGTTAAACTGTTTTGTTGTCATACCTATAAGTATCTATAGTGACATACAACTAATTGTCTGTTCTCTGGATACTGTAAAACTAATTTAAAATCAGTTTAGCTTAAATTTATATTATACTTAAATACAAAAAGTGCATGTGAATAGTTATGTACTATCGGGGAAAGGTTCGTTTACCCAATTTTGTGTGAAGAGTAATTTTATGCAAATTTTCCTATCAGTATATTAATATTGGAATACCGAGAACCATGACAGTAAGGGTTTTAAAATTTTCTACCAAAATTTATTCGATACCATATTACTATAATTAGCTTTTGCCCGCGGCTCCGCCCGCGTGTTATTCGGTTTAGCAACATGCTTTTTCCGGAATAAAAAGTAGCCTATGTTAGGGTATAAACTATATCCATTTTAAATTTGATCCAAATCCGTTCAGCCGTTTCAGCGTGAAAGAGTAACAAACATACAAATACACACACACACACAAACTTTCGCATTTATAATAAGTGTGAGTGTGATAGATAGTGTGAAGTGTGATGTTATTATGACATTATGTTAGTTTCACTATATACTAACAGTTGAAATTCCGTATATTTAAGAAACTAATGTGTTCGACATTAAAAACAGTTTATTAAGTAGTTCAAGCACTAAAAAAGTATAAACTGGTAATTAAAATAAGAAAACCTTATGGTTGTAATTCTCGCCAATTATGTTGGTTTTCACTACGCGTTTATGGATTAACTACGAACGCATATTGCAGTCCTCGGCACTGAATACGTAAGATATCGTCGCTAGAATTTTCATTGTCTATTGGCATTGGGTCTTATGCCGTTTCTTTGAAAAAAAGAGTTCCAGCCTACAGTTGAAGCTATTACCTTTATGCGATATCTGCTAATTCAGCGAAATTATAACTTCCATTAGATAAGTTGACGTGCGACTATCGTGTAGATTCTTACGTGAAAGTTAAGTGCTTTATAATTTTCTTAAAGAAGTTGTCATGTGATAACAAGATCTATCAACAAATAAAAACAATTTATAAAAAATACAAATTTATATAGACGTGGCACTGTGGCAGTGCTTACATTCAAACCTGGCTTACTTTCTGTACAAATAATATCAAAAACTAATTTTCTAGTATTTTTGTTGCAGAGTGTTTTGTTACACACAAGAAAGTTGCTTTATGTTATGCCTGCAATAAGAGTTCAACTTGATTCTAAAAAACATAATCATATCATGCATGCATGTGCTATGGTAATAAGTAACTTTGACTTGGAGCAGGTGTCTCCAGACATTTATTCGGTTATTGGCCCCGGGACATAATTTAAAAACCCTAGACTTAGAAACATAAATAATTTTTTTTAGAATATTCCTCTTATTGAAAAAAAAACAGAAATCTGTTATTGTGTTAAGTGAAATTATTGGTACACCTAAGATTTCATGAGTATTTTACTAAAATTTAATGGAACCAATTGAGTACTATTAAAAAAGAAACGAATGACTGTAGAAGATTGAATATTGTGTATGTGGCGTGTACGTAAGGCTTCAAGGAAAGGAATACAGTGTTATTGGTTCTGTGCTTTGAGTCACCCTAACTAAGAAGGCGTACAAGGACAACCTTTCACGAACCCAGGCAAGCGGCCGTCCCCCCTTTTACAACTACAATTTTTCATGTGAAGCCAGAAGTGGTTTCTAGCTTGCAAAATTTATCTTTATTTTAGCATCATATTTTATGGAGTTGATGCTTGTGATTGTTGGCACTTGGTGGAACTTTTGATAGATTTTTGATTGAAAAACAGTTGTGCTTGTCCACTTATTTATATTATTTCCCTTACCGGTTTCGCTGTTATAGCATTATCAAAAATTTTCATCATATTTTATCTTTATCTACTCTCTTATGCACAACAATGCACCAAAAAGTGTTAAGGTAGTTGCTCTGTAGTTCGTCACCAAATGCAAAACTTATGATTGTTTATATTATTTTTAGATAAAAAGTATAAATGAATTTTATGTATGGCACTACGTGACAATGCTTTCATGTGAATTAGGCTTTTCTAGCAAAATTGTGTTATTTTATGAATTCCTTTGTAAATGATCCTGCATCACAATTTTAAAGCATGTTTATAGCTGTTTTTCAGGGTCATTTACCTGCGTTATGTGCGTTTTATGTGAGTTTGAAAGAAACCCGGATCAACCACTTTGATTGAGAACACAAATCTGTCTCATAGGTATCTCAATAATTTTTGAAATAATTCGTTGCTTTTGACGACATCAGTTTAATGTCATCTAATACCTTCATACCAATGATATCATACATGATCCGCTCCCACACAAAAGCGATTATGATACCGATATTGCCAGCATCCGCTATTACCGCTCGATAAAGCCGACTTTCGTTGTAATCGCTGGATAACGAGCCCTTCGTGCAAGTCCTAGAAAGTCAGTCTCAGGTCACGAATGCCTTCCATTCAGGAATTTAGACCTGTGTGGCTAGCACGCGCCAGAGATACAGAATTTATCTATGATACTTGCACTCTCACGCATACTGCATTTGTCAATGTGCAAGAGAGCAAGTATGATGGAAAGAAGGTGTATCGACGGCGCGTGCTAGATCCCCTCGTGAAAGTAAAGAGTAAGTTGCAACTTGGATTATACCTGTTGTTGGACTAGATGGCTTGATTACATGAGAATGCTAAGCTTTTCAAGCTTTCACGTAGAAGCTCATGTGGACGTGCTTAGAATGGAGTTAATTTAGTTGCATTGTGTAGTTTTAGAAAACTGGCAAATTATTTGCTTTGTAAATAATAAAAAAACAGATTATTTTGAGATCAATATAAACTATTTATTATAATCAAGTATATGTAGAGTTATCACAAGCAGAAAAAAAATAAGATGTGATATAATTATTTTTATTTGCACTTCATATCCTAAAATCCATATTATGAACTAAAATATTGTGCAATTTTTATTTACGAATGTCTCTAATATGGGAAAATTAGTTATTTTAATTAGTTTAATTAATTATTAATAGTTTTCTTTTCAGCAAACGAATGGCGAGACATGAGTGGAAATGGGTGGTGACCAAACGGTAAGATGAACGGTGGACTAGGGCAACAACAGAGTGGCAGCCGAGACCTGCGGGCCTATTACGTATCTTTGAATTGGTTGCCAACTATGGTTGCAATTCACCAAAAACAGATTAAAAATGAACTTCCAAAATAGCCTTCAATGGTAATGAACTATTTACGAATTGTGACGTCATTTCAAGTGCAAACGTATCCTTAGATAAGCGGAATTCTATATTAAATGTATGTTTTCAACGATAGAGGCTAATAAAATAAAGTGTAATAATAATTATTTTGACATTACCTAACCAGGTAATTAGGATTGATGTAGAGTGCCGATTTAGCTTGGCTTAGATATGATGTAAATGCTGTACAAGTATTTTAATTATGACAAGAAAATACACTTTCAGAAAACAAGAAAAAAGTTCTTTTTTCTAAAAATAAATCACATGAACCCAATCGCACAAACACTGTTAACTATTGTAACATAAGTGTCTAAACCACGAGGAAAATTAAGTTAAGGCACCGAAATATGTAACATTTTTACAAGTTTTTATTTTTAATATATCTACAGTAAATATTTTTTTTCAATGCTGGTGCTAGATATAATTAAATATATATAGTTTAGTTGGTGAGGACTTGCAGCGACACATGAACCTCTTTTGGTTTCCATCAGCTGTGTCAGTTTATAAAATATTGGATGGATTCGATTGATGGTTCTTGGTGGAATATCATCTTGAATAAATTATACACAAATTCTTGTACTTTTATTCCACATATATTACGTAATATATATGTGGAATAAAAGTACAAGAATTTGTGTATAATTTAGTCAGTTTATAAATTGAAAAATTATATTATTTTTAATCAATAACAAAAATAAAAAATATGCGTCTAGACTGTTGTCAAAGTCAACTTTATCACACTAGTATTTCTTTTTCATTATTTATTTTTTGGTTTTATTCTCTCACATACAGGGAAGGCAAAGGGAACTTAGCCCATACACAGCCATGTCTGAGGTAATTTTGATTTTATTGAAAAAAGTTGCCAGTCTTATCTTGTGTACCATAGATAGACTTGACAGAAATGAGCTGGTTTTAGTTTGATGCATTCGTAGACTGCGTTCAGTTTGATCATCGGACGACAACCACCTACCACTGACAGCTGGACAGGTACCTATGTTATGTATGTATCGTAGACTGCGTTAAGTTTGATCATCGGACGACAACCACCTACCACTGACAGCTGGACAGGTACCTATGTTATGTATGTATAACTGAAAGCAGCCTTGGAACGCATCAAACTGAAAGCAGCTTATTTCAGTCAAGTTGTCGCTTATCACTCATGTTTCAAATCGTTCCTTGTAAGCTATTGCCTTCTTATCGCACTTATAGCATAAACTACTATTATCGCGAGGCATGGCGATAGACCATCCTGGTTGTGAAAAATTGAGGATCGTCACGACTATGGAGGAGGACAGTAAATATTATAAAGCAATAAGAGTGAAAAGGATGTATGCATGTGCAATTTTCCTGATATTACAGGAGAGTATGAGACGCAAAGCGAAAAATAAAGTCATGGCTTGGAAGAGGCTAGTCCTAGTAATATTTATGCTTCATTATCCTGTGCTTTACACAAATTATTGAAACAATATGGTGTAACATTTGCTACAGAACTAAATCGCTAGCAAAATAAGACCGCGTGAGATTTTTCGCTTAAGCCGTGGAACTAAACAGTAACCAAGCAACAAAGAACCGACCCGAAATTCCATATAGTTACGAGTAAGTAGTTAAAACCTCAAATGTAACGGTCACTAGAGAAAAAATTTCATCTCTCGAACGATTAATCACATTCTACTGATTTAACCCATCAACTGCCAAAGAACACAATGCCCTTTGTCCACGTCAATCAACAGGCCACTATGATAAATGCGTAATCAAACTTTCACTGGGTAAAAAAGAAAAATGGCTGAAGGCGCTCACGACCTGCGGTTAATTTATTACGGCGCTTCATTTTCTATTGAGTTGCTCATCAAAATCCTTAGAACTCCAGTCACGTTTCTCTAAGATCATAAATTGCATTCTAATTATATATAATTAAATACACTTAATAAACAAGTACGTAAGTTACATTTAATTGAACTAAACATTATAATGTAACTGAAAAGCTTTCCCAAAGAAACATGAATAATTAGGTACTTAAGATTAAAAAATACTGAACTTGACTGGAATATTAAATAAATAGTATTTTATGACTTATATTGTTTTAAAAAGGAAAGAAGAGAAAACTTGAAAATATTGGACTTTTTGTTGCTATGAACTCTTCCGCAGAAAAGAGCTAGACTGTGTATATTTACACCTCTATATTATTGGATAACTGCCCAAATAAAAATAAAAAGTAAAAAATTAAACAAGTTTACACTAGTAGCAATATTGGAAAAAATACAGGTAATGAACTTTTTTCAAGTTTTGTAAGTTTGTTAAGTTCATATATGGTTCCTCATAAATAGCACTACACGTACGTGATTTGGAGAAAAGTTGAACGTCAATCTCGACCACAATCTCATGAGTATCATGAATGACAGATCACGTCAGATAGATCACATCTCGTATCCACTTTCGAGTCATGAACCCGTGACCCATGTGTCCGTCAAGCCGTAATTATACCTAATCATACTCCTAGACTTTGTAGTTATTTCGTTATGGGTTTTTTACGCTTTATCGTGAGACTTTATAAGCAAAAGAAAGTGCAATTTGACCGCCTTATTATAAGTTTTACTAATAGGTCGAAGAATAAGTATTTTAGTATTTTGTATGCATCAAGTTGTAATAAAATCTCTTTGGTTTGTGTTTGGCTGATTTTGATACCATTAAAAAGGTGACAATTATTAATTTCTACCAGAATTAGTGAATTAAACGACAAAATTTTATAAATTTTGAAATTCAAAAGAATAATTGACGATTATGGATCTAATGCAGGGTCAGTAAGAGCAGCACAAAGTTTGCTTAAGCGTTTTAAGTTTGGGAATTTTGATGTCAAAGATGCAGCGCGCCCTGCTATGGATAAAGTCGAGACCACTTTTGAAAAAGTGGATTAATGTTAGCATATTAGTATTTAGAAAATAGCTGAAAAACTAGGGATTGACAAAAAAACTGTTTGACCCATTTGAAAAATCTGGGTATAAAAAAGCTCGATAGTCGAGTGCCACGCAAGCGTACTAAAACAAACCTAATGAATGTGTGCTCATTTGCGATTCTCTGTTGAAACGTCATAAAACCGAACCATTTTTGAAGAGACTGATAACTGGTGATGAAAAGTGGATCACCTATGACAAGAACGTGCGAAAAAGTTCATGTTCTAAGGGCGTTCAAGTTCCACAGACTGTGGCAAAGTCCAGAATAGCACGCAATAAGGTGATGCTGGGCATATGGTGGCATTGAGAGCATCGTTCATTATGAGCTTTTGCCGCCGGGCAAAACCATCGATTCGAATCGCCATTGCCAACATCTGATGAGACTCAACAAAGAAATTGTGAAAAAACTGTCATAATTAGATTAATGATTCATCATGATAATGCTTGACCACACACATCTTTGGCCACTCAGGAAAAATTGACAACTAGGTTGAAAAGTGCTAAATGCATCCATCATATAGCCCTGACCTTGCATCCTTAAGTTTGTACCTGTTTTGGTCTCTTTAGAATTCTTTAGGTAGTGTACGGCTAACATCAAGAGAGGACTGTCAAAACTATTTGTCACATTTTTTTTAAAGACATCCCAAAATTTATTTTGCAACGGGACATTGTCACTAGCTAGAGGATGGTACTAAGTTATCGAACAAAATGGTACATAATAATAAATAAAATTTGAACAAAAAAGTTGTATATAAAATAAGAAGAAATTTTTTCCCCGCTTTATGCAGCACCATAAACGTACGTTTTAAATAATATTTCGTTAGACTTTTTATATTGAATTATATTTTAATTTTTTTTATAAAGTATTTTATATGTTTTTTACTGAAGCCATAACTACCACTCTTAGAATTTTTGTCTGTCTGAATTAAAAATAAAAACAACAAGACATTTTTTTTTCTACCTTGGGCTTAGCATTAGAATTTGATTTATTGGCATAGTCATAAACACAGGTAGAACAAAAAATTGCATTGAAACTTTTATTTGTCTCTAATCAGTTCTCAATAAAGCAGTGTAATTGTTAAATTATATGGCTGAAACAATTATTTTCTGAAAAATTACCTAAACAATAGCAACCGTTAAAACTTTCATGATATTTCTTTATTTTCTTTATCTTATGATAAAATAAAAATTCAATGCAAGGTTTTATTGGAAATAAATTGATCTTCCGATTAGAACTATAATGCTCACAGCAAAAGTCTCACGATTGTTCAGCTTTTTGCATACTACATGAACTGTGTCACGTCAACCATTAAGATCAATGGGAACATACTCATCATTCATTGAAGTGAAACATTACGTGTATTTGTGTTTGTGTAGTAGGTCTGTGTAACACGGGGTTAATGTCATGATCCATTATAGCGGGTGTAAAAAGATACCCACTACTAAATGTATCCTTAATACTCTACAGATTATTTTAAAAAATCCTCATGGTACAGTAAAATAACCGTAAAAAAAAAATATGTATATAACTATGGAGATTTTTTCACTTGCGTGTTTTTTTTATTTTCTAAGAGATTGGCTAGATGCATATGTGTAAGCAGCAAAAACGTTATATTGCATATTTGTTAAAGATGGGTATGGTGTACGAGGTTCTGAGAAACGAGGTGATCTTTGTCTGATGACAGTAGTACTTGATGATAGTTTTTTCGAGTCTCGAGAGAAATGTTTTGTAAAACGTACTTTGATCTATGTCGGTAAATTCATGCTGGAGACTCTTTGCTGGAAAATAAAATTTCACATAATATTGTTGTAAATTCAAAAATAGATTATTAAAGAATAAAATACATCCTACACACCTCTTTCGCTTGTTCGAAATCCATAAATTTTGATTTTACTTAACGTACTTTTGACTTTGCCCTTCTCATTATGTCGCCAATTTAGTCAGCATACCTCCTTCTGGGGCCGCCTGGTCGAGCTTTTACCTACAACTTGTACCTACATTTCTTTTGTCAGTCTACTTTAATTCATCCTCTTTATATGCCCAAACCACCAAAGCATTCCTTTTTCTATTCTAGTAACTACATTTTCTTTCCAATTCTTATGCTTCATGACTATCATGCCGTTATATTTAATGTCTCCTTTATGTAACACTTTGATTAGTGAATAACCGATGTAAATATTTTGGGAAATAAAGGCTTTATTATATTATTATTATTAATTTAATTTGAAACACAGTCTCACTTTTAGCCGTTCCTCTTTCTCTTCAATAATTTCTGTGCCTTGTAAAGGGGTATTCGTTACAAATAACAGGTTTATGTATATCCAAAGAGAAGCAAATTATGCGAAAATAGAAGGAAGCCAAGTTGCCGCTGTTCCAGATATCACCTGTACTCTTTCGAGCTTTGGCCAACTAAATATAGGCTTTATTGTGTTCACTTAGAGACTTTGGTACGTTTCTCATGTTTAATAAAATGGAACTAGCGCTTCTAGCGCTTCTAAATATAATAGGATAAAGTGTTAATATAAGTTGTAGAGTCAGCAATGAAAATACCTGCACGTAAAACAGATGTGCAACATGGAATCATTTTAGTAAATAAATGTTCAGGTTTCGTCAACGCCAAAATGTCTTAAGTATAAAAAAACGAAAACATTTTTTTTTCTTTTTTATGTAAGACTAATAGTTTTTTGTATCGAATATCAAACATGCAAAGATGTACACAAATAATCGTACCATGTACAACAAAAAAAGTATAGCGGAATTTTCTTTCGAGCATCGTGGGCAAAGCTCTCGCACCTGTTAGACTACAAAATCTCGCCGATCACATTCACTGTCGAAACGAGTATAATGCTCACAATTTAATACGCTCGTAGGGAGTGACTTTTGGTGAGCTCAAAAAGAATTACATATTATTTAACTCAACCACACATGTAAAAACTGATTGTCGGAAATGATTTACCTGTCAGCTTCAATATAGGTACAATAGTACATCCAATATCGGTACGATCAACTCAGTCCGGAGCTAACTTAGCCCGCGGGCAGAGTTGACCACTTGCAATATGTCTTGTATTTTTGTCGGGGTCAATATTATTCAGCCTAGAGTCAATATTATAAAAAAGGAAGTATTTGCGGAGGTCAACTCACCACTACCAGCCATTGTTCGTAATAGTTCCGTGATTATTGTAATAAATGTAGCCTTTTGTTTAAAAAAATTGCAATATTGCCAAATAATCACGCGAAATATTTTTATTTAATCTTATAAATAGCGGTAGTACAGACGCACGGAGTAACTTTATTGACCATTTTTGTTTTCTTATGAATTTAATCATGTCGAAACCTGCAGCCATGTATATGCACGCGTATGTGTATCTATAGACGCAGCCTACTTCCGTGTTTTGGCCAGTATATAATTGCAAAATTATATGTAGCCACATTAGGTTTTTCAGTGTTCTTATAAACCAAAACGCTTTCATGTTCATTCTTTTCATCTAGTGATCCGCAACATAATTTAAAATAATTTGAGATGATTGAGCTAATGGTCTTACACATTACAGACTTTTTTGTTAACTGTACTAGCTAAAAACCACAACTCATCTTTGTGCAAAACGTTTTGTTTCGCGGCGTTTGTAACTTATCATCATCATCTGCTGTTACAATCATGTCAGGAGCCTTATTACTTCGCATTTTTTATTTTTTACCCTCACTTTTCCATTTACGTTTATCACCACCTATGTACTGTAGGATATTTGAATATGGATTATGAGATTTGTGTGTCTAGTATTGAGTTTTGATTATTAATGTTTATTTATTTATTTATCGTTTTATGTATTATATTCACTAATTATTATATTATTTTCTAAAGGACGTGTTTTAAAGATGATTTGTAAATTTAAAACATAATCTCTATTATGTATACTACGATAAAATAATACTCTAATAAGTACTTATAATGTGGATACCAGTTAAACGTTAAAACCTCTTTCAACAGAATTGGTATATGAAAGATGCAGCTAACTCACGTCTAATGGCTCTTCAGTCACTGCCAGACATACAAAGGGCCTCTTTGGTGGATCGAATGTTATTGTGGAGACTAAAGAAATTTCTTAAAAGTCCCTATTTGTACCCTTTTAATGTTCTTAAATATAATTATGCCATTATCACGTGAATTTACTAAAACCAACGTATCAAACATTTATTTCAGCAATTTATAAGATTATTTGTTGTTTTATACTCTTTCTTTACCGAGGTTTATAACATATAAAATAGGCACTTAAAACATGGTTTATAAGATAACACACTACTACTGGGTACTAAATATCGCAAAACCCCACTATCAAGATTTCTCTTAAGCAAGTTGCAATAGTAAAGGGCGTTATAATTTCTCCGAGTAAAATAGGCCAACAAAACCAGAGCACGAACTTATCTAAGCACAAATCAAATTTTCTCACAGAGTATAGTTCAAAACCTAATAAAACTGTTCTCACGCATCTTCTTTCGTTGCCAACAATGAAAAAGACATTGCCTATGGGAATGATAATAACATTTTTATCACAATTAATTTTCCGTAATTGGATTCTCTTTACTTAAAAATGGGCACAAAGTTAAAAGTTCATGTGAATGTCGTTGTTAGCAAATGGTCCAAGATTTAATTATTGTTTTCGACAATAATTGAACTGCTTATATATTATTTGTGAAGTAATAGAGACAATTTCTTGAAATACTTTTATATTAGGTATACATATTTGGCAATGCTGACGTTATTTGCAAAAAAGTGAACTGCAAAGTATTTTATTTAGGTAAGAGATTTCAAGGTGTGTTTGGGAAGCGCACATTATTTGACTAGGATTGCATATATTTTTTCAATTTTTATTTGTATTTAGCTTGAATTTCAATAAGTAATCTTAGGATTTAAAATGGGTCGCTTATCCTTCATTTTTACGTTTTGGTCCATTTGATTTGGTCCGATCTAATATCGAAATATTGTCAATCGGGCGGATAATAGGAAAGTGCTGCAATCCATATTTCAAATTATTAAACACTGCTAAGCTTGAAATTTTGAAAATTTGAAACCGTTGGTCAAGCTCTATATATCTTAACTAGATTCTAATCTCAGCTTAACGATAAAATATCCAATAAATAAAGTTTATTGATAATGATCATGGCTTTCTAACACAACAAAATATTCTACTTTTGCTGTTCTATTTTATCTATAGAGAACTAAGATTATGCTATGTTCTAGGATTAGGACAGTTTGAAGAGGTGTAAATGGCAATAACATATCTACATCAAAAGAGACAAGACTTTTGTTTAAAGCTTAAAAACGTTAACTTTTTTATAACTCATAATTAGTCTTATAGACGAGATTTTTTTAGGTAAATTGTGCTTCTTCTTTTTGTAGCTTGAAATTATACGAGTAGTTAGTAAAAGTTTGATAATTATTTTGATGACTAAAATACACAGAGAAAATAGTCGCGTGAATAAAGATCCCAAATGCAATCCTTCAGGTTTTTCCGAAGATATCTTTTTAATAAGTTTGTTTTCATACCTTGGATACAATGAGCGCTTTGCCAGCAAGAACGAAGAGACCAGCTATCGCGAGCGGGATCATTGCTGCCATCTTCATAGCGAAGCCCATGGCCATCATACCCATCATCTTCTTCATCTTCCCTCGACCTGGAAATGTCAGTAGCAATAATGTTAGATAGATAATTGTTTTTGATAGATTAGATCTTGAAAGTATCGAGGCATTGGCGAAGCAATATAATTATATTATTATTCTAAAGTGAATTCCTATAACGAATCAGAATGGAATAATTTAGATAAAAATACGTTTGTTGACACTAAATTTAGGGTGCATCCATTAATTATGTGAGGTGATTTTGGCGATTTTTGGACCCTCTTAGTGAGATATTGTGAGATTTAGCTCGACCCCCTCTTCTTATCACACGTAAAATTGTTGAAAATGCGTATTTTCAATGTAAATACTAATCTATGCTTCATTGCTTTGGATTTACTTAAAAAAACAATTTGTTTAATTATTTATATTGAGGACTAGTATTTTTAAAACATTAAAATAATTAAATGAGAACTACTGAAATTGGTAAAAGAATATTCATTCTTATTCAGTCCACGGGGACTCATGTACAGTTTTCACGCAATTTTTCACTGTTTCTTGCGGAAAAAAAATTACGTGAAACTTGCCTGGACCCCCTCTCTCCCCCACGTGAGATTGGGTGAAAGTCAGCTTGTTCCCCTCCCCCCCTAAGCCCCTCACGTAATTTGTGGATGCCCCCTTATGACATTTTTGGGTTGAAAATTAAAAGACCAAGCTTAAAATTTTCAAAAGAAATTACTTTTTGTTGTCTACGTGTAACTTTGAAAGTAATATTAACACCCAAAAATTCCATGTCATATTTATTTCATCACAAATAGGTGAAAATGTCTGTAATAGTCCATGCAGAAAGCCATTCACGTTCATGGATCATAAATTTAAATTTATTTTGAAAACCATTCAATCTGAAACTACGTTGTCATTATACTAGCAATTTGTTTTATCTTCCATCTCAATAGGTCCTAAAAGTTTGAGCTACTTACGTTTATGTTGCTCTCTCCATGTTATACTGACATTTATTTTTAATCCTCTTATAATAATACGGTAGAATTATGTAGAATTTAAGGAGATTTATATGTTTTGTTGTGAAAAAGTAATTCCAAAAAGTAAACAACCAAAAGTAAATAGATAGGTATTTTTATATAATTTATATGAGCTAGAAAAAATCATATTCTTCTATTCAAACTGTAATCAAAATCATTTGGGAAGTATTTAGTACGTTCACACAACAGTACACACGAACAATGTTCCTAATTCAAAGAGTAGGCTTTTGGAAGCGTCGTCGGCGCAAGCGTTTGCACTGAAATTTCTTCCAAATTTAAAAATAATACACGATTTCTCTAGAGCCCATGCGTTCTAAATTTGAAAATAATGGGCTTTTGGAGGCGATTTACGAAAATTCTTTGTTTTATTAAAATCGTTGTGTGTGACACTGTAAGGCTTCGTTAATTTGAACTTATAACTACTTTTATTTTTTAATGCACTAGTGGCCACGGTCGTACATATGCCTTTATAAATTCAAAATCAACTCAATCAATTTATGTACATTGAAAAAGATTCTGCGGAGGGATAAATTGTGACCTAGGCTAAAGGCTATCATATTGATTACGTTTTATCCCAGCAAACCAACCGGAGAGTACAAGTATATCTCACAGGTTCATCCCCGGTATAGGTATGAATAGCATCAAAAAGAGTTTTTATAATGTATATTTTATTTTTAGGATATTATCAAACATCTCCACAAACATGGTACTTGTAGATACTTAAAATAACATGTTAGTACAATATATTGCCATGACAGGAATGAAAGTTTACAGGTATTGTTTTTAATATAATACACATCAAATGGCATGTAATTTGATAGATCTTTATGGCTCTTTTTGCTGCAGAAAGTAAATGGTCTTGAGGTTTTCTTACCAATACAGATAATTGCGTCGGTTTGAAAATAAATAGCCGCTATAGACTGGTTTATGGCAGAAGTGATTTGTGCTCTATGAGAAAAGTGGACCAAAGCTGCTATAAGGAATGGGTTCTATTTCGGCTAAAGACGAAGATACGTTTGTTTTTAATAAATAGTCCAAAAGTTTATTTCGTATTTTATGCATACTCACCTACAGGTAAAACTAAATAAATTATTAATCATACTTAAAATAAAAAAAACGACTAAATTAAGTGTGGAGTAACTATCTTGTTTATACTTTAGAAGTGATATTTTAGGTGACTTAAAATATACATTTTATCTCAATTTACACAATAAAAAGCTTTCATCGACTTTCATTGACCTTTCAATTTAATGATGAGAACTTTTCGCGTATTAAGGTGAAGACATTTCGTAAGAGGCGTACTTTACTATTTGAGTGTACTTTGTTGTTAGAAATAAAAATACGTTATTTATTATTTATCAAGTGGGATCGTCGGTGATGGGAAGTACTGACACCGAACGGTGAAAGTTTAAACGGTTTTATACCTTTGGGTTCCAATAAATTTTTTTTTGCAATTATAGTAGAATTTTCATGCAATGTTTAGTCTCCACATATCACAGACAAGATCGGAGACAAGCGTTAGTTTATGTATGTATGCATACTAGAAAAGTAGTTTCCAGGTCAAAACAATAATGTACAAAAACTGAATTTTTAATAATATAATTATTGGACATTCCTTAGTAATGAATTTTGTAGTAAATTACTAAAATGTACAATTATTTTAAAGCTACTCTGATATCATTAAAAGTCCGTTTTTTGCATATACCTAGTACAGCTTTTTTTAATACTTCGTTTGACCTGAGATTTGTGTTCTGAGAATTATGATTAAATTGATCCTTAACTGTTCGTTTCTTTTTTACGACGGTACCTTGAATCTGAATGGGTTGATGATTGAGATTTGAATATTCAATCGCAAAGCTTGTTAACAATTCTGCTAAATATGTATGCCAACATAAGTTGTTTTTGTAAAGAAATTATAGAAATCATCAGTATCAATCAACATCTTTGTAATAGGGGAAAGGCAGATTTTGGTACTTAGAATTTATGATTGTACTTCAAATGTTGCATGGCAAAGTATGATTAGACCAGAGAAAATAGTTTTGTGGATACGGCGATAAGATTTAACGAATGTGTATGTACATGCAACAATTCTATTATTTAGATATTTTTTTATAGTTCCATTAATTAAAAATTATATCAGATTTATTAACATAATTGTCCCTTCTTTTTAATAAATTAAATATCAATAAAACTATTCTTACATAAAATATCTTATAGCTTTTTGTCGTGAATATAAGTGATAAAAGACTATGTATTTGATAAGCGAGTACATAAACAAAATCGAAGTTAAATTATATAGCCCTAAAGATACGATTCTTGTAAAAAAAACACAAGGGCTTTGACGTCAAAAATGTGTAGATTCAATTTAAGAGGAATTAGAATAACATCTGTCTCAAAAACAAAATGCTAAGAGATCAGTATGGCTAATGCTATAGCGTTTTCGATATTCGTAACAACGTGATAATGACTATGGGATACAAAACGAAACAAAAACAACGGTTAAGTAGAAAATCTTTTTTCAAATCACTCAAAATCAGCCTTCGCAATGTTTTTCGCAGGTGCTAGAATAGTCGCAAAAGTTATCGCAAGCACTTTTCTAAATGTCCAAATTTAAATTCGATGATTTGAAGATGACTTACCCTATGACGATTATAAAAATATGCAAATATGATGCATGTTAGTCTGTCCAACAGATTATTATTTAATTACAGAGTAAAACAAATTATATTTGTGATGCATGCTAAGCTTGTCTTTGCAAATAAATAATAATTACACTCATAATGAAATGTGATAATTATATGTAGTTACTCTTTCAGTGCGTGCAAATACAGATAGAAAGAAATGTATGCCTTGGAGATATTTATATAGTATTATCTATTTTATCACTAGAGTATTTAAAAGCTTTAGGTTAGCAAAACAAACCAAAAATCAAAACAAGCGTACCTTCTTCAATTCCTTTGCCAAGCTCCTGTCCTGTCATTTTAGGCAATGATAGCTGAATCGTCCTTGAATTCGCGAAGGCTGCCACTCTATCCCAAAGCATTTCTGTCAACGCCTGATCTTTGTCCTGATAATTCCTCGCCAATGACGCCTCGATATCCATTTCACTGGTCACTGAAACTTCAGGCTCTGAACTCTTCACAACATCCACCCCGTCTACTAAAGGTATGCTTTCCGTCCTCGCTGCTCGGTCAAAGAACAGTATCGCTTTTTTCTTCAAGCAGGGTAGCATCCCCTCCGATCTTTGGCATTCCTCATAGATCCTCATGACGTTCCTAAATCCCAGGTCGTCCTTTGTGACTGCGGGTTGAACAGCCGCCACTGTCAAAGCTAAGAAAATGACCTTCGCGAACATTTTGATAGTGATGTACACAGGTCGAAAGGTAAAAAAAGACTGTTTAAGCACATGCTAGAGCGCGTTGTATTTATAGCATGGGTTTGCGCCTGCAAAAAGAGCTACAGATGCAGAGATCGGGGGTAGAGGCATGCTTAGGCGTTTGATTGTGTTAGTGTGTTTGTGTGCAGGTGAAGGGGTCTATGTGTGTAGGTCGTGAACGGAACAGGGAAGGGAGATAGGAGCCAAGGGATGGATGTGGCGAATCGTAATAGCTTTAATGGACATTTGATGGTGATAATAGCTTGAATATGTATGAATCTGAAAAGATGTAGTTAGATAACATTGGTAATTGTTGTGGCGTAGAAACTTTTAGTGCTGCTAATTTTGGTGCTAGAAAACAGTGATGGTTGGTTTTATAGATAGATTTGTATAGATTGACGATTTGATAAGGTGATTATGCGTATTTGCTAGGGATTACATTTTATGAATTCTTTTTCATTTCATGTCTTCTCCAAAAAGTATTGTCAAATGAACCATAGGCCACTGGTTACATACTTTTGGACAAATTAAAAGAGAAAATAAAATGTGTCCACTAGTTCGTACAATAATTTAGTTAGTCAAAAAACAAAAAAAAGCACTTTTCTTTGAATAAAAAGTTTGTTGAACAGGACACCAATGAACATAACATTACAATTACTTTTAATTCGATACACTTTCATTATTTTACTTCCGAATGAATGAGCTTTTCCGAACACTTGAGCAGTTATTTTGATCAAATATACAAAAAAGGGAAAGAAACCCTCTCGACTTGTAAAAGGATAAGACTATAAACTATACGTGATTAACCAAAGGCTATAAATTAGACCAACGAGAATGAATAGTGAAAAACCATCATAAATAGAAGATTGACTTGGCTGCTAGAGAGATAACACAGCAAGTAATTTTATCATTTAATAGAATACATTTTTTATTTAATTTGACTTACATAAAAATACATAAATTCACGCTATTCCCTCTGAGGGTAGGCATTTAATACAGATCTCCAACTGCTACAATCTTGATAACCTCTTATGTTTCTTCCACATAATCAAAACACTTAGGTTCTTAAATTTCAAGTGCTTTTGGTCAGGCCCTTATACAATATTTCACAAATTCGCTTGAAAAAATATGAGTGAGAATTCATATAAAGAAATGGAGCCCAAAGGTATACGAGGTTTATTAATAAGATGCCCAGGAAATAAAGCACATTGTACTGATCACACAGATAAACATTAAATTTGTTTAATAACATTTGAAAACACATGAGAAGAATTCTTGCTTTACCATAGGAAATGATTAAACACGAAACAATCCCATACATTTAAACAGTGCCCTATAAAACTGTACAAACAGTTTGTCTGCACGAATGAGTCTAGAAAATAACAAAAGTGAAATCATTTTGTCTTAATTTATAAAGAAGATATAGGTATATAAACTTACATAAAAAATAAAAATATAATGACGAGTTTTTGATTTGTTTCGCTTTGTTTCGAAAGTTTTATTATAGGAGTGGTTCAATATAATCATGAGATCCTCGTATTTAATTTTCTGAGCATCTCATTAAGAGTATAGCATAGGCTACGAAAAAATGTTATTGCCCGTCCAACACAAAAAAGCCAATGTCAAATACTTTATTATCTTTTGATAGAGGCAATTATTGGTTAGTTAATTGACCTATTTGTCTAGGACGCGTAATACTAATGCCATCAAAAACAAAACTTGTAAGAAAAAAAAAGTCTCGCAACTTAATCCTTCTACCGTAAAAAGCTGTGAGATCCATGTAAATCCAAGTCGGTTAATTTATTCAGTCCCTACTTAAGGGATCTTCTGTCTTAAATTATTACATAATTTTAGCTAACCTAACAACATCTTATAGTGACCATATCAATATTAATAATCTTTTATGTTTTAAATAAATTGATTTATACACTAAACACTAATTGTATTCCAAATTTGAAGCTTCTATCATAGCCGCGGACACCCTTACTTTAGGAAATAATTGAGTTCCAAACGAAAATGCGTGAACCCTAATGCACTGACATACGGGCGAGTTTAGAGAGAGCGTTGTCCGTGAAACCTGAAGCTGTTTCATGGACGACACTCTTTAGAGAGAGTTTAGAGAGAGCGTCGTCCGTGAAACCTGAAGCTGTTTCATGGACGACACTCTCTCTAAACTCACCCGTACGTCGGTGCGTTAGGGTTCACGCATTTTTGTTTGGAACTCAATTATTTCCTGAATTAAGGGTGTCTTCGAGTATGATTCTTGGGAAAATTGATTCAGTATGATCTTCAGAATATGTGGTTTCATTTAATGGTAGCAGTCTATTTGCATCCGGTATAGTACGGCCGTGGCGCGCAGATCGAAGGGTTTTTAGCAAATACTGAAATATTATCTAGGGAAAACAATATTGGATCTACGTAGAAAACCTTTAAATTTCTATTACCTATTTTATGAAAGGAAAATCAAGTAGATCTCTTAGCCACATTCTTGAAACAAACGTTTGAAAACCAAAAAAAAGAGAATGGAAAACATTTTTTTTTGAAAAAGTTATAAATCTTAGTACGTTGTTTATACGTGGATCACCTAGATAAAGATCAATGAATTGTTTTTTTTTTTTCAATATTAAGATAGTCCTTATTTCTTCAAAAGAACCCTCGAAAATCTGGCTTTGTTCATGTTCTAGGTACAGCCTTAATATATAAATATTAGAATTTATGCAAACTATTGTTATAGCAATAATTAGAACAGGGTTTATGAATATTATCCCTTAAAAACATTGCAATTTGAATGCAACGCAGTATATGACTAAAGTACCTAATATCTGGATTTCACGCGGCCTATTATTGAGCCTAATGCCGCCTCTGAAGTTCGTCTATCTCTGTCTATCGCTCCCTTTCATTTATCTATGTCATCTATTTCTCTCTATCTTGCCAGAGCTAACTTCATTAAAACGCTTTTAGGTTTGGCGCTGTGTGCTTCTTCAGTACAGCATGACATGTAAGTAACGAATTCGGAGCCGCGCGCATCCACCTTCGCTTATTGGACTAAAAGCGCTCTGACAGAAATAATAATGAGAAATAATGCGATACCATATCGTTGTTATTCCGCATTCCGATAGTTTGAATAGATTAAAAAATAATTTGGCTGCAAATGAATATGCACAACTACAATAAATACGCTTTAAAGTTGTTGTGCCCTTTCATTTATAACATAATGCATAAAATAACAGTTTGCTAGGAAAGCCTAACAAATTAACTCAATTTTTTGTTATAAATACATAAAATATTCAGTTTGTTAATATTTGATGTTTCGCTGTTTGGCGGATGCGTCAGTGCCTCTCTTTCCATCTACGCGCGCATAGATAAAATCTCCGCCGCCATTTTTTGAAGAAAATTGTCAATTCATAGCTGTGGTTTCGATTATGGGGAAAAATAAGCAGTGAAATTTTATTATTTTTCCTCGCAAGTGTGTTGAAAAACATCGTATGAAACGCGTGAGCGTGATTCGGATTGGGCTGCACTCCCGCCTCGACTATAATGTCCAACGCAGCACACTTGTATCATAATGTACTATTAAGAATCTTATTATGTGTCTACAAAATAATGAAGTATTAAAAAAGTCGTGTCTGTACATACATTAAATATTTTTGCGTTTTTTTTATTGAAATGCGTTATTACCTAATAGTATTTTGTACTTGTACTGAGGTCGAAACAAAATGTCTTAGAATGTTTGTCTTTCTGTCTGTATGTAGGTATCTATGCATATTCCGTTTTCATTCGAGAAGCACCCAACGGATTTGGGTGCGCTTTTGTTTTTTGATTTTCATTATATTATATTGTATTAATTGAAAATGGATGGACGTTATTAAAATAGCCAGATTGGAATGGTAAGGAATTAGATAACAAAACAGGTAGATATTTGACATTATAATAAGATAGTGGAAGGGTGTAGACCATGGGCAACCACTGGCCCGCAGGCCGCATCCGGCCCATTATGAATTGTCTTACGGCCTGCGTTTTTTTTTAATTTGATCATTTTTTTACCGAAAAGTCGCAATTCAAAACTAAAACTTTCAGGGACACATTAAGTTTTTTCATATTTATATGAAATGAAAATTAAACTTGCATTTCACAAATTGCGTCAACATTTTCGTTAACTACTCATACGCATCGGCCTATGGCCCGAAATTCTTTGAGAAAATGATTTCAGTAAAAACCAATATAATCAATTAAAATGATATATCTTTCAGAGTATTATTACCAGCAATGAAAATGTTAAATTGGGCTCAATTTTAAAAGGATGGATTCAAAAATAATAATATTTACATATATATGTGCAATGCAAATGTATTGCGCACGAGCAATTTCATCTAAGTCTTTTAATAGTTACAATCTTTTTCTTAATGTAAGATTGGCTACTTATTGATTACTATGCTATTAGTATTCTACATAAATTGTAACTAAAAATATTTGAAATTAATATTTTTAGGCATTTAAAAGAATGCAACGAGTTTTTCTTTTAAAAATTTAAGTTGCAAACTTTAAGACGGAAGTCATTTATTGATACGTATTTTATCAAATCAAGAATATTCGTATGTTTGTAAAAAAAAGCTTGGATTACGTTTTCGGAAACGGAATTGTGGTAGCGCAATTACAATTAACGACAATTAAAACATTTAAATGCGTTAATACCTATAAGGAAAACATATTTCACTGCAGCTCATAACTTTTCATACGTGCCTTTAGCTATAATAGCGGCACTGGGTCGGAAGTCTATTTTCTCATATTTCCTGAATCGCTGGGTAAACCGCTAATTAATTGTTATACCTATTAAATGTGCAGGTATTCGTTAGTAAGTTAATCTAATTAGCCTAGTGACATTAATTGTCAATTTATCTTTGACCCAACAAACTGAAAAATTGTTCCTTACCTGATGGAATATTCATAAGCCGTAATTTTTCACACCTGCACAGAAAAGTGATCTATTTGTAACATTGTTTTTGAGATTACAACCCCGGAATCAAGGAATCAAGGATCATTTAGTTAAGCACTATTTCAAATATAAAATTTAGTACTTTACTTATCCTTTTTTAAAATCAAATCATAAAAGCTACGTAATTTTAGTACGGACCTTCGAGTATGTCCTCTTTGAAAGGTAACACGTAATAATGTACGAATATTTTCTACTCGATACGGCATGTTCTGCAAGATAAACGGGCCAAAATGCATCTCTAAACATCAAATTCTACTAACCGTTGTTCTGTATACTGTTGACAGTACACAGTCCAATCCAAAATTAGAATTTTAGCCTCAAAAGGCATTATGCACAAGTACATTATGCGCCAATATTGATCCCGTCGTAGTTTTTGTTTTTGCAATGTTCTTTACAAAACATACTTAACCACAGAATACATCTTTTTAAAAGAAATGCATCAATTTAATATTACTATTCAACAGTACAGTTAAATTTTGTGACTTCTCTCGCCAATAAATTATTCTATCACTCACATCACTCTTCATGAAAGTAACAAAACATTTCAATAGCTACAAAAATATTCAAAGTGAATTTAAAAGAATACATAACTACAAAAATTTTGAGCCTTGTTCACATAAGCCTGCAATTATTTTCAAGACAGTCATCTAATTGTAGAAAAAAAAAGCTAAAATCTTCGTGAGATCAAAAGTGAATATAAACTTTCTACTACTGAAATTGGCCATGACATTGGCTTAATAGTAATTAAACAATTAAAAATAGGTAAGTTGAATATAAAAGTGTGAGAGAAACTTTTGTATGAATGGGACAAAAAGCCTAAAACGAGTGACGCGTGACTGTCGAACTGTAGAAATATATGTATAGCCTATTAAAAAACAAATACAATTTTGTTGAAAATGTATGTCTAGTACGAGGCCAAAATTTTTGAAATCATATTCCGTGATATATCCGAGCTAAAATAAAAAAGTAAAAATTTACAATTCTACACCAAAATCTATATAATCAGTCAGGGTTCGGTTTCAGAAATAAGGTAACTATAAATTGTTAATAATTAAAAACTTAAATAAACTAATAACCTACAAAAATAATAATTTAATAAGGTAACTTGCACTAAGTGTTGATGACCTTGAAGGTCACGTGACTCTATTGTCAATGAAACTCAGGATCTGGGGGCACAGTGACCCCGCCAGGACGAGACAAAGGAAGCAGGGCACTACATATATTTTCTCTAAGCATTTCGTCGTATTTTCAAACACTCATAGCTTCGGTTTCATAGAGCCCAAATTCTTAGGTTTAGGTTACAGGGATACACTTAAGTTTCATTTGTCTATAGATTTACACTTTGGATTTTTTTTAATAGCTAAAGAACGTCAATTTTGTCACTCACTCTGTCATGATCATCAAAACATCCAGGGTGCTTCCTGGAGTCCTAGTAAATTGAACCTACGAGCCTATTACGTATCTTTTAATTGGTTGCCAACTATGGTCGCTTTTCAACAAAAACAGATAAAAAATTAACTTCCAAAATAACCTTCAATCCAATGGGTATTGAACTATTTACGAATTGTGACGTTCTTTCAAGTGCAAACGTATCCTTAGTTATGCGAATTTGATAGTGTTTAGGTATGGATGTTTTCGACGATAGGTATTCGGTTGGCAACTGATTTTACGATACAGAATCAGGAGGCTGGTGACACGGGCGTGGCCCCGCCAAGACGATTCAAAGAAAGCAGGGCTACTTACTTTTCTCGAAGTGTTTCGTCGTATTTTTGAACCTTCAGAGCTTCGGTCTGGATAATACTAGAGAGCGCTAATTCTCAGGATAAAATGTCATTAGCAGACTAATAATTCTATTAGACAAACCAAGTTTCATTTGTCTTGCTTTTATACTTTGGTCTTTATTATTTTTAACACCTAAAATACGTCGAACTATTTTGCCCGTGACTTTTTTTGAATCTTATGATCAACAAAACCTATAAGGGACTTTCTGAAGTCCAATAAATCTAAAATTTGCTGTACTATAATATAATAGGTTGGGGAAGAAGTTTCTTTGCATTTTATCTAAAAATTCAAAACATTTTTTAATAATGTTTATTTACATTTAACTAAAGTATGTAGGTGCCATTTTGTTCCATAACTTTCTGCCATCTTGTAGGTAGGGACATGATCCCATTGCTATAGAAATTCTGGGGCTTCTGATCAAAAAACCGCGACAAGTGGTTTTGGCAGTCCTCTCGTGATGTTAACCTGACACTGCCTAAAGAATTCTAAAGAGACCGAAACAAGTGGAAATCTGAAGGTGCAAGGTCAGGACTATACGGCGGATGCATTAATACGTCCCAGCCAAACTCTCTTAATTTTTGCTGAGCGGCTAAAGATGTGTGAGGTCTAGCGTTATCATGATGAAAAACCACACCCCTTCTGTTGACTAATTCCGGCCGCTTTCTCTCAACTTCTTGCTTTAATCTCATCAGTTTTTCGCAGTAGAGTTCAGAATCGATGGTCCCGCCTGGCGGTGACAGCTCATAATAAATAATGCCCTTCCAATCCCACCAAACACCCAGCATTACCCGGGTTTCGCCAGAGTCTGTGAAGCCTGACCAGCCTTTGACCACGACCTTTTTCGCACGTTCTTGTCGTACGTGATCTTTTTATCACCAGTTATCAGGTTTTTCAAAAATGGTTCGGTTTTATAACGTCGCAATAAAGAATCACAAATGAGTACACGGTTAATTAAGTTTCTTTCAGTGAGCTTTTTACCTTTTTTGTAGTAAAATTTTAAAATGTATCGAATTTCTTCATTAGATTCACTCATCTTAACAGTAAGAAAAACAAATAAAAATCACACATTTTAATTAATTTGAATTTGGAATTATCTTTTTAAAATTTAAACTTTTTAATAATACCAAAAGCAGCCAGATACAAATGGTATAGCCAAAGAGATTTCATTATAAGTTCATACATACTATTTGCGAAAAGAGTTTTTCCCCAACCAATACTTTACCGGCTAGGATTTGCACACAAATAACAAACAAATCAAGAAATCAGTTACTTTCACCCTCAAACCCCCCAAAGGAGTGCAGGTCTATATAAACAATATCTTATGGTACTTCCAAAGGTTCCAAAAAGCTGGAATTGTATATGTTAGTACGTAAACAACGAAAAAAAAGTGTGCTATGAAGAAAGGAACTGCTGGCGTGCAAGAAATATAAATTTGACCAAGTGCAAGTCGGACCGCAAAATACGAGTACAGGGCGGCTATTCCGGCGTTATTGCGCATTCACAATATCAGTCATTAGATATTTGTTTAAAGTTTGATAAATACCATGCGATGAAAATTAGAGTGATTAAACTACATCAAATACAAACTATAGGATGTAAGAAATGCTGATCAAAAGTTTTCAATCAAAAAAATCAATACATATCCCTAAAAAATCCATTTTAAAGTCACCCGCAATCTGCCTTCGCAACTTTTGCGCGCGTGCCAGGATTGAGGGCCAGAAACCTAATACAATATAGATGCCTTTTTAGGTGCTAAAATTTATTTACGGAACCCTAAATTTTATTGTTTGTTGTTTTACTTTAGAGTACGTATAATAAATGTGACCAAATTTGAAACTTACATATATTACCGTAAGATATTTTTACTTATACTTGTATTATTACCGTGCCTTTTCTGAACGTGAGTTGGGTTTCTGGCTGCAGGCTCTCCTTTCCAGCATCATAGGGACCCTGTTGGATGACATCTCCTTCCGTGTGGCCATCGATCTGTGACTTGGTCTACAATGAGCCGCATCGCTGCTCCTGCGGCGCTGCTGACGTTGTCCGTTTGGAGCTCCAAGGGCTCTCTTGTCAACGAGTTGCTGCTTACCATTCTTGGCATGCGATTCTCAACGATATTTACATGTATAGAGCTTGTAGAGATAGACCTGAAAGAGTTAGGGGCTTGGCTCTACATGAGATGTGATAAAGTTTTAAAAGTGAAAGCGTTATGAGCTTGTACGTATTTAAAAGTCTTGGCAACCTACTCCACATTAAATATTTTTGGTCGGATTTGTTGGTTCAGGTAAAGGTGCTTAACTTGTTGACAAAATCAACGACCTGGTGGGCCAGAGCATCTGTTGGGCTTAGGAGTTATGGGTATGAAGCTAAGATTTAGTTTTGAGACTTCTGAATTTGGGGAAGTGGTTGTGGGGTATGGGGATAGGGAGTGAAAGGGAACACTTTGGTTCCACACCCTTGACCCTTGATCTAACCTTTTTTGTTGCAAGCCATGGTCTTATTAAGCTGGTACTTTTTTTTGTATTTCTTATGTCAATACATATTATACCTATCATTGGTGAAGGGTGAACATTTTAAAAAGGGAAGCCGGATAAAAAATCAACTTACTCAGAAAAGCAACCAAGAAAAACATAAAAATTGTGTATTTTGCAACTCCCTGTCAGCCAAGTATATTTTTCGTATGGAGATTTATGGAAATATTTCACAAAGCGAAGGGCACGGAATAAAAAAATGTAGTATGGATGCCATTTCCTAAACAAGCCGATGGGAATCGTGTTATATGGACCCTTCGCCACTGATACCTATACTAATATTCAAGAGGAACATTTTACATTAACTCTAAAGTTCCGTACGTTTTCCGTAGATTTTTAATTTGAAAACAAAATTGAAGTTCACACAATGTGCTAAAATAAAATTACGGTACCCTCGGTACGCCATTTCTACGCGTATGTGACCGCTAATGTAACGGGAAAATAAAAATATTATTTGACTTTCACCGAAATTACTATTTCGCTGAAATTATACGGTAATACCATCAGGTTGTTTAAGAAAATTGTTTTATTGACCTTTATGAGCCATAAACGACTTCAATAATATGATTATTAAACCATGAAAACTTTGGACTAAAGATTCTAAAAAGGTTATCTGTCAATATTCAGACATTTAAATTTGTATATTTTTGTTTATTTGTATATTTTGGATGGCAAAAATTTACACATTACCTAAGACAATACACAAAGAAATAACATAAACCAACAAAGTTTCCACATATAGACATATAAATAAAAAAACAAGCAGAACATTACACATTAAAACACAAGACAGAATGTAAATGTAAGAATAATAATAATACAAATTTAAAAAATCAACAGCTATTGAAATCAACAAATTCAATTTTAAAATGTTGACTCTTCCAGTTTTGTAAGCTAAATAAACAATTTAACAAAAAAATTATAACCGACTCCAAATATTATAGCAGACATCTACATGCCGACTTCTTTTTTCCTGAAACGCATGTTCTCTAGAAGTCGGCGCTCTCATAATAGTTTTTGTGTTCTATACTATAGGCAATGCACCGACTTCTATATAACATATGTTTCAGTAAGAAAGAAGTCGGAAAAAGTGTTATTTTGGTACCATCGGTCAGTATGTAATTATTTAAACTTTTTAGTGAATGTCTGCTATAATATTTAAAGTCGGTTTTCGTTTTTATTGTGTTAAAAGTTTATTTATTTCAAGCTTTTTAGTGTTGACGGATTAAACTGTAAAAATGGGTAGACTATATAGTGAGCAATCAGAGTGCTTCATTTGTGGAATTCCAAATTCAAAGTTCCTGTGGCATGACAATTTTCAAGTAATATCCTGCAATAAGCCTACTTACACAAAGTGATTGCCGCCATTTAGAGTTATATGCTGTCATTCGATGAGGAGTTCTATGATGATGAGGTTAGGATTGAAGGTCAGTAGGCATTTTGTCAATTTTCAAGTAATTGCTGCCTATCTCTGAAGACCCTGATCAAATCACGACCAAACTAAAATGGGATCTACCTGAAAGCAAATTCTTTCAAACAAAAGCAAAATTTTTCAAATGGGTTTAGATTTGCCAGAATTATGGAGTAACATACCAAAAAATATATACAGTCGAATTGAGAACCTCCTCCTTTTTGGAAGTCGGTTAAAAAGAGAAACATTAACCAAAACAAAGTCATAAAACTTTTTGTTCCATAAATTACACATCCTATATAAAAAAAAAATTGTAAATTATTTTATAGTCAATGGCCCGGAACATAATTTCAAACTTCTTGTTGCCCTTGATTGACAACGGAAAATTTGGCTAAGCAACTGTGGAGTATCAACTAAGTTGACAATTATTTTATACAGAGTTGTCATGAGAGCCTCGTCTATCCATAAGAGAGATGAGGCTACTGTTTACTTTTTAAATAAACTTATTTTGGATCATATTTTATTCGTTTTTATATTACGTATTTAATGTAATTTATTTTTGCTGTGTACCACGATATTTAATGAATGAATGAATTTATTTATTTCAGGCCAATGACCCATAAAGATTTATATACAATTATTAATATTACAAAAAAAAAAGAAACTGACATAAAGCATGACAAAACAATTACAACAGCACATATACATTTAAGGACATATTCAAAACTAAAAATTGAATTAAAATTACAATTACAATATTAAAATTAGAACTAGAATGTCAATATCAAAAATAAATTCAAAACACTTAGTCACGCACATTATTTTGGTGCTACCTTCCCGATACTTTGAACGACGGATTCACCTGCCAATCACACTTCACACTAATATTATAAATGCGAAAGTTTGTGTGTGAGTATGTTTGTTACTCTTTCACGCAGAAACGGCTGAACGGATTAGGATGAAATTTAGAATGGATATAGCTTATACCCTAACTTTACACATAAGCTACTTTTTATCCCGGAAAAAGCATTTCGTTAAACCGAATAACACGCGGGCGGAGCCAAGGGCAAAAGCTAGTGTTTCATAAAGGGACCGTCCGACCTGCTGGCTATGGTGAGAAGGCTGTTTCCACTTCTTTTTCTTTTTTTCTTGATGCATTGCTCGATTGTAGGTATAATATATATATATTCTATGTGAAATATCGAATATCGATAACGTTAACAAAAAAATCTTTTGCTCTTTGCAATAAAGCAGTGGCCTAAATGTAGACTTAAATTATGTAAAAATATAAAGTAAAATAAATTTATGAAAATGAATATAATAACAAATTTTATGGTACACAACTGATCATCCAGAGCGCACTATATTACTTGTTAATACTATTAAGTTATATAAATATTTTAGTATTTTATTTCATTGTTCCGCGTATGTAAATATAAGGCCCAGGCTTAAAATTGACGAGTTGTACGCCAAACCTGGGACCGTTTTGTCTTCTCTCTGATTTTAAATAGTATTTTAATGAAAATTGATTTTTCTTACGAAGATTTTTTTAGCTATTATAATTTAGGTACAATCTTCAGTCATAAGGCTAAGCCAACACTGAAAAGGGCTTTGGTATCATTGAGATACAATAACTGACAGTCTCCGATAGTTGCCAAACTATTGCCAGGAAGGAAGTGACTTAGAGTGAGCTATGAAGATGGGTAAATCTACCTAAATAGACCAGATAACGGCTATGAAAAGAGATAAAGGAAATCTGCCTCAAAAATTTCTCACAAATTTAAGTCTAGCAGACATTAATTTGCTGTTACTTAATGGTTACTTGTTATTAAAAAAGAAATAATAAACTTATTTTTAGAAGTAAGAATACAACGTTTTTCACTCTCATTAAAATTTCTATATTTGTCTTGAAAATGGGCTGGCCACCGATGACACCCAAAGGAATCCCCGTATTAAATAAGGGGGGGGGGGGGGGGGGATATGCACTTTATTGTGGTTTTTCGAAGATTTTTCGAAATCGGTGCCTTTCATTATAATAAAATTATATATTTTTCTTAGCAGCTCTTTAATATTTACAATTTGATTGCATTTTTAAAAAGTATATTTTATTTATTTAACTTTTTTTAAATATTTCTCATTTTTTATCTTTTTTTTTAATTGCTATAGTTTTCCTGTTATTAGCCAGTTATGGCCTATAATCGTAATTTTTTTCGGTCTACCAGTTTCGGAAATAAGGGGAGGACATCCCTTTTTTGTGGTTTTTCAAATATTTCTCGAAATTGGTGCAAGTAAATACAGAAAAAGTATATACTATTATAATCAACTCTTTAATATGTAAAATTTTATACCCATATAGTATTTTTAAGATATTTTTTTATATTTAACTCTGTTTTGTATTGGAAATATTTTGAACAATTTCAATTTTTTTTATATGTAGGCAAGTAAAAGCTATATTTGTGAAAAATATGAAGTCTTTATCTTCAACGGTGCTAAAGTTATGAGGCTGTGATATACGGACGGACGGACGGACGGATGGACAGCGAAGTCTCACCATAAAGGTTCCTTTTGTACCTTTTAGGTACTACGGAACCCTAAAAACGATTGTTTATACAACATTATTGATTTCGTAATACAGATAACGAAATTACATCAGTTCTGTAAGAGGATGGGATCATTGGATAATGACGATAGGATGAAAGTAGCATACGGGGGGGATATAGGGGGGGGGGGTCGAAAATAGGCAAAAATCTTTCTTATTTCAAATCAAACTTATTTCTTTCCAGGTAACTCGGTCGTGACGAAGGTGGTGACGGTTTCAGAAGAGCAGCCCCATTTACTTTGAATGTAGTATTCACTTTCATTGCTCAGGAAGGCTATATAAACACAGTACAGCTAACTTGAACTTGGCATTACTGCACTAGATGCGGCGGAATGCGCCCGTTTTACCAACAACGACTTTATTTTCTTGACGTCGATTAAATTTTTTTTTTAGCTTTTTTGTCAGAATTCCTAACTCCATAATATTAAACATATTTTACAGGAGCAACTAAAGCCGATTTTTTCAAAATATTTTAGAAAAGCGTCGCAGAGTTACGTATTTTTATAAATATCAAATAAAATTTTAGGCATTTACATTTATAATAGCATAAAAACATTTTTTTTGGAGTTACAATTTCTGATATTTTCAGAATTTATATAAAGACTTTGTGATTGTCTGTATCGTTTATTGAAGATTTCGCGAATTTTTAATCTGGCCCAGTAGGTAGTAAGTTATACCCACGTATTGTTTAAGCTTTTCTAGGATACAGTCTTTTCACTTTTAAGGATTAATTTTACTAGGTATAGGTAGGTATATAGGTGACGTACTTTAATTAATCTACTGAGCGTACATTTTCTCATTATAATAGACTGGTTGTTTAATGACGAGTTCTAATAATTAAACCCTATATTCTACTGAACTACATTTGTAGAAATTTTAAAAATTCACTGCCCCGTATAATTTTTTTATGCACACTATGGGTTATCAAGTAATCACAGACATATATACGTGGGACGCACTATAAGTTTCCGGAATGAATATGAAAAAATACTATTAAAGGTACAAAATTAATTTATTGTTTTTCAAAATAATCTCCCTTGGCGTCTATGCACTTTTTCATTCGATCAAACCAGTTTTGAAAACTTTTGTGCCACTCCCCTGTGGTGACCTCTGAAACGTGTTTTTCATACTCCTCGACAGCCTCTTCTGGTGATGAAAATCGTTGACCGCGTAATTGGTTCTTAATTTTTGGGAACAGAAAAAAGTCACAAGGCGCCAGGTCGGGACTGTATGCAGGATGACTCATGAGTTCTACATTTTTCGTCTTCAAAAAGTCGTTTGTCTGTCTGGCCGTGTGAGAACTAGCATTGTCGTGGTGCAGGATGATACGGCGTTTACGGTTATTTTTACGGAGTTCGTCAATAACTTCCGGCAAACAAATGGTCGTGTACCAGTCACTATTCACGGTACGACGATTCTCTAAAGCAACAGTAGCCACGTGTCCAGTTTTATTAAAAAAAGAAGCAATCATCCGCTTAGATGCACTTATCACGCGCGCCACTTTGGTTGGTTTCGGCTCATCTTGAAAGACCCATACGCTCGATTGCTGCTTTGTTTTGGGGTCGTAGCAATAAATCCATGTTTCGTCACCTGTTACTATGTCCCACACCAAATTTGACGCACCTTCGTTGAATCTGGTAAGCATGGCACTGCACCAAGTGACGTGGTCCGTTTTTTGAGCCTCGGTCAAGTTGTGTGGGATCCACCGCGAGCACAGCTTTCTCACACCCAAATGTTTGTGTAGGATTGATTGTATTTGACTCATGCCTATTTCTAAGGATGCGCGAATTTCATGGTAGGTCACATGCCTGTCTGTTTCAATCATACGGCGCACAGCATCGATGTTTTTGTTGGTCACAGCGGTGGACGGCCGACCATCGCGAGATTCGTCACTGAGATTGATACGACCACGCTTGAATTCTGCAAACCACCTATAAACAGTCGTCTTGCATGGTGCTTCATTGCCAAAAGCTGTTTCAAGCCGAGCGATGCTCTGTTGAGATGTCAAATTACACTTAAAATCGTAGAAAATCATACTACGAAAATTTTCCCGAGTTAAATCCATGTTGATGCAGATACACAATTTTTTAAATGGCGCCACAAGGTAAAAACAAAAGACAGTCAGATGAAACAAACTGCATTCTACAGCCAAAGAGTTCTATTTTCAAATGTTGCAATAAATTTTTAAATATTGTTTATGTAAGTGGCCAGTTCCGGAAACTTTTAGTGTTACCTATGTATACTCGTAATTTTCTATGAAAATTAAAATTAAACATACTTTAATTACAATTAAGGTTAACAACTAATAAGAGATTACCTATGACCCGTAAGCTAAGCAAGATTTGAACGTGACGGCCTTAACAACGATATACCACAAAATATTCCTCACTTTGATACCAAAAACTCAAATAAGTTTTACTTTTAAGACTTAAATACATAACTATGAGTAACTACATGTTTTCCAAATCCGTTAAGTGGTTCTCGAGTTATAAAAGCATTAATTATATATAATCTTTGCCCCGTTTCCGGATTGGGCGTTATTTTATGAACCCCTTATAGCCTATAAATAATAAATAAAAATAAAATATTTTTATTCTAGCCAAATATTTCATTGCCATAAAATACATTGGCCATATCTTCAAAATAAAAGAAAATTATAAAAAACAAAAATGATACATGATAATAAACAGGTTATTATAAAAAAAATATATATTTACAGTACATGGTACTCTCACCATCTTTTGTGCAAAGGGCTATGTGTTGACCAAGACCAGACTACAATGATAATAAAAAAACCCGCATCCAAATAGGTTCAGTGGATCGCGAGTTAAAACGCAACATACAGACAGACAGACAGACAAAAATTCAAAAAATTGTAGTAAAATGTAAAAACAATTAAAAATAAAAGTCAAAATATTATTCAAAAAAATTGAAAATAGTCCAAAATAGTGGGATTAATAATAAAAATAACTTCGCGCGATCTAATTATCTTATTTCTTCGGATGACAATGATTTATTTGGATTTTACGAAAATCTTCAAAAATAGTTATGAATATGATTATGAATGGTTTTAATAAAACCAGTTTGTATTCTTCTACAAAATACTAAATTATCGGGGTTAGGTTAAAAGTCACCATTGTAGGTATAGATTATATATTAGTACTAGCCTTTGCCCGCAACTTCACTCGCGTACAGTGAATCTTTTCCCCGTTTTAGGCTTAGGCGTTATTTCATGAACACTCCTTATAGTCTATGTGTTAACCAGGGCAACCACAATGATAATAAAGAAAACCGAGTTCAAATAGTTCTCGAGTTATAAAAGCGTTTATTCAATCTTTGTCCCGTTTCCGGCTTGGGCGTTATTTCATGAACACTCCTTATAGTCTATGTGTTAACCAGGGCAACCACAATGATAATAAAGAAAACCGCGTTCAAATAGTTCTCGAGTTATAAAAGCGTTTATTCAATCTTTGCCCCGTTTCCGGCTTGGGCGTTATTTCATGAACACTCCTTATAGTCTATGTGTTAACCAGGGCAACCACAATGATAATAAAGAAAACCGCGTTCAAATAGTTCTCGAGTTATAAAAGCGTTTATTCAATCTTTGTCCCGTTTCCGGCTTGGGCGTTATTTCATGAACACTCCTTATAGTCTATGTGTTAACCAGGGCAACCACAATGATAATAAAGAAAACCGCGTTCAAATAGTTCTCGAGTTATAAAAGCGTTTATTCAATCTTTGTCCCGTTTCCGGCTTGGGCGTTATTTCATGAACACTCCTTATAGTCTATGTGTTAACCAGGGCAACCACAATGATAATAAAGAAAACCGCGTTCAAATAGTTCTCGAGTTATAAAAGCGTTTATTCAATCTTTGTCCCGTTTCCGGCTTGGGCGTTATTTCATGAACACTCCTTATAGTCTATGTGTTAACCAGGGCAACCACAATGATAATAAAGAAAACCGCGTTCAAATAGTTCTCGAGTTATAAAAGCGTTTATTCAATCTTTGTCCCGTTTCCGGCTTGGGCGTTATTTCATGAACACTCCTTATAGTCTATGTGTTAACCAGGGCAACCACAATGATAATAAAGAAAACCGCGTTCAAATAGTTCTCGAGTTATAAAAGCGTTTATTCAATCTTTGTCCCGTTTCCGGCTTGGGCGTTATTTCATGAACACTCCTTATAGTCTATGTGTTAACCAGGGCAACCACAATGATAATAAAGAAAACCGCGTTCAAATAGTTCTCGAGTTATAAAAGCGTTTATTCAATCTTTGTCCCGTTTCCGGCTTAGGCGTTATTTCATGAACACTCCTTATAGTCTATGTGTTAACCAGGGCAACCACAATGATAATAAAGAAAACCGCGTTCAAATAGTTCTCGAGTTATAAAAGCGTTTATTCAATCTTTGTCCCGTTTCCGGCTTGGGCGTTATTTCATGAACACTCCTTATAGCTTATGTTATGACTAGAGTCACTACAATGATAATAAAGAAAACCGCGTTCAAATAGTTCTCGAGTTATAAAAGCGTTTATTCAATCTTTGTCCCGTTTCCGGCTTGGGCGTTATTTCATGAACACTCCTTATAGCTTATGTTATGACTAGAGTCACTACAATGATAATAAAAAAACCCCATCCAAATCCGTTTTGTGGTTCTCGAGTTAAACGGAACAGACAGACAGACAAAAATTCTAAAAATTGTTGTTTCGGCCTCAGTACAGTGCCAATAACTCATTTCATTTAAAATTTCGCAGAAATATTTAATGTACAGACACGATTTTTTTACTACTTTATTACGAATATATAGATGAAGCCAAAACTACAATTTTTAGATATTTTGTCTGTCTGTATAAATGTTCCGTTATAACTGGAGAACCACTGGATGAATTTCGGATGTGGTTTTTCTTTATTATCACTTTAGTGAACCTGGTTAGGCTATAAGGAGTGTTGATAAAACAATGTCCAAGATGAAAACGGGGCAGATATTGAATGAACTCGGCGGAGCCGTGAGCAACAGCAAGTACATAATTAACTACTTGACATACATAATCAATAGAAATATGAATAGGTAAATTTGAAAAATATAAAATATAATTGTAAATAAAACTTAATAGTGTTGTTTGGGAATTGTAAAAAAATATTTTAAATGAATCATTTATAATTTAACAAATTTCTTACTTCGATAGATACTTCGTTGTATTTTTATACAGATTATTTGACAGATGTCAAATGTGACAGATGATATTTTTTATACAGATGTCAAAAGCGACAGATGACAATTTGACTTTTGAGATGTGTCACAAAATCTGTATTAAAAATAAATCATTTGTCACATATTTTGACATCTATCCAAAAATTTATATAATAAATAAATTATCTGTTAGATTCGACATCTGTCACCAAATCTGTATAAAAAATAGAAAGTGACTAAATAGCCGTTAGGTTGACATATAAGCACATATTAGGGAGCCGAGCGAAGCGGATCGGAGCGAGGCGACCCCCGTAGTTTTAACAGAATTCACGATATGCAGAAAAAATCATTTTCCGAAAACTTTCCGATGACATACGGTTCAATAATTTATAAAATTAAAGGACCGCTTCCCTTTTCAAGCTGTACATTGCGAATTCAACTTTATCAGTTTGTTCTAAGGAAGATATTCCAACAGCTAAATAATAACTAACGGTTTAATAATTTAAAAAATTAAAGGACCGCTAACGGCCCTAAAAAATAAATCATCTTGTCACTTTGACATCAGTCGCTTTTGACAGCTGTATAAAAATAATTTGTACAATACCTTTTTTTCGTTTTCTTAAACTACTAACCGAACTATAGGTATACTATAGGTACACTGCTTTGTTATCAACCCTTGTTATCATCTAAGTAACTTAGACTGTCTGAGGCTATCAGAGTCCACGCAGATACGCTATTTAGAGTGAAAGCGAGAAGATTACTCATTGATTACTCAGTTAGCTCACTGAATTCATCCACGTCTAAAGTCGACATAAGATACAAGTACAAAATTTTAAAGTGGCAGGTATTTACCTGGGCACCCCATGTTTTCCGTACGGAGAGCTGCACGTTGGCTGCTCGCGTATATCAAAAGCTAGAAATCTCAACGCTGAGAACAACACGTCTCGGAACGTTGTTTACACAAACGCTCTCCAAGCATCCTGAGACAATTATTATCTTTATCCTGTTAATCATGCCGCAAATAGATGTAAAATATAATTATTTAACTCCTTTTCTGAAACATTCCAAAGCATAACATAAAACCGAATATCACGCGGTTGTAGCCGTGGGCAAAAGCTACTAAGATATAAACTATTAAAAACCAAATTTAGGACAACATTCTGAATAATGAAAAACTAGCAAAGCGATACGTAGTCGATGAATTAGTGCTACACCGCTAACTTGAAATTCTCAAATGGGTAATCGGCTATCTAATTATGATATAGGTACTTTATTGGTAACAAGTAATCGTTCTGATCAAAATGTTGTTTGATAGTTTGAGTTAATACTTTGATAAAAAATAAGATTGGCAGCCCTCAGCCAGGGTAACCAGAACGAGTGGTGATTTAAATGAATTATTTAGTATAAAAGGATTTAAATCTTTTACAAAGTGGTAACTACTTTTACTCTCCGCTTGGGGAAATTTTTATCCCAGAGCTAACTAAAGTTGCAACGAAAATTGGTCTAATGTTGAAACTAGATTACGTAGGGTAACCGACGATAAGTTCCTAGTCCAATACCGAGTTTTCTCTTTTTCGACACTATTATGGTTGCTGCAGCTTAGAGCCAACATAGAGCATATTATGACACTATTATAGTTACTTATGCTTAAAGCAAACTTATTTAGGCTTGAGCTAACTAAGGGCATATTTTGAAACTATTATGGTAACTTATGCTTAGGGCCAAATTAGGGCTTATTTTGGAAGGATAAAGCTGAAAGGAATCAAAGTTTTGGACTAATCTTTAGGTTCACAGTTCCACTCTCATTTTATAATCCTGCAAAAACTACTACAAGCAATAAGTGAATAAAATATTTGAGGTTGAATTAAAGGCACGCAAATAAAATTGTTTAGAAATAATAGTATTGTTTGTAATTACCTTCGACCAATTATTTACCACTTTCACGGAAGTGCGTATTTTTTCCAAAATAATTAGGCTCCTAATATGAACAATATCTTTATTAGCCTTGGTCTACTAAAATGTGCTCGTTTTAAAAAATTCTAGTCAGATTTTTATGTTACTAAACTAAAATTTAACTGTTATTTTCGCAATTTTCATCCCTTGTCCATTTAGTTCAACCGACTCCATACAATATTTTAAGTTTGACTAGAATCTGACCCCACTATTCACTCATAATTCGTGATCGCGTGTATTCGATTATATAATTATTTTTACCGATTCGTATCGCTCTCGTATGACGAATCCATTTATATACTCTTCTTAAATCAACAAACATCTTTATTAATTCGTAATAAGGTCAACTTTTCTTTGTGATATCAGAAAAAGTAATGTTGTGATAAGAATTTGTCATGGGTAGTCACGCTAATGGTTTGGACAGTAAATCTTGACTTACGATGATGACAATGAAGTCATGGCCAGGCTTTGCCATGTTTTCTTTAATACTTTTCCAAGGTGGTTATTTTATTACTTGCATTAAGTTAGTACTTTCAATTGCTGACAAATCTGCGTTAGGAGTTCAAAGGGATATGTAATAAGTGTACCATATTATTGATCTACATTACAGAAATAAAGTACTCTGACAACAACAGTTTTCGGCTTGGTGGTTTTTTCATCAATACCGTAAAATTGCATAATATATTAGTAGTATTTTACATCTGTCCTAAGAAAAATATATTTCCTAAGCTATCGAAATCACACCTGTCTTGAATTGTCCAATCATTTTTTTTTGCTAGCCTCTGGTCGTAGTTTTTAAGTGATGGGCTGCAATCGCCTAGTCTCCTTCCTCTATAAGCTTCATTTGCATAATCATTAATAAATACTAATAATATAGGTAATAATAAAACTTTCCCTCGTCAATTCTAAAGATAAGATTTTAACTATTTTGTATGTGATAAATACTCAATTCATAAAAGTTTGCAAACTAAATTGGGTGATTTAATTTGCATTAAGAAAACTCGCAATGTTCGTACAAATCTTCCGGAGGGCAGGAAAACATGTTTTTGTGCTCGTAAGGGCAAGCGGAGATTAATTAAGACCGGTCAAGGGCGAGTAAGAATCGTACCCTGAGGGTTCCGTACCGTACAAATAAGTTAATAAACTTAATTAGTTTGAACAAAAATTAGAAACTTATTGTCGAAACCTATAAAATGTATGAAAGAAAACTGCAAAATCAACATGGTTGAGTATTCGGCTACTTAACCCTAAAACTACATTATAAATGGTTTTTTTTTCAGTGCTATTTACGGTTCCGTACCTCAGGAGGAAATAACGGAGCTTGTCTAGGATCACTTTGTTGTCGGTCTGTCTGTCCGTCCGTCCGTCTGTCTGTCATGACCCTTTATCTCGGGAACGTGTAAAGGTATTAAGATTAAATTAAAACTGTATTCTTAAGTCTACAGTATGAAAAAAGAAGTGTGAAAAAATCAAACTTCTAACATAACGTAAATAAAAGATATGCCGCAAAAAACGTATATTTCAACACTCTAAAGGGAATCAAAAGGAATCAAAATTTATAGGGTATTTTCCGTTGACCTATAACTATGAAATTTGGCAAGTGATTCCGTCATATACTTGTACCACAAATATAGGGAAAAATCTTAAAACTATACATTTCTAATTAAATCATAAAAAATATAGTCTTTACCGGACGGAACCCTCAGTGGGCGAGTCCGACTCGCACTTGTCCGAATTTTTGTTAATTTAAATGAAGTATATAGTTCTAATATAAACAGAAATCCCAAAATCCTAACTAGCTTAGTTTTTAAGATAGATACCGTAATAGAAGTGGTCTTAAGCTTTGACGGTTCCCCGTTTATTTATTTTTACAGTAGAGTGACATTAACAGTGCTCCGTTTTGCTTTTTGGGTACGAAACCCTAAAAATATACCCCTTGACATAGAGGGCACAACATACTACAAAGACAAAAAAATATATAAAAATCCATTTGGCTATTTCGGAATCGGAAAAATGGGTTCTATATTCGTAGTGCGACAAATTGTGAATGAAAATATAAAGAGTACAAACTAACACGCAAAGGCACAACAAAATATTTCCTCGAACGGAAACGCATAATGAGAGCATATTACGCATAAATAATGTTGCAGTCAAGAAGAAATTACCTGTGAAATTAGTTGTGTCTAGTTAATTTGCTTTATGTTTACTGCAAATTTTCAAACGCATGAAATCGAATTGATTAAATATTAGTACAGATCATTGCTTCGTGTAGGATGAAAGTATTTACTGTACTATTTAATACCTATAGATATTACCACTGGAAAACAAGTTAAGTATAAAAGAACATAATAGAAATCAATGAGTTCATTGTTTCCGGTAATTCCCATCTTATTAATCATTAATGATTTCTTATCAATCTTCATATCAATTATTATAGATGCTCTTCTCTTAATAATACCTGGCAAAAAGATCAGGCACAGAAACAATGCCATGTAACAGTTCATGACATGCAATTTTCCCAGGTATTTGCTAAAAAAGCTGATTCCATTGCATCAACCTTGGCATTGGCCATACATACCTGCACTTGAACGAGAGAACCAAGCAACCGTCGCTTGACCACAGAGACAAATTCTCACCCACACTTACACAAATTGCACATGCACATGCATGCCTGAGTGCACTAGTACACGATGCAACGATTGCACGCTCTAAAAGATTTATAGATAAACGAGGTTCCCGGTAAAAATAGATAAATGCCAGTGTTCATGTATTTTCCACACATTTCAATAGACGCGAGCGTGGCGACTGGACATCGGTCCAGAGCAGAGTCAGGGCGATAAGCATCCGCGGTGCATATAGCAATTATGGAGACCCGCGGAAAATTGGTCCTGGTGTGTTTGTGTGTGGTGGTGGCTGCCAGTTCAGCTGACCTGGGAGTGGGCATGAAGCTCTTAGGAAGGATGTATGACAACTGCGAGAGGTCACAGGAAATTGTCAAGTGCTTTAAAATCCAGGCTGCGAAGCTCGCTGACCGCGCGGCAAGGATGGAATCTCTTCCTATCTTCGACGGAGTCTCATTGGTTCAACGGCCGGATTTGGGTCGCGCCTTCACTTCTTCAATTCCAGAAGGTGATCTTATGTCTTTAACTTCAACACAGGTAGACAAACTTCTCGAAATCACAACTTCAAAGCTCTTGAACAGTCATCGGATCAACATTTCTCCGGCTACCGCAGGCGCAGATATGGGTCGTTCAATGAATGAAGCCAGAAGTAAGTTGAAGAAAATGATGGGGCCCATTATCGCAGGTATCGCCTTAAAAGGAGGGTTTCTCGCCATTGCCTTCCAAGCCATTGCTCTGATCGCTGGTAAGGCGCTTCTGATTGGTAAGATTGCTCTGCTGCTTTCGGCTATCATTGGACTCAAAAAACTGGTATCTGGCGGTGAAGCTCATGAGAAGACCACGTACGAGATCGTTAAGCATCCACAAGTGTCCCAGAGTCATACGTACTCGGCGTCCCACTATGGCAGTGACTTTGATACAACAGGACCTGGAGGTCACTACAGAAGAAGCGTAGAAGATGAAGCTGCAGCCCAGGACAGGGCATACAGGGCATACGCTCAAAAGCAGTAAATAACACAAGGGAAGGTGGAGGCTTACGACTTTTAAATCAAGAATACAACGACGACTCGGCATTATAAAAACATGCACCGTACATTAATTACCTCCAAAACGTAAATTTAAGTTTTGGCCCTTTTGCGGTAGCAATAGGAAACAAAGATTTATTTATTATTATTTATTTTGATCGCGTATATTGAAACGACACTAGTGTAATCAATTTATGGGAATAATTAATTTTAGTAAATCATTTTATTGTTCAATGTTTATCGCAATGTGCATGCTTAATTTACTTATGCAAAAGTAACTAAAATATTCGTTTTAATTTTAATTATTTATTTATGTGAGTATGTATGTACATAGGTAAAATAAGGTGCATGGTATTGTAATCATATATGTATGACGGTAATTTGTAAGGTATGTACTTGATGATATAATATTGAATAATTATTATGTAATCAAATGCACCAAAACCTAAGAATAATAATTTAAACTTAGGAAGTAATTTTTTTATAGAACAATTTAGTATTATTTAGGCTAGTCGACGGGTACTGTGCATTTTACTTCCTAACGTTCAATCGTCCAATTTTGTAAAAATAGTTTAAGGTAGTAGATAAATATTTAATATTTTATTATTTATGGTGCTTAAGTATGAAGTAGGGAATTAATACACAATATATTATCGCAAATACTTTCATATCAAAAATAATACATATATTTATATAATATTGTCGTATTATATCGACAATGGTGGTTACGCGTGTACCTTTGTAAGAATTATTATGTATTACAATAATTGTATGTATAACTAAATAATGTTTTGTACTGAAAACAATACTATTGTAGAGTAAGCTTAATATATAAATTTATTTTTGTTGTTGATGATGAAGAATATTCAAAGCGAAAAGACTATAACGAGACAAATGGATTCTCATTAAATATATATTAAAACCTTGATGTTGTTTTCAGTGGCGGGCCTTACATATTCATAAGTTCAAACGCTCAGCATGCCGTTACTTAGCAAAATCGATAATGGTATATTATACTATGTTTAATAAAAAAACAACTATTCAACTAATGTTGTCTGCATATTTTGAAGTTTAAAAATTTCTGCTGAAACCCAAATTCTGCACTGCGATAGTTGCTATGTTGCTCGCTTTGTTCCGCGCTTTTTGTCTCTCGCTGAGTTTCCGTAGAGTTATCACTTTTTGATATGTGCCTTAGATGACGTAACCGTTGCTTTTGTATGATTTGTGTACTGGTGCATGAAGCGAGTTATTCTTGACCGCTCTGAGGCTAGCAGAGTCGGCGCGCGAAAAATCAGTCCAAACAATCTGTCCACCCGAAATATTCAGACTTTATACGAATATATGTACAAACGAAAACGCATGCTCGTTTGTTTACGTTTACTTGCTGTGGTTGATTGATTTAGTTACAAGTTTAATATGGTTCGTTGCGTTTTTTATGTATAAAATGAGTTCGGAAATCTCCTGAGTTGTGTCGTGTGAAGATTTAAAGTGTATGCGTACACGGAGACTTTTATAAGTGTTAAAGTGTGACCTTATAAGCGACGAATATCAAGATCAAGCCCTCTTAGTCAAGTAACATTTTGCAAGCTTTTATTCATTAGGTTTCTGTTTTTTGGCAATAAAAAACATTGTATGCAAAATTTTAGTAACAATCGTCTCGTCGTATAGGGTAGAGATACATATCTATTTGGAAAACCCTGGGCAGGCCACTGGTTTTAAGATTCTTGCTTTTAAGATTACTTGGAATGGTCAGTAAATAAACAATTTCCTTCTTCATTAGTCTTTTAATTATTATTTACCTACTTACGCTGGATTGCAATAATATATCTTTTATTGGTTAAATATAATTTTTAGGGTTGTTACTATTACGCTGGCAAAAATTTCAGGTGACATAATTGTACTTTCGTAATATGACCAAAACAGTAATAATAAATAGTAATTTTCTTCTGTGACAAGGTCGTGGGTTCAAGCCCTGCGGTATACATTAATTTATGTTTGGAAGGCGCGGCGTGCGTCGGATAAAA